>OY725322.1:81662171-84062171 GCA_963242795.1 Inga leiocalycina | reverse complement strand
TTAACAATCCTACATTATTTTTGGGTATCCTTATATCATTTTCATCTATATTATAAAACCAATTATTCTCATTGTAAAGTGTAATTCTTATATTCATTAAGCTCTTGATAACAAATTTAATTGTTTCTTAAACTCATTTTCTACTTCATTTCTATGATACATTCTATTTATTTGATATTGTATTAATCTTACTCTTACTTCTCTATTATCTATATCTTGTAATGCTGAATTTAATACTTGTTCTTCTATTTCATCCCATTGTCTTAGTTTATTAATAAAACTTCTCATTAATTCTCTTGCTACTTTGGGTATTCTTATTCCTTCATTATTCTTAAAATAATACCAATTATTGTCATCATATAATGTTATCTTTCTATCCATTTAAGACCTAGATAATACTTTTAATCTTTCCTTTAATTCTTTCTTGATATCATTTCTGTTCATCATATTGTTTACTACTGCATTATAGGCTTCTACAAAGTCTTGTGGTTGATTATTATATACTATTCTTAATTGTCTTTTTTCTTTTTCATTGCACTTATTTATTTGGTGAATTATATGATTCATCATTGACTTATCAGATTTTGGTATTACTATTTTTTCATTATCTATGTAATAATAATCTTTATTATTGTCTTCTGTTAATATTATTCTTATTATTTTTGCTGTGTAATGTGTATTTATCATCATATTAATTTCTGAATTATAATTGTCTAATAGTTTATGTTAAAGATTATTCTATCTTTTTGATTCCTATAAGGTCTTACTCTTTCTAAAAAGTCTTTTCCTAAGGTTACTTTATAAGATCTATTCGAATCTTGTTCTACCCATAAAGTTAATAGTATTACATCTCTTTTATTAAATCTCAATATAATATTTGTTTTTATACCTTCATCTGTCTCTTCATAGTCATGTTCTATATATCCTATTTCTATCTTACTTTTTTCTGTATTTTCATCCACTAATGTTATTATTTCTTGCCAAATTCCATTCTTTTTAATTTCCATTAGAATCTTACTTTGTTCATTTTCTTTAGTTATATCTAAACTTGTTATTTTTTGGTTTATTTCAACTAGTTCTGTATTTATAGGGTTTAATAGGGACATTTCAGCTAATCTACTACTACTTGCTATATCAATACTTTTTCTTGGATTCATTATATTTATATGTAAAGGTTCATTTAATGTATTTATTCTTAATGATCTATTACCTGAATTATTATTTGCAATTAACCTTTTTCCTCTTTTATCATTGATACTTATAGTTTTATCTAATTCTATTTCCAGTATTTCCGGTAAGGTTATATTTATAGGATCTGTTTTTACTTCTTTTAATATAGGCATAAACTGTTTTTCTATACTTACTCTTCCTATTGATTTATTATATATTTTATGTTCATTTGTAAATACTAATCCTACCATTGCTGTTATACTTATTGTTTTAGCACCTTTTAATAATTTTATTCCTTTTAATTTATGATATACCATTATTGATTGATCTATATGTTCATCATTTCTAGATATTGCAAAATTAGTATTCAAAGTAAATTTTAATTTTTGATATATTAAATTGCCTGTTAACATTCCTAATATACTATCTTGTACACTACTTATTATTCTTCCATCTGTTATTAATAATTCTATAGGTGAATCTATTCCTTCTTTAAAATAAGCTTTTACTAATAACTGTATTCCTGCAATATAAATTTCAGTGACTTCTTCTTTAAAAGGTAGTTTAGATATTTCATTTTCTATTAATCCTTTACTTATTAATGGTATCCTTAATATTCCTTCTGTTAGAGTTGATTCTATAGGATGTTTCTTTTGTAGTATTACACATTGACTCTTAATATCTTTTTTCGATTTTATTATTCTATTAACTTTACTCATAAAATTTTCATTAACTATTTGGTCTGGTTTTAAATTTAATTTCATATCTTTTATTTTTTCATATTGTTTAGCATTAAATGTTAACCTTTTTTCTACACTTCCTTCTGATGTATTTCTATATTCTTCATAAGTTTCATATTCATCTTCTTCTTTTACTTCTTCTATTTCTTTACTTTTCATCATATATAATTTAAATTCTTCTTCTGAACTATCTAAATATTCTATTTCTAATTCTGATTCTGATTCTGTTTATTCATTTTCACTTATTACTTTTATTTTATATATTTCTATCTCAGGGTTTTCTATATCGCTATATATTTCTTCATCAAATTCTAAAGGTTCTAATTCATATTCTTGAGCTTGCTCTAATATATTCATAAACTTCGTATCTTTTGGTTCTTTACATTCTGTTGATATATGACCTATCTTTCCACAATTATAACATCTATATTTTCTAGGTTTTTTACTATACTCTATTTTATTTCCTTTCTTAAAATATTTTCTAAAATATTTCTTAGGTTTGTATTTTTTATAAAATTTCTGTTTTGGATATTTTTTGAATTTATACCTATATTTATTATATCTTTTCATGGGGTTCCATTTTTTATTTTTATATTTTCCCTTATTATATTTTCTTCTCATCTTTTTATTTTCATCTATACATCCCCATCTATCTATGTGGTCTTTCATATTCTGAACATCTTAATATTAATTTATTCTGTTTATAATATTTCATATTCCTCCAAGCTTGTTTACATTTTTCAGATAAATAATTTCTTAAATAATCTATTCTTTTTCCTAAGGAATCTATATAAGGTATTAATTCTGGTGTTTCTTTAAATATTTTAGAATAATCATCTATTATTTCATCTCTTATTAATTTTGGTAATTTTCTATAAAAAAAATTTCTAAATATTTTATTCTTTTCATTTCTGGATTTTCTTTTATTTCATAATAGTACTTCTGAAATTCACATATATAAGGATTTAAATATCTTGGTTCTAATGAACATATTTCTATTTGATATAATCTTTTTATTGCTTCATTACTCGTTATTTGTTCTTCTAATATATTACTTCTTCCTACAAATTCTGTTCTAAGCACATATTCATATCTTTTTACTAATTTTACATAATATTCTTTTCTGCTATTATATTCTTCTTTCGCTATTTGTCTTATTTGATTTCTCCAACTTTCTTCTTGACTTCTCCACCAATAATATACATTTCCTAAAAAGCTTGATTCTATAAGTAAATTAGTTGATTGGAAATCTAAATTATTTCTTCCTATTAATGCTATTATAGTTGCTCTTGACCATTCTTCAATTATTTTTTCAGGGTCTAATACACAATCTAAGTTTAACCATATTCCAGATACTGGTATACTTTTATTTTCATATTGATCTATAGGCGTTGGTATAAATCCTCTTCCTCTTGGTATTTCAAATCTTATATCAAATTCTTGATTTTCTGTTTTCTTATCATGTGGTAAATCTTGTTTTCCAATTTCTTCTTCTCTTTGTTCTTTATGTTTATTATAATCATTTTCTGTTCTTATTTTAGAGGATTCTGTTTCTTCTTTTTTACTCGAATCTCCTGGTTCGTTTATTTTTACTCCTGTATTTAATTCTTTATATTCTTCTATATTTCCTTTTATGATTGTTGCATTTTTGAAATCTTTTTGAATTTGTTCTAATTCTTTTTCTTGTAATCCCATTAATTTTTCAATTTTATCATCTTCCTCATTTAAATCTTCATCATCTATTACATTCATCATTTTTATTTGTGGATTATGAATTTTAAAAATATCTATTATATCTTTAGAATATATTATTTCTGCAATTTTACTTCCTTCTTCAATCTCTTCATTTCTTTCATAATTTTCTCTTTTATTTTTTCCCTTCGTTATTTCTATTAATTGTTTTTTCTCTTCTTCTGTAATTCCTAAACTATTAAGCTTATCATGAATTGTCCATAAATTATTATTCATTATTTGTTGACCTTTCATTATTTGTTCTGTTATTAATCTTGTTTGTCTTACATTCTCATCCATATTTTGTTTATAAATCTTTTCTTTAGTATTATCTAATTTTTCCATCTCTTCTAAAGCTTTCATCATATTTAATTTTCGGTGTTTATGTGTTATGGGTTCTAATAAGTCTAATTCAGATTTTATTTCAGGTTCTTCTATTTCCATATCTGTTACTCCTAGTGAATTCATTATAGTTTTCACATTTGATTTTATAATTCTTAAATTTCAGTGTTATTATCTATCTTCTTCTTCATATTATATATTCTCTCTTCTAAAGACTGGCTTAAAAATTTTAATCTTTCTTTCCTATTACTGGGTTTTTCTATTTTTACTTTTTCTTTAATATCTTCTGGGACCATTTCTAATATTTCATCTAAATTATATATTTGCATTAAATAATAAATATTAGGGTTTATATATGTTCCTAATTGTTTCATTATATACATATTATTCCAGTTAATTAAATTCCAAGTATTATTTCCATTTCCTCCTGGCATAAAAGGTGTAAATATACATGTTTCTTCTTGATTTCCTATTAATGATAAATGAGAACTTATAGGTAAATTAGTTATTTCTACTTCATACATACGGGGTTCTATTTTCTTTATAATATTCATATTATATTTCTACAATTATCAACTATAAGATTGTAGTCAATAAATTAAACTAATTGATCACCACAATTTATAGCAAATTTTAAAATTATTATCTCAAATAAGGTAGCGAAAGTAGTATGAGAATTAATAGGGATCTAAAAGTTCCATTTTATCGAACCATAAGCTCTGATACCATAGCAGACCTGGGCAACATGCATTTTTTGTGCGGAATAAAATATATATATATATATATATCTTAAGAGTCGTGTAATTAATTCCCGATAATTCATAATTGTTTCTAGAATTTTCATGCTATATATATATATATATATATATATATAAGACAAAATAAAGGGGGAAAAGACAAAGGGACTTTATCTCATATAACATCTTTTTTTTTCACCTGTCGCACAACCATATCAACTACATGAATATTAAAGTTTGGCCGCCGCGAAGAGGTGATATATATCTTAAGAGTCGTGTAAAGGGGGAAAAGACAAAGGGACTTTATCTCATATAACATCTTTTTTTTTCACCTGTCGCACAACCATATCAACTACATGAATATTAAAGTTTGGCCGCCGCGAAGAGGTGATATATATCTTAAGAGTCGTGTAATTAATTCCCGATAATTCATAATTGTTTCTAGAATTTTCATGTTATATATATATAAGAGAAAATAAAGAGGGGAAATACAAATGGACTTTATCGCATATAACATCTTTCTTTCTTTTTTCACCTGTCGCACAACCATATCAACTACATGAATATTAAAGTTTGGCCGCCGCGAAGAGGTGATATATATCTTAAGAGTCGTGTAATTAATTCCCGATATTCATAATTGCTTCTAGAATTTTCATGCTTTATAAATAAATAAATAAATATATATATATATATATATATATATGAAAGTCACATTAATTAAAGTGATTGTCCCATAAAAAAATCCAATTGGCAATATAAGTCACTTCAACTAATTTATTAAAACCAAAAAAAGGTCAAACTTACTCACTTTACATAAACCTTTTTTAGCACTTATTTTAACTGTTTTGTAGCACTTCTCAAAGAGATATGCATTTAATTAGGTCTTCATAAATGAGTATTTATTATTCTTCAAGTGACTTATATTGTGGATTAGGATAATTTTTTATAAGTTACTTATATTATAGATGGGAGGGAGTATAGAATAATAATCACTTACGAGAGTAAATGTTTCAACTTTCAAATAAAATAAACCTAATTAATAACGTTAACGAAACTCATAATTCTCTTATATTTTATGCATTACGCATTATGCCGTATACGAAATTGGAAATATAAATTGCGTTGATTAAAAGAAAAGAAAACCAAAAGAAGACAAATGACACTAGTGGAAAAATCACTTTTAAGACCAGTTAAAAAAGACATTTTCGACCGGTTCTCGATCCGGTCTTGATATAACGGGTCTAAAAAGTCTTCTACTTTTTAGACCGGTTATGAAACCAATCTTAAAAAAACTTTTTAAGATCGGTTATTATAAAACCGGTCTAAAAATAAATATTTTTAGACCGGTTATAATAGGAATAGGTCTTAATTCATAAGAACCGGTCTGAAAATTTGAATTTATAGACCGGTTTTATAAAGAACCGGTCTAAAAAGTATCACATTTTAGACCGGTTCTTTATAAACCGATCTATATGCAGGGAAGTTATTTATAGTACAAAAGATTATGGCTCGCATTTTAAAAAAAGTTCGCGTCAAAAACATCAACACCTTCGTCCCACAACTCTTTCAAGTCTTCGATCAAGGGCTCCAGGTAAACATTTATATCATTTTCGGGTTGTTTTGGTCCCGAAATCAACATAGATAACATGATGTACTTTCGTTTCATGCATAACAGAGGAGATAAGTTGTAAATTACCAACAGAACAGGCAATAAACTATGTATATACTGCTCAGGCTACCAAAAGGATTCATGCCATCCGTGCTAAGCCCAAGCTTAAGGTTCCTAGGCTCTTCACCGAAGGAAGGAAATAATTGATCGATTTTCTTTCATTGAGAAGAATCAACCGGATGTCGAAGCTTTCCATCGAATATCCTCTCATCCACATGCCATCTCAAATTTCTTGCATCATTTTCATTAGCAAACAACCGCTTGAACCTTGGTATGATTGGAAGGTACCACAATACTTTTCTAGGAGCGTTATTTGATTTGTACCTCGGGGTTTAACATATGGGACACTGTTGTTCCTCTTCATGCTCTTTTCTATACAATATACAATCATTAGGGCATGCATGGATCTTTTTATATTTCTTCCCTAGTAGACACAATATTTTCTTAGCATCATAGTATCGAGAAGGCAACACATTAGCATCTGGAAGCATGTCCTTAAAAGCCTCAAGCGTTTCTGAAAAACTCTTGTCGCTCCATCCATGTCGTGCTTTCAAGCTTATCAATTTCAATACTGCTTTCAACAATTGGTACTTTTTACACCCCGGGTACAACGGAGTCTCAGCATCACTACACATATTACCATATACATGTAATTGCTCAAAACTCTCTTCTCCTACATCACGAATAATATCCTCTATTCGATCATCCGTATCCGTGTCCTTATCATCAAATTCACTCCCCCCTGTTGAGATGAACTTGGCATTTCTAATTCTTCACCATGCCATACCCACACTGTATAACTGTTACAGAATCCTTCACAAATTAAATGTGTATATATATCTGCAGTACTTAGTCGCTTCTCATTCAAACATACTACACAAGGGCAATAAAATTTTCCACTACCATCATCGGCATGTCTACTAGCGAAGTCTAAAAAACCCCTCACCCCATTATCATATTCAACACTCGTCCGTTTAGCATCTATCCAACTATGATCCATATATATCTCAACACTTCAGCACCCTATATCCAACAACAAAAGGATAGACAAAAAAACAACAACAATAGAGTTTTAAATATTTCAACGAAATTAATAGGCACCATTTGAAACTAGTATTGTTTTAATAAACCAATAACACTGACAATAATCAAACAACTAAAACAGAACATAAAGTGGTATTAATTCAAAAAGTCAGAGCATATTAATTATAAAACAACGAGAAGTGCTCAAATTAAAGCAACAACAAGAACTTTAATTTTTTCCAGATTACGTTTAAGTGCTCAAATTAAAGCAACAACAAGAACTTTTCATTGAACATTATTAATTATAAAACAACATACAACTATATAACAGATCGATCGAACACTAACCTGAATGAAGACCAAGAAGTGAGCTTCAACCCAAAGTCACGGTGGCGTCGACTGAGGTTAAAATGAAGTCCTCAAATTCACGGCACTGACAAAGGGAAGTCAAATCAGAGGAGAATGGTCACTGCGCTGCGGAGATTAGAGGTCGCGGAGGAGAAGACTGACGATAATCAAAGAACAGCGACGATGAACACAGCAACAGAAGCGGTAATGACGGAGGAGACTTGAGCAAATGAGGGACGAGACGCCATGGACGAGTTCAGAACAAGCACGGATAGAGGTCACAGAGAAATGGCAAAGAGAGAAGAAAGTGTTCACAGAGCGCGCGATCTGGGCGCGAGAGGAAAAATAAGTGTGAAAAATCTTACCTTTAAGACCGATTTTTTTATAAAAACCAGTCTTAAAAGAGGGAAAATTCACCTTTAAGACCGGTTTGTACAAAAACCGGTCTTAAATGTAACACATTTAAGACTGATTACAAACCGGTCTTAAATGTAACACATTTAAGACCGATTTTTCCCACAACCGGCCTTAAAAAGTAATCGCATTTTGAATTTAAAATGTTTAACATTTAAGACCGGTTGACATATAAACCGGTCTTAAATGTTAAAAATTTTAGACTGGTTTTAATACAAAATCGGTCTTAAATATTTAACATTTAAGACCGGTTTATATTTAAACCGGTCTTAAATGTTAAAAAATTTTAAATGCGTAAAATTTTAAGACTTTAAGACCGGTTTTTTTTTATAACTAGTCTAAATAAATTTTTTAAAACCGGTTTTTTTAAGAACCGGTCTAAGAAGTTCAATATAATTACAAAACTGCCACCGCACAAATTTTTAAAACCTTATCCGCCAAAACCGGTCTAAATGTGGCAGTCTAAAAAGGGTTTTTTCCAGTAATGTGAGTTCCTTGAATTTGTAAAGAAATCAAACTAGTAATTGGTAGATATTTCTTCAAGCTGCATGTCATAGATTACAAAAACGAATAATCTTCAGCGAATCACATCGATCTTGTATATATGATAATTAAGGGTCTGTTTGGTGTGAGGGACTTGGAGGGGAAGGGAGGGGAGGGAAAATTTTTATGAGTTGAATTTTAAAAGATTGAAGAAGTGGGATAATAAAATTCTAATAAAGAGAATATATAAGATAAAAAAGTAAGAAAAATTAATTAAAAATTTTTAACCCCACTTCTCTAATTTTTTTAAATTAAACTCAAAAAAATTTTCCCTGTACCCACTTTTCCTCCCCTCCCCTCAGACCAAACAAGCCCTAAGAGAAAATGTCTTAGTTTTAAGGGAAAATTAGAATAAGGACCTGAAGAAAAAGATATTTATGGAGAAAGACCCTAAAAATGGTAATTATTTAGAAAAACCTAATACAAAAATATAAAATTAAAATTATCAAAATGCCTCTAACAAAATCTTCCGCATTCCCTCGTACATTCTCTGTCGCATTCTATTTTTAAAACTAATAAAAAATTCTAAGTTTCACTAAATTAAATAACAGATTTCTCAATTTTCATTTTTCATAAATTGCACAAATATTTATGGAAAAAATTACACATTCTTCAATTTTTGTAAATATTTTTTTTCTTTTTGCTAACATATACATGTACATATGAAGCTTGGAAAATAACTTTTTTTAGACAAAAAGAGGAAGAAAAAATGTTTATTAGAGATTAATTAGCTTGGTAATTGATGTGTATACAGAGCTTTCTTTGGACATGTCATAGATTATATAGTGTACATATATTGATGTATTTTTCACATTTTATTAGGCCAAATAATGATAATTATCAATGTTCAATGGATATATACACAAACTGTATAGAAAACTTATATTTAGTGACGCATAAACATATAAGCCAGTTTTAATTAATTTACACTTCGAAAACAGTTTAAAACATTAAATTTATTATAAAATTTAAGTACTTTTTTTGGTGTACAAAATTTAAGTACTTTTGAATATTATCTTTCTTTATTAACCACACTAAATTTCCAACATTATATCAATTCTACAATCTTTCACTATCTTTATTAAATATGAGCTCATATGGAAGAAAACTATTTTAACAGTTCCCTTAAAAATTATCAAATGCCTCATGAAAAAGACAAAAACACTTTCCAGAAAAAAAAAAATCCTAACCAGTAATTATCTTCTTTGCCACCAAATTTCCTCATTTGGTTTGGTTTCCTTCCAAAGGCATGTAATCCTAAATAATAATAATAATAATAATAGATAAGGTGCTAAAATAACCTTCAACTTTTATCAACAGTAACCATAAACTATTTATTGGAATAAAAGTAACCATAAACTTTTAAAATTAGGGCAAAATCATTAAATACAACTAACTTCCATCTATTACAATAGGAAAAATTAATTTTTTGCCCCTTAAAGTTTTGACTCACTTATAACTCATTCCCTGAACTTTTGACTTGCTTGCAACTCAGTTCCTGCTGCTTTTGAGTCATACTTTGTGGTAAAAAAATGTTAAAATGATGTTAAAAATTGCTTAGGCGGATTTAACATAAATTTAAAAAATAAAAAACAACGTCCCCGTCCCCACCAACTCGCATCCCCTCTGCCTCTATTTTCCAGAAGCCTCGCTAGGCATCTGCAGCGTCTACACACAATCTCTCCTTTTAATAATAAATGGAACTACAAATTCTTTACATTATGCTCATAATTTTGAAATGTCCTTTAATATAAGAAAATCAATCTCACCTTATGCTTGAAGGGAGCTTATGAAGGATCTGTCATTGACTCCGCGGATGCCCAGCAAGATTTCTAGAAAACAGAGGTGGACGAGGATTTGAGTTGGTGGGGATGGGGACACTGGTTATTTATTTTAATTTATGTAAAATCCACCTAAGCAATTTTTAACAGTATCTTTAATTTTTTTTTTTCCACATAGGATGATTCAAAAACATTATGACTGAGTTGCAGGAGAGTCAAAAGTTTAGGGACCGAGTTGTACTAAATCAAACTCCAAGAACTAAGTTATAAGTGAGTCAACACTTTAAGGGCCAAAAGATTAATTTTTCCCATGGTAATATATGGAAGTTAATTGGATTTAATGGTTCAGCCCTAATTTTGAAAGTTCATAATTACTTTAGCACCTTAACCCTAATAATAATAATAATAATAATAATAATAATAATAATAATAATAATAATAATAATAATAATATCCTCCATCTTCTCCATTCAATAAAAATGAATTCAAAAAGTGTCTTCCTTAATCATCAAAACAAAAAGTGTCTTCCTTCAAAGTACTGAGAAGTGCCAACTCCAAACCGGACTTTCAAAATGTGAGTCATTTTGATTAATTGCCCTTGCAAGTTGTTACATCCATTCTTAAATGCATTGAACAAAATGTAACAACTTGAAAGGGGGGAAAAAAACGAGTCACATTTTGAAAGTCCAGTTTTGAGTTGACACTTGGCAGTACTTTGAAGGAAGACAATTTTTGTTTTGATGATTTGTTTTTTGTTCAAATTTGTTTTGATGATTAAGGAAGACACTTTTTGAATTCATTTTTATTGAATGGAAAAGATGGCGGATATTGTTGTTGTTGTTGTCTCAGTCTCTTTATTTCTATTTTAAATCAACATACGTATCACTAACCAGTGAGAATTTGAGACACCTAATTCTCAAATATTTTTCTGCAGTACGTGCATATATATTTTAATTCAAAGAGTGTTGTGTTTTTTATTCAACATTATAGGATCGAGAATGAAAGTGGAGGCGGATCTAGAATGAAGTGTATTATTCAATAGCTTAAGATTACATATACACATATACATAATTAATACTATCTCAATCCTTAATATGAGAGCCAGTTAATTTGTTTTTTTGAAGATATTAAGGAAGCTAAATAAGTTACATTAAAATATTTATATTTATCATTTTACTCCAAACTAATTTGTCTAACTTAAAAACTGATATAAAATATAATGATATAATTAAACAGTTTATTTAACTTCATTAATTTCTTAAAAAAAAAAATTAACTAACTCTTATATTAATCTTTGTGAGTACACAGACGTAGTGCGCGCGCACATACATACGTCTTCTCGCCAATGTTTTCTCTTCAAACAATTATTTTGTGTGTGACGGCCTATTGTTTTTGTCAGTTAAAATATTATTTTAATATACTTCTTCAATTTGTATTTAAAAAAAAAACTCCCTTCAATTTTTTAAGGGTCCTCCAAAACTATCCGCCTTTCAAATCAGAGGGATGGTTGATGTATGGTGAGTATTTATGTTTTCTTAAAATAGGCCTGAAGACTTCTCTAATTTTGACAAAATAGAGGGTTGTTAATTTATTTTCATGTAAGATCTAATATGTTTTCCTTTACTAAGAATATTCACCTCAACTACAAAAAATTATTAAATGCATTAAGTCAAATACATACTTATTAAAAGAATTAATCAATTTTTCAATCAACTTTTTTTTTTGTTAACTAAGTTACTTGAGCTTCTTTCTCTATATGATAAAGACATTAAACAAATAACTATTTTTAAGAAAATTAAAATTAAGGAAAAGAAAAAAAAAACCTTATGGACTTAAGTGTAAATCAGTAGATCAAATATATTTTTTTAATCATATTTTTAATGGAGTTAATTGTTTGAACTTAAGGGTATGCTTTAAAAAATACATAGAGATTCATGTAATTAAGTCAAAATGTAATGGAGGTTAGAATATTTACTAGACATTAAGATTACATAACACACAAATCACACCAATTTTTGTGAGTCATGGAGATGTGTACATTACTTACTCTAATCATAATTAAATTATACTTTCAAAATTTATACTGGGTTAATTACATTCTTTATTAAACAAGTTGGATTTAGAACTTTATCAGCATCAGTTTCTTCTGTCATTCCCATTTTAAAATCTGAACTCATGAGATTATATGATAGGTAAGCATTATTTTGTAATAATAATACGTTTTTTTCAATTGGGAAAGACAAGAAAAACTTAATACAAACAAATCAGAAAATTAGATTTGTGATAGTCTCTTATCTTCTTTCACATGCACATTGAGCTGGATAGATTTTTGTATTATAATTAATAATACTATATTAACAACAACACTAGTATTTATATACACAAAATGTCTTTAATTTTTTTAGTGAAAAGGAGAAATATATTAATCAATAAAGGAATACAAAACTAAAAAAAATACAACAATATAAGAGAAGCAAACTAATTAAGCAGGGTCATTCAAGAGAGAATGGATCGATAAGCATTCATTGCTGTGTTAGAATAGGTTACATAATCCGTCATAGTAAAAAAAAATAGTTCATTTGAGGGGAAAAAAGATTTGTTGGAAAAAACCTTCCTATATATATATATATATATATATATATATCTTCCTTTCCACAACTTCCAACATGTGATATGGAAAATAACCCACCATTTCTAACCAACTTTTTGAGGATTGAGGTTCTGAAGGGTACATTTCCAAAATGATGTTCCATGGCCTATTTTCTTCAAGGAGCAAATGACTCATCATCAACAAAGTGGCTACAATGAAGGCAGGTTATTAAGATATTTAATTTCCTTATCAATAATATTTTTAAAAAGTAAGATTTTTAAGTGGGCCGATCCCCAACTCTAGTTATTAGTTCAAAATATAATTTCGCATTATATTCTCACCATGGCCTAATTAGTCCCAAATGATTCCTTGTTTAGTCTCCCCCCACACATTAGCAATGCTCCTACACATGTGAGCATCTGAAGTCTCGTATTGGTTGCGTAGAGAAACAAAAGACGTTTTATAAGAATATGAATACCTCCCCTTCTTGATACATTTTAAAACCGTTTTAGGTGACAAAGGCCCCAAGGCGGACCTAGGCGATGTTACAAAACATATACTCCTCCAGTCCTTAATATAGGACATATTTGGAGAGTTGATCTTGATTCTAAATATAAGACATAGTTTTTATATTTGTCAATCTTTTCTTAATTTTTCCCTATTGATGCTCCTTCAAAAACCATAATCAAGAGGGAGAATGAAGGAGGGAATTAAGGAAGATGACAAGATTGTTTTCAAAAAAAATATGTCATATTAACTAACTTCCTTAATTTGATCAAATTAGGTAAATATGTCTTGTATTAAGGACCATAATGAGTATTAATTTTGGGGAGGGAGTGCTTGCTACCCGTTCCCTAATGTGCCCTTGCTGCCCCTCATTTTTACCCCACTTCCCAAATATTTTTTTTTCTTATTTCTTTATATATCATTAGATTCTATATAAAATGAGTGACATTATAGTATTTTATAGGCAAAAAATGTTTATGTTTTAAATTTTTTATGATTTCTCAAATATTTACCTAAAAATCTGTGTAGTTTCTTTTTAATTTAAAATATTAAATCTTTAAGAAAACCATAAAAATGGATAATATAATCAATTTTTTACTCATAAGATATCAAAATATTACTCTTTTATGTAGAATATAATGATCTAAAGAAATAAGGGGGGGAAAACATTTGGAAAGTGGGGTAAAAATGAGGGGCACGCAACATGGGACACATTAGGGACGGGTTAGTAAGGCCCCTCCCATCAATTTTCACTTTTGAAGGTAAAATTTTTATCCCCAGACCAATTATATATAGTTGGCTCTATGTACTTGGACTCAGAAAAGATGAAGTTGAGCAACTTATATACGAAAGCAAGTATAGAGAGAAAAGCAAGATGAAAACCTCTTATTCAATGATGAGATTAAAGAAAAGAAAAATTAGTTAATTTAGAGCTGCTTAAAGAGCCGTTCTACTTCTCCTACACATGGAAAATCTTCCAAACAAGGAGTTAAAAATATGATGTTATATATATGCGGAAGGAATGTCTCCATTAATTTTTCTCTTCATTTCCTCTACATTGAATGTATATTCTTCTAGTCCTATTTATATAGCAGAGAAAGAAGATTTATTTCAGGTATATTAACAAGTCACATTGTTAAATTTTTCATATGAATGCACAATTATATCTTTCATTTATTATTATATTGACTGTTATTTTCATAGGGTCTATTATATATTAGAGTTAAAGTTGAAAAGTATTTGAAAATTTTAAGGCAGAGTAAACCCTGGATCAAATTAAGGTTTTTCAAGTACTACATATTTTTCTTAATTTAGTAATTGTCTTTTTAGGGAAATTGTTTGTTGATATCTATATTTTTTTGACATCAGTGGCTTTGAATAATATCACAAACGATAGAAAGAGAATCTGTTGTCTTTTCTTCATGATTAATTTAGATTTAACCAACATTTTCTTCATTTAATTAATCATATATACGCAGGTGACTAGGTGAGTTGAACTTAACACACTATAATTATTAATTAAACGACTTTGCGACGGCAATGCCTTTTCCCTGTAATTAAATGCAGTAATTAACCATTTCAAGATTAGTCTAGCATATATTATCATTTTTTTTAGTAAACTAAAATTTAGTCTATATTATTATATTATATATAGAGCTCATCTGTGCATATAGGGGAAAAGTTCATTTTTATCTTTTTTTTTTTTTGGTGAAACACCAGGCTATCCACCACCGATAACAGTGACTAATCCCCTCACAGTACTGGTCTCCATTTAAGGATTGTCGCTAGCCAAAGAATTCTTTTCATACCCAAAGCCGGGGTTCGAAACCCCATCACTTGGTTAAGGAATGAGATGAGATAGCCACCATGCCAAACCCGTTTAGTTAAAGTTCATTTTTATCTCTGTACAAATATAAATTGTGTAAAATTAATTTATTAAATTAAATAATCTAAAATCAAGAATATACTTGTAGTCCTTTCTTCTACCAAAAAAAGTTCTCATATGGAAATTATTCTAATTTAATTTATCTATAATAATCTTAACTACATAATTCTTTAGCCCTTTAGATTACACACTCCAATTTGGACTTCGTTAGTCTTCAGTTGGGAAAAAAAAAGGAATGGAGAGAGAATAGGGGGGAAAGACAAATGGACTTTAATTAATTTTTATTTTATATATATATATATATCAACGACATGGGTATTAATTAAAGTTTCACAGCCGTAAAAAGCTGATATTGTGGAATTAGCTTGCTTTCACGTTACGAGAGACTAAGAAGGAGTCGTACATACGGATGTTTTTTTAACCCCTTGAAAGCACATACGTATGTTAAGTACTGATAATTGTTTTTAGAATTTTCATGTTATATGTGTGTGTAGATGGAAGCCAATCAAACGCACAACTTGGAATCGCTGCTAAAGAATCGTCGATATATAATGGTTATTATTAGTTATAGTTTATGGTTTCAAACCGTTATATATACGGATACTATATATGCTCAATTCTAAACAGTTATATGTATACACCGTGATATATTGAGGGCATATATAACGGTTATTTATTAATAATAGTAATGTATTGACTTTAATTTTTTTAATTATATATAGTTATTATTTATTATTTATTTTTATTTAATTTTATTGTTAATATTTATTAGACTAAAGTATATTTTTAATCCTTTAATTTTACATGAGATGCATTTTTGGTCTCTTAATTTTATAAAGGGTACTTTTGGTCCTATAATTTTAACATTGTTAATGTTGCTAACAAAAAATATTGATGCAGCAAACTCTAGTGTTGATGAATGTGTAATTAAATGCTATTAATCTTAAATTTAAAATATGTATAAATCAAAAAATATATAAAAACCTAATGAAGCAATCAATATCATTACCTCGATTGTAATAAAAAATTTTAGTTTAATAATCTAAATATATTATTTTAAATAGTATAAATATCAAAACCTCGATTTCATTAACAGTGATTTATTGGTTTATTTTAGTTTAATAATCTAAATATATTATATTAAAAAATTAAAAATTAAATATGTTTTGTCAGTTTCATAGTCATCAATTGAGTTTGCTACATCAATATTTTCCATTAGCAACATTAACAATGTTAGAAAAATAGGACCAAAAGTATATTTTATAATTTTAAATTAAGGACAAAATGTATACATCATGTAAAAATTAAATGATTAAAAGTATACTTTAACCTAAAACATAGTATAATCATTGATAATAATAAGATGATAATATTAAATAAAAAATTTTATTCATAATATTCAAAAATCAATACATATCCAAAAAAAAATTCAATACATTATAGATAAACATTATACAATTTAAAAGAAATTAATCACTTAAACACTCTAGAACACTATCTTATAATTTTTTCAATTCTAAAAGAAAATATATTAAAAAATTCTACAATATTTTCCTATGTCTTTGTTGTAAATTGTTGATAATGTATCAATACTCTAGAGTTTCAGTAACTACAAAAGGATATTATAAATATGAAAATCAAAATAACATATAGTAAAATTTGGTAAATATTAAAACTTGAGCAAATCTTGGTTCTGATTTCAACATACTTGTTAAAGTTTAGGAACGTGATATGGTGAACATTTAAGTAGACTGTGATTCAACAAGCTACTTAAAATTAAGAGAAAAAATTATATTTATTTTAATGTATATAATCTAGAGTAATAATAATTATTTTCACTACAATAAAACAATAATAAAAAATTTTCTTTTTACCTCATCATTTTTGCGCGCTCCCTACTTTTCTCCAGTGTTTTTATCTTCAAACCAATGCCATAATAAGAAATTTGATATCATTTTTTTTGTCATTGATTCTTCTTCCTAGATAATTCAGCCACCTTGAGCCTCAACTAGTAAGCTCTTATTATATAAAAAAAATAAAATGAAACTAAAAATATTTATTGAAAAAAATGAAAGCTTGCTTAAGGAAGAATCACGAGAGCAAAGAGCTGCAGAGTGAAGATATATGTTAGTGGTAGATAATGGAACTTGCAAGGACCAAGCAAAACCCATGGAAAGAGGAGTTATGAGATCCGCTAGCGAAGCTTAAAAATATTTAAGAATAAAAAAAATTAGAATCCCGCCTCCTTATATCTGAAATTTTTTAGAACTCCGTCTTTTTAGATGAAAAAAATATTTAATAGTTATTTGTGAAGAACCGTAATGTATTATCCATAATATTAATTAATATATCAATAAAAAATATATTAATATATTATTAAATTACTTAACCATTACTTGTGAAGAACCATATTGTGAAATGTTTTTTTTATGTAAGAGGATGCTTAATGGTTCTTTATAAAGAACCATAATATATTGTCAAATAATTTTTTTAGAATTTTACCTTTTCATATTAAATAATACTTAACGGTTTTTTGGTGAAGAACCGTAATATATTGTCAAATAACTTTTTTAAGAATTTCTCCTCCTTATATTTGATATTTTTCAAAATTTCATCTTCTTATATATGATGGTTATCATTTTTAACTATTAAATAATCTTAAAGAATATATAATGGTTCTTTGTGAAAAACTGTCAAGTATTGTGAAATAAACTTTTTTTTTAATCTCGTCTTCTTATATATGACAATCTTCATTGAGAAGTATTAAGTATTCTTAACGATTATTTATGAAAAACTGTCAAGTATTGTCAAATAATTTTTTTAGAATCTCACCTATCCCATTTCCTTAAGATATTAATAGATATTATATATTAGATTAATATCTTAACATATTATATTTATCTTAAAAGTATAAATATGAGATATTATTATATATAATTATATAATTATATCTTGACATATTGTATTTGTCTTAGAAGTATAAATATAAGATATTATTAGATATATCTAATAATATATCAGCTTTATATAATCATACTTTACGGTTAATTATTATAACCGCTATATATTTATTTTTACTACTATAATATTGGAATACGAATTATTTATAAGTGTTATATGACGGTTGTTTCATAAGAACCTTCATATTTGTTATTAAATAAATAACGGTTATGAATTACAACCGTTATTTTTATGTTTTCTTAAATTCTGTCTCTCAATACATGACGGTGCGCATATTTAATCATTATGTTGTATCGTTATATATTCTTACGCGACCTCCTCCTCGACATACATGACATTTATTCATTGTTAACATTATTTATTAAGCGTTATGTATATCCGAATCTGTCAACACCCATTAACATTTCAATATGCACAGAGTAATAAAAGCACAGTTCCACAGGCATACAAAAATAGTATAATTATACTGATATTAAGTACATGTTTACATACAGGAATCTCCCCACATGGTTTGAAAGTGCAGATATATAATGCCCAAAAAGACTAATAATATAACCAATAGCTCAACTCTAATAGCCCACACACCTCAATTGGCAGGTTCTGCTGCCTTGCCCTTAGAGCCACCGATTCCCGCTGGAATGTTTATTTATTGAAAAAGGGCGAGATTCAAACGAATCTCAATAGTAACATACAATCAATCACATAAAATGCGAAAATTAAATATACAATGCATCATATAGTGTAAAAGGAAATTCATAGTATAACGTGTATGTACACAATATTCATGGCCAAATTAAATGATTATTTGGATCCCCTATATGTCTATGTACCATAACTGGGTAATGTGCCCCCAGGCACGTATTCATATCATAAAATACAACTACATAGAACATATCAACAATCACATAGTGCTCGTCCTCGAGTAAAATCAGTTAAGTAACAACAGCTAGATTAAATTAATCCCAGATGGAGTGCTCATGCATGATAATTTTTTCTCATTGGATACTCATGATGTGTCAACACCTGTTTCCATTTCGATAATCAGAGAATAATAAAGACGGAATTCCATGGGCATACAAAAAAGTACAATTATACTAATAAAAATATCCGTTTACAATTCCTTTATCATTCGTTGATGAAAACCGGGAAATGCAGCGGAAATTTAATATTTACAAATTTTCCAAAATATTAAGGCATAGACTAAGGTATAACCACGTTCATATCCTCGCCTTGAGACACGTGCCGCTCACTTTCCGGTGTCTATGTCTTTGCCTTTTGCCCCACTGGTACCCGTTGATGTATTTGTTTAAAAATAGGGTGAGATTCCGAAGAATCCCCGTAGAGATATGATATCGTTCATAGAGAATGCAAAAAGTAAATATGACATTCGCCAAGGTATACACTAATTAATGAACAATATAAACACATCATCATCATGCATACATGAGTAGGGCCCAGCCCTACGATCTACACCGGTTGGCCATCCGCCAACTCCTAGTGTAAGTGTACACTGGCACTAACAGCCTCTCTCTAGGCAATTCATGTTAATTAATAAAGTGCATTTACAAACAATGGCATCCACACAATCATATAACTATGGCATAATGTATAAAGGATAATGTCCCTACCTTAACGCTTTATAATCCCTTTTTCCGGTGGTCTCGTAACACGTGTCGTTTCGACTTTCAATTCAGTCCTAAAATATTAAATGTACCAGAAATAGGTCATAACCTATCCAAGTATCATTTTAAACTCTTCCACAGTGTTTCTTGTGGTTATATTAGTCTATGGTTAAAATTTACCAAAATGTCCCCGGACCCCGACCCTGTGGCACGTTTTTCCAAAATTTTGACTAAGGCTATTCTGACTAATTTTTGCCCAAGGAATCCATTTCTGGGCTCAAAATCACCAAATTTACTTTAAAATTATGAAAATACCCTTGACAACCCCTATTTAGGGATTTCAATGGCGTGTTCATAATTATGTTTTTTCGACCTCTACTGAAAAAACGCCCAACTGTAACCCCACCTATTTTTTCCCACTGAGTCCAATAGAACCATTTATTTCATGAAAATCCATCTCCTAGTACCAGTTCTAGTCTGGCCGAAAATATGAAGAAAAATAGAAAAATAGAGCTTTGTGTTTTTGCTTCCAAAACTTGTACTGTTCTACTTCTAATCCTTAATTAACTCATTTAAGCACTTCATAATCATTATTTAAAGGATTTTGGGCAGCATAACCCCTTAGGGTTATAGCTTTTCAAATTTCATAACTCAACCAAGAAACTTGAAAAGTCAAGAAATGTCACTAACAACAACACCACAACCACAAGAGAGCAAGTTTATGAAATTACCCTCTTGCTTCCAAGCTTAGCACCTTAACTCCTTCTCGTCCTTGGAGCCTTGTCTTGCTAAACACATGAATACATGAAGAAAAGAATCTTAAAGGAAGTGTTACACAAGAATATGTAACCAAATCACTAAGTCCACACCTACTTACCTTAATCTTCTTTCTCCTTCTCTCTAAGTCTTCAAGAACTCTTCAAAACTCTCTCCCTCTGTTCTCTTGTTGTGAGTGATGAAAATGAAGTCAAGAGGAAGAGGATGAGGCTTCATAAATTTTCTCCATGCATTTTACTCCATTGATCTCATCAATGGTTGAGATCACACCACCTAACATGCACACCATCCCTCCAACCATACTTCCCACCATACTCTCCTACTTTATGCCATCCCTTCTTAACTTCATGCCATGCCTTCACATTATTTGGGTCCAATTGCATTGGGACTAGATTCCTTCTAGCTACACAAAAACGTGCTCCCTCCTATACCTTAACCAAGCATTCATGAATATTTATTATTGTTTTCTTAAAAAACATAAAATCCAAGTATTCATTTCTATCATCGGATAACGCATTTCACTTCAGATAGGATAAATCAAATTAACTCAAATTTGATTCATAGGACAAGGCACAAAACATATTTCCAAAATTTGAAATTCTTGTTAGTGATCAAAAACATGTATATGATCTATCAAATACCCCCGAACTTGAGACAAACAGTGTCCGCACTGTCACAAGGCACAAAGTGCACACATATCACCTGCAATGGAATAGATAACACAATAATCTATAGACAGAATAATGACAGGTATATGTGAGAGGAACCACATTAAGCTATATCCAGAATAAGCCATTAGCCAGAAAAATTTCAGTAATATCCATTGAACATAGTATGAATCAATAGCCGAAGCAATAAGAATAATAAAAAACAAAGATAAGCACTACTAATCCTCGCCACCATCCTCACTGGTATCCACATCATCATCATCCTCATCCTCGTCGTCATCATCCTTACCAGCAGGAGCAGCACCAGGTACGTGTGCAACAAATAATTCCTCTAATCAGGTCAGGCGAATACCGTGGTCCTGCATATGTGAGAGGCATTGGGCAACAATGGCCTCAATGCATTGGATGGTAGCTAGGATCACATCTAAGGTTGCAGGAGGCTGAGAGGAGGAAGGGGCACCCAATAGTTCACTATGTTCCAGAGGAGGCTGAAAGGGTCCACCCTATTCAAATGGAGGATCACTAACTGATCGTTGGGATGCTGGGACTTGTTCATTAGGTTTTGGCTTGATGCTCTGGTAGTGAAATTTCTTGATTGGCTTGAACAGAACATCGATGGCTATGGTAGTGACACCCACAGAAGAGCAGAAAGCAGAGATAAGGTGCGGCAGCATCAGGCCACCAGTATGCTCATAGATGTGGTCTTTCAGAGACTTGTAAATCACCGCACCTAGATCAACTGGTTCCTTGTTCATCAGAAGGTAAATAAGGAGGGCCTGGTCCCTTGTGAGGTGGTTTCGATTGGAGGAAGGCCAGAAATAATCTTTGCTAAAGTGCAACCAAACACGAGCTTCAACTGATAACTAAGCACGGGGTAAATACGTCTGAGCCCCACTATGACTTTGCCAAGCCACTTCTCCGTTGTAAACCAACAATCTAGAAATAGCATCCTCAGGGATGTCATCTGCATTGGCTAAGTGTTGCTGGTATTTGTATTCCGTGATAGCCGGGAGTAATGCAAATTGCCAGAAACTGGCCAGAGTAAAGTCAATGTTGACACCCCGAAGGGGGAACTGCCAAACAAGACTCACACAGGCATTGGTGTAGAACTCCTGGACAATTTGCAGATTCCCGTCGGTTTTAGGGTCCATAAGCCTTTGCAAATGATATGTTTAAGTGGCCAGCTCATAAAAGGCATAAGATGCGGTGAACGGGAATTCGCGTTCCTGCAACAGAGGTTTTTTAATGATCTTTGTTTTGGCCTCAACAATGGCCCTGGGGCCTACTCTATCAGCGGTATGCTTGGCAGGCATGGTGGCTAGAGACATAGATAGATGATAATCTCATATGCATACAAGTAGGACCAAAGATTGACACCAAAGAAGGGAAGGAAAAAAACTATCAGCAAATTTGAAAAATAAAAACTTGCAAAACTATGAAGACAATCAAAGAGCAGTTTCCCCCCAAACTTAGTCTTTTACTACTGCCAAAGCATCAATCAAGATTCCATCCTAACTCCTATCCTCGCTTCATAAAGACCTCAATAATGTGCCAAAGATCTCTAGCCAATACCAAAGCAACCTTTACAAGTCCAATCTAGCCCCTATTCCCCTATCTTTGAAAAACTAGTTTAAGTTCAAAAAGAAGTGCATTATAATGATACATGGAGGAATTTAAAATTGACTTGGACATTTGGCTCCCTGAAACATGATGCACAAAAAGCATTCTAAACCAAGATGACATGACAAGACAATGCCAATTACTAAACCAATCTGCCCTGTTCAAACTTATGCATAGAACAACATTCCTTCCATTGAAAATTTGATGAAATTAATTCATGGCCAAAAACATAGAGGAACTACAAATCTATGTGCAAAGTAGGTTGACAAAATGCAATGTGGATCATAATAATGACATAAATTGAAGCACAAGGAAAGAAAAAATGGCACACAAGAGTGTACATTGTCTTAGATTCAATGACAGCATTATTCCAACCTACTTCTAGATCCTCAAATCTAAACTATAATAAACTACCCCCAATGCGAGTAAAAGAGTGAAAACGAGACTCTATTACCTCAAATGGTTGAAGAATCAATGGAGTAATTGAGAAATCAAAGAAGAATGGGTGATATTCGATGCCCTAGGTAACAGAACAGCAGCAGGCAATGCCCTAGGAACCAAAATCTGAGAAAGAGAATGGAAGATGGAGGATGGAAGGAAGGAAGAATGCAATGGAGGCCAAGGATTGAAGGAACAATAGAAAAGGAGGTTGAGGAAGGGGGATTCGATCCTGAAAGGAGGAAAGGGAGGGGTAGTCTGCGGCAGAGAAAGGAGAGAAATGAGGAATGAAAGAAAAGATTAGGGTTTTTAAAACCTTGCTGTCGCACTTGGGCCGCAGCCTAAAGATTTGTTGGCTGCGGCCCAAATCTGTCTGGGCATTGGTGGGCCATGGCCCACATTGTCCTGGCCGCGGCCCAAATATTTCTATGCATTCTTGGGCCACGGCCAAGATTTTGCTCCCAGCTCCATCAAATACCAATTTTACAACATGAATGCACATAAAGCGTATTATGTTGTCCACCCTATGAGCCTCAACCCAGCATACCAAAACTTGAACACTTTCACCCTAAATTTCTCTTGAGTTGCATACAATCAACAACCATTAACCACACAGTTGAATACAATTCCTCATGATCCAAACACATCCATAATCCAAAAACTCACTATGCATTAAAGAAATTTACCAGGATTAAGCAGAGGTAATGCATAATACATCTCTAATTCATACTACTACTATGAATACATTTTGATCAGAGGTTAGAAAAATACGTAGTGGTCATCAAATCAAGTCATAGTCATCAAAAATTTGGTTCAATCAAATCATAGGAATTGGAGAACTTTCCTGGAATATGCCTTTCCAAACCACAAGTCACCACCCTTCCTTTGTATCCTCTTGCTCTCTTCTCCTCTCTATTTAGGGTTCCTCTCTACCTGTGAAAGCAAAAGACCAAACATAAATCTACCAAAAATATACTAAAATCAAAGAAACTAAAGAGATTAAGTTAAGAACTTGGGTTGCCTCCCAAGAAGCGCTTAGTTTATGGTCTTTAACTTGACTCTTCACGTTGGTTACTCTTCATTAGATAAGTAGATAGTGGATACCAGCCTATCCACATCTCCTCCCCAATAATGCTTCAACCGTTGATCATTAGCCTTGAATCTCTCTCCCTTCTCATTCTCCAGCTCCACATCACCAAATTTTGACGCTTGAACCATAGTGAATGGACTAGACCATCAAGATTTCAGCTTTCCTAGAAATAACTTCAACTTGGAGTTATAAAGGAGAACAATTTGACCAGGTTCAAAGCTCTTAAGAACGATTTTGCTGTCATGGTCCCTTTTTGTCTTCTCTTTGTAAATCCTTACACTCTCATAAGCATTAAGGCGAATTTCATCTAACTCATTGAGTTGAAGTAGCCTCTTTTCTCCCACAGCTTGAGGATAAAATTTTAACTTTTTGATAGCCCATAGGCCCCATGCTCCAATTCTACCGGCAAATGGCATGCTTTTCCAAACACCAAGCGATATGGAGACATACCAATAGGTATTTTGTAAGTTGTTCGGTAGGCCCATAGAGCATCATCCAACTTAGAAGACCAGTCCTTCCTAGTAGTATTCACCATCTTCTCAAGGATGTTCTTGATCTCCCGATTGGAAATTTTAGCTTAGCTATTAGTTTGCGGGTAGTAGGGCAATACTGCTTTGTGTCTAACACCATATTTCTTCATCAAGGCTTGAAATTGGTGATTGCAAAAGTGTGAACCACCATCACTGATAATCGCTCTTGGTGTGTCAAATCTTGTGAAGATGTGCTTTTTGAGGAATTTAAACACTGTCTTAGCATCATTAGTCACACATGCAGTAGCTTCGACCCATTTGGAAACATAATCCACTCCAACCAAAATATATTCATTATTGAATGACTTAGGGAATGGACCCATAAAGTCAATCCCCCAAACATCAAAGAGTTCAACTTCTAGCATGCTATTCAGTGGCATCTCATTCCTTCTAGATATGTTCCCCACTCTTTGGCACCTATCACATTGAAGGACAAATGCATATGCATCTTTGAATAGAAATGGCCAATAAAACCCACTCTGAATGACCTTTGTTGTGGTTTTCTCTCCTCCAAATGGCCACCATACTCAGACGAATGACAGCAATGTAAAATGCACTCTTATTCATTATCCAGGACACACCTTTAAATGAGTTGGTCGAGGCACCTCTTGAATAAGTAGGGCTCATCCCAAAAGTACTTTTTCACCTCATGTAAAAATTTACGCCTTTGATGAGAATTGAAATCCAGAGGTAAAACTCCACAAACTAAGTAGTTTACAAAGTCAGCAAACCATGGTGTGGATAAAATATCAACAAAGAACAGTTGCTCATCCGGGAATGATACATGGATCATATTAAAATTATCAAGTTGAGCCTCAGTACTCAACCTTGAAAGATAGTCTGCCACTTAATTCTCGGTGCCTTTTCTATCAATGATGTTCAAATCAAACTCCTAAAGTAAAAGCACCCATCAAACTAGTCTAGCCTTGGAATCCTTCTTCGTGAGTAGGTACTTTAAAGCCAAATGATCAGTGTAAATAATGACCTTAGCACCCACAATGTAAGGTCAAAATTTTTCACAAGCAAAGACTATGGCAGTAATTCCTTCTCAGTTGTGGTGTAATTAAGTTGGGCACAATCAAGGGTCTTGCTAGCGTAGTAAATGGGGTGAAAGAGTTTCTCTGTCTTTTGTCCAAGAACAACACCAACAGCATAATCACTAGCATCGGCCATGATGATAAAAGGTAAAACCCAATCCGGAGCTACTAATATAGGGGCTAAAATGAGACACTTCTTTAGCTCCTCAAAGACTTGCAGGCACTCATTATCAAACTTGAATTCCACATCCTTCTCCAATAGCTTGGACAGTGGCTTGGAAATTTTAGAAAAATCTTCAATAAATCTCCGGTAAAACCTAGCATGACCAAGGAAACTGCGGACACCTTTCACACTAATAGGCGGAGGCAATTGCTCAATGATAGCAATTTTGGCTCTATCCACTTCCAAACCCTTCTTGGATACCCGATGGCCAAGTACAATGCCTTCTTGGACTATGAAGTGACATTTCTCCTAATTGAGAATCAAATTGGTCTCTTCACATATTTTAAGCACCACATCTAAATTCTCTAAACAAGAATCAAAAGATGGACCAAAAAATGAGAAATCGTCCATAAATACCTCAATAGCCTTCTCAATCATATCAGTGAAAATGGACATTATGCACCTTTGAAAGGTGGCCGGCGCATTGCATAGCTCAAAAGGTATTCTTCTTAAAGCAAATGTGCCATAAGGACAAGTAAAAGCCATCTTCTCTTGGTCTTCTGGGGCTATGGCAATTTGATTGTAATCGGAATAACCATCGAGGAGGCAAAAGAACTCTTGACCCACTAGCATATCCAACATTTGATCAATGAATGGCAAAGGAAAGTGATCCTTCCTTATAGTAGTGTTAAGCTTATGGTAATTCATGCACACCTGCCATCCAGTCACCGTGCAAGTGGGAATCAGTTCATTTTGGGTGTTAGCCACTACAGTCATACCACCTTTCTTAGGGACACATTGGACTGGGCTCACCCAAGAACTGTCATAGATGGGGTATTCAATTCTAGCTGAAAGCCATTTGACGATTTTCTTCTTGACCACTTCTTTCATAATTTGATGTAAGCACCTTTGATGCTTAATGGAAGTTTTGTTATCATCCTCTAATAGAATTTTATGCATACAAATAGGAGGGCTTATTCCCTTAATATCAGCTATTGTCCATCCAATGGCATACTTGTGCTCTCTCAAGACTCGTAGGAGCTTTTCTTCTTGCAAATTAGAGAGAACAAAAGAAAAAATAACCGGTAAGGTATTAGAATTCCCCAGGTAAGCATACTTGAGATGAGATGGTAGAGGCTTCAACTCTAGAGCCTGAGGAACTTCAATAGAAGGCTTCAAAGGGGTACTCAAAGTATCAGCTACTTCAAGTAGCTCAAAAGTCCTCGATCTTGAGTGAGGGAATGCTTCCATATCGAAGAGATTTTCAATAGCCTCCTCATCAAATTCCTCCAAGCTCTTTTCCCCTATTAAGAATGTCTCTAAAGGATCTTTAACCATAAAAGTATATGATTCTTGCAGAATGAGTGAATCCAATATGTCAACAAAAGAGCATTGGGATGAATCATCATGAAACTTCAAAGCTTTTGGCATATTAAAGATCACTTTTTCATCATTCACCCTCAAAGTGATCTTACCCTTTTCCACATCAATGAGAGTCCTTACTGTGGCTAAGAATAGACGTCCAAGAATGAGAGGAATTTTCCAATCAACTTCACAATCAAGCACAACAAAGTCTGCTGGAAAGATGAACTTGTCCACTTTAACTAGGACGTCTTCAATGATTCCTCTAGGTTTAGAGATACTCCTATCCACAAAAAGAAAAGGGTCACCGTAGTGGGCCTTAGCTATCCCAAACCTAATTGGTTGAAAACAGCTAGAGGCATCAAGTTAATACTAGCACCCATGTCACATAGGGCTTTACCATTGAAGTTAGTCCTAATATTGCAAGGAATGTAGAAGCTTCCCGGATCCTTTAGCTTAGTAGGTAACTTCCTTTGAATCACGGCACTATACTCTTCAGTTAATACCACAGTTCCAAATTCATAGAATCGCCTCTTCTTGGACAACACATCCTTGAGGAACTTAGCATATTTAGGCATGCCCTCCAAAGCTTCGCCAAACGGAATGTTCATATGGAGTTGCTTGAACATGTTCACAAACTTTTTAAATTGAGCATCTTCCTCTTTCTTCTTGAATATTTGAGGGAAAAGTAGTGGTGGCATGATAGCGGAGTTGGTCGGCTTTCTCTTCTTCTCAATATTCATCTCTTGTTCCCCCTTCTTGCTCTTAACAACATCATCCAAACCTCCTTCAGTTTGCTTTCGCTTTCTAGTGTCATCCTCTTCCACTACACTTTCTTGGGTCATGGCTTCTTTATCATTAATCTCAATATCCACTTGCTCATCTTGCTTCGGGCTAGTCTTACTTGAGCTAGGCATATCCAGTATCACTTTTCTACTTCTCAAGTTAATGGCCTTGCATTCCTCTTTTCCACCTTGCTTTGGATTAGGGATAGTATCACTTGTGAGACCATTTAGTGCCATCGCATTTACTTGTATTGCTAATTGTCCCACTTGTACTTCAAGGTTCTTAATTGCATATTCATGAAGAGAGAAGGTAGCCTTACTCTTAACCCTTGAAGATTATACCTCTAACAAAATATGAGCTAGCATCTTGTTCATCTTAGATTCCTCCTCTTTTATAGGAACTTGCCTTAATTGCATTTGAAAACCCAGTGGAGGAAGAGGCTTAGTGCCAGAAGTAGACTCATATGGTAGGTTCAATGTGTTACCTTGACTCCAAGAGAAGTTGGGATGAGCTCTCCAAGCACGGTTGTAAGTTTGCAAATATGGCTTACCTTGAGGAGGTTGAAATTTTCCCATATAGTTGACAGATTCAGTTCCCATTTAGAGAGGGCAATGGTCAGGCATGTGGACATCATTGCATTGCTCACATACAATTAGAGTAGCATAAACAAAATGCATGCCTTGAGAAGTGCTCTTTTACATTTGAGACTCTAGTACATCAAAATGCTTGTTCAAAGCGGACAAGATTGTGACAATTTGTGATGAAGAGTCTTCTTTTATAGTAGGCATGGCTGGGGTAATCCTTCTATCATTTCCTTGAGTGTTGTTTACATATAGTTGATCCAAAAGCCTAAACACCTCATTGATAGGAACATTCCTGTAACCTCCATTGGTCATAGAGTCAACCATCGCCTTAGATTGAGGATTAAGGCGAATACAGAAGATTTGGATTACTACCCATTTATCCACCCCATGATTAGGGCATTGCTTTATTAACATCTTGTATCTCTCCCATGCGGCATAAAGATGCTCATCCGATTGTTGTCTAAAGCTTAGAAACTCATCCCTTGCTTCCACAGATTTGTCATCAGAGAAAAATTAAGCTCTGAACTTAGCCTCAAGATCATCCCAAGAAGTTATGGATCCTTCTGGGAGATTGTTGAACCAAACTCTAGCTTTCCCTTGTAGAGAGAGAGGGAATAGCCGCAACCTCAACACATCTTGGGGTACTCTATTTTGCTTGAAGGAATCACACACCTCCAACAAATACAGCAAGTGCTTGTTGGCATCTTCATTGTAGAGACCATGGTACAACCCATGTATATACAATATTATAATCATGATCGGCTTGATCTTAAAATTGTGTGCTTGCATCTCCGGCATCCGAATGCAAGATTGAGTACCCCGCATATTCTGGCTAGCACAATCATTGATGATAGCCCTATCATATTCATCCGCCATTGTTTCAGCTTCAGTTTCAATTTCAGATTCAGAATCAGATTCAATCTCCTTTAACTCAATCTCTTTTTCGATGTGAGCTAATCTGTCAAGTACCACTATCAATCCATCTAGGTGCAGATGTTGCATATACCGAGATGGTACCTACAAGAGGTACAAACCAATAAGTATCAAACTAAAACAAAAAATTAATAAAGAAAAAAAGAAAAGAAAAATTGTAAACCTAACTAAGAGCTCAAGCAAAATTTACCATCACAAGCCTAAGGTTGACTAAAGGATTTGTTAAACTAATCCCCAGCAACGGCGCCAAAAACTTGTTCGCCACCGCAAGTGCACGGGTCACACCAAGTGATAAGTAAGATTGTTTCCTCGAGGACTTGAGTAACAAATTAGTTAAGCAATAGGTTTGGTGAATTCAATTAAGTTGAGCCAAAACATGTTATTGTGTGTAAAGAGAAGTTTCAAAAGATATTTCATAAAACTAAGAATTGCTGAACAAAAATCTTGATCCTTGTGATTTCAATAGTTGTAGTAAACCTAGGATTGTTAATCCCCTTTGTATTTCATAAACTTGATTTATTTCCTCTCCAAGAATCTTTCTATAGGATATATGTATGTTAGTCTAAGGTTCACAAGCGTTTGATTAAACTCTCTCAAGTTATAACCAACTCCGCATTCTCAATTAACATGTACAATCTCTTGCTACCGTTAATAGAAAATACTCATTAGGCACCAATCTTAATATAATAATGCTAGGCTAGCAACAATATCTCTATGTTACTAATAAACAATCCATTTAACACCTAAACTTCAAGTCTAGCATAATTTTACTAGAGTTCTACAAGTAAGTTAACTCTCTCAAGCTTAACTTAGTTGAACAAATTGTCCACAGTGATGGCCAATCACAAATAGCAATGAAAACAAGGTAAAATCAACATATATATGCCATTAGATACTTGAAGAAAGAAGGAATCAAGTTTAATCCATACAAAGGATCATAAACAATCCCAGAATGAAAGTTTAGCTACTCATGTTCAAGAAATTGATACAGAAATACAGAGCATGAACTGCCATATCAGCAAAATGAAGAAGAAAGGGAAAGAAATCAGTATAACCATGGAAAACTAGGTAAATCTATGCAAATCTTCAATCCCCACTTGATTTCCCTTGGTTTATGGCAAATCCAAGCTTAGATGAGTGTTACAACCGCCTTTCTAGGTATTTTCACATCAGGATCCCCATTTTTATCTCTCGTTTTAGCTTTTATACCCCTTATATGTCAAAACTCATAGCACCTGTATCGGGGGTTGGCCGCAGCCAGGAGATGTGTGGGCCGCGGCCAGTAAGTTACTGACCACTTTTGGGCCACGGCCAATAACTCTGCAATGCCAATCTGTCCCTTGCTTTAATCTGTTCTCATCTCTTTTTACAACTCCCGGGCACGGTTGATGGCTTCAACTCCATTTCACCTTCTTTTCTTTGAATTTGGCTTTCTCTGGATCCAACTGTAACTGAATCTTTATCCTTTCAACACAAAGAACTCACAAAAGATCACAATTTGATAATCATAACAGATATTCATATATTTCCCCCACATTTATACTCTTTCTATGCCAAGCATGTATAGAACACATTTCCTCTATTTTAGTACTCCCAAATGGCCATTAATACACCCAAAATATGGAAGAAATAGGAGAAAATGTGCAATTCTGACAAGAATTTCATGAGGTTAACATCCGTGTCACAGCTTGGGCTTCTAAACAGGTCCTAAAATTTCAAACGTACAAGAATTAGGTTAAAACTCATTCATGTACTACTCTAGACACTTCCAAAGTGATTTTGTTGGTTATATTAGTCCAAATTTGAAAATTACTAAAATGCCCCTGGGACCCAGCCCCAGCCCCACCGTACCCGGTTTGACCGCACATTTCCAAAAATTTTGGCATGAGCCATTTTGACATATTTTCACCCAAGGAATCCACTTTTAACCTCGGTTTTCCTAAATTCACTACCAAATGACATTTTTGCCCTTGACAGCCCTTAATTAGGGTTTTGGGGGCGTTTTGGTCATTTCGCTTTCTAGGGCTTTTCTGAAAAAGTGTTCAACATAAACCCACCTAATTTTTCATCATAAACACAATAGAATCATCAAATTATTGAAAATCCTACTCCTTCCCTTGTTTCCCTCTTCGCCGAAACCCTTGAATAAAAAAGGGAAAAATGAAATATTTGTTTTCAACTTCAAATCCTCTTTCTTTTCTACTCCTAATCATTTAATTCACCATTTAAACACCTAATATCCAAGATTTGAGGAAATTTGGACAGCATAACCCCTTAGGGTTATTACTTCCCAAACCTGCAAATCGAAGAAATAAACCACCAATCCAACCAATTTTCAAAACAACTACAACAAAGAATTTGAGGTTTTAGAAGTTACCTCTTGATTTCTCTCCTTTCCTCTCTCTAGGTTGAAATCTCTCCCTCCTCAATCCTTGAAATCTTGCTTACTAAACACATGGAATCATGTAGAAGAGAGGCTTAGAGAAGAGATTACACAAACTAGAAACTAAATCACAAGAGAAATCAAAACCTACCTTGAATTTTCTCCCTTCCTTCTCTCTAGAATGCAAGAACTCACTCTTTGTCTCTTGTTCTAGCTTGGACGAAGGAAATAATGAAGGAAGAGGAAGGAAATGTGTTTTAAAATATCTCCTTTTTCCTTAATTAATTTATTACATGAAAATTTAATTTTATGACATAAATTAAGGTTTTTGACCTTATCTTGACCCAAGTTATGTCATAAAGTTCCATTGAAATTGAACTAACCTTTCTTCCCCTTGGTTACAAAAGACGCCTAGCTCCTCCTCTCTACATTTCTCAGTTTGCTTCATAATATTGGTCAAGTTACATGTACACATATGTAACATTTTGGTCCAATTATACAAGTGTTCCCATTTTTCCATAAATCCATATTCATTTGACCAAAATATTCTAAATATATATTCCCTTTTTATTTTCCTTAATTAATGGAGATTAACTTCAATTAATTAAAAAATAATTAATTTTGTGCTTTATTGGAAAAATTACAATTTTACCACTACATTTTTTAATAACTTCTTTTTCTTCTTTTCCTTGGCCAAAATTGATATTAATATTGGGCCAAACATTATTCTCTTGTATTTCTCTACGTTGGACCTCAATATTGGGCTTTTTGGAAAACCTAAAATTTAATTCCTTAATTTGTTCTAGTCTAATTCTCATGAAAATGAAAATTTACTAACTTCATAAATATTCAAGTTCATGAATATTCACCATTTAATTTCATTGACTATTTTCAATAATTACAATACATTTTGGTGATTAAAATTTGGGGTGTTACAAAATCTATAGTAATGAATTCAGATTAATTAAAATGACGGTACTAGAGATTAAAGAATCACTATTGTTCAAAAAAGAGAGATTAAAGAATCACCTATATCATTAAGAGAAAAATGTTTTACTTTTCAAATAAAATGAACCTAATTAATTAATAACGAAACTCATTCTCTTCTCTCTTATGCATTACATATGTATAAAAATTTGAAGAAAAAAAAAAATTTACCAGCAAATTTGAAACATAAGGCGCATATCAGTGAAAAGGAAGAATATGAATATGTGCGTGCGTGTGTATTATGTATATGATCATTCAGAGAAAAGGTTTTAATTTTATAAAAATAAGCTTAAATGTTAATAACTAAACACTTTATTCTCTCATGCTTTGTATGAAACTTGAAAAATAGCAAGTTTATTAGAAATTAGCTTGGTAATTGGTATATATAGAGAGCTTTCTTTGGACATTTACGTCATAGATTATACATATGTATGCATTTATGTATTTTTCACAATTTGGTATGAACGCCAAATAATGATGAACATATATATATATATTCAATATAAACACAGAAACTACATATATAGAAAAGTTGCTGGTTAGTTGCTTCTAATGAAGTTGCATCTAAAGTGGAATAATGTTAGTAGCTAGTCAATTCTACCTACATTTAATTGAATTATAAATAATTAAATATATACTGCGACACATGCATGGAAGTGTACGTAAGTGGCTTTTTAAAAAATGGAATGTTTTACTTTTTACGGCTCAAGACAACTTGACCAAAAGGAGCATATCGGTATAAACAATTTAATCTATTACTCCCTCCGGTCCTAAATATAGGATAAAGTTTGTAGTACAATTTACACTATAAACTTTATCCTATATTTAGGACCAGGGTAGTATTACTTTTATAAAAAAAAATTAAGTTATTTTTAATATTATTTTTTATTAATTACAATAAACTCAAACATTGTATTTAATTCTACTCTCTTTCATTATCATTATTAAATATGAATATATATGGAAGAAATTAAAACTATTTAATACTCTTATAACTAATAGGATGATGAATGTCCAAGAGATCAATTTTGCATGGCATGGAACAGAATTGTTGAGAGAACATGACTTGCCGAGCTAGTATAAGAGATTTAACCTTCTAGTTTTATGAGCTTGTGTTATCCCTTCTAAATTATTCTTTGGGTCCTTTCTAGGCCAAATATAGCTTTTTAACGTTAACATCTATATGTAAACAGGGACATCAAACGTCAGCCTTTGGTGTCCTTAATTAAATTAGAGACGCCAAAATAGGACACCTAATTTGTCAAAATTGACGTACAAAATTATAAAAATGTCACCTCCTTTATTTTTATTTTCTTTTTTGAAAAACGGACGTTCTTTAGTGCAGTAAAATCTATATCTTATAGTAGTGAATTGACTTTTTTTAAAGAGATTAAGGAAAATAAATTACTTTAAAATATTTATATTTATTTTTTTCTCCAAATTAATTTGTCTAACTTATAAACTGATATATATATATATATATATAATAATACACAACATATGCTATGATTAAGTGATTTATTTAATCTCCTTAATATCTCCCGAAAGAGTTAACTAGCTCTTATATTAAGGACCGAAGGGAGAATATACTATCTCCGGTCCTTAATATAAGAGTTAGTTGATGATTAAATTTGGTCTTGACTATAAGACATCAATCCACTTTGTCTTTCAAATTTATAATTTTTTATTTTTCCAAAATATCTCTATTGATTTCATATATGAAAGGGCTTTTATGTAAGAGTAATTTAGTAAAACCAACTTTTATTTGTTACAAGTAACTAATTTCCTTTAATCTATTCAAATTAATCAACTAACTCTTTTATTTAGAATAGTTATTATGCATCTTTAGTTACTCTATGATAAAAAAGTGACACTAGTCCTATAAATAAATTACGTATGAGATGTATAAAATAGATAGAGCTGGGAATCAGGGCGGGCCCTTGACGGGCCAGGGCCGGCCCTAAAGGGCTCGGGGTCAGGAAATTACAATTTTTCAAAGCCTGGCCCGAGAGCATCAGGGCCAGGAAGTCCTTTTCATAATATTTAACTATTTTTCCTACATATTTTCCCCAGAGAGATATAATTAATAAATAACAATGATTAAAGTTCTAATTTAATATATAAATGTTGTCAACATTAAGGTTTAAATAACACGTCTCTTGCATCAAACAAACATAGTTACTAATGTATAATCAAAGATAAAATCATGTCCATAAATAACTCACATAAAGGTCAAAGTATAAGAAGGCAATAAGCTCAATACTCTAAGCTCTAAACAACATGAGTATGACGACTATCATTTTCACCTTCTTCGCTACTATCATCAATTTCAATGACATTTGATTGTGTTTCACTTTGTGCAGTAGGTTCAAGTAGTCAAATAATCACAACCTCCATAAAAAATCATACTCTATTAGGCAGAATAGTATATAATATGATTTTATTCTAAATAGGCAGAACAATATACTCAAAAATCACAATATGATTCAATTAGACAAAACAATATACTCAAAAATCATACTCTATACAATATGAGGATAGAGTGACATATCGATTTAATAAGGCAATTAAAAAATGTAACATGTTTCCTGTCCAAGCAGAAAAAATAAAAAATAAACGGGCTTAAAGGGCAGGCCCGAGGCCTTCCAGGGCCGGCCCTTTTAGGCCCGACTTCCTTTTGAGACTACAATTTGCAAACCCGGCCCTTGAAGGGCGAGGGCCTAAAAGGGTCGGCCCGTTTTCCCGGCTCTAAAAATAGATCCCATTTTTCAAACAACTATTTGATATTTTGATCGCAAATTGAGATCAGACTTGATTATTTTGTTAGAAATATATATAAATAGGGGTAATTTATCATTAAACTAACATTTCATGCTTAGTTACGTTGTTATTTGGGTGTTGGAATATTTTATTCCATGACACTAGTATCTCAGCAGCATTACTTGGCAATATGTTAATCTGAACGAGTTTCTCAAGGCAGTACGTTTTTGCGAATTTAGTTATTCATTATAAATATTTCCATTTTCACTCAAAAATACAAATAATGGTCTTCATGATTGAGGAGGATATCCATTTTTATTTTCCATTTAGTTTGAATGTAATTTGTTAGCATTAGAAGCGAAAGGCATAGATATGTATGTATATATATATTAAAATTCTTGCAATATAATCATGACCATTAGTAATTAGTGAGTATTTGAATTAAAATTAGAAACCATCTAACCCATGGTTCTTGTTATAGTTTTTAACGTGAAATTGAATTTATTAAAGTTATTTTGTAATTAAAAAATTACATTTAAGAATTATTTCTAATTCAAACTTAAGTGGTCTTCAGCTTTTCTCCAATTTAACTATCAAGAACAGGCTTTGTGAAATCAAGAAACAATGTGACGTATGGGACAAAAAGTTAAAAACACATTCATTTTCATAATAAATTTTGATTTGATTACGGAAATTACAAGACTTTTGGGTTAGTAATTTAGAGGTAATATCAAAAGTAATATTTCAAAACGCTGGTGACCAAGCCTTAATTACCTCATCATTATCTACCACAATAATTAAAGATACAAAAATTATTTTCAGCCAAAAAATAAAAAATATATATATATCAAATAAATAATGTGACAATTTATCTAAAATACTGGCACATTTATTGATATCAAATATACAAAAATAGTAAAGAAAAGGGAAAAAAACTCATTTAATTGACAATTCATCTCTCAGGCTCTCATAGGCATCATCATCAACACCATTTTTGTAATGGAAAACACATAAATTTTTTTCAAAAAAAAAAAGAGGACGAAATATTCAAAAAAGAAAAAAGAATACGAAATGAAAAATATTTTATAGAACAAGTGTATAATTCGTGTGTTGAAGAGCACAGAAATATTCATAAATTATAAAAGGACGCGCGAGACGCACGAGCTGCGCGAGGTGCCGCGTGGAGCTGCAAAACGAGTTTCTTAATATGGTCGTTATCAATAAAATAAATAAATTTAATGATTTTTGCTGCAAAACATCGGTATTTTTTGTGGAAGTCAAGACAATGAAATGAACACATGTACGTGTTAATTCACATGCATATTCCTCCATTTTTTTAATTAGAATGGAAAATATTAGTGGCCTGAAATTAAAAGTACGTGAGGTCGAACCTAAAACCTTCCACTTAGAAGAGTAACTTACATGCAGATAGATTGTAAAGTCATTGGCATATTCCTTCATTTTATTAAGTCAATTCTTCATTTATTTCTTTCGGTGAATATTTATTTTTGAAATTTGTAATGAATTAGTCATATGATTAATAAATTATGAAGAATGTATATAATCTTTTGAAATCCTTGTAATGCATGGAGTTTTTTTTTTTAAAAAAAACAAATAAAGATATCAACTTTTTTATGCTTATTTTACGGAACGCGTTAGAGAAGGGTTATTAAAATGCAGGCAGTTAATCCTAGCTAATTGTTTCTTGCTTTTAATATTGACTGCTTCATTATGTTTTTAGATATTTTAAATTTACACATATTTTAAATTTAAGATTAACAGGATTTAATTACATGGTCATCACTTAAATTTGCTGCGTCAGCATTTTTTGTTAAAAACACTAATGATATTAGAATTATGGGCAAAAATATACTTTATAAAGTTAAGGGACCAAAAATACATCTCATGTAAACTTAAAGGATTAAAAATATACTTTAACCAAAAAATAAAATAAAGTGCACATATTCAACAAATGTTTAAGACAGGTTTTTCAATTTAAAACAATAAAAATAATTGTTATGAAATTTATCATTTGAAACTAATGATGTTAGGATTAAAAAACAGAAGAGATATTTATTAAAATTAAAGAACTAAATCGAAACCTTATATATATTCTTAGAAAACTAAGGCTTGTTTGATTTTGTTTTTAAACTTTTTTTTTTTGTTTTTAAAACAAAAAAATTATAAAACTTGTTTGGAAAATTGTTTTCAATAAATTGTTTTAAAAAAAATAAAAATTTTTTAAAAACTAAAAGATAAAAACAGTTGTTAGTTGTTTCCTTATTTTTGCTTTTCTATTTTTTATTTTTTGAAGCCGTCACCTATCTACTATCGATATCATACCACCACGTCACTTTGAAAACATAATTTTTAAAACAACTATTTAAATAATTTTTTAAATTTTTTGTTTTCCCAACTTATTTTTTAAACAATTGTATTAGACTATTTTGGAGGGAAAAAAAACAGAAACAAACAGTGCCTAAATTTGCACTCCAGCGTTCAAAATTAAATCACCACGTGTTATTCTTTAATACTCCATGGTAATATTAAAATTAATTCAACTATATACATAAACATATTAGGGGACAGATCGATGTGGGCCCTTGACGCCTAACCAACAGAAAAGTTAAATGCATTGAAGCATCCGAGATTCACAGTGCAGAAATGACGTGTAGTGAGGAGCATGCCAAACTCGCATAAATATATTATAACATTACAAACTCTTAATTACAGGGAATATTTCAGCAAGCCCCAAGACTTTATTTCAATCAACCTAAAAAAAAAAAGCTGAAACTTCTATACACCTCCTTGGATTAAAATAAAATTAAGTTTTATAGGTGAAAAGACAATAATGCTCTTCCTTTATTTATCTTGTGAATTGCCTTATTTGTTTTGTAAAAATATATTTATTTGTTTTGTAAATGATCAAAATATTTTTAACTCTATGGGTTCTTTTGAATCACTTTATTTGTCTTATAAACATCTTTATTTATCTTTTAAATTCCCTTATTTATCATGTAAATTCCCTTATTTATCTTATAAACGGCCAAAATGTTCTTGTTGAGTCTTTGATTTCTTTTGAATCTATTTATTTATCCTAAAAATGCATTTATTTATTCTGTAAAGATACTCTTTTAAAGAAATAAAGGTAGAGTATCAATGTCTTTCCAGTCACAAAATTCAATTTTAGTTAACCCCCAAGTGGTGCAATGAGGTTGTAGATTTTTTTGGGATTGGCTAAAATAAAGTTCTATCTATGGCGACTAACTGAAATTCTTCCTTTATTATACTGCAGATCTTCCTTCTTTCTTACATATTTTATCTTTGTCTTTACTTTAAGGGATTTTATGCATTTGCAAAACATAAAATAATTAAATTTGACCTTTAAAACGGGCAGATTTCTGAAAATATTACAAAATTCATTACCAAATATACATGAAATTTGTAAAGGACCTAGACGTAACCTATCTTTAATTATGTCTAAAATAGCAGATATTTGTATACAGATAAAAATATAGGGAGTAGCTTCTCTCCTTTCCCTTACTCTCCTTTTGCCCTCCTTTTATCATCTCCACCATTGGATGAAAATTTCAATTGTTCAGATTTTAGATCTTATAAAAATATTATTATAATTTTAGTTAAAAATACATAAATAAGTTTTAATTGCTAAAATTTGTTCTTAACAGTTCAAATCTGTCTTTAAAAAATGGAAAGAAAATTTGCTCTATAATAATAATCTACTTCTTTTGAGATCAAGTTTTAATAATTTAAATTTATTTATGTATTTTTTAAGTAAAAATAATAATATTTTTATAAGATCTAAAATCTTGACCATTGAAATTTTCATCTAATAATGGAGATGAGAAAAGGAGAGCAAAGTAGGGGAAAAAGAGAGTAAGGAAAAAGGAGAGAAGCCACTCCCAAAAATATGTTGTCCTAAGAATTATTGCATCGGTAAGATTGCTATCATGTGATCTGGAAGTTATAAGTTCAAATCTTAGAAATAGCTTCTTTGATTATAGGGATAGACTATGTATATTTATCCCTCCCCAAACCCCACTTGATAAAAACCTTGTGCACTGAACTGCCTGAAAAAGTAAGAATAATTGCACCGGTTGGAAATATACTCCCTCCGTTCCTTAATGTCAATAAGGATAAATTAGGAAAATATTGATAAATATAAAAATTTTATCTTATATTTAAGACTAAAATTAACTCTCAAAATATATTTTATATTAACAACTAGACGACCATAAACTACACCGGCTCAAGAATGAGTCCTTAGGTATCTTCTAGTAGTAAATTTTGCAAAGGCAATTTTTCCATTAAATAATTTAGGTACAAGCGGAACCGATGTCGCTATCTTTCTTTGACTCTGCTTTTTGTATCACACACAACGTAACACATCTTTAGGGCTATAAATTGCAATCACCCAATTCAAGATTTTCAGAGGAAGAAATTAAACAACCAAACATGGAGCATTTCTACCTTACACTCCTCCTTCTCTTCGTTTCTTTTGTTACTCTTTCCCTCTTCTTCCTTTTTTACAAGCACTGGTCCATGTTCACCGCCTCCAACCTCCCGCCGGGGAAAGTCGGTTATCCGGTGATCGGAGAAAGCCTAGAGTTTTTGTCCACCGGATGGAAGGGTCATCCCGAGAAGTTCATCTTCGATCGCATGCACAAGTTCTCGTCCCATATCTTCAAGACTTGTATCCTCGGCGAACCGGCGGCTGTGTTCTGCGGCCCGCAATGCAACAAGTTCTTGTTTTCTAATGAGAACAAGCTTGTGACGGCGTGGTGGCCGGACTCGGTGAACAAGTTGTTCCCGTCGTCGCTTCAGACGAGCTCGAAGGAAGAGGCGAAGAAGATGAGGAAGTTGCTTCCTCAGTTTCTGAAGCCGGAGGCTCTCCAACGTTATATCGGAATCATGGACGGTCTTGCTCAGAGACACTTTGCTTCAGGATGGGAGAACAAGAAGGAGGTCACCGTCTTCCCCTTAGCCAAGAGGTGAATATTCATATCAATCATTCACAATTTTTTTCCTTTTTTTTGACCTTGAATCATTCACACCTTAATTCAAATATTTTATTTTAATATATTCTGATATCTTTCTAACTTTCTTAATTTAAAGAAGTGAGGCTTTTTTAATATATTTTTTTCATTTTTTTTATTATTTTTCCAATCTTCATCTTTTTGCTTGTGTTCCAAATGGAATACCTTTTTTCCCAAAGCTTTGGTACTATATTAGATTTTAGATAAATGTGTATATATTAATTCCCATCTTGACCCACGAAGAAATTGAAATCTTGTATTAATGAGTAGAGGTAATACTATCTTTGTATTTCTATGGAAATAGCTTAAATCAATTTAATAGAGAATTAGAGTTAAAAATTTTTAATTAATTTTTCTTACTCTTTTATTTTATATATTCTCTTTATTTAAATTTTATAACCTCACTTTTTCAATTTTTTTAAAATTCGATTCATAAAAATTTCCCCGCCCCTTCTCCCTCCAAATCCATCATACCAAACAGATCCAATTATATACCTTCAATTTTTTTGTTCAAGTAGTAGATGTGAGGCCTTTTAATATATTAAGGATATATGGATATAGAATCTAATATCTTTTCTACTACGTGCAGCTTCACCATTTCAACTTGTAAATCAAAGGAATACCTCATTAATCTCGCTTACGTTGTTGGTGGTGCATATATATGTAACATTAAAAAACAAAATTGTAACTCTATGTCTTGTTTTTTTGACGATGGATGCAGATACACTTTCTGGCTGGCTTGTCGGATATTCGTGAATGTGGAAGATCCGAACCACGTGGCGAAATTCGCCGACCCGTTTCAGCTGTTAGCCGCAGGGATCATATCAATGCCGATAGACTTGCCGGGAACGCCGTTCAACAAAGCCATAAAAGCTTCAAAGTTCATAAGGAAGGAGCTTTTAGAGATAATAAAGCAGAGAAAGGTGGATTTAGCAGAAGGGAAGGCTTCAACAACACAAGACATATTGTCTCACATGTTGACAACAAGTGATGAAAATGGAGAGTTCATGAAGGAATTGGATATTGCTGATAAGATTCTTGGTCTTTTGATTGGAGGACATGACACTGCAAGTGCTGCTTGTACTTTCATTGTTAAGTTTCTTGCTGAGTTGCCTCACATCTATGATAAAGTTTATGAAGGTGAGTCTCTATCTCTATCTACCTACCTACCTAACTACAAGTCTCTCTCTCACATTTATTTTCATACCATATTGTGTTAGAGAAATTTTGCTGTTCAATCTTTCAGTCTTTTATCTATTATACGTTCATATGTAAATGAGATATGGATTTGTTTTTTTAATTACAGAGATATGGATTTTAATTACATAGAATTTTGATATAGTTGAAGAAAGAGGAAAATTGATGCCAAAAATAGCGAGAGGGAAAACAAAAAGAAGTGACCCTACCTACCTACAACTCTTGAAGTGATTTTCTCCCAAAACCACGAAATAATCCTTTTGAAAATGGTTATTTCTTAATTATAAATTCGACACAGCCATTTACATGAATTTACTTGACGGAGATATCATTGACTTGTTGCTCGGCGCCGGAGAAAATTTATCCATTTTAACTCTTACACGACATCTTCAAAGTCAAACTCTTGTGGATTTATGTATATATACTTTATATGTTGCAAAATAATTAATGCATTTATTAGACTTCTTTGATTTGACTCTCACCTTCATCTAATCTATTTATTCATTTATAGTGCGGTGGGTTCTTGGTCCCATTATTAAGTAAAAGGAGAAATATAGTAGGGAAAATTCTAGAAAAATGCCTCCAAAATTTTAAAATTTTAAATTAGCAATTTCCTAGTAAAATGAGTTATGAATTTCTTATGTTAATCCCTTATCAATTATAGAAAACAAAACTGATTTGAGATTTTAAATTTTTTTTTTTTTTGAGATTTTCCCGATATATATATAGTATGATTAATATTACTCCTAACAGTAACTAAAAAGTTTACATAGCTTGATGAATATGACAATCAACTATAGGAATTTCATTTTTCATATCCCTGAAAAATTTTCTGAGGACCACGTCGCATCTTCTATCTGTCATAGATCCAATCTCATAGGAATATTTATTTCTGTGACAACCTAACGGAAGTCACTATTTTAGCATGCAAAACTTCACCTTTTGTTTTTTATCTTATTCTTGTCGATATCTTATTGGATGATTTTGGCAATCCATAAAAAGCCGAAATGAGAGAATCTTTCACTTTTTTCTGGCGCCACGAAAGAAATCTCCATCTTTATTGTGCCAAAATGAAAAACAAACACAGAGAGAGAGAGAGAGAGAGAGAGTTAATGACGACTTAATTTTCCTCACTCTCTTTGCTTTTGGTTTTTTTTTTCTTTAATACAGAGCAAATAGAGATTGCAAATTCAAAAGCGCCAGGAGAATTACTAAATTGGGATGATATCCAAAAGATGAAATATTCATGGAACGTAGCTTGTGAAGTCATGAGACTTGCCCCTCCCCTTCAGGGAGCTTTCAGGGAAGCCCTCAATGACTTCATCTTCAATGGTTTCACAATCCCAAAGGGCTGGAAGGTATATAAATACTCACATTATAAAATAAAATTAATCTTTTAATCTCTAAAATTTTGACTAAGTTATAATTCGGTCCTTGAACTTTGACTCAATACAATTTTATCCTTATAGTTTTGACTCAGTCACAACGCATTCCTTAAACCTTAACTCAATACAACTCAATCCCATAGTTTTAATTGAGTTGTTGTAAGTTACAGTCTAGGAATTGAGTTTAACTGAGTCAAAACTATAAGTATTGATCCAGTTGCGTGCATTGTGTCAAAATTTAGAGACTAAGTAACAACAGAGTCAAATTATAGGAATCAAAAAGTTAATTTTCCCTATATTTTGCCACTCAATTCCTATAATTTTAACTTGGTTACAATTTATTCATTTAACCTTAATTCCATACAACTCAATTCTTATCATTTTAATTGAGTTGCTATGAGTTGAAATTTAGGGATTTAGTTTAACTAAGCCAAAACTATAAAGTCTAAGGTGCATCACTGTGTCATAATGATGTAGGAATTGAGTGATAACCTAGGTCAGAGTTATATAGACTAAAAGATTAATTTTCTCTATCTCGCTAAGCCTTCACATTGTGACCACTATTTGAATGACATATTTGTTTTGTTTGGTGAAAATATATAGCTGTATTGGAGTGCAAATTCAACCCACAAGAGCGCAGACTACTTCCCGGAACCCAAAAAGTTCGATCCGATGAGATTCGAAGGGAACGGTCCGGCGCCGTTCACATTTGTACCATTCGGAGGAGGTCCGAGAATGTGCCCGGGAAAAGAGTATGCTCGTCTGGAGATTTTGGTGTTCATGCACCACTTAGTGAAGAGGTTCAAGTGGCAAAAATTGCTTCCTGATGAGAAGATTATTGTTGATCCTATGCCTATGCCTGCCAAGGGCCTTCCTGTTCGTCTCATTCCTCATAACCAACCTTGAAACCAAACTGCAAACTCATTTCTCATTAATCTTCCTTATGAGAAGATGAATGTTTAATTTGTCTTCCCTCTTTTTATTTTCCTTTATTTTCCTTTTAATAATTTCATAATGTTATTGTGATATGTTTCTTCGTGCTCATATATATATACGTATATGCATGTTATAAAAGTTCGTCGGGGATTGTGTCCCCAATGATTTCACAATGAAACTCCGGAATATACAATAGAGTAATCGATCTTCTTCATATCTCTCTCACATTGATTTATGTGTAGGTGTACTGTGGATGGTTAATAAATAAAGATGTGCATGTGATTGTGCGTAACGGGGCTGTTTTATGATTCAATATATGTAAGATGTCATTAATGTAATATATATTTATCTAATTTGATCAGATTAAAGGAGTTAGTTAAATTAATTCATATGACATCTATTGTCTAAAACACTCTATTCATCTCTCTTAAATCGTTCATTTCTTCTTCTCCTTGATTATTGTTAAAGGAGCATCAATAAAGGTAAATTAGGGGGGGAAATTGAAAAATATAAAAAATATATTATATTTAAGATTAAGATTACCTCCCTAAATATATCTTGTATTAACAACCAGAGAAGTACTATAAGATACACTTTAATAAAGAAATTGAACTATAAAATAAATATTATATTAAGGGCTGGGGATAGAGTATTTAATTATTATTGTTGGTCCTAGTGGGAGGACCTTAGGCCGACAGTAGGTCTTGAATTCAAATATGTGTGAATACAAAAAAGGCCTATGGAAGAGCTATCTCCATTGAACCCCATATGCTTAAATCTAACCTAGTTAGATATCATATTTAAATAATCTAGTATTTAATGACGGATGAAGTAGACTTGTTATCCGTATTGTTGTCAAACTCACGAGTTGACTCTCCGAGTTTACCGTTTTTATGTTTCTAACTTATAAAATCAAGTCGAGTCATTGGTAAACTCGTGACCATTGTAAACTCAATTAAATTCATGAGTTTATACACTGAGTTTACCGTTTTTATGTTTCTAGCTTACAAAATTGTGTTAACGCATCCTTAAATTCGTGTTAGTTTTTTCAATTTGATTATACTCAATGACTTTATATATGAATTTCATAGAAATTTTTTTGTTAAATACGATAAATTATGAATGTTGATAGATTTAATTTCAATTATTTGGATTTAAAATATATTTAAATCAAATTATTGTCAACTTTTTATATTTTAATTATTTAATTATATACTAATAATATCTATTTAATGGTAAAACTAAATTCTTACGAGTTTACGATTCGAGTTCACGATACAAGAGTTAAAAACCTCTAGAAGATGCCTATTTTAAATGACCAAGAGCATCATTACTAAAAATAAGCCGAAGTGAGCATTATGTAATGTACATTTAAATCATGTGGTGGATTTTTCGTAAATCAGTTAAATTAAACCAAGAAAGTCGGTCGACCTTTGTGAAGTAGTAATTATATATATGACACAACATCCTTATCAGCAGCAAAATATTGAAATTTGGCGCTAATGGTTATATAACGTTAATGGTTATATGGTCAGGGAGCGAAGTTTCGTGTTCATTTTGCTTTCCTTTTGGTTGACTCGTTGTAGTGTTTGAGAGGATGATGATGTGTCATCCGTTAGCTTGTGACACGTACTTTGGTATTTTGCAATACTCTGTCATATTAGTTCATAAATTTTTAGCATTCTTGTGATTATTGTAACCTGATCCAATGATATCTTAAAGACCTACTTGTGTGGTAGGGCTGAGATTGGTTCCATTACAAAGGTCTAGTCTTGAGTCTAGTGGGTTCTTGAACCACTCAAAACCAGTCGAAGACTCTAGTTCAAGATATGGGCCATCAAAATCAGGGAATACTTATTTAATAGAAAAATTGGGGAATCAGTTTCAGTACTCAACGCTATGATAAGATTTATATCATCTAAATATGGCTTCAATGATCCATATTTAAGATATTTAATTAATAAGATATTATCTTTATTTTATATTTTAGACATATTAAAATAATTTTTTTTAAAAATAAAAGTATTAGAGTGTCTTATTCCCTTTTTGCCCCTAACGCATAGGAAGCTGTCGGTTTGGAGGAGGAAGTTCTAAACTTTTGCAGGAAGAATAACACTTACCAAAGCAGTCTTATTTGCTCTCCCTTTATACCATATGCAAACTATGTTGTTACCAAAGTGATTGCTCAAAGACATAGAGAAAGCGAGTAGAAGTTTCTTATCGGGTGACACTGGGGATACTAGAAAAATTCACTTGATGGCACGGGGAAGGGTTACTACTGATAAAAAGGATGGAGGATTAGGAATCAAAAACCTTGGGAAGAAAAATGAAGCCTTTGGGATAGAGGGAGATACCAGAGGTGAAAAGGAACTCCAACTCATCTCGAAAATGGAAGGGGATTTGTGCTATGTGGAAAAATTTCAGAGCAGGTTTAGGAAAGAAGATTGGAAATGGTGAAAATACCTCATTTTGGTTTGAACCTTGGTCAGAGCTCAATGTTCCTATCAATTACTTGATTCGAGGACTAGAAGTCATTATCAAGAGGGAGGATAAAGTTGTGGATTATGTTATTCCTTGGGATGTTTCTATGTTAAATCAACATATCACTCTCTTTTTGCAGGTACTTAGTGATGACGAGCAAACACTGTCTAGAAAATGTTTTGGAGATGGATAGTCCCAGAGAAGATCATATTGTTCATGTGGCTTTTTACTCATGAAAGAGCAAAGGCTGAGCTTAGGGGGCACCAAGGGCTAAACAATGCAGCTACTTGCCCCTTTGGATGTACTCAAATGAAAGTCAATGCATATGACTCAAGACTGTTCTAATGCAATTAATAGGTGGAAAGACGTAGCCTCACCTGATTTGTGCCCATCCTTTTTCTCCTTACATAGTGTGCTGATTGGGTGAAGTGCAATTTGACACATGAAGCAGGCAAGCCTCGTACTAGGAAAATTCTTTGGTCAATATATTGTTTGGCTATATCTGCTGGGATATTTGGATGAATTGCTGTAATAAATTGTTTGGTTCTTTTGAAAATGGGAACATTGTAAAGGCAAATGAAAGTCTGTTTTAGGCATTTTTAGATAAATACTTGTTAGATAATTGTGCTTTCTATACAGGTGTTTATTCAAATAGGCATGGAACATATGAGACTCTGGGTAACTATGTTAAATTGAAAGTTGATGGCTCTATTCTTCAGGAAGGTAGAAGTGGATGCAGCGGCGCCATCGATGACAGTGAGAACAGATGGATCTGTGGCTTTAGTTGCAAACTTGCCAATATCCCTTCCACTATTGCAGAACTTATAGAAATCATTCATGGGCTACACTTATGTTGGAATAGGAACTACTGAAAAATAGCCCTATACACAGACTCATTAAGGGCCATTAACTTGATTACAAGGGGGTGTAGTGATTCTCAACCTTTCAGGGAAATAGTTGAGGGTGCTGGACTAATTTTACATAGGAATTGGCGGGTTAATGTCAAGCATGTCTTTAGGGAAAGCATTTCGTTAGTTGATTATTTAGCTAAGTTATCACATAGTCTAGAAACTACTTTTTATATCCTTGATCAATCACCAATCCACCACCTTATCTGGATGGGTTGGAATTTGATGAAGGAAACTAGGACGGCTTGTTTGTAAATTTTTTACATGTGAATGAAGGTATTCAATATTTATTTTGAAATAAAATAATAAAAATAAAAAATTGAAATCAAGGTTGAACCAAAACCATGGCTGCATATTTGGCTATTGTTTTAGAGTTTTTTGACAGGAATATGCAAAAGCAAAATTGCCATAGCAAAACTGAATTCTTCTCTAGCAACGAAGGGCTTCGATAGAGAGGAGCTTGCTGGTCTCCATGTCTTGTTCCCGGACTTCTAGTTTGGATTACGTGAGGTGCCTTTGCTTGGGCTTCAGCATATGGTTTTTGGACCTATTTAAGAATCCCACCCGTTGAAAAAAATGGTCCCCATTATTTTACATTCTTATGCAACCGGCTATATGGAATGGACCCAGTTCTGTACATGTTGCTTAAAAAAATTGTCACATAGAGTTCTAATTTCCGGTATATTAATAAATATTGTTTTTTTTAATTTGATGAAAGGCTTCTTCTTTTTTTAGGCTTAAAACTTAGAGTTTTTACCTTTTCTAATAAGTGTGTTTCCTAATATTCTAACTTCTGTTTTTCTTCTTATAGCGGTGAAATAGCTTATCATCTTAATTAACAACTTATAATAATGTATGTGGTTGTTAATATGTGGCATTTCAATAAATAAAAATTTATTTTATATAAAGTCCTTTATGCTCTATTTGCTGACACACATCTCCGATCTATACCTATGTGCATGCAAAATGAACTAACTTGTATATCCATGATCTAAGGTGTGATTAGATTCATTATATTCAAAATGAACTAACATACTTTTGTTTAATACAATTTTTTTTTTTTTGGAAAACGATCATTTTTTGACAGTTTTATATTTCAATAAATGATAAGTGCTGTGAGAGGGTATGATAAATAAGGATACTTTAAAAAAACATTGCTGTAACTTTATTATAGGATATTTATTAGCTTTCTTAATTTATGTACACAATCCCAAAACAATTATTTGAAATAATAATTTTCAAAAGAAAAGTGCCCATGAGACACTTCTTTCATTCGAGATCATGTGACTTCATCTTTGATGGCTTCTCAATCCAAAGGGTAATGATTTTTTGGAAGAATTTCAATTAACCCCATACATGTGACTTCATTTCAATCACCTCTAAAAAAAATCTGAAACTTCACTGCATCCCCTTAGGTCAAAATAAAATCAAGTTTGGTAGATGAAAAGACAATAATGCCCTTCCTTTACTTTTTTCAAAAGAACATTTTACAACACAAATAAGAGCTTTTACAGGATAAATAAAAATATTTACAAGACAAATAAAGGAATTTAAAAGAAACCAGGGAGTTAGCAATTAACAAGAACAATTTAGTCATTTACAAGACAAATGAAGATATTTATAAGACAAATAAAGGGATTCTTTTAAAGAACCCATGGAGTTAACAATATTTTGATAATTTATAAGACAAACAAGGAAATTCACAAGACATAAAATAAGGGCATCATTGTATTTTCACCCACAAAATTTAATTTCATTTTGACCTAAGGAGCATAGCGAAGTTTCATATTTTTGGGGGGTTGACTGAAATAAAGTCCCATCCATAGGGGCTAAGTGAAATTTTACCATGATTTTTCTTTGCCAGAGCAGAGTACTTCCTAGAACCAGACAAGTTCAATCCAACAAGCTTTCAAGGGAAGAAATTGAGACAAATCAATTGACTCTCCAGAGGTGAGGAATGTGAAAGGAGAAAAATGAGCCCTCCCTTGGTATAAATAATTCTCTAAAAAGATAGAAAACATATATATACTCATTCAAAAAAACAACAAAGTAAAATTATACCTGGTACAGCCTTCAAAAGAATTGCACTCCCTAGGGTAAACGAGAAACTCGACCCCTCCGAATAATTAACATGAAAGATGACACTTACAAAATGGTACAAGATATTGATAAGCATGTACTAAAACACCAAGAACGCCATATGAGAAGAGCTTAGTGACCTATCTGGTTGGAGACATTTAGTGTCCCTATCATCATTATGTTTTTGCCGCTGGAAAGATTCTCACAAATGCTGCTACTCAAACTCATCAAATAGAGGTGACTATAAAAAAATATAAAACAAAAGTTTCTTTTTACATACACTCAAGTTCATGATTGGCTAACATACAGAACAGGGACCAGCCCAGCCATCTTCCCATCCCTGCCAGGGCGTTTCTTCTTAACCTGCAGAAACAGATAAGCAAAGCATTCAACAGGTGGCAAAACACGTATTCCATAAAACGGTAAAAAAAAAAAAAAAGGTTAAAGTATACATTTGGTCCTAAGTTTAAACAAAGTTTCACTTTGATCTCTTAAGTTTAAGAAGTGCATTTTTAGTCTTCTTTCTTAACGTTGTTAGTTTCCTTTAATAAAAAATGCTGACTCAGCAAATTTAAACTGTGATTTTGCAATTAAATACTGTCAAAATATGCTTAAATATTAATTCCTTTTTTAATGATAAATATTCATTCTTTAATATAATCATTTTATATATTTTAAAATTTAACCATCTGTCATTAGCATTTAATTGCAGAATTACTGCTTAAATTTCTTGAGTCAGCATTTTCTTTCTAATGAAACTAACCATGTTAAGATTAAAGGATTAAAAGTGTACTTTTAAAACTTAAGAGACTAAATTGAAACTCGATTTAAACTTACCAAGCGTATAGTTTAGCCAAAAAAAATATTAGCAGCATGGTAGAGATAAAGAATGTCAAATCCAGTTGGATTGGCGATATCTCTATCACTGTTATAGACAAAATTACAGTAGATATCTCCATAGGACTTACATAAAACCAGCCATCTACTTCATCCTCAATCTCTACTTCTTCTCCAGCAGTTAAACTCAACTACAAGGAAAAACAATGATGTTAATCATCTCTATGCTTGCACATGATATTTGCAATTCTACCTTAAAGGTAAAAAAAAAAGAGGAAATTGAACAGAACAAATTAAAGAAGACCAGTTCAGTGAAATGTTTGTAACACACGTTAGCCCATGATGAATTTTAGCCATATAAGGTTAACAGTCTGAATCCACTCACCTCATCATCGCCTCCTGCTGTGAAGTCATAAAGTGCTGATCCATGCCGAACATTTACAGAAGAAGCTTGATCGTCATCTCGAGACTCGAAACTTTGGCTTGCTAAGGGGTTTTCAAATGATTCATATCTTTTCATGATAGGAGATGAGTACGAAGGAGGCTCCTCTCTTATCTGCACACGTTTATAAGATTTAATATTGACATAGAAAATGGGATCAGAGGGAGCATGACCTGTACATCAAAAAGACAGTGGGATCTTACCGGAGAACCAAGGCCCTCACTGAGTGAGGAACCACCCCAGTTGGATTGTGCCTTGTCCTGGCATAGATAATTTACAGAAAATCAAATTTCTATAAGAACATTGATTTCAGCCATGTAATAATTGCATCATGTAACCTCAAATTCTTATTGCCCTAAATAAGACTTGTTCTTTTCAATTGTCTACGTCAATATTATAGTATCGTGCACTCGTCAATTCTCTCTTGAGGATAAACAGACATTTTAATCAAGAAATCGAGGGGAAAGAAAAAACATGAAAATCAGGGGGGGTAAGAAGAAAAATAGCAGCAGCATCATCGTCACTAAAATATACAGCACGCCAGACGTTACAATAACCATAAATTCTTAATAATATACATACCCTAGTTTGTGATGATCCGTAAGTGGAAGGTTTAGAACTGAATAGTGAAGGGTAGTTCATTCCACCAAAGTGGGATGATATTGAAGTTTCGACTGATCCTGTCGAATCTGGAGAAGATGATCCCAATGATTTTGCATCATCTTCCTGTCAGTAGAAGAAATTAAATCAAGTTATATAAACAATAAAGTATTCAGTCTCACATCCTATGTTTGAATATAGTCAGGATTTGGCTCAATCCGTACCTCTACTTCTTCAGATTCTAGAAGTGTTTTTGCCCACAGGTCGTCATAGCTAACTGAGGGCCTAGAGATCATATTCTCCTCATCAACTTCAGGCGCATCAGTTCCAGCACCAGCCAAAAATTCATTAACCTAATACCGCATAATCATTCAGCTTAAAGGATCATTCAGAAAAAAAGTTGAAGCTCATCAAGTAAAACTACAAAATCTTAAAACTGAGACACTGACCAGCAAGACTTGTTTCAGCATTATGTGATCAGTATAAATTTACATCTTTTATAAAAAATATACATCTTATCAAATTAAAGTTAGAAAATAGTACCCTACCAAAATAGAATTTTGAAAACAGAAAAGATTGACCATCTCATACCCTATTCATTGCTGGTGCGTTGTTTCCCCACAAGCCATCATCACCAAGGTTTGCTGCCCAAGCATTTACTAGGTCATCATCAAGTGAATCTACTGGCTCACTAGGTGCTGGTTTGGCGGATTCATAGATGAGATCCGATATACCAGTAGCAACAGCTGGGTCACTCAACCCAGTTGATGCACTAATATTATGGCGTGTGCGATAAATGTCAATGAGTTTTGCACTGTCAAAGTATGGAGTAGCAGCAGCGAAAAGATCAGAGTGGAGTAGGAAAGAAAAGAAATGTTCAAGACATAACACTTTGAATACAACCAAAGAACCATGCTAAAATGTTCTTATCACATCATTGTCTAACCAGAGCACTAAAGAAAGAGGTTCTACTGCTTGATGTTCATTTAACAACATAGGCTTTCATCAAAAAGTGACAAGTGAATTTTTCACATTAAGTTATTGAATAAAACAGTGATATTTCTGTCTCAATACATCATTAGGCTGTTTCAACTATTCCAGAGAGCTGATAGTCTTTAAATAAACCAACAGCCTTTATTTGTTTCTTTATTATTTCCCAAAATATATCAATATGCAAATCTTTAACACTGGTTTGGAAACACAATTTCTTTGTTTGGGGTGGGACAAAATGAGGAGATATGTTAGTATATCAACTGAACGATGAGATATTCAAAATTTGAATATCTGTTACATTTCTTAGCCTCATTGGCTTTTTTGGTAATGCTATTATGGGAGGACCTCATATTTCCACCTAATTGCACTTTCCCATTCTTTTCTATTTTCTTCCTCCTTCAATTTTAGAACTGCTTTCTAATTAAAATAAACAATGAGATATATCAATTACAATGTTAAAGTAAAAGATAATCAATATTTTATTTTTACAAAGTTATAGCTCAACCTATAAAGTGTCACATGTTTGGCTTCTAAAAATTAGTCTTTTAAGATATGCAAAAATCAAAACAACAACCATATACACATTTTGAAAATAATGTACTAGTTTTTTTAAATAATTTTCTATCTTGATTTCTGAACCATTCCATTGCAGAAAGTAAGCCCCAACTAAACCCTTCAGATTAAACAGAAGTAATTTGTAAGACCAACACAAAAAAATAAAAACATAAAAAAAGGTATTGATGCAGTTTGAGCAAAATAGTACCTTATTGGGCCCAAGGGCAGATACTTCGCCCTGGGAACATAACAAAACAATGAAACAAGGTCCAACAACCTTTCATGGGTTTCATATAGTTTCTTCAGTTCATCATCAGTCCATTCTTTCTTAGTGTTGTCATGATTACGTATCTCCCTATTTATAAGCAGAATATTCATGAGCATTTTATAATCAGGAAGACATATTTGAAGCAAGCACCAAAAATTACAGCTCTCACTTGATCAAATCATCTTGCCCTCTGTACATTTCATCCAGGACCTTTATCATAGGACTTAATAAAACTCCAAGGCCTGTGCCACTAGCCCCTTGATCTTCTCCATTACTAAGATGCATATCTGAAAACTGTGACTGCAATCCACCCTGTGCTAAAGTATGCAGAAACTCATATATCTGAAGCCGGAAAGGCTCACCAGATCTGATTGCCATCGTTGTAAGAGCCTGAGCAGCAATAATGCGAATCTGTATGTCCATTCAATACAAATATATAAATTACACAGCATAATCCCACTGGAAGAATTAAACATTAATTTTGGAGTGGCAAGCTAACAAAACATCATTCCTCAATATTGTGTAAACTCAAAAAATCACAATCTGAAAGGGGAAAAGGGATTTGATAAACAAATTTCCCAAGGCCATAACAACAAAATTCAACAAACTGCTCAAGTTGTAAAACTGAGGCAATGAATAGCTAAAAAAGAATAACGACTCAAACACAAGTACCTCCCAGCTACCGCTGAAGGCACATCTCTGGAGCCGAGTCAGGGCACCAGCTAGAGTAGGATTACGAGAACTAGCAGCAGCCACCATTTTATCAGCATCTAACATCATTAATGCAGTACCAGGAGGGGTTGCAGATTCCCAAGCATATTCAGATGCAGCATAATTTGCATTTTCCCCAAGAAACCATACCTACAATCATATGTTAGATTGCAGCAAACTGAAGAAATTTAAATTGATGATCGAATTAAAGACTTGTTGAGTGTAACACAAAGCTTACTGCAGCTTGGACAAGTTTTTGTAATGCAAGAGCAGATTTTGGGTCAGATGCAGAAACCCTGTCCACTGAAGTAAGACCAAGCATAGATCCGGGTTGTGGAGGTGGCAGATCAAGAACAATAGTGACAGCTTCTAAAGCTTTATGCTTACCATCAGGACCGGCTCCAACAAGACAAGTCTGGAAACAAAATATAAGTCCAGTCAATCATCCATTCTGGTAGAAACCATCAAGAAAAACTGGAAAATGGGCAATTGATCAGAGTTTGTGCATGCATTTATGTGACTGCAAGTACTCAAACTTGTGTGTTAGAAAGATATTGGGCTACAGAAATGAAATGATTTTAACATTCTATGATCAGCAGATAGCCAGATACCCAGCAGATCAGAATTGCAAATCCCTGTTGAAGTTAAAAAAAAAATAATAATAATAATAAAACAAACTTACTTTCCACAGTAGTTGTAGCACATCCGCGTCAACCTTTCCTGGAACCTTGGTAGCAAATATTCTTGCAATTTCAAGAAGAGTAACAGCCATATCTGGAGAAGCCTTTAAACCAAAATTGAAATAAATGTTACGGTAAAACTATGCTCGAAATTATGGATGAATTCCAAAGGTCAAAGGCAAACATCTCCCACAATGTTCCACAATCCACTAATGATGTGAAGGCAATGACTTTCAGCGAGCATATGTAAGCCCTAATGCGGTTTCTGGAATCTCACAAAACTCAAATCCATACTCCAACAACTAAGTAGTAGCACTGGTATTCTGAGTCAGCGCATGGATAGCAGATTTTGATCATATATAAACAGCTGAAGGCTTAACAAATCAAATTGAAATAATAATAAATATCAAATCAAGGCTCGGGTTTTCCATGCAAGACTTGACATAGCCAAGGAAATGCACTATTGGAACCCTGTAATTTCTAGTGATATTTTTAAGCAAAATGCTGTGGCTCTCCCTAAATTAAGTATAAGAATGTCAAAGAAATAAATCAGCTAAATTACAGCAATGAAGACGACTAAACCAGATAATCAATTCAGGCAATTTTCAGGTTATGTTGGGACAGAATTCATGATATAACACAATATTTTTTCAATTGAAACAGGACATGCAGTTTAGAATGAATAGTGTTGGAGACTGTATCAGAACTATTCATAACTTCACTTTTAAGTGGTAGCTGACACGGTATAGAGCCTCTTATTAGCCAGGAGTTCAAATCCTTGGTGCCCTATTTCATTAAATCTCGGAAAAAAAGTATAATAGGCTTTGTGTTATCCCAATGGGATACTACAAAGGATTTATTTAGTATGTTAGAAATTTATTATTATGCTTTATATTGTTTCCTGTTTTATATCTTCTTTTACTTGAAGTTTGAGTTAGGTCCTTATCTTACTTTATTTTAGTTATTATTATTTTAATACTCCCTCTGGTCCTGAATATAAGAGATTTTTGGGAGACTTGTTTTGGTTCAAATTATAAAAAACAAAAAGCTTAAATTTGGTGCATTAAATACATTATATCAAGTGTACTCTTCATCAAATAGCATGAGTGATGGAATCACATATCAATCTTCACCAAAAGTTCATTTACCTTGAAACGAGCATGTAGAGTGAGCAATATATCATTTAAAAGTCCAGCAGGCCAAGCTGGATCTGAGAGTTCAGATGCAATAATAGATTCTAGCTCATCGAATGAGTCATATGGGCTTTGCATCCAGATTAAAGCCTTGATTACCATGCCCCGTACATAAACACATTCGCAGGCAACGGTTGTCCGTACAACTTCCAATAATGAATCCAATAAACCTCCAATAGTATCTCTGCCACCAGTCCCATTAGATATAGATGAAGTTCTTCTGATGCCTACAACAATTAACATTCAGATGCTAAGTATGCAATCAGATAACCTATATACAGAAAGACTACCCACTTATCAACACAATCCACCTGGTTTTACACATTCAAGAGAGGGAGAAAAAGAAAAGGAAAAAATGATCTCAAAAGTTTTAAGTCTAATAGAGACTTGGTAGTATGGAATACTAAGTCCCACATTGAGGGGTATGAGATTCTCAATGGGATATTTAAGTGGGTTGGTTCTCCCACTTTAACAGCTAGCTTTTGAAGTAGAGTTCCCTATCCCACTTAGGTACCCATCTAAGTCACAATATTAAGGAAAGTATAGCCATAGACAGAACTCAAGTGGAGGGTCCCTATTACTTTGATTTATGGATTATGTAATAAATCCTATAATTTTAATAGAGTTGAGTTGGTATTAGATAGAAAGCATGTAACTCTATTCGCATGTCCAATGAAGCATCAAAAGTTGGCCCTATTGATTTTATGGTTGTAGTGCATGTCCATTGAAGTGTCAAAATTTGTCCCTATTGATTTGCATGTTCTTCATGATACTTGCACTACATCTATCAAAAGTTGACCCTACAAATGTTATGCAGAACATGCACGACATCAAGGTCTATCCTTGATACATAGTTGTCCTCGGGCAAAAACATTCAATAATAATGTTATGCAAAACATGCACCACTAAACTAGTTAATAATAAAGATTACTTTCAGGATGTGCAGTTTCATCTGAGTCATGAAGATCCGCAGCCTCTGCATATGTATTAACATGAGCTCCTTCGTCAATATCCTGTAAGCCCAAAGCAAATGCAGCAGCCCGACTTTTACCCATCTCTTGAACTACTCTAGCTGCCGCATGAAGCACAGGTCTAGAAAAGCTACGGAAAGAACTCTCCAACCTAGAGAAAAGCAGCAAATGACAGATAAGATGCCATTCAACAGTAAGCATTAGACAAGCATGAACAAGAACATAAACATGTTTTCAGAACCTTCTCATTACAAGTTTTATGAGGGGTTGTGGACGTTTAGTCTTTTGAGATTTATCTTTTACACCTTCCTTTGACGATGCTTCTGGTAACTTGAGAATCTCCCTGGTCAAGCGATACCACCCAGCAGCTCGCTCTTCAGTCCTAAAAATAGGGCGGAAATCATATCATTAGAGCCGTAGGTTGGTAGCATAACTTCTAACATGGCTGTTAGAACTTAAGAAAGATCAAAATATGATGACATAGGAGGGAAAATAGATAAAATTTATACAACATAAACCACACCTCTCAGTGTTATCATATTTTCCCAGTACACATAAAATTGCTTCAAAACAGACTCTTTCACTGGGATCCAAAAGAAGTTGATAGAGCACTGAATTGAACTGAGATCTGATATCCGGCCTCTCTGTGCAAAAAGTAAACTAGACATTAAATCATTCCAAATTTCGTAGGAATCAATTCTCCTCAAAAAAAACTAAAGCTTTTGAAGACACCAACCATCTAATGCTCGAGCTCTAGATATAGTGTAGCACAGCCTGGCGAGAGCAACTCTTGCAAGAACATCATGCAAATGAAGAACATCTTGTAAAGCACCTGCAACATACAGCAAAACAACCCAGACAAAAGAATTTAATAGTGGTGGAATAAAAGCATAGTCAGTAAATTCCACAAGGATTTACACCTTATTAAGCACACAAGTAGCAAAGCAGCTCAATAAAGAAAAGAAAGTCTCTGACTTTCTTGTAAACCATATACTTCAAGAGTTCTGAATGTTATCGCAGGATAGATGAGTTCTAACTTTGCAGCAGGACCACAAGGCTACAAAATCCTTGCATAAGGAATTATATTTATTCATGGGCCCAAAACAAGGAGGGTTTATCAGGTAGTTTATAGGACCAGTAAAACAAAAAAAAAAACACCTGTCTTGATGTGGCATAGCAATCAGGCCTTGTACAACACGAACATAAAAATCATGGGACAACGGTTATGCAGTTTTCTAGCTTTTAAAATATTCTACTGAACGAAAAAAGCATCTCATTAAATAACAAATTTAGCATTCCTTTTTTACCAAAAGAAAACAGTAGGTTTAAACAGACGAGTACAATGTGGGAATGTGGGAAATAGAAAACACAAAGTAACTGCAATGCACCAACTTCAAACTACGAAGAACACAGCCTTCAACAAAACTTCTGTTTTCTGTATTTGATTCAATAAGCAATGGAACCTCATGATGCAAGAGAATAAAAGGAGGATTTGAGGAATATTCATTCAACATACCTCCAGGCTGCACATGATTCACTGCAGAAGATTACACAAGAAATATTAGATTCAGGAGTTGAGGTAAGGCGGAAACTTTATTCCAAAATTACATTGTGGAAAAAAAAAATCTCAAAATATCATTGAAATGCAGAACGATTCCCAAGATTTACTATGTTACCTAAGGCCATTGCGACAGCATAAGGGTCCATTGCAGCTAGCTCAGAAACAATTTCCAACGAATGCCTCACAGCAATAGGATCAGCACATGAAATCCTGCAGTCAAGTCTGCTTAGTACTTGAAACTATAAACCAGAAAGAAGAAAGGAAACATGAAAAAGTTAATTTTCCGTGAATATTTAAATATCTGAACAAAGAATCATATAAAATCAATTCAATACAGCTGATATGGTGGTTTATGTCATTTTGTGCACGCGGGGTGCTTTTCCATATAGTTAGTCTACCAATCAATAATGCTTACATCTCCAGAAACATCTTCAAAAGCTCTGAAGGGACCAGCAATATCCAATCAACAAGGTAAACAATTTGTCGAAGTTAAGATTTACAAAGAATGTTTGGGAACATCAATACCAGAACTCCCTCTCCAAATAAGTTTATATATATATGCGCATTACTTTAATGTTTAGACAACGCATGTTATTATACAAGTCTTTTATCTTAATTATAGATTTTATAATTATACACCATACTTTAGTGTGCCATGCACAACAGCCCCAATAGCCTCTGCAGCAATAGGGTTCCACAAGCTGTTAACAACTATGCCAGTATATCATACTGCATCCAAATGATAAAAAGAATAATACTCATCTTCATGTTGCAAAGCAAAAGTTCTAAATGTCAAATACATGAGAACCTAAGCAACTTACCCTTGTACAGCACGATGCAAAAATGCTGGATTTCCAGGATCCAAAGGAAGTCTTCTCAAAGCACTCAGCGCAGAATATTGTAGATTGCTTCGGATGATAGACTATTCAAGATTATTCAGACACAATACAAATAAGCAACTTTACAGCCATTAAGTTGAATGAACATCTTTAACAAAAAGAAGATTCATTGCTTGGGATTAAATAGTTACAAGAATTAAAAACTTAAACCTAAAACAAATAATTGAGCAAATCATACAAGAATCACAGTCAAGTCCACTCAAGGATTTTCCTTCAATGGTTCCCTCTGTTGCGTTTAACTCTTCCCCTCAGCTAAATTCATCATTCCCCCCTACTGCAATCCTTCTCCGAAAATGGAAGGAAAAACAAGGGGAAGAGCTGGAGGAAACGTAACAGTCAGCTCCTTCACACCATTATTTTTCATGAATACGTAACTATGATTCCACCAAGAAAGCTTCAGTTTCTCATAAAATGACATCCACGGTAAGTATAGTTTTAATGGAAGGTACGTCTATATGCAAGCACAATTTTTCATTGTAAAACATGTTATGAACACATGTCAATCCCCTAAAATCTAGTCAATTACCACAACTTTTTGCCCAATTTTAAACAAAGCAAGCATGATTAAACACTTCACATGGGTTGAATAGCCTCTTTAAGGAACTTCCAAAGACAATGAGAAGTTAAGTCTGAGATGGGCATCGTCTGATGCGGTAACCACCCACAAAAACTAAAAACTGCTTTGCCCAACTAAACTTTAGGAGCCTTTAAAGTGAACCTTAGTGCTCTGGTAACCTTCCAAAGCTGACAACTCTGCTGTTGAGAGACCAAATTTGGGGCATGAGTATAAATTGAATAAAAATCAGCAAGGAGAGAAAGAAAAGCCCTATCTACTCCTAACCCTTAAACTCCACCAAGATTCCCTAAATCTGCCTGCCACCCAGCTTCCCTCACAGCCTCTTAATTTTCCACCATCCTAACCAATAGATATCCTCCTTATCTGCCATTACACGTCTTAACTCTTAACCCTACAACCTGCTTCCCTCAAAACATTTATCATGCTGCACATGCAGCTCACTTCCTTTAGCATGACTGCTATTTTATGTATATAAACTTTCCCAATCTGTCTATCACATAGTTATCATCTTTTCATAAGTTACGAAGACATTGGTTTGTTTTCACATTGCACTAACTTCATCGAAGTCAACTGATACTTCAAGCAACAAATACAAGTAGCAAAGTTAAGCACAAAAGATAGTTGCAAAACAATTTTACCTCTTTATCACCACCTTTAGCACCAAGTATGCCTTTTTTCCGCTTTTGTTGTGCATCACCCACCTGAAACGTTATAATAATATTACAGAAGAGGTTAAGAAAGCTCAAGCAACATAAATTCACAAATCTTAGGATTATGAAAGAATACAAAATGACATATCGACCACTGTCCCTTCAGATATGGTGAAATCCATATCCGTATACCCTTATATACATATATATACATACATATATTTAAAATAAATTATAATTATTTTAAAAAAAGGCTCACAACTCACAAGTTATAAACAATGCCACTCATCTTTGACTATAACCAAGATATGGGATCACAATCTAGTTTAATAAAAAAAAAATGTTATCATATGTTACTGTTATTGATCTTTTCTTCTCAAATAACACATTTAAAACATTCCAAATAGTTTATCAACTTTAAATTTAACATGCTCCAAGGGAGCACCCCAAAGTCAAAAATATTGTTCAATCAAAAAAGGGATGATGAAACTTTTAGTCCCTCGAGTGCCTCAGTTATCAATTTGGTCACTAACGTTTAATTTTTATCAATCATGTCCCAAAATTTTCATAACCATACACAATTAGTCCTTATGGTTTGAACTTTGAAGACATGCAATCATAAACACACATATGGTCTAACCATTAACTCAAGGATGGCAAACTCTTCATAGAATGAAGAAAAAATTGTTGGTCTGATGAGATCAAATAAGAATATAAAATAGTGTGTGAAACTTTAGTGACTTAATTGATAAAAATTAAACTTCAAGGACCACATTGATAACTGAGACAAACTTGAGGGATCAGAAGTTTCATTATCCCTAACAAAATGAAGAACCAAAGTTTAGGAGCTTTTAAAAAAAAATCAAAAGATCAATTATTAAATGAGTGGGGCAAGAAGGAGACTTTAGAGAAACAAGAAAAAGAAATTCATAATTCAAACCAGCAAGTTTGTAGAAATATTCATGTAGCTAATAAAGACTATAGGGTAGCACAAACCTTCTCCAGTATGCCAAATACAATTTCATACAATCTGGATAAAATTTCAGAACTATTTGAAGGGGCAGCTGTAAGAGCCTTCAAAGCTTGCAATCTTCGTGCATGAACTTCGAAGCAACAAAATAAATAGGGGTCAAGACTATCTCAACACGACAAAAAAAGGAGATTTAGCTTCTAAAAGTCAGGCAATCATGAAATTTATCGAAATTTCAATGTTTGAATAGGTTTAATTCAACAACACATAAATACCATCTGCAAAAATCTGATAATCTATTGTGCTCTGTAATTCATATAATTTATTTCGTTATGTTCTAATTTACAATAAAATATCAAATTATGAGGAAAATATGCCCAAGTTCACAGACAGTACAGATAAAGCCAAGCCTCATGGTCAGAATATTAAAGGATACCTCCATCTGCCATTTTACCAACTTTAACCATTGTGACAAACCTGTCCTATCAATTGCCAGAGGCTTAGTCCCACTCCCAAGAAAGAATTTTCTTCTGTTCATCCTCAATATTCTGGCCTTCCATTCATCACAAAGCATCTCATTTCTCTATACATTCCTAACCTCTAATGTCTCAATCTCACTTCCAGCTAAAAATGTCAATAAACAATTTTCAGAAACCTACATATGCACAACTACAGAGCAAGAATTTTTTATTAACAGTCCATGAAGCAACAGCTTCTCATTCTCAGGTCAGTTGTAACTTCAAAGGGAATACATACAAGTGGATTCAAAATAGAGGCATGCAACCTTATGCCACAAATGGTTAAAAACATCTCAAGTAAAATGGGGGAGGCTCACATTCAACATCGGCATTTTTGGCTTCTGCAGTAAGCTGTTCTACTATTCGTGGCACAACATCAGCTCGAGTAACACCTCCAACAGCATCTATGTCAGCCAAGGCATCCCAGTTTGGAGTGGGTATCCCACCCCCCGTGCCCACACCTTGGGCGCCAGTGTCAGACAAAATTCTGGCCAAATAGTAATAGACATACCGTAGCACACTTCTATCTTCACATTGCTGATTAAGCTGTAGAAAAGAGATAACAATATATGATTTGACTAAAAGCGAAGGTAGATAAAATATGTAAAGACAATTTTGCCCATGAAATTCAGAAAGACAAATTACTGTATATCCCATGGAATAGCCAATTCTGTGGTAGGTCCATCTATTTCAAGAAGGCACCACTGATAGTCCATGGATATACAGGGGCACACAAGGAATGGCATCTTAAGAAAACCAAGTAGAACTGAAGACATACCATGAGAAGTGAAGGTGCCAATGACGGGTCGACAGAGTTATACACAGCAAGTTTTGGAAATACATGGCGCACTAGTTGCCGCTGAGAATTTTTCTACAATTGAACGATCATCAAAGACAGACTATATTACTAGAGTATTCAATCGAGAGAGAAATATGATCTCTTCAGTTCGTGAATGACAATGCTTACTTGATCAGATGTGGCAGCTAGTTCATGAATACTTCTGGCCAGTTGGGAATATGAAACTGGCTGTAAATACAAGTGCACAACACATCAACCACACAGGGCTATACATTATCATTTCCCCTTATGTGCAAATAAAAGCTTCAAGAGTATTTTTAACATTTATTAACCAAGAGAAAATAGTAGCACAGCTTTTCAAGCGCGACGAGCACAAGTGTTGACGTTTAACTTAAAACCAACTGCCATACTACTCTGATTATATCCGATCTCTTTTTAAATCGTTGAACAAAGTAGCCTATTGATCAAATATACTAAACCAGAGCTTGTTGAAGAGAAGGAGAGACACGCAATTCCCAACCTTTTTCTTCTGCCTCTGCGGCATTATATTAGTCCTAACCGGGGCTAAAGCAGCTTTGGCAACGGTTAGGGTGTCGGTCTGGATCTGCATAAATGTGGCTCTCTTGGACTTCTTTTCCCCAGCCGGCTTGCCCAGGGCGGTTGGCTGAGCTGCCGGAGCCGCCGTCGCTGAAGATGAAGCCGCAGACGAAGTTGAAGCCGTGGACGACGCCGTCGTCGGGTCCGCCGTGATTAGATCCATGAGCGTCGTCCCCGATGAGTCCTGTCGAAATCCGAATGAAGAACATGTTCAAATTTATAGGGAAATCCGAAGGAAGTGCAATGTGATGCAGAAAGAACAAGAAAGGAAGTTGAGAGGAAATACCGCCATCGGAACTGTTTGTTGTCTTCAGATCAAATTAGTAGAGAGAATTTGCACTTGCTGTTCTATAAACCGGTTAGTTGGTACTTGGTCACAAAAGCCAACCATGAAATGGGCAGAGTGCCCAAATCACCCATCGTTACTCTTTTAGCTTTTTTTATCTTTTTCTGCTTGATCAAATAATATTCTTCGTTCTTTAATTATTATATTATATTGTGATTTATATCTTGATTCCCAAAAAATAATACGCATCATGTATTAAGTATAAGACAGAGTTAAAATTTTTTGAGAAAATAAATAAAATAAATAAGTTACTTAATCATATCATATATTATGTATCCTTAAACTATGTATCAATTTATAAGTTAAATAAAATAGTTTAAAGAAAAAATAATAAATATAAATATTTTAAAATAATTTAATTAATTTTCTTAATATCTTTAAAAAAAATCAATTATACCTTACGTTTAAAATTGGAGTGAGTATTATTTGCATGGTGTTTGTCTTAATTTTTTTTATTATATTGAATTGGGAGAATTGCTAAAAAAGATCTCATGGACAATTTATTTGTTAAATGAGACCTGGGAAGATATCTTGCACATGGAGAAAAGATTTCTGCACACGTAGGGAAGATTTCTGCATATGTATAGGGAAGAATTTTGCACACAGGGAATATCATCTGCACACCAGGAAAGATAATTTGCATGCGAAGATCCCATTTAGCAAATAAGTTACTAATAAGGGATTTTTTCACAATTTTACCTATTGAATTCGACTTTTTAAGGGGGGAAAGAAAAGAAAACGTATATTTTATCTCCTATGTGTGGGTCCAAATAGATCCGACCAAGGTTCCGGCGAGTTTATAACATGAAAAAGAAGCGTTTTGCTTGGATTTGAAGTTAGAAATTGAGCCTCCATTTGTCTAACAAAACCTCGTATTGTTAAATAGGCGTTTTACAGACGAATTCTTAATGGAATGAGATATTTCGTCACAATAAAAAAGATCCTATATTAAAGACAAGAAGTAAAATATTATTAACCATGTTACAGGAGTTGTAAAATGGGAAATGAACTCTAGCGTCTTGCTAAGATATTTCTCCATGACTGAAACACAAAAGAAAAATTTGATATTGGCCTATCAATCACGAGCAAACATAGAGTTTCAAGGAGAGCTCAACTCGTGTGTATAATATTTGAGTTTGAGCTAAATACATCGGATATATAACCAACCGATTACTCCCTCCAATCCTTAATATAATATAGAGTTGGAGAGTTGATATTCATCATAAATATAAGACATAATTATCATATTTGTCAATATTTTCCTCATTTACCCCTATTAATACTCGCTCAACAATAATTAAGAAGAAGAGGAAATAGGGGAATTAAGGAAGATGATTAGGGTGTTTTAAAAAATGCATGTCATATTAATTAACGTAACTAGTTTTCTTAATCTAATCAAATTAGGTAAATATATCTTATATTAAGAACGGGAGGAATGTATATCAAGAGATATCTGAAGCTATGATTATATTGGAGTTGGATTAAGATGGGAAGTTGCTCATGATCTAGACCTGAGATTATAGACACAGATTGAGACCTCTCTATATGGGTGGTTCGGTCTCAATCCGGAATAATTGTCTGATGGCTCGTCTTTTCGACACTCTTGAATTCATCTCTTTCTGGTGGTTCCTGTTATTTCGCTTCCTTATTTGTTCCTTTGAGAATTTGTTTAGATGCTTCTCGTATCATCTCTTGAGTATTATTCGGGTCAAACAGTACAAGGAAGCATGGGACTACTACCTTGTTTATTAATTTCTTCTTACGAACGAAGTTCCATTTTTTTTTCCGGGCACATATATCTTCTTATTAGAGGCAGTTCTGTTTGAGGCAAGCATTAAATGTGGACACATCTCCTAATGGAGATAGGTTCTATTTTATTCCTGTGGGAAAGAAATTATTGGAGAATCAGGAATACGGGCCAACCTGTGAGCTGAACGAGGTGGGGAAAGAGGGAATTGATGAAGTAGGGAATCCCATCAATGGGCATGTTTGTTATGGCATTGAGATTGCTTATAAGCTGCTTTTCACGTAAATTGGGATAAAACTTCTTTCACATACTTACCTCGTATACTGTAAATCACGATTGAAAAACTACTTTTAACCATTCTTATCACTGTTCCAAACGAATACAGTATCTACATTCAACAATACCAAAATGAAGTTGGATGTTTTGGCCATTGTCCAAAAAAGAAAAAAAAAAGATGGATGTGTTTGCATAGATGGCCGAACAAAATTAATTAGTAATGGGCCTAGTAGGCCGATCAAGGATATCTCCCATGAGAAAGGCCACCCCTTATACAATTTGTGAAGGCATTCATTCAATTATATTGATGAGGATATCAATCTGGATTAGTTTTAACAGGAGTTATTCTTTCATAACATGGCAAATTAAAATTTGAAATCATCCAATTAGCCTTGATTTTAGGTATCATAAATCATCTTATGGGAGAGAATTCCGCAGATTATCTAGCTCGAAAATTCACAGACCTCTCGATGTTTTTCGCTAGATCTGGCTAGACTCTAGATCCATCATTTGATACTATAATTGAATGGAGTTAAAAATTATTTTTTGGGCAAAAAATTTTATATAGGTACCCTTAAGTGAAAAAAATGATAATATAATAGTAAAGTACCACTGGTATTGAAGTACCCTTAAGTGAAAAAAATGATAATATAATAGTAAAGTACCACTGGTATTGAATAATACTAACAAATAAATCAAATAAATACTCCATATTTATATTTTTTGTGATGCCTTTTTGTCCACTTTCTAATGTGCTAAGCAGAGGAGGCCAACTACTAATATGTAAATACAATACTAATATCCATACATAAATGAAGAACGAAAAATATGTCCTTCAGTCTTTTATATCTTTGCGCCCATATATCAGATGTTTCCAATTCTATACTACTCCTATGGTACTTGATATAAAATATATTTGGGTAGTTGATTTTGATCTTAAATATAAGAAAGAGTGTTCATATTTGTCAACTTTTTTTCAATTTATCCCCTATTGATGCTCCCTCAATGAGGGAAAGGAATGATGGAATGATGAAAGATGACTATAGTGTTTTAGAAAATACATGTCTTATCAAGTAACTAAACTAATTCCCTTAATATAATCAAATTAGGTAAATATGTTTTGTATTAAATACCAGAGGGACTACTTTTGTGGAATGCTTGTGAGTTTCAAATTCAAGGAGCTTTATTGCTAGCCACAAGACCCTCCCGTCCTCAATATAAGATATTATGGGAATTGATCTTGATAAAAAATATAAGACATATTTTTTTTATATTTGTTAATCTTTTTTTTTAATTTACCCCTTGTGATGTTCCCTAACAACAATCAAGGAGGAGAGGGAAGAAGGGAATTAAGGAGATGATTAGGGTGTTTTAAAAAATATATGTCGTATTAATGAACTTAACTAACTTCTTTAATCTAATCAAATTAGATAAATACTCCCTCCGGTCTTAAATATAAGACATATTTATCTAATTTGATTAGATTAAGGAAGTTAATTAAGTTAGTTAATATGAGATATATTATCTAAAACACCTTAGTTATCTTTCTTAATTCTCTCATTCCCTCTCCTCCTTGATTATTCTTGAGGGAGCACCCATAGGGGTAATTTAGGAAAATGTTGACAAATATGAAAATTATGTCTTATACTTAGGATCAAGATCAACTCTCTAAATATATCTTATATTAAATACCAAAGGGAAGAGGGAGTAGTTAGGAACACGTTTTGAATGTGCCAAAGCTCTTGTATCCAAAGGGAGCAAAAGCAACGGATAAAAGCTAAGTAAATACGAGCATTCCATATATGATCGATGAGCACGAGGAGCCTTGGAAAGTTCAAAAATGTATCATGTGTCACCGAGACAATTTTATGTGGCTGAGGGTATTTTTGGTTGAAGATTTGGCTGAGGGTATAACCCCAAAAGAAATGTGCATGCTCACGCGCACACACATTGTTGTAAATATATGCATATATGTGTGGGTGTGTCAAAGAAACTAATCCCACATTATGTGGAAATAAGAAAATATAATCCTATATATATCATCATATTAACTTGGGCTTGTAAAGAGGTCAAGAGGAGTGGTGGGTTTGCGCACACAACAACGGGCCACCGAAAGGTAAATGTAGTGGAAATATTATTTTTTTAATAATAATTTATTTGGGCTTACCGAAAAGTCTTCATATTTTGGGGTTCGAAGTTTGTAACCCTTCGTGACCCAGAATAACTCTTAAGGACAGTGCCCTTGAGCACAACTCAGATCATTTGCTTCTTCGTTCTTGCATATTGCTCGTGATATTCGACAATCTTAATAGTTATTCAATGACTATGGAGAACAAAGCTAATAAAAATACTCCTGAGAATCATAATGTTGCTAATTCCGATTCAACATAGGTACCATTTGCAATGCCGCTTCCCAAACCTTTTCGCGACACATATAAGATTGACGTCTTTGATGGAAAGAGTTTTAAGCGATGGCAGGAATGAGTTTACTCCGTTCTCAATATGCACGGGGTGGCTACTCCTCTCAATCAATCAGAAACTTCATCAAAGTCTGACCAGACTACGAAGGATGCTTGGCCATATTCCAATAAGGTTTGCAAACACACCTTCATAAGTACTTTGTCTAATGATCTGTTCAATGTTTATTCTGTGTACAAAGAGGCATATAAGATTTGGGAGTTTCTTATCTTGAAATTCATTGCTGAGGAAACTAGAATATTAAAGTTTGTTGTGGGAAATTTCTATAGATGGGAAATGGTCAAAGACAAAGATATCAAACTACAAATCTACGAGTATCATAAATTGTTAGAGGCGCTTTGGGTTGAAAAGATCAATCTGTTAGATGAATTTGTGGTAGGAGTCCTTATTGAAAATCTACCAGAAATATGGAACAATTACAAGCAGTAATTGAAGCATAAGCAGAAGCAGTTGTCACTGTCAGATCTCATTACACACATTATTATTGAAGACACCAATAGAAAAGTGATCCAAGCAGCAAAGGGAAAACAAATGATTGCAAAAGCCAATTTAGTGAAAACAAAGCCGCACAACAACAAGTACGACTCTAAACACCAACGCAAAAGGAAATTTGATTACAAGCCCAGTGATTCTAACTCCAAATTCAAGAAGAAAGGCAGTTGTTTTTTTTATGGCAAGCTAGGACATTTTGCTACTTAGTGTAGAAAAAAGGCTAGAGTTGAAAAACATAAAAGAGATTAAAATCCTCCAAAGCAAAATGTAAATTTGGTTGTAAGAGATTAAAACAATGATGATGAAGTTATTGTTGCAGTGGCCTCTCAAACCTTATTGGTCTCTAATGTGAAGAAATAGGTGGCAGATTCTGGAGCTACCAAGCACATATGTGCAAATAGGGAAATGTTTGCCTCCTTTCAAGAAGGAGAAGACCACATTTATTTGACTAATTTAGGAACTGCAAAAGTTCAAGGAAAAGGAAAAGTGGTGCTGAAACTCACATCAGGAAAGACATTAGCACTAAATGCTATTTTGTATGTGCTTGAACTTATAGCAAATTTGATATATGTGGCTTTATTAGGAAAATTTGGGGTTAAGGTGTCATTTAAATATGATAAGATCATTATGACAAAGAACAATATTCTGATAGGAAAGGGTAATTGTAATCAGGGCATTTTTGTACCAAGTGTTGCTTAAAATAATGATAATACATCCTCTTCTACTTACTCGATTGATTCCTTTGATTTATGGCATATTAGACTAGGACATATACATAGATCTTATATAAAGAGGTTGCTACATCTTGGGATAATTTCTGGGATTAGTATTAATGATATTAATAAATGTGAAGTATATGCAAAAACAAAACAAACTAGGAAAACACATTTTGTTACTCAAAGATAGAGCTGGTAATACGGGCCAGCCCGCGGGCCGCGGGCTGGCCCGCACTAGCCCGCGGGTTGTGCGGTGCGGGCCTGTGCAGCCCGCACTCTCGCGGGCTGAAAAAACACCAACCCTAACCCGCGGCTGCGGGTTTGCGGGCTAGCCCGCAGCCCGCACAAATTTTTTTTTTTTTATCACTTTTCCCTAATTAGCACAGAACAGAAGGTAGTAAAGTTAGAAATTCACTAATGACAAGTCCATATTAATATACAATACATTACAGCTCGCTGGCGCTGGGCCTAAATAATTCAAATGAAAGTCTTTTAAATCCTTCAAAACATACATAACAAGTGCCAGTTGAGGTCTACAAATGATGAATTGTCCTGGAAGGGGAACAATCAACTAAAATAAATAATGAATTGTGGGGGAATACAATTCTGGTTGCCAATTCTGGTTCCCAAATGCCAATTCTGGTTGCCTAACCCATTTCATTTATTGGAATTCTGAATTGAAGTAGCATCTAAAGCAGGCGAAGCATTAATAGTTTCCTCCTTTGCCTCAGCCTCAAATCCATCTGCCACACATCCCACAAAATGCAAAAAAAAAAGTTAGATTAATAGTTCATAGTTTCCTATATTGCTCAATTACAAAATTAGTATTTTGGTAGATATAAGGTAAATACTAAATGGGCAGATATTACCAGTACTAGGAAAACCAAGCATCCAATTACGAGTACAAATTAAGGCTTGAACATTCTCTGGAAGGAGACTACTTCGATACTTTGTGAGAACTCGTGAACCAATACTAAAAGCTGATTCACTAGCAACTGTAGTAATAGGAATGCTAAGAATGTCACAAGCCATTCTTGCAAGACATGGAAAACGAGGTGAGTTAGTTCTCCAATATTCCAAAACATTGAATTTGACATACAATGTGGGATCGAGGGTTTGTTCTTCCAAATAATTGTCCAACTCAGATTTACACATTGCTGCAGTGTGTTTGCTCATGCTCTCAAGATAATCCTACATCATATAATGTTAAAAGTGGAGTATTAGTATAATGCTAATCAAATAAAAATAACAATAAAGAAAGAGAATGAAATATTCAAGATTTACAAGCTTACAGCAAAACATAACAAGTAGTTGTCTTCATCACTTTTGGTGGAAGACGAAGAGGGATGAGTGGTTGTTGAATATGTTTCCCATGATTCTTGGAAATTGGAACTTGAAGAAGACCCAACAAAAGAGGATAAAGATGATGATGAAGATCCCATATCATTATACTGATGAAACATATAGTATAACTTTCTCTTAATGTGTTCAACCTTGGCATCACAAGTTAAGGGATCAAGTTTCGCATAACAAAATTGAATGACATTCAATTTCATCCGAGGATCAAGAATAATAGCAAGAGAAAGAATGTCACTATAATCACTCCAATACTTGTCAAACTTTTCAAGCATTCTCACTGCCATATCTTGAATCACAGGATCATCATGGTCCACATAAGCTTTCAACATTAACTCAATTCTTGATATTTGCATGAAATACATGTTAGATGTTGGATATGAGGACCCAGAAAACAAGTTTGTTATAAGTGAAAATGGCTCCAAGAAAGAACGCATTGCCTCTGCTCTAGACCACTCTGGGTTTGTTGGACAATGGCGATAATTGGCATCAATGATAGACAAATAAGCAAAAGCACGACGATACTTAAGAGCACTTTCAAGCATTGTATAAGTGGAATTCCATCTTGTTGCAACATCTAATCGCAAACCAACTGAAGCATCAATACCCCCAACATGATCAATACATTTTTTGAAATTTATCAAACGCGCCTGAGATTGCTTCACATATCTAACACTCTCCCTAATCTTATGAACAGCTTCACTAGTTACCTTTAAACCCTCTTGAACGATGAGATTTAAGATATGGGCACAACACCTCACATGAAAAAAATCCCCATTGCATATCAAGCTATTACCCAAAAGCAACCTTTCTTTCAATAAATTTTGCATACTGTCATTTGCAGAAGCATTGTCAAGAGTGATAGAAAAAACTTTCTTATCAATACCCCACTCAAGCAATATATCATGAGCCCTTGTAGCCAATTCAAGACCGGAGTGAGGAGGATCCAACTTAGAGAAAGCAAGAATTTTGCTATTCAGTTTCCATTTATCATCAACAAAATGAATAGTCAAACAAAGATATCCTTCACTAGTTATTGAAGTCCAACAATCAGAAGTTAAACACACTCTACCAGGGCTGTTCATTATTGTTTTCTTTAAGATCTCTTTCTGATTAACATAAAAATTCCATACATCCATAACAGCAGTTTTTCTAGAAATGCATTTATAGTCAGGATTTAGAAAAGTGTGGAAATCCTTCATTGCATCATACTCAACAAAGGAATAGGGGAGATCATGTTTAATGATAGCAAAAGCAAGCTTTTCCCTAGCTATGCTATGATCAATTTGTCTAGCTCTAAGTTTTCCTTCTTGGTCTATCATCATAGCACCAATGTCTTTATACTTTGGGAGTGAATTGCAAATACTTATATGGCGCCTAAGGGTTGAAGTCCCATAATCCCTTCCTCCAATTGTATAGTCTTTCCCACACCCCTTACATTTTGCTTTTTCTTTACCTTCTATTGTAACTCTAGTGAAATACTGCCAAACCTCAGATGTGGGTCTCTTTTTCCGCTTTCTACTTGAATCACCTTCCAAATCTTGCCCAGAGGCAGTAGAGACTGGTCCTGCCCTTACTGGTTGTGCTTGTGATTGTGCAGCTTGGTCTTCCACAACTGCTTCTTCACTACTTTGTAGATTAACCCAAAGTACTTGACCTTCCTTCACAGGCAAATCCATCTTTTTCTTTTTATAATAAACTGCAACAAAATATACTAATGAGACAATGACACAGTCACACTAAGCAAGACTAATGATCGAGAAAGTTTACAAGGTTTGTTTAATGAAGCGTAGTTGTTCTTCCAACTCACCCAAGGGGACAAGAACATAACAAGTCAAACGTTAAGAGATTGATTAATACCCTATGATATGCATGGCTGTATTTTCAATATCTAGATATATTCAAATTCAAGCCGAAGATGTGAGACATAGTTTTATGTTCTGGTTTTCCTTATTAATTATTAAAATTATCAGTGGCTATATAAATTAATTCCAAATCTTTGATGAGACCTGCAAGAGGAGAAGAATGTCATCTAGCTTTGATGAGGAGAGTCCAAGATTAATTCCAAATCTTCCTGATGAGTTATCACTTCAGATTATGGCCAGAGTTCCTAGAATGTGCTACTTCAATATGAGGTTGATGTCAACGAAGTGGAAGGCTACTATCATGAGTTCTGAACTATATAAATTAAGAAAAGAACTTGGAACAACCGAAGAGTGGTTATATCTGTTGATCAAGGTTGGAGAAAATAAGCTTATTATCATCTCATACGGCAAAACAGATTAACTCATTATCATCATCATCCTCACAGGCCACAACAACATCCAAGTGACCACTATATACTGAACAAGGACACAGAAATAAAAGCAAATAAGAAAAGCAATAAGGCGATTGAGAAGGCAGAGGAGGGAGCTACGAACCCTACGATGGCTGAGCGATCGAGAACGAGAAGGGCTGAGGTTGAGGAGTGACACAGAAGCCGGAACAGTGGGAGCACCATACACAGGGCGACGGCCTAAGGCGAGGGAGGAAGACGCCAGGGCGACGGGCGACAGGGCGTGCGACGTGCGACGGGCAACAGGGCGTGCGATGGGCGACAGGGCTACGGGCGACTGGCGACGCGCGACCGGCGACAGGGCGACGGGCTAAGGCGAGGGAGGAAGACGCCGTCCGGATCTTGTCATTTAGGGTTAGGTTTAGGGGCAATGCCGATGGTCGAGGTCGAGGAGTTGAGAATTCAGAATCGAGAATTTGAGATCTTGATTCTTGAGCTATAGAAGTGTACAGTGTAGAGGCAGTGGAAGAAGTGGAGTGGAGGCGTGGTCACTGACTCACTGGTCGCGTGGAGCAAGCCTGCAATCATATTCACACACCAAGCCCAAGCCGAGCCCAACTGAACAAGAGGGCCATAGAAGGCCAAAAAACAAAAAAAAAATACAAAAAAAATTGCGGGCCAACCCGCGTCAACCCGCGGGTTAAGCGGGGCGGGCCTGTGCGACCCGCAATTTTGCGGGCCTGAAAATAGCCAACCCTAACCCTGTTAAAACCCGCAACCCGCGGGTTGAGCCCGCGGGTTGAGCCCGCGGGTTGAGCCCGTATTACCGGCTCTACTCAAAGAGAAACTGAATTGTTGTATTTAATACATACTGACTTCGGAAATTTAAAACAAACCAAGATACAAGATGGAAAGAGATAGTACATTACTTTTATTGATGATTTCTCAAGATTTATTAGAGTATATTTACTTAGAAATAAAGATGAGGCCTTTGAAAAATTCCTTTTATACAAGGCAGAGGTAGAAAATCAATTAAATAAAAAGATAAAAAGAGTTAGGTCAGACAGAGGATAAGAATACTTATTGCTTAATGATTTTTGTGAAAAGGAAGGAATAATCCATAGAGTAACTCCCCCATACTCACCTGAATCTAATGGTGTTTCCGAAAGAAAAAATAGAACCCTACAGCAAATAATGAATACTTTACTTGTGAGTTCTGCTGCACCTAATAACTTGTAAGGGGAAGCTTTATTGTCTGCATGTTTCCCACAAAATAGAATACCCCATAGAAAAACAAAGAAGACACCATATGAGTTGTGGAAAGGTTTTACATCAAAATTAAAATATTTGAAAGTATGGGGGTATCTAGCAAAAGTGTTATTACCTTATCCTAAAAGAGTCCTAATTGCCTTAGCTTCAATTCATAATCTTGTTATTCACCAAATGGATGTCAAAACATGTTTCTAAATGGTGACTTAGAAGAAGAAATTTATATGGTTCAACCTGAAGAATGTATTGCTCCTGAGTAAGAAAACAAAGTTTGCAAATTAGTTAAGTCATTTTATAGTTTGAAACTAGAACCCAAACAGTGGCATGAGAAATTAGATCAAGTTTTGATAAATGGTGGTTTCTCTACTATTGAAGTAGAAAGATGTGTTTATATAAAAGTTGTAAATAATGATTGTGTGATTATTTGTTTATATATATTTGGATAATGTGCTTATCTTTGGTACTAGTTTAAATGTTGTGTTTGAGACAAAAAGTTTCCTTGCTTCAAACTTTGATATGAAAGATCTTGGAGTAGCAAAAGTAATCTTGGGTGTAAAAATCATAAGGAATGAACATGGTATTCAACTTTCTAAAGAACATTATGTGGAGACGATTCTGAGAAGGTTTGAACAATTTGTTGAAGATCCATTAAGTACTTCTTACGATGGTAGTGTACATTTGACAAAACACGAAGAGGATCTAATAGATCAATTTAAATATGCACAAATCATTGGGAGTTTGTTGCATTTGATGAATTATACTAGGCAAGCATAACATATGCTGTGTGTAGATTGAGTAGGTATACTCACTGCCCATGCAGTAAACATTAGGAGGCTTTCATAAACTTATTATGATACTTGAGAGGTACCATGAATTATGATATATAATATAGTAGATTTCCCACTATATTAGAAGGGTACAGTGATGCTAACTAGATCTCGGATTTAGATGAAACAAAATCCACTAGTGGCTAAGTCTTTATTCTTGGTAGTGGTGCAGTCACATGGAAATTAATCAAGCAAAACATTATAACACCGTTCTTCAAGGACTCTAAGTTTGTTGCTATGGAGTTGGCTAATACTGAGACTGAGTGGTTGAAAAACTTCTTAGCAAATATCCCACTGGGTGACAAACCAATACCATCAGTGTTGTTGCACTATGATAATAAAGATGTGATAGCCACAAATAAGAACAAAACCTTCAATGGTAAAAGTAGACACATACGATTGAGACATAATATTATGAGGCAGCTGATAAATGATGGTGTTATCTCAATTGATTATATAAAGTCATAAATAAACTAGGTGGATCTATTAAAAACCCCCTTGGGAAGAAAATGATTGTTGAAACATCAAAAGGAATGGGACTAAAGCCAACTCATAATTGACAACGATGGCAACCCAACCTTTGTGATTGGTGATCCTATGAAGAAGATTCAATGGGTAAAAACAAGTTGTTCGTCAGTTCTGACTAGCACGAAAAATACCATTTATCCCTTCTTATGACAATGGGAGTGTTCTAGAAAACATTTTTTAGTAGGTTGAATAAAACTCTTAATGATGTAATAGTCCTACAAGACGATGTACTCAATACAGGTACATTAACATGAAATCATCTCTACGAATGTGGAATGTGGCTGCTCCTATGAGATCATGGCGAAATCTCTAGAACATCGTTATGCACAAGGCACACGCAAGGCCATCTTAACAAGCAAAACCGTCATTAACAGCGAAAATGTTAGGATATAATCTGACCTTTAATGTCTTTGGTACACACCAAGATTTGTTGGTTCATTGAAGCAGGCTTCACTGACATTTTTGTGTATCAAGTGTTATTGGTCTAGGTTTGGTTCATAGTTCTAAAGACCACCAAATACAATGGTTATATTCCTATGGGTAATTCTTTGACACGTGGGGGATTGTTGTAAATATATGCATATATGTGTAGTTGTGTCAAAGAAACTAGTCTCATATTGCTTAGGAATAAGAAAGTATAAGCCTATATATATCATTATATTAACTTGGACTTATAAAGAGTCCAAAAGGAGTAGTGGCCTCACGTAGACAACAACGGGTCACCGAAAGGCAAACACAGTGTAAATTCGGCGGTTTCCCCTCCGTGGGAGTAAATACTTGGTACTGGCACTTTTTGTGAAAATATTTTCCTCCCCGGAAATATTATTTTTAAATAATAATTTATTCGGGCTTATCGGAAAATCTCCATATTTTGGGGTTTGAAGTTTGTTATCCTTTGTGACCGAAAGATGTCAACAGTCGAGCGCTTCCCCGAACATTCTCTCCGTTGTTAGCGTGCAGGCCTATCTTTCCAGTGGTGTATGTTCGGTCTCAAGGGAGGCATTGTCCGGAGTGTCTTATGTCTGTTGGCTATCTGTGGACCGTGCCTATAAAAGGGGCATAGACAAAGTGTTCAAAGCCTACTTCTAATCTCTCCTCCTTTGCATAGTCTTTTCTCATTGTGGTTGTTATTATCTTCTGCTAGTTATACTGCCTTAACTTGCTTAAGAAAGTTCTGTTTAATCCTGGGTAGTACCACTTCCTCTCTGTCGGTGGTCGCAGAATAACTCTTAAAGACAGTATCCTCAGGTACGATTTAGATCATCCGCTTCTTCATTCTTGCAGATTGCTTATGATATTCATTGATTTGGCTGAACCATGATAAAAGCTTTTGTTTATATTGGAACCTTTAATTTCTCCTCCATCATGATGGTGAGGATACTTCTGGTTGTTTAATTAAGTTGTCTTGCATGCACACAGAGTTAGCATTTCATTTAGTATATTTAATTCTCTACATTTATAAAACTCATAATAAACACAAGTTGAAAGATTCTCTCCAAACTTGGATAGGAAAAAGAGAAATTTTGGTAGTCTCCGCCGGCATATTAAATGAAAATTTCCCTTTTTTTCTCCATTTGGAATTTAGATCCACAATGAGAAAATGCAGGTCTCAACCCAAATACACACACACATATAATTAAATATACACAATACAAACCACCTACCGTTTCACCAGATGCAAACCACCTTGCTCCCCAAAGGCGTTTTGCATGATCTCGAGAAAGCAAATAGAAATTTCTTCTGGAGTCAAGGGCAGGATAGAAAGAAAATGCATCTCATTTCTTGGGAAAAAATCAAGCTAGACAAGAAGCTGGGTGGTCTGGGGATCAAAGATCTTTCCAGCCAGAATGAAACGCTCATCATGAAACTTTGCTGGAACCTTATTACTAGACCTAACGCACTTTGGGTGAAAGTTCTCAGAGCAAAATATGACTGTGGGGAAGACGAAATTCCAAGAGTCGAAAGGAAAAAGTCCCAATCCGCTACCTGGAATGCAATTACAACTGTTTGGGACTCTTTTAGGAAAGTTGTGGGTAAAAAGATCAGGAGTGGGCAGTCAACAAACGCCTGGTGGGACTTATGAACTAGTCTTGATCAACCCCTCATTTTCTATGTAAACAGAAATCATGACTTAATAAATCCTGAAGAAGTGGTAAAACAATTTGTCCGTCCAGATGGAGAATGGGACCTTCAAAGATGGAATATGTTCTTGCCGTGGTGGGTGATTGAAAGGATCAAACAAGTTTCTCCACCTTCCCAAAATGGCAGCGATTTATTTTGGTGGACGAAGTCTTCGGATGGAAACTTCAGCGTCAAATCAGCTTATTCCATGATTTATTCGTCGCTCACGGAGCCGGTTGATCCGTTCTGGCAAAGTATCTGAAGATGGCCTATTCCAGAGAAAGTCAAATTCTTTATGTGGCAATTGTTCCAAGACAGAATTCCTACAAATTCTATCCGTGCGATGAGAGATGAGAGATTAAACCCTGAGTGCCCTTTTGAGTGTAGCAGTGAGGAAACAGCATTGCATATTATGAGAGATTGCGAGTTTTCCAGATCTGTATGATTTTCTTGTATTAATCCTGTTTATTACCCTGTTTTTTTCTCTGGCAATTTACAAGTCTAGATCAAGTGGAACATGCAACATTCAGCGGGGAACCGCAAGTTCTCCCAATGGCCCTGGCTGAGAGTATTCGGTTCTTTATGCTGGCAAATTTGAAAGAATAGGTGCAACAAAGTCTTTGAAGGAACTTCTGATCTTCCTCAGCAACTATTGCACAGAGGGATACATTTTCTTCATGAAGGAATTGAGGAAGGCCGGTACAAGCACAAGATTTATAGAGTTCCAGAAAGATACTCATTAGATTGGAAAGCTCCACCAGAAGGCTACGTTCGGATTGATGTTGATGCTACGGTAGACGAACATAGGATTTCAGTAGTTGGAGGAGTGGTACGGGATAGCTCCGGAGATTGGATCTACGGCTTTCAACAGAATACAGGTCACAGTTTAGGTTCAACAGCAGCGGAGATTCAGGCTATTCGCATAGGTCTACAAACATGCAAATCCAGGAAATTCAAAAAGATCAAGCTCTTTACAGATTCATTAGAAGCAATTCAGCTATTATTTCAGGCAGGTGGCCACTATCATCCCTTACAACAAGACCTGGATGAGGTCAGAGATTTAATACACAGGGATTGGGACTTGGAAATTCACCACTATCACAGAGAAGCACTTAAATGTGCCGACGTCTTGGCAAAGCGAGCTCTGGACTCGAACAGCGATCTTTCTTTGTTGCAGTACCCACCAGATTTTTGTTCAGCCCAAATGTTAGCTGATCTCAGCTCACATTTGGGAAGTACAGGTTTCTAATTTCTGTATCTTTGTTCATCGGCCGCAATGGCCTCAAGAGCTTGCTCTTGTCCTTGTAACTCGAAAAAAAATATATATACACAATACACCATTTGCTTCACCCTTTGGTCCGCGCGTACATCTCTCAGCAACAAATTTGGAGTGTAATAATTTTTTTTTAAAAAAAAACTCTCAACTTGCTCCACTAATGTTAGTAAACACATCAGCCATAAGATAAATCTTCTATATTCACAAACACCTACATATATACTCCCTCCGGTCCTTATTATAGGATATATTTAAAAAATTGATCTTAGTCATAAATATAATATATATATATTTTTTATATTTATCAATCTTTTTCTAATTTACCCCTATTATATTGATACTTCCTCACAATAATCAAGGAGGAGAGAGAATTATAGAATTAAGAAACATAACTAGAGCGTTTTAGAAAATATTTGTCATATTTAACTAATTTAATTAATTTTCTTAATCTAATAAAATAATATAAATATGTCTTATATTAAAAAACAATGGAGTATAAAGTATGTATCCACCTACGGATAAAACATATAAATCTCACAAGAATTCTTTGTTACATTATATAAAGGTGAAAGATTTAGTTTATGCGATATTAATAAGGATAATTACCCAGAAAAGAGAAAAGTATGATGGATACCCGGATCATTAATTCAACCCATGAACAAAATTTCCAATACATGCGTATACGAACAATAAATACACTCATATACACAGGAATAAAAAACATGGCGTGATCCAATATTCAATCCTATGTAATATTTTGACTAAGTATTTTCCATCTACAACACAAAACGCCGACCGGCGACGATCAACCTATGTCCCGTCGTTGACGACGGAGTTATTTGACCGATCTTCGTCGTTGGGAGCTTTCACATCAGAAGAAGAGGAAGTTCGAGTTCGACAGATAGGGCAAGTGTTATGTAATTTGAGCCATGGGTCAACGCAACGAAGATGAAAAAGATGACCACAATCAGGAAGCAACCTTAACATGTCATCTTCCTTATAATCTGCTAAACAGATGGAACAAGAAGAAGAATTAGAAGGATCTTCAATATTATAGTAAGAGCTTTTCTTCATCTCTGAGTAGGAGAGCTTTGGGAAGTTGTTGATGGTGGAGTCATCGAGGCCACGTTCTGCTACGGCGGGGAGCTCCACGGCGGCGGCGGCGGCGGAAGGACGGGCGAGGTAATTGAACATGGCGGGGTAGCCGGCGAGCCGGCGGAGGCGGATGCAGGCGAGGCAGAGGGATAGGACTAGGAAGAAGATACCGAAGGTTAAGGCGACGGTGCTGCTGTTGAGGTTCATCTGTAAAATATTAAAAAAAAAGCATAAGAAGAAGCGATTGAAGATGGATCCTTTGGGGATTAGTGGATATGGAAGCCGTAGCGTGTAGCCTGTAGGTCAACCATCTCTTGTTTTTCTCACTTTTGTTTGTTTAATTGTTTCTCTGTTTTTTTTAATAAAAAAAAATACTTTTTATAGGCTGAAATGTAAAATATCTAATTTATTTGGGTTAACATAATATTTGATTCTTTAAATTTACTTTTATTTTGTTTTTAGTCCCTTAAATTTCAAACCATAGGTTTTAGTTCTTCAAGTTTTATATCGTTTAAAATATTGATCCCTAAACTCAATAAAAAACCTGGACCATTTTATCTTTAAAGGGACTAAAACCAATATTTTGAAACTTCAGGGACTAAAATTAAAATTGAGTGTAAACTTAAGGGACTAAATATTATATTAACCTAATTTATTTTCATAAACTCTATGGAAAAATTATATGTCTGAGCAATTAAAATGTTTATGCCAAATTAAAAAACCTTTAAAATCATCACTATGTTTTAATGTCAAATTTTTTGCCAAATTTCTTAGAGATTCGTTATTGAATTTTAAAGAAAATTGCCACAAAAATTTAACAATATTATTGTTTGAAGTAACTTGTATTATTAGTTGTATTTCTGAACACAACTATAATTTTCAAAATTTTCCGTACAATCTATATTTTTCAATCAATTTTATTATATTTTTTCCTTGAGTGTGTTATAAAGAGTGTATGTGTTGGTTGGCTTCCAAATGTGGTATAAAGTATATTCCATTTGTACTGGAAGAATTGTGACAATGACTTCAAGCCCTCTTGTACCTTGAATGATTAATATAAATATATAAGGGAAAATTGCATTTAGGTTTTAAACAAGAGAAAATATGAAAAAAAGTCCTTTAAAATTTTAAAATTATATTTAAGTCTTGTGGAATTTTTTTACAATAAATTTCAATTCTACTAACTAGTCTATGGGTACGTTATTGACAAGTCCAGTGGAGCATCATTAATAAGTTTAGGGGTGTCTATTGACAAGTTCATGGCATCCATTGACAAGTCCATGGGTATTTGATAATTGAAACTTATTGCAAAATAGTCCCATGAGATTTGAATGTAATTTTGAGACTTCAAGAGATTATTTTTTCATATTTTTTCTTGTCTAAGACTTAAATGTAATTTTTCCAATATATAAAATAATGATCTATTATCTGAGAAATTTCATTTAAATTAATGCGAAAATTTTGCATTCAAACTCGATAAATTCGATTCTTTCTTTTCCTTGCGCCTGTTGCGTGTTTTTTTAAATAAAATTTTGTATATCAATATCGGAAATCAAATGAGAAAATTTCCCAAAATTTAAGAACGCTCATAAATTGGTTTTGTTTATATTTTCTAACTCAATTTAAATAAATAAAACTATTTTATTTTTTTATTTACATGAGCTGGCTGTATGATAATAGGTACGAGTGTGGTGGCGGAGACTGAAAGGGGTTTGCGGGAGTGTTGATTTTATTTTATTTTTTTTTGCCAAGGGGAGTGTTGATTTTAACTGAAAGAAAGATTAATATTTTAACTTTGAAAAATGGCTAGAAAGTTTTAAAATACATAATATTCCTACCTCTTGGTGACTCTGAAAAATTATAAATTAAATTTACAGTTAGGTAAAAAAAAAGACCTACAGTAATCTGATATAACAAATTGGAGATTTTTTTATTTGAGTTCACAGCCATTCGATAATCTTAAAATTTATAATAAAAAGTAATATTTCATAATTAATATATGTGATTTTTAAAGTATCGTTAATGGGATTCTAAATGTACAATGGAAGTTTCTGTGATCCATATTTAACACAACACAAAAACACAGGGTTTTATTAACTGTAGACGCCTATGAACTATATTAAATATGTATTTAATCTTGTGAAAAAAATGGAGTTTTCTAAAATCAAACTAAACAAATGGATGGCTAGAATCGTTTGGTCATTGTCACAATCTCTTTCTTAGTTACGTAAGCTAAAATGGATATTGTTGAATTTTTTTTGAGAAAAAACAAAGAAATGATGCATTAATCAAAACAACTATTTGCCAACTTCTTTCATCAAAATAAGATGGAGGCTTATTAGGGGTGGAAACAGGCTAGGTCAGGCTTTTGCCTTAACAGGCCTGGCCTGTTAAGACATAAACTGGCCTGAGCCTAGCCCGTGGCTGTTGGAGGCCAAATTTTAGGCCTAGGTCTGGCTTGTACACAGGCCTGGCCTGGCCTGAAGCTTGTTAAGGAGGCCTGATTTTTTGAAATTTTTTAAGCAAACCAACAGGCCACAGGCCTAAAACAGGTCGAAATTTACATAAAATACTATCAATGATTCAAAATACATCAAAACACAAGAGAACAAGTGAGGAACACGCATTAGAACCAAGATAACTTATTAGTCACATACTTTTACAGAAGAAATAACATACACTTGTTTGATACAGAGAATTAAAGTCTATCATAAAATCAAGGAATGATCCAGTAAGCCATCACACACTGTATTGACTCTTTGCTGATCTTTCCCTCTTCGAATCATCTTATACTAAGTAGAGAAAAGAAAATTACCTATATATTTTTTGATAGCCAATCTGAAAAGAAAAATAGAGTAGAGCAAAGAAATATTCGAGTGCTTAAAGATTGCTAGCTATCAACTAATGCATCATTAACCAAATAAAATTCCAGTTATAACAAAAGCATCATAGGCATATAGCTCCACAATGACAACATAATAATATAAGCAACCCATAGACCACAATCATTACATTTCACAACTTTATACCATAGCTGTTGCAACAAGCATTTCACCAAAGACAGAACTTGACACAACTTGCAGTGATCAATTCTTCAAAAATAATGCCATCAATTGGACAAAACATATGAATTTATAGTTACGGATTACCAATTATGATTAAAGTTGGCACAAGTGGACCTTTTCACATTGACATCAAATCTTCAATATAATCTCTCCTTCTCCTTCGAAAACCTTGAAAGAAAGTAATCGAATGTATAGTATTAGAGCATAACAATTTTACATGTAATATGCATACAAAATGATATTATTTTAACAATGCAAGATTTTTACCTTTTGTTTCTTCTTTAAACCGTATTTGTTGCGAAGCCAATCCCCACCACAAATAAGTGCTTCAATTGATTCTTCATTCAATTTAGAACGATATTCATCAATAACTCTACCTCTAGCACTGAATGTGGACTCTGATGCCACGGTTGAGATTGGGATAGCTAGTATGTCAGCAGCCATCTTAGATAAAATCTTATACTTCAGACTATTATTTTTCCACCATTCTAGGGCACTAAAGGAGTTAGAATTGCCATCAGGACACCCTCCTCAAGATAAGCTTCCAATTCTGATTTCATAAGGGGAATTGCTTGCTTTTCACGAACAATATTCATGATTTGATCAAATCCAGTAATTATAGAAGAACTAGGCACATGGGGAGAAGAGTTGTTGCCAACATTATCACTTTCATTACTTGTCTCTCCCTTGTACAAGGCAACATAGGCATCATACATTGAGTTTAATGCTTTCACCACTTTATCTATATTCTCAAAAGCAACATAATCGGGCTTGTAAATCAAAGGAAAGAAATAATTAATAACATATAATTTGCACCTGGGATCCAAAATACTTGCAAGAGCCATCACCAAATTGCATTCCCCCCAATATTTGTCAAACTTCTCTTTCATTGCAATTGCCATTTCTACTATAAAGAAATCATCATCCTCTAAGGCATTGTCAATTACTTGTTTAACTCTCCAAACCTCAGGAAGATACAAATTTGCAGTAGGATACTCACTGCCTGATATGACATGAGTGGCTAGATTGAACACTTTTAAAAGTTTGCAAATCTTCTCAACCTTCTTCCAATCCTCTCCAGATGGTGCATAGTTGTAATGTGGTTCTCTTTCCTTATATTCAGGAAGGACAGCCTTGAACTTCAAAGCAGTAGATAACATCCTATATGTAAAATTCCACCTTGTTGGACAATCAAGAATGAGCTTCCTTTCCTTCAAACGTTTCTGCTCAACAATGTTACAAAATGCTTTTAGGCTCAAATAATTGTAGTTGATATATTTCACACTCTCACGAACATTATTTATGATGTCCTTAATTCTACCAAGGCTATCTTGTACCAACAAGTTCAATATATGCGCACAACATCTAATGTGAAACAAGTTACCCCCCAAAGGCAATGAAGTACTAAGTGATAAGGTGTCTCTAAGAGCCCTTAAACAAGAATCATTATATGAAGCATTGTCAACTGACACAGAAAACACTTTGTTTTCAATTCCCCAGGCCCTCAAACACTTGAAAATAGCATCAACGACATCAATTCCTCATCTAGGAGCAGGAACTTTGACAAAACTCAAAACACTCTTTTGAAGATTCCACCCCGCATCAATGAAATGCCCAGTGATAACCATGTATTCAGTCACTTGATGACTTGATTTCCACATGTCTGTAGTTAAACTAATCTTGCTCACACCTTGTAATAAGGCTTTCAACTTTTTCTTCTCTGCTTCATATATAGCCAAACAATCACTTCTGGCTGTCTTGCAAGAAAATTTTTGAAATTCTGAATTAGCATATTGGAATCCCCACATCCATACTTCATCCTCAACAATGCTAAACGGATGCTTATGCACCATGATTGCAGTAGCAACTATTTCCCTCATCTTCTCATTAGAATATCTGGCACTCGATGCTAGAAATGGATTAATGCATAAATTTAAAGGTTGAAACGGAATAGTGGATTGCTTATTTTGGGTAGCAAAGTGCAGCTTCCTTGAATCACAAGATTTGACATGTCTCCATAGATGGGAAGTGCTAGCTCCCTTGCCTGAATATGAAAATGGACTTTTGCAATACTTGCATTTAGCTATAAGCCCATCATTAGTTTCAACTTGATCAAAATCATCCTAAATAGCTGAGGTTTTTCTCCTCTTCTTCTTAATGATATCATCATCACTATCGTTTTTCTCATTGGTTTGTTCACTAGCTTGTTGACTAGTTTGTTGACTAGAATCTGTTGGTGCTTGTTGCTAGACCTCAATAGCATTAGGAGGAACTGAACTAGACAACATTGTTTCACTCTCAAACGGAGATGACATTAACTACAACTGAATCAGAACAACATTCTTTAGTAGTTAAAGTGACAAGAACAACATAGAAAAGACAGGTTCTCTTTAGTAGTTAAAGCATTCTTTCATCAAGTTCACAGAAAAGGTTTAGGAAATTTTGATTATATCTTGTAATATTGATACAATAAAACTACACTGATAAGTCACTAAACTATGAAGCAGAAACAGAAAATCAAAAAATGAACCAGAAACAGAAAATCAGCACACGAACCAGAAACAGAAAATCAGAACACGAACCAGAAACATAAATTAAACCAGAACAGGACAGTGACGAAAATCAGGACAATGAACCAGAAAAAGAAAATCAGAAACTAAACCAGAAAGCCAACCAGAACAGTGAAGAATAAAAATGAACCAGAACTAGAATACAAAAATGAAGAACTAGAAACAGAAAAATACGTTTAATGTTAGTTATCTGGACTTGTTTATTTGTTTTCAAATACGTTTAAAGTCTATCTGGACGTTATGCTTGCTTTTACATCAAGAAAAGTGCCCACTTCTCAGTGTTTATTCTCAAGCTAGTTATCTGGACTTGTTTATTCTCAAGCTTGTTTTTTTTTACCGTTTTGGGCCCCATGGTCTTGTCTATTCTCAAGCTTGTTATCTGGACTTGTTTATTTGCTTTCCCCCAAATATATTATATAAATCGGACAAGAAAAAACCTGGGTGGATTTGAGACTCATCGCAGATGATTAGAGGCTATATTAAAAAAATATGTTTAATGTTAGTGGTTGGCTTATCTGAGAACCATTTCAGAAGTTGGTGATTTAAAAAAAATGTTTAAATGTGATGGATAATATGATGGGGTCATGCCAGATAAAACAAGATTGACTAGGGGAAGTAAAGATTCCAAAATGATGGAGGCGGAGGCGGTGGGGGCATGAGCACAGCTTTATGTTTTTTAAAGCTCCATGTTAATCATTCTATACGAACCAGAAACAGAAATTAAACCAGAACAGTGAAGAATCTGAAAATGAACCAGAACTAGAATCCGAAAATGAAGAACCAGAAACAAAAAATCATAACACGAACCAGAAACAAAAATTGAACCAGAACAGCCAACAGGACAGTGACAAAAATCAGGACAATGAACCATAAACAAAAAATTAGAAACTGAACCAAAAAGCCAACCAGAACAGTGAAGAATCCGAAAATGAACCAGAACTAGAATCCAAAAATGAAGAATCCGATAAATGAACCAGAACTAGAATCCAAAAAATGAAGAATCCGATAAATGAACCAGAACTAGAAAACTAGAAAATGAACCCCAAACAGAAAATGAACCAGAACAGGAGAGATGAGGGACTGACGGAGAGACGACGGAGGATAGGGCGGTCAACGACTGTGGACGACGGATGGAATCGGGGAGCTGTCGTGCGCCTGTGCCGCTGTGCGAGCTGCGATGCTGGAAAGAGGAGATCTGCGATGCCGGAGAGGAGATCTGCGATTCTGGAAAATGGAGCTGAGGATTGAGATTTGAGGGGGAGGAATGAGTGAATGACTGAGAGGTGAGGCAAGAGTCGAGAATGAAGATGAAGATTGAAGAATAATAGGGTTAGGGAATTCAGAAGAAATGAAGATGAAGAAGATTTGAAGATGACAAAGTGAGGAAAAAAAATTTAATAGACTTGCATGTAATCAGTATCACCCACCCTTATTTGATTTTTTTCAAATATGTTAATAGCTTCAGGCGGGCCTGACAGGTCTAATAGGCCTATCAATAAGCCTTAACCTGATCTATTAAGTAAAATAGGCTTTTGATTCGGCCTTGGCCTGACCTTTTAGCCTGACAGGTCAGGCCTATCACAGGCCAGGCCACAGGCCCCTGACAGGCCGCCTGGCCTGTTTCCACCCTAAAGCTAAGTGAAGATATAAAGACCATATATAATCTAGCTTGTTTGAGAATGCATGCGTTGATCCAATAATGCAAAACCAAACTAACACTTTAAATATAACATTATATTAATTTAACTTAAAACTAACACTGTATTGGCGGGCTTCTTTATAATTAAAGAATAATATCAAATGATAGTAGTAGTACTAATAATCCTCTTCCGAATGACACCCACTCTTTGTTGCTTATAAGTTATAACTACATATCAATTTCTCTCTCAAACACACATTAATTACATAAATTTGATTGGCATGAACTCACCGTCTATAAATTATTCAATATTAACAACTAGGGTTATGGAGCATCTACTACTATAAAATATTTTTTGTTATATCCCACGTCGGCTAAGAAGTGAATAAAAAATGCTTTATAAGAGTCTGAATACCTCCCCTCTCAACATATTTTAAAACTGTAAGGGGTGGTGGGCTTCAAAGCACAATACTATAGTAAGGCGTTGGGATATTACATTTTCTCACACGCTTCCAACACCTTTTTTTTTTTGAGTAAGAACTAGATAACATACAACAACGAAAGCAAATACAAAGCACGGACACCTGGTTTTACATTCTTTCATCATGATCCACCTCTTGAATCAGAGGTGGAGGATGATCAAAGATACAAAAATTCCCAGATATAGAATGAGCCAGTTTAGCTAATCTATCAGCTATCAAAAGATCCTCTCTAGGAACATTAACAAAATTAACCTGCCAATCTCTATAAAGAAGAGACCTAATCTCATCCACGAGATCCTTAAAAGGATAATCAGGATCACACCCTCTGACTGCAAAATTAATTGCCTCAACACAATCCGACTTCAGACAAACTTTTCGAATACCTCTGCTCCAGCATAAATAAAGACCATGAATCATGCCTATGAGCTCAGCAACAGCTAGTGGAACTCCAATAAGTTTACAAGTAAAGCCGCACACCCACTGATTGACATTATTTTTCATAACTCCACCACACTCGCTTCTTCCATTCCTCAAGACTGAGCCATCCACCTCCAAGAAGTAGGAATCCGTGACATCACTCAATACGCTTCGTTGTCATCACCCTCGAAGTTGACAAGGATTCCTTTACGTAACAAATCCTGGTCAGCACTGGCTCTAAAGAAACTAGAGATGGCCTGATGATCTTCGCCTTGAGCTGAGTCCCCAAAAAGTTTACTGCATCGTGACGTCCAAATATCCCAGCAAACATACCCAAACAAAGTTGACCAAGGAACCCTTTTTGTAAATTCTTTACCTGCTTCATGAGTTAAGTTCCATTTAACCCATTCAACTCCTTGGAGGGAGATAAAAGAGTTCCATTGGTCCTGCTCTACAATTGCTTTCCATCTATCCACAGCGTTAGAACAATCTCTAAGAAGGTGCATGGAATCTTCCTGCTGGGGGCACGAAAACGGACAAGACGCTGACTCCTGAATCCTCCTGCTTGCTCTTAGCTGCGCGGTGTGTGCCCTTCCATGAGAAAACAACCACATGAAAGACTTAATCTTCTCAGGAACTTGCCATTTCCAAAGAATTTTCCATATGCTGTCCGTATTCCCTTCGGTACCTGCAAAAAGAGAAAGATAGGCAGATTTAACAAAAAATTGACCATTCGAAGATGGCTTCCAGATGAACATATCCTCTCCTCTCTCATCACTGGGAGGGTGAACACAGGTAATATGATCAATGATCTCCGGTCTGAACCATCTCTGAAGTTTATGTGTATCCCAATTCCGATCTTGAGTAACAAAATCCGCAACACTATCATTACGATTAATCATCCATTCAAGACCTGGAATAAAATCAATAAGCGGGCCATTGAGAGTAGACCAATTTTCAAACCAAAATGAGGTATTCTTCCCGTCCCCGAGTCTCTTTCCCAAACTTCTCCTGAATTGGTCCCACACATTACAGATTCCCTTCCACGTAAGTGAGCAGTTTCTCTTCTTCTTCACTTCAGGCAAAACTTGTCTTTCACAGTTATATTTAGATCTCAAAACCTTAACCCATAAAGCATTTGGGTTATTAATCAGACCCCAGCATAATTTCATTAAGAAAGCTTTGTTTTGATATCTAAGATTCTTGATCCCCAAACCCCCTTGTTTCTTATCCCTTGTGATTGTCTCCCAAGAAATCAAATGGGTCTTCTTGATGTCTTCATGCCCACCCCATAGGAAATTCCTACTGTAGCGTTCCAAAATATTAATAACGCTTGTAGGAAGAAACATTGTTTGCATATGGTACGAAGGCAGAGCAGATAGAACTGCTTTAATGAGGGTAGATCTACCAACCATATTTAAGCATTTACTCTTCCAACCCAACAGGCGTTTCTGACACTTCTCAATAAGCGGAGCGTAAGTCACATAAGATGCTCTCTTATGGAGAAGTGGGATTCCTAAGTACTTTCCCAAGTTTCCCGTAAAGCCAACACCTAACCTCTGGCTCATACTCAGAACTCTGGTACTATGGATATTCTTCGAAAAGCACACCTTAGTTTTAGCTCTGTTCATCTTTTGACCAGATACAACACAGAACTTGTCAATACATTCCAACATCACATCAATCTGATTGTCAGAGGCTTTGGCAAAAAGAATGAGATCATCTATAAAGAAGAGGTGAGAAAGTTTAGGTCCCGTAGAGCTAAGTTTAATAGTCTTCCATTCCCCTTCCTCAACAGCATCTTGTATAATATGGTTTAACCTCTCCATACATAAAGTGAAAATGTAAGGAGACATGGGATCGCCTTGGCGAATGCCTCTAGTGGGAGAAAATTTCTCAGTTTGTTCTCCGTTCCAGCAAATTTGAAAGGAGGAATTTGTAATACATCCCATAATCACTTCACAAATCTTCTCATCTAAGCCCAGAGCCCTCAGAGTATCTAAAATAAAGGTCCACTCTAACTGGTCATAGGCCTTCTCCAGGTCCACCTTCATTGCCAGCCAGCCTTTATTCCCTTTCTTTGTGCGCATAGAGTGTATAACTTCTTGAGCTATTATAATATTATCACAAGTTTGTCGTCCCCCAATGAAACTTCCCTGATGATGGCCAACCACCTTGTCCATAATTCCTTTAAATCTCTGACTGATAATCTTCGTGACAATTTTGTAGCTAACATTACATAGGGAGATGGGTCTGAAGTCTTTAATAGATTCCGGCTTCTCACTTTTAGGGATAAGCACCAGGTTGGTATGGTTGACATCCTTGACAAAGGAAGGATTGTTAAAGATATCTTTGACCAACGAAGTCACCGATCCTCGTATTGAATCCCAATATTGTTGGTAGAAAAATGCCTGAATCCCATCTGGACCGGGAGCTTTAAAAGCCCCAATATCAAAAATTGCTTTCTTGATTTCCTCATCTGACACGTCAGCTTTAAAATTCTCCAATTCCTCCATAGATAGGGTACGGAAACCATTCCTCGTTTAAGGAGGGTGGTAACTAACCAGCTTACTATTAAATAGGCTCTTGTAGTAAGCTAACGCCAATGCCTTAAGCTCCGATTGATCAAAAATCCATTCCCCATCAGAATTTTTTAGCCCTTCAATTCTATTTTTTCTTCTTCTAATCATGGCTGAATCATGAAAAAATTTAGTGTTATGATCACCACATTTAAGCCAATTACAACGTGACTTTTGGAACCATAACAGTTCTTCTTGAACCAAAACCTTATTGTATTCCTTCCATAATTCCTGCTCTGTTTGCAAAAGGTGTTGGCTATCTCTTCTATTTCTCGCTCTTCCAACCCCTTCAATCCTGTGTAAGAGATTCTGTTTCTTCTGATGAAAGTTCCCCACTCTGAATTTATTCCAGTTACTAGCCTTTTCAGTGAACGCATCCACTTTCTCCTACCAGCTACCAGTACTCCAGCACTCATTCACCAGATTAGGAAAATCCTCTTCCAAAAGCCAAGTAGCTTGGCATTTAAAAGACACCTTGGGAATACTACCAGTCCTTCCTGGATAGCACCTAACAAATAAAGGTCTATGGTCGGACCCATACTTGTTCAAATGGTGGATTTTTGCTAGAGGATACAACTGGTTCCATTGGTTATTGGCGAAACCCCAATCAATATGTTCCTTCAGAAAATTTCTTTCCCATGTAAATTTCTCTCCCACAAAGTCCACTTTAACCAGAGAAGATTGATTTATGCAATCAGTAAATTGATTCATAGCAAGAAAATTGTGACCCGAACCACCTTTTTTATCAGATATAGACAAATACGAGTTAAAGTCACCAATCACAAACCAAGGGTCTCTCATCTCATTACTAAGAGAAATAAGGTCAGCCCATAAAGCTTGCCTCTTACTGCATGACGGTTCAGTATACACACTGGTGAGCCAAAAAGCTTGGTTGTTGGACTGAATATTAATACGAACATGCACGAATTGGGTAGAAGAAGAGGAATAGTCTACGTTTAAATGATCATCATTCCACAGAACCCAAATACCACCCGCATGTCCCGTAGCTTCCACTCTGATCCATTTATGAAAACCCAATCTCCTCACCATCTTCTCCGCCTTCATACCACTAACACGAGTCTCCATAAGAATGAGCAAATCCACCTCCCTTCCCCTAGTCAGGTCTCTAACACAACCAGGAAAAGTTCTAGAAGCAGCACCACGACAATTCCAAGATATGAAATTCATTAGATAAAAATAGATAAAAGAAGAAACCGAACCTCTTAGTCCAGCCGAGGATCCGTCTCTGTTCTCATGCTAGAGTCTCCTCCGCCATTTGCAACGTCAACTGTCTGTCCCTCTTGCTGATTAGCCATCGCTTCCCTTTCATGTGTCAAATTGTTCTCTAAAATCTGCTCCATCAAACCGCCTGGTTCCGTGGGAGTTGGACGTTGTGGAGGACCATAATCTATGTGGAAAGGCTGAGGGCACACTTCTCCTACATTAACTTCTGCGCATGAGGAAGTAGGAGGCTTCTTGTTATGTAATTTAACCAAGCCCGCCCCACTCATATCTTGGATTTGATCCAAATTAACTAATTTAGGATTAGACAGGGATCCAAATACAACATGGTGGGCTCTTGTTGAAGGCCCAACCTTTCTTTTAAAATCGGCTGGGCTCTGCTTGGTATGTAGTATTTGGCCTTTTTTATTCCTTTTGGCACCACTTTTTTCCTTCAAGCAATCACGCTCCACAACCCCCTCTGGGCCCACCTTTGCCAAATCCTCATCCACTTTTTCTTCAAGCCCAACCTCCACACGTCTAGATCCACGTGTTGACCATTCTCATCCTTTCCAAAACTCACACCTACTTGTCTCCTCTCTTTCTTCTTAATATCTAATTCCTTTCCCTTTCCTTTGACTTTCAAGGCCACCGTACCCTGTTCTTTTTTTTCACCTGCGCACTCTACTAGCTCAGCTGCTACGGGTCTCATCACCACACCTTCTTTCGGCTCCTTCTCTATTTCCTTTTTCCGTCTCCATTCTTTCGGTTTTGCCTTCTTTGTGAAAGATTTCAAAGGAATCTTTGGGATATCCTCGGCATGCTCGATCTGCAGGGCGTCATACCGGTTGGCAGGTCTAACGTTCTTCTCCTTGGGTTTGTTGCCCTCTACCCCTTTCTGCGATTGATTTCTGTTTGCTTCAGATCTAGGCGGTCTTTGTCTATATGTCCTAGTCACTTGCATCCAGGCTCCGTACTGCTCCTCAGAGGAAATCCCCGGCACACTCACCAACGAAGTTTTTTCTGGTAAGCTCGTCGCCATTAGCTTCGTCCGTTGAGAGTCCTTATTTTGAGAATTTGAAGTTTCCGTTTGAATTGGAACTAAAGCTCCTGGTTGCGCACTAGTGCTCCCATTATTAGATAGAGGGCATTCTTCCTGGTTATGCCCATACCTTCCACATTTGAAGCATATAACATCTAGACCCTCATATTCCACCGTAAAGATTCTTAACCGAAGAACAAATCTTGATTGCAGCTGTTTGTTAAGGTCCACCTCAACGCTAATCCTCGCGAACTTGCCTCGTTCCACCGTAGTGTTTGCATTGTTACACTGAGCTAGAGTATGCATGTCCACTTTTAGAGTTTTCCCTATCAAATTCCCCAGCTCCCACATACATTCAACTGAGTAGCAGTGTAATGGTAGAGTTGGGACTCTCACCTATATAGCAACTTTCCTGATTCTGTTATAATACGGATTGAAATTGGGACTCCACCGTTGCACAGCCAGGTAATGTCCCTGGATAAGCCACGGCCCATCAAACAACAATTTCCTATACAATTCCTGGTCCTCAGAACGAAATACAAAGTAATTATTTGGTAGGTCAATTAATTCGAATTTCCTTGATCTGAGATGCCAAGCTATCCTGTCTTTCATCATATCCAAGTTTGTAAACTTACCCAATAGAGTAACTATAAGGGCATCTTTCCAAGGACGACAGAGCTCCTTGAGTTTCTCATCGGGCATATGGAGTCTGGGCAGAGTAGTGAGGAGAATTCTTTCCTCCTCTGTAATCAATGGTGCACTTTCCTGCTCCTCACGAAGCCACTCCTGCATAAGTTCATCAAAACTTTGATTTGCTCTATCCTCTTCTTCGCCCATGAGTTTCGTCTTATATGAAATCTGTGTTTTCAAACCCTGCTGGGTATTTTTATGGGCTTTATGTTCCTCTGATTTGTAAAAGACTTTCGGTTCCTCTGTTTTATCTTCTGTTTGATCCACTTCCATCTGATGTTTTTCCTTCTCTTCTTGATCTTCCGAATAACTACCATGCATTTTCTTGATGTTTCTGGACAGTAAATCTTCCTGTTCTTTTAATGTTTCCCTTGCTTCAGCAGAAGGATTCACCCCAGATATCAAATGTTGTTGTTGTAAACCTGTATGATCACCCGTTCTCACTCTCGGTTCCTCACTCATCTCGCTCAATGTCTCTGAGAACCAATATCTCAATCATCCAACACCTTTTGTGATGTACATATTGAATACCCTGAATTATTTTTTTAGGTGCTTCCAGCATACTCCAAAAAAATATTTTAGGGTGATGGGTGCACATAAAGAAAAAATGCTTTAAGGCATTGGATGCACAAAAAATATTTTAAGATGTTAAGATGCAACTGAAAAAAAATAATTTAGAATGCTTGATGCACCACAAAATATTTTAGAATACTGGATGCATCTATACAAATATTTCAGGGTGCTGGATATTCACCTTAACATAAGCTACACTATGAAAACAACTATTAGATGTTTTAATTATTTAATGAGATATTATTTATTTTTTAATATAGATTAAGGGACAAAAATACTTATAAACTTTTCTTAAATGTTCTCCTAGCACCATAAACTTTCATTAGGTGTAAAAATACTTATTACCTCCTACAAATGAGCAAAAATATCTCCATCGTCAATTGAAGCAAACCTCAGTTAGTTTTAGGTTTGGCGGGTCCTATCCTATTGTCCAAGTGTCATTTGATATCATCTCATTCCTATATGGTCCAATCTACTCAATGAAACCCACAACAAAATTGAAACAAAACAAAGGAATTGGACCCAAAAAAGCAAAATCAAGGGCAAAAACTAAAACATAGTGAAAGGCAAAAAAGACGACAAAATAAAATCCAAGGTGGTAACCAGTGAAATAGCAAATTTAAGGTTTCATGGTAACACTCTCCACCATCTCACCATTGCCTCTTCTTCATATCCTTATTATCACATATTTTAAAATGCGTTGAGAGAAGGAGATGAGACATCACACCCCTCCTCATAATTTTAAAACGAGTCGAGAGGAAAGATATCTAGACCTTTATATAGTGTTATTTATTTCCCTCCCTGATTAGTGTGAGACATCATAGGATGAGAGGTGGCCAATGGCTCCAATCAGATCCTGAGAGAGAGAAGGTGTGATGGAGGGAGAGAGTTGAAACTTGAAACGGAGATGATCTAGAATGGAGTTAGAGTTGCCATGTAGACAATCGATGGGACCCACGAAAAAAAGTAACGAATTTTTAGGATGGGTGAAAGTGGTGACCTTTTTGCCTATTTAAATAAGTCCATTGGCATTTTTGAAAAAAAAAAAAAGTTTATAGTGCTGAACATATAGATGAGAAAAGTTCATGAATCATGAGCATTTTTGTTCCTTAACACTTTTAATATTATTGAAATATATGATGTGGTCTTTGTGTCCGTTGAAAGTGTACGTATAGAATTTTTACACATTGAGACAAATTTATTTAATTAAATTCAACAGCTTTATGGGATGGCTGCTAGTTTATAAAATACTCTATAGACAATAAATTAAACTGAGTCTTTATGTACAGATATGCACTTACACTTCTTAGGATCCCTGATCCTTGACTAGCGAAGGCTCCATAAATAATCCATTCTCCCAAAAGGATACCAGAAAACTTTTTCCCCCTTTTAATTAACTGTCTTTTGTGATTTTAGACTGTCTCTAATTTAATTTTAAATTGTTGAAATCTAGAGGATCATTGTTTCATATAATTAAGTGAGCTAGGTTAGAAATATTTATGAGTCTTCCTCTACTGTTCTTCTTTGGAGAAAATTTTATATGCTTAGTTTGCTCATGAAATATACATTTCTCCCACGACAAAAAAGCTTATTTACAATTAATTCCTAGCGAACTTTCATAATTTTCTAGATAAAAAAGACTTTCAACTTAACTTTTATCAATTCAATTCTCTCTTGCTAGATGTAAACTAAAAAAAAAAAAGTTCACAGTCCTTAATTAATAGACATTTTTATAGTGATATTCACGCAATTTAACCACATCAAACTGTAATCGAGAGAACTGGCTATGGAGCCCTTGAAAGCTGCAAGTGTCATTATTTTGGTCCTAAAGTGTCCTTTACCCAATTTAACCACAGCAAACTTGATTATCCAACAAGCTTAATGAGTCATTATGTTCTACTATCACTCGTCCCTAGTATAAAAATTAGTTCGGAGTTAAATTTGGTCCTAAATATAAGACACAAATCCACTTTATCCCCCTATTTATCATATTTTTCTAAACTATCCCTATTAAATCATACAAGTTAAGAGAGTTTGCATCAAAAGTTAGTCTCAATGCAAATTGTACAAGGGGCCATGTATTTTAGAAAAACCAGCACATAGTTTAACAAATAATTCATTTAATTGACTAATTTTCTTAATCTAATCATATTTGTTAAGCATATTTTATATTTATATATATATATATATATATTAAGGACTGAGGTAGTAATATTTAAAATATCTCTCGTTCATATATCAACAGGGTTTGAGTCTTGCGGGCCAAAAAAAACACAAGGGGCTGAGGGGGGGGGGAGAGAGAGAGAGTAATCTCTTTTATTAAAATAGTGAATTAATGTTTACATCTCTCTCAAAAGACGTGGAAATAATCTCCCCCGCCCCCCTCTCAACCTGTCATAGATTTTATTCTTAATAGTACTGTTGACTTATATATTTTCAAAATTAGAATTTATATTATATGCGAGACAGTGATACATTCGTCCATTTATGGCTTCTTTATGGATTTATACACGTAGAGAGAGAGAGAGATACAACACCATTAAATTTATACGTAAAATTGTTATTCATATTGAACTTTATACTAATTTCACATTTATTTGTTGACATGCACAAAAGACATAGAGGGATTAAGTTTAAGGAAACAAAATTTTTGCTGAGGAAGTTATATGGCTTACTTCTTTATTAGGATTATCTTCAAAAGAAGGATGGCCAGTAAAAGGAAAAAACAAATACTATCTGTCATCTAAATATAAGATATAGTTGACTTTTTTGAAAAGATTAAAAAAGCTAAATAAATTATTTTAAAGGATTTATATTTACAGTTTTTTCTCTAAACTAATAATTTGTTTGACTTATAAGCTGATATATAATTTAATCATATATAACATATGATATAATTAAGTAATTTATTTAGCTTCCTTAATCTTTTCAAAAAAAAATAACTATATCTTATATTTTGGACAAAAAATAGTACATATGTGCGTTACTATTCAGATTTTGCAACATTATCTAGACAACAAAATTCCAATTATATACAAAACACTACAAATTAAAAAAAAAATTCAAAATCTGTTCATATTGATTCATGCCGGAACAACGTTATTTTGACAACACCTATGATTAAACATTTATAAACTCAACTGGCCCAAAAAACAAACATTTATAAACTCAAGCCCCTGATCTTGCCAAGGGAGCAACTTCAGCCAGCGGAGTTGAAATCGGCGTCGGAAGCGGCGAGGTCCGACACAACGGACACGAAGAGTTCATCCTCAGCCACATATCGATACACTTCCGGTGAAACAAGTGACCGCAATCCGGCAACTCCCTCAACCACTCACTTTCACTGAAATCCCCCAAGCATATTGAACAAGTAGGCGCCGCGGAATCACCACCACCACCGGCACCGCCTTTCCGATCACGCTTCACTTCAGAATATAAAAGCACCGGATAAGTCTTCAAGGTCTCGTCATCCACACCTAACTGTACTGGACTGTTCGTCGCCGGAGGAGCTAAGATGTTAATGGTCCGTAAGTCAAAGCTTGCGTTGCGAACTTGCGACAGCCGTGACGGCCTCATGGCGATTCTACGGGAGCATAGGTACACGATTAGGGTGATGACCGTGAAGAAAAGGAGAATTCCGGTGGTTAGTCCGATGGAGTAATAGGCATATCCGCTAAACAAAGGCTTAGAGTCATGTGACTCCGATGTGTTGGAGCTCATGGTCTTGGAATATTATCAGATTTTAGAGAAGAAGAAGAAGAAGAAATATAGGAGGATCAAATGAAAGTCTCTAGAATGAACAAGTCAGAGTTATAGATAGCTGGTAATATGTGTTTGGCCGGTAAGGAAGCTAATAGATTTTATTTATTCTAATTATTATTCAAGGTCAACTGATGAGTGATGATGTCGGTTGCTGACAGTATAAAAAATGCAAGGTTCTGAAACCCAGACCGGTCACTGGATCGGTCAAGGTATTGGGTTAAGGTTCAATGGGTCATATCAGAATCAAACCGGAGCTAAACCGGGACTAAACCGGTGAAAAATTGAATATTTTAGATTTATTAATATGAAATTATAAGGAAAAATATTAAAAAATCAATTTAAAAAAAAAAAAAAAAAAATGGTGAACACCGAACCGGACTGATTTATGGTCTGGTTCACCGGTTCCCCGGTTTATGGTCCGGTCCGAGTTCCAAAACAATGAAAAAATGTGAGCCGTGCCCCATATACAGACAAAAATACTTCATATATGAACGATATCCACGGCTAAATAATAAACAGAAAATTGCTGATAACAATGACAAAATTTATCACCAAAAGTATCTAAAGACTCGAGTACTTGAGCCGGTTGCAACTCATTTTTAGCAGGTATCACTTTCCTCTTCAAATGTATGCGATATATCTTTAACTATATGCGAAAATGTTTTTTTTTTTATGCATAGTTGAAAATAGCTTACACATAGTTAAAGAAGAGTTGTGTGGTATAAGTTGTACCCACTAAAAATATGTACTCCCTCTAGTCCTAATTATAAGATAAAGTTGACTTTTTTGAAGAAATTAAGGAAGCCAATTAAATTACTTTAGAGTATTTATATTTTTAGTATCCTTACATTATATATTAGTTTAGTAGTCAAATTAATTAGTTTGGAGAAAAAAATAAAAATATAAAGACTCTAAAGTAATTTAATTAACTTCCTTAATTTCTCCAAAAAAATCAACTTTATCTTATAATTAGGACCGGAGGGAGTAATAACTATGTATATCCTTTAACAAATTTTAGAAACCTTTGAGTAATAAGCTTGGCGATAAGGGATGTTTCCGCAAGTCTCCCAATAATAAATTCAATATATTAATTTATCCATCAATATATGTTTCGTTGTATTTTTCCTTAATCATAAACAATATATGCCTCATCAATATCCATTCATAATAATCCAAGTACATAGCTTTTAGGTTTTGTGGCTTAATTATACCGTTTTTATTCTTAAAGATCTAATTCTTATATACAGCTTTGCATGCTTAATTTTGGTCAAATATCTATTATTACCTAATATGATTACTTTGTCCATGTTGTCATATTATTTTTAGCTGTGCACAATTTATCTTCATCTATAAGTAAATTTGTTTTTTTAAAAAAAGATCAAATTTCTATGCTGATAGGAGTTAAAATAAGGGAAAATCACACCAAGACCCCAAATAATAAAAATAATATAAAAATTTTTATAATTTGTTAATAACAAATGAAAGAGAAACTATTGACAAGTTATGGAATTTTTTTGATATTATTTTTTTTAATTGGAACCTTAGTGTGATTTTCCCTTAAAATAACTTATATATGAAAACTAACAAAGGAAAATAAAATGTTAGCAAGATATTGTGAAGGATATTTCGTGAGTCTCTAAAAGAGTTCGCACAAAGTCAAATTAATTAGTTGGCCTTTAGAAGTCCATATTTATTTCCAAGAAATTAAAGTTTAATCTCGGCTAAAAAAAGGGGAACTTGGATGATCTCGACGCTTTGAAAACAAAGAAAAGGCCCTCCCCCATATGCAACTGCTTCCATTGAAATTATACTGAATAGATTGTCTTTGATGGCAAACGCCTAAGAATGACAAATAGAAAGAGATTCATGCAATATGATGATATCCCACCCCTCTGAAGAAATTTGAAATTGCATCATAGAAGGTTTTCTTTGAATATAAGCGGTTCTCAACCTGAACCTCAGACAAAAAAGCTAGATTACAAAAATCAAACGTTGATGGGATCTCAGTAGAGAATGGAGACTTTTTGAGTTTTAGGCTTTGAAGCACCACTATTACAAAAGGGACTTTTAACTACCGTTTTTATACCCTTTATTTAGATAATTATTTTCAGGAGAATGTTTATGTGAGTGTCGTTGAAAATTCGAGAAAAGACAATTGTTTTTAAACCGTCGTAGTATCATAGTTACAATGACTGTTTTGACTACTGATTTCTAAAAACGGTCGTTGTTTGGTGTCGTGGAATCATGTTCTTGTAGTAGTGACTGAGTTGCGCTTCAACAGTTCAACCATTAAAAATTAGTTCCTCCTTTGCTAGTTAAGTTTCTCCCTTCAATTTTTAATGTAAAATATATTTATTTAATTTGATTAAATTGAGGAAGTCAATTAAAATAGTTAATATGATATTTTTTTTTCCTAAAACACCATAATCATCTTCCTAAATTTCCTCCATTCTCTTTTATTTGATTATTGTTGAGGAAGTATCAATGGAGACACTACTACAGAATCTCTGATATGGTTCCTAACTGTTATATATGTGTAGAACCAAAATTTTGTATTAAAGATTTTGTAGGGGTTGACAACGTAGAAACTTAGTCGGTAAAAATGGAAAATATAAAGTGATTACAGATTTAATGATAAAGAATAAAATGTGAAATGCTATTCAGAAAATGTGATACAAGGCAATGAGGAAGAAGAATTTCGCTTGAGAGAGCAAATGAAGAGGATTGATTCCCTCTCTCATTGACCCGACAACCCATATTTATAGCAAAGCGTTTTGGTAGGTTGGTCTACTTTTTCTGGATTTTGCTAGTAAGTCAGTCTGCCTTTTCCAAATCTATCCATTGGTGCGTTGGTTTTGTTTATTCAGATCAAACGTGCATTACTAACTTCCTGGACTTGACTAAGTATTTTGATTGTGATCTTGCGCCGTACTTACTGGGCTACCCTTCTTAGGCCTACCTCACATGTACTGTCTTGCCTATGGGCCCAAGTCATTAAATTGGGTCCTAAAATATGCAAGCGCAATATATGCTCAGCCCAAGATACATAATAGTTTTGAATCATGTTGAGGGCATATATAATGGTTATTTGTTAATAACCATAATGTATTGGCTTTATTTTTTATTATATATAATTATGTTTTATTATTATTTTTATTTTTAATATTTATTATATAAAACATACACTATTGGAAAAATCACTTTTAAGACAGGTTAAAAAAGACATTTTAGACCGGTTCTGGATCCGGTCTTGATACAGCCGGTCTACTATTTTTTAGACTGGTTATGGAACCGGTCTTAAAAAAACTTTTTAAGACCAATTATTATAAAACCAGTCTAAAAATAAATATTTTTAGATTGGTTATCAGAGGAACCGGTCTAAAAGGTTAAAATTTTAGACCGGTCTAAAAATTCAACTTTTTAGACCGGTTTTCTCCATAACCGGTCTTAAATGTACTTTTCAGATCAGTTTTGGAGAGAACCGGTCTTAAAAGTTGAATTTTTTTTAAAAAAAATTTCGTTTAAAAGATATACTCAGCAAGCCATTTCCCCTGTTAAAATATTTCACTCAGCAAGTAGCAGCCAGTTCAACGACATTCAAATAAATCTTCTCTTACTGATTATATAACTAACATCTTAATGACATGTGAGAAACTCAAAACTCATTGGAACATATTAAAACTCAACTCCATTGTGCTTAAACAGTGCTGGCCGAAACAGAAGCAAGGAAAACAGCTATGAATAATAAACTCACAATCATAGACAGAATCATAATGCAAGGAAATCATACAACCATGACAATGCTGTTTTGACCAAGTTCCTTATCTTTTCACTTACATACATACATCAAAGATTAAATTACATTAATGAAAATATTCATTAGGGCCAAAATACTTTATACATACTCTTCTCAGGCTAATGATCACTAGCTGGCCTGGCTTCGGAGAATCTACACTAAGACGTACAACTCATATCCTTCATTTTCCTGTGACGACAAAAAAAAAAAGTAGCTATATATATACACCAATAACAATATACATAATTCAAATATAGTTCATGATAATTATTTTAGCTAACTAACCTTTAATGTAGTTTTATAAAGGGATATCCTCCCATATCCCTTCATGATGATCGTTTCTTGTCCCGTGTTCATTGTCTGCTTCATCATCTTCGTTCAATTCTGGTAAACCCCTAGAAAAAGAAGGAGTCTTAAGCAGATCATTCATTGAATGACTTTCCTGATTAATATCAACGACCATTTTTCCTTGGAGAGCTACAGACCACATTTTGTTTGCCTGATCAGTAACATAGAACACTTGTTTCGCTTGATATGCCATAAAAAAGGTTCATCTTTAAAAATTCTACTATTCAAATCAACCAATGTAAATCTCAACTGATCAATCATCACATCATTGTTGACATCAACCCACTTGCATTTAAAAATGGGAAGTTTAACTTTAACATAATCAACCACCCAAATCTCTTCAATCACCCCATAATAAGGTATTGTTGCCAATCTAGGATTCTTATCTTTTAAACGAGAGAAGTGCATAGATTCAGCCACTAACATAACCCCACTGTTCTGGACGGTGCTCCTATCATCAAGAGACTTCGTGTAAAACGTATAACCATTGATCACAAATGAAGTCCAACTTATGACATCAGCCTCAGGACCATGTGCTAACCATTTAATTGTATCAGAAACACATTCTTCGCCATCAACCTTTTGTTTGAACCAATATGCAAAAGTTTTGTTATGCTCCCTAATTAATCTTTGTTCAGTCATTCAACTATTTCCTTTCCGTACAATTTTTTTATGAGCATTAATGTAATCTTGAACTTCATCAACATTATTCAAGATGTACAAGTGGACCTGTTGCAATTCATCAGGATCTATACTCTTTACTGAAGCCCCGCGTCTACCGCCTTCTTCGTCATGACGTTCAGGAAGTCCAATGTGTCATACATTTGACAAGTAATATTGACAAAACTCCATGGCTTCTTTAGAAACATATTTCTAAACAATAGATGCTTCAGGCCGATTAGGGTTCTTCATATACCCTTTTAGGATTTTCATAGTTCTTTCAATTGGGTACATCCATCGTAAATAGATAGGGCTACACAACTTGATCTCCCTGACTAGATGAACAATTAGATGTACTATGATGTCAAAAAAAGAAGGAAGAAAAAGCTTCTCAAGCTAGCACAAGATCATATATCCTTAATTTTCCAGTTCATCCAATTTTTCTGTCTCAATGACTTTACTACAAATAGCATTGAAGAAGAAACAAAGCCTAGTCAAAATATATTTAAGATCATATTCGGCAATGCCTCGAATAGCTATTGGGAGCAGTTGTTGCATTAAGACATGACAATCATGAGACTTTAGCCCCACTAACTTCAAGTCTTTCATTGACACAAGCTTCCTAACATTTGAAGAATACCCTGAAGGAACTTTAATGCCATGTAAACACTGACAAAAGCTTCTTTTCTCATCCTTAGACAAAGTATAAGCAGCAGGAGGACAAAAAGTTCTCTTACTGTATGACTTTAGATGCAAGTCTTCTCGTATCCCCATTTCTTACAAATCTAATCTTGCCTTCACGCCATCCTTAGAACTACCTTGTATATTAAGAAGTGTCCCAACAATATTATCACAAACGTTTTTCTCTACATACATGAAATCAATGCAGTGTCTTATATTAAGCTTCGGCCAATATGGAAGATTGAAGAAGACATACCTCTTTTTCTATTTACTTTTCTCATTACTATTTTTTGTAGTCTTACCAAAGATAACATTCATATTTTTCACCTTTTCATAAACTTGCTTCCCAGTCAATGCCTTCGGAGCATCTGCAAACTCTTGTCCACAAAAAAAGCTTTTTTTAATCTGTGATATGGGTGGCCTCGTCTAAGAAATCTCCTATGACCAAGATAAACTGTTTTTCTTCCATGTTGAAGTTGATGGTAGCATGTTCCTCTTCATAAATCAGACATGCTTTATGGCTTTTAACACTATAACCTGACAAGTTTCTATATGCAAGGAAGTCATTTATAGTACAAAAGTTCATGGCTCGTATTTTAAAAACCTTCTTCTTGTTCGCGTCAAAAACATCAACACCTTCGTCCCACAACTCTTTCAAGTCTTTGATCAAGGGTTCCAGGTGAACATCTATATCATTTTCGGGTTGTTCTGGTCCCGAAATCAACATAGATAACATGATGTACTTTCGTTTCATGCATAACAAAAGAGATAAGTTGTAAATTACCAACAGAACAGGCCATGAACTATATATACTACTCAGGCTACCAAAAGGATTCATGCCATCTGTACTAAGCCTAAGCCTAAGGTTCCTAGGCTTTTCACCAAAGGCAGGAAATAATTGATTGATTTTCTTTCATTGAGAAGAATCAGTTGGATGTTGAAACTTTCCATCGGATATCCTCTCATCCACATGCCATCTCAAATTTCTTGCATCATTTTCATTAGCAAACAAGCGCTTGAACCTTGGTATGATTGGAAGGTACCACAGTACTTTTGCATGAGCGTTATTTGATTTGTACCTCGGCGTTTCACGTATTGGACATTGTTGTTCCTCTTCATGCTCTTTTCTATATAATATACAATCATTAGGGCATGCATGGATCTTTTTATACTTCATCCCTAGTGGACACAATATTTTCTTAGCATCATAGTATCGAGAAGGCAACACATTATCATCTAGAAACATGTCCTTAAAAGCCTCAAGCATTTCTAAAAAACTCTTGTCGCTCCATCCATGCCGTACTTTCAAGCTTGCCAATTTCAATACTACTTTCAACAATTGGTACTTTTTACACCCTGGGTACAACGGTGTCTCAGCATCACTACACATATTATCATATGCATGTGATTGCTCAAAAGTCTCTTCTCCTACATCACGAATAATATCCTCTATCTGATAATCCATATCCGTGTCATTATCATCAAAGTTCACTCCCCCCTGTTGAGATGAACTTGGCATTTCTAATTCTTCACCATGCCATACCCACACTGTATAACTCTTACAGAATCCTTCACAAATTAAATGTGTATATATATCTGCAATACTTAGTCACTTCTCATTCAAATATACTACATAAGGGCAATAAAACTTCCTACTACCATCATCGGCATTTCTACTAGCGAAGTCTAAAAAACCCCTCAACCCATTATCATATTCAACATTCGTTCGTTTAGCGTTTATCCAACTATGATCCATATATATCTCAATACTTATAGCATCCTATATCCAACAACAAAAGGATAGACAAAAAAACAACAATAGAGTTTTAGATATTTCAACGAAATTAACAGGCACCATTTGAAACTAGTATTGTTTTAACAAACCAATAACACTGACAATAATCAAACAACAGCACTAAACTAAAACAGAACATAGAGTGGTATTAATCTAAGCCAAATATCACAGGGATATAATTAAAAGTCAGAGCATATATCTAATAAGAATGTGCATATTTAATTTTTCTAGATTACGTTTAAGTGCTCAAAGCAACAACAAGAACCATCTTTTCATTGAACATTTTTAATTATTGAACAATGTACAACTAAATAATAGATCGAACACTAACCTGATCGAAGACCAAGGAGTCAGCTTCAACCCAAAGTCACGGTGGCGTCGACTTAGGTTAAAATAAAGTTCTCAAATTCACAGCACGGACAAAGGGAAGTCAAGTTAGAGGAGAATGGTCACTGCAGAGATTAGAGGTAGCGGCGGAGAAGACTGACGATAATCAAAGCACAGCGACGACGAACACAGCAATGACAGCGGTAATGATGGAGGAGAGTTGAGCAAATGAGGGACGGGACGCCATGGATGAGTTCAGAATAAGCACGGACAGAGCTCACAAAGAAATGGCAAAAAGAGAAGAAAGGGTTTATAGAGCGCGCAATCTGAGCGCAGAAGGAAAAATAAGGGTGAAAAATCTTACTTTTAAGATCGGTTTTTATTAAAAACCAGTCTTAAAAGAGGAAAATTTCACATTTAAGGCCGTTTTTTATCAAAACCAATTTTAAAACGTTATCGCATTTTGAATTTAAAATGTTTTAATATTTAAGACCGGTTTACATATAAACCGGTCTTAAATGTTAAATATTTAAGATCGGTTTTACATTTAAATCGGTCTAAAATATTTAACATTTAAGACCGGTTTATATGTAAACCGGTCTTAAATGTTAAAACATTTTAAATTCATAAAAATTTTAACATTTTAAGACCGGTTTTATTTATAACCAGTCTAAATAAATTTTTTAAGACCGTTTTTTTAAAAACCGGTCTTAGAAGTTCAATATAATTACAAAACTGCCACCGCGCAAAATTTTAAGATCTTATCCACCAAAACCGCTCTAAATGTGACGGTCTAAAAAGGATTTTTTCCAGTAGTGATAATATAATCATGGATTATAACAAGATAATAATATCAATTAAAAAATTTTATTTATGGTATTCAAAATTCAATACATTATAGATAAAACATTATACAATTTAAAAGAAATTAATCACCTATAAGTGAGACTTGTTCAATTTGTGTTATTCATATATATATATATATATATATTTTAATTTGTCCATGAAGACTTAGACACTTACAAATGGAATTTGTTCACAATCCTATATTTTCTTGTTAACCATTTAATTTTTATTCATATATTTATTTCACTTATTCACAAGGAGTTTTACTTGTTAAAAATATAGTTAATTTATAATTGATTGAAGGCGAAAAATATGTGAAAAATGTAAAACATTTTTCAAAATACCTATCACTCTCACGTAGTAAATCATAGTTTAGGCCTACATGAATAATTAATGAAGTTTGACTTTAGCATATTAATTAATGAAAATAAAAAATAAAAAATGATATGAATATTTTATTGGTTGTTAAGAAGCCAAGAGATCGACGGATTACTAATTAGAGCCGGGAAAACGGGTCGAGCCCGTTGGGCCGGCCCTTTTAGGCCCTGGCCCTTCAAGGGTTGGGCTTGTAAATTGTAACCTCAAAAGGAAGTCGGGCCTAAAAGGGCCGGCCCTGTAAGGCCTTGGGCTTAAAAGGGCCGGTCCTGAAGGGCCTCGGGCTGGCCCTTTAGGCTCATTTATTTTTTATTTTTTTTACTTGGAAAGGAACCATGTTATATTTTTGAATTACCTTATTGAATCTATATGTCACTCTGTCCTTATATTATATAGAGTATGATTTTTGAGTATATTGTTTTGTCTAATTGAATCATATTGTGATTTTTGAGTATATTGTTCTGCCTATTTAGACTAAAATCATATTATATACTATTCTGCCTGATAGAGTATGATTTTTTATGGAGGTTGTAATTATTTTACTACTTCAACCTACTGCTCAAGGTGAAACACTATCAAATGTCCTTGAAATTGATGATAGTGGCGAAGAAGGTGAAAATGATAGTCGTCATACTCATGTTGTTTAGAGGTTAGAGTATTTAGCTTCTTGCCTTCTTATACTTTGACCTTTGTGTGATTTATTTATGGACATGATTTTACCTTTGATTATACATTAGTAACTATGTTTGTTTGTTGCAAGAGACGTGTTATTTAAACCTTAATGTTGACAACATTTATGTATTAAATTAAAACTTTAATTGTTGTTATTTACTAATTATATCTCTATGGGGAAAATATACAGAAAAATAGTTGAATATTGTGAAAAGGATTTCTCGACCCTGTGGGCCGGGCCTGGCCCTGATACTCTCGGATCAGGCCTTGAAAAACTGTAATTTTCCTGACCCTGAACCCTTTAGGGCCGATCCTGTTAGGCCCTGACCCGTCAAGGGCCAACCCCACCCGCCCTGATTCCCAACTTGATGATTTCACATTTTATTGGTTGAGTTACTTTTGTAATCACCGGTTTCCAGGTTCATTTACAAATCCAACTATAGAAATGTATGGCTCACGCTCGCTAGTTTTAAAATCCTTAATCAACGTGGCATGAATCGTCCTATAAAATTAATTTGGTCACATCCATCTCGAAATTTAATAAATCTTTTTGAAAGTCAACCTTATCCTTCCGTGATTTGGATAAAAAACCTACATCACAAAAGGCACCTTCCTAAACAGCCTTTCCTATATCAAGGATAATTATCAAAATCATGAAGTTTAAAATATTAATTAAAAATAATAAATACGTAAAATATGAATTCTTCTTTATAGTTATGCCCTTATTCATAAATAATAAATACGTAAAATATGAATTCTTCTTTACAGTTATGCCCTTATTTATAAAGAGATAATGATTGTAAATTTATTATTAAGAGATAATGAGTAATATATATTTAATGGGAGATAAAAATGGATAAAATAGTTTAAAATTTTAGACAAAAAAGATTTATTCCTTATTTAAAGACATATCCTATGAGAGATGACTTCAATGGTGGAGGTGAATATGTGACCATCGGTATGCATGTTGTTATGGTTTAGAGGTTTAAAATTCAAATTCTATCTTCATTAATTATATAATTAACTATGTTGTGAATATTAGAATACATTAACTTCCACATTGACTAATTAAAAGTACATGTATACCCTTACAACTCGGGAAAAAAAACCTAAAGACAAGTCTTATTATATTGACTTAAACTATTTTAATAGAAAGAAAAACTTAATATATATATATATATATATATCCAGGTTCTTGAATCCGGACCGGTTCATATTTAAAAAATATTTTAATTTTTTTTTAAAATTTCATACTATAAGTCTAAAATTTTTAATTTCTCATCGGTTTGGTCCCGGTTTAACTCCGGTTTAACCCTGGTCTGACCCACTGACCCTTAACCCAGTATCCCGACTGATTCAATGACCGGTCTGATTTTTAATACCTTGATATATTTATATATATATATATATATATCATTCACTAAAATCTAATACTATTACCGATTTTTAATATAAGATCTAATTTCTTGTTCTGAGGCCATGTGCAGAGGTGGTTATTAGCGTAGAGGTATGACCTTGTGACCTTTTCCAGTGTCCATCGATATCTTATAAGATTATTTACTTCATTAATTCCCTGTTGTCGTTGCCGATATTCATTTCGCTTCTTAATTATTTTAATTTATTGGCTTAACATAATGTGTGTGTGTGTCCAGATTCATACGTAAGGTTCTCTCTTAAAATTCTTCAATGGCCAAAATTTCAATATAGACTGATCTCGAAAGTCCTAATGTGACCTGGCCAGCGCCGGGTTGGAAAATTCTATTTCTTTTTAAATTCACAAATATAGCATCAAACCATCATGTAAAAACAAGGGGCCAGTTACTCCCAAAGATTTGATTTTATTTCAGTCAACCCTTAAAACTCTTAAAAGATTATAAAATTTCATTGCATCTCTTGGATCAAAATGAAATTAAATTTTGTGAATGAAAAAATATTGATATCTTTACTTTATTTGTCTTGTGAATTATCTTATTTGTCTTATAAATTCCCATATTTGTCTTGTGAATTTTCATATTTGTTTTGTGAATGCCATGATATTTATAATTCCTTAGGTTCTTCAGAATCTCTTTATTTATCTTGTAAATACTTTTATTTATCTTATAAATGTTCTTATTATCTTATAAATTCTTTTATTTATCTTATAAATAGTCTAAATATTCTTGTTAACAACCTGATTTCTTTTGAATCAATTTATTTATCTTATAAATATTTATATTTGTCTTGTAAATGCTCTTCTGAAAAAATAAAAGAAGGACTATATTGCCTATTTACCTATAAAATTTAATTTCATTTTAATCCAATGGGATGCAATAAAATTTCAGAATTTTTTAAGGATTGACTAAAATTAAGTCACATCTCCAAGGGTTGGCTGAAATTTTCCAAACGAGAGGCCATGAATTTTATTACACATGCATACTAATCAATGGACAAAAGGTTTCTACGCCTAAAAAGGTTCGTAGATCATAATCACGTGGCAGTGAACATATATATACCCGTCTGATACTTTTTATAAGTCTAGTCTAGAAAAAAAAAATCTGTCCTTATTATAAGCCCATTTAAAGAATAATTAATGACATAATTACAATTTTGCCTCTATCAAATGTGTTGAAAGAGGGAATTAATTCATGTTGAAAAGAGAAAAAGATGAGAGAATGTTGAGAATATTATTAATAAATAAAGGTAAAATTGGAAAATTGATCCATTTTGGACATATTTAATAAGTTAACTAACGTTTTTTTATATATAAGAATTAGATAAACTGAACTTAATTATAAAAAGGATCAAAATGTTATACACACATGATGGTTGTATTCATATACGTTGTACAAAATAAATAGACCCGGCCCGGGGGGGATTTTGTATATGAAAATGAATTTTAAAGGTGTTCCCAGGCCCCACTTATTTGTATATTTTGTGTTGAGTAAGGTGCAGGAAACCGAAGGTTTCAATCCTCTTATGTAGGCGAGTTTCGTGTTTTTTTTAATATTGAAAAGTCAAGTTAAATTAAAAAAGGATTAATATAATGTTTGGTCTTTATAATTTGCCCTTATTTTGATTTTAGTCCTTATAGTTTCAAAACATATGTTCTGGTCCCTCAAATTTCTTTCCGTCTAAAACGTTGATCCTCTAATTTAATAAGGACCTTAACGGTGTTAAATATGATGCTGTTACACTAACACCGTCAATTCGATTGGGCCGCGAGCCAAGCTGGCTTTCTATTGGCCAGGTCGCATTGGTGTTGGGGCCATGTCGTAGCAACGTTTAGGCGCCGTATGGCCGTGGGCGACAGGCGAATCGGTGAGCAAGTCCTGAACCTGCTAGGATTGGTCCTGGCACGTCCTGGACAGCCCGTCCCGCACTACCATACGACGGCTAAACATCGGCATAACACAGCCCCAATGCCAATGTGACCCGGCCAATATAAAGCCGGCACAAACGTTTTTTACTGCGTAAAAACTTTAAGGGCCACGGTCCAACTGGTCCGCCTGTCCAGCACAGCCGTACGGTGCCTAAATGTTGTTGCGACACGACCCCAACACCAATGCAACCTGGCCAATAGAAAGCTGACATGGCTACGGCCTGGCCTGAGCTCTGGCTACCGGACGGTCCAGGCCGGATGGCGGTGAGATTGACAGTGTTAGTGTCATGTCATCATATTTAACACCGTTAAGGTTCTTCTTAAATTAGGGGACCACCGTTTTAGACGGAAAGAAACTTGATAGATCAGAACCTATGTTTTGAAATTATATGGACCAAAACCAAAATAAGGGTAAATTATAAGGACCAAACATTATATTAACTCTTAAATCAAAGTCAAACGATTAAAGGCAATAAAAATTGAAAATGAAACTTATAGTTGGAACAAATTAAAGCACAATCAATGAGAAGGAATTCAAAGAACTTGATGATAAGGATTGCATGAGAAAATAGGAACGATATAGAGCCTGTTTCTTCCTTGAAACCACTTGCTGCTGAGAGAGCCATGGAAGGATTCATCGAAATTCCCTACCTCTTATTCATGATGCAACATCTTTTTAATCAAATTGCTGAGTTTTAAAATATAGGTTAAAATTAGTCAATGGTCTTTATTTTTGCAAAAGTTATAAAACCATTTTTTGTTGTTTAATTTTGACCTGAATATCATACTTCTAATGATGGTCATTAACATTTGCCATAATACTAATTACTCCCCCCCAACCCCCCCCCCCCAAAAAAAATCCGTGCTTCTTTTTCTAAAAAGGCATAAAGTCAAATATAATACGCTTTTAATAAATAAATTGGGGGTTGATTACATCAAGGACATTTTTCAAGATACAAATAATATCCCTAGCAAAAAAAGATGAAAATAAAATCATTGATTAACTAAATTTTATGAGTAAGTTCTTCTTCTTGTTTTTGTTTGGTATATATAAGTAAGTTCTTCCTTGTTAATCAGCAAAGTTAAATAAATTTTTCAGGAAGTTTGGTAAACTAAAACAAGAAACCCAATATTACTAGACACACGCCATATTTTTTTTCACTCCTCCGTCCATCCGATTCTACTAGATGAATAATTTATATATTAAAAAGTTAGTTGATATTTTTATTAGTAATAAAAATGTGTTGATTTTTCTAAAATACTCCCTTTAATTATTATTTTTATAGAAGAAACTCTCTTTAATACTACCTCCAATCCTAAATATAATATCTAATTTGAAAGTGCATGTTAGTCCTATATATAAGACTTTTATTTTATTTTTTATATTTATTATTCTTTTTCAAGTTAATTTGTTTGACTTATAAACTGATATATAATCTAAAAATATGCATCAGTGTTTTAGAGATATTATGTTACATATGCTATAATTAAATAATTTATTTTGATGGCAAAAAAAATTAAATAATTTATTTTGCTTCATTAATCTCCCCAAATTAGATAAATATTTAGGACATAAGATAGTATATGAAGTCAATAAGAATAGTTTCAAAAAAAAAATTTAGAAATTTGAGAGAGCAAATGAACTAAAATCTTACATATAGGATTAAGGTAAATTCATCAACTAGCTAGTAAATTTAATGCAAATGATGTATATTAAAAGAATTTAGTTTTTTTTTTTGGGAAAAAAAGAATTTTGATTTAAAATTGCCATATAAACCATCACGGGTGGCGGCATGACACGTCATTATATATACTCCTCTTGTTTTTAATATAAAATAAATTTAGGGAGTTAATCTTGATCCTAAATATAAAATATAGTTTTCATATTTGTCATTCTTTTCCTAATTTATCTCTTATTTATACTCTCTCAACAATAATTAAGATAGAAGGGGAATAAGAAAATTAAAGAAGATGACTTGGATGTTTTAAAAAATACATGATATATTAATCAAATACGTGTGTGTGTGTGTGTGTGAGAGAGAGAGAGAGAGAGAGAGAGTGAGAGATCCTAGTTCTCTTGGGCCAAATTTTGTGTGTGTGTGTGTGTGTGAGAGAGAGAGAGTGAGAGATCCTAGTTCTCTTGGGCCAAATTTTTCAAAGTTTATGTGAGGCGGCCGAACTTTTGTTTTTATTTTCATACAATGAGTCGGCCAAACTTGTATAAACTAGAAGTTGCAAAAACTTCTGGGCAAAAAAAAAAGGTTACCAAAAAATTTTATCCAAGCTAAAAGGGCTCTCATGTTTCCTATAAGGAGGCCCACAGCCGAATCAAGGTTTAGGTTTAGAAAGATGTATATATATACATGTTGCGTCTTGCCCTTTAGTCGAGGGTCTTGCCGACAAAAAAGTGAACTGTATATTTCATTAGGTTCTTCAGATCCGAAAGCTGATCTCGGTTTGTTGATGAAATTGTGAAGCATTGGAGATACTTTACGTCATATTTGAATCGTTGATAAGTTCTTTCTTCCACGTTTACGAGATTTGGTTTTCTCGATCGCAGTGATGAAACATTCCCCCGATGACCAGTTGTTACTGCCAAGTGCGGCGGAACCCACTGATCAAGGTGTCATAACTAACTTCAATTAGTATGGCTTTAGGTCTGCTTAAACGAAGTTAGTTATGGCTCCTGATCACTGGGTAATTGAAGATTTGAGATCTGTAATTTCTCTTGAATTGCTTCGTAAGGTGGAAATCTGGGTGATCGATCGACTATGATGTTTCACCAAATGGTCCGTCGAGTGTTGGGATTGAGATAAGGAACCTTGTTTTTACTCTGTAATTCCATTATTTTAGTTAAGTTGTTTATCATCTTGGCTGATCTTTCATTTGTAGTGGGATGAGGCAACGCAATTAGCATGAGAAACGCAAGCGATTCAAAGTATTCAAAGACAATGTTATATGCTAGAGAGTTCTTGTTGGTGTAGTTGGATATTTGAGGAGTGAAAGAAGAAGAAAAAGAAGAGATGAAGAAGAAAGTAGGGAATTAATGTTTTTAAGGTGCCGTACAACACTTTCTTTTAGACATAATTTGTCCACCTATACCTATTTTATAAGTTATAATTTACATTGCGGGGAATTGATACAATGAAAACCTTTGAACCAAGATAACAATTAGCTTTTATAAAATGATAATTTGAATTGATCTCCGTATGCACTTAAAAATAAGGTAATAAATTTAATCTCTTATTGTTATTGTGTGATTTTTGATCTTTTGTTCTATAAAGCTGTGTTTGATATCACTTAATTTTAAAGAATAAGTTCTTATTACCCAAGTTGAGATAAAACTTCTCTCATATACTTATCTCATATACTGTGAATCACGATTTATAAGAACTTATTGTCTAAAAATAAGTTATTCCAAACGAACGCTAAGTATGTTATAAATGAAATAATGGTGTAGGATGTTTATAAATCATGAAGTGGTATCTCTTAAAGTAACACATCTTCAATTAAAAGTTATAACTATATTTTATTCATGAACTATTAATATAACTTCAATAACCAATGGTTATTTAAAATAGGGTTAAAGGCCAATTTTGTCCCGGAAGTATTCACTGGGGGCCAATTCGAGACCGGAAGTATTTTTGGGGCCATTTTTGCGCCGCAAGTTTCCACTTGGGACAATTTTGCCCCGGAAGTTTCAAATTTGGAGCAATTTTGCCCTAACGTTAGTTGACCGTTAGTTGACCGTTAGCTTGGGCAAATTTGCTCCAAATTTGAAACTTCCGGGGCAAAATAGCACCTTAACCCACACCGAGGCCCATGCCTTTGAAGGTTGAAGAGGGGAAATTTCAAATAATGACTTTGAAGGTTGAAGAGGGGAAAGGTGCTATTTTGCCCCGGAAGTATCAAATTTGGAGCAAATTTGCCCAGGCTAACGGTCAACTAATGGTCAACTAACGTTAGGGCAAAATTGCTCCAAATTTGAAACTTCCGGGGCAAAATTGTCCCAAGTGGAAACTTGCGGCGCAAAAATGGCCCCAAAAATACTTCCGGTTCCGAATTGGCCCCCAGTGAATACTTCCGGGGCAAAATTGGCCTTTAACCCTTTAAAATAACTCTTCCATAAATAATTATACCCTTAGATAGGATTTTCTTAAAATGCAATACAATATTTTATCAATAAGTAGTTATTACACCTTTTTATAGGTGTTTTTAAAAACTAAAAAGGCATGATGGATGAATTTATTTGAGTTCCAGGAAAAGAATTTATTTGTAGGGATAAATCCCAATTGAAATTAATCTAGTTATGTATCCCCAGAGTAATGCTGCTGCAAGTGGCAGTGACTTTGAATTTGACTCTAACATGACTTTTGGGAAACCAAATTCCCAAGCAAATTTCAATCGTCTGAAGAGTGGATGACCGGTTAAATCCGACAACCCAATGATTTCTATTACTTTCTCTAGTTTTTATTATAACATATTTTTACTTAATTTGATTATATTATTAAGTTAGTTAATATCTCATGTATTTTTTAAAATACTTTAATCAGTTTTTCTTAATTCTTTTATTAATTCTTTCAATCCCTTTAGTCTCAAATAGGTCTTATGTTAACTTATATCTAGTTTGGTAAGGTGGAATTGAAGGAATGGAATTAAAATTGGATTCCATGCTGATAATGTGTTTAGTATAGTAGAATTTGCTTTAAAATTGGATTCCATGTATAATCCAATTAAGCTAACATCAAAATGGCTTCCATAAAAAAAATGCTCAGGCTTGCAAATTCATGTCCTCATTTACCATATTACCCTCTCAGCCTTCTCAATTGTCACTCATTGATAAATCCCAAATTTAATATATTTTATCATACCTTATTCATTTATTTTAGGGACTATTTTAGGCTAATTTGAATTTATTAGATAATATTTAGATTGTTAGCCAATTTTCGAAAATCATATAAATCTGAATTGATTATGAGATTAGTGAGCTTAAATTATTAATATTTTGATTGTTATCTTGTAATTGGATAATATTTTCAAATATATAATAGATCACAATTTTATTTAATTCTTGCAGAACAAGAAAAAGTATATTAGAAGTTTCTATGATACAAAATTTTTTCTTGAAAATTAAAAGAGAATCTAATGATTGAATTTTATTGAGTTATTTAGATTTTAATGGGCTTAAATTTATTCCCTAAAATTCTCTTTTCCTTCCATTAATTAACTTACCTGCTGCCACTATAAAATCACGCTCTAATATTGATTCTCTCATCATCTCCTTGCATGCATCCTGTACGATTTTTACCCACCAGCTCACCAACAAAGGCATCCATCAATTATTATAATATCACCCCCCCCCCAACACTATTTCCCATTCATATCCCGTCATGACTGTAGCTTTTAACAAGGAGTTTGGAGGGAGGGCAAGTTTCATGGCAGTTTAAGCTTGTTAGGGAGATAACTTGGGAAGAATAATGAGGAAGATAGGGTCTAAAAGCTTACATTTAAAAATTATAAGGCAGTGTCTTTCTGTTTATCTTTTTAATTCAAAACTTAAGATTATTTAGTTTTAAATGATTTTGAGTTGTACTAAATTGAGAACAATCTAGTTTTAGATTGTAGATAAATTTCTTTTGGATTGGATTGGATTGATATTTTGAAATGCTTTGTGCTTGAGGCATTTGCTGGAATTTTGTTTGCAAACCTTTGAATTACTAATTGAGTTTTCATTATTAATTTAATTGTCAATTTGGTTTATCCTCTTAATTACTTAATTAGGTTGATAAATTGTCTAGTTGTTTAATTGGACAATTGTAAACAAGATTTTCAAAATAATTTTGAAATTAATTGTGATTGGTTTTTAATAAGTTTAATTAACCAGTACTTATTTTATTATGAGTTCTCTAGTGGAGTAAGTGTTATTGAGCTTGGGGGTTTCTCATGTTTTAATTAGGTGATTAAATTTATTAATTCCAATCTTTCATCAATCTCCCTTTAGTTTAATTAATTAATTTAGATTAAGAAAGTTAACTCCATGTGAATCCTAAGTGGTCCCCTTCATCATCATAACTGAATTAATTCTTTGATGCTTGTCATTTTAATTCCTCTGTCATAAAAAAACTCCAAAGAATTGCATTCATATAGACCAGTCTCATTCTCATATTGGTTTTAGAGTTAATTGTATTAGTGTATTTAGTTAGTTTAATTGCATTTAGGTAGTACTGTTTTGCATTCTAGTTAGGTCAATTTCATTGCATCTTTTGTTATTTAAAAATCAATTCTAAAGAAAACCCATAGCTTGCTCCTTGGAAAAATGACCTAGGTTGATCATAAACTGTATAATTAATTAAGACATAGTTTAATTGATTGCTTTAGTGATAAAAATGACATCACTCACCATGCTCGACTAACTCCGTCAATCTCCCACCATGGCTTGTAGTCGGTACATCCGTAGACCACTGTGCACAACCATGTCCAAAAAACCGGCCTTCCACATGACAGCAAGATCTCCTTCGACCTTCCTCACCATCACCAGCAACAAGATCTGAGGACCCATGTTTGCAAATCCTCCTTCAAAAACCTCCATCGCCAAAAGTTGCAAACCTATTTGATGAGAGATGGCGAGGAAGAGACGGCGAGTTGATGACTTGTTTAAGAAGAGGTGAGGACGATGAAGGAGGAGAGATATGTTTGAAGGAAGAATCACAAAACAATATGGCTTGTTTGCGATCTTCGTATTTGCTATAGCGGTGGCTTTTGGTCGAAGTTCGTGTTCGATGCCTCCACTTCAGTCTATCACGTTTCCCTCTTTTGATTCCTCCTTTGATTCTAATTCCTGTGACCTTTCTGGAACCAACCAATTACCCTAGATCTGTTTGAAGGGGAAGAAGAGATGAGAATGATGAAGAAGGAGTGGATGCCGGACGAAGAGGAAAAAGGAGAGGGAGGGGAGAGAACAATGACTTAGCTTGTTTCATATAATTAACTATGGATTTTTTATTTTTTAATTATAAGGGCATTTTAGTGTTTTTATGTAAAAAATAGGACTCATTTCTATGACATATCAAACGTATTTGTAAACATCATTTACATGTCTATATCCATTTTTATTTTTACCAAAATCAATTTTAGTATACCAAGTGGGCCTTAAAGATTGGAGGCAGCATCTCTGGTAGCACCACCTGACCCAGCTTTATTTTCTAGATGCTGAAACGGCCCCATATAGATTCACTTTAACAGGCCCTTTAATTTCGCCGTGCCGCTGTAGAATGGGTGCTGCCAATGGGTTAATAGGCTTGAATTTCCTAACGGCGACGATATTAAATGGGCTTGTAACTCTCTGTATTTCTCTCTTTAAAATGGGGTTTCGAGCTTTAATTTTAAGTCTTTATCTAAAATGATTATTATAATACTCTTTCGGTATTTAATATAAGATATATTTGGAGAGTTAATCTTAGTCTTAAATATAAAATATATTTTTTATATTTATCAATTTTTTTCTAATTTATCCTTATTGATGCTCCCTCAATCATAATTTATCTTTATTGATTCTCTAAAATGATTATTATGACACTCCTTCTTTATTTAGTATAAGACATATTTGAGAAGTTAATCTTAGTCTTAAATATAGTCATATTTTTCATATTTTTCAATATTGTTCTAATTTATCCTTATTGATGCTCCCTCAACCATAATCAAAGAGGAGAGTGAAGAAGGGAATTAAGGAAGATGGTTAGGGTGTTTTAAAAAAATACATACATATTAACTAACTTAATTAACTTCTGTAATATAATCAAATTAAGTAAATATATTTTATATTAAGAACCGGAAGAGTATAACTCAAGAACTCATTATACCCATTGAGTGTTTAAAACCACAACCTCACATTAAGGAGTTTGGCGTCATTAGCCTACAATGCTCACATGTCTAAAATCAATTTCATGACAATACTAGCACCCTTAAAAGTCAAATTAAAAAAAGAAAGAAAGTATTTTAATTCAATAAATCATTAATTATTTAAATAATCTTACTAAAATTACACACACAAACGCACATAAAATACTTGCTTCTCACAAGCCCAATAAGTCATTTCTGCTTTGTAAAATATCCCTCATTATATGTCCCATGCTTAGCTTGATTCTCTTTTTAAAGCAAAGTCAAATGCATATTAATAAAAAGATTACATCACACTGCAACTTTTCAAACAGTTACATGTCAGCTTCAAAAGTGTGGCAATTCCTAAATAAACTAAAATTCATTTCAGCTTCAAACAGTTACATTTCTGCTTTGTAAAATATCCCTCATTATATGTCCCATGCTTAGCTTGATTCTCTTTTTAAAGCAAATTCAAATGCATATTAATAAAAAGATTACGTGCATGTTTGGGAAAGCGTTTTGTACAGGAAAAACGCACTTATTACGCAAGCCGAGAAAAAACTCCTCTCACATACTTGCCTCGTATACCGTGAATCACGAATTATAAGCACGTTTTGGACAAAAATAAGCCATTCCAAACGCACACCACATCACACTGCAACTTTTCAAATAGTTACATGTCAGCTTCAAAAGTGTGGCAATTCCTAAATAAACTAAAATTCATGGCACAAATATTATATATAAGACAAGCTAACTTGCTTAAAAATAAAATTACAGAGAAGCTCCTAAATATCTTGATAAATCATATTAGATGGTGCTTTGTTAAAACCACTGAGAGGGAGGAAAGCTTGATTAAGACAGATGATCTGCAAGGGTTGCCGTTAAGATTCTTGAAAGAGCAATGAACTTATGATCCAAAGAAGACATGCTCTGATCAGACATAAAAAAGTAAATAATGGAAATTGTGAAACCTTCTTCCATTTGAATGAGATCAGAGGCTTGCCTTGGAGTTCAAGCCGTACAGATTTTCCTTGTTTGATATTTATATTTCTTTATAACAATGATCCATCCAAATGGCTGTTGGCAAAAAAAAAAAAAATCCAAATGGCAAAATGCTATCCAGATTTTGGTGTCCAACTATAGAAGAAGAAGATGCGGAGGTCAAAGAATTCGAGATGCTTAGCTTGATTGTAAATTGGATTGAGGCAAAACATGTAATTATACGATTATAGCTTATACTTCACCTTCTTTGCATTTATTATTTTATCTTAATGCATAAGTATAAACTTGTACCCATATTGTTGGCAAGGAAAAATAAAAGCTCAAACCCATTTTCACAGTTATTTAAAAGATTTTTGTAACACCCCAAATTTTATTCACCAAAATGTATTGTAATTATTTGAAAATATTCAATAAAATGGTGAATATTCATGAATTTGAAATTTATGAAGTTTGTAAATTTTTATTTTCATGAGAATTGGGTTAGAATAAATTATGGAATAAACTTGGGTAATTTAAAAAGCCCAATATCAAAGTCCAAATATGAAGGAATAATAGAGAATAATTTGGTCAAATTTTTTTTTTTTGATATTATGGAAAGAAAACAAAATGCGACAAGACTAAGTCACAACAGAGCCTTCCATATCCCGACGCAATGCATCACGTATAGGGTCTGGAGGGACACTGAAAAATGCAAATCCACTACCGAATTCCTTGCATTCATAGCCATAGCATCTGCCATTAAGTTGGCATCCCAGGGGCAGTGACACAATTCGACATGCCATGTCCTGCCCAAAAGCTGTTGGATCTTTGTGAAAATAGAGTAATCAGGGTGATCCTCGATACAGTAGTTGCAAACAGATCAAGAACCTCCTGACAATCACTTTCAACAATAAGATTTAAGCATCCTCTATCCCAGGCGAGTTTTAAAGCCCATAAGATACCCCATGCTTCCGCTACGGCCCACGCGAAAAGCAAACCCATGAATAAAGCTCCCATTGCTATCCCGCAAGACCCCACCACATGTGCATAGACTTGAACCTACGTCATGAGAACTGTTAACATTGAATTTCATCACCCTAGATGGTGGTGGATGCCATAACGTTCGACGACTTCCTCCTTCTGGTGAAGAACTCTAGCCATTGAGTCCCTAAGAGAGGCAAGCTTGGGAACGTGCTAACACCACCTTGGAGCTCCATACCCGATCATTGAAAACGTGATCATTTCAACCAAGCCATATGTGCAGACTAACTACCGCAAACCACAAGCAAAACTCCAACCCCTGAACCACCATTCTAGACCGAAGGCACCATCTAATCCAGTGTATAGGGTCTTCAAAAGAAAAGAAAGAGTCAATCAACTCACCTGGAGCCAAAGCCTCCCAAACCCGTCGCGCATGTTGACAATCACGTAGCACATGAAGCAAAGATTCCTTTTCTGAAGAGCAAACCCCACAAAACCCCGTGGGGTGAATCCCACATGAATGCCTCACCAAGTTCGTAACCATACGATTGTGGCAACATAGCCAAAGGAATAGACAGTATCGCTGTGGGACTCAAAGTTTCCAAACCAGCTTCCACAACGAGTCTCAGGGTATTGACCTTCTGTCTGATAGGTACTCATAAGCCGAGCGAACACTAAAGCACCCATTTGTGGACCATCTCCAAACAGGAGTATCATTCTCATTGGAGTGGTCGAGATGAACACGTCGAATAGCTGCAAGAGCAAAGGTGGGGAGTAGCTCTGCAAACTTAGACCAGTCCCATGCACCCGACGGTGTCAGGCAGGCTGTGCCCCTCCATTCCAATTTCTCCTCTGGGACTGGACCAATAGCTAGCTCCTGTAGAGGTGCATGATGTGGGACCCATGCATCTTTCCAGAAGCATGTGGTCTGTCTACTACGTATATGCCAAGCCAATTTATTACAAAATAAATTATTTTTCAATTAATTAAAGTTAATTTCAATTAATTAAGAAAAATAAAGGGGAAATATAAGTTTGGAATATTTTGGTTCAATAAATATGAATTTATGAAAAATTGGAGCACATGTACAAATTTGACCAAAATGTGACATAATGTGTACATGAAACTTGAAGCAAGTTATGAAGCCAATTTGGACATAAAAGAAGGACTCTTGGGATGCCATCTCATGTAACAAGTGAGGGAAGAAATTAGTTACATGTTAAATTGGGCTTATGGTATCACATTACATGTAGTTGGCTTTATGTACGCAAAAGTCAAAGTTGATTTTAGGTTAATTAAATAAATTAAAGGGATAAAGGCAAATATTGTAAAAAGCATTCTCTTCCTCCCTGCTCCTCTAAAACCGTCGGCCATTGAGAAAGTAGATAGAGAGAGCTTTGAGAAATCTAGAGAGAAGGAAGGAAAGATCACAAGGTAAGTTGCTAGACTTGGTGATTTGGGCTCCAATTTATTTAATCCTTCCTCTAAGTTGTTTTTCTACATGATTTATGGTGTTTAGGAAGCAAAATCCTAAGGTTTGTGGAGGCTAGGGTTTCGGCTAAGAGAGAACGCCAAGAAGAAATCAAAGGTAGCTTCCCAAACTTTAAATACTTGTTGTTGTGGTTGGTTTAATCGGTGGTTTTGTGGTTGATTTGCTGTGAATTGTAAATTTGGGTAATGATGAACCCTAGTTGTTATGTTGCCCAAATTTAGTCTGAATCATGGTTAGGATGCAATTAAATAGTTAATCAAGCAATTAGGAGTAAAAAGAAGCACGTTTTTGAAGTCAGAATTCAAAAACCCTAAATTTTCCCGGAGATTTTTAAGCTTTGGCTGGGACCAATTAGAGGTCTAGGAGCTGGATTTTCATGAAACTAAGGTTCCATTGTGTTCAGGAGGAAAAATTAGATGGGGTTATAGTTGATCACTTTTTCAGAAAACCCCTAGAAAGCGAAATGACAAAAAACGCCCATGAAACCTAAGTTAGAGGCTTCCAAGGGCTTTTTTGTCTTTTGGTAGTGAATTTAGTAATTCTGAGGTCGGAAATGGATTCCTTGGGTAAAAGTATGTAAGAATAACCCATGTCAAAATTTCAGAAAAAGTACAGTCGGATCGGGTACTGTGGGGCCGGGACTGGGTTCCTAGGGGCATTTTGGTAATTTTTCACTATAAACTCATATAACCACCAAAAACACTATGGAAGTGTCTAAACTAGTACATGAATGTGTTTCAACCTAATTCTTGTACATTTGTAATTTTAGGACCGAGTTGAGAGCTAAGTCGTTGGCATTAGAGCCGGGAATTTGGGCCGAGCCCGTCGGGCCGGCCCGTTTAGGCCCGAGCCCGTCAAGAGTCGGGCGTATGATTTGGAGGCTGAAAATGGAAGAGGGCCTAAAAGGGCCAGTCCTGTAGGGCCGGCCCTGTAGCCTTGAGGGCTGGCCCTTTTATGCCCGTTTAACTTTTTTTTTAAAAAAAAAAATTGGGCACAAGACAATGGGCAGTAAGCATTGGTCAGAGGTAGAGCTAACCTAACATAACCCTCATATCAAAAATACTCTCACATTGATTCAGACATCATTTGAAGCTTCTCTTCTTTGATTTTCTTTTTTCTTTTTTTGCATGTATACGCCAAAATCCAAATCAGGTGTTATATTATTACTGACATTTGAAGCTTATAGGCTTGTTTGATTGTAGTTGTGAACTTATTTAATTGGTTATGAATATTAATTATGGTTTGCACTTAAGTTTTAGTGTTTGTGTTCTATTAAACTTGGATAATATTTATGTTTTCAATTAGTGTTGATGATATTTATGTTTTAAATTAGGTATTTTAGTCTTTATGAGAATAAGAAACAAAAAAGGAATGGCAAAAAAAAAAAGTAAACGGGCCAAAAGCCCGTGGGCCTAACTTAAACGGGCTGGACTGCCATAAAAGGGTACGGATTTAGACTCGGGCCTAAACAAGCCGGCCCGTTTAGGCCTGAGCCCGTCACGGGCCGACCCGTTTTCCCAGCACTAGTTGCATGCATATCGAGGAACGCTTATCGAGGTGAAAAAGGTCTAAGATAGTAACTATTATCTCTCATACACTTTGTGATTATTGATATGTTATGTGTTACTGTATTCTGTGATATGAACACGTGCTAGGGGCACATTACCTAGCTGTGGTCTGGGACTTAGCTGAGGTATACGGGTACCTAGTTGTAGTCAGGGACTCAGCTGCGGTACACGTAGGGGATCCAAACAGTCACTTGACCTTAAGTATTGTGTACACATACGTTATGTTATAGATTTTTATTTTACATTATATGGTGCATTGCATATTTAATTCTCACATTTTATATGTTTGATTATATGTTGCTACTGGGATTCCTTAGAATCTCATCCTTATTCATAAATGATAAATGTGCCAGCGGAAATTAGCGGATCCAAAGGCAAGGTGGTAGATACGGGGAACTGATGGAGCGGATCCCGAGATAGGGATAGTTGTTATATGTAGTTTGTTTTGAATGTTTTGGATAAAGCTATAAAACTTATCAACCACTGCACGGATTATTTCTGTATGTAAACAAGTACTCTTTATTAGTATATTTATATCTTTTTGTATGTTTGTGAAACTTGGTCTTTATTACTCTGTGCATATCGAAATGTAAACGGGTGTTGACAATTTTGAGTTTATCTAAAAAAAGAAAAAGAAAAGATTAAAAAAGCAAAATTTAAAGCGGCGAGCTTTAATTAATTTCGTCTATGGAATCCTAAACTTCCAAAAAATAGTGAATAGATTAGGTTGGAAAATAAATTGGAGGATACCAGATTCAGATGGGTTAGGCTGGATTATTGCGATGACTTTGTTCATATTGTAAATGAAGCAACTTGGGGAGGACTTGGTCATAAATAAATGTCAATTAATTATTGCAAAGATGTTGAGTATTCACAAAGATTTGATTTCGTGTTGGTAATATGTTTTCTGACTTGGGAGGGGGGGGGGGTAATAATACTGCCTCCCGTATTTAATATAAGATCCATTGTATAATTTAATTTCTTCATTCAAGTGGTTCTATGCGTGAATAAGAGATAATGATGGTCAAATACATACCTAGAGAATGTGATCTGAATAATTATGCTTGGTCTGGTTTAATATAAGGAAAAATTACAATTATGGCTTATCACTAATAGATTTTTTTGAATAACTTGTGGAAAAACACATAGAATGCATTATAAATTTTTAAAGTTAACTCGTAAGTATTATAGGAGGACTCGTATAAATAAGACAATGTAATTGGAAAAAGAATACTTAAATCGTAAATTTATTTACCCCCTTTATATATTTTTATATTTGGAGAGATACTAAAAGGAAAATAAGCATTAGTTTATTATTACATGAAAAATTAGAATTTGTATTTATAATTAATATTGTATAAAGTTTGGCAAACAAATATTGTGTAAAGTACAAAAACTAAGATTTAGTTCATATTTGTTAAAAAAACATTCTGAGCTCCCTTTCGCCTAAAAACAAACCAAAAAAAGGCCCCCACACACGAGAAATGGGGGCTTGTAATAACATCAAAAAAGAAAAGACTTGTATTGTGATTGTGATGACAGTTAAAACGATAGAGGGATTAAGTTTAGAGAAACAAATATGTGCATTAGTGTGCTTTTCTAACATATATCGAGGCCCCAAAAGTCCAATTATATATTACACAACATACAATACTACGAACAAGAAAATTTCATATTAGTTGAAGTGTCTCTGAACAATTAATAACTTAACAACACCTTTGAGTAAACTCATGAAGCCCCTCATCTTGCCAAGGGAGCAACTTCGGCCAGCGGAGTTGAAACCGGCGTCGGAAGAGGCGAGGTCCGGCACAACGGACACGAAGAGTTCATCCTCAGCCATATATCGATACACTTCCGGTGATACAAGTGACCGCAATCCGGCAACTCCCTCAACCACTCACCGTCACTGAAATCACCCAAGCATATCGAGCAAGTCGTAGCCGCCGCCGCCGCAGAACGGCCCTTCTGATCACTCTTCACGTCGGAGTATAACAGCACGGGATAAGTCTTGAGGGTGGCTTCATCCACACCTAGCTGTTGGAGAGAGTTGGAATCTCCGTCGACGACATTAATGGTGCGCAAGCGAAAGCTTGGTGTGGAATGTTGTGATGTATTGAAGGCGCTTCTTCTGGTGCAGAAGCAGAAGAGGAAAGTGACAAATGCGAAGAGAATAAGAACTCCAATGGACAGTCCGAAAGAGTAATAGGCATATCCGCTTAAGCCTTCGGGAGATCCATCAGGCTCCGATGTGTTGCTGCTCATCATCGTGTTTGAAGAAGAAGTGGGAGGAGATAAAAAAAGAATAGATACGATGAAAGAAGAAAATCTGAGAAAAGGGGAGGTCATATATAGGATATAGCTAGCTGATGGTGATGCTGCTTGTTTGTTTGGTAAGAAAGCCAAAGATAGTTTATTATAGGGTTAATATAATTTTTGGTCTCTGAAGTTTGATCCAATTTTGGTTTTGGTCCCTCAAGTTTGAAATCGATGGTTTTAGTCCCTGAAGTTTTATCCGATTTTGGTTTTGGTCCCTCAAGTTTGAAATTGGTGGTTTTAGTCCCTGAAGTTTCACCCGATTTTGGTTTTGGTCCCTTAAGTTTGAAAAGGACTTGGCGACCCGTTTTTGAAACCCGACCCGGAAAAAAAAACCAAGTCCTTTTCAAACTTGAGGGACCAAAACCAAAATTGGGTAAAACTTGAGGGACCAAAACCACCGATTTCAAACTTGAGGGACCAAAACCAAAATCGGGTGAAACTTCAGGGACCAAAACCATCGATTTCAAACTTAAGGGATCAAAATCAAAATTGGATCAAACTTCAGGGACCAAAAGTTATATTAACCCTTTATTATATCATATATATATATATATATATATATGGCTTTAAATCATGAAAAGCCAAGTCGTTGGTGATGAATGTTGATATCTGTAGCTTCGTTGGAATAATAGTAGATCTCCCATACGCCCACACACAATCAATAATCTATAAATATTTTGTAAGCCCCATATTTAAAGTTTATGACTTGCTCTACCCAAGTTGTGTTTTAGTAAGACTCGAGACTAGGAAGATGGTTTAAAACGTGGAAAACTTTAATCAGGTAACCTCATTTCTTTCGGAACCAGTTTTAGTGCTCCTCGTAATGATGAGTATTGAGAGCTATTCATTATAGTAAGATCTATACCGTTTAATAAAATTTCAACGATATAGTTTTAAAATTTTTAACTAGTGATTTTTATTTAAAAAATTATTTTTTTGAAAAACATACAATTAAAAGATTATATTTATTTTAAATTTTTTACATGTAAAAATAATTCTTTTTGAGAAAAAAAGTAAAAATAAAAAATTCAATCTAAATCATTCAAATTAGATTAAACAGTTTGTAATGATGAAGAGCTCTCTGTGCTCATCATTATAATAAACACTGAAATTGGTTCCCATTTCTTTCACAACTGGTTTTTAGTGCTCATCACATTTATAAGCACTGTTGTGATCAGCATGGCGTTTACCGACTGAACAGTGAGTACCAAGAGCTCACCACCACAATTATAAGCACTGTTGTGATCAGCATGGCGTTTACCGACTGAACAGTGAGTACCAAGAGCTCACCACCATCGTATATCATTTAAATCCAACTTTGATGGTTCAGATTATTTTTTCACTTTTATTTTTTTAAAAAAAATTGTTTTAATGTGTATAAAATATAAAATAGAGATGAGCACCATAATAAGCACCAATACATATTTTAAAATATAGTTTTAATGATCAATATTTAAAATTTTCCACTAATAACTTTTAACTAAAAATTTTATTTTAACTAAGGAATTATCTTTATTTTATATTTCGTACACCTTAAAATAATTTTTTTTAAAAAAAATTTGGACCAACTAAATTATTTCTGGACTGTCTAGAGTTTAGTGATCATCGTACTGTTGATGAGTACATATTGGATATTTTAAACCAACATTAAATTTCAAGGATATAAATTATTAGGAAGCTTTGAAGGATTACAAGTTGGGGGAGTGAGCACGTAGAGGAGGTATAATATGCGACAATGTGACAGATATTTAGTCGACATGTCTATCTTTAAACTTATAATTTACCTCGTGTCATTGTTGGTTTCATAGCCACCATGATTGTGTATGTTATATTCCTTTTAATTGTTTATATTTTGGTCCTAGTTTTAGGTAGTATTAATTAATTGACATATTTTATTGATAGAATTATATTATATAGATCTCACGTCAATGTTGTTGAAATATCTCTTAATCTCTCTCATTCATAATATAATATTATGTATGTATGTATGTATGTATGTATGTATGTATGTATGTATGTATGTATGTATGTATGTATGTATGTATGTATGTATGTATGTATGTATGTATGTATGTATGTATGTATGTATGTATGTATGTATTGGTCTCTAGATAATTTCGGAAATAAATAATGGGACATGTATGCCATGAATTTTGCTAAAGTCATGCAAATTTTTTTCCCCCTTAAATACAAGGTAAGATTTCTATCAGAATAAAATAAAAGTGTGTGTATATATTATTTTACCAAAATTTGAGATATGTTTAAGTAATTTATTATTTTTAATTAAATTTTGAGAATAAAATGAAAGTGTGTAAAATTTTTGTAAAAGTTATTTTTAAAAAAATTATTTTCTAATTTTTAAGAACTTATCTATATAGGTTAGAAATAAATTAAGAAAAGTATGTAAAATAACGTTTGATAAATATTTTTAAATTTTTAATCATATTTATTTTTAAATTGTACGCCCTTCAATTCTTAATATGAAACACATTTACCTAATTTGATTAGATTAATGAAGTTAGTTAAATTAGTTAATATGACATGTATTTTTTAAAAACACTTTAATCATGTTTCTTAATTCACTAATTCTCTCTCCTCATTGATTATTGTTAAATGAGCATCAATAGAGGTAATTTAAAAAAATATTGATAAATATTAAAACTATATCTTATATTTAAAATTAAGATCAATTCCTCAAATATCATTTATATCAAGGATTGGAGGGAGTATTATACTATTAGACATGCATGAGTAGCCATATCTACTCGATCCCTCTTATCCTTAATTCAATTTCTTTATTAAAATATATCTTATATTAAAAAATGGAGTAAGTATGTAATAGTATAAGGTTTAATAGTACTCCTATCAATTAACTCACAAGCTTTTTTATATGACGTTCGGTTTATGTCAGATTTAAGTATTCTCACCCTTAATTAAAAGTAACTATTTTTAAAGAGTTTTTTTATATTAATACATACTCGAACTCAAAACTTTGTCCTTAAGCGGCCAAAACGCCTCCCCCACAACCAACGTCTGTTGGTCAATTATCTCACAAGTTGGTCGATTAATATATTTTTAGTTTCAAAAACAAAAGTGACAACTTCCATAGTTGGATGGGTTTCATGTTCTTTTCTTTATAGGATTCATCATGTTCATATTTTAATTATGGGCTGAGTCAACGTTTAAGCGTAATCACGACTTCCCAGGTTGCGCCCCCTACCAAAAAAGGCGAAAACACAAATATCCACTAAGTGCTTTAATATTAGCAAGCTGTCTACAAAATTACATTTATTTATGACAATTTTATAATAAAAAAATTCTAACATTATACTCTTTCATACACTTAATTCATTCAATTTACTTTGTAATATACTCCCTCATATAGGACACTTTTAGAAGGAAGATATGATTCAAAATATAAGTTACCTCCAATTTAATTAAGGATAAAACTTAGGTTTAGTTCTTTATGTCCATTAGGTCCAGTTAGCAAATAAAATGCTGCCACATGGATTAATTTTATACTTCAGCCCTTCACCCAAAATGATTCTGTCAAACCATCGTTAGGCAATTAAATATCTTCTTCTTGCTTGGGATTCGAACCAGGACTCTCTTCCTCAATTGTAAATCTCCGATCTAGAAGGAATGTTTTTATCTATTGATATGTCTCTTTGATTTCCATGGTGATGCTCTCTCTGAAGCTCTCTAAAATGTTCACCACCATCCTCTAGAGCCTCTGCGATTCCGACTTTGTTGTTAAATTAGCTTGCACCAAGGTCTTCATGGATGATAATTAAAACCACCATTCACGGCGGCGTTTTTGAAATCATTGATGGAGGCTCTGATACAAGAACTGGATGTGAACCTGTAGATAGACATGGCTACGGTATGTGGAGGTGTTGCAAAAGGGCAATCAGAAGCTCGCAAGTACAACAGTGCAGTCGGCAACAAAGAATTAGTCAAGAATGTCTAGTCTAAAAGGTCGCAAGTTGGAGAATAATGCAAGGGGAGAGGGGTGGTGGTGTTCCCATGGTGAGGAAGAGCTATGTTGCGATATATGGATGAAGCCAGGAATTTCTCTTCGTCTGTGGGTAATGGCGTAATGCGATTAATCCATTATGGTGAGAGCAGGTCAGGAGAAAAGGGGACTGGTCCTCTATGAATGTTGCCACAGAGAAGAGGAAAAGTAATTGCCTAACGGTGGTTTACCAGAATCATTTGGGGTTAAGTGTTGAAGTGTAAAATTAATCCATGTGGCAGCATTTTATTTCCTAATTGGACCTAATGGACATAAAGAACTGGATCTAAGTTTTATCCTTTAATTAATACTCTCTTCTTGTTTTGCTCATGTGATTAATACTCATTTTCTAATTTTGCCCACTCATTATATCCACTCTTCTAAAATAACATTCCTAATGCAATTAAATACATTTCTCAAGAAGGGTAAAAGTAAAAAAAAAAAGAAAACATTTTTGAACATATTAAATGGATTTAACTATTATTTCTTTATTTTCATGATGATATAGTTGAAGTGCTCTGTATTGTGAACCAGAGGGAGTATATATCTTAGTTTTATTAGAATTTAGACAATTCTAAGATTAAAAAACATTTTTTGTCATCAGAATTTACAACCCATTATACTCATGGAGGATTACAGTCGCAACCCCTTACTTAAATCAAAACTTGAGGAGGTGCTGAGCCAAGCAGCTCCAACAAATTCAAAAAAAATAAAAATAAAAATTCTATATTAGTAATTGTTATTGATATTATTTATAATATTAATACGAAAACAACTCTTCCAATAAATATAATGTTTTATCCTACCGCCAAAATTTTCATTAAAATATCTTTGTATATATATCATACAGTTTTCATCAATGAAAAAGACTTAGATGATGCCTTAGTAGCTTAAGGGCAACCATGCTCAATAATGAAAAAGACTTGATGTTGTTTCTTGTGAAGTTTCAAATAAAGGTAAAAAAATAGTAGTTCATTAGCTATGTCTCAATTTGTATTTTAACCTTAATCTGGTTGGTTAGTTAAACATTTATATAATTAGCAGAGATATTAGGGGCGAAAAAGCTAATATTTTAGATAGAACATGTTATGTTGGCAAAAACGAAAAGATAGAACATGTTACATTATGAAATATGCAAAATGATTAAATGGGATATGGTGCAATTTTACAAATAAAGTTTTTTTAAGGAACGTCTAACACAAATAAATTTTTAAAGTGGCAAAAATACCAATAAATAAATTAAAATAGTATAAATTCACTAAAACCATTAAATTTGATTAAACAGTTGTTAAATTATAAGAGAAGAAAATCCTAAACGGCGTTTGATGAAAATTAACGGTTTTGGTGAATTATGCACAACTATTTTAAATTTTTTATTGATATTTTTATCATTTTCAAAACTTGTTTATATCATACACTCCTAAAAAAATTTTATTGATAAAATTACACCTTAATCCATGATTGGATACATGGGCCTACATTAGGCAGTTAAGAGATCTTATTCGATCCGGGTAAGAAAATAAAGCTAAATCTGGTTTTAAAGTCATCAATATCAACATCATGGCCAGAATAGAACTATTATCTTGTAATTGGGTCAAATCTTAGTTACTTTAGATTTAGTAAAGTTTAATGAAACTCAACCTTATCTCGTATGCATATCACATATTTGTCTTCGGTACTCAAACCCACACAGCCTCCTTGGTTAAAGCCTTTGTTATGAAGTCATTTAATATTGGCAGCGGCGACACGGATGTTGCTTACCTTACACGTGAGCTGGATAAAATTAAAATTAAAATCCCGCTTTTTTAAATTGTTATTTAACAATTATTCTGAACAAAGCTAACCTGTGTACCAAACATATAATGCTAATGCCATATAACTGTACGAGACGAGTTTTATTAATTTTATAGTAATTTCTATTTATTTTATATCTATTGCGCCACACAATCCAAGCTATGCGTCTTTGTCCACCTTTCAAGATATTTTCTTCATTTCTGGGCCAAGCGTTGTCGTTGATGGATGCATACAAGTGAAGTGTTGGGTTCTTAATTATTTTATTGGCTCACAATTAATAACATCAATCCAGATATTATTCATTCGTAACAAATTAAATATATTCAACCCTAATTAAATCTATCTTCTGTCTTCAAAATGCGCCTTCACAAGCCCATATCAAGTCATTATTATTAGTAGACTACTTTTTTTAATAAAATGATCAAATATATTTATAAGTAAAACGATAGTACAACATAATAGGAATAAAGAAATATAACAAACCTAAGACACTGACAGACCCTAGACACCACTAGACAAGAGAGTTCACAAGATTGAACATAAAAGATACAGCTACATAAACAACTACTACAGCCAACATAATCAACAACTAAATTAAAACCTCCGACATGTTAAGGAATAAAAGAATACAACTAGGCAGCAAGATGGAGGCCATGTCAAGCCATAGACATAAAGATGATGATCCACCAATAAAACATGAGCAAGTAGTACATCTTTTTGGAGAATCCTCATCTTTCTCTTGTAACGCCGCATAATGAAGAATTCATCAACATGAAGTTGTTGAAGAAGTTTATACCACTAACTTAACTCTCGAAAAAGGTATATCCAGCATCTACGCAATTTGGGTTTAAATGAAATGGGCACATAACCAACTTTGTGTCGAGAATCTCATATAGATGGTGCGAGCACTTGTAATACTTGGAAGTTCCACTAAAGGTATACTCGATCATGATGTTGGAATGAAATATAGACTATAGAACCATATAGTGATTTGCATGTAGAAGTCGACCGCTAAGCCTAATGAAGACATATAGGATAACTAACATGAAGAGCATATAACGCAAAGATGTAGAAAATCTAGTAGCAAGTAGAAGCCGTTCAAATTTCATGAGAACCTCCTTGTCTACTAAGCTGTCGAACAACTGGAGCAAAGGGAAAAAATAAACAATGAATGAATAAAAGGAAAAAAAGGAAGAATGGATATAAATAAGTTAATTTTATTCGCATATCATTCTTTATTCATGATTCATATAAGAGCTTGCCTAAAGGCACATATAAAACATAAAAAGATAGCTTTTTAGCTAGACATGTTACTGTAAAATAATAGAATTGAAGATGTCATCGAACTCCCAATTTTCCAGAGCTTTTCTACAATCATCAACTGAAATCTATGTGCGGGTCTTTTTTTCTATTATTGAAACTATTGCAATAGTTGGCTTGTTTAGCACTTTAGAGGACGTTGGGAATGTCTTCCTTATTGAGGGATTTCAGAGTGCTCATTTTCCCTCCCTATCTTCAAGCTTGCTTGCTTTTTCAACTATCCTTCGAATGGTGGCTCGTATCCCAATCCTTGGCCCTTATGATTCTCTCACAAATTTATGAGGGATTTGATGCCTTAGAGGTGAGTGCCCAATCCTCCACCATGCTAAAATCCATTCTTCTCGATTATCTTGGTTACTATGGAGTCGGCATTTTTATATCCCTTGGGTCCTTTGACTTTAAAGCCTTGAAAAACCATTCCTTCCTCAAGCTCAGCAGCCTTGATGTATGGAAGAGAACTCAGCTTAATCACCACGATTTCTTCTTCTCCCTTGATTATTACTATCTTCCCACTATCAACGAACTTTACCTTTTAGTGTAAGGTAGAAGGTAATGCCCCAGCTGAGTGTATCTATGGCCGCTTCCCCAATAGCAAAGAGTAGGATAGGTTAATGTTCATAAGCTGAAATTCTACAATGAATGAAGCTAGTCCAATTTGTAAAGGCAAGCGGACCATTCCCAACACACCTCTCCGAGTACTATCGAATCCTCTAACCACCATGTTACTCTTTTCAACCTCTGACGTCTTTATTGATAAGTGCTTAAATGTGGATAGCGGCAAAACATTTAATGCTGACCCTTTATCTATTAGCACTTTGGCCACATCGAAACCCTTTACACATTATGGTAATATAGAGGGTGTTATATTGATTAACGGCTGACTGAACAACTTCTTCTCTTGAAAATGAGATGGTAGAGAATGCCCTCGCCACATTCATAATGCTCGCTACCTTCTCTGGGGTCACACTGGACTGCACATATGCTTCATCTAGGGTCTTTTACAGTGCACGATGATGCGGTTCAAAACTCAAGATTAAAGAGAGAATTGAGATCTTGACTGGAGTTTTATTCAATTAGTCTACTATGCTATATTCACTCTGCTTTATGATTTGAATGAATTCTTCATCATTCTTTCCCATGTCTTTTGGACCAAAACTTGATGGAATATTAACATTGACTTGTTTTCCTTTCTTTGACAATCCAACATTTTGCGGCGAATAAGCTTTCCCACTTCGTGTGACTCTTGTTGGGCGAACCATTGTTTCGTTGCTAGCCTCGGTTTCCATTATTTGCCATGAGGGATTCTCAGCAATACCTTTATACCTCCATGATACGACACGATTGCTCTGATATAAAAAAGGGGTTGGTGCCTTAATGGTCACTGAAGGGCTGTTGCAATGGTGTCAATATGGTGAAAGAGACAACATTGAAATTTCTTTTTTCATATGGTTCCTTAACAACAAACTTGACATGTCTCTTTTCCACCATGCCTACTTCTTTCTCCCTTCGAGGCGTATAACCTGCTACCTTTAAATGAGTATAGATATCTTCTCCTACTAGTAGAGGATGGTTAAAGAACTTAATTTCATCAACAACATTTACTTGGCTTTTGTGGCTTGGAAGAGGATTGGCGTTGATAGTGGAGCTATCGTTCCTCTTCAATTAAAAGTGATTAGAATCAATTAAATCTAATACATTTCTCTTGAATGTTGCACAATCCTCTATTGAGTGCCTTAGGGCGCCCATATGGTATTCACATCGGCCATTAGAGTCATACCAAGTGGGGTATAATGGTTGAAGTTGTTTGTAAGTACTTCGCCCTAACAATTGAGATTCTAAAAGTTGGCGATATAGCTCAGTATTTGTCATGCCAAAATCCTGCCATTGGCAATTATCTCGTTGCTGCCAATTCCTTCGTCCTCTAGCTTGACCTTACCTATTTGGTGTCAAATCATTCTTCATTTGTTGAGACCCATCATTACTACCTTGATGTATTACTTGAGGTTGTCTAGTGGTTTGGATAAAGCTAACATCGCCTTCCTTCTTCTTCCCCTTGTTTCCCTTTTTGATGTTCTAGCTTTAAGGAATCCTGTCGTCACATATGTCAGTGTCAATTTCCTCATCAATCACGATTAAACTGGGAAAGTCAGTGACGTGCATCCCAACCATATATCGATAGTAAAGTTCCTGTAAAGTACGGATGAAATAGGAATTGAGCTCAGATGGTATAAGGGGAGGTTGAACTTATGTTGCGACCGTCCTCCATCTTTGGGCATAATCTTTAAAAGCTTCAATGGTTTTCTTGCTCATTGAATTAAGTTGTTCCCTAGTAGGAGTAGTGTCAATATTGAACATGTATTGCTTCATGAATGCATCAATCAAATCTCTCCATTTCCTGATCTTTGTCTGATCAAGTTGCATGTACAATTCCAGTGCTAGCCCCTTCAAGCTCTTATGGAAGAAGAGTAGCAAAAATATTTTGTCTTGCGACCATACAAGTATCTTAGTGTAATAAGCCTTAAGATGGTATACTAGATTTCCTATACTGTCGAACTTGTCAAAGTCCGGCATCTTGAAATTCTTAAGAATCGAGACATATGGTGCCAAGCATAAATCCTTTAAATCAAGTAAACCCTAAGTGTTTGGTCCTTGAAGAGTTTTTAGTTGGTCTTTTACTTTACCCAACTCTTCTTTTCGTTCCTCTTTTTCAGCTGACAGGGGGGAATGTTGAAAGTATATGTTGAATCTTCACCTGGTTGGTCCTCCTTAGCGTTCAAAATCAGAGGATTCTGTTTATTTTGAGGCTCTTTTGTCATTTTTTCTTTCTTGCCATTTTTTGGTATGCTTATCTCAGCGTTTTTCAATGGATTAGATGTTCCTAACTCTTTCTCATTATTCTGGGCATGAAGGGCCATAGTCAAGGTGGAAATCATTTCCTTCAAATCTTCCATTTGTGCCTCCATATAAGACATCCGTTCATTCATATTAGATTCGGCTTCATTTGCATTGGCTACCATCTAACGACTATGTGAGCACGTGTTGTATGAATGTGCAGGGGGTAGCTTGTTAGGGCATTTAGATGAAGCAATATTGTATCACCTACTTAGAAAGAAACAAAATATCATTAGTTTATTTGAAATAACATTTCAAGTGGGAATAGCGAGTTATCCACAATATATTGGCATAAAGGTCTTCTGGCACAAGTATCTTCTAGCTTCCTTAAGGAATCTATTATTCTATAGAGAGAACTAAAGTTAATCATTAGATAGGAGGGACCTTAAGTCGCATTCTAGCCAAGATCTTGTCATTGATGAGTGCTGAGTTAGCACACAGTCTCTTGGAACAAGTATCCTCTAGCTTCCTCAGAGAATTCATTATTCTACAGGGAGAACTAGAGTTGATCATTAGATAGGGGGACCTTGAATCCCATCCTAGTGCAAGATCTCGTGATTGATCGTAGTGATAATCACGTAAAAAATGATAGTAAATGGAGTGAGATATACTTTTATTTGATAATATCAAAATTTAGTTATAAGTTTGAGTTCCTCTACTATTTGATTACATAAGTTGAAAAATTCAATAATCTCTGCCTGTGGATTCAAAGAAATAATCATGCCTTCAGCACGCTTGAATGTGCTAGCAAATTCTGGGATCATGGTGTTAGTAAAGCTGATTAAGTTACCACACCTCTTTACCCTTTCTTCTATCACTACAACTTGTCCGTGGTAGATGAGTTTCCAGTTGGCTAAAACTTTCCTTTTATGATTCAGCTTGTCCACAAGGCTTTGGATGGTTTCAGCAATACTACCTTTTACAGCAACTAATTCACCCTTCTTGCTGTCTAAGAGTTGAGTAAGAATATCAACTTCCCCTTGCAATTTCTTAAAGGGGCATTGTCTTGCAATTTCTCTTCAAGCAACTCTTTTTCTATAGTCATCTTCAATAGTCGAACTCTATTGTTCTTTATTTGCCTGTCGTTTTTTTTTGCATAGCCCTTTTTAAGCTTTTGTTTTCCTCTTCCAGCTTCATGATTCTTGAGGGTTCTTCTAAATCTCTTCTCTTTCTCTTTTCTGTCAATTTTTCTTAGAGGGACGCGCATTTGTCTTTTAGCTAACTCATCTTTCTCTTATTTTGAGACTCCATCACAGACAGCTCCTCAGTTCCTTTTCTCTTATTTCCAAGGGCCTTGCCAATTCTTTGTTTGCTTCTTGGGTGTCGTTTCCTAATAAAGGATCTTAGGGAAAATAAGATGGATTAGCTCCTTTAATTTTGTCCTTGAGCTAATCCTTATAGCCTGAAGTTGCACCTATTTCTTATTTCCCCAGTTCAGCCTTTCCCTTCTATGCTATCTTGCTCCAAGCTTCTTTGATTTCTTGACATAAGTACCTTATGCCATCTTCTTTATATAAGAAATGTATGGCTTGCACTTCTTCCTGAAAGGGAGCTTTTTGCCAAAATGCTAATTGCCTTAATGCTAAAGAATGGTTGTAATTAATACATCCTCTTGGTCCCATGACACGCATATTAGAAAAGTCCCTGTAGTGATAGATAATCTCTTCATCCTCCTTCCAATCATTTTCCACAAGAGGGAGTCTTCTGTTAACCATGAGAACTCCTTCGTTCAATCATTTTTGTTTAATTGAAGATAACTGAAAGCCATGAGTGGAATAGTAAACTTGTTATGCCTTTCCCGGAAGTACTTCTTCTTTCCATACACATGACTCAACATCCATACCTCAAGTAATACAAGGCAACATTTTATTGAACCTTCCTTCTTTAGGTGGCTCTGAGATAATGATATGTAGGTCTCTGCTAAGAGTACAGATACTGGGTTCATTTGGGAATCTTCAACCGATTGGAAGACACTAATAGCTTTAAAGTCGATTATTCCTGCTGATAAAGGAAAGATGATCATGCCATAAATAGCAAAGGCAAAGACCCTGCAAAAACTCTCCCAATCTTTGCTCTTTGTTACTCTTGCTAAGCGAGCTTCCACTATGGTCCTTTTAATCCCCTTAACTTGTCCAGTGCCTACAATATGTACTTCCTCTATTTGAACCCCCAATAGCTTCGCTATTCCTCCCTGAGAAGGTAGCCGGCCTGGATAATTGTAGATCTTATCGTTTCTTTTAATTGGCATCCTAAGGATTTCTCATATTCTTCAAGGGTTGGAGCCAGTTGAAAATCATAAAAAGTGAAGCATCTTAAAGAGGGGTCCCAATATTGGCCCAACTCTACGATAGCATCAGTATGCATAGGCACATGTAACAAATCAATGGTGTTTCCATACTTTTTCATGAAGCCCAATTTGAATGAACCTTGAATGAAGCGACTTAATCAAATCAAGCCTTCAAGTAGTTCTACTCCTGCAATCAGTTTATGCCCTTCCCTTTATACACCTTTCATGTAGGAACTTGATTTAAACCTGGTTTTTGTGTCATTTGAACTTTATGCCAAATTTTTTAGTTGTTGGATGACTCGCTTGCCCTTCATTAAATAAAAGAGAAGGAAGAGTTACAAAGTATTTCTAAATGCATGCTATGCAGATGATTACATGTGCTTTCGAGCCTTGATATTAGTGATAGACATTAAGAAAAAGAACTTAACCTACTTAAGAGATCCATTATCACATAGAGATGATGAAGTGCCAATTAACCTGCGAACGGCCCAAGCTATTACGCGGCTAAGGGTTTTGAAAATTGGTTATTATGACCAAGGCCCATATCAAAATGAAGCTAAAATGCCTATGAATGATGTAATGATGCCTCAAGAGTCTTAAAGGATTATCTCCCATTGAGATATTTTCTAACATGATAGATATGATGAGATCATGGTCTTTTAGGGTCATAGACCTTTAAACTAAGGTTGGCTATCTAATGTATACACTATCCTTGTAATGTATCTTTATGTGGAGTAATGCTAGATACATACTCAGGTGAAGCTACAGTTAGTCACTTGATCATAGGGGTTTCATTGATTATATATGGATGACAATAAATATTATCAACAATAAATAAATATATGCCCTTTAGTGTCCTATTTTAGGAATAACCTCGGTTGGGGGTATCTATCTTAAGAAAGGTAGGTACTAATTAATTAGGTAGGTTGATAATTTCCACTAATAGGTGCAATGGTTTCAAGATGGTTCTAATTCTCATAAATAAAGGTCTCATAACTGCCCCCATCGTAAAGATGAAGACCTCATTTGATGAAATTGACCTTCAGGGGGTTCTAAAAACCCCACAGGGATCAACCTCGCCAAATGAGTAATAGTTAAGATGAAGTTTTCATAGTAACCTTCGGGGGTTTTGAAAACCCCACAGGGAGACCGTTAGAAACTTTCACTCACCTAAGGAACTCACAGACCCAGGTATAGGGCCTAAAATGTATGTAAGGAGAATAATATATGTGTTCAGTATGTGTGAAGAGCATACCAACCTATGGCCTAAGTTCTACCCAACCCTCATCTGCTAAGCAGATCACAAGATAGATAGAGAAAAAGAATAAACAAATAAATGAATAAAGAATTTAATAAATAAAAACAAAATAAGCACAAAAAAAAAAGGGTAAGTAAAATAAAATTTAGACCACATTATTTTTAAACATTTAACTTAAACGGGCTTGACTCTCAAACCATCCCCAGTAGAGTCGTCAAGCTGTAGCTCCTGAAATTTGGAAAACATGGAGCCGCCACCAAAATTTCAAAAAAGGATAATTTTGGAAATCTTTTTAGAAATGGAAACTAGTTTACAGAAACCAGTTAGGGTTCGGGAGTCGATTGTGCATGAGGAAGGTGTTAGGCACCCCACAACACCTATTCATAAGAATGGTTACCTTAATTTAATTATCTAATAATAAATATGGTGTAATACCCCAAATTTTAAGACTTGAGGCTAGAGAATAAGCCTGAGATAAGTGGACTGCTAAGCCCCAGTTTAGTAAGATCCCAAATTGTGATTAAGAGATAATAACTCCAAAAGTGGATGTGGTTAGTGATCAATAAACCCTTTTGGAGATTATGGTGTGATTTGGCACCCAATGTGATTCGTATGTGTTATGAGCAGCGCCGAAACCCTGTATTTAAGTTCAATTATGGATTAACATCTAAATTGACTTAAAATAGAGGGGAGGGCGCATTGTGGAAGAAAAGGAATGATATGGTGTGTTTGGTGGTGATTCAAGAGGAATTGCCGTAATCAGGGGCAAAACGGTAAAGTTACCGACCAATTGGTCAGTTACCGAAAAGGAAACTCATTGGTAACTTCAAGATCAATGGTTAGGATTTAATTGTGTAGGAGATCAAAGGGTGGAATCCCATGTGGGTGTGTGTATGTGAGCTCATGATAGATGGAGCAAGTGTGTGACAAGTGGCAATTTGTGGACCCTTGGATTAGGTCAACATTTTCAACTCACTCTTCCTCTTTCCTCTCTTTTTCTAAACGTCCAAGGGGCCATTTGCACCCCCAAATCTGATCCATTTCTCTTTCATTTCAGCTCCCATGGATGTGCAAGCTTGGAGGAAGAAAGAGAAAGCTTAAGGTGAGATTTTAGCTTGTTTGGTGACCTCTTTAGCTCTAATAATCTTCTTTAAAGTTGTTCATAGTGATGAGAGCTTCATCTCTATGGTTTTAGATTTGTGAAAGAAGGTGTTTGAGAGCTTGAGGAAAAGTGGAAAGATGAAGAATCAAGGAATTGGTTTGGGAAAGAGGAAGAGGTGAGTATTTGAAGCCTTTTGATCTAAGTTTTGTGACTTGTGGTTGAGTTTTGAGAATTTTAGAATTTTGCCCTGATTTTATGGTATTTTCGTGTGGAATGTGAATGGTGGAATTGGATGTTGTTTTTTGTTGAAAATGGTGTTATGTTGTGGTATTTAATCATTGGAATTGGTTTGAATTGGATTGGACACAATGGTTGCAAAACTGGAAATTCTGTCCAGTGAGAATTTTGTCTGGGCAGTCTGGTTGTGTGGACGTTTTGACTGGGAAAATGATGTCATCAAATTCTGAAACTTTCTAGTCTTGAAGTTCACATCCCAAGCTTCAAAATGGACATATAATTTGTGCCATTTCGTTTTGTCTTCTGTGAGTTATAGCTGTCCAAAGTTTGAGGTCGAAAATGAACACTGTTTTGGGACAGTCTTGAGTTTTGGGGAATTCTGTATTTATGTGGTGATTTCTAATATTGGCCAATATTTTTCCTGTGTAGAGGACTTGAATAGCTTTCATTTGGCTTTGGGATCACCTCATTTCGATTTTTGTGGAATTAGTTATGATTTTTGGAAGTTCAGCTAAGAAACTGGATTTTCTTGGCCGCGGCCAGCGGATTCTGGGCTGCGGCCCAAATGTTTCTGGGCATTTTTTGGCCGCGGGCAGTGGATTTGTGGGCCGTGGCCAACCCCCAAAAATCAGCATTTTGGACTTTTAAAAGGTGATCTTTGGTCAAATGTTTCCCAAGCCTTTAGGCATATATTTAGGCTTTGATTAGCCACCTAAAGGTCGTGAATGATAACCAACTTAAGTGTTTGAGAGTTGAAGAATTGGAAAAGGGATTAACCCTATGTCCTTGTTTGGTTATAGGGTTTGGTGTTCGCCCTGATCGTGAGCAGCCGGAGCTGGAGTATACGTGGAAAGAGAGTAGGGAACTTACCTCTTTTGCCTGTATATGATATTGTGTTAATGTGTTGATGCATGTTATTGCTTTGCTTGATTATGTGGAACATATATGATGTTTGAAGCTCTGTTTCTATTTATGCTATGGCCATGAGTGTGTTGTTGAAACATTGAGCATGCAGATGTGGCATGGTATGGACATGTGATATGTATTGCAAGCATGTCATGCATTATACACTTATCATACATGCATTTTGGTATTTGTTTCCTACTGAGATTCTCTCGAATCTCACCCTCCCCTACTAACCATGCAAACAGGGTAGGAGGCTCGAGGAGGGGCAAGCAACCAAGGGTGATAAGGTCTCCTTCGGGATGAGTTTAGTAGTTGGTTATCATTGTAGTTGGGATAATTATATTTGGCTATTTGGATAAGTATATGTGAATGAGGATTTGATAATATATTTGAGATAGATTTGTGTAATCCCCGTTCGTGGAAATTGTAATGGGCAATTGTGCCCTGTGTATATTTAGTAAAGATATGAACCCGGAAGTTGCCAGGATGATTATTGTTGTGTACTCTGATTTGTTATGAATGTGATATTCCGCGTAGTAATTGTATTCGAAAAGTGATTATGAGACCAAGTTTATAAATGATTTCGAAAGGTAATTGTTAAAACCCCGTCTGGTAGATGGGTTTGTAAATGTTATTTAATTGTTACTGGTCTCTATTTCACTTTAATTGCGTAATCCGGATATAATTATGGCAGGGGGTTACATATGGCCTTTTAAAATTTCATCATAATTACCCAAAAATAAAATATTTACAAGACGTAAAAACAAGATTAATTATTTATATTGTTGGACTTGACCTAAGATGAAAATCTAGGGCCCATATACCCTTTAAAGGGATCAAAGCCCACGTAGTTCGTTAGGGGAAGAAAAACATGGCACTTGGTTGGTGTCTTTTAAGAAAAAGATTTACTTAATTTATTTTGAGAAAACTATTTTTTGCTTGGTTTGTGTTTTTTATTTTTTTTAAAAAAAAATTTTATCTTCTCATATGAAACCAAATTTATTTATTTTAAGAAAGAACCTCTTTTTCTTTTATTTTGAAACTTTTTATTTGCAAAAGAAATTAAAACAAGAATTCATCAAGCTAACAAGGAATTGCATTCTCCACATATCATTCATTGAAGAAAGTCCAAAAGAACAAGAAAATCAATAAAGACATGGTAAGAGTATAAACTAGGGGTGAGCAAAACCGAACCAAAACCGAAGACCGAATCGAATCGAATCAATTTCGGTCTTTTCGGTTCGGTTTTTTCGGTGTTCGGTGCATGTTCAGTTTTTTTGTTCAGTTTTCTTCGGTTTTTCGGTTCGGTTTTTTCAAAAAAATTTCGGTTTAAACCGAAAAACCGAAAATGTTAAAAGAGTATGCTACCAACGAAAAACCGGATGCAAGAGAAAGAATGATATATCGTTGGATATTCATCTTTTTGAACTTTTGTTATGCTTTCTTTGGATTAAGTAATATTGAATACAATTATTCTGCATCTCTCAAAAACCTTCCTATTTTTTGTTCCATTATTGGAATATTGGGTACTTCAAACTACATTGATCATATATGTAATATGTTGTTTATATTTTGTTTTATATCATTTTTCTTTGGATCTTGATGAGGTTATTTAATTTTATAATTTGTATTAATTTTTATTGGTTGAAAATTCAGATATTTGAAGTAAAAAATGAAGGCTAAAAAAATTTCGGTTTTTTCTTACAAAACCGAAACCGAACCGAATAATTTCGGTTATTTCGATTGTTCGGTTTCAAATTTTCCTTTATTTCGGTAGTTCGGTTTTTTCCGAAAACCGAACCGAAAAACCGATGCTCACCCCTAGTATAGACCTTCGGTGCTTTGAGCTTTGATACGAAAGAGAGTGAAGGGATCATATAATAAAATTATGGCACTTACAAAATCACCACAAGTTCACAATATTCATGCATGATAGTTTGCTACTTTTTTGCTTAAAAATGAAACATTTAGTAGCAAGCCAATAGGTAAGTTAAAATATAATTTGAGACATTGTATAAAGTCAAGTTCATAGATATGTCCACTTTAATCAAGCACACAAGAAATAAGAGAAGAGAATCAAATGAACAAATGGGAATATCCAAGAGGGGAGACAGTATCAAAAGGAATAAGAAGGCACCACTTACAATGAATCTGCTGTAAGAAGATATGTTTAACAATTAGCTCTCTACCTTGCCTCCTTGCTCTCTCAAAATTCTTGTGTATCTTGCTTTAACCCTTGCTCCCATATTTATAGTATTAAGCTAGGGTTTTCTTCATATATTCTCTTTCTAACTTGACCCAACTACCATCAATGGAGATTTTTATTTTAATTTTTGATTTTTTTTTTGTATTTTCTATTAATAAAACTTCCTTGACCTAATCACCATAAATGAGAGATTTTTTTTTGTATTTTCGTTTTAAAATTTTTTATTATTTTTTCCCACAAGTAATTTAAACCTGCCAACATAAATGAGAGATTTTTTTTATTTTCTCATATTTTCCCTGCAAGCAATTTCGTAATTTAAACTTATGAATGAGAGATATTTTTTGTACTTTTTTTAAATATATATATTTTTTATTTTCCCTTAATGAATGACAATGCCAATTTGGACACCAATCATCATGAAGAAGATGACCTTTTTTTTTAATTTTTTTTCCTTTAATGATGATTGCTAATTTAGACACCACTTATTATCAATAAGAGGACTTTTTTTTTTATTCTCCCTTTTATGATGATTGCTAATTTAAACACCAATTATCATTAATGAGAGGATTTTCATTTGTTTTCGTTTTTTATTATTTTTATTTTTTAAGTGGGGCCCAAACAAAATAGAGTTTTCACAACACATATTAATTAATATCGTCAACATACTTTGATATAAACATTAAAATTTCATCTATTAATAAGCCATTAATACTATAATTGACCTTGTAATGCAAGTAAGGTTAACTTAATTTCATATTAGAAGCCTTTCACAATATATTTTATATACCTATCTAATTAGCTCAAATTTGAGCATTTTTAGGCTAAATTAGAGATAACTCTCTCAAAACCGTTAGCCTTCCTTAGTATTTTAATACAATTAAAAAGTAAGAAATGATGTGTATCAAAAAAAAAAAAAAAGTAAGAAATGATAATAGAGTACCAGAGTAGATTTTGTTCCAAAAAATGTATCCTTGTTTTATTCTTTAAAAATTAAATGCCAGATAATTGTTTGCCTCCATATATTAGATTATATTTAAATAATTTAAACCCTTTTATCATTTTTTCGCCATAGACCCTTTTATTGATTAATTTAATTTAATTTTAAACAATTTAAATAGCCCAAACCAATTTTCCGAAATATCTGACATTTTCTTGGACATGAAGAATAAACTATAAATAGAAAAAAAGCGGTTACCTAGGGAAGCGAAAAAAGTTGTGTTTTCTTTTCTATAAAAAGGCCCGTAAGCCGTCTAGGGTTAGATTGAGATTGCATCATATGCTTCTGTACCTGACGGCCTCGCCGCCTAAAGGCCAACCCTCCTTTCTATCATCAGATTCCTTCTCTTCCAAAACTTAATCTCCGTTTGCTGATAGAAATCTCTCAACAATGGAACTCACTCTTCTCCGATCTGAACTGCTTTCAACATATCTTTCAGGTTCTTGGCTTTCTCTCTCTCACTCAGATTTACTCTCTCTGTTTCCTTTCGTCCTCTCAATTGCAAACTTCTAGATCTTTGAATCCGAAGGATTTCTTTCGCCACGTCCATTGATAATCCATGGGTAAATGACTCATTGATCAGGGTGCCATAACTAATTTCATTTACACGACGAATTTAGTTCTGGTTAGATGAGCTTAGTTATGTCGCCTAATCAACGAGTGATTTAAACCATGAGCTATTAAATCACGAGATCAATCCTAATCCCTAATTCCAATCGCGTTCAATTCGTTGAACCGCATGCTCCCTGTAGCCTGTGCGAGCATTGTTATGGCCTGCCAATTGAGGCAGAACCTATCGATCAATGTGCCATAACTAACTTCACTTAAATGAATTTGGTCATGGTTAAATGAAGTTAGTTATGGCAGTTGATCAATAGATAATTCAAATTCTGAGATCAAGAACCGCGTCAAATTAAATTACTACGTAAGATGTTGAGGAAGGTAATAATGCGCCGCAATGAAGGTTTGGTTCTCTTTTGGTATTACTAAGATTTGTTGTTACGTTGTGTGGATTATTTTTAAACTATTTTTATGAAGCAATAATGGACTCTTTCTAAATTGCTTGATTTTGTAACATTTGAACCATGAATATATATAGCTAGGGGTATGGATATGTGTTGCAAATTAAATGTCTATTTCAAGCTCTGTTTTTATGCTTACGCTTTTTGTAGTATGTAGTTATCTGTTGAATTTGTTGAATTTTTATTTGGTTTGAATATGAGGCTACAGATCCATCTGATTGATGTGTTTATTCTGACATGATGACTTGCACATTTTACAGTAAATTCAACAGAACGGTGGGAGCATCTTCATTGATTGTATTCCAGAACTAACTTCATTTAAACACGACGTCTCAAGTCATTTCCTCGATGAATTTAGTTTTGAAACCTCGGTCTTTAGTTCATCTCCAATCGTTGAAGATGCTCACACCTTGCCACTCTCATCCTTTTTATAAGTTTAATTCACCTAATGGTCACATACAAAAAAAATTTAATTAACTCATTAAATATCTTTGAAATTGATGTATTTTTCCAATTTTACTTTCATTCATGGGTGTTATTGTCAACCATCTCTCAACTTTCTTTCTTTTTTAAGATGAATTAACTCATTTTTTCATTATATTTAATAGTGTAAAATTGTAACAATGTCATTAATTTCCCTCTGAGTGGACTCAACCAATTTTTTTCAAACTGCACTTGTAAAAAAGATCAAAGCACTATCATGCAGGTACGACATCGGGATTGACTGAAATGGGGAATGAAAATCGAAAGGAAGAGAAGAACTTTCTTGTTAATGTAGATGTGGAAAAACCACGATATCTAAAACTCAGATCGGAAAAAGATTGCCTCACGTCCGATGCTTCAGAAATTTCATCACCAAACGGGAAGGGAATTTTTGGATATAAACAATCAGATGAATCAACAGATGTTTGCTTTACTCTTACATATAAAAATGCATGATCCTGATTAGCTAATCTGCAGCCGATTATTCAGGGAAATGCAATTGAACAATCTGAACTCATACTAGCTACCTATTTCAAGCCTTCATACGCCTATCATATGTCCATGTACAAACTGTTCATTTCAAAAGAGATCAAGGAGCAACAAGCAAGGAGCACAGAGATCACAGAGCAAGGAGAGATCCCAAATCACTTTTCCACTTTTCTATATAAGCTGTTCTCTAAAAACTAATCTAAACACACCCTTAATGAGCTTCAGTTTCATCATAATAGCACTAATTGTAAATAGGCATTTAACTCTCCCTTTCTAAAATGAGCGATCGCCATAAAAATTGAGCTTAGATTTAAGTCCTTCTCCACAATATTATTTTTATAACTTGGGAACTCAATGAGGAGTTTGGTGTCATTAGCCTACAAGGCTCCCTTGTCCAAATTCAATTTCATATCAATACTAGCCAGGGGTGTTTAAAGTGTTCTGGTCGTCTTGGCCCAGTCTCCTGGTCGTCTTGGCCCAGTCTCTATCGTTTGTGACAAAAAGTGTTTTGGTCATCTTGGCCCAGTCTCGGTCCTCATTTTTTACTTCATAAATTAATTTATCTTTTTATTTTTGTATTTTTTACACAATAGATTAAGTTATCATATGATAAGATGTATATCACATCTTCAATTGGAGCTGAACCACATATATCATAATACCAATCCTAATTATATATTGTATAAAGATAATAACGAAGATGACAATAATGACATCATCATAATAAAAATGCTATTATATTTTCAACTTTGGATCAATTTGTGTAATTATTATGGCCTTATTAGTTGTAAAATAATCACTTTAAACAATAGAATATTAAATATTTAACTTATAATGATATTTTTAAATTTATTTTTTAAAAAAATGAGCCAGGATTTCTAGGTCCGATCCTATTACGTCCCAATACTACCGTGGCCGGGATCGGGATACAAATTGCATCTTGACCAAAAAAGGGATAGGAATCGAGATTGGAATATCCTGGTCCCGTTTTGAGTTTTGAACACCCCTAATACTATCACACTTAAAAAAAAATTTAAAAAAAGAAAAGAAAAGAAAGAAAGTATGTTAATTCAATAAATCACTAATTATTTAAATAATCTTACTAAAATTATACACACATAAAATAGAACCTCAATAATTCATTTCTACTTTGTAAAATATCCCTCATTATATGTCCCATGCTTAGCTTGATTGTAACTTGCATTGATGCAAAAACATGTAATTATATATAATTATAACTTATACTTTACCCTTTTTTTATTTATTATTTTATCTTAAAGCATAATATAAAGTATAAACTTGTACCCATTTTGTTGGTAAGAAAAAACTCAAACCCATTTTCTTAGTTTTTTAAAAGATTTTGAGTTTATCTCAAAAAAACAAACAACAAAAAAGAACAGAAGGTGGGTTAAAAAAGCAAATAATTTAAATTGCTGAGCTTTAATTAATTAATTTCATCTATGGAATCCTAAACTTCAAAACAAATATGTGAATAGATTAGCTTGGAAAATGAATTGGTGGAAACGAGATCCAGATGGACTAGGCTGGGTTTCGCGATGACTTTGTTCATATTGTAAATGAAGCAACTTGGGGAGGACTTGCTCATAAATAAATGACAATTTATTATTGCCGAGATGTTGAGTATTCACAAAGGTTTGATTTCGTGTTGCTAAGACGTTTTCTGACTTCATGGACGCTCTTCCGGTTTTTAATATACTCTCTTTGTTCTTTAATTTAAGACATATTAATTTAATTTAATTTAATTAAAAAAATTGATTAAGTCAGTTAATATGATATGTATTTTCTAAAATACTCTAATTATCTCTCTAATTCCTACCTTCCCTCATCTTTTTCATTATTGTTAATGGAGTATCAATAGAGGTAAATTTAAAAAAAAAAAAGACTGACAAATATAAAAAAGGGTAAAGGTGCAGCTAGTACCCCGAATTAATTTTGAAGGAGCAATTAAGACCCTAATATATTTAATGGTGCAATTTTAACCCCAAAATAATTAAATTGGAGCAATTATGCCCCTTATCCTAACAGACAGCTAACATCATTAAAAAAATGCTTCCCTCTGACCCTCTTCACTCGCCCCTTCTAAATCTTCATGTCCGTCTTCACTATTTCTCCACCACTGCCTTCTTCTTGCTCTTGGGTATGCAATCTTCTACCAGCGACTCAATGCTAACAGTAGAAGTAGGATTTAAGGATAGATCTCTATCATAGACCTGGGTAAAGTTGCGGCAACTATGCGCAACAAAAATTGCTGGGTTCGTAGGATTGACAGAATCTGGATAAAAAATGGCGTTATTCCTCCATGTCCGAAGTTTCCAAATGGAAACACCCCATAATAGAATCTAGCCAATATAATTTTCATTTCCAACTCTCTTTTGAAATTCAGAGCAATCCAATTACGGTGGGAAGATGAGAAGAATTGGCTCTTGAATTGTGTATGGAGAACATGTGCATTCTGCTAAATGCTAATAATCATCAGCTCTACTCATGGGATCTGTAACATAAGTTTTCGGATCTAAATTTTTTATTTTAAATTAGGGCCCAAAGTGAGCAATAAAACTATACCTTATAAAAATTAGTTTGGGGTGCTGGTCGCACCTTTACCTTATAAAAAAGATATCTTATATTTTACTATCGGAGTGAGTAGATATCTTTTTTTCAGGCTAACCCATAGATGGTCTTGTGTCCAGCAGTAACACTCCTTCAGAAAGTCTACAAAATAGGAGATTAGTCACTGCTATTGGCGGTTGATACCCTGAGCCCATAAAAAAAAGACCTCTAGAAGAAGTATCATGATCACAAAACTTTAATCTGAATTAGTCAGTTGCTAAGATATCTGATAATAAAATTTTGAAAAAGTGTTGGGCACGAGTGGCCTAAAGGTTGTGAAAGAAAAGAAAAAAGTTTAGAAAAACAAATAGGTGCGTGAATTAGTGTGCTTTTCTAACATATCGAGGCACCAAAAGTCCAATTATATATTACACAACAAAAAATACCACGAACAAGAAAATTTCATATTAATTGAAGCCTCTCTGAACAATTAATTAATAACGTAACAACACCTTTGAGTAAATTCATGAAGCGCCTCATCTTGCCAAGGGAGCAGCTTCGGCCAGCGGAGTTGAAACTGGCGTCGGAAGCGGCGAGGTCCGACACAACGGACACGAAGAGTTCATCCTCAGCCACATATCGATACACTTCCGGTGATACAAGTGACCGCAATCCTGCAACTCCCTCAACCACTCACAGTCACTGAAATCAACCAAGCATATTGAGCAAGTCGTAGCCGCCGCCGCAGAACCGCCCTTCCGATCACGCTTCACGTCGGAGTATAACAGCACGGGATAAGTCTTGAGGGTGGCTTCATCCACACCTAGCTGTTGGAGAGAGTTGGAATCTCCGTCGACGACATTAACGGTGCGCAAGCGAAAGCTTGATATGGAATGTTGTGATGTATTGAAGGCGCTTCTTCTGGTGCAGAGGTACAAGAGGAAAGTGACGAATGCGAAGAGAATAAAAATTCCCAAGGATAGTCCGAAAGAGTAATAGGCATATCCGCCCAAGTGTTTAGGAGATCCATCAGGCTCCGATGTGTTGCCGCTCATCATCGTGTTTGAGGAAGAAATATGGAGGAGGAAAAAAGGAATAGATCCGATGAAAGAAGAAAATCTGAGAAAATGGGAGGTCATATATGGGATATAGCTAGCTGATGATGACGATGCTTGTTTGTCTGGTAAGAAAGCCAAAGATAATTTATTATATCATTATATATATATATGGCTTTAAATTATGAAAAGCCAACTCGTTGGTGATGAATGTTCATATCCACTGTTACAAAAAACATTTTTAAGGTTTTTTTTTAAGCCTTTCAACGTCTGAAAATAAGGGATCGTCTATGTGAGCAACGTAGTAAAAAATGATAATAACGTCCGTAGATAAAATGACGTCTAAGGTCTGGACTTTAGACGTCCCCATTTTAAATTGGGGACATCTAAAGTGCTTTTTTTAAAAAAAAAATTCGTTTATATTACAGATCTGGACTAAACAGTATTTAAAACTAGAAATCATATATCATCGTCAATAAAATTACAGATCTAGTATCTGAAATCCAAAATCTACACAATAATAACTCCAAAGCTGAAATCTTATAGGCAGAAGATGAAAATAATAAGAGGAATTAGTTACAAAAAACTTAACTCCTTCTATTATTGAAATTTATTTTCTCGTAATAATGAATAGAAAAGAGCGACAGGGAGAGATGAACCTCGTTTTCTCAGCGGGAACATGGTCATGAAGCATGTTTCAGAGTTCTGATCTACAAGCCATAACAACACAAGTTAGAAGATAAAATAGAAGGGAAACTCAAAGAAAAAAGAGAAAGAAGATAAAATACAAAAGATAGTAAGAAAGCATAGCAGATCTGGCGGTGAAAAAAAGAGAGAGAAAGGAAGAAGTAAGAGTAAAAGGGGCATATAAAGAAGAAGAAGCAAGAGTTAAAATGCGTAATGGTAGTGGCTCTTCTTATGTTTACGGCGATGGGAAGAGAAAGATGAATGTAAAACTAGTATAAAGCTGATAAATAAAAACTGTCAGAAAAAATTTGAATTGTTTTTTACGTCCCCAATTTAATTTAGGGACACCTAAAGTTATCCTTTTTTTTTCCTCCTTTAGACGTCCCCAATTCAATTAGGGACATCTAAAATATGTAAAGTTACACTTTAGACGTCCTTATATATATTAGGGACGTCTAAAGATTTTTTGTAAAATTTTTTTTTTCCATGAGGCCTCTTTGGCGTCCCCATATATATGAGGGACGCCAAAGGGTGTCCCTCATGGAAAAAAAAAATTTAAAAACTTTAGACGTCCCCAATATATATATATAGGGACGTCTAAAGTATAATTTTACATACTTTAGACGTCCCTAATTGAATTGGAGACATCTAAAGTAAAATTTTTTTTTTCAATTTTAGATGTCCCTAATTCAAATAGGGACGTCTAAAGTCTATAAAGTCATACTTTAGACGTCCCTATTTGAATTGAGAATGTATAAAACTATTCAGTTCTCACCTATAATTACAAAAATGTCACCGTCTTTATTTCTTACGTCCCTTTTAAAAAGGGACGTTTTTTAAGGACCTAAAATATATATTCTGTAGTATTGTAGCTTCGTTGGAATAATAGTAGATCCCCCATACGCGCGCGCACACAATCAATAATCCGTAAATATTTTATAAGCCCCAGATTTAAAGTTTATGACTTGCTCTACCCTGGTTGTGTTTTAGCAAGACTCAAGACTTAGTGTTTGGGGAAAGTCAATGGTAGTTTCAAAAGCTCTTTTTTGCAGGTTTAAAAAAAACTTTTATCATATATTTACCTTGTAAATTATAAGATATTATTCTCTAAAAGTTACTCCAAGCATGCACTAAGAAGATGGTGGAAAATGTGGAAAATTTTAATCACATGACCTCATTTCTTTTGGAACCAGTTTTAGTGCTCATCATCTGAAAACTATTCATTTTAGTGAGATCTACATCATTTAAATAAAATTTCAACAATGTAGTTTTAAGATTTTTAACTAGTGATTTTTAATTAAAAAATTATTTGTTTTGAAAAATTGACAGTTAAAAAATTATCTTTATTTTAGATTTTTTTTACTCATAAAAATGATTGTTTTTGAGAAAAAAAGTAAAAGTAAAAAAATTCAATATAAACCATCCAAATTAGATTGAACAGTCTATGATGATGAAGAGCTCTCTATGCTCATCAATACGATGAACACTGAAATTGGTTCCCATTTCTTTCGCAACTAGTTTTTAGTGCTTATCACAATAATAAACATTATGATAATTAGCATGGTGTTTACCGACTGAACAGTGAGCACCAAGAGCTCACCACCATATTGCATATCATTTAAATCCAACTTCCATGGTTCAAATTATATATATTTTACTTTTGTTTTCTTAAAAAAATTATTTTGATGTGTACAGAATCTAAAATAGGGATGAGCACCATAATAAGCACAAAAAATTATTTTAAAATATGATTTTAATGATCAATATTTAAAATTTTCCTCTAATAAATTTTAACTAAGGAATTATATTTATTTATGTTTTGTACAAATTAAAATAATCTTTTAAAAAAATAAATTTGGACTAACTAAATTATATCTGGACTGTCCGGACTTTTGTGATCATCACTCTTGATGAGTACGTACAATTGGATATTTTAAGCCAGCATTAAATTTCAAGGATATAAATTTCAAGGATATTTTATTGATAGAATTATATAGATCTCACGTCAATGTTGTTGAAATATAAAGACACTTCTCTTAATCTCTCTCATTCATAATATAATTATATATGTATGTGTGTATTGGTCTCTGGCTAATTTCGGAAATAACTAAATAATGGGACATGCACGCCATGACTTTTGTTAAAGTCATGCAATTTTTTTTCTTAAATACAAGGTAAGATTTCTAGCAGAATAAAATAAAAGCGCGCGCGCGTATTATTTTACCAAAATTTGAGATATGTTTAAGTAATTTATTATTTTTAATTAAATTTTGAGAATAAAATGAAAGTGTGTAAAATTTTGGTAAAAGTTATTTTAACAAAATTATTTTTAATTTTTAAGAAGTTATCCATACAGGTTAAAAATATATTAAGAAAAGTGTGTAAAATAACGTTTAAATGTTTTTAAATTTTTAAACATATTTATTTTTAAATTGTACTCCTTTCAATCCTTAATATGAGACATATTTATCTAATTTAATTAGATTAAGGAGTTAGTTAAATTAGTTAATATGATATGTATTTTTTAAAGCATTCTAATTATTTTCCTTAATTCACTCATTTACTCTCCTCTTTGATTATTGTTAAAGGAGCATTAATAAAGATAAATTTTAAAAATATAAAAAATTATGTCTTATATTTAAGACTGAAATCAACTCCTCAAATATTATTTATATTAAAAACCGAAAGGAGTACAATACTATTAGACATGCATGAGGAGCCATACCTCTCCCTCCTATCCTTAATTTAATTTTTTTATTAAAATAGATCTTATATTAAAATTGGAGTTATTATGTAATAGTATAAAGTTTAATAGTACTCCGATCAATTAACTCACAAGCTTTTTTACATGACGATTGGTTTATGTCAGATTTAAGTATTATCACACGTAATTAAAAGTAACTATCTTTAAAGAGTTTTTATTTTTTTTTTACATTAACACATACTCAAGCGGCCAAAATGCCTCCCACACAACCAACGTCTGTTGGTCGATAAACTAGGATATGGAAAACTGGATCGGACCAGACGGTTTGATTTGAAAACCGGTCAATTGGTGGTCCAATCAATCCGGTCCTGTAGGTTGAACCGGTCAGATTAGTTCAACCTTTTTTAAATTAAAAAAAATTAAATTAAATTGTTGTTTATTAATTTTATCCAGAATTTCATATAAATAACCCTGCAATATTTACTTTCTCACCAGTTTAGCCTCATGTTAGCTTCTGTTTGATTCCGATCTAACCCATTAACTCTTGACCCAATATCCAAACCGGTTCAGTGTCCGGTCCGGTTTTTAAAACCTTACAATTAACTCACAAGTTAGTCAATTAATATATTTTTAGTTTTAAAAACAAAAGTGACAACTTCCATGATTGGATGGGTTTCATGTTCTTTTCTTTGTAGGATTCATATGTTCATATTTTAATTATGGGCTGAGTCAACGTTTATGCGTAATCATGACTTCCCAGGCTGCACCCCCTCCCAAAAAAGGCGAAAACACACGTATCCACTCAGTGGTTTAATATTAGCAAGCTATCTACAAAATTACATTTATTTATGACAATTTTATAATAAAAAATTTCTAACATTATACGCTTTCATGCACTAAATTCATTCAATTTACTTTGTAATATACTCCCTCATGTCTATAATATAGGACACTTTAGAAAGAAGATATGATTCAGAATATAAATCACCTCCAATTTAATTAATACTCTTTTCTTATTTTGCCTCTGTGATTAATATTCACTTTCTAACTTTGCCCACTCATTATTTCTCATCTCTCTCTAAAATATCATTTCTAATGCAATTAAATACATTTCTAAAAAAAAAAAAGTAAAAGTGAAAAAAATTAACATTTTTGAATATATTAAATGACTTAACTGTTATTTCTTATTTTTCATTATATAGTTGAAGTGTTCTATATTGTTAACTAGAGGCAGTGTATAGCTTAATTTTATTAGAATTTAGACAATTCTAAGATTAAAAAACATTTTTTGTCACCAGAATTCACAACCCATTATGCTCATGGAGGATTGCACTTGCAACCTCTTACTTAAATCAAAACTTGAGGAGGTGCTAAGCTAAGCAGCTCCAACAAATTCAAATTTTTTTTTCTATATTAGTAATTGTTATTGATGTTATTTATAATATTAATACGAAAACAACTCTTCCAATAAATATAATGTTTGATCCTACCGCCAAAATTTTCATTAAAATATCTTTGTATGTATATCATACACTTTTCATCAATGAAAAAGACTTAGATGATGCCTTAGTAGCTTAAGGGCAACCATGCTCAATAATGAAAAAATCTTGATGTTGTTTCTTGTAAAGTTCCAGGTCAAAAAAAAAAAAGCTAAAAAAATAGTAGTTCATTAGCTATGTCTCAATTTGGATTTTAACCTTAATCTGGTTGGTTAGTTAAAAATTTATATAATTAGCAGAGATATTAGGGGGGGAAAGCTAATATTTTAGACAAAACATGTTATATTGGCAAAAACGAAAAGATAGAACATGTTATATTATGAAATATGCAAAAAATGATTAAATGGATTAAGGTGCAATTTTACCAATAATAAATTTTATAATCAATAATTTAAAATAGTATAAATTCATATTTTTATAAATTTATACTATTTTAAATAATGTTATTCTGAAGTGGGGAATGAAGGCTTAAGGGTATTTTCGTATTTTGGCCGAGATTTCAAAATGACAGATTCCTCTCAAAATCTGACACCCGCCTGAATTGTCCTTTCCCATTTTCGTTATACTGAAATATCTTTTTCTATTTTTTAATGTAGTTTTTTAGAATTTTTCCTTTTTTAAATTGTTATTTAACATTATTCTGATCCAAGCTGACCTGTGTACCAAACATATATTGCTGATGCCATATAACTGTACGAGACGAGTTTTATTAATTTTATAGTAATTTCTATTTATATTATATCTATTGTACAACACAATCCAAGCTCTGCGTCTTTGTCCACCTTTCAAGATATTTTCTTCATTTCTGAGCCAAGCGTTGTCGTTGATGGATGCATCCAAGTGAAGTGTTGGATTCTTAATTATTTTATTGGCTGACAATTAATATAACATCAATCCTGAATGTGTTTGGATTGATGATTGGATAAGTGACTTATTTTCACTTAGACTTATGGAATCTTAAAATTAGAAAAAAGTTATATTGGATAAAATGATGAGTGTTTGAATTGACGATTTGATAAGTAACTTATGTAAAAGTGAATGATGTTTGATTTAACTTTTGCATAAATAAATTTTGTATTATTTAAGAGAAAAAATTGTAAAAATTATGAAAAATGAAAAAATGAAGGGATAATTGTGAAAAAGTCTTCATTGACAACTTAATTGCAAAATGGGACTTAGAAAGATATCTACACACGGAATGATTTTTTCACAATTTTCTCAAAAATTAACTTTGAAAATTTGGCAATGGTACAATTTTAATAAAATTATATCAAACTCTAATTTAAATTGGTACACTCCAATATTTTTTTCTATTGTGCACCTCAAGATTAAATTTTATAAATTATATCAAACTCTAATTTAAATATTAAATCTTAACTCATATTTTCACATAGCTCAAAATTTAACAAAATAAACTGATTAAAACCTCAATAATACCTCTAATAATTCAAATAAATTATTTAAACTAAATTTAATCAGTAAAAATAGCATATAGAAACTAATTTATGACATGTTTATAAAAGAAATTGATTATAAAATCATAAAACAACTAAATAGTAAATCTAAACTGATTAAAATTAATTATTAATTATTCTCTACATTTCTACAGTCATATATTGACAAAACTCAAACCTTGCCTAAACTCTTATCCCAAATTATTCTCTAATTAGCAGAAGATTACTATATAAAGAAAGAGAAAATTATTTAGAATATTTTTAATAAAAGAAGTTTTGTGATTAGAAGTTATTTTGAGTACTTCATTGATTCCCAAAGATATGAAAATACTCCTATCAATATTATTTTACACACACGCACGCACATAAGCTCCAATAAGCTCCATTTTGAAGCTTATTACTTTTTCCAACTTTTGATTTTTTTTACTTCAAATCTTATCACTGAACCAAACATCCATTTTAACTTTTCCACTGTTTAAACCCGTTTTCATACACTAACGTCAAAACAAACACCTATTTTATTGATTCGTAACAAGTTATATATATTCAACCCTTAATTAAAGCTATCTTCTGTCTTCAAAATGCCTTCACAGACCCATATCAAGTCATTATTATTAGTAGACTATTTTTTTTACAAAATGATCAAATATATTTATACGTATAAAAACATTAGTGCAACATAACAGTACTAAAGAAATATAACAAACCTATGACACTAGCAGACCTTCAACTTCAATGGACAAGATGGTTCACAAGATTGAACATAGAAGATATAGCCACACAAACAACTACTACAACCACCGTAATCAACAACCAAATTAAAACCTCCAACACGTTAAGAAATAAAAGGATAAAACTAGTCAGCAAGATGGAGGCCATGTCAAGCCATAGACATAAAGATGATGATCCATCAATAAAACATAAGCAAGTAGTACATCTTTTGGAGAATCCTCTCCTTTCTCTTGTAATGCCGCATAATGAAGAATTCATCAACAAGAAGTTGTTGAAGAAGTTTATGCCACTATCTTAACTCTCGAAAGAGGAATATCTAGCATCTACCCAAATTGGGTTTGAATGAAATGGGCACATAACCAACTTTGTGTCGGGAGTCCTGTATAGATGGTGCGAGCGCTTGTAATACTTGGAAATTCCACCAAAGGTATACTCGATTATGATGATGGAAGGAAATATAGACTGTAGAATCATATAATGATTTGAATGTAGCAGTCGACCACTAAGCCTAATTTTCAATATAGCCTCATGTTAGTCGTTTAACTTTACCGCAAGCGCACAGGTCGCAAGTAATATAAAAAGATCGTTCCCACGAGGACTATGACAAAAATGAATTAATTATCTTAATTAAGTTATCAATCAGGTTAAGTAAGAATATTTTGAAAGAAATTTTATACTAAAAAATTAATTAATTAAATCGAGAACTTCAAGACAGGAGGAACCTAGGATTATATATCCCCTATTTATTTCATGAACTAATTAATTTACCCTCAATAAGCAATCAAACGAAGATATATATTTGTGTAAGATTCAAAAGTATTCGATAACGCTCACTCGAGTCAAAACCAAATATTTATCCTAATAAACTAATCAATCTCTTGTATTAATTTATAAGGATTAACTTTAAACACCAATCTTAATTTGATAATGTTAGGTTAGTAACTATATCTCTATGATACTAACAAACCATCCGTTTAATATATCTAAACTTCAAGTCTAACATGATTTTACCCAAGTTCTACACTTAAATTATCTTTCTCAAGATTAATTTTAAATGAACAAGACAATTAAATGGTGATCAGACATTTAGAGGCATTAAGAGCAAGATAAAATCAATACAAAAATTAATTCGATGCAAAAAGAGAGTAAATAAATAATTCAATCCATAAATATGTTTAAGAAAATCCTAGAACGAGAAAATTAGTTACTCATGTTCATCAACAAATTAAAACCATAAATAATAATTTGGTTCATATCAGAAACTAAGAAAAAGAGAGAAGAAAAATTAATGGAAAACCAAATTTTAAAGCTCTAAATCTCTTTGAATCTTCAAATCCCAGCTCCCCAAAACTCTGCTTCTCGCTCTCCTCTCGCGTCCGAATCTGAATCTATGCGTCTCAGCGTTCTCGTCTCTCAGTGTTCTGTCTCGGCGTTCTGTTCTGTGCTGTATCCCCTTCTCTGCCTTCCTTTTTATAGATGTAACTTGGTGATTTCCTTGTATTTGCTGCGGGCCCTACGTTGCAAATCTTTTCCAGATATTATGATATCTTTTTGCGTTCAGCTCCCTGTATGTGGCCTTTGGATATTAGTGTATTATCACATATCTCCACACACATTATCCTAAGATATAATGGGAGGTAAAATCCAAATATTAAAATAATGATGATAATAATAATAATCAAATCTGAAATATCTTTATCTTATTTTAATCTATTTTTTTTTTCAGATTATTAAATTATTATTGTTTATCATTATTTTATTAAGAATCTGATATTTATCATGAAATCTCTTCAAATCGGTATCTTATCAAAATCTGATTAAAATCCCTCTGATTTATTATAGATGACTCCCAAATATATTAAAATATGTTTCAAGATTATCTAAAAATAGGGAGTCATCACACCTCCACACTTAATCTTTTGCACTCCTGGGCAAAGAAAAATTGATCTTGAAAATAGGTTGAAACAAAGAAGAGAGACAAATTGAATTAACTAAGAAACTGTGAGAACTTGAGTAAACATACCCTAGGAACTAAGTATACGATATGGGTTGTCAATCACATATAAAGAAATTTTTATTAAGATATGAAATTTAACAAGATTAAATTCAGGTAAAATAGTCACACAAGGGTATAAAGTGTATCACTCAATCCACTAGCATATGGGTTCTTTTTCGCTCAGTTCACTTGTTCAATCACCTTACCCTAGGCTTGTAATAGTTCTAATTTTCCACCACCATTTACATATCCATTCAAAAATCAAGAAGACTTTCTGGCTTGTAATGTTGGAATATAGGTTATATGGAGTAGATGATGGATACTAAGCAATATACATGTAGATCATGCTATACAGATAATTTAATGTAATAATGATATGTATGCTATTCTTCAAGATTCAAGAAGGGTATTCTCTCTTTCTATTTTTTTTCTCTTTTCTTTCTTTTTTTTCAACTATTTTTTTTTCATCTTGAGCTCGTTGTTGATTCCCTTTTGATGCGACCCTGTACATGAGTGATGCAGCACCGGTTACTCAGTTACTCTAACAAGTGCCTCAAGAGGCTTTTAGCCCAACTCATAGCCCTCTTTGGCTTCACCGTTTGACGCGAGCGCCAACATTGATGGTGAAGTGCCCCCGATTACTAAGTGAAGTCGAGAGAAGCCATTGGAGTTGTGTTTTTTTTTTTGAAAACACCCTCCAACATAAAACACTAATAGCAACAATACCACATCTTGTGATTTGATAACATGATCAAACTGATACAATAATGATTATACATGCATATTAACTTAATATAGATACGATATATGAAAAGAAAAAAAAATTGATGGGCTTAAAGGGGTAGCAATGGATGAAGTGTTTGCAGCTTGTGTTTAGGATTCAAAGGTATAAAAATGAATGCCTCTATCATATTAAAGAATTGCACATGTATTAGGTAGCAGTGAAAAGAAATAAGACAAGTTCTAAAGAGTAAGTTGAGACAAGTGAAATATCACACTAGAATTGAATGTTTTAGGCTCAAATTTCCTTCCAACAGGGCTATACTATTTCACCCAATTTAATCAAGTTAAACAATATATCATCATATAAATTGCAATATATGTAATCAACTTCCCTTCATGCAACTAGTAACTAAGCTATATCTATTCAAATTCAACAATCTCAAAATCAAGACAAAGTATCCTCTTTTCCCTTAATTATTTTTTTTTGAAAAAAAAAATTTAATTAAATTACGAGAGTCCTAATTCTCTCCCCCACACTTAAATCAAGCATTGTCCTCAATGTTGCAAAAATTAATAAAGGAGAAAGAAACTAGTACTCCCCTGGTTTAGGTCTCAAATTCTGATGTGGAGTTATTCCTCTGATGTTTCAAAATTGAAGGAGGAAAGAGCGCACGAGCCAGAATTTGGAGCTGCAAGAGGAGCAATCACCCTAAAGCCTGAATAACAATAAGAAAAAGAAAAGAAAAAATAGTAAATGAAAATCAAATCATTGGGTTGCCTCCCAACAAGCGCTAAATTTATAGTCTTCAGCCAGACTATGGCAACATCTCAAGATTCAACTGTTAGAGGTAATGTAGTGGTTTGACGGTCCACTTCACCACCCCAATAGTGCTTCAATCTTTGCCCATTGACTTTGAATTTCTCTTGACTTTTGCCTTCTAACTCTACTGCACCATGATCAAATACTTGAACCACAGTGAATGGTCCTGACCAATGAGATTTTAGCTTTCCTGGAAACAACCTCAGCCTGAAATTATACAAGAGCACCTGTTATCCTGGTTCAAAGGTCTTGAGTATGATCTTCTTATCATGCCACTTCTTAGTCTTTTCTTTATACAATTTAGAGCTTTCATAGGCATGAAATCAAAACTCTTCCAGCTCATTCAATTGTAAGAGTCTCTTTTCTCCCACAGCCGTAGGATCAAAGTTGAGCTTTTTGATAGCCCAATAAGCATTGTGTTCTAATTCCACCGGGAGATGACAAGCTTTCCCAAATACCAATCGATAAGGAGACATACCAATTGGTGTCTTGTAAGCAGTACGATAGGCCCACAATGCATCATCAAGTTTTATAGACCAATATTTTCTTGTGACCCCCACTAATTTTTCAAGAATCTTCTTAATCTCTCGATTAGAAATCTCAGCTTGCCCATTAGTTTGAGGATGGTATGATAGGGCTACCTTGTGCGTAACACCGTATTTCTTTAAGAGCGTTTTGAACTGGTTGTTACAAAAATGAGTACCTCCATCGCTTATAATGGCTCGTGGCGCACCAAATCGAGTGAAAATATGCTTCTTCAAGAAATTGACCACCACCTTACAATCATTGGTTGGAAAAGTAGCCGCTTCAACCCATTTTGACACATAATCTACAGCCACAAGAATATATTGATTATTGAAAGATTTAGGGAAAGGTCATATGAAGTCTATTCCCCAAACGTCAAACAATTCCACTTCAAGCATGTTATTAAGTGGCATCTCATTCCGTTTAGAGATGTTTCCCAATCTTTGGCACCGATCACATGTCAAGGCAAACTCATAAGAATCTTTAAACAAGGTGGGCCAGAAGAAGCCACATTGTAAGACTTTTGCTGTAGTTTTATTACCTCCAAAGTGCCCTCCATACTCAGAAGAATGACAGCACTTTAATATTTCCTATTGCTCATTTTTTGGTACACATCTTCTCATCAATTGATCAGCACAATGATGAAACAAGAATGGTTCTTCCCAATAATATAGCTTAACATCATGCAAGAATTTTCTTCGTTGATGATAATTCAAATCAGGAGGAATAATGTTGCAAACTATATAGTTAACAAGGTCAGCATACCAGGGAGTATCAAAGTGGCTCACAGCAAATAGTTGCTCATCCGGGAATGTCTCATGAATGGCTTTGTTAGCTTCTAGTTGAGCATCAGTACTCAACCTCGATAAATGATCAGCAACTTGATTTTTTGTACCCTTCCTATCTACAATATCAAGATCAAATTCCTGTAAGAGAAGTACCCATCGCATCAATCTTGCCTTTGAATCTTTCTTGCTGAATAAATATTTAAGAGCTGCATGATCTGTGTGTACAATGACTTTGGCTCCTACCAGATAAGAACGAAACTTTCCAAAAGCAAATACCACAGCAAGAAGCTCTTTCTCAGTGGTTGAATAGTTTTCTTGGGCAGCATCAAGTGTACGACTGGCATAATAGATTGGGTGAAAGGCTTTATCCCTCTTTTGGCCAAGAACTGCTCCCACAGCAAAGTTACTAGCATCACACATCACTATGAAGGGCAAACTCCAATCTGGGGCCATCATTATAGGCGCAGTCATAAGTTTCTTCTTTAGTTCTTCAAATGCTTGAAGGCAGGCTTCATCAAACTTGAATACTACGTCTTTCTTAAGCAGAGCACAGAGAGGCTTGGTAATGTTGGAGAAGTTTTTAATGAAGCGACGGTAGAAACCAGCATGGCCAAGAAAGCTTCGCACCCTCTTAACATTCACCGGTGGAGGAAGTCGTTCAATTACTGCAATTTTAGCTCTATCTACTTCTAAGCCATTCTTTGAGACTTTATGGCCTAGCACAATTCCTTCTTTCACCATAAAGTGACATTTTTCCCAGTTAAGCACTAAGTTGGTTTCTTCACAACGTCTTAACACATTGGCCAAATTAAATAAGCATTCATCATAGGAATCTCCAAAGACTGTGAAGTCATCCATGAAAACTTCCATAGATTGCTCAATCATATTAGCAAAAATGGCCATCATGTATCGCTGAAAGGTAGCTGGTGCATTGCATAATCCAAATGGCATACGCTTAAAAGCGAAGGTCCCATATGGACAAGTAAAAGTGGTCTTTTCTTGATTTTCAGGGGCAATAGCAATCTGATTATACCCAGAATATCCATCCAGAAAACAGAAGAATTCCTTACTAGCAAGTTTATCCAGCATCTGATCAATGAATGGAAGAGGAAAGTGATCCTTTCGAGTTGCTGCATTCAAATTACTATAATCCATGCAAACCCTCCAACCAGTAACGGTGCGAGTAGAAATTAGCTCGTTGTGGGTGTTAGCCACTACAGTCATACCATCCTTTTTGGGGACACATTGGACTGGGCTCACCTAAGAGCTGTCTGAGATAGGATATACTATGCCCGCGTCAAGCCATTTAAGAATTTCCTTTTTCACAACTTCCCTCATGATTGGATTCAACCCCCTTTGATGCTTAATGGATGGTTTATGCTTGTCTTCAAGAAGGATTTTATGCATACAAGTAGAGGGACTAATACCCTTGATATCAGCAATAGTCCAACCAATGGCTCTTTTATGAGCCTTCAAGACGTCAACTAGTTGCTCCTCCTATTGAACAGTGAGATCAGAAGCAATGATAACAGGAAGGGTATTATTTTCTCCTAAGTAGACATACTGCAAGTGAGATGGCAAAGCTTTTAGCTCAAGTGAAGGTGGTTCCTCTAGGGAAGGTTTCAACTTTGGTCTGTCAATAAAACCCAAATCAAGTGATTCAAACTGCATTCGTCCTTGAGGATAAGGAATCGATGCATCCATGATAGCTTTGCATTCCTTTATTATAACATTTTCTGAATCAATCCCAAGTATTGCAGCTTTAAGTGGGTCATCAGTCATACCTTTTTCATATTCTTTTTGTACCATAGGATCAAGCAAGTCAATGAAGAAACAGTCCTCTGGAATATTAGGAGATTTAATCAACTAATTCATATTGAAGGTGACATGCTCATCAGCTACTCTCAGAGTTAACTCACCTTTCTCTACATCAATCAGTGTTCTAGCGGTTGCCAGAAATGGTCTCCCTAACAGCAAAGGTAATTCTTTATCTGCCTCAAAGTCAAGTACAATGAAGTCTGCTGGAAAGATAAACTTGTCAACTTTCACTAATACATCTTCAATGATTCCATGAGGTTGAGATAGACTTCTATCAGTAAATTGAAGAGTAACTGTTGTTGGTCGAGCTTCACCCAATCCCAACTGGTTGTAGACAGATAAAGGAATAAGGTTAATACTAGCTCCAAGGTCACACATTCCTTTTCCCAAGAATTTATCTCCAATATGGCAAGGAACAGAAAAGCTCCCAGGATCTTTCAATTTTGGAGGCATCTGCTTAATGATATTAGTGAAGCTCTTAGTCACAGCAACTGTCTCAAACTCACTGAATCGTCGCTTCTTAGCTAGAATGTCCTTCATAAATTTGGCATATTTAGGCATATGTTCCAAAGCTTCAGCAAATGGTATGTTGATGTGGAGTTGCTTGAATATCTGAATGAACTTCTTGAATTGCGAATCTTCTTGATGTTTTTTAAGTCGCTGAGGGAATGGTGGTTGAGGCACATATTTTAAAGTAAAAGTGCAGGTCTTCTCCTTATTTTCATCTATTTTCTCAAGAGCAACAGATTGCTCTCTAGCCACCTCATCAATATCTGTCTGTATTTCATCTTCTTGCCTAGTAGTAACCTTATTACTTGCACTCTTTTTCTTTCCACTTTGGCTAGGAATGTCAGCTAGTTGCTTTCCACTTCTTAAGGTTATTGCTTTGCAATCTTCCTTACCATCTCTTCTAGGATTAGGAACGGTGTCACTGGGTAGACTATTTCTGCTGAATGTGTTCATTTGAGATGCTATTTGGCCCACTTGTATCTCAAGATTTCTGATAGAGGTATCATGAAGATTAACCTTGCTTATTATACCTTCCTGGCTCTTAAGAATCTGTCTTAAGAGCTGGTTTGTCTCTGAATTACTTTCTCTAGATTTTTGTTGTTGCTCAAAACCTGGTGGTGCCATTGGCTTGCTAGCATAATGATTAGGTGGATTCTCATTTGGTCCATTCTTCCAAGAGAAATTTGGATGATCTCTCATACTTGGGTTGTAGGTGTTAGAATAGGGATTGCCACGAGGATATCTTTGATTGTTGTTCAAGTAATGGACTGTCTCCATAGTATGTGGGTAATATTCATAAGAATGTGCTTCTCCACAAGTTTCACAAGAGAGGCATGAGGCCTGGATGGCGTGAATACCCTTGGAAGATGTCTTCTCTATCTTCATTTCAAGTTGATCAAACCTCTTGGCCATAGCTGCAAGTTGAGTGGCAATATCTTTAGATACATTAGAAGCATTGGAAGTATTTGGCTCTTTATAAGTCCTATACCCAGATCGTGCTTTATCGGATTGTTGCAGAGTGCTAAAAGCAATTTCAACATATAACTTTAATAATTCAGACACTTTCTTCTTGCCAATCCCACCGTTGCAAGCATTCTCGACCGCAGAAACGGTAGGACCATCCAATCCAGCCCAAAAAGCTTCTAATAACACATAAGTCTTCTGCTCATGATTAGGACAGTTGTGCCACATTTCTTTGAATCTCTCCCATGCCTCATGAAAGAGTTCACCTGGTTCTTGTGCAAAGTCCAATAACTCAGCTCTTTGCACTGCTCGTTTACCCCTTGGAATAAATCTTGCTTTGAATAGAGAAGCTAGGGTGTCCCATGTAGAAATAGAATTGGGAGGTAGAGCCATGAGCCAAGCTGTTGCCTTTTTATCTAAAGACATGGGGAAGAGTCTCAATCTCAATGCATCATAAGACACTCCTTGCTGTTTGAAATTTTCACACATTTGAACAAATTTTGTCAAATGCTCAATTGGGTCTTCATTCTGATTTCCTGTGAATGTACCAATCATCTGGAGCATCTGGAGCATAATTGGCCTCACCTCAAAATTTCTAGCAGTAATAGCTGGGAATTGAATGCTAGATTGATAGGTGGTGCTCTCCTGTTCCATATATTCATCCAAAGTACGATCCATATCCTCATCATTACGGTGTGCCATGATCTTTGGATCAGGTGACGTTAGTTCTTCTGATGATTCTGATTCAGACTTAAGTTCCTTCTCTTCAGTATGATGATCGTCGTCCAGGTTGTTAGGATGGATTACCAGTGCGCCACTCATACGTCGAGAGATACCTGCAAATCCAAACAATAATTGAGGAGTATCGAACTTATAAAAAAAATCAAGAAAAGAAAGAAAATACTCAGACGTGATTAATCACACAATTAAGATGAATAGTTCAATGAGTTTTTTGCCAAAGCCCCCGGCAACGGCGCCAAAAACTTGTTAGCCGTTTAACTTTACCGCATGCGTACGGGTCGCAAGTAATATAAAAAGATCATTCCCACGAGGACTATGACAAAAATGAATTAGTTATCTCAATTAAGTTATCAATCAGGTTAAGTGAGAATATTTTGAAAGAAATTTTATACTAAAAATTAATTAATTAAATCGAGAACTTCAAGACAGGAGGAACCTAGGATTATATATCCCCTATTTATTTCATGAACTAATTAATTTACCCTCAATAAGCAATCAAACGAAGATATGTATTTGTCTAAGATTCAAAAGTATTCGATAACGCTCACTCGAGTCAAAACCAAATATTTATCCTAATAAACTAATCAATCTCTTGTATTAATTTATAAGGATTAACTTTAAACACCAATCTTAATCTAACAATGTTAGGTTAGTAACTAGATCTCTATGATACTAACAAACCATCCGTTTAATATATCTAAACTTCAAGTCTAACATGATTTTACCCAAGTTCTACACTTAAATTATCTTTCTCAAGATTAATTTTAAATGAACAAGACAATTAAATGGTGATCAGGCATTTAAAGGCATTAAGAGCAAGATAAAATCAATACAAAAATTAATTCGATGCAAAAAGAGAGTAAATAAATAATTCAATCCATAAATAGGTTCAAGAAAATCCTAGAACGAGAAAATTAGTTACTCATGTTCATCAACAAATTAAAACTATAAATAAAAATTTGGTTCATATCAGAAACTAAGAAAAAGAGAGAAGAAAAATTAATGGAAAACCAAATTTTAAAGCTCCAAATCTCTTTGAATCTTTAAGTCCTAGCTCCCCAAAACTCTGCTTCTCGCTCTCCTCTCGCGTCCGAATCTGAATCTATGCGTCTCAGCGTTCTGTCTCGGCGTTCTGTTATGTGTTGTATCCCTTTCTCTGCCTTCCTTTTTATAGATGTAACTTTGTGATTTCCTTGTATTTGCTGTGGGCCCCACGTTGCAAATCTTTTCCAAATATTATGATATCTTTTTGCGTTCAGCTCCCTGTATGTGGCCTTTAGATATTAGTGTATTATCACATATCTCCACACACATTATCCTAAGGTATAATGGGAGGTAAAATCCAAATATTAAAATAATGGTGATAATAATAATGATAATAATAATAATCAAATCTGAAATATCTTTATCTTATTTTAATCTATTTTTTTTAGATTATTAAATTATTATTGTTTATCATTATTTTATTAAGAATCTGATATTTATCATGAAATCTCTTCAAATCGGTATCTTATCAAAATCTGATTAAAATCCCTCTGATTTATTATAGATGACTCCCAAATATATTAAAATATGTTTCAAGATCATCTAAAAATAGGGATTCATCACCTTGTATAACCCCCAGAAACATTATGGAAGTGTCTAAATAGTACATTTGACATTGTAGGATCGAATATGAAGCCCCGAGCTGTTTGCACGTAGATTGAGGCACACGTTTTGAGGCATAAAAGGGTTAAGGTAGGGAACTTATCTCTCTTGCATGCTCTGATAATTGTATTAATGTGTTGATGTATGTTATTGCTTTGCTTGATTATGTGGAACATGTATGAATGATTTGAAGCTATGTTTCAATATATGCTATAGCCATATGTGTACCATTCAAAGCATTGAGCTTATAGATTTGCCATTGTATGTGTGCATAAGTTATGTGATGCAAGCATGTCATGCATTAAACACTTATCTTGCCTACATATTGATAATGTTTCCCTACTGAGATTCTCTCGAATCTCACCCTCCCTTACCAACAATTTAGACAGGGCAAGTGGCTCGTGGAGGGAGCGGCTAGGACTCCTTCAAGATGAGAGTTGGTAGTTGGTTATAAATGAGTTGTGAAGACTGTATATGATTCGGTTGAATATAGGGTTATAAATTTGAGATGAGATTGTGTAATCCCCATTTGAAGAATTGTAATGGGCAATTGTGCCCCGTGTATCTTTAGCGGAGGTATGTACCCGGGATTGCCGGGATGATTATGTTGCGCACTCTGATATTTATATGAATGTGATTTATCTTCACTTAGTAATTATATTCGAAATGTGAATATGAGACCAAGTTAATTAGATTTTAAAAGGTATTTGTGAAAACCCTATCTCAAGGATGGGATTTTAAATGAGTTTTGATTCGAAATGTGTAGTAATTGTATTCGGAATGTGAATGTGAGACTTAGTTATAAATGATTTTGAAAGTTATATGTGAAAATCTCGTCTGGTAGATGGGTTTGAAATTGTTATTTGATCATTAGTGGTCTCTATTTCATTTTAATCCCGTATTTCGGATATAATTACGGAAGGGGGTTACAATGAAGATGAGATCAGTTTTTGGTTTTCCCCATGCCTAAAAACTGACTTGAGGGAGAGAGGAGAGAGGAAAAATGCTTTGACAATTTTGACCACATCAAATGGTTCCTCTTTTGACACATGTCATGTTGTTAGTCTCTCCACCACAATTCCTTTTGAACTCAAAGCACATGATTCCACCCTACTTGATTCATTGATAGGTGACTCTCAACCATTGATCTTTAAGTTACCAATGAGTTTCCTATTTGGTAACTGACCAATTGGTCGGTAACTTTACCGTTTTGCCCCTGATTATCACAACATATACCAAATCATCCTTAAACACATTTATATCATTCCTTTAACTCAACCATGTGCACTCCCTTATATTTTGACCCAATTTGGACACTAATTCACAATTAACCTGAAATACAGGGTTTAGGCACTGGCTATAACACATTCCAGTCAAAATTCACATCTTATGTTTCAAAAATGTTTGATTAACATTAATTACATCACATTTGAAGTCATTAGCCTTAAATCACAATTTAGGATATTACACTAATGAAGACATATTGGATAACTAATACTAAGAGCATATAACACAAAGATGTAGAAAATCTAGTAGCAAGTAGAAGCTGGTGAAATTTCATGAGAACCTCCTTGTCTCCTAAGCTATCGGACAATTGGAGCAAAGGGCTAAGATAAACTAAAAATCCTAAATTAGAATTCTTAGTCATATTCACACAGATCAGTTCCATACCAACATGATGTGAAGCTGAGAGATAAGAGATCAACTTCTTAGCTACAAAACATTCATGTGCTTTAAATCAAACACTGATTCCAGCAATGTCTTCCTTTGCATCTGAATACTATGCAAGCAAGATGTTGATCTTGAAGCTTTCCATGAACCAGCACCCCTTAAGTTTGTGTGTCATCCAACTCCTGATCTTTGAAATCTTCATTCCTTATACTTGTCATGGAAAATTTCTGGTTTTCTCTTTCATCTTCCCCTTTACTTCCCCTTTTGAATTTTTCAACAATAGGAGTTTGCTCTTTGTCAATATCCTCCTTAAACCGAGATCATTTTAAGGAAGATACCAAGGACGACAAGTTGATATTGTTATCTACTAGTTCTAAAGTATTAGAAGCATACCTGATTATCTTTTGAAGCCTATTTCGGATTATCTTGTCTAATTTCTTTGGCTTCTTCAATAGCTCCTGATATGCCCAATCTATCGATCTTTTCCTCTTCTTTGAGACTAAATGAAGAGACGACTGCAAATTGAAAGATGAAGAGTACACCTTTGGATTTTGTATGTTACAGTAATTATCATACTTAGATTTAGGTGCCTCAAGGCTTGGTAGCTGTACCTTCTAAAGAAACCTTAGCGGCCATCCAACACACAAGATGATTTCAAGTTGAGGGGAGGTTAAATGGAAGAAAAGAGGGGATGTGCATGGAATATTAATAAACTACTTGCCTAGATCCCAACTACAAAATTTAAACTCCGTTATTATTATTTTTTAATATAAGACTGGATAGCCTCACAACAAGACAAGGATACAGATAATAACTACAACAGCCTATCCCCTTTCATCATTTTCTACCTTTGGTTCAAGAGGTGGAAGATGATCAAAGATACAAAAATTTCATGGAATACTATGTGCTAGTTTCGCTAGCCAATCAGCGAGGATAAGGTCCTCTCTGGGTACATTTACAAACTTTATCTTCTAAAATCTCTATAAAAAAGGTTCCTAATCTCATCCATAAGATCTTTGAAAGGATAATCTAGATCACAACCTTTAACAACTAGATTAATGGCCTCTATATAGTCAGACAACAGAAAAATTTTACAGATGCTCTTACTCCAACATAAATAGAGACCATGGATCATGGCTATGAGTTCAACTATAACAGGGGGAACACCAATAAGTTTGCAGCTAAAACCACAAATCCATTGATTATTGGTATCTTTCACTATTCCACCGCACCCACTATTACTATTTCTTAAGACTGATCCATCCACCTATAATGCAAAATAGTCTTCAAACGTGTTTGGATGGTTGCCTTGATTTGAACGCCCCATATTGACAAGAGTACCACTCTGCATAAGGTCTTGGTCAACAATTGCTCTGAAGAAACTGGATGTTGAATTCTGATCTTCCCTTTGGCTTACTCCTCTAAATAACTTGTTGCATCGTGATATCCAAATATCCCAGCAGACATACCCAAACAAAATTTGCCATTGAACTTTCTTTGTGTATCCCTTACCAGCTTCACATGTCATATTCCATTTAATCCAACCTGTGACCTCAAGTGAAACAAAATTGCTCCACTGATCTTGTGAAACCACTACTTTCCATCTATCTATAACATTTGAACAGTCTCATAGAAGATGCATGGAGTCCTTCATCAAATATAAGAAAAAGGACATGAATCTAACTCATGAATTCCTTTATTGACTCTCAGTTGTGCTGTGTGAGACCTTTCATGTGCTACTAGCCATATAAGAGATTTGATCTTTTCCAAGACTCGCCATCTCCATATGAGCTTCCAAATGCTATTAGCATTCTCACTAGGACCGATAATAGGTAGATTTCACAGTAAAATGACCGTAAGAGGATGATTTCTAATAGAATTTATCTTCTCCTTTCTCCTCACGGGGTGGGTGAGCACAGGTAATATAGTCAATGATCTCTAGTCTGAACCATCTTCGAAGCTTATGTCTATCCCAATTCGCTCCAATCGTCGCATAGTCTATAACTCGTTCATTACAGTTTATCGACCATTGCAATCCCGAAATAATATCTATTAGAAAGATGTTGAGATTCGACCAATTCCTAAACCAAAACGAAGTGTTTTTTCCATCACCAATTCTCTTCCCTAAACATTTTTTGAAATGTTCCCAAACAACACATATTACCCTCCAAGTAAGGGATGAATTGCACTTTTTAACTACTTCTGGAATATTCACTCCTTCACAGTTATATTTGGATTTCAGAACTCTAACCCATAATACATTTGGCTGACATATTAGCCCGCAACAAAGCTTCATTAAAAAATCCTCATTCTGAAGCCTGAGGTTTCTAATACCCAAGCCTTCTGCCTTTTTATCTTTTGAAACCACCTCTCAGGACACCAAATGAGTATTCTATATCCTGTCTTGTTCACCCCATAGAAAGTCTTTGCTTTTTCATTCTAAATCCTTAATTACACTTATAGGAAGAAGTATAGTTTGCATATGGTATGAAGGCATAGCAATAGAACCGCCCTAATCAAAGTAGTTCTTCCCACCATGTTCAAATAGTTCCTTTTCTACCCCGAAAGACGCTAGTGAGTTTGTTCAATAATCGAAGCAAAATTCATATAGGTTGCCCTTTTGTGAAGTAAAGGGATCTCTAAATACTTTCCTAAATCCCCTGTCAACCCTACTCTAAGCCTTTGGCTCAATCCTGGCACTATATTAATGGGAACATTTTTTGAGGAGAATACCTTTGTCTTGGCTCTATTAATCTTTTGTCCCAACATTCCACAGAACTTCTCAATACACTTTAGCAGAACATCTATATGAGATTCTAAGGCTTTACCAAACAAAACTAGATCATCTGCAAAAAAAAACAGATGAGATAACTTTGGCCCTCTAGAATTTAGTTAGATAGTCTCCCATTCTCCTTCATCCACAGCATCCTGTATGATATAATTTAATCATTCCATACATAGAGTAAAAATATATGGAGACATCAGGTCACCTTGGCGAATAACCCTAGATGGAGTAAAACTTTCAGTAGGTTCTCCATTCCAAAGGACTTGAAAGGATGAATTGGTAATCATCCCATAATGATCTCACACTACTTATTGTCTAGCCCAAGGGCCAAGAGGGTGTCAAAAATGAAAGGCCACTCAAGCTGATCATAGGTCTTTTCCAGGTCCACCTTTACTGCGAGCTAACTATTATTCCCTTTTTTAGAATGTATAGAGTGAATGACTTTTTGGGCTATGACGATATTATCACTGCTTTATCTTCCTACTATAAAATTGCTTTGATGAGGTCTTAGCACCTTTCCCATGATTGCCTTAAGTCTATGGTTGATGACTTTTGTGACAATTGTATAACTTACATTGCAAAGGCAAATAGGTTTGAAATCCTTAATTGATTCCAGCTTTTTATTCTTGGGTAGAAGCACCAGGTTGGCATGATGATGCTTTTAATAGTTAAAGGCTCATTAAAAATATTTTTCACCAGAGATAAGACAGATTCTTCAACTTTATTCCAGTACTCATGATAAAAGAACACCTGAATCTCATCAAGGCTAGGTGCTTTAAAGGCTCCAAGATCAAAAATCCCTGCCTTAATTTCATCCTCCGATACACATGCATTCAAACTCACCAATTCTTTTGGATTTAAAGGGGAAAATGTATTATTTGTCTGAGGGGGTTGAAAGTGGCTCAACTCGCTTTTAAAGAGCTTTTTATAATAGGTTAAAGCCATTGTCTTTAGCTTATCCTGTTCAAACACCCACACCCCATCCAAGTTCTTCAGACCCTCAATTCGATGCCTTTCCATCTGATGATCATTGAATTATGGAAGAATTTTGTGTTTCGGTCTCCCCATTTTAACCAATTGCAATGGGAATTTAGGAACCATATCAGTTCTTCTTATGCTAAAACTTTGTTATATTATGTCCACAAATTCTATTCAATTTGCAATAGTTGTTGGCTATCTCTTCAATATCTTTCCCGTTCAATTCCTTCAATTCTTCTCATAATCCTTTATTTCTTTTGATGAATATTCTTCACCCTAACTTTATTCTAATTAGTGGCCTTGTACTTAAAAGAGTCTATTTTATCCTACCAGTTTCCTGATAACCAGCTTTCTTTCACCACTTCTGCAAAAACATCTTCCAAGAGCCAAGCTGCTTGACACCAAAAGTGTAATACCCCGGCTTTTGAGACTTGAGCTTAGAGAATAAGCCTAAGATTAGTGGATTGTTAAGCCCTGGTTTAGCAAGATCCCAAATTGTAATTAAGGGTTAATGACTTCAAAAGTGGATGTGGTTAGTGATAAATAACCCTTTTAGAGAATATGATGTGATTTGGCACTCGAATGTGATTCATGTGTGTTGTGAGCAGTGTCCAAACCCTGTATTTGAGTTCAATTGTGGATTAACATCTAAATTGAATTAGAATAGAGGGAAGAATTGAATAGGGTATTGTGTTGGAAATGGCGTCATAGTGTGTTTTGATGTCATTGAAATTGGTTTGGAACTTTGGAATGGAAAAGTTGCAATGTTAGGTTTTGAAATGTGAATTGTGTTAACATGTTGAGATTGTTGTGAAAACATGTCAATGAGATGTGAATTTGATTGATTTGGTGTTTTCAATGGATTCCTTGTGAAAATTTATGTGGGGATGATGTTTGGTATGAAAATGGAACCATTGGAAGCAAAGATGCAAAATTTGAAATTCTGTCCAGTGAAACTCTATTCTGGGCAATTGGATTGTGTGAACATTTTGAATGACCAAATGGTGTCTAAAAATTCTGAAACTTTCTAGTCTTATAGTTAACATCTCAAGATTCAAAATGGACATATAATTTGTGCCATTTCGTTTTGTGAACTAGGAGATATGACTGTTCAAAGTTTGGGATGGAAACTGAACTCTGTTTTGGGGCAGCGATGAGTTTTATGTAATTCTGGAATTTTGTAGTAATTTTGGGTAATAGACCATATTTTTCCTATAAAGAAGACTTAAATACCTTTCATTTGACTTTGTAACCACCTCATTTTGATTTTTCTAGAATTAGTTATAATTTTTCAAAGTTTGGGCAGAAATCTGCTAAAAATCCGAAAATTGAGAATTATGGCATCATCATATATATTGATGACATAAGCATGGGATATGTTATTAAAAGTTTTTTTCCCTTCTTCCTCCTCATTTCTGATGCTGAGAATAGCTGAAAAGAGAGAGAGACGTTTGAGATCTTTAGAGAGAGAAAGAGGAAGAAATCTCGCAAGGTAAGCCGATTTCTCCGACGATCTAGCTCCTAACGCGTATAACTCCGTTCCTAAGCTACTCTTCTATGTAATTTTAGGTTTGGAAGCTCCATTTCTTGTGTTGAAGTGAGCTAGGGATCAACCACTCTTGAGAAAAACTAATGGGAGCTTGAGTTAACTTCCAAACTCTTATGTATTGACTATTCTGGCTGCTGTGGACAATTTAATCAGTAAAATTTTGCCGGATTGTCATTGGTTTCAAAAATGGAAAATGGGTGTGTGGGGCTGTTATGCTGCCCAAATTGGTACTAAATGGTAGTTGTAACCTAATGGAATAGTCAATAAAGTGGTTAGGAGTATAAAGAAATGCGTTTACGGAGCCGAAACCAAAAAATCCCAATTTTTCCCGGGGAATCGAGAATTTTGGCCAAGGCTAGTTTGGAGGGGTTAGAGATGGATTTCCAATGATTTGATGATTCCATTGAGTTCAGGAGCAAAAATTAGGTGAGGTTACAGTTGGTCACTTTTTCAAAAAAGGCCGAAAAAGCATACGAAAACGCCCCTGAAACCCTTAAAGTTGGGCTATCAAGGGTAAATTTGTAAATTAACATTGAATTTGATAATTCTGAGTCCGAAAATGGATTCCTTAGGCGAAAATATGTCAGAATAGCCCATGTCAAAATTTCAAGAAAAGTACAGCCGGGCCGGGTACGGCGGGGCCGGGCCGGGTCCTCGGTGGTATTTTAGTAAATTTTCAATATAGCCTCATATAACCCCCAGAAACACTATGGAAGTGTCTAAATAGTACATTTGACATTATATGATCGAATGTGAAGCCCCGAGTTGCTGGTATGCAAATCGAGGAGAAAAGCCTAGAGGTAGGGGACTTACCTTACTTGCATGTATTTGATATCTTTGCTTGTGTAGTGATGTATGTGATTGCTTTACTTGATTGTGTAGAGCATATTTGAATAAATGAAGTTCTGTTTCTGTTTTGTTGTGGCCATAGTTTTGTTACATGTAACATTAAGCATGTAGAAATGTCATTATGGGCCATGCATCTAAATAAAGCTAACATGTCATACACATAGCATCTATCATGCATGCATTAGGGTATCTGTTCCTACTGAGCTTCTCTTGAATCTCACCCTCCCCTACCAACAATTTAGATAGGGCAAGTGGCTCGTGGAGGGAGCGGCTAGGACCCCTTCGAAATGAGAGTTGGTAGTTGGTTATCAATAAGTTGTGAAGACTGTATATGATTCGGTTGAATATATGGTTATGAATTTGAGATAAGATTGTGTAATCCCCATTTGAAGAATTGTAATGGCAATTGTGCCCTGTGTATCTTTAGCGAAGATATGTACCTGGGATTGCCGGGATGATTATGTTGTGCACTCTGATATTTATATGAATGTGATTTATCATCGCGTAGTAATTGTATTCGAAATGTGAATATGAGACCAAGTTAATTAGATTTTAAAAGGTATTTTTGAAAACCTTATCTCAAGGATGGAATTTTAAATGAGTTTTGATATTATTGGTCTCTATTTCACTTTAATCGCGTATTTCGGATATAATTACGGAGGGGGTTACAAAAAGGGAGCCCTTGGAATTCTAGGAGCTCTTATAGGCTCACACTTTACTAGCAGAGCTCTGTGATCAGGGCCAAATTTGCTTAAATGATGAATTTTAGCAAGAGGATATAACATGTTCCACTGATCATTCATAAAGCCCTAATCAATGCATTCTTTCATAAAATTTCTTTCCCAGGTGAACCTTTCCCCTACATAATTGACTTCAATAAGGGATGACCGATTAATGCAATATGTAAATTTGTGCATAGCTTGTATATGAGGACCGAATCCCCCTCTTTTATCTGACACAAATAAGTAAGTATTAAAATCACCAATCATAAACCAAGGGTCCCTAACTGAGTTGCTAAGAGAAATAAGATCAGTACATAGGTTCTATCTTTTAATACGGGATGGTTCCACATGTATACAAGTGAGCTAAACTTGCTATTTTTCAAAATTTCCTCATTGATGTGAACATACTATGTAGTAGAAGAAGAATATCGAGCACACAACTAGTCATCATTCCAAAGCACCCAAATATCCCCCGCATATCTAGTAACCTCAAGTCTCCACTTAGAAAATCCCAGCTTCCTTACTACATTTTTAGCTTTCAGTCTGCTAACCCAAGTTTCCATAAGGATAATAAGGTTAACATCTCTGTTTCTAGTCAAGTCTTTAATTCACCTTGGAAAAGTTTTTGATGCTGCCCTACAGTAATTCCAAGATAAAAAATTCATGGTGAAACTTAATAAAAAGAGAGAGAAGAAACCAAACCTCAACCATCATTATTTCTTCTATGATTGACGGCATAATCTCGTCACCTTCATCGTCTGTCGTAAGTTTGTCCAGACCTGAATTCAAACTCTGGCTGGCTACCCTCTCATTCATGTTGTAAGTGACCGCTTCCTGCTCTTTAGGACTAAGGGGGATGTCAGGTGGTATGCTCACTGGTGGTTCGTTGACCTTCAAGCAATCTTGTGAATTGGAACTAATTGCTTAAACTTGATGAGCATCACTTGTCAAAATCTTTTATGGTGGGTCTTTAAAAGATAACAAGCCCACCCTATTTATCTCTTGAAGTTGGTCCAAGTTAAAAGGCTTTGTAAGAGATAAGGACCCAAAAACAACATGGTGGCCTCGATAGGTATTGCTATTCTTTTTCTTAAAATCTGGTGGGCGAACTCTAGGTTGAACTATTTGGTTTGTTTTGTGGAGCTTCATACTTGGGGCTTTATCCAACTTCATTGGCTTAGAGTCTCCCACTGGGCCTTCACTCATACTCGGTCTATTCACATTCTTCATATTACCACTATCTTTTCACTCTGACTTATTTTGATTGATGTCACCTTATCTTCCTTTCCCTACTTTTCTGACTTCAAACTCTCCTTCTTGAGGTCTGAGCATCCCATGCTCTACTCCTCTTTCTCTTCTAAACTCACTGTTTGCTTGTTGTTCGGCGATCCTATCCAACTACCTTCTTTCAGTTTTACATCACTCTCATCTTTCTTTCTCTAGTCTTTTGTAGATACCTTGTTTGTATGGGATTTCTATGGACTTTCTGGAGTGTCGACGTTGAGTACTTCCTGCAGAGCTTCATACCTTAAACCAAGTCTAACGTTTCTTTCCTTGGATTTGCTTCCTACTGCCCCTTTCTATGCTAGGCTCTTTTATGGGTCTACTGTAGATGGTCTTTGTCTAAAGGTCTTTGTTGCCTTCATCCAAGCTCCGTATTGTTCACCGGAGGAAACACCTGACACGCTAACTGTAATGCCCCAAATTTTGATTAAGGGCTAATGATGATTAGTAAGAATATTCTGTGGATTAAAATTGATTTGAGATCCGGATTAATTATTGGAAATACTCAAAACCCTATATTTTAGCATAATTATATGACAAATAATTATTTGAGCTAAATATGAGGGAAATGGCACATGAAGAAGAGGAAAAGAATGTAAATATATGTTATGTGGCAATTTAAGTTAATGTGCCAAAATTAGTAGAAAAAAATGGAAAATGGTCGGTTAATTAGTCAGTGATTAATGAAGAAATTAATTACTAGCTAAGAAGAAATGAGATGTGTGACTAAATGGCTAATGGAATGGTTAGAGTAACTAATTAGTTATTTATCTTATAAGAGCCAATGAGATTGAGACACTTGGCAAGATAAGAAGCTAGAGAGATTGAGTATTGGGAAAAGTCAAACCCAATATTTTAACATTTTCTTCTCTCTCTCTTCCCTCCTTTTCGCTGAAGCAAGCATGGGCTTGGGGGGAGTATCATCATTCCTTCTTCTTCCTCACTCAACTCTCTCTTCTCTCTCTCTCTCTCTCTCTCCATATTTTTGGTAGCTATTGGAGACCAAAGAAAAGGAAGAAAAGCTTGGTATTAAGATAAGATAATGACCTCAAATGCCAAAACTCCTTTTTTTAATTGCATTGGTCATATTAAAATGTGGTCTAAATAATAATTACAATACTAAATGCACATCTTATCCGGTGTAAATAAAAAGTGAATGTTAGAAAAATAAACAACATTAACACTGGTCAAGAGTTAAACATCGGCTCAGATTAACATATTTTTACCTTATGCCACTACAACCGGTTTGTGCATAATTAAATTATATATTTAACATGAACAATATCCCAAATAATATCATTTACTAAAACCATAATAAAGTATATATATTCTATCATAAAATTAACTTACCACGCTAAAGACAGAAAAAACAACGGAACAAAGATAAAAGATATGTGATCAAGATCAAGATCGAACAAGATGAAGATCATCATTGAATATCTTTTCATTAACAATATATTTTTATCAGGCAACATTAGTACAAAGATTTAAAAAAACATTTACATAAAAAAAACCTTCAATCTTCCTCCTTATCGCTGGAGGCAGAGGAGGAGGAGGAAGGGGAAGAGGAAGAGGCAGGCAGGGTCGTCCGAAAGATTGTACTCAACGACGCTAAGGTTGAGCTTGATGTTGACAGGTTGCAGCAACACGACGTGTCTTCTGAGGCATCTGTCTATGTGATCCATCCCCGCATAGAGCTGCTAAAGAAGCTACTTGGCTGAAGGTAGGGGAGGAGGGGCGAGAGGTGGAGGTGGAGGTGGCTGTAGAGGAAAAGGAGGATGAACAAAATTAACTCTAACGTGTGCCATATTGATATTCTAGAGATGAGAGGAAGAGGAGTCGAATCTAAAGAAAAGAAAGTAATGATGAGTTTAAAAAGACAAGATAGATGAAGATTTGAAGAGACGAGTAGTTGGGAAGTTTACCTTGGAAGCTAAAGAAACTTTAAAACATTCAACACCGAGCATAAAGAAATGATGGTATTTAAAAGGATATTTGCACCGGATGTATAAACATCCGATCTAACAAGAATTTAAATTTTTAAATTTTCTGAATATTTAATATTTATTGATACCTCTTTACATTACAATTGATCTAAAAAATATTATTTACACCGCGCAAAAGCACGATCAGTGTTAAGTTATATCCCTATTTATAAAAAGACATTGGTCATACTTTTAAACTGTCATTGCCTATAAAGGTCTAAATGTGACACTCTTATAGGCTTTTCTTTCTAGTAATGACTAACATTACCTCTACAAATTTGGATATTAATTAGTGGAATATTTGTAGATATATCTTTTTTTTTTGGGAGAATGATAAAAAAGAATTTTAAAATTACAAAATTCTAAATCAGGTATTTTCCATAAAATGAGTTGTAAACTGCATATCGATTTAGGATTTTGCAATTTTAAAGTTCTTTTTTATCATTTTCCCTTTTTTTATTTGGCTAAGGGTATAGTCATCTTTCCAAGATTCGAACTTGTATTCTCCTTTTTAATTATGGGGTGAGACTGCTTACCACCTCAACTAACAGTTTGTTGGTTCTAGATATCTCAATATTAATTTCTAATTGTTGGAACAATTTTGATGGTGGTTGCAAACAATTCCCACACATATTGGCTGAGACGCTAAGTTTTTTTTTTTTTGGCCAAAAGACATATTTAGAAAAAGATGTCTGTCCTATTCAGGCTTGATAATATTTAAAAAAAGATCAATAGATAATAATAAATAATATATATATATATATATATATATATAAACAATTTAACATCTTATTAAAACTTTTAAATGTTAAATTGTAGGCATGTAGTTCTAAAAAACAATAATTTATTATTTATCTTGTACATTATATGAGGAGAAAATTTTATTTCTTTTCAACAAGACAACTCTCTTTGTATATTGTGAAACCATAATATATGTATATATATTGGTATATGAAAACAGAATACAACGAATTAAGTAAGATTTACATTAGTTGGCAAAAAAAAAAAAAAGAAGAAGAAGAAAGATTTTCATTAGAGTTCCTCCTAACTCCAGTACAATACACAGAACTGGTAACAACAAAGTGGAATAAGAAAGCAAGATCACATGACTATATTAAAATACTCGGTAAGTCTGTTTGTTACATCTTCTCAAAATTTAAGAATCCATTAAGCAACAAAATTTCCAAAGAAACTTCCAACAGTGAAACAAGTCTTCCATAACGACAGTCATCAATTCGACTCATAATCTTGCATAAATCTATTTAATTGATGCCATATGTGGTTGTTTAGATCATCTTTAAGTATTTTGTGCTTTATGAAATAAATATGTTAGCAAAACTTTGTCTTGTTAAGCATAAAAATACTTATTTTAAGTGCTCCCATACAAGCACATGTCTTACATCCAATGATCCAAATCCACTTGAGTTAAAAGAATAGGGTATAGGAAATGGGGATTAGTAATACATCACTTCTATATAAAGAGTGATTGGAAAAAGATAAGAGCAATGAATCTGTATCATATTTCAGGGTGCATCCAAGATTGGAATGAACAAGATAATTGAGCAGTTTTTCTTACATAGAACAATTGTGATGTGGTTTAAGGAGCCAGCAAGTGTTGAAGCTACTTTGATAATCCAGTGTAACATCATACTCAAGTACGAGATCAAAAAAAAAAGAAGAAGAAAAAGGATATGTAGAATATAACTTCATCTATTTGAAAGTTCAAACTTCATTCTGACCTAGATAAATTGAAGTGAAACAAGTAGTGTGCTGTCTGATTTAATCTTTCTCATTAAAATTGTCCTGTACATATTTGATAACATTAAATCCGCTTGACACTTGGTTGTCCATATTTTGGAGTGAAAGCTGAGGGCTGAGGCAGCACAAAAACGACATGCGTTGCAAGAAGCATTATTCTTGTTGGTTTGGAATTCCATGGGCCAAGCCACACATAGCCAGGTTGGGCCAAAAATATAAGCCATATTAATTAAGTGGACTTGTCTAATGCTGGCGAATATTGCTGCTAATGAAGTCCAATATGTGAAGAAGCAGAGGAAACTCTGGAACATCTGTTCTTCAGGTGTCCATGGACAAGGTGTGTGTGGTTTGGGAGTAATCTTGGTGCTAGAATTGATCTTCTTGCTATTTATAATGTCAGCACCTGGTGGATGAGTTTAAGTCATGAGAATAATGGCTTTTCTGAAATTGATATTTCTCTAATATGCTGGACATTATAGTACATTTGGAAGCAAAGGAACAATAGAATATTTCAATTCACTACCCCAGACCCAATCACTGTTATTGAATTAGCAAAAAAGGCTAACCGTGATTTTTGGGCAGCTTGTGACAAGGACAAAGATGAGCAACTACAGATTGACCCCCTACCCATAATACACTAAGAGTAGGATGGCAACCTCCTGATACAGGGTATTTTAAAATTAACTGTGATGGAGCTTTTAAATCAATCTTTAAATCTGCTGCCTTGGGCATAATTTGCAGGAACGAGTTTGGTAGTTTCCAATGGGGCTTCATAGACAAAATCAAATCCATCTCAGCCTTCATGACTGAGGCCCTTGCCTTCAGGCAAGCACTGATGCTAGCGGTTGACTTAGCCCTTGATAAGGTTGTATTAGAAACAGATTGTCAACTTCTCAAGAAATCTGTGGACTTGCAACAACCTGAACTCTATGAATGGAAAAGTCAAGGAATTGTTCAAGATGTCATTAATCTTCTTGCATCTCATGCTGGGTTTTCTCTATCATTTACTGCTAGAATGGGTAATGTTGCAGCTGACAACCTTGCAACTGATGCTTATAAGGGAGTGAGCCGTACGGGGTGGGTGTTCGTGCCATCACTTTCTTTGTCTCTGATTCTAGCCTCGGATGCACCAGAGATTAGTGCTTCAACAACTGATCCTCCCTCATCAGAGATGAGATTGGGTGTTGGCTAATTTGCTATTTCCTTCTCTTTTTTTTTCCATTTTAATGTTGCTGTTTGTTGTTGTTTGTTGCTGTTTTGTTTTGGTCTAAGGAACTTTTTGTAACAGTTTTTCCCTATGTCAAATTGCCATATGCATATTTTGACCAAAGAATGATTAGCAGATAGAATTTTATGCTAAACAAAATTTCATGTGCTTGAGGTTTTTACTTTTGATCGCATTATATTCCTTGAGTTTACCGAAACAACCTTGCGTCAAACTGCCGCATGGCTCGCTATAGCAATTTGCTTTTCTCTAATTTTACAACTTTGCATCATTTTATTTAATTCTTGAAAGTTACAAATGGATACATGAAATATACTCTCACCAACCAACTAGGTTTAGTATAAATGGTTAGTCCTTGACATTTGACATCGTAACAAATTAAAATTTGAATCCCATATGACCATATTTAGTTTCAACAATGTGTCAAACAAAATTATCTTTAATTAGGAATATACATGTGTTTTAAAAAAAAAAATTCCCCACCTCTTAGTTCATTCACCTTTCATTGAATTCAAATCCACAGCCAATATGATTGTTTAAGGGTGTTTACTTTGTACACCTTCAAATCATCTTCTTCATTTCCCCTGCTAATAATAAAATAATCTTCATTTCTTTAAACAACATATATTAATATTATCAACTTATTTTGATGTTGTAATGCAAGTAAATTTAACCTAATTTCATATTGGAAGCCTTTCACAATAATTTTTATATAGCTATCTAATTATGTCAAATTTGAGCATTGCTAGGCTAAGTTAGAGGTAACTCTCCCAAAGCTGTTAGCCTTCCTCAGTATTTTAATACAATTAAAAAATAAAAAATGATAATAGAGTATGAGAGTAGATTTTGTTCCCAAAAATGTATCCGTGTTTTATTCTTTAAAAATTATATACCACATAATTGTTTGCCTCCATATATTAGATTATATTTAAATAATTTAAACCCCTTTGTCGTCTTTTTACCATAAACCCTTTTATTGATTAATTTAATTTAAATTTAAACAATTTAAATACCCCAAATCAATTTTCCGAAATATCTGACATTTTCTTGGACATGAAGAATAAACTATAAATAGAAAAAAAGCGGTTACCTAGGGAAGCGAAAAAAGTTGAGTTTTCTTTTCTATAAAAAGGCCCGTAAGCCGTCAAGGGTTAGATTGAGATTGCATCATATGCTTCTGTACCTGAGGGCCTCGTCGCCTAAAAGCTAACCCTCCTTTCTATCATCAGATTCCTTCTCTTCCAAAACTTAATCTCCGTTTGCTGATAGAAATCTCTCAACAATGGAACTCACTCTTCTCCGATCTGAACTGCTTTCAACATATCTTTCAGGTTCTTGGCTTTCTCTCTCACTCATATTTACTCTCTCTGTTTCCTTTCGTCCTCTCAATTGCAAACTTCTAGATCTTTGGATCCGAAGGATTTCTTTCGCCATGTCCATTGATAATCCATGGGTAAATGACTCATTGATCAGGGTGCCATAACTAATTTCATTTACACGACGAATTTAGTTCTGGTTAGATGAGCTTAGTTATGTCGCCTAATCAACGAGTGATTTAAATCATGAGCTCTTAAATCACGAGATCAATCCTAATCCCTAATTCCAATCGCGTTCAATTCGTTGAACCGCATGCTCCCTGTAGCCTGTGCGAGCATTGTTATGGCCTGCCAATTGAGGCAGAACCTATCGATCAATGTGCCATAACTAACTTCACTTAAATGAATTTGGTCATGGTTAAATGAAGTTAGTTATGGCAGTTGATCAATAGATAATTCAAATTCTGAGATCAAGAACTGCGTCAAATTAAATTACTACGTAAGATGTTGAGGAAGGTAATAATGCGCCGCAATGAAGGTTTGGTTCTCTTTCAGTCTTTTGGTATTACTAAGATTTGTTGTTACGTTGTGTGGATTATTTTTAAACTTTTTTTATGAAGCAATAATGGATTCTTTCTAAATTGCTTGATTTTGTAACATTTGAACCATGAATATATATAGCTAGGGGTATGGATATGTGTTGCAAATTAAATGTCTATTTCAAGCTCTGTTTTTATGCTTACGCTTTTTGTAGTATGTAGTTATCTGTTGAATTTGTTGAATTTTTATTTGGTTTGAATGAGACGTTTACAGATCCATCTGATTGATGTGTTTATTCTGACATGATGACTTGCACATTTTACAGTAAATTCAACAGAACAGTGGGAGCATCTTCATTGATTGTGTTCCAGAACTAACTTCATTTAAACACGACGTCTCAAGTCATTTCCTCGATGAAGTTAGTTTTGAAACCTTGATCTTTTGTCCATCTTCAATAGTATACAAAAAGAATTTAATTAACTCATTAAATATCTTTGAAATTGATGTATTTTTCCAATTTTACTTTCATTTATGGGTGTTATTGTCAACCCTCTCTCAACTTTCTTTTTTTTTTTAAAGATAAATTAACTCATTTTTTCATTATATTTAATAGTGTAAAATTGTAACAATGTCATCAATTTCCCTCTGAGTGGACTTATAACCAATTTTTTCAAACTGCACTTATAAAAAAGATCAAAGTACTATTATGCAGGTACGACATCGGGATTGACTGAAATGGGGAATGAAAATCGGAAGGAAGAGAAGAACTTTCTAGTTAATGTAGATGTGGAAAAACCACGATATCTAGAACTCAGATCGGAAAAAGATTGCCTCAGGTCCGATGCTTCAGAAATTTCATCACCAATCGGGAAGGGAATTTTTGGATATGAAGAATCAGATGAAGCAACAGATGTTTGCTTTACTCTTACATATAAAATGCATGATCCTGATTAGCTAATCTGCAGCCGATTATTCAGGGAAATGCAATTGAACAATCTGAACTCATACTAGCTACCTATTTCAAGCCTTCATACGCCTACCATATATCCACGTACAAACTGTTCATTTCAAAAGAGATCAAGGAGCAACAAGCAAGGAGCACAGAGATCACAGAGCACAGAGCAAGGAGAGGGATTACAGAGCACAGAGCAACGAGAGGGATTACAGTGCACAGACCAAGGAGCACAGAGCAAGGAGAAATCCCAAGTCACTTTTTTCACTTTTGTTTATAAATTATTCTCTAAAAACCAATTTAAACACATCCTTAATAGGCTTCAATTTCATCATAACGGCACTAATTGTAAATAGGCTTTTAACTCTCCCTTTCTAAAATGGGCCTTCGTCATAAAATTGAGCTTAAATTTAAAGTCTTTCTCTAAAATATTATTTTTATAACTTAAGAACTCAATGAGGAGTTTGGTGTCATTAGCCTACAAGGCTCCCTTGTCCAAATTCAATTTCATATCAATGCTAGTCAGGGGTGTTTTTTAAAGTGTTCTAGTCGTCTTGGCCCAGTCTGGGACAACTGGGACGGGAACCAGGATCACCCTTAAGATCTTGTTTTCAATCTCGGTCCCTATTTTTTACTTCATAAATTAAATTATCCTTTTATTTTTGTATTTTTTACACAATAAATTAAGTTATCATATGATAAAATGTGTATCACATCTTCAGTTGGAGTTGAACCATGTATATCATGATACCAATCGAAGATGATGATGATGACATCATCATAATAAAAATGCTATTATATTCTTCAATTTTAGATTAATTTGTGTAATTATTATGACCTTATTAGTTATTAAATGATCACTTTAAACAATAGAATATTAAAATTTTAACTAATATAATGATATTTTTTAAATTTATTTTTTTAAAAATAAGCCAGGATTTCCAGGTCCCATCCTATTACGTCCCGGTACTATGTGGGTGGGATCGAGATGCAAATTGCATCTTGGCCAAAAAAAGGACAGGAATCGGGATTCGAATATCTCGGTCCCGTTTTGGGTTTTGAACACCCCTAATACTGGCACACTTAAAAGTCAAATGTAAAAAGAAAGAAAGAAAGAAAGAAAGTATGTTAATTCAATAAATCACTAATTATTTAAATAATCTTACTAAAATTATACACACATAACAGAACCTCAATAATTCATTTCTACTTTGTAAAATATCCCTCATTATATGTCCCATGCTTTGCTTGATTGTAATTTGCATTGATGCAAAAACATGTAATTATATATAATTATAACTTATACTTTACCTTTTTTTGTATTTATTATTTTATCTTAAAGCATAATGTAAAGTATAAATTAAATATGTACCCATTTTGTTGGCAAGAAAAAAACTCAACCCATTTTCACAGTTTTTTAAAAGATTTTGAGTTTATCTCAAAAAAACAAACAACAAAAAAGAACAGAAGGTGGGTTAAAAAAGCAAATAATTTAAAGTGGTGAGCTTTAATTAATTAATTTCATCTATGGAATCCTAAACTTCAAAACAAATATGTGAATAGATTAGCTCGGAAAATGAATTGGTGGAAACCAGATCCTGATGGATTAGGCTGGGTTTCGCGATGACTTTGTTCACATTGTAAATGAAGCAACTTGGGGAGGACTTGCTCATAAATAAATGACAATTTATTTTTGTCGAGATGTTGAGTATTCACAAAGGTTTGATTTCGTGTTGCTTAGACGTTTTCTCACCTCCGGTTTTTAATATACTCTCTATGTTCTTTAATTTAAGGCATATTAACTTAATTTAATTAAATTAAGAATGTTGGTTAAGTCAGTTAATATGATATGTATTTTCTAAAACACTCTAATTATTTCCTTAATTCCTGCCTTTCCACATCTTTTTTATTATTATTAAGGGAGTATCAATAGGGGTAAATTTAAAAAAAAATATTGACAAATATGAAAAACATGTCTTATATTTAAAATCAAGATCAATTCCCATGATATGTCTTATATTGAAGATTGGAGTGAGTAGATATCTTTTTTTCAAGCTAGCCGATAGATGGTCTTGGGGCAAGCGGTAAAGCTCCTTCAGAAAGCCTACAAAACAGGGGATTAGTCACTGTTATTGACAATGGATACCTTGAGCCCACAAAAAAAAAAAAAGGACCTCTAGGAGAGGTATCATGATCACAAAACTTTGATCTGAATTAGTTAGTTACTAAGATATCTAATAATAGGATTTTGAAAAAACGCTGGACACCGGGTAGCCTAAAAGTTGTGAAGAAAAGAAAAAAGTTTAGAGAAACAAATAGGTGCGTGAATTAGCATGCTTTTCTGTGGGGGTAAAAGGCTTGTAATAACATCAAAAAAGAAAAGACTTGTATTGTGATTCTGATAACAAAACGATAGAGAAAAAAATATGTGCATTAGTGTGCTTTTCTAACATATCGAGGCACCAAAAGTCCAATTATATATTACACTACAAACAATACTACGAACAGCAAAATGTCATATTATTAATTGAAGTCTCTCTGGACAATAGTTAAATTATAATTAGCTTTGTGTAAATGTAAAGGGTATACTTGTACACTGTGTATGGAATATTCTGTAGGTGTCATATGTGTATACGTGTAGAATTGCTATAGGATTTGTTATGATTGCTATAGGGTCTGTTAAGATTTTGTTACAGCTGTGTATTTCTAGAATATTGTATTGAGTAGTATAAATGCAATAGCACCTGAGCACTATTCTATTCAGTGCTTCAGATTATTCATTCGTATACTATCTTTTTCAACTTGGTATCAGAGCAGAACCAAGAATGGCTTCATCATCTTCGATTGATTTTGCCTCATCAGCTGCACCGAAAACCTACTCCCTTTTCAGCTCTTCTAGCCAAACCACAGCGATCAAGCTGGATCGCACTAATTTCCTGGTTTGGGAATCCATTGTTTTACCGCTAATCGAAGGAAACAGACTTGAGGGCCACATCGATGGCACAGACAGAGCACCACCGAAGACAGTTTCCGGTAGTGCAGGAACAACGTCAAATCCGGCGTACAAAGACTGGTTTGCAGTAGATCGAATGCTCGTTGGATGGCTGCGAAACACTATGACCCAAGATATAGGGGCTCAGCTACTTCATTGCTTGACTGCCGAAGATCTCTGGAATGTTGCACGAGATCTGACTTGTGCATCTACCAAAGCTAGAGTTCTAGTGATTAAGAACGACCTCCATAATACTCGAAAGAATGCATTAAGAATGGATGAGTACCTCAACAAAATGAAAAATCTATCTGATGAACTTGCTCTGGCTGGCTCTCCCATTGCTCTCGATGATTTGATTCTACACACACTCAACGGTCTAGATGCTGAATACAATGCCATTGTAGTGAAATTAATTGACAAACCAGATCTGACCTGGGTCGATGCTCAAGCTGCTCTGCTCTCATTTGAAACTCGCCTCAATCAGTTACAACATTTTTCTAACCTGAGTATACAACCAACAGTCAACGTTGCTTAGCGTGATAATACCGGACGGCGAGATGACAAAGGACATGATTCTAATCGTGGCTGGCGTGGTAATTTCAGAGGTTCCAGAGGAGGAGGACGCTCTCGAGGTCGTGGTGGTGGTCGTCCTTATTGTATTCACTGTCAGCGACCTAGACATACTTTAGCTAACTGCTACTACCTCCGGTCCTAAATATAGGACAAAGTTTGTAGTGCAAATTGCACTACAAACTTTGTCCTATATTTAGGACCGGAGGGAGTATTACAGAGATAACAATGCCTCTGCGCAAGAATACTCTAGTTATAATCCTCAAGCGTATTATGCTAATCCTTACTCTGTTGCAGATCCTACTTGGTATATGGATAGTGGAGCAAACTATCATGTTACTCCACACTCAGAACAGCTAGATCTAGTCACTCCTATAGGTAAGTCTTATCTTACTACTTGTACGAGAGAACAACGACCTATTCAGGGAATTGGTTTCACTTCTATTCCTTGTAAACAATCTAAGCTATTTCTTAATGATGTTCTCTATGTTCCTTCTGCTACAAAGAACTTAATGAGTGTCAATAAACTGATCCGCAATAATTCTGTTAATGTGAAGTTTATTGATAAGAGTTGTGATGTGAAGGACATGAAGACAGGGCAAATGCTGTTGCAAGGGAAACCCAAGGAAGGCATGTATCAAATGGAGATAAGCAGGCTCAAAAACAACCTAAAGCCTTTATGACAAATACGAATCCCGAATTTCTCAAATGGCATCACTCTTTAGGACATCCTAGCTCTCAGATTCTCAAGCAAGTTCTTAACAAATGTAATAAAAGTTCAAAAATCTCCATAGATGACAAATTCGTTTGTGAAGCTTGTCAATTAGGGAAATCAATGTTGTTACCATTCCAAACATCAAAATCTCAGTCTTCTTCTCCACTTGAGCTAGTTCATACTAACTTATGGGGACCAGCCCCTATTCAATCTAGCAATGGTCATCATTTTTACATTCATTTTTTAGATGATTTCAGTTGTTATACATGGATTTATCCATTAAGACACAGGAGAAGCTGTAAATGCTTTTAAACTTTTTAAGTCATTTGCAGAGAATCAATTCAATCAGAAAATTAAAGTGATACAGTGTGATAATGGTACAGAATTCAAACCATTTATTCCCATTGCTCAAGAAGCTGGGATTGATATTCGGTTCACCTGTCCATATACATCAGTACAAAACGGTAGAGCAGAGAGAAAACACCGTCACATTGTGGAAATGGGTTTAACGCTATTAGCTCATGCAAGCATGCCATTGAGATTCTGGGTTGAAGCCTTTCAGTTAGCAGTTTTTCTGATTAATCGATTACCCACTCTTATATTAAATGGCCAAACTCCTCTGTTTCAGCTTAAAGGAACAAAACCAGATTATGGCATTTTGCAACCATTCGACTGTGCATGTTATCCCTGTTTGAAGCCTTACAATAACCATAAATTTCAATTTCGTAGCCAAACGTATGTGTATCTTGGACCTACAACTCAACAGAAGGGTCATAGATGTCTAAGTGAATCAGGCAAGATTTTTGTTTCGAGACATGTTATTTTTGATCCATTTGTATTTCCTTTTGCTTCAGGTTTCATGACCAGAATGGCTAAGAGTGATGCTACTGAGAATGCTGTACCATTTATTATCAATATGTCTTCGAATTCAGCTCCATCAATGACCTCTGAATCTATAGAGGCAGAACACTTCTCGTCTGAAACTACATCCCCTGCAGATGTTGGGTCTGAGAATCAACAAGTACCTGAGGATAGTATTACAGATTATCCGTTACTGTCATCGTCTCCTGTTTTGCCTAGGCCTGCTAACCAGCATTCTATGACAACTCGGGCCAAAGATGGAATAGTTCGGCCCAAATACCCTTATGTTGGGCTTCTAAAAGCTGAAGATCCTATTACTTTGATTCAAAGCTCCGAACCACGCTCTGTGCGAGAAGCTATGTCTTCTTCAGCTTGGACACAGGCGATGATCGAAGAGATGAATGCATTTCTTCGGAATCAAACCTGGGTGCTAGTGCCTTTTGCTCATCAGAAACTAATCGATAATCGGTGGATTTTTAAAACCAAATTTCGAGCTGATGGTTCAATCTTGAAGCACAAAGCGAGATTGGTGGCAAAGGGTTTTCAACAGACTCCGGGAATCGATTTCAGTGAGACTTTCAGTCCAGTTGTGAAATCCACAACAATCCGAGTTATTCTGACTCTAGCTGTTACCTTCAAATGGCAGATTCGACAGCTTGATATGGATAACGCTTTTCTCAATGGTTTTTTGCGCGAAGAAGTCTATATGCCTCAACCAGAAGGATTTGTGGATCAGCGGCGACCAACTCATGTTTGTAAGTTAATTAAAGCTTTATATGGCCTGCGCCAAGCTCCGAGAGCCTGGTTTGATCGATTGAGATTAACCTTACTGAGTTGGGGTTTCAAAAATGCACGAAGTGATGTGTCTCTGTTCATATTGCAGAAATTTAATTTGACCATATTTATCCTGATTTATGTTGATGACATTTTGGTGACTGGAAATAATCCTATCTATGTGGATAAGTTTGTGCGGAAATTGAATATGATCTTTTCTTTAAAAGATTTAGGACCCCTGTATTACTTTCTGGGTCTAGAAGTATATCGTGATAATCAAGGAATTTATTTGAGTCAGGCCAAATATGTTATTGATTTATTGAAAAAGTTTGGGATGAATGATTGTGCACCAGTGCATACTCCTATGGTTACTGGACGATTATTATCTTCAAAGGATGGTGAGTTATTGGACAACCCTACAGAATATAGGCGAGCCATAGGATCATTGCAATATCTTACAACAACACGACCTGATATTTCCTATGTAGTTAATAAGCTTAGTCAATTTTTGTCACAGCCAAGAACTGGTCATTATCAAGCTGTTAAACGCATTTTTAGATATCTTAAGGGTACTTACAGTTTTGGATTACATATCAAACCATTTCATCATCCTCAGTTGCTTGCTTACACTGATGCAGACTGGGCTTGTGATTCTGATGATAGAAAGTCTACAGCAGGAATGTGTGTTTTCCTGGGTAACACTTTAATTTCTTGGTCATCTAGAAAACAAAAGGTTGTGTCTAGATCTAATGCTGAATCTGAATACAGATCACTCTCGGACGGCTCAGCAAAGATTAAATGGTTGAATTCTTTATTATTTGAAATAGGTTTATTCCTGAAGAAACCTTCTGTGATATGGTGCGACAATCTTAGTGCTAAAGCTATGGCTGCAAATCCAGTACATCGTACAAGAAGCAAACATATAGAGATAGATGTTCATTTTATTAGAGATCTGATTCAGTCAGGAGAAATTGATGTTAGATATGTACCTTCTTCTTATCAGATTGCAGATTGCTTGACCAAACCATTGTCACAACCACATTTTCAGTTTCTCAGAAGCAAACTCGGGCTGGTTATCACACCCTCTCGTTTGAGGGGGAAAGTTAAATTATAATTAGCTTTGTGTAAATGTAAAGGGTATGCTTGTACACTGTGTATGGAATATTCTGTAGGTGTCATATGTGTATACGTGTAGAATTGTTATAGGATTTGTTATGATTGCTATAGGGTCTGTTAAGATTTTGTTACAGCTGTGTATTTCTAGAATATTGTATTGAGTAGTATAAATGCAATAGCACCTGAGCACTATTCTATTCAGTGCTTCAGATTATTCATTCGTATACTATCTTTTTCAACTACAATTAATAACTTAACAACGCCTTTGACTAAATTCATGAAGCCCCTCATCTTGCCAAGGGAGCAACTTCGGCCAGCGGAGTTGAAACTGGCGTCGGAAGCGGCGAGGTCCGACACAACGGACACGAAGAGTTCATCCTCAGCCACATATCGATACACTTCCGGTGATACAAGTGACCGCAATCCGGCAACTCCCTCAACCACTCACAGTCACTGAAATCAACCAAGCATATTGAGCAAGTCGTAGCCGCCGCCGCAGAACCGCCCTTCCGATCACGCTTCACGTCGGAGTATAACAGCACGGGATAAGTCTTGAGGGTGGCTTCATCCACACCTAGCTGTTGGAGAGAGTTGGAATCTCCATCGACGACATTAACGGTGCGCAAGCGAGAGCTTCGTGTGAAATGTTGTGATGTATTGAAGGCGCTTCTTCTGGTGCAGAAGTACAAGAGGAAAGTGACGAATACGAAGAGAATAAAAATTCCCAAGGATAGCCCAAAAGAGTAATAGGCATATCCGCCCAAGTCTTCAGGAGATCCATCAGGCTCCGATGTGTTGCCGCTCATCATCGTGTTTGAGGAAGAAATATGGAGGAGGAAAAAAGGAATAGATACGATGAAGAAGAAAATCTGAGAAAATGGGAGGTCATATATGGGATATAGCTAGCTGATGATGACGATGCTTGTTTGTTTGGTAAGAAAGCCAAAGATAATTTATTATATCATTATATATATATATATATATATGGCTTTAAATTAAAAAAAGCCAACTCGTTGGTGATGAATGTTGATATCTGTAGCTTCGTTGGAATAATAGTAGATCCCCCATACGCGCACACACAATCAATAATCCGTAAATATTTTATAAGCCCCAGATTTAAAGTTTATGACTTGCTTTACCATGGTTGTGTTTTAGCAAGACTCAAGACTTAGTGTTTGGGGAAAGTCAAAACGGTGGTTTCAAAAGTTATTTTTCACAAGCTTAAAAATTTTTTTCTCATATATTTATCTCATAAATTATAAAATGTTATTCTCTAAAAGTTAATCCAAACATACACTAAGAAGATTATGGAAAACGTGGAAAATTTTAATCACAGAACCTCAATTCTTTTGGAACCAGTTTTAGTGCTCATCGTAATGATGAGTACTGAAAACTATTGATTTTAGTAAGATTTACATCATTTAAATAAAATTTCAACAATATAGTTTTAAGATTTTTAACTAGTGATTTTTAATTAAAAAATTATTGTTTTTAAAAAACTGACAATTAAAAAATTATCTTTATTTTAGATTTTTTTACTCATAAAAATGATTGTTTTTGAGAAAAAAAGTAAAAGTAAAAAAACTCAATATAAACCATCTAAATTAGATTCAACGGGTCTATGATGATGAAGAGCTCTCTATGCTCATCAATATGATGATGAACTCTGAAATTGGTTCCCATTTCTTTTGCAACTGGTTTTTAGTGCTTATCACAATAATAAACATTATGGTGATTAGCATGGTGTTTACCGACTGAACAGTGAGTACCAGGAGCTCACCACCATATTGCATATCATTTAAATCCAACTTTGATGGTTCAAATTATTATTTTACTTTTATTTTCTTTAAAAAAATTATTTTGATGGGTACAAAATCTAAAATAGATATGAGCACCATAATAAGCACAAAAAATTATTTTAAAATATGGTTTTAATGATCAATATTTAAAATTTTCCACTAATAAATTTTAACTAAGGAATTATATTTATTTATGTTTTGTACAAATTAAAATAATATTTAAAAAAAATAAATCTGGACTAACTAAATTATATCTGGACTGTCCGGACTTTTGTGATCATCACTCTTGATGAGTACGTGCAATTGGATATTTAAGGCCAGCATTAAATTTCAAGGATATAAATTTTTAGGAAGCTTTGAAGGGTTACAAGTTGGGGGAGTGAGTACGTAGAGGAGGTATGATATGTGAGAATGTGACTGATTTTATATAGTCGACATGTATATTTTCAAACTTATAATTTACCTTGTGTCATTGTTGGTTACATAGCCATCACGTATATTATATTCCTTTTAATTGTTTATATTTTGGTTCTAGTTTTAGGTAGTATTAATTAATTCACATATTTTATTGATAGAATTATATAGATCTCACGTCAATGTTGTTGAAATTATAAAGACACTTCTCTTAATCTCTCTCATTCATAATATAATTATATATGTATGTGTGTATTGGTCTCTGGCTAATTGCGGAAATAACTAAATAATGGGACATGCACGCCATGAATTTTGTTAAAGTCATGCAATTTTTTTTTTCTTAAATACAAGGTAAGATTTCTAGCAGAATAAAATAAAAGTGTGTGTGTGTGTATTATTTTACCAAAATTTGAGATATGTTAAAGTAATTTATTATTTTTAATTAAATTTTGAGAATAAAATGAAAGTGTGTAAAATTTTTGTAAAAGTTATTTTAACAAAATTATTTTTAATTTTTAAGAAGTTATCCATACAGGTTAAAAATATATTAAGAAAAGTGTGTAAAATAACGTTTAAATGTTTTTAAATTTTTAAACATATTTATTTTTAAATTGTACTCCTTTCGATCCTTAATATGAGACACATTTATCTAATTTAATTAGATTAAGGAGTTAGTTAAATTAGTTAATATGATATGTATTTTTTAAAGCATCCTAATTATTTTCCTTAATTCACTCATTCCCCCTTCTCCTTGATTATTGTTGAAAGAGCATCAATAGAAATAAATTTAAAAAATATTGAAAATATAAAAAATTATGTCTTACATTTAGAACTGAAATCAACTCCTTAAATATTATTTATATTAAAAATTGAAAGGAGTACAATACTATTAGACATGCATGAGGAGCCATACCTCTCCCTCCGATGCTTAATTTAATTTTTTTATTAAAATATATTTTATATTAAAATTGGAGTTATTATGTAATAGTATAAAGTTTAATAGTACTCCGATCAATTAACTCACAAGCTTTTTTTACATGACGATTGGTTTATGTCAGATTTAGGTATTATCACATGTAATTAAAAGTAACTATCATTAAAGTGTTTTTTTCATTTTTACATTAACACATACTCAAGCGGCCAAAACACCTCCCACACAACCGACATGATAAGCATGTTTGTTTGAGCTTAAATTTGCTTATAAGTTGCTTTTTACGTAAATTGAGACACAACTCCTCTCACATACTTACTTCGTATACCGTAAATCACTATTAAAAAGCAACTTATAAGCAATCGAATCGCTCAAACAAACATACCCATCTATTGGTTGATTAACTAGGGTATGGAAAATCAGATCGGACTGGACGGTTTGATTTGAAAACCGGTCAACTGGTGGTCCAACCAGTCCAGTCCTGTAGGTTGAACCGGTCAAATTGGTTCAACCTTTTTAAAATTAAAAAAAATAAATTAAATCATTTTTTATTAATTTTATCCAGAATTTCATATAAATGACCCTGAAATCTTTACTTTCTCATTAATTTAGCCCAAGGTTAACTTTTGTTTAACTCCGATTTAACCCACTGACTCTTGACCCAGTATCCAAATTGGTTCAGTGTCCGGTCCGGTTTTTAAAACCTTACAATTAACTCACAAGTTAGTCAATTAATATATTTTTAGTTTTAAAAACAAAAGTGACAACTTCCATGGTGGGATGGGTTTCATGTTCTTTTCTTTATAGGATTCATATGTTCATATTTTAATTATGGGCTGAGTCAACGTTTATGCGTAATCATGACTTCCCAGGCTGCACCCCCTCCCAAAAAAGGCGAAAACACACGTATCCACTCAGTGGTTTAATATTAGCAAGCTATCTACAAAATTACATTTATTAATTATGACAAATTTATAATAAAAAATTTCTAACATTATACTCTTTCATGCACTAAATTCATTCAATTTACTTTGTAATATACTCCCTCATGTCTATAATATAGAACACTTTAGAAAGAAGATATGATTCAGAATATAAATCATCTTTAATTTAATTAATACTCTTTTCTTGTTTTGCCTCTATAATTAATATTCACTTTCTACCTTTGCCCACTCATTATTTCTTATCTCTATCTAAAATATCATTCCCAATGCAATTAAATACATTTCTCAAAAAGGGTAAAAGTGAAAAAAAATTAACATTTTTGAATATATTAAATGACTTAACTGTTATTTATTATTTTTCATTATATAGTTGAGGTATTCTATATTGTTAACTAGAGGGAGTATATAGCTTAATTTTATTAGAATTTAGACAATTCTAAGATTAAAAAACATTTTTTGTCATCAGAATTTACAACCCATTATGCTCATGGAGGATTGCACTCGCAACCTCTTACTTAAATCAAAACTTGAGGAGGTGCTAAGCTAAGCAGCTACAACATTCAAAATTTTTTTTTCTATATTAGTAATTGTTATTGATGTTATTTATAATATTAATACGAAAACAACTCTTCCAATAAATATAATGTTTGATCCTACCGCCAAAATTTTCATTAAAATATCTTTGTATATATATCATACACTTTTCATCAATGAAAAAGACTTAGAGCGTGTTTCTTTGCCCGATTGGAGACGCAATCGGCCGATTGAGAGTGCCAATCGGCACTGTACAGTGATTTTGCATTTTCTTGATGTTTGTTTCAGTGATGAATCAGCAGAAAAAAGTTAAAATTAGTGCCGATGGAAATAAGCTCTGAATTGAAGTTTATGGGAGCGATGGAATCTGTTTGGAGGAGTATTTTCATATTTTTGAGATTAATGAGATACTCAAAATCACTTCTAATCACAAAGCTTCTTTTATAAAAAATGTTCTAAATAATTTTCTCTTTCTTTAGATAGTAATCTTCTGCTAATTAGAAAATACTTTGGGATAAGAGTTTAGGCAAGTTTTGAGTTTTGTCAATATATGACTGTAGAAATGTAGAGAATAATTAATAATTAATTTTAATCAGTTTAAATTTATTATTCAGTTGTTTTATGATTTTATAATCAATTTATTTTTATAAACATGTCATAAATTAGTTTCTATATGGTGTTTTTACCCATTAAATTTAGTTTAAATAATTTATTTGGATTATTGGAGGTATTATTGAGATTTTAATTGGTTTATTTTGTTAGATTTTTAGCTATGTGAAAATATGAGTTAGGATTTAATATTTAAATTAGAGTTTGATATAATTTATAAGATTTAAGCTTGAGGTGCATAGTAGGAAAGACTTTTGGAGTATACCAATTTAAATTAGAGTTTGATATAATTTTATTAAAATTGTACCATTACCAAATTTTCAAAGTTAATTTTTGAGAAAATTGTGAAAAAATCTCTCCGTATGTAGATATCTTCCCAGGTCTCATTGGCAATTAAGTTGCTAATGAGGACTTTTTTCACAATTATCCCTTCATTTTTTCATTTTTCATAATTTTTTCAATTTTTTTCTCTTAATTAATATAAAAGTTACTTATACAAAAGTCAAACCAAACATCCTAACTTTTACATAAGTTACTTTAAATTACTTATCCAATCGCTAATCCAAACACTCATCATTTTACCAATCTAATTTTTTTCCAATCTTAAGATTCCATAAGTTTAAGTAAAAATAAGTTACTTATCTCATCGCCAAAACAAACACACCCTTAGATGATGCCTTAGTAGCTTAAGGGCAACCATGCTCAATAATGAAAAAGTCTTGATGTTGTTTCTTGTGAAGTTCCAGGTCAAAAAAAATAAATAAATAAAGGTAAAAAAATAGTAGTTCATTAGCTATGTCTCAATTTGGATTTTAACCTTAATCTGGTTGGTTAGTTAAAAATTTATATAATTAGCAGAGATATTAGGGGGGAAAAGCTAATATTTTAGACAGAACATGTTATATTGGCAAAAACGAAAAGATAGAACATGTTATATTATGAAATATGCAAAAAATGATTAAATGGGTTAAGGTGCAATTTTACCAATAAAATTTTTTTCAATGAAAGTATGGCACAAATAAGTTCTTAAAGAGGCAAAAATAACAATAAACAATTTAAAATGATGTAAATTCATCAAAATCATTAAATTTGACCAAACGGCCGTTAATTATAAGAGAAGAAAACTCTAATGACATTTGGTGAAAATTAATAGATTTTTATGAATATGTACTATTTTAAATTATTTGTTGATATCTTTATCCTTTCCAAAATTTGTTGGGAGACTTGCTAAAAAAGACCTCATTGATAACTTATTTGCTAAATGGGACTTGAGAAGATATCTTGCACATGTAGGGAAGATTTCTGCACATGTATAGGGAAGAATTTTACACACATGGAAGATCATCTGCATATCAGGAAATATATTTATGCACACGTGGAAGATAATTTGCACGTAAAGGTCCCATTTGATAAATAAATTGTCAACAACAAATTTTTTCACAATTTTCCCAAATTTGTTAGTATTGGAGGTACCTAAAACAAATTTGTTAGAAAAATTACACCTCAACCGATGGCTAGATACATGGGCCTACATTAGAGAGTCGAGAGATCTTATTCGATCCGGGTAAGAAAATAAGCTAAAGCTGGTTTTAAAGTCATCAAGATCAACCTGGCCAAAATAGAACTATTGTCTTATAATTGGGTCAAATCTAAGTTACTTTAGATTTCGTAAAGTTTAATGAAACCCAACCTTATCTCGGTATATATCACATATTTGTCCTCAGTACTCACACACACAAAGCCTTTGTTACGAAGTCATTGACTTTAATTTGATATTGGCGGCCGCGACCCGAATGTTGCTTAAACGTGAGCTGTATAAAATTAAAATCTCACTTTTTTTAAAGGGAAAATCACTCGTAGGTTTTAAGAAAGCAACATATTATTAAAGAATTCCTGAAGATTGTAAAATACACCCATCAAATTATGAATATACATTTTTTTGTTGTATCCAGGACCTTTTTAAAAATATGTTTTTTTTAGGATTTAGGAGTGATTTTTCTTTTTTTAATTGTTATTTAACATTATTCTGATCAAAGCTGACCTGTGTACCAAACATATATTGCTGATGCCATATAACTGTACGAGACGTGTTTTATTAATTTTATAGTAATTTCTATTTATATTATATCTATTGTGCAACACAATCCAAGCTCTGCGTCTTTGTCCTCCTTTCAAGATATTTTCTTCATTTCTGAGCCAAGCGTTGTCGTTGATGGATGCATCCAAGTGAAGTGTTGGGTTCTTAATTATTTTATTGGCTGACAATTAATATAACATCAATCTAGATATTGGATGTGTTTAGATTGGTGATTTGATAAGTGATTTATTTTTACTTAGACTTATGAAATCTTAAAATTGGAAAAAAGTTAGATTGGGTAAAATGATGAGTGTTTGGATTAGCGATGGGATAAATAACTTATGTAAAAGGGAATATTTGGTTCGACTTTTGCATAAGTGACTTTTGTATTATTTAAGAGAAAAAATTGTAAAAATTATGAAAAATGAAAAAATGAAAGGATAATTGTGGAAAAAGTCCTCATTGACAACTTAATTATCAAATGGGACCTGAGAAGATATCTACACATGAAGGAATTTTTTCACAATTTTCTCAAAAATTAACTTTGAAAATTTGGCAATGGTACAATTTTAATAAAATTATATCAAACTCTAATTTAAATTAGTACACTCCAAAAGTCTTTTCTATTGTGCACCTCAAACTTAAATTTTATAAATTATATCAAACTCTAATTTAAATATTAAATTTTAACTCATATTTTCACATAGCTCAAAATTTAATAAAATAAACTGATTAAAATCTCAATAATACCTCCAATAATTCAAATAAATTATTTAAACTAAATTTAATCGGTAAAAACACCATATGGAAACTAATTTATGATATGTTTATAAAATAAATTGATTATAAAATCATAAAACAACTAAATAGTAAATCTAAACTTATTAAAATTAATTATTAATTATTCTCTACATTTTTACAGTCATATATTGACAAAACTCAAAACTTGCCTAAACTCTTATCCCAAATTATTCTCTAATTAGTAGAAGATTACTATCTAAAGAAAGAGAAAATTATTTAGAACATTTTTCATAAAAGAATTTTTGTGATTAGAAGTGATTTTGAGTACCTCATTAATCCCCAAATATATGAAAATACTCCTATCAATATTATTTTACACACGCACACGCACGCACATAAGCTCCATTTTGAGGCTTATTACTTTTTCCAACTTTTGATAAACATGTCACTTCTAATCTTTGGGTGTTTGGAGCTTATGTGGAGGCCATGTCAAGCCATAGACATAAAGATGATGATCCATCAATAACATAAGCAAGTAGTACATCTTTTGGAGAATCCTCGCCTTTCTCTTGTAATGCCGCATAATGAAGAATTCATCAACAAGAAGTTGTTGAAGAAGTTTATGCCACTAACTTAACTTTCGAAAGAGGAATATCTAGCATCTACCCAAATTGGGTTTGAATGAAATGGGCAGATAACCAACTTTGTGTCGGGAGTCTTATATAGATGGTGCGAGCGCTTGTAATACTTGGAAATTCCACCAAAGGTATACTCGATTATGATGATGGAAGGAAATCTAAACTGTAGAATCATATAACGATTTGAATGTAGCAGTCGACCGCTAAGCCTAATTGTAACCTCTGCCTTAATCAGCGTAATTATGATTCGATAACACATAATTAAAATGATTTAGAGAGCCACGGAAAGTTAAAATCATTTTCATCCCTTCCTTCCGATAGGATTTTCAGAAATTCTTTCAAAAGCTCTTCCCTATCTTGGTTTCAATTTTAAATTTCGAATATAATTACCTACACAGTTAATTCACATTCGTACATATCAGGGTATACAACAACAAAAATCCCCGTAACCCCCTGGTTCATATATAAAGTATAAACTAAGGGTTTCAAAATTCCCTACTAGGGGATTACACAACCATGACTAAAATATTATTTACATTCCAAAAAGAATATACAATAATCATACTCTAAAGTAGATAACCAACAATCCCATATCACCCAAAATTCCTAACCGCTCTTGGTTGGCCGCTTCTCGGAGGAACTACCAGCCCTATTTGTAGGTTTAACAATGGAAAGAATGAGATTCAAAAGAATCCCAGTAGTAACAAATCACTTATATAATATATATAAACATATAGTATGTAAGCAATAATTAACAGCAGCATCACAGCAACACAATGATACATGGCTTTCATCACAACGACAGCACTCACGGCTGTATACATAATCATGACAGTTTTTACTGTATAACGCCAGTTGCACTGAATAACGACAGTTTTCACTGTATAACGCCAGCTTACGCTAGATAACGACATCTTTTGCTGTATAACACCAGCTCGCGTTAGATAACGACAGCTATCACCAACTGTATAAACAGCAGCATCAGATATCGTCACAAGCAATGATCCACACACATATAATACATTTACACAAGATATAAGAGAAGAGTCACTACCTTGTTCCTTCCGATGGTGATCAGGCAGAGGCTGCTCATGAAGGCTGCTCATGACCAAGGCAAATGTCGAATCATATAATCATAATCAAGAACGGCGGATTAATTCTCTATTCCAATTCTTACTTCCGTCATTCTTAACGTTGGTTATCATTTAGACTGTTTAGGTGGCTATTAAAAGCCTAGACACATGCCTAAAGGGTTGGGATAACTACCCCTAAATATCCCTTTTTCAGAAGAACAACACTGATTTTGGGCTGACTCACTCGAGTGATGGAGGACTTGCACTCGGGTGAGGTTGGCTCACACTCGCGAGTGGTTGACAGAGAGCAACAACAATGGGGGAAAAGTGCTATTTGCACTCGAGCATAGAGATTTGCACTCGAGCGATGACCTCAAATTCACTTGAGTTCCAGAAGGTAAGACACAGCGAGTGACTACCTGAGAGCAACTACAACCCCAAGTCACAAGTACACCTGATCACAAACTCTGGCACTCGAGTGACTACCCAATACCTGCGAGTGCCGAGGAACACTCTTGAAAATGGCCTACGAGTATCCCATAACACCTTTGCACCTGAGTGAGACATGAGATACTCGAGTGATGACCTAAATCATTCGCAAGTGAAGAGAGATACTCGCGGTTTCTTCCTGGGGACTTAACTAAAATGTTGAAGAGAAAGGGAAAATATCATACTGCACTCGAGTGAGACCCCACCTCACTCGAGTGAGGCTTATCAGAAGCCAAAACGCAGCAGCTGACAGTATTTTCTAAACTTGCCCAAAATGCTTCCAATGGTCCTAAAACTTATACCAAAGTTCATTCCCACATAAAATTTCATAAGGAAACTATTGGTAACCTCAAACAATCTAATTTCCACTTTAACAACAAGTTTGGTCTTGGGTCAATACATTGGACACAAACCCACCAATAACCAAACTTGGTCTTTCCAATCCCAATCAAAACCAACGACTCTATAACACATTCTAATACCGTTTCCCACACATCACCATATCTAACTTATCCATTTCTAATTCTCATGAAATCAGGGCAGAATTCCTCAAATATCAAAACTTAACCAACAATTACAACATATATATCAAAATGCCATAAATGCTCACCTCTTCAACTTCCAAAGGCTAGTTTCTTGATTCTCTGGCTTTCAAACTTGTTCAAGCTTTAAAACACCTTCTTTCAAAAATCTAAAGCCATTAAGATGAAGCTCTTATCAAGGTGAATAACATTAAAGAAGGGCATTTGAGCATTTGAGAACCATAATAACATCAAAATCTTATCTTTCACTTTCTCTTTCTTCCTTCAGTCCCACCGAAAATGGAGGCCAAGGAGAGAGAAATGAGATGATGAAAATGAGATTAGTTTTTGGTTTTGCCCATGCCTAAAAACCTACTTGAGGGATAGAGGAGAGAGGAAAAATGCTTTGACAATTTTGACCACATCCAATGGTTCCTCTTTTGACACATGTCATGATCTTAGTCTCTCCACCACAATTCTATTTGAACTCAAAACACATGATTCCACCCCACTTGATTCATTGATAGGTCACTCTCAACCATTGATCTTTAAGTTACTAATGAGTTTCCTCTTCGGTAACTGATCAATTGGTCGGTAAACTTTACCGTTTTGCCCCTGATTATCACAACATATACCAAATCATCCTTAAACACATTTATATCATTCCTTTAACTCAACCATGCGCCCTCCCCTATATTTTGACCCAATTTGGACATTAATTCACAATTAACCTGAAATACAGGGTTTAGGCACTAGCTATAACACATTCCAGTCAAAATTCACATCTTATGTTTTAAAAGTGTTTGATTAACATTAATTACATCACCTTTGAAGTCATTAGCCTTAAATCAAAATTTAGGATATTACACTAATGAAGACATATTGGATAACTAACACTAAGAGCATATAACACAAAGATGTAGAAAATCTAGTAGCAAGTAGAAGCCGGTGAAATTTCATGAGAACCTCCTTGTCTCCTAAGCTATCGAACAACTGGAGCAAAGGGCTAAGATAAACTAAAAATCCCAAATTAGAATTCTTAGTCATATTCACACAGATGAGTTCCATACCAACATGATGTGAAGCTGAGAGATAAGAGATCAACTTCTTAGCTGCAAAACATTCATGTGCTTTAAATCAAACATTGATTCCAGTAATGTCTTCCTTTGCATCTGAATACTATGTAAGCAAGATATTGATCTTGAAGCTTTCCATGAACCAGTACCCCTTAGTTTGTGTGTCATCCAACTCCTGATCTTTGAAATCTTCATTCCTTGTACTTGTTATGGAAAATTTCTGGTTTCCTCTTTTATCTTCCCCTTTACTTCCCCTTTTGAATTTTTCAACAATAGGAGTTTGCTCTTTGTCAATATCCTCCATAAACCGAGATCATTTTAAGGAAGATACCAAAGACGACAAGTTGATATCATTATCTACTAGTTCTAAAGTATTAGAAGCATACCTGATTATCTTTTGAAGCCTATTTCGGATTATCTTCTCTAATTTCTTTGGCTTCTTCAATAGCTCCTGATATGCCCAATCTATCGATCTTTTCCTCTTCTTTGAGACTAAATAAAGAGACGACTGCAAATTGAAAGATGAAGAGCACAGCTTTGGATTTTGTTAGTCACAGTAATGATCAGACTTAGATTTAGGTGCCTCAAGGCTTGGCAGATGTACCTTCTGAAGAAACCCTAGCGGCCATCCAACACACAAGATGATTTCAAGTTGAGGGGAGGTTAAATGGAAGAGAAGAGGGGAGGTGCATGGAATAATAATAGCCTACTGGCCCAGATCCCAACCACAAAATTTAAACTTCGTTATTATTTTTTTAAATATAATACTGGATATCCTCACAACAAGATGAGGACATAGATATTAACTACAACAGCTTATCCCCTTTCATCATTTTCCACCTTTGGTTTAAGAGGTGGAGGATGATCAAAGATACAAAAATTTCCTGGAATACTATGTGCTAGTTTCGTTAGCCAATCAGCGAGGATAAGGTCCTCTCTAGGTACATTTACAAACTTTATCTTCCAAAATCTCTATGAAAAAGGTTCCTAATCTCATCCACAAGATCTTTGAAAGGATAATTTAGATCACAACCTCTAACAACTAGATTAATGGCCTCTATGCAGTCAGACAACAACAAAATTTTACAGATGCCCTTACTCCAACAAAAATAGAGACCATGGATCATGGCTATGAGTTCAGCTATAACAGGGGGAACACCAATAAGTTTGCAGCTAAAACCACAAATCCATTGATTATTGGTATCTTTCACTATTCCACCGCACCCACTATTACTATTTCTTAAGATTGATCCATCCACCTACAATACAAAATAGTCTTCAAACGTGTTTAGATGGTTGCCTTGATTTGAACGCCCCATATTGACAAGAGTACCACTCTACATAAAGTCTTGGTCAATAATTGCTCTGAAGAAACTGGATGTTGAGTTCTAAACTTCCCTTTGGCTTGCTCATCCAAATAACTTGTTGCATCTGATATCCAAATATCCCAGCAGACATACCTAAACAAAATATGCCATTGAACTTTCTTTGTGTATCCCTTACCAGCTTCACGTGTCATATTCCATTTGATCCAACCTGTGACCTCAAGTGAAACAAAATTGCTCCACTGATCTTGTGAAACCTCCACTTTCCATCTATCTACAACATTTGAACAGTCTCATAGAAGATGCATGGAGTCCTCCATCAAATGCAAGAAAAAGGACATGAATCTAACTCCTAAATTCCTCTATTCGCTCTCAGTTGTGATGTGTGAGACCTTTCGTGTGCTACTAGCCACATAAGAGATTTGATCTTTTCCAAGACTGGCCATCTCCATATGAGCTTCCAAATGTTATCAGCATTCTCACTAGGACCGATAAAAAGAGAAAAATAGGTAGATTTCACAGTAAAATGACCATCAGAGGATGGTTTCCAATAGAATTTATCTTCTCCTCTCTCCTCACAGGGTGGGTGAGCACAGGTAATATAGTCAATGATCTCTAGTCTGAACCATCTCTGAAGCTTATGTCTATCCCAATTCGCTCCAGTCGTCGCATAGTCTATAACTCGTTCATTACAGTTTATCGACCATTGCAATCCCGGAATAATATCTATTAGAAGGATGTTGAGATTTGACCAATTCCTAAACCAAAACGAAGTGTTTTTTCCATCACCAATTCTCTTCCCTAAACATTTTTTGAAATGTTCCCAAACAACACATATTCCCCTCCAAGTAAGGGATGAATTTCTCTTTTTAACTACTTCTGGCATATTTACTCCTTCATAGTTATATTTGGATTTCAGAACTCTAACCCATAATACATTTGGCTGACATATTAGCCCCCAATAAAGCTTCATTAAAAAATCCTCATTTTGAAGCCTGAAATTTCTAATACCCAGGCCTTCTTCCTTTTTATCTTTTGAAACCACCTCTCAAGACACCAAATGAGTATTCCATATCCTATCTTGTTCACCCCATAAAAAGTCTCTGCTTTTTCATTCTAAATCCTTAATTACACCCATATGAGGAAGCGTAGTTTGCATATGGTATGAAGGCATAGCGATAGAACCACCCTAATCAAAGTAGTTCTTCCCGCCATGTTTAAATAGTTCCTTTTCCACCCCGAAAGATGCTTTTGAGTTTGTTCAATAATCGAAGCAAAATTCACATAGGTTGCCCTTTTGTGAAGTAAAGGGATCTCTAAATACTTTCCTAAATCCCTTGTCAGCCCTACTCTAAGCCTTTGGCTCAATCTTGGCACTATATTAATGTGAACATTTTTTTAGAAGAATACCTTTGTCTTGGCTCTATTCATCTTTTGTCCCAACATTCCACAGAACTTCTCAATACACTCCAGCATAACATCTATATGAGATTCTAAGGCTTTACCAAATAGAACTAGATTATCTGTAAAAAAAAGATGAGATAACTTCAGCCTTCTAGAATTTAGTTAAATAATCTCCCATTCTCCTTCATCCACAACATCCTGTATGATATAATTTAATCATTCCATACATAGAGTAAAAATATATGGAGACATCAGGTCACCTTGGCGGATACCCCTAGATAGAGTAAAACTTTCAGTAGGTTCTCCATTCTAAAGGACTTGAAAGGATGAATTGATAATCATCCCATAATGATCTCATACCACTTATTGTCTAGCCTAAGGGCCAAGAGGGTGTCAAAAATGAAAGGCCACTCAAGCTGGTCATAGGTCTTTTCGAGGTCCACCTTTACTGCGAGCTAACCATTATTCCCTTTTTTAGAACGTATAGAGTGAAGGACTTTTTGGGCTATGATGATATTATCACTGCTTTGTCTTCCTGCTATAAAATTGCTCTGATGAGGTCTTAACACCTTTCCCATGATTGCCTTAAGTCTATGGTTGATGAATTTTGTGACAATTTTATAACTTACATTACAAAGGGAGATAGGTTTGAAATCCTTAATTGATTCCATCTTTTTATTCTTGGGTAGAAGCACTAGGTTGGCATGATGATGCTTTTAATAGCTAAAGGCTCATTAAAAATATTTTTCACCAGAGATAAGACAGATTCTTGAACTTTATTCCAGTACTCATGATAAAAGAACGCCTGAATCTTATCAAGGCTAGGTGCTTTAAAGGCTCCAAGATCAAAAATCCCTGCCATAATTTCATCCTCCGATACACATGCATTGAAACTCACCAATTCTTTTGGATTTAGAGGGGAAAATGCATTATTTGTCTGAGGGGGTTGAAAATGGCTCAACTCGCTTTTAAAGAGCTCTTTATAATAGGTTAAAGCCATTGTCTTTAGCTTATCCTATTCAAACACCTACACCCCATCCAAGTTCTTCAAACCCTCAATTCGATGCCTTTTCGTCTGATGATCATTAAATTATGGAAGAATTTTGTGTTTCAGTCTCCCCATTTTAACCAATTGCAATGGGATTACAGGAACCATATAAGTTCTTCTTATGCTAAAACTTTGTTATATTATTTCCACAAATCCTATTCAATTTGCAATAGTTGTTGGCTATCTCTTTGATATCTTGCCCGTTCAATTCCTTCAATTCTTCTCATAATCCTTTATTTCTTTTGATGAATATTCCTCACCTTAACTTTATTCTAATTAGTGGCCTTGTACTTAAAAGAGTCTATTTTATCCTACTAGTTTCCTGATAACCATCTTTCTTTCACCACTTCTGCAAAACCATTTTCCAAGAGCCAAGCTGCTTGACACCAAAAGGGAGCCCTTGGAATTCTAGGAGCTCTTCCAAGCTCGCACTTTACTAGTAAAGGTCTATGATTAGAGCCAAATTTGCTTAAATGATGAATTTTAGCAAGAGGATATAACATGTTCCACTTATCATTCATAAAGCCCTAATTAATGCGTTCTTTCATAAAATTTCTTTCCCAGGTGAACCTTTCCCCTACATAATCGACTTCAATAAGGGATGACCAATTAATGCAATATGTAAATTGGTGCATAGCTTGTATATGAGGACCGAATCCCCCTCTTCTATATGACACAAATAAGTAAGTATTAAAATTACCAATCACAAACCAAGGGTCCCTAATTGAGTTGCTAAGAGAAATAAGATCAGTCCATCATAGGTTCTATCTTTTAATACGGGATGGTTCCACATAACACAAGTGAGGTAAACTTGCTATTTTTCAAAATTTCCACATTGATGTGAACATACTGTGTAGTAGAAGAAGAATATCGAACACACAACTAGTCATCATTCCAAATATCTAGTAGCCTCAAGTCTCTAATTAGAAAATCCCAACTTCCTTACTACATTTTGAACTTTCAGTATGCTAACCCAAGTTTCCATAAGGATAATAAGGTCAACATTTCTGTTTCTAGTCAAGTCTTTAATTCACCCTGGAAAAGTTTTTGATGCTGCCCTACGGTAATTCCAAGATAAAAAATTCATAGTGAAACTTAATAAAAAAAGAGGCAAGAAACCAAACCTCAACCATCATTATTTATTCTGTGATTGACGGCATAATCTTTTCACCTTCACCGTCCGCCGTAAGTTTGTCCAGACTTGAATTCAAACTCTGGCTAGCTACCCTCTCATTCGTGTTGTAAATGTCCGCTTCCTGCTCTCTAGGACTGAGGGGGATGTCCGGTGGTATGCTCACTGGTGGTTCGTTGACCTTCAAGAAATCTTGTGAATTGGAACTAATTGCCTGAACTTGATGAGCATCACTTGTCAAAATCTTTTATGGTAGGTCTTTAAAAGATAACAAGCCCACCATATTCATCTCTTGAAGTTGGTCCAAGTTAAAAGGCTTTACAAGAGATAAGGACCCAAAAACAACATGGTGGCCTCAATAGGTATTGCTATTCTTTTTCTTTAAAATCTAGTGGGCGAACTCTAGGTTGAACTATTTGGTTTCTTTTGTGGAGCTTCATACTTGGGCCTTTATCCAACTTTATTGACTTAGAGTCTCCCACTGGGCCTTTACTTGTACTCGGCCTATTCACGTTCTTCACATTACCACTTTCTTTTCACTCTGACTTATTTTGATAGATGTCACCTTATCTTCCTTTCCCCACTTTTCTGACTTCAAACTCTCCTTCTTGAGGTCTGAGCATCCCGTGCTCCACTCCTCTTTCTCTACTAAACTCACTATTTGCTTGTTGTTCAGTGGTCTTATCCAACTACCTTCTTTCAGTCTTACATCACTCTCATCTTTCTTTCTCTAGTCTTTTGTAGATACCTTGTTTGTATGGGATTTCTATGGACTTTCTGGAGTGACGGCTTTGAGTACTTCCTGCAGAGCTTCGTACCTTGAACCAGGTCTAACGTTTCTTTCCTTGGATTTGCTTCCTACTGCCCCTTTCTATGCTAGGCTCTTGTATGGGTCTACTGTAGATGGTCTTTGTCTAAAGATCTTTGTTGCCTTCATCCAATCTCCGTATTGTTCACCGGAGGAAACGCCTGACACGCTAACTGTAATGTCCTAAATTTTGATTAAGGGCTAATGATGATTATTGAGAATATTCTGTGGATTAAAGTTGATTTGAGATCCGGATTAATTATTGGAAATACTCAAAACCCTGTATTTTAGCATAATTATATGAAAAATAATTATTTGGGCTAAATATGAGGGAAATGGCACATGAAGAAGAGGAAAAGAATTTAAATATATGTTATGTGGCAATTTAAGTAAATGTGCCAAAATCAGTGGAAAAAAATGGAAAATGGTCGGTTAATTAGTCAGTGATTAATGAAAAAATTAATTACTAACTAAGAAGAAATGAGATGTGTGACTAAATGGCTAAAGGAGTGGTTAGAGTAACTAATTAGTTACTTATCTTATAAGAGCCAATTAGATTGAGACACTTGGCAAGATAAGAAGATGAGAGAGAGAGAGAAAGTGTTGGGAAAAGTCAAACCCAATATTTTAACATTTTCTTCTCTTTCTCTTCCCTCCTTTTCGATGAAGCAAGCATTGGCTTGGGGGGAGTATCATCATTCCTTCTTCTTCCTTACTCAACTCTCTCTTTTCTCTTTCCATATTTTCGGTAACCATTGGAGACCAAAGAAGAGGAAGAAAAGCTTGGTATTAACGTAAGATAATAACCTCAAATGCCAAAACTCTATTGGTGTTGGTTTGTGCCCTCAAGGAAATCTAGAGGTTGGAAACCCAAGAAACCTCTTTGGGAAAGCTGTAGAGGTGAGTAAGATACACCTTTCTATCTATGTTTTGTGTCAAATGATGAAGCTTTGAGTTTCTAGGAATTTTGGCCTTATTTTTTAAAATTAGGGTCATAAAGAGTTTGGTGTACTATGGTCATGGAATTGTGTTTTGGTATGTGTTTTGAATAGTATAATTGGTTTAAGGTTGAAATGTTAAGTTTGGTGATTTTGGGATTTTGGTGTTGGATGTAGCCTAAAACAAAGCATGATAATGGAATAGGAATTTGGTAATTTTGATGCTTCCATTGGATTCCTTGTGCAAAGTTATGTGAAGGTAGCCTTGGTTGAGAATTTGGGATCATTGGAAACACTTGGGTAAAGTTTGGAAAGTGTTGTCAACTCTGCTACATTTTTGGCTTTTGATAAGCCTCACTTGAGTGATCTTGGGTCTCACTCGAGTGCAGCATGATATGTTCTCTTTTCCCTTTAGCTTTTCTATTGTACTCCCGTATAAAAGGCAAGAGTGTAATGTCTCACTTGCGAGTATTATGAGTTCTTACTCGAATGAACCTTGTCTCACTCGAGTGAAGGTGTATTTGACACTATGAACTTGCGTCTCAGGTTGTCACTCACGATCAAATTTTAAGAGTGTGTCTTAACACTCGTGAGTGTTAAGCCATCACTCGAGTGCCAAGGTCCCTGCTCGAGTGTTGATCTTTATGCTCGAGTGCTAGGGGCATTTTTGATTTCTGTCTGTGCTTACTGTCAAGCACTCACATGAGTGTGCTTCTCATGACTTGAGTGCAAGTCCATCATCACTCAAGTAAGGCCTACTTCACTCGGGTGCAATAGTGAAAAATCTGTACTTTCACTTCTAAAAAGGGATCTTTGGTATAGTTTTTCCAATCCTTTAGGGCTTTTGTTAGAGGCATTTGTAGCTTCCTAAAGGACATTAATAATAACCAGATCTAAGTGTTGAAGTTATTAAGTATTGGAATAAGAGAATAATACTTCATCCCTAATTATGAATTATAGGATTTGATATTTGCCCTGCTCGCGAGAAACCAGTGCCAGTGCAAGTATGGAAGGACCAAGGTAGTGACTTTTCTCTCATGTTGTGTATGATGCTTGGTATGCATGACTTATCATTGTGTTATTGTGAAATGGTGGGCATGATGCCATTGTGAAAATATGAATGAGAAATGTGTCGTTATGCATTACAGCGTGAGCACTTCAGCATGAGCAGTCATAGATCGTGATGCGTGTCATACCTACCCCTGTCGTTGAACTGTCGTTGTAAGTGCCGTGGCTATGTTTTGGAATTGTGAATTCCTACTTTGAGAAATATGCCGGTGTGGATATGTATTATGAAATATTTTATATGGAACCCAGCTATAGTGATCTATGTGATATGAACATGTTGTTGTGCAATACAGTGTGAGCACTTCAGCATGAGAAGACGTAAGGGTAATGTAAGTCATACCTGCCCCTGTCGCTGTAACTACCGTTGTAGTTGCTATGTGTTGTGTTGTGATTTGCTTACATGCTTTGTGGTTGTACATACTATGAGTGATTTATTACTATAGAGATTCCTTAGAATCTCACTCTCCCAAACAAATTTCAGACAGGGGTGGTAGTTTTAAAGAAAAGCAGGTGACGAAGAGCAGCTAGAGCTCTGGGATAGGAGTTTATTTTGGTTTTGGTTATCATTTTGGTCAATTGTACATAATCTTTTGGATCATAGAATAGTAATTGTGTAATCCCCTAGAATGGGAAACTGATTATGGGCATTTGTGCCCTGTAAACCCTTTATTGATTAATGGAACCCGAGTGTGTTAGGAATTTGCATTTTACTCTAATATTTATGAATGGAATCGAACTGTACAGGCTATTTGTATATTTGAAATGTGAATATAAGACCGTGTTGAACAGGTTTTTGAAAAATTTTTGTAAACATTGTTTTGGGAAATAAAAATTTTAAAAGTCTCAATTCATCCTGTGGTCTCTAATTCAATGAAATTTCGTAATTATGAACTTAATCTCAGCCTTGATGAGAAGGGTGTTACACTAACTAGGGGATTCTTTTCCGGTAGGTTCACTGCCGGTAAGTTATTGTTGTTCGATTCCAGCCTCTAATCTTGGATTACCATCATTTTCTCGGAAATAGCTTCTTCTTGCTGCGTTTTATCATTTGAAAAACCATGTAAAGGGCACATTTCTTGGTTATACCCATATCGACCGCATTTAAAACAAATAACATCAAGGCCTTCGTAGTCCACTGTGAAAATTCAAGATCTTAGCATAAATCTTGATTGGAGTTGTTGATTGAGATCCACCTTTACTATGATTCTAGCGAACTTTCCCTTTTCTACCATTGTAGTTGTATTGTTACATTGTGCTAGAGTATGCATATCCACTTTAAGTGTCCTTCCAATCAAGTTCCTTAGCTCCCACATACAGTCGATTGAGTAACACTGTAGCAATAAAGTTGGGACTCTCACCCATATAGCCACTTTTCTGATATGATTACAATACGGATTAAAATTTGGGCCCCGCCTTTGAACAGCAAGGTAGTGGCCCTAAATAAGCCATTGACCATAAAAAAGGAGCTTCCTACACAGATCATGCTTATCAGACCAGAAAACGTAATAGTTATTAGGTAGGTCAATAAGTTCAAATTTCCTTGTTTTAAGATGCCATGCAATCCTGTTCCAAGTTTGTACTCTTGCCCAATAGAGTTACAATAAGAGCATCCTTCTAATAACCATTCCTGTATGAGAGTAGTAAGCAGAGTTTTCTCTTCGTCTATAAGGGATGGGGTTGTCTCAATTTCTTCTCATAACCATTCATACATGAGAGCGTCAAAGCTTTGGATTGATAGATTCTCGCCTTTACCCATTAGCTTTGCCTTATAGGAAATATGAGTCTTCTGTAACTCCTGCTTGTTTTGCTTGCTGTGTAAGTCATATTTTTCCACAGCTTATTGATCAATATCTATTTGGTTCAAGTGATTATCCTTCTGCCCTGCTGGATGTATCTCATTCATTTTCTTGATGTTTCTTGCAACTACATCTTCCTTTTCTTTTGATACTTCTCTTTCTTCAGAAGATAAATTCTCACCGGAGTTCAAATGTCCCCGTTGATTACCCATGTTGTCACCCTTTCTCTCACTAACTTTCTCACTCATCTTTCCACTTTTTCTAATAATGTTTTTTCTTTCTTTTAATCAAATTAAAATCTTATTTTATCTTGAAAGTTTTTGCTTAGATACTATGGTTATGTGAAATTATTTTTTTTATCAGTGTCACTTTAGAAGTGTTAAAAAAATGTGCAATATTGCCCCTAACAATTTAAAATATTACCTTAATAGTTAATATTAGTTTTTAATGATTAAATTGAATTTATTTCTTTGCTAATACTTTTGGGGTGATAATGATAAAAAAAATTGGATACCCACAACTGCTATGCAAAACTTTTCAGGGCAAAACTAAACCTAGCTCTTCCATAGGACCCATTTGGTTCAATTGCAGACCCTCTTGGTAATGTAATGGGCTGCAATGCAATACTTATTACCATGACTCCATGAGGATGTTTGGTTTGTTATTATTAAGATGATGAGAAATTATTTTTTTATATTTAATTGGAATTTGAAAAGGTTCAAAATGTCCTCAACATAAGAAAACTCCTGATGCCCAATTGTCTTCTTCCTCAGCCAAAACCCCCCACAGAATCAACAACAATCATCTTCTTGGCAGCATCCTTGCATCAATCATGTTCTTCACATAGTCTATGATAACTAGAAAGCAAATTATCAGAGCTTAAATTCAAGAAAAAAATTTCTCTGCCTAGCCTTACCTTGTATTTTTTAAGACAATTAAAATGACTGTGATCCAAAATCTAAACAATAAATTAATTATCATGTGCACATCACACTCATTACTAGAAAAAAGGCTTTTAAGGTTGGGTTTAGGTGCGGTATTGTATCGACCGGTTTAAGAAGTCTGTCATTATTAAGACCAGACTTAAGATCGGCCTTAAAAGTTACCCATTTAGACTGGTTAGTTAGATAACTAGTGTTAAAAAGTTTCAATTTATAATTAAAAAATGCCCACCTTTTAGACCATGTAATTTCATTCCAGGTCTAAAAAGTGGCCATTTTTTTAAAAAAATGTACGCTTTATTTTATTTTCCATAAGCCTTGTTGGATATTATTATATCTAAAAGCTATATTATACAATATAAATTCTCCAGCCAGAGACATAACAAAAATGCAATCAACATAAAAAATAAATATAACTAATAACCATGAATCTAAAGCCCTATATCATTAGATAATTATTGAATCTTAATTCCGGCATTTATTTTTTCAAGGTTTTTTTTTTTGCTTGCATTTTCCCCACCTTCAAAGGAGTTAGATGATTTTTGAATATTGGATTTAGTAGATGCAATTTTGGGCCCAGCATCTGTATGCTATTGACGCCTAATTTATATTGTGAGCATCCCTATAATTGAATGCAACTACCTATGGATTGGCTGCTAAGTTACCATACTTATACATTTTGATCCTCTTGACCTCAAATATGAAATGGCTCTGCCCTACCCCGTCTCAAGTGATAAACGAGAAGATTCTTAGTTAATAAACCTAGGTATAATAGAGTTAATATACAAGTATAACTGGATTTTATATATGTGAATATGATCTCATTGGGAGGTCTTGATTGAGAAGAAAACCAAACTGAAGGCCAATAATAAGGAAGTAATAACCGACTAGGTGGAAATATTAGTGATAGGATGAGGATTAGTGACTCAAAATTGGAGGATGAAAAACATAGGGCTGGTGATCTAGACTTAGAAGGCCAAATTTGTTAACCTAAATGACCTAACGTTGATTGTAACAATTCACTTATTTAAAAGTTTATTTGCCTAATTATCACTAGGTTATCGAATTCAACCAATTTTCCCTTCTAAGACTAGATTACCGGCCCTACCTTGTTCATCATTTAATTTAGACATCTTAATCATCAACTCGTCACTAGTAACTTCACCTAGTTAGGTAGCTCCTTATTGTTGGTCTTCAATTTGATTTCCATCTCAACCAAGACCTCATTACACGACCAAATTCAACCATACAAAATAGAATTCTTAAATTTGTATATCAACCATGTTAGGCTCAGCTTCATTAAATAAGATACTCCATCTTTATCACTGATGATGCTTTTGTCATTAAAGTAATCAATTAAACTAGGACCAACTACAAATGCAATATAGTGGCAACCTATGTCATTATACCAAAGAACAATCTGTGGGTTTTTCTTTAGAATTAAATTTAGATGATGAAAAATGCGGTGGAATTAATCTAAACTAGAATGCAAGACACTACTGCCTAAATGCAAATTGCAAATGACTCTAAAACCTATATGAGAATGAAATTGGCCTAAATAAATGCAAATACAATTTTTAGGGGATTTTTTATGGGAGAGAAATTAAAATCCATAACCAAAAGAAATAAACTAAAAGCTAAGAAAATCAAATAAGAAAAGATAACGAAGATTTACTTTAGGTACAGTGAAGGGAACAACTTAGGATTTACATGTAGTTAACTTTCTTAACCCAAATTAGTTAATTAGACCAAAGGGAGATTAGTAAAAAGAGATATTAATAATTCTAATCACTTAATTGAAACATAGGAAAAGCTTAAGCTCAATAACACTTAATCCACTAGAGAACTCATAATGGAATAGCGCTAGTTAATTAAACCTATTAAAACCAATATTCACAAATAATTTCAAATTAATTTTGGAAATCATGTTTACAGTTATCTAATTAAACAATTATACAATTAACTAACTCGAATATACAATCAAGAGAATAAACCAAATTGACAATTAAATTAATAATGAAGACTCAATTAATAATTCAACTGACAATCAAAGGTTTGTAAACAAAGATTCCAGCAATTGTCTCAAACACAAATCAATCCAAAAGAGATAGGTCTACAATCTAAAACTAGGTTGTTCTCAATTAATACAACTCAAAATTATCTAAAACTAAATAATCTCATGTCTTGAAACAAATTGATAAAAGGAAAGATACTCCCTTGCGGTCTTTAAGTGTAGGCAACTAGGCTCTAGCTTCCTCCATACTCCTCTCAAGTTACCTCCCAACTAGCTCAAGCTTCCATGAAAATTGTCCTCCCTTCAAACTTCAAGCAATAAGTCATAGAAATGAAAATAAGAGAATAGAGAAACAATAATAAGGTGGCGTGAAAGGTTTAGGTGATGAAGATTGAGTGGGTGATGCCAATGGTGAAGGGAATAAGTGATGGAGTATGATTGAATAGAGAGAGAGAGAGAGAGAGAGAGAGAAGAAGCGTTAGCTCTCAATGAGAGTGTGAATGAACAATGGTGGTGGCTAGGTTAATCTTTATAGGAGAAAGAGAGCTTTAGGTACAAAATTTGAGCCTATTAGAATTTAATTAGTTTATTCAAACTCAGCCATTGGATCTTCTTCAAACTTCTAAAATAATTTTGCACCATAGGATTTCATAATATTCTTTTCCTTGATATGCAAGAATTAAGCAAGATCATGATCTATTATATATTGAGAAATATTAGTCCATCATAACATAGGCAATTAAGATATTAACAATTTAATCCCAATAATACCATAATCAATTTAGATTTATATTATTTCCTAAAATAGGCTAATGATCCAAATATTTTCTAATAAATTTAAATTAACCTAAAATCACCCCCAAAATATATGAATAAAGTGGGATAAAAGATGTGAAAATATTGATTTATCAATCACCTAAAATTGAGGTAAGCTAGAGCCATATTCTATATGAAATATTAAAAGAACCAAAGTCCCTAAGATTAGTAAACTTACCACCCAATCCAAGGGTTGCTGCAATTGACTCTATGGATGACTCACGATACAAACCACGCATCTACTACTCCCACATGTTGGGGTTAAAATTACAATTGACACTTCCACCCAATACTCAATAATAATCATTTAAGCCCTTCCAAGGAGGGGGCATCCAAACAAAAAAAAACTTAAAAAAGAACAAAGGCGTGGAAAAAAAGATTCAATTAACATATGTATACACAAACTTTTGTCCATGAAATTCGTAGATATTAGATTTGTGAAACTTGCTATTTTGAGAATGATACAATGAAATTGTATCATTGTCATAATCACAAGTTTCACAACTCCAGTCATTATGAATTCCATGGTCAAAAATCATATACAATAACTACAACAACCACAAAGAATATATAACCAGCAGAAAAAATCTAAACTAAGGAATTTGCAATTAACATACCCATGGAAGGACAACTTTATTTCATCTTCCAAGTCCCACAAGAATGGCTTGTGATATATATCCATTTAGCCTCTTTGCCAACTATGTTCATCTGATCCCCTGTTAACAATTACACAGAGTTACACATTAGATCAAATTACTTAATGCTCTTCACATGTATACAAAAACATAAGTGATAGTTATAAAAAACACTCAACTTAAAAGCTCTTTGCATGTTTTTCCGTGCTCTTCATGCTCCTCTCTACACTCAGATACCATATGTGTTATGTGTGGTAGTGTTGATTGGCCAGAATTATTACTACTTGCTTCAAATTCAATGTATTATGTATAGATATATGGTCACGATCTACATTGAACTTAAAACTAGCTTACCCTCACCACCACATATAACACATATTGGATACTTCTCAACTCATGAATATATGGTCTATTTGGCGCTCATCCAGCCTCTATGCTATGTATGCATATCTTGTGCAGATTTCCATCACAGGCTAAACTTTGTGTATATATGGTGGTGTTAGTAGACCTGAATTAATCACAACCAAGTGATTATGGCATATGCCTCAATCAACACCACCACATATATCACAAAGTCACCTGCCATGCAAAATTGCAAAAAATTTTCACAACTAACCAAAGAGAATATTGATCAAGCACACCTTGTACGCCCATTTAGCCTCTTTGTAACCTTGTATGTCCATTGTCATTACAGGTTCAACCTTGTGATATATGTAGTGGTCAGAGGACATAAGGTGTTGGTACATTACTAAGATGATAAAAGGCATAAGAACGAAAAGACGTAAGTATAACTATTTCTGAAAAGAAAGAAAAGGAGCGAGCATTAGTGTTTCTATAACTACAACAACCATAAAGAATATATAGCCAGTAGAAAAATTGTAAACTTTCATGTAAAATTACAAATATTTTTCACAACTAAACAAAGAGAATATCAATCAAGCAGAACACTTTCATTTATGTGGATTTAAGGGGAAAAAACTAAACTTTCATTCAGGTTTCGATGAACAAGGAAAAGAAGTATCAAGTGTTTGTGAAAGACAACGCTTAAAACTTCTATGCAAGCAAAGACAAAGAAAGAGAACACTAACAGAATGTGACACTAAAACACCTATCAAGGGTTTTTGAAAAGCAACAATTTTTACCAAACGTGAGAGTAAAATAGCGATGACAGAGGGGGAGAGCCCACCGAAAAGGAAAACCAAGCCATCTCAATAGTTGAGATAGAGACATTACGACGGCCGGAGGTGACAAAGAAAGGAAGAGTGTGTGGGGGGCAGGGGCAGGGGGACTAAGAGAGGCTAGAGATTAAGACTAAGTGTGAAAGTGAGTATATATACTTAGGGCAACCCTTTTTAGACCGGTTCTCATTAAAGACCCGTGTCAATATAACTTTTTCTAAACCTGTTCTCAATAAAAACTAGTGTCAATATGTTAAAAACATTTTTAATTCAAAACGACATTGTCTTTCAAATCATCCAGTCTAAAATGTAAATTTTGGAACTAATAAAATTTTAGAAACAAGAACTTTCGCTTAAAGGTTGAAACTTTTTCATCAACAAGAATTATCAAAAGATATAAGAGACAGGATTTTTTTCATTAATCATCTCCTAAAGGCAGTAGTATACATGCATGAAATCAAAATATTATATATGATGATGATCGGCTACAAAATAACAACTACATCAAAATTTTATAACAGTAATGGGGGCTCATGAAGCCTAGGCCTTCAGAAGATCATTATCATTCCAGGAGACTCATCGTGCCCAGTTGAAGCGGTTGGTAATGTTGTTCAACACCGCCGCCACCTCCTCCAGTCATTCAGAGAAGCGATCTTGCCTCACCATTGACTCCAAAATTGTGCCCTAGAGGCAAAATATGGCCTCAACAATTTTCTTTAACATTTGAGGTGGAGCAGGCTGTGAAAATGACCGTCGGTAGCTACCGTCGAAGGAAGAGGGGGGAATGCTGCCTCTTTGATCTTGCCATTATAGTAGAAGTGTTGCCACTTAAACAAGAAAGAGAGAAGTAGAAAGGAACTTTTGAATTTGAACTTAGGAACTAAAGGCACCTTGGTATTTATAAACGGGACTTATGGCAGGATAGTTTAGATGATACTGATGAGACATGATAATAGGCATTGGAAGTTGAAACATTACGTAATTACATTGGTTATATTAAAATGCGGTCTAAATAATAATTACAATACCAAATGCACATCTTATCCTGTGTAAATAAAAAGTGAATGTTAGAAAAATAAACAACATTAACACTGGTCAAGAGTTAAACGTCGGCTCAGATTAACATATTTATACCTTATGCCACTATAACCGGTTTGTGCATAATTAAATTATATATTTAACATGAACAATATCCCAGATAATATAATTTACTAAAACCATAATAAAGTATTTATATTCTATCATAAAATTAACTTACCACGCTAGAGACAGAAAAAACAGCGGAACAAAGATAAAAGAGATGTGATCAAGATCAAGATCAAACAAGATGAAGATCATAATTGAAGTATTTTTTTCATTAACATTATATTTTTATCGGGCAACATTAGTACAAAGATTTAAAAAAACATTTACATAAAAAAAACCTTCAATCTTCCTCCTTATCGCTGGAAGCAGAGGAGGAGGAAGAAGGGGAAGAGGAAGAGGCAGGCAGGGTCGTTCGAAAGATTGTACTTGACGACGCCAAGGTTGAGCTTGATGTTGATAGTTTGTAGCAATGCGATGAGTCTTCTGAGGCGTCTGTCTATGTGATCCATCCCCGCATAGAGCTGCTAAAGAAGCTACTTGGCTGAAGGTAGGGGAGGAGGCGATAGATGGAGGTGGAGGTGGCTGTAGAGGAAGAGGAGGAAAAGGAGGATGAACAAAATTAACTCTAACGTGTGCCATATTGATATTCTAGAGATGAGAGGAAGAGGAGTCGAATCTAAAGAAACGAGAGTAATGATGAGTTTAAATAGACAAGACAGATGCGTAGTTGGAAAGTTTACCTTGGAAGCTAAAGAAACTTTGAAACATTCAACACCGAGCATAAAGAAATGATGGTTTTTAAAAGGATATTTACACCGGATGTATAAACGTCCGATCTAACAAGAATTTAAATTTTTAAATTTTCTGAATATTTAATATTTATTGATACCTCTTTACGCTACAACTGATCTAAAAAATATTATTTACACCGCACAAAAGCACGACCAGTGTTAAGTTATATCCCTATTTATAAAAAGACATTGGTCATACTTTTAAACTGTCATTGCCTATAAAGGTTTTGATATGACAATCTTATAGGCTTTTATTTCTAGTAATGACTAACATTACCTCTACAAATTTGGATATTAATTAGTGGTTTTCCATAAAATGAGTTGTAAACTGCATATCGATTTAGGATTTTGCAATTTTAAAGTTCTTTTTTATCATTTTCCCTTTTTTTATTTGGCTAAGGGTATAGTCATCTTTCCAAGATTCGAACTTGTATTCTCTTTTTTAATTATGGGGTGAGACTGCTTACCACCTCAACCAACAATTTGTTGGTTCTAGATATCTCAATATTAATTTCTAATTGTTGGAACAATTTTGATGGTGGTTGCAAACAATTCCCACACATATTGGCTGAGATGCTAAGTTTTTTTTTTTTTTTGGCCAAAAGACATATTTAGAAAAAGATGTCTGTCCTATTCAGGCTTGATAATATTTAAAAAAATATCAATAGATAATAATAAATAATATATATATATATATATATATATATATAAACAAATTTAACATCTTATTAAAACTTTTAAATGTTAAAATGTAGGCATGTAGTTCTAAAAAACAATAATTTATTATTTATCTTGTACATTATATGAGGAGAAAATTTTATTTCTTTTCAACAAGACAATTTGTATATTGTGAAACCATAATATATGTATATATATTGATATATGAAAACAGAATACAACGAATTAAGTAATATTTACATTAGTTGGCAAAAAAAGAAGAAGAAGAAAGATTTTCATTAGCGTTCCTCCTAACTCCAATACAATACACAGAACTGGTAACAACAAAGTGGAATAGGAAAGCAAGATCACATGACTATATTAAAATACTCGGTAAGTCTGTTTGTTACATCTTCTCAAAATTTAAGAATCCATTAAGCAACAAAATTGCCAAAGAAACTTCCAACAGTGAAACAAGTCTTCCATAACGACAGTCATCAACTCGACTCATAATCTTGCATACATCTATTTAATTGATGCCATATGTGGTTGTTTAGATCATCTTTAAGTATTTTGAGCTTTATGAAATAAATATGTTAATAAAACTTTGCCTTGTTAAGCATAAAAGTACTTATTCTAAGTGCTCCCATACAAGCACATGTCTTACATCCAATGATCCAAATCCACTTGAGTTAAAAGAATAGGGTATAGGAAATGGGGATTAGTAATACATCACTTCTATATAAAGAGTGATTGGAAAAAGATAAGAGCAATGAATCTGTATCATATTTCAGGGTGCATCCAAGATTGGAATGAACAAGATAATTGAGCAGTTTTTCTTACATATAACAATTGTGATGTGGTTTAAGGAGCCAGCAAGTGTTGAAGTTACTTTGATAATCCAGTGTAACATCAGACTTAAGTAGGAGATACCAAAAGAAAAAAAAGAATGATATGTAGAATATAACTTCATCCATTTGAAAGCTTGAACTTCATTTTGACCTAGATAAATTGAAGTGAAACAAGTGGTGTGTTGTCTAATTTTAATCTTCCTCATTAAAATTGTCCAATCCTGTACATATTTGATAACATTAAATCGGCTTGAAACTTGGTTGTCCATATTTTGGAGTGAAAGCTGAGGGCTGAGGCAGCACAAAAACGACATGCGTTGCAAGAAGTATTATTCTTGTTGGTTTGGAATTCCATGGGCCAAGCCACACGTAGCCAGGTTGGGCCAAAAATATAAGCCATATTAATTAAGTGGACTTGTCGAATGCTGGCGAATATGCTGCTAATGAATGATTAGCAGATACTATCTCCGGTCTTAATTATAAGATAAAATTAATTTTTTTTGGAGAAATTAAAGAAGCCAATTAAATTACTTTAGAGTGTTTATATTTTTAGTATCTTTAGATTACATATTAGTTTATTAGTCAAATTATTAGTTTGGAGAAAAAAATATAAATATAAATACTCTAAAGTAATTTAATTGGTTTTCTTAATTTCTCCAAAAAAGTCAATTTTATCTTTTAATTAAGACCGGAGGGAGTAGAATTTTATGCTAAACAAAATTTCATGTGCTTGAGGTTTTCACTTTTGATCGCATTATATTCCTTGAGTTTACCGAAACAACCTTGCATCAAACTGCCGCATGGATCGCTATAGCAATTTGCCTTTCTCTAATTTTACAACTTTGCATCATTTTATTTAATTATTGAAAGTTACAAATGGGTACATGAAATATACTCTCACCAACCAACTAGGTTTAGTATAAATGGTTAGTCCTTGACATTTGACATCGTAACGAATTAAAATTTGAATCCCCATATGACCATATTTAGTGTCTAACAATCTGTCAAACAAAATTATCTTCAATTAAGAATATACATGTGTTTAAAAAAAAAAAAATTCCCCACCTCTTAGTTCATTCACATTTCATTGAATTCAAATCCACAGCCAATATGGTTGTTTAAGGGTGTTTACTTTGTACACCTTCAAATCATCTTCTTCATTTCCCTACCAATAATAAAATAATCTTCATTTCTTTAAACAACATATATTAATATTATCAACTTATTTTGATCTTGTAATGCAAGTAAATTTAACCTAATTTCATATTGGAGGCCTTTCACAATATTTTTATATAGCTATCTAATTAGGTTAAATTTGAGCATTGCTAGACTAAATTAGAGGTAACTCTCTCAAAGCGGTTAGCCTTCCTTAATATTTTAATACAATTAAAAAGTAAAAAATGATAATAGAGTATGAGAGTAGATTTTGTTCCAAAAAATGTATCCGTGTTTTATGCTTTAAAAATTAAATACCAGATAATTGTTTGCCTCCATTTATTAGATTATATTTAAATAATTTAAACCCTTTTGTCGTCTCTTTACCATAAACCTTTTTATTGATTAATTTAATTTAAATTTAAACAATTTAAATACCCCAAATCAATTTTCCGAAATATCTGACATTTTCTAGGACATAAAGAATAAACTATAGTATAAATTAAAAAAAAAAATTACCTGGGGAAGCGAAAAGTTGTGCTTTCTTTTCTATTTAAAGGCCCGCAAGCCGTCTAGGGTTAGATTGAGATTGCATCATATGCTTCTGTACCTGAGGGCGTCGCCGCCTAAAAGCCAACCCTCCTTTCTCTCATCAGATTCCTTCTCTTCCAAAACTTAATCTCCGTTTGGTGATAGAAATCTCTCAACAATGGAACTCACTCTTCTCCGATCTGAACTGCTTTCAACATATCTTTCAGGTTCTTGGCTCTCTCTCACTCAGATTTACTCTCTCTGTTTCCTTTCGTCCTCTCAATTGCAAACTTCCAGATCTCTGAATCCGATCCATTTCTTTAGCCACCTCCATTGATAATCCATGGGTAAATGACTCATTGATTAGGGTGCCATAACTAATTTCTTTTACACGACGACTTTAGTTCTGGTTAGATGAGCTTAGTTATGTCGCCTAATCAACGAGTGATTTAAACCATGAGCTCTTAAATCACGAGATCAATCCTAATCCCTAATTCCAATCGCGTTCAATTCGTTGAATCGCATGCTCCTTGTACCCTGTGCGAGCATTGTTATGGCCTGCCAATTGAGGCAGAACCTATCGATCAATGTGCCATAACTAACTTCATTTAAATGACTTTGGTCATGGTTAAATGAAGTTAGTTATGGCCGTTGATCAATAGATAATTCAAATTCTGAGATGAAGAACTGCGTCAAATTAAATTACTACGTAAGATGTTGAGGAAGGTAATCATGCGCGGCAATGAAGGTTTGGTTCTCTTTTGGTATTACTAAGATTTGTTGTTTCGTTGTGTGGATTATTTTTAAACTTTTTTTATGAAGCAATAATGGACTCTTTCTAAATTGCTTGATTTTGTAACATTTGAACCATGAATATATATAGCTAGGGGTATGGATATGTGATGCAAATTAGATGCCTATTTCAAGCTCTGTTTTTATGCTTACGCTTTTTGCAGTATATAGTTATCTTTTGAATTTATTGAATTTTTTATTTGGTTTGAATATGGGACGTTTACAGATCCATCTGATTGATGTGTTTATTCTGACATGATGACTTGCACATTTTACAGTAAATTCAACAGAACGGTTGGAGCATCTTCATTGATTGTATTCCAGAACTAACTTCATTTAAACACGACGTCTCAAGTCATTTCCTCGATGAATTTAGTTTTGAAACCTTGGTCTTTAGTTCATCTCCAATCGTTGAAGATGCTCACACCTTGCCACTCTCATCCTTTTTATAAGTTTAATTCACCTAATGGTTACATACGAAAAAATTTAATTAACTCATTAAATATCTTTTAAATTGATGCATTTTTCCCATTTTACTTTCATTTATGGATAGTATTGCCAACCCTATCTCATCTTTCTTTCTTTTTCAATATGAATTAATTCATTTTTCAATTATATTTAATGGTGCGAAATTGTAACAATATCATTATTTTTCCTCTAGGTAGACTTATGACCAAATTTTTTCAAACTGTATTTATAAAAAGGATCAGAGTGCCACTATGCAGGTACGGTATCGGGATTGACGGAAATGGGGCATGTAAATCGGAAGGAAGAGAAGAACTTTCTAGTTAATGTAGATGTGGAAAAACCACGATAGCTAAAACTCAGATCGATAACAAGAATCAGATGAAGCAACTGATGTTTGCTTTACTCTTGCATATAAAATACATGAGCCGTATTCTTTTAAGTAGTATGTTTTCTTTTTCTTTATTTTCCACTTATAGTTATCGTTGTTGGCCAGGAAATCTCGTTTTCTAGCAATCTCCATTGTTAGATTGATTTCTAGTGGTTGAGATATAACATTTATAATAATACTAGAGTATATTATAATCTATAAAAAAAATGGTCAAGTGCATAAGACTCACCCTCTTATCAAGTGAAGTTTAGAGGAAGGATAGATGTATGCAGTTTTACTCCCACAATTTGAAAAATTGTTTTTAAGATTTGTATTTATGATCTTTAATTCACATGGCAGTAATATTATCACTATGTTAAGGCTCACCCTCTTATGTTATAATCTTAAATAACAGAAAATTATATAAATAAATTTAAGCACACTACTTACATCAAGTTTTATATCACCATTATATGATAATGACACACTGCGCTGTTGGAAAACATAACTAAAGTATATAAAACTTAATTATTGGGAGTTGATTCAATTGTATTATGTAAATTTCATTCACCAAAAATGCCATCTAAATTTATTCTATGTAACTTTTTTTTTTCACATAATATTTTTGGGTTAAGGTAACTTTGGAATTTTGTATTATCGATAATTTGTTTCCTTGTTCAAGTCAAGGCAAATAAAAGTTCTTTTTCAGAGACTTGCTTAGTAAGCTATGGCATTATGTTGTGAAAAATAACGATAAATCACGATAGGAAGATTTATCCTCTTCCGATTTAAATCGTCATAAGAAATTGTCTCATCTCCCCTTCGCTTCTTGCTCATAGATTCACTACTGCCCCAAATATTTTGCTAATATTTCTCAACTAAAATTTTTAAATATGTTTTAAAATTGTGTTCTGTTAAATTATTTTAAATAACAACAATTATATAAATAAAAATAATATTTAAATATTCATGTCATTTATTAATTCAAATTTAATAATAATCATTAAATACTTAATTATCTTTATTATTAAATATGATCTTGAAAAATGTAAAAAGCTTTATTAAAGAAATAAACTTAATTACATAATCACAATTGACCATTCGCGTTTTTGTCCAATGTCTTTTATGCAAATCACAATCACAATTTTCCACCGATAATCCAAAGTTTGATTCTGTTTTTTGTTTTTTTCTAAAATAGTTTTATAAAATTATTTTGAAAAATAAGTTTTGGAAAAAAAATTAAAATATCTATTTGGATAGCTGTTTGAAAAAATTTGCTTTTGAAGCTAATCATGGCAACCATCTCGATGGTGGTGATAGTCGTCACTGATAGTGTGGTGCCAATGTCCGACTTGGAACCCTTCCTCTTCACTTTCTATACTCTTCCCTCCTCTTCTTTATTTTTAATCATTAGATCAACATTTGAATAGTTCAGATTTAATTCTTTATAAAATTATTATTAAAATGTTAAATTATAAAAATAAAATTAATTAATTAAATACAAATTACTAGATTTTAGTATGAATAATTCAATAATACAATAAAGAGAATAAAAATAATATTTTGTATACAACTAAATCTGAATGATTTAAATGTTGATCCAATGTTTAGAAAAGGAAAAAGTGGGAAGAGGATGGGAACGGAAGAAGAGAGGTCCCAAGCCGTGTTATTGGCGGCTTCAAAAGATAAAAAATAGAAAAGTGAAAACAAGAAAACATCTAAAAACTGTTTTTGTTTCTTAATTTTTAAAAACAACTTTTTGTTTTTTAAAACAATTTGTTGAAAACAGTTTTCTAAACAAGTTTTTAGTTTTTTTGTTTTAAAAACAAAAAAAAACTGTATTTAAAAATAAAATCAAACAAGGCTAAGTTTATGTGTTGAATTTTTTTTTTCATCTTTAAAAAATCCTAATTTATGCCCACACTTTTAACAAATTCTTAATCAGACAAAAAGTCTTTAGTTTGGATTTTTGAATGTTGTTAAGAGACTAAAATGCCTAGTCAAAAAGGAAAATTGAATGGTGTAGGTTTGCAGATTTCGGTTTGATTATATCAATTAGATTTAATTGAGATTTTCCCTTTGTTTTCAGAATATTACAGTAAAATTTTAGAAAAAAATATTCAAATATTTATTAAAAGGATGAGCCTTAGTATAGTGGTAAGGTTACCTAGATGTGACGTAGAGGTCACGGATTTAAATTTTGTCCACTGGGCCGCCTCTTTATTCAAATATTTCTTAAATTATTTGGATAATAGGTAAAATATTTGAAAATTTAAGGTAAGAAAAGGAAAAAATGTGAAGATATGGTGCAGAGTGCAAACTCCAAAAGATGAGTTAACCAGAACGCAAAGACGAATGAATAGCACAGAAACAAAAGAGATAGGAATAATATTCAGATTTTTGTATAAAATTCAGAAGAAGAGGAATGAACATCAAAGTAACTCTTCCAAAAGAGTTGTTCAGTGTGGTCGTTGCCATATAATAGGACATTCTCAAGAGAAATGCACAGTGCCCCTTTGACAATTTAGTTGTATCCCTCCAACTTCTACCTCTTCATTTTGTTGTTTTAGGTATTCTGATTTCTGAAGGTCAAATAGAATGAATCTGTATGACTTTGTTGTAATTTATATGTATGCCTTTAAATGAAATTAATTCTGGTTAATTGAGCTTTGTATGTCGCCTAACCAATGAGTGATTTAGATTAACCTATTGTTATACGCAAAAGGTACGAGTATCTTCATTGCTATTATTGCTGCTTGCCAATTGAGGCAGAACCCCTATTGATCAATGTGCCACAGCTAACTTCATTTAACAATGACTGAATTTTTTGCTATTGATCAACAAGTTTACCAAGTTAAAGTATTTAGATGTATAATTTTATCGGTTTAAATTTATTAAGATATATTTTTGTATTTAATATTATAATAGTATTGTTATAAAATCTTATACCTCAACTCTTGGAAGTTGATTTAATGATGGGGATAGTAAGTGTAAAGAAAGCAGAACGGGAGACACCACTTTATTATGTAAAGTCCCATATTGGTTGAGAGGGGAATGAAAGGCATCTTATAAGGGACTGAATACCTCTCCTCTTAACGTGTTTTGGAATCGTAAAGGGTAATGGGCCTCAAAGCAGACAATATCAAAAGTGGAGCACTGATTTATTACAACCGTAAATATGTAAAAGGTGTCATAACGTAATTTTTCTTTGCTGATTCAGAAGAATATACAAGAGGAGGATTTACTATTCTGAGCAGGTTGAGGATATTGCAATGGCAAGCCTGCAAGAAGAAGAAAATAAGTTGGAATTCTCAGGACTGAATTGCAACGGAAGGTTACTGGCTTAATTGATTGAGGGAGGATGAGAGAAAGCAGAGCAACCGTGATGGTTGGATGTTGGTAAAAATTTTAAATTGGGGTAAAATTGCTCTATTTTAACAAAGTTTAACTTTAAATGAATAGACATTTGGATTAAAAATGATAAGGCATGCCACATTCAAATGAAATTTATTTTTTAAATCAACCGAAGATTTGGACAGTATGCAAACTTAAATGCTTATCTAATATTCGTAAATAGTAATATCAAGTTTAATTTTAAAAAACGATTTGATTAAAATGTTATCCATTAATGATTTTTTCAGCATTTAAAATTGTAACGTCGACATTATCTATTCATAAAATTAACGTTATTAATCTTTTTTGCCAACTAACAGTATTAAGATATGGTTTGGATAACATTTTAAATTATAAGTTATTTCAGATTATAAATTATAATTTATTTAAAATGCCTAAGTAATATTAGTAAATCAGTAATATTAAGTTTAATTTAAAAAACGATTTGCTTAAAATATTATCCATTTATAATTTTTAAGCATTTAAAATTCTAGTTTCAACATTATCTATTAATACAATTAACGGTATTTAGTTTTTTTTTTTTTTTTTTTTTGCCAACTAACGGTATTGAGATATAGTTTGGATAAGATTTTAAATTCTGATAAACTGAAAAAATTAAAATAATATATCCAACGACTCGTATTCTTAAAAAAAAAGGAAATTGATGATAAATTTAAAAGATCTCCCTATCTTTTTACCGCTAAAGATTCTCTCAGATTTCCTAATCATTCTTCTCCTAAAATGTTTACACTAATAATGTATATAAACCCATAAGGACTATCAAGAAAGAATTCAAGTTGTGTAAACACAAGTGACACTTTTAATTTGAGAGTGTTTAATCAAACTAATTTTAAGTTGCGGCACGAAACACAAGTGACATTTTGAGAGTGTTCAATAAAACTTCTTGCTCCGGCTTGCTCCGGCTTACTACGTACGTAGGGAGACGACTCAATCAATTTTTGTATGTACTCTTTCATCTTTGCCATATGGCTATACCTTGTCTATATTATTATGTCTCGTTCTTTTTTAAAAACAAAATGATCAATTATATTAAATGGGAAAATTAGAGAGAAGGACCAGGAGAAAATAATATTTGTTGGGAAGATCTTAAAAATGGCATTATTTACAAGGGATCTAGTTTAAAATATCCCATCTTAAATATTTAAAAATATAAATATAAATCTAGATGAAAATGATTATTATTTGGGACTTGATAATTGGGAAAAGGCTCTTCCACTTTTAGGGGCGAACTGCTGTGTGTGTTTGAATTAGTTTTTGGAGAATAATTTTTTTGATTTACAAGATAAGTATGTGAGAGGAATTTTGTCTCAATTTATGAAAAAATAAATTTTGAAACCACAGACTTACCAAAACACACACTTAGTACCGTTAAAGAGAATACACCGTCCATTCAATCCCCCACCTGAAAAAAGATTCTCTCTATTCTTTCTTCTTCTTTTTTGATACAAGATTCTCTCTATTCTGTTACTATATATATCCTTAAACGGCAATTTCACTAAAGATCGATAATCAAGGCAAATAAAAGTTCTTTTTCATAGACGCTTTGGGCATTATATATGGGTTCGATCAATCATACGCAATAGAGAATATAGCAAAATCCAAGTTTCTGAGTTGAATTTTTTTCCCTCTTTAAAAAATTTCCTAATTCTAGAATTTTGAATTTTGATTTTGTGGACATATAATTTCAATTGAATATTATTCATGATCAATTTTTGTAAATTTCATAAACAGTTATCATTTGATGTTGTTAATACATATTTTCACTTCCTCAAATAATTAATTAAAATGAGTTCATCATGTTTTAATTTAATTGCATAATTGATCATATTAATTAGTGTGTGTGTGATCCATCATAATGAATTATATACATAATTTTGATGATCAGTGCATGGAAGAAGCAGGACAATCAATGATGAACTGGGTTGCCCAGATTGAATCAGGTCAAGTTTCACCACCAAATTACCCAAACTACTCTTTGCCCTCTTTCTCCACCAGTCAGCCTCCCAATTATAGTGATCCCATAAGGAGGACAAGCACCTCTTGGACTTTGAGAGAACACAAGTAAATACACATTTCATTATATTATTGTATATATTTATGGCTATCTTATGTTAAATGAGCTAATATATATATATATATATGATTTTTATTTTGATTTGTATAGACTCTTCCTCTTGGGAGTAGGCATATTTGGCTGGGGAAAATGGAAGAAAATTTCAGAAAACGTAGTGATGACAAGGACTGCGTCTCAATTGGCAAGCCATGGTCAGAAGTTTAGAGAAAGAGAAATAGAAAGAGAAGTGAAGAGAAGACAAAGTATCCATGATATCAGTTTCGCAGACATCAGCTCGGAAGATTGGAACGATTTTCTTTCTTCACTTCCTCATTTGAAGGATCTTCTTCTTTCTTCATTTCCTCATTTGATGCCTCATCACTCGTTGCCGATGACTCAACAATTAGCAAGTCAAATTCATCAACCTTATCAAGCTGCAACACCACCAGTTCATCATGTTCTTCTGCCGAATCAATTAGGAACTGAAATGAACAATCACCCACTGCCAACGAATCATCAAGTTCCTTCAAGCCTTCATCACTCTTATCAAACTGACTCACCAATTCATCATGTTCTCCCGCTGAATGAGCCACAGAATCCTTCAGGACTTCAATTAGGAAGTCAGATTCCTTCAAGTCTTTATCAACCTCATCAAGCTACCACACCTGTTCGTGTTCTTCTGCCAAATCAATTAGGAACTCAAATGAATCCACTGCATCAACAACATCACTCACTGCCAATGAATCATTTAGGAACTCAAACTCCTTCACGACTTCAATTGCAGAAGCCGCATCGTCTACCTAACTCACAAGTTGTGAGTCAGTCCCTATCAAGGAATCAAGGAGATCAATCTGAGTCACAATTTTCTTATAACGCAATTCTTCCACCACAAAACCCATCACTGAATCACATGTCTACGCCATGGAATCACAAATAGAATTTTTGTTATAAACAGACCTGCCGAGGTTATAGCTGCTTCTGAAGCACTAGAAGGTCACACGGCCAAAGCTATGAATCTGTTAGAGCCTATGGACTTGTCAGGTTGAATCTGTTGTAAAAATATGCAGACCTTTTTTGTACTGATTTATTTTGAATGGAAATACCCTTTAGAGTTTATATTAAAGGAATAATCATAAGCTTTAAACTACCAACCAAATTTTTGAATCTTTTCTAATTAAAGACAATTCATACCTTCATAGAACATTTGGCCAAATCAAACATGCATCAGAGACTTGATTACCCACAGGTCAAGATCCATAACTAACTTCATTTTAACACGACGTCGTCACAAGTCATTTTAATTAGATGAAGGGTCAAAGTATGGAACTTTAGGGTCTTAGTTTTAAACTTCGAAAGGTGAGATGTGATTCACAACACACCAAAAATGTAGGGAGTTTTTTTAGTACTTTAGCCAATATATTTTCACGAAAATGCATTTTCTTTTTATAAAGTAGATCAGGTTTTTTTTTTTTTCCTTTTTATGTTTCATTATACAAGTGGGTTTGCTCTCATTCCTGCAAAGCGCAGCATCAATTTGTTCTCAAATCCATCCCCTTCTTCTTATTTCATTCGATCACAGCAATGAAACATTCCTCCTATGAACCGTTGTTACCGCCAGTTGCTGCGGAACCCATTGATCAAGGTGTCATAACTAACTACATTTAGATGGCTTTAAGTATGCTTAAGCAAAGTTAGTTATGGCTCTTGATCACTGGGTAATTTACAACATGAGACCTGTAGTTTCTCTTGAATGCTTCCTAAGTTGGAGAGTTGGGTGATGAGTATGATGTTTGACACACACTATAAAACAACATTGAATTTCTGATAGAACTAGCTGCATAATTCAAGATTTATAACAGAATTTCTAATGGATTTGCAATGGAAGCTGATTTTTATGATAATTTTTTATGGAATCCGTTCCCTTGCTAATTTGATTGTGGAAAATTCCATTTCTGATGGAATTTGACCTCATGCACTCGCGCGAATGTATGCTAGTTGAGTCACAATGAATCTACATTTTATTATTACAAAATTATATATTTATATATATAATTATTACACATGATCAATTATATATAAATATTATATATATTCTCAAAAACTAACCATAAATTAAGTAATAATTTGAAATAATTTTTATATACTTATTATAATTTTTAATATAAATTAATTTCAAATTTAAAAAATAAATTTTCATATAAATATAGTTTTATCCAATTTTCGAAATTGGAGTTTATTTTTAATTAATATTAATTAATAAATAATATATATATATATATATATATTGAAAATATATGTGTGTATTATATTTTATATGTCCTTTTTATTTTGTCTATAATATATTATCAAAAAAATTGCATATATTATATCATAATTTTAACAATAATTATGAAAAAATAAGTTTTATCTATTTATATGCTATGAATATCATAATTTTTATTTTCATAAATATATTATTTTAAATATTAAATTTATCAAAAAAAATTATAATTTTTTATTTTTCTGAAAAAATTAGCCACAAAATTTTTTGTGGCAAAATTGGATTTGTTATGGAATTAGCCACTAAAAAAATCTGTTGAGTGTTGGGTCTGAGATAAGGACCTTATTTTATGAATAACACTGCAAATGACTTGCCAAATGTTATATGGGAGGGAGGGAGGGAGAAAATAAATTGGAGTAAACCGGATCCAAATGGGATTAGGTAGGATAATCATTCCATGTGCTTGCTTGAAATCACCATCAAAACCTTTAAAAGTAACTTTTCAATTATGATTTACGGTGTATGAGATAAGTATGTGAGAGAAGTTTTATCTCGATTTACATAAATAAGCATTTTTGGGAGTCCCAAACAAGCTAACTTCATGAAACATTTTTATAATATCTCAAAAGATTGTCATAACAAAAACCATCACTTTGAAACTTGAACTTAAGCCTAATCTATGTGGGATTGAGAGCTTTAAAGTTAAAACATTTCCAATAAGTAGAGCTGGGAATTTGGGCCGAGCCCGTCAAGAGCCGGCCTTATGATTTAGAGGCTGAAAATGGAAGCGGACCTAAAAGGGTCGGCCCTTTTAAGCCCGTTTAACTTTTTTTTTTTAAATGGGCAGCAAGCATTGGTCAGAGGGTAGAGTTAACCTAACATAAGCCTCATATCAAAAATGCTTTCACATTGACTCAGACCTCACTTGAAGCTTCTCTTCTTTGATTTTCTTTTTTCTTTTTTTGCATGTATACGCCAAAATCTAAATCAAGTGTTATATTATTACTGACATTTGAAGTTTGTAGGTTTGTTTGATTGTGGCTGTGAACTTATTTAATTGGTTATGAACATTAATTATGATTTGGACTTAAGTTTTAGTGTTTGTGTTCTATTAAACTTAGATAATATTTATGTTTTAAATTAGTGTTGATGATATTTATATTTTAAATTAGATATTTTAGTCTTTATGAGAATAAGAAGGAAAAAAAACTTAAACGGGCCAAAAGCCCGCAGGCCTACCTTAAACGGGCCGGGCCGCTCTAAAAGGGTACAGATTTGAACTTGTGCCTAAACAAGCCGACCCATTTAAGCCCGAACCCGTTACGAGCCGGCCCGTTTTCCCAACACTACCAATAAGTGTGATTCCCAAGAAGAGAATTTGTATTTTCCGCTCTATATGGTGGGATCACTTACCATGTTGGTATTATGTTTGCTAGTTTAAAATAACAAAAAATTGATTATAATTAAGTCTTAGGCAATGCAAGACAATTAATTAATTATTGTCCGTCCATCTCTTCAATTTGACTTACCACTAAGAAGTTTTTGAATAATTTTGGTCAAAATATACTCCCTCTTATCCTATTTATAAGAGAACAATAATCGTGGTTTAAAAAAACGGTTAAAGTTAGTTAAAAATAAAAAATATATCTAAAATAAACTTTATTTTTCAAATATGTCCTTATTTATAAAAGACAAATAAGAGAGATAAATAAAATAAATATGAGTATCACCAACATTTTAGTTAATATAATAGATATAATTAATGAGGTAGAAATGGGAAAAACTCATTAACTATTTAAACAATTCTTATCAGGCTCTTATAAAAATGACTGAAGGGAGTATAAGATAAATTTTGAAATTTAAATTTAACAAAAATATTATAGGAGGACTTGTAATATTTATAATTTAATTGTGTTGTTCAGTTATGAGAATTTATATTTATTTTAATCCACTATTTTATTTTAATCTACCATTACTGTATAAAGTATAAAAACTATGTTCACATTTTTTTTAAAAAAAAATCTCTCTTTCACCTCAAAAAATACCCAAAAAAAAAATCAAACCCCCCCCCCCCCCCAAAAAACACACAATTAAATGTGGGGGGCAAGACTTGGATTGTGATTCTGATAATAAAATGATAGAGGAATTAAGTTTAGACAAACAAACGTGTGCATTAGTGTGCTTTTCTAGTCCATCGACACACAAAAAAGTCCGATTAATTGAAGTATCTGAACAATAATAACTTTACAGCACCTTGGAATTAATAAACTCATGAAGTTCTATTTGTTGATTCATCGGCAGTGGAAGATGATTGTGAATCTGAGATTGATTCATTTGGGATCCCAATTGATTCAAAAGAAGATCATAATGAACTGGTGAGGTTGCTTCATGAGATTGAAAACGACTCAAAGGAATTTGAGTTCCTAATTGCTTATTCATCTCACTGTCGATGAATCAACAATTAGGAGCTCAAATTTCTTCAAGCCGTCTTCAATCTCATCAAGCTACTTCAACAGTTCATTATGATCTTCTTTTGAATCAATTGGGATCTCAAATGAATCAATCTCAAAATCATAATCATCTTCCACTGGGATGCGAATCAACAATTAGGACTTCATGAGTTCAAGGCAAACGAACTATGAGATTCTCTACACTTCAAAAAGACTACCTGATTACTCTTGGTGAGATGGGGCCTCCCAAGATTGCTTGTGTCGTCCCTTCTCAGTGGACAACGAAATCTTGTTTCCGTCAAAGCGCTTCTTACTTGATTTTTTCTCATCAAGCACATAGCTATATTTCTCTAGTACCCTGTCTTTCTCTTGTACACGGCCCAACATCTCATATGCATTTGCCACCTTCTGAATGATAGATTTGTCCCTAGGCTTACGATCAAAAGCTTCCAGACCCTTGAAAAGCTTTTTTTAAACAAAGTCACAACAAAAAACCTAGGTTTTAGTGTCATGTTTATGTCGTCTAAATAAGCATAGTTAAGAGCCATATATTATTCACCAAAAAAATAAATAAAATAGCCATGAATTGACAAAAAGTGCCTGTTTAGCAAATGAATTCCACATTGTGGATTAGTTTGAGGGGCCCCTGAAACATTTTTTTCTAAATAACTTAAAGCTCTCACCAACAGCAATTCCCCTTCTCATGAACATAAATGTCTTTAGAAGATGAAGTTCACTTGCTACTTATCCTATCCAACAATCAACAGAGTTCAAAGCAAACAAAATCCAAGACATTGCAGCAGTAAGTAAATGTATATGGTACTAATGTAGTTACAAGTGATCAATAATATCATTACCACTGTTAATTAGAAAAGAATTGAAACCACTGTATCATACCGCTGTATCTTTTCTACATTACTAAGACAAAATGTGGAGAGGGATGAAGTTACCATCAATACAGGAAAATCCATAAACTAAAACATGATGTTATTTCTCAAAAACAAGAAATTTAATAAAGGAAGCTTACCCGTACAAGATCCTCCAGCATGTTGTTCCGGTAATATACTGTTATCATGAGATGGCATAATTGCCAAGGAACTGAATGCAAATCACAGCCAATTTTCTTCTCCCAGAATTCATGTGCTTCTTGAGCTCTGTGATCCATATCTAAAGCTCGAACCAATTGACCATATGTTCCCATCGTGGTCCCCTGCCCCTTGCTCAGCATCCATTTAATTATCTTAAATAGGATATTAAAGCCACGGGTTAACTTTCTGAAAAAAAATTGTTACAATGCAATTACAGGATGAAAGTGAACTGATGTTACAATCAGTTTTCCTATAACCTAAAAATTAGCAGTAATGCAGCCTAAAACTAGCACATCAACAAAATTCAAAATCAAGACAGAACGGAATAAAAAGAACATCAATTTGGGTTAACTTCCATATAGGCGAAAAGAAGCCTAAAATGCAAGAAAGATGATATCTTAAATAGCCCCAAAACCTCTTAAAATTACTTCCTATTAATGTATTGATAATTTCTCACAAAAATAAGTAGATAATAACAACTGCACAAACAGAAGGGGATGGCTGTTGAATTATCCATATGGGCATATACGAATTAACAAACTCTATTAGCCTGCTATCACTTATTTTGTCCATACAAAAGACAACATAACTTGCTAATCAAGATATTAAATAAAAAGATATATTTAATGTTAGTCACATAAGTAGCGGCCCACTCTTTAGCCTGATTACAAGTGAGACAGGTGCTATCATCCATTTTATAATAGATACAATGCCACCCTTTTCCAGAGTAGAACCCACCTTACTATATGCCTACATTCTTCTCTCTATCACCTTTTTTCCCTTTTTCCTTTGTTGGATTGCATATACTTACAAAAGGATAGTGCATAAGAAGAGGATGAAGAAGTAACAGAAATAATGAATTACTCATACTTGCACAATTCTATGCCACTGTTGTTCCTTCTCCAGAGCAATCAACGTCCTTTTCAATGCAACCATGGGAAACGTGTGCTCCCAGGCAACCCAGGCATCCAGAGCACCATACACAGCCTCCTTACTGTCATTGAGACTGAGAAGCTGCATTATCAGTTTAAATCAGCCAATCATCTTGTTAAGCACATCCAGTATTTGTTTATTGTAAAGATTTGCCCTTACTGTTGTCACAAGAAAATTAATCTTATCTCTTTTAGGTACGTTTTCCCCAATAAGACGCTTTTGTGCCTCTCCATCTTTCTGCTGGGGAGAATGGTTTGTCTGTGACAGAGGCAAATTGGTCCCACAAAATCAATTAATGAATCAATCAATCAAGAGACAGTTTCCCTCACAAATGAAATTACCAGAAATTGAGAACTTCATAGGAGATTACTGCGATAGAAAACATTAATACATACAAGCATATTTTTTGCTTTAGTATTTTGGAGAAATTTCTACATACAATAACCATAGAGTGCTCTAGGTTCGGCAAACAAATGAAAATGAATCTGAAGTTGGCAAACAACTAGTCCAAGAGTAAATTACGACAACGACATGGGTGCAAGCAAGTCATCTGAAACTATAAACTAGCGTGAAGATAAGAAGATTGATTCTTTGTGAATTTCATCTTAAACCAGCTAACATGAAGTCCCAATATATTTAGACCATGAATAATAAATGATGCCCACATTACGGCGCTAAATTCTAAGGAAAAAGGTGTGGAAACCAAGCAAGAGAGAGAAAATACAGCATCTATCAATAATTGTTTGCACAAGCAGCCAGACATACCAGTATGGACATGGAATCTACTGCAGTAGTGCAGACAAGAGGTTGAGCCACGTTAGAGTACAAAACATGGTCCATCAGGTTACTAGTTACTTTGAGGCTATTTAATCCACCCAACTGCCAAAAGTAACAAACTCTAGCTTAAAAGCATGCCCTACGAGTAATTAGGAAGGAAGAGATACTGATGCAAATTGAATAATGGGAATAAAGCCATAATATGAAGCATGAGAAACAGTAAGACACTTACGATACAAGAGATTCGAGGTGACCTCCACATGGTGGTGAAACTTGCAATAACCCAGAACTTCAAAAAGGAAAAAATGGAGACGATCAAATTACGAACAGCAAAATGGATTCTTCCTTCTGTTAGTCCGCCTCAATAGTACTTTGCCACAAACATCTAATCCAAGTTCTGACCACCCCAGAGATTAGCCAGAGGAATAGGATGCTATTCTTTTCATTGGAACTTTAGAAGAACTCCGAGCGCCGGACGAGAGGACGGGGGCCTTAATCTTGGGCTTTGGGCCTGGAACAAAAAAAAAACAGCACCTCAATACCTTATGATTCAAGAGAAATATCTAAAATCAAGGTTAACATTCAAAGTTTAAGCAAAAGAAACATACCACAATCACATATACGTACAAATACTTAGAACCATAATCAAACAAATTGACGGCAGAACTATTGATGGCACATTTTTGCCCATGGCAACTTCCCCAGCACGAGTTTACATATATATATATATATATATATATATAATAAAAATAGTTACATGGTTGATGCAAGCGTTCAACAATCTGACAAATTTATGCACAAAATAAAATTTAAAGCTTCTTTATCTCGTTAAATTTACGCACAAAATTACCCTTTAGCGTTCAGCTCACTAAACTATCGACAACGACTAAACCAGTCAAAATTGTCACATGGAAGTGCAGGATTAAGCATGGCAGAGGAGGAAAAAGTAGTTCACGGAAAGCATATAGATTGAACACAATGAATAGAACAAGAAGTTCATAATCACAATCACAAAATCATATCTCGACTGCCATAAGTTCGCAACAGTAACTCAAGTAAAGGAATGTTATTGTCCTGCTTGATGCATTAGTCTTCAATCTAAACGCACAGAAATTAGGAGCAATTTATGAATTCATGCCCAGGATATGACGAGAGAGAGAGAGAGAGAGAGAGCATGCCTTAAGAGAAAAGGCAAGCAATCATAGGAACGATCTTTCATTCTCATCTTATTTAAAAATAAATTGATTTACCTAGCCTAAATTCTCTGGTTACTGCCAAGAACCAATGGAAGCTCTGATGATGGGACAGTAAAGTTTCGACTCTGCAACTCTGATATTTGCGATGATGGAAGAGGAAATCCGAAGTCTGATCTCTGCGAGAGGCGAGAGTGGAGAGTGAGAGCGACGAGGTCACGAGGAGGGAGGAGGGAGGAGGGAGGAGGGAGGAGGGAGGCGGAGAGAGGAGAGTGCGACGAGGGTTGAGGAGGGAGCGCGGCCGTTTGGATGAAAGAAGGTTCCGGTAAAAAGGAAATGAGTTGAGAGAAAAAATTTTATTTGTTTGGAAGAAAATAAGTTAATGATAATTATGCCCCTACTTAAAAAACAATCCATCAATGGGAGTTGGTCCAAGTGGTAAGCGGTTTGGTTTCACTTAAGCAAGTTCTCGGATTCGAGCCTTGTGTATGCAGAAAATTCTCATTAGGAGACTCTCCCATCATAGTCAGGTGCGCGACGCGAGTCGGATCCGGATGTAGTTGGGGCAAAGCTCTGGTGAACCGGGTGGACCCTTTATCTTTCATTCTCTCCAATTTTAGAAATTGTGCTTCCGGATGTAGTTGGGGCAAAGCTCTGGTGAACCGGGTGGACCCTTTATCTTTCATTCTCTCCAATTTTAGAAATTGTGCTTCTTTCTTCTGGATACGACTTTTGAATACCACCAAGTGTTGAATCGCTTCGTGGATGAATGCAAGAACATGATAAAATCCGTCGATGGCTCCGTCAACCGTTTGAGCTCAAGTCCCAGTCCGACACTGTGGGTGCGTTGGAATCTCCTCTCCTCTGCTTGTTTGGTTCGAAAACCAGGTTCTCTCCTCTCCTCCTTAGATCCTAATCGGCTTCTACTTTTTACGTAATATTTCTTTTTTTGGGGGGGATTTCAGTAATGATTTCTTGCTTTCTAAATGTTTTTAAATTATTTGTTTTCTTTTTCTCTTCTACTAGGTTAATATATTTGGATTTTGTATAGTCTCTGCTCTGTCCTACGGTTTTGAATTTTAGCCCACTGCCCCCTATGGTTTAAATTATTCATGCTTTGTTTCTCAATGGATGATATTTGGTATATCCTTTCAATTCTTGTAATACCTATTATTTTTTGAAGGAAACTGTAAAGATATGAATGAATAAGACCATGTAGTCATCCACATGATGAAGTAATCACACTAAATAGGAGTTGCATATGACTGTGTTGCAGGCAATCTAGTGTATGTTATATATGAATGCAGAAAGATTTCTATTACTGCCTACAGAAAGTTGAACAGTTTACCCCCATACACCCAAAAAAAAACTCTCCTTCCTTGAGTATCTTTGGTTATTGAATTATTGTACATGTGCTTGAGAATTCAAGATATCGTTTCTTTTTAAAAATTACAGAGTTCTAAAAAGCTAATCTTATCAAAAATAGTTGGAATGGTTCTGATCTTTTTTACTTTTACATATTCAGTGCATGGAAATTTCTTGATTATTGTGAAGGCGAGACTCTTAAGATATTGGTGACATAATTATAATGAACAACTAATTTTGATCGGTTATTCATTACAATTATATAATATAGTGGTTTGGCATGATCGGTTATTCATTAACTTATATGTCACTTTCTCTTGTTGTTTCTACCCACATTGCAGCTGAGATTTCCTTGGTCAACTACACATCAGCAACAAGGGTCCCTTGGACCCCACTTTTAATGACATTATGCCGGTGAGGAGAAAGTTGCTTGCAAGGACAAGAAGGGGTTGATGGTAGATACCGAAGAATTGGTCAAGATGGGCCATATTTTGTTTTTAACGTAGGTGCTTTAGTTGCATTGGTTTTGTAACGTTGATCTTGACTTTTTTGGATGGTCTTATGTGGCCATTTTGAAATAATTTTGAGACTTTTTGATCATATTTGTATCTTTGTAAGTAGATCAACATGTATAAAATGAAGCATAAAAGTTTACTTCATTCATATCCATAATTTCTATATTAGTATATTTTCACATATTCAGCAAGTTTCAGCCCCTTTTGTTAAAGATTATGTGTTTCTTACTTTGTAGAAACTAATTTCCAGTTTAGTTTGATCATTATGGTGATTCCTTAAATATGGTTTATAGCTTATCAATGTGCTAGATGCACAATGTCTAGCAAGAATAGAAGCTGCACTTCCGCCAAAATAAAATTTCTATTATGGACATGAGTTTTTATGTGCGTAAAAGATTTGAAGATCATATCTGTATGAGATTTATGTAATTTTTCTTCATAGTCATGTGTAATTGTGAATAGTTTTTCTCACATGACAGGTTTGATTGCAAGAGTCACTTGCCTCTGATATTTGCAATTATTTAATCATTGGATTTTTTATGTTCTTGTCAGATAAACTTTGTATTACCCAGTTCATATATTCGAGGATATATGAGCCAACAGTGTGATGGTATATTTTCAGGTGTTATGTAACTTTGTAGGGCTCAATTGGATTGGGCTTGTGTCTTTGGATGGTGAACTTGTGTGCAAACACTTACCAATCCACTTTGTCTTGTATGAGAAGACTACTACAGTGTGGGAAAGTGATAGTGAAATAATAGGTTTGATTTATTTACTTTGTTTAATTTCTTACGTCTCCAGTATTTTATTTCAAGAGTTGTAGATGGTTTACGGCTCAATAAGGTCTGTCTTTGCAGATTTTTCTTAGTTAGGAAAAGTCACTTAGCTGATGTGTAAACTTTGTGTTCCTCTTCTTGCTGGCGGTTTGGAACTTCTCATTGTGTCTATATTGTGACGGTGTAGATGTGGCTAATTCAAGATCTGATATTGCGTGTTGTATGTTGTATAATTTTTTACAATATTTTCTGTGATATGACATCTTTTGATGTTGAAGTTGGTGGCTACTCTTTTGCACAACTTTTTTCCATGTTGGTTAATGACTAAAAGAGTACATGTAAAACCTACATTATCTACTGAATTTTTTAGTGAATCACTGGCGAAGAACCTATTGGATATGATAATTTGTCGAGAGATCTGCCATATTTGAAGATCAATTCGCATGTCTATGTAGTTTGACATATTTGACTTGAACATTATTACTATAGCTATGCCTTTATATCGTTTTTCAGTGGGAAGTTACCTTTGCTTTTTAATTTGATCATTTGATCTCTATTCTCCAATTTGATGTGTGTGGTAGAAATTTAATCAAGTAATATAACTAATGGTAGTTAGATTTATAAAAGGGGGGAACACTTAAATGGAATATGTTTTTTTGCTTTTGTGTATATGAGTTTTTATTATGAAACTTTCTATGTGAGGGAAATGGTTGGTCACAAGTTAGGCCATGTTATAGAATAGAGTCACCATTTTCAACAATGAAAATATCTACATACAACAATGAAGGCCAACACAAAAAAAACCACCAAGCTCATTCTTTTCTATCCCTGTTCCTCCCTCTGCATCGCCTCCTCCTTCTCTTGGTGTGTTTGGTTTAAGCGCAGGGGAGGGGGTTAAATTACCTTTTTGGGTTGAAGGTATTTAAATTTTAGATGGGAACCCAAAATTTAAAAAGAATGAGAGGGTAAATTTTGGGTTTCTCCCGTCTAAAATTGTAATTTATCCCTCTTCCCCTCCCTCCCCTCCCCTTCCCTCAAACCAAACACACCTATATTCTTCTTTCTTTTCATTCTCACCCTCTATACTTACCACCTTCACCCTCTCCCACCCCTCCGCCTCCTCCTACTCCTCCTCTGCTTCCCTTCCTCTCTCCTTCTCCAAAGCTCTCCTCCATGCCGTTGCCTCCAAAATCGCACCGCCTCTACTCATCCCCACCCCCAAAATCACAGATTGTCAATGCAATGAAAATAGAGAGCTTCCTCCTACCATCGTCCTTTCATCATCACCATCACTGTCAACATCACTACCTTCCGCTCCACCATCAACTTCCACCTTCCATTCCTCCACCTTCACTGTTGATCTGTCTGTCTGGGAGAAGAGAAAAGGCCAAGAACAAAGAGGGGAATCGAGGAGGGTGATGAGAGAAGAGACCACCATTGTCCTTTCATCACCACCTTCCCCTCCACCATCACCTTCCACCCTCTTTAGCTTATTGGTGAGAATCGATTTTCATCTATATAGATGAAAATGGGTTCAAGTGGAAAAATCTTTTCTAGCTAAAAAGGCCAACCAAACTGCTGCTGCTGGCTGGAAAATCCAATTTTCCTTTTCTTTTATCTCATTTTCGATGAACCAAACAAGCTAGGAGGGAGAAGAACAAATTGAAAATAAGTTTGTTAGGTAAAATGACAATAATGTCCCTTATTTTATTTTATTTTTTTAAAAAATGTTTGATCGTCGTCAAAGCTCTGGTGATTGGTTACCAGTATTCACCAGGCCGGAGCAACCACCGCCGACCAGCCATTGAAGCTCCGTAGCCGACCGATTGGAGCTCCGACTACCGAAAATTTATGTGTTGTTCATAGGAGGATTCAACTTGTTTATGAAGAGTTACACACTTACAAATGAGACTTGTTGAATTTGTGTTGTTCATTTGCAAGTGTCAAGCTCCTCATAAACAAATGAAATAGATATATAAACAACACAAATTACTAGGTTAACAAGAAAACATAAGATCATGAATAACTCATATTTGCAAGTATCCAGGTCTTCACGAACAAGTGATTTATACATACGAACAACACAAATTAAACAAGTTGCATTTGCAAGTTTTCTACTCTTCTTGAACAAGTGGAATCCTTATATGAACAATACATTAATTTTTGATGGTCGAAGCTCTAATCGATCGGTGCCAGAGCTTCAATTTAAAAATCAATGAAAAGCACAGTTAAAAATTTTATTGGTTTGTAGAAGGATCTAAATTTAATTTTGGATACTACTAGCTAAATATTCTTTTAGCCAATAAAATTTGTAAATATAAGATTTTCATCAATATTCCCTATATATATTTTTTTTTACTCCTACTATTACTTTTAATTTTTTGAGATAAAGATATTTAAATACTATGTGAACTTTCAAAACCTCAAAAGTGCTTGTTTAGGATAGTTTATTTTTGGACAATAAGTGCTTATAAATCGCTATTTACGGTATACAAAGTAAGTATGTGAGAGGAGTTTTATTTCAACATACATAATAAGTGTTTATTCTTAAAAAACAAACTAATCCAAACATGCTATTAAGTTTGATAACATATAGAAATGACAAATAGGTGAGGGGTGGGGGAGTTTGGGTTTTTGAAGTTTGGATTTTTTACCAAAATGGCCCGCCCTCTTTCCCTTCTCTTCACTCCCATCTCTCTCCTCTTTCTCTCCCTTTCTCCCTCACTTCTCTCCGATCCTCTAATCTCCCAGGCCAACCTCCGAGCTCTATCTCTCACATCTCAAATCGTCAAATCTTGCTCTCACCGTCGAGGCTGAACGTGGCGACGGGGTTGTGGAAACCGCCGCAGGAGAAGAAGCCCACTGAAGAGAAGAAGTCGGTGGTGCCGGAGAAAGCTTCTTCGGCGGAGAAGAGATCAGCCATGGCCTTAGAGATCGAGAGCTTCAATCGCCAGTTCTAAGTCCGATCTGGTGTGGGTTTGATTTCTTTCTTGTTTCTTTTGGTTCCATTTTGGCTTGTATTGGCTTATCTTGGATTGCAATGGTTAATGGATTATCAAGCACCGTCGGGCTCCTGGGTCTGTGTACCGCAGCCCGGAGCTGTATGCGAAACTCCATCACGAGATAGAAGCAGATAATTCTTCTGCTGATGCGGTTGGTCTTAGTAGATTTGATTTGCTGTTTTTTTTCCTTTGTTTTTTTGTTTTTGTAATGGCTTTTGTTTATGATGCGTAACGGAAATTTTGACTGCTTTTCTTTTGTTTTCTTGGATTCTTTATGAATTCTTTATGAATGGTTAAAGAATCGTAAGGATTTCTTGATATCTTGTCGATCCAGTAACCGGGATCATATTTTAAGTTCTATAATCAACTTCAATAGTTTTGGAAAGTTTTAAGGCTAAGAACGGGAAGGCTCAGACGATCTTGCAACGTGAACACAGTTCTTTGGAATACAATACAGCTCCTTTTTCCCATGGAAGTGGAAGAGCAATGGTTTTGAGAGAATTAGTAAGTAGTGATGATAGTAATAAAATATTGATAAAGAGTTTTGAGTCATAGACAGTTAAGTAATGGGATTGGCGAAATAAGTAGCGGCGTTGATAAAATTTATATTGATTTTGACAAAATCAATAAATATTGATAAAATGTATAAAAAAATTGAGTTAGAGTTTTGGGTGTGATAAATTGAATAATAAAATTGATTAAAAGAATAATGATTTTGATAAAATCAGTAAATACTGATAATATGTGTCAAAAGATTGAGAAAGAATTTTGATTTGTAGCCAATTGAGTAATGAGATTGATGGAATGAATAGTAGTGTTGATAAAATCTATAATGGTTTTGATAAAATCAATAAATACTGATAAAATGTATAAAATGATTGAGTAAGAGTTTTGGGTTGTCAACAATTGAGTAATGAGATTGACTAAAAGAGTAATGATTTTGATAAAAACCAATATGTGTAAAAAGATTAACAAAGAATTTTAAGTTGTGGTCAATTGACTAATGTGATTGACGAAATGAACAATAGTGTTGACGAAATCTGTAATAGTTTTAACAAAATCAATAAGTATTGAAAAAATGTATAAAATGATTGACAAAGGATTTTAGATTGTGATCAGTTGAGTAATGAGATTGACTAAAAGAGAAATGGTTTTGACAAAATAAATAAGTACCGGCAATATGTGTAAAATGATTGAATAATTGGGGTTTTTTAGTCTTTTCTCAAACATAAAAAACCCAGATTATCGTCCTTATCTTCTCTTTATTATTTACATGACTTTTCTAGATTTTAAAAGTTGCAATGCTATTTATTATATGTCTTTTTTTCCATTTTTTTTTTATTTTTTTGACTTTTTTCATCGCAAAGAGCATGACAACTATTAATCACTATTAATAATAATAAAGGCTGGAAATAGTCTTAAACTAAGAAGCCGCGCTTTGCGTCTTTCGTTTTCCGCGAGGCACCGATCCACTAACTTCCCACTAACTTCATTTACACTCACTCATCGTCCCCTGCTCCTCCCTCTCTCTCTCTCTATCAAAATTCTCAGAACCAGGAAAAAAGGTCAAAAACCCTATCTCCTTCCTTCTCATTTGATTTGCTTTTTGCTTTTTCCTCTGATCCATTTCTTCATAATGAAACGAACAACTAAAAATCTCTAATTTGGATTTTGTTATTACCTGAATCTTACTCTTGTTTGCCTTCTTCTGCTGCTTAAGATTTTTATCCATTTCCCTCATGTTATCATTTCCCTCCGTCGTTTTCTACTGTGTGTTCCTCTCTGTCCCTTTTTTCGTCGTTCTCGCCCCACAATACGCCGGCGATTTCAACAACTTCGCTCTACTTGGTCGATCCGACGCCGGCCGCGGTGTTTATTCCGCTTCCGAAATCTCACGCTCAAGCATCGGTAGCACTAATCGGCCAAAACCTAAGATCGCATTCCTTTTCCTCACTAATTCGAATCTTTCCTTCGCTCCCTTATGGGAAAAATTCCTCGAAGGAAACCATGATCTCTTCAACATATACATCCACTCAGATCCATCTGTTACTGTAATTTCTCCTGGCGGTGTCTTCCGTGGCAGATTCATCCCGTCGAAAAAGACATATCGCGCGTCGCCGACGCTCATCTCCGCCGCTCGCCGTCTCCTGGCTGCCGCTCTCGTCAATGACACATCAAACCAATACTTCGCTCTCGTATCGCAGCATTGTATCCCTCTCCATTCCTTCCGATTCATTTACGATTACCTATTCAAGAGTCCATCGTCCTTGACCTCTTTGCTGAGTTGGGGTTCATCAAAGCAATCTCGGTACAAAAGCTTCATCGAGATTCTCTCCGATGAGCCCAATCTCTTCGAACGATACGCGGCTCGTGGACTGAACGCGATGCTACCGGAGGTACCTTTCGACGAATTCCGGGTCGGATCTCAGTTCTTCGTGTTGACAAGGCGTCACGCAGCGCTGGTGGTCAAGGATCGGAGGCTGTGGAGGAAGTTCAAGCTTCCTTGTGTGAGCGAAGAACCGTGTTACCCAGAGGAACACTACTTCCCGACGCTTCTGTCCATGGAGGATCCGGACGGGTGTACCGGATTCACACTGACGCGAGTGAACTGGACGGGTTGTTGGGACGGGCACCCGCACCGGTACACCCCGCTGGAGGTATCACCAGAGCTTGTTCACCAATTGAGAGTCTCGAACTCCAGCTATTCATACTTCTTCGCCAGGAAATTCTCGCCGGAGTGTTTGCCGGTGTTGATGGATCTTGCAGATGACGTCATATTCCGGGATTGAAATTAGCCCATCAGTATCTTTAAGTAGGGTTTGAAATTAGCATAAATATCCGCATGTAATTGTAATTATAATTATAAAGCCCCGTCCCAATCTTCTAAACTGTAATTGTACTTTTGGCCAGAATCTTATATTGTACCGCATAAAGAGCGCAGTTAGGAGTGTTTGCTCAGAAGTTTTGAAGTATCTCACATATAGATCTTGAAAGTGTTTTTTGGGTCTTCTTTTATTTCTTCTCTTTTATTCAGGGAGTACTTATTACTCAACGTAATTTTTATTTATCTATATCTTTTTGTTCAAAATTTATTTATCTATATCTGAGTAATCAATTTGCAAGCATTTTATTGTGTCTATGGTAAGTTATCTCAATGACAATGCCACCCACTTAGACTCGAAGTTGTCCCAGCACGTCAATTGCACGTTATACCCAAACCAACCTGCACGTCATTTCGCTAACATCAAAAAGTCCTTTAATGTAAATAAAATTTGAAGCACAGTTACTAAAATGCACTCGTTCCTCAAAGTAAAACTCGCCTCTCCACCCATCTTTAGCCACTTTAAAGTTTAAAGGGACTTAGTGCCCATTTACTTTAGTATTTTAGAAGTGATTTTCCGGTATTCAAGATAAATATATGAGATGAATTATGTTTTAATTCATGAAAAAAAACTTAAAAAAACACTTTTTATCATTCCATGACGAGGACTCAACTCATTACAAACCTAGGAATTCTGGTGGTTGCCATCGGCCTACAACCAATGCCGATGACAAAATTGGGTGAAGGAAGTTTTTTTTGGACAAAATCAGGGCATTTTAGTAATTATACCTCAAAACTTATTTACAGTAATAAAATTGAGCTTCAACGCAAATCGAAGCTACGTGGGAATAATTCAACCTATGCAAAAAATTGTATGCACAAGTATAGAGCATTGTTTGGTTTTACTTGCCAACGTGTTTGTCTTTATTTGTTCGATGTATAGCATCATTAACAATCACAGGCACTGATATGTTAAGCGAACCTCTCAATAAGCAGTTACAAACAAATAGATAACTCAAAATGTGTTAGATGGACCCTTTATACATAAATCAAGGATATTCCTCCTTTGCTAGAAAGTTATATATGATCTGATCGGTTGATCATATAATTGTTTACTAATCACCATTTTCCTGCTCATATTGCCTTTTACAAGGACACTTTTTCTTGTGTTAGTAATCTATACAAGTTATTTGCGTCATGTTACTTACCATCATGTTAAGTGCTTCCTCTCGGTTCTTCTATCATCCACTTCACAACCAGAAGGCATTTATAAGAGACCACTCAGTGTAGGACAAGACACTTCAAGTATTCACCATCATATTATTCAATAAAAAAATATATTAATAATACATTATATGTGCCATGCCATTATAATCCTATCCGGAAACTTAATAGGAAACACTTCAAGAGCATACACAAAAAAACAAAAATCTATTTTCATCAAATAATAATGCCAGCAATGGACCATTCCAATTACCATGTAAATCGATGCAGTCAATATATGCACATCATTGAACGGTCCACCACTCTAAGCTCGTGTCCACACCAGTTATGCTAATGAAAGGATCACCCTAACCCCGAATTGATGCCTGCGGGACGGTAGGTAAACCCAATTCATCCTCAGCCTGTCAGCATCAACAGCAACAACCAATCAAGTTACAGGAAAACATTCAATACACAACAAAATAATACTCAAAACATAAAGCGAGCCCAGTAGAATTCTTGGTGAATTTCTTGAGTAGTTTACGGTTTTATGTTGTAAAGTTATACTTAGCACAGAAACACCTCATTACCAACAGCTCGGCCGAGGGTATACTATACAGTGGTACAGATTAGCACCAACGAAGAATAGAGATTATGATTTATTCCATTCCCCACCAAGTGTTTGGCAATTTGCCAAACCTAGGTTTACGAAACCCGAAACAAAATTCCTCTCACATTCTTACCTCATAAATCGTGAAAGTTATTCTCAAAAGTTAATCCAAACACACACCAAAACATAGACCATGAGAACGGAATATACTGTAAACCGCGAACAGCATTTAGGGAGCAGGAAACTTCAGACTATTTTCGTCCGGAGAACCAAGCATTGTTAAGACGCGTCCTTGTATTACTCAAGAATATAACAACATGGGCATCCCACAATAAGTTTAGAATCAACTACATTCTTCAAAGGATGGCCGGGGAAGCACTACATTCTTCAAGGGCCACATGCTACTAACTTGTAGCTCTTCCTATTCCTACTAGGAGTGCCCCAAAGAAACTGGAGCATGAGTATTGTGACATCAAGTAAAAATAAAAAAGCATGCATAAACTAAGCAGATTTGATATTCAAAACAGAAAATTTCTGCAGTGATCAAACTTCCATAAACATATACAATTTGGTCCACAGATCGTGCAATTCCTTTACACGAATCCTATAATTGATTTTTTAGTCTTCAAAATATGTCCAAATCAAGTCCAATCATCGTGGACGCCATGGGCCCTCAATTAACATATTTGACTATTACCCCTTCCTACACTTTAGAACCCAAAGCCGTACTCTTTCATAAGAACTTCCAGTCAAATTTGACCAAGTTGCCAAAACCTACTAAGCCAAACTTATCATATCAAGGAACCTTCTAGCCACTTGGACAATCTAAAACCAAGATATGCATCAAATAACATTAACAACCAAGTTTCCTCAATTTCTCATGTTGAGTTCATCATCAATATTATTCATGCCCTAAATGCTGCGCTTCAGTCAATGTATTTTCATCACAATTAGGGGGCCCTAATCAATATAGAACTTTGATAAAGTTGCAGCCAACCAGCAATGTCTAAAGAAAGAGATCAGTAAATTGCTTATTCACTGGATCATTTTCAATGAGAACATGATAAAGTTCTTTTATAATCTCATTTATGTATGGCTTTTAAAAGAACACTAAAGTAATAACAATTAGGCAAAGAGATCATACTTGAGCATTGGATCTGCCAGGTGGTGCTCCCGTATGTCCTGTGGGAGCAGAAGGCAAGTTAAGCTCTGCCTCCACATCAGATTCCTTATCTGGCTGGAGGTAGGAAGGAACTCCATGCATCTCAGTCTCATTTCCCATATCTGCTTCCAGTGCATCAAGTTCTAAACACCAAAAACAGAAAAACAAGAAAATAAATATTTTGAGAAGCTAAATAAAATAGGATAAGATTTTACTATCCTAAAATTTAATGGGTCCACGTCCCCTAGAAGCAGCACCCAATAATGCATCCAGGCCATCACACATCCTCCAAGCTGAAACTATACTGCTCAAAACATAGCACATTTCAAGGAGAAAATGATTGATTTTCAACCTAAGTCCTTAAAACATTTTAAGGGCAACTACTTTTCATTTGTTAATAATGTTTACAAAAAACCAGATGACTGATATTATATCAGTGTTGTACGTGGGAAAAAGTGCAATTAATATTAGCTAAAGCTCATTGACATCAACTAAGTTTAGAGAATTTTGTGACTTACCACCCATGAGTTCATCTTCATCAATGTCATCAGGCACGTTGTAACTTCTACCTAAGGTCTCTTGTATTTCATTACTTACATCCATCAGGTCCATCATCTCATCTTGCAAATTCTGGATTCAGCAAAAATCAACAATTTAATTTATACCAAAACATTTTGGAAATAGACAGACAGAAGCTACAAGAGAAAAGGGAGAGAGTCCAGACATCAATGTCTTGTATCTTCACAGTTTTCATCATTCCCTTCAATTCCTTGTTGGCAGACTTCAAGGCTGACATCTGAAAGAGAAAAGGAGGCCAAAAGAGGGGGATGACCTTTAATATATGGTTTCACATAATGAGATGCACATTATAATTAATCTAAAAGGAGTTCAAGGTACCAATCCAGCATGTCTCTATAAAGAGACCCCTCATTAATTAAAAATAATGTCTCAAACCTCTCGCGAGGCAGTATGTTTCCCAATAAGGTACAAATAAAAGTTTGCCTTGATATACTGTATAGTACACCCACACATATGGACATCGATAGTTCAACAAAAAAAAATTAGAAATGAAGTGTAAGCTGCTCAGGACTCACAGTTTGTTGAGCATCTTTAATACCCTCAGCAGCAAATGCAACCTGATCAAGATTAAATGTCTGGTTATACAGCATGTCACGCTGCCCTTCATACCTATCAGGAAGTGGTGAATTAACAGTTCACCAAACGGTCAGACACAATCAAGCATTAGCTGGGAATTCAGATGCATATGCATCTGATGATACTATTAAAGTCAAGAAAGTAAACTTAGATTTATTCAATGTGACAGATAAAAACAGGAATATCATAAAAAATTATAAATAATTTAACAAAGCTGACTTGGCCTGTGGGCACAGAAGAATAAAGGCTCTCAATCAAAATATCATAAAGCCATGATATCCAAGGGAAAGTAATTGAAAGCAATATATTTGTGTTATCTGGAATTTACAACTAGGAATCAAAACCAGAGAGAGCAACAAAGGAATCGCTGATCATGAATATACAGCCAGATGGAAAATACAGCAGAAAGTGAATGGTAATAGAAAACATGTCACTTTTTTTTTTTGGGACAAGAACATATGTCAAATTGATCCCATCAATAACAATTCGTAAGGTAAGGTCATATAGCATATACAGCTTAGTTGTGTTAAGCTGGGTAATACAGTTACCATATTTTTTCTCAACCTGCTACATATTTATTGGAAAACAAATCTCATTCCTTGATATATTGAGAATGTGAGAAAATACAACATTTTCCAGTCTTGACAAATCAATTGGCTAAATCAATTTTCTAATAAAACTACCACAGAGTAAGTAAATATATGCTGACAAACTTACATTCGCTTTTGCTTAAGAACTCTCATTGCTCTAGCTTTGATTGCTTCCTGTGCAGGACCAGGCCTTGTTTTTTGTATTTGTTCTTTATATCTACTAAGTTCAACATCGAGCTTCTTTATCTTATCATCAACTGTATCACCCCTTTTAGTAATCTGGAATACACAGCATAGTTTAGGAAAAAGTGAAAAAACATAATTTGAATCACCAATTCATATTCCAGGACAGAAATTCAAGCAACTGAACCAACTGATTATTGATAGCAGAGCTATATTAAAAAATAAACACACACACACAAGAGTGCAACAAAAAAAAGACAAAGAACAGCAGGAACAGCTCAAACAGCTTAAGCACCTGGCCTAAATCAAAATTAATTTTCAAGGTATGAGTAACATATAAATACTTAGTTGCTAGCCACAACATTAAGTTAACTATTCATGGTATATGAAGTAAGAATAGGTATTTAATACGAAGTAGACATCTATAAAGATTAAAAAACAACTAACAATGGTGATATCATAACTGTTGGATACAAAGTTAATACTTTTCTCCAATTAATCTTTTTGACATTTTCAGTACAAATGGTTGAGTTGGGGCTTAATTTTCAGTGCGCATCAAGTCCAGGTAGAGTGTAAGGTGCATATGAAAAGCCTAGGAAGACAGAAAAGGGAGAATAGGAAAGCACCATGTCGCAGTTAATATACTCCTTAAAGTGGGGCAACATAACCAAGGAACAACAGGGCGTAAAACTTAATACGGTGTAAAAAGAATAACTATCAAAACATAATTCCAGGTGCGAAGCACAAGCCAAAATTTAATAGACGGCAAAAATCAAGGGTAGCGTGAAAATTTTAACATCAATGACTTCAAGCTCAGTATACGATCCAACATTACTCCACAGTTAATATGTCCAAGGTCGAGTTAAAAACCCCAAAAGCACATATTCAAATGTTCTCGAATTTTAATATTTTCCAAGCACTTGTGCAACCAGAAACAAAAACGAAACCCAATAGGCAATAAACATGAGAGGGAAAATAAACTTTCAGAGTGAACAAGATTTGTTCATAGAGGATGAGAGATTAACCCGATCAGAAGCATCCTGAACTGAAGGAGGGGGATCCTTATTCTTCTTCACACCGAAAACCCTCTTCATTCCTCTCTCCTCTTAGTTCCTCTTTTCCGGAAAGTTAGAATGAAAGCTGCGAGTACAGAGAACCCGCGTAAGAGCAGAAGAAACTGAGAACGATGGCAATTGACAACCGAGAGAGGAAATTTCAGAAGATTTTGATTTTGATTTTGATTTTGCGAACCGTGCCGAGAAATCGTAAAATCGGAAAAGTAGACGAAGCCGAACCTTCTAGGGAAAAACGAAAAATTTGTTATTATGTGCGTCTGTGTATAAAAGCGCGTTAGTTTGTAGTTGTACACGCCTCGCATTAAAAAACAACGTTCCTAGATTTGCGACTATCTAAATTAAAATTTATTTTTGTAATTTATTTTTGGGTTAATATAACTTTTGGTCCCTGAAGTTTAACACAATTTTATTTTTGATCCCTCAAGTTTGAAAAAGATGATTTTGATCCCTGAAGTTTCACCCGATTTTAGTTTTAGTCCATCAAGTTTAAAAAGGACCTGATTTTTTTCTGGATTGAATCGGGTTTCATAACCGGATCACCAAGTCCTTTTCAAACTTGAGGGACCAAAATTATAATCAGGTGAAACTTTAGGCTTTGTTTGGTTCAACGAAGGTTAGGTTAAGTAAGGTTTATTTAAGTTAAGTTAGAGGAGGTTATAATGTTATTTGGTTCAACGAAAGTTAGGTTAAGTGAGGTTTATATAAGTTAAGTTAGGTTATAATTTAAGTTAAGTTAGAGGAGGTTAAAATGCCCTTCTTCATATTTTCCTTATTCTTTTATAATATATTTATTAATGATAATTATTTATAAAATTATTAGTTATAAAATAATTATTCATGTAAGCATATAAATAATTATTTATAAAATTATTATTATTTGAAAAATTCGTTGAATCAAGAGGTCAAGTTTTACAGAGGAGGGCAATGCTGGAATTTTAAAAAATTGCCATGGACAATTTAGTCACAATTGAAGATAAATATTCTCTTACCTAAGAAAAACCCCAATTTTGGAGGATTCAAAATTTATGTTAGATGACCACTAAAAGACAAAAAAACATTCCACACCTAACCTAACATTTTTCCAACCAAACACCACTTTTTTACCTTCAACCCATCCCAACCTAACCTAACCTCCAACCAACCAAAGCCAACCCCACCCCAACCTAACCTAACTTCCAACCAAACAAAGCCTTAGGGACCAAAATCACTATTTTTAAACTTGAAAGACCAAAACCAAAATTAGGTGAAACTTCAGAGACCAAAACCACCGATTTCAAATTTGAGGGATCCAAACTAAAATTGGATCAAATTTCAAGGACCAAAAGTTATATTAACACTTTATTTTTAGTAAAATAATGGAAGAATTAGGGATGCTGGTTAAACGAAATTGGGAGAATTGGGGACAAGGATCAAGAAAAATAAATATTTACTAACAAGAATTTTAAAAATTGTAATTATTTTAAAAGATAAAAAATAACACTATAAATTTTCAATTATAAAATTAACTCTACTCAAACTCTCAACATTTTCTCTTATCAATCTCAACTATTTCATGACTAATTATTAAATTTGATGATATCTTCATGTATATTTTAATTAAAAAATACCTATATACAACTCAATATTTTTATAATATTATCTCCCATATATATTGGATTATTTTTAAAAGTTATCAAATTAAACTAGCATCTAAAATCTAAAAAATAACTACAAACCAACCTCTTTCTAAGTTTTGATTATTTTAAAAAACTTAAAAAATCACCAAAAATATCTATTGTTGCACCTTATCTTGAAATTTTGATTCACTACGTTTTTTAGCTTCTTTACTATTGCTAATAAACCAAATTCCTAATGACTAGATTTCAAATATAATGATAACTGTTGAGTTAGCTATGGATTTTTTTTATTAAAATATACATAAAGATATCATAAATCATAAAATTTGATAATTAACCATCGGGTTAATATAACTTTTGGTCCCTGAAGTTTAATCCAATTTTGGTTTTGGTCCTTGAAGTTTGAAATCGGTGGTTTTGGTCCCTGAAGTTTCACTCGATTTTGGTTTTGGTCTCTGAAGTTTGAAATCGGTGGTTTTGGTCCCTGAAGTTTCATCCGATTTTGGTTTTGGTCCCTCAAGTTTGAAAAGGACTTGGTTTTTTTTCCAGGTCGGGTTGGGTTTTTTAATTGGGTCGCCAAGTCCTTTTCAAATTTGAGGGACCAAAACCAAAATCGGGTGAAACTTCAGGGACTAAAACCACCGATTTCAAACTTCAGGGACCAAAACCAAAATCGGGTGAAACTTCAGGGACCAAAACCACATATTTCAAACTTCAGGGACTAAAACCAAAATTGGATCAAACTTCAGGGACCAAAAGTTATATTAACCCTTAACCATCAAATAGTTGATATGAGATTAGAGAAAATATAGGAAGTTTGGTTAGGATTAATTTTATAATTAAAATTTTATATTTTAATTTTTGATCCTTCAAAATAATTACAATTTGTAGGATCTTTATTAATAAATATTATTCTTTCTTGGTCCTTCTCACTAGTTTTTCCCTAAAACAATTTTAAACATAATCATTATTAAATTTTTTGACCCAAATATAATTATTATTAAATTGATATTTTATGATATAAATGTCATTCACCCTTGACTAAAAGGCATGCCTTATTAATTTTATTGACCTAACAATAGTTTTAATATGGCACCTTGTAAATTACAACAATTATAGTACTCCCTCTGGTCCTAATTATAAGACCAAGTGGATTTTTTTGGAGAAATTAAGGAAGCTAATTAAATTACTTTAGAGTATTTTTATTTTTATTTTGTTCTCCAAACTAATTAGTTTGACTAATAAACTAATATTTAATCTAAGGATAGATAACGTATGATATGATTAAGTAACTTATTTAACTTCTTTAATCTTTCCAAAAAAAAGTCAACTTTATCTTATATTTAAGACCGAAGAGTAGTATTAATTATATTGAGAAAGTTATCGAGATATAGCGCTATTCAATTCAAATATGATCTAATACTAATGGATATCATATAATTATATAAAAATATTAGTATTTAAAAGGGGGAATAAAAGGCAGGACCGTGGTTACATACAATCATTGTAATCAAACCCAGACGTAGGCTTGTTTGGACCAAAAATTGGTCAACTGGTCCGGTCCGGTCTGATTTATTTATTTATTTATTTATTTTTTTAGAATTTCATATTAATAATATTAAAATCTTCAATTTTTCACCGGTTTAGCTCCATGTTAGCTCCAAATTGATTTCGATATAACCCACTAATCCTTGATATAATCCGAATTTAATTACCTTGCCTGTAACATACCTACATGCCAGCTCATAAGCCCGTTAGAATCCATCATTCCTACGAGTCAGCTCGTTAGCCCGTTAGAATCCATCAGACCATTTCTATTAGCCTCCTGAAATGTTTATTTATTTATTATACTTTTTTGTTGGCAAGAAAAATTTATTATATTTTTTTGCTGTAATCCTGAAATTATTTTATCGATATGCATCGTATTTGTAATCCATGGGTTTGGGACGAAGTATTTGGACTTCATGTATTCTGATTCAAGTCGAGCCCAATCGTATCTAACTTTCAGCCTATCACCACAAGCTTAGCCCAAAAAGAAAGATGGGGTAATTTTAACTTTTTAAAGTAAAAGAAAAACAAAGTACTAGGATAAATATACCACCTAGGGACCAAGATTACATTTAGTGTGGGATAGTATCTCTAATTGAATTGGCTCCTTCAATAGGAGGAGGCCTATACAAAAATGACCTTATAATGGCAATATACATATATATAGTGTCTCGATCTTAGCCTGAGGTTAATAGTATGATTGATTCTGCAACCTCCTACTTATAAAAAAGCCTTCATACCATTAGGTTACAAGATCATTAGCATGATGGATCATTCTTTGAATTTAAAATAACATTACATTTTTTCCTCTTGAGAAAATTAGTATTTCATCATAACTATTTCTTTAACACGTATTTATTACTTGTTTAAGATCGCCGACACATAATAAATTACTCTCATAAATGAAAAGAAAAGTATTGAAAGTAGTTCTTGAAGTTCCAAAAGATACTTTGGACCTTTTTAATTTTAACATTAATTACATGGACTCAACCATTATTTCTGCACAATTATATATGTAACGTCTCAACTAGAATGGTTGTTCACTCATTGTTTCTTTTTTTATCATGGATTCCATGCTGCTTCAAATGAAAGATGTGCCTCCAAATCCAAAGAATGGCGAGTTTTTTCTCCTACCCTTCATTGTTGAGGAGATCAATTCAGGGATTGCTCATCTTAGAAAGAATAATCAACTTTGCTATGCAGCAATGGTTGTTGGTTATAGCCGCTTCAAAACTCAACAAATCAAATCTTTTAATAAGCGGTCTAATAACATCCCACCTAACTGTTAGGTTTATAAGTTTCTTTTATATCATTGATTGATTTGTGCAATAATCAATGAGCACCACATTCCATTTTGATTCCCCTGGTATAAATTAGGCCTATGGCCTTTGTATTTGCATTTGTTTTGAGTTAATCTTAACTCCAATCATGATAATTTTCTATTTATCCCCTTTGATACATGATTAGTGAAGAATAATTTCATGTTGTAATATTTTTACATCATTTACTTATCACAATCTGACCTTAACAAAATTGGTTTTGACACCATCAAGAGTGACGAGCATCAAAATATAAACCATCCAAAACTAGTATGAATAGTCTAATGGATACAAAATGTAAAATAAAAATAATCTTTTAACAATCAATTTTTCAAAAATGAAAGTTTTATTTTAAAATTTATCATTTGAAAATTTTAAATTTAAACTGCTAAACTTGAAAATGTATTCACACAATGCGTATTTCACCACAATTTTGAATATCATCATACTCATCATTGTAATGAACACTGAATCTAGTCCCAACCTCAATACCAATGCGAATATCATCAAATATTTCAAAATAAAATATGACACTATTGCTCTTACTTCAACTTGAGCTTGATCTTGCCTCTCTCTCTCTCTCTCTCTCTATGTGTGTGTGTGTGTGTGTGTGTACATATTGCTCTCATCATTTAAATGTTATGAGATTGGAAGGTTGGGCATATTTTTCCCATTTCTCTTTTACTCAAAGCATTTTTTTCCCATACACAATCATTTATTGTTACAGGGCAGTGAAAAAAAGGCAGAGCAAGTTGTACCAATAATAGAACCAAAGTTAACATGGGCACAAGTGGTTAAAAGAGAAGTTAATAGCCCTAAAAACAACATGCGTGTACCTCCACAATCAAGTTCAAGCATGTCTTCTAGTTGTAGCAAACCCCAAAAGGCGAAAGGCAAAGTCATATCTCCTAATAAGCAAGTCGCCCACCCTAACTCTGCAAGGAAAATGAGTAAGTTAATACTTAATTGGTTGCCCGAATAAGTCAATAATTAATCATAATTATTTTAAGTTATAGCTTATTATATCACATTTGGTTTTAGTTATCGTTTCTTAATTAAACAATTGTGAGAAAATGTCTTTCAACAAGACGTCAGCCATCAGTAACTTGTATTTGGGGTGTTAGCTGTGTCTTCTCAGCTGCCCACCCTGTTGTGCCTCATATTTGGGGTTATTCTTAAATGTTTTTTTGGGTTTTTTTAGATTATTAGATTTTACATGAAATGGGTGACATTTTGATATCTTATGGGAAAAAATGGAATTATTTTCAACTTTTTACTATTTTTCAAAGATTTAAGACCCTGAATTAAAAAAGAAGCTACACAATTTTAACAGCATAAATTTTTGAAAAATCCTAAAAAAATTGAAAACAACTCTCTTTTTTACCCATAAGATATCAAAATGTCACCCATTTCATGTAAAATCTAATTATCTAAAAAAAACCAAAAAAACATTTGAGAATGACCTCAAATTTGAGGCATAACAAGGTGAACAGTTGAGAAGACACAACTGACACCCCCTACCCCAATAACTTGTATGTAAGTGGGAGATTGTCGATTCAATCTTGCTTGTAATATCCGATCGTTAGCGTCTATAATATGGTGTCGGTTGTTTTTCCGGCAATCCTCTATATAATATACATCACCTAGCTTGCATCTACAATGTACTTTCTTTTCTATTGAGCGTGATTTTCATGAAAGGTTGCGTGGTTTTTGTGATGTTCACCATGAAAACAAACATGTGCTTTGCTCAGATAATAGCAAAACTCTCTTATTGAGTAGAAGTTCATGTGAGTGGTTTTATAGGAACCTTTATTTGTTTTCAGTAAGGGTGTTCAAATCCCGGGACGGGATTAGGATCACTCATTCCCGGTTCCCGTCCCGGGTGGTAGCCGAGACTGGGAATTCATTGCCGGTCCTAGGAAATTCCCGGTTTCAATAATATAATTATATTAGTTAATTTTTTTTATAATTTAGTGTTTAAAGTGATTATTTAACACCTAATAAGGTCATAAAAATCACAAAAATTAAGCTAGAATTAAAGAATAATATATTATTATTATTATTATCACATTCATCATTTTTGTTATTGTCTTTATATATTATATAGTTAGAATTAGTATCACGATATATACGATTTAACTCTAACTAAATATGTGATATACATCTTATCTCAAATGATAACTTAATTTATGGGGTAAAAAATACCAATATAAAAGAATAACTTATTTTTAAAGGAAAAAATAAAAAATATAAAAAAAATCGGGACCGGGAATTCCTGGGATCACAAGGTGTGATCTCGGTCTCAGTCCCGATTTTTTTAGATCCCGATCCCGATCCCGGCCGAGAAAGGAAATTCCTGGGATAAAATATCCGGGATCGGGCCTGGACAACAGGGACCGGGACACTTTAAACACCCTTAGTTTTCAGTTTCACAAAGCTTATTTATTTATTTATTTATTGGTTACATGTTTCACAAAGCTTTTGTGTTGCCTTTTCTTCCTTTTCCAAAAGGAAAAAAACAAACCCTAATGGGAACTAACTACAAGAGTGTGAGCCATGTGCCTGTTGGGCTTGAAACATAGCTGTGATGTACAAAAGTTAGAGGGGACATCTTGGGCCTTTCATCTATGGGCATCATCATTATTTATTCCCAGTTATTATTTATAAGATAATTTCAATATATTTTATCACAGTAAATAAAAACCTCAAATTTGAATAAATTTGTTTTGAAATTTAATAAATTTTCAATTTTAACCCCTATATAATATATACACTTTTGATGAGAAGCCCAAAAACACAACAGTCTACAAAACAATAAATTAGGGATAAAATTTTGCATTTATATAATCAATTTAACGAAGTGATATGTATTAAGGACAAAAAATACTCTCCCCACTTTTTAAATATGACTACAGCAGTACTTATTAAACATTGAATTGAGATTTTAGTGAAAGGGGCTAGTTTTCTTTTTTAAATAAATTCGAATTCAATTCCCTCACTTTATAGCTTAGTTGATCCACTATTAAACCAAGCACCTTTGGGTAGAAGGGGCTAGTCTCTCAACGTGACGAATTAAAATTTGAATCCTTACTATGTGAAACACCCACATTTAGAGTCTGTTTGGTGTGAGAGATTTGGAGGGGAGGAAAAATTTTTATGAGTTGAATTTAAAAAATTGAAAAAGTGGGGTAATAAAATTTTAATAAAAAGAATATATAAGATAAAAGAGTTAGAAAAATTAATTAAAAATTTTTAACCGCACTTCTCTAATTTTTTTAGATTCAACTCAAAAAAAATTTCCCTCTGCCCACTTTTCCTCCTCTCCCCTCAGACCAAACAAGCCCTTAGTGTCTTACAGCACCTCAAATATGATGGCTTCCATTAAGAAGATATATATGTCCTTTAAAAAAAAAATCAATTTTTTAAGCCTCTGTAAATGAAACAACTTTTCAATTAGTAACTTATGTGACTCCAAGTTATATATTTTCCATGATTTTTGTTGTGAAAAGCATGGTTTTGTTTGGTATGACTTTTCTTGACCACATTGATTCATAAATTGGTAAAAGTTCAGTTAATTACTATCATCAACATGGTTTACCATTCTTCATTTTCTGATGATGCAGTCTAACACCCCTATAAGAAATCATCATTAGCTCATTTTTCTCCCTTCAAGTTATTGAATACTTTGTTATTCTTCTTTATGTACCTAACATGCACCTTCTGAAAATGTTGCCCCCAATCACAGATAAAAAGAAATTTTTCATCAAACATGTTTTCCAAGAAAATCTACAAGTGATTTTTCTTATTTTGCTAGGTGGCAAGAAGAAGAAGTAGATAAAAGGCATTGAAAAATCAAGCATTGAGGAGAAGAAGTGGAAGAAGAATATGAAGCAATCTCAATAATAGCCCAACATTATATTACTGAGGAGGGGACCTATATATATATATATATATTAATATGTGTTAATGCAGTGATGTATTATGAAACTATAAATTATCTGGAATAATAAAGAAGAAGAAGATATATATTATTACTATTATTATTATTATTAGCTTCTTTTAAGAAATTATGATTCCTCTTGGTTTTCCTTTCCTTCATTCAAATCAATGGTTATATGAACATGTTTTATGTGCCAAAAAAAAATGTCAATGTTTTAATAAATTGATAGAATCTAATAATACCTAGTTGCTAATTTATCATTTTTAATATTTTTTTGGCAACAATCACTTTCAAATTTTTTAATGTAAACATGATCTTTTTTTATTTTTGCCGACGTAAACATGATCATGTTATAATATAACAATAACCAGTCACACAAATATTGAAGTCAGGATCTACATCAAATTCACTTTAGAAAAAGGATGAATAAATCATTAAATAAAAATTATTTACAAAAACAAACCGAGGCTAATATCATGATATGGTAGAATTTTAACATTTTAAAAGAATGAATTCAATTACATTACCATATGTCAGCTCAGAAATTTAAAAACGTAGGAAGATTGCTTTATATAATTAAAAAACTAACATCGATCGTTAACTTTTTAACGGCAATAAAGATAACATTGATATATTTTAATATATTGAGGATAATATTAAATCTAAAAAAATTTTCAAAGCAACATTAAGAATAAATTTAAACCTTAACACCTTATAAAATGAGCAAGTTGGTAAAAGTGAATAATAAATAAAAGAATAAAATACTCTAACTTCCCTTCTGTTTTGCCTTAATTACACAGACCTCCCTTTTATTTTAGAAACCCATATAAATCTCCCTTAAAACTAAAATATATGTTACACAAACCTCTTTTATAATTTGAGATTCTATTTCCATCCACTCAAACCGTTAATTAACCATTAAGTTTGACTTTTAAACTTTTTTTAACCAAAATGCCCTTCTTCTTCTTCAGTATTAGAATTATATATATATATATAGGGGCTAATAAAAATTTATACAACCATAAATTTATTTTATTAGATTCTCTAACTTTCTAATTTTTTTAAAAAATTATTAATTTTGATATTCTAAATTAATTTTGACTTAAAATATATATTAAACACATATTTTTATCAAATATAATAAACTATATAAGTATGAGATTGTATGTGTCATTTAAATTTATAATTTCATATTTTTTTCCACAAATATTTATAAACACATTTGATCAAGCATAATTTTATTTAAAATCTTGCTTGAATATTCAACGTTTGTGATATTTACATTAACCAATGCTAAAATCATTAAATAGAAAACTATTTGTAAAGATAAAAATAGAAATTAATGAATAGATAAAAAAAAACTCTTAAATTCTTTAAAACAACTTTAGTCAAAATGTGCAAAAAAAAATAAATTTAATTAAAAAAACATATTTTTGGAATCTTTTTAGAATATTCTTAACGGAGTTAACTGTTTGGATTTAAGTGTATGTTTTTAAAATAGAGGGGAGGTCTGTATAATTAAAGTAAAACTGGAGGGTGGTTAGAGTATTTTACTCTAAATAAAAATAGTGGAAGACATTTGACCTGAAAACACCCTGTCAAAGGCAACTCAGGAAGCAATGTCCACCAAAGCCCAAAGGGGCGAAGAAGGAAGAAGCATTCAAAACTTGTTGCGTGTGGGCCATCATCATCATCGCCGTTGAGAATAGTCAGTTTTACAGAACAATCTAATTCAAAATGGCCACCTACAACCTTTCGGTCATCTTCTTCTCAAGTTCTGTTTGAGGATTCTGCCAGAACCACAGAAAAAAAAGATAAAAAGAAATAAAACATAGCACAAGAAGAAAAATGAGAATAGCAATGCAGGGTGTTGATCCACTCAGTGAAAAAGCAGCTATGATGAAAGAGTCGCTCCAGAAGAGCCAGACTATCACAGACAAGGTGGTTACAATTCTGGGTTCATTTGATCACCGTCTCTCCGCCCTTGAAACCGCCATGCGCCCCACCCAGGTTTTTTATTTTTTTCTTCCATTTTTACTTTGTTTTTGTTTCTCATGCTTCATGTTTGCTTGTTTCGCGAGAAAATGTTGGGAGAATCTGGTAACTGCACCCGGGTTAAATTCAAGTACGGTATATTGCTTATCGCGGAGGAATTTTAGTCTAAGCTCCTGGGTTTTCGCTTTCGTTTGTTTTTTAAGAAACTAAAGAACGGATCCGATGTTTTGATATAGTTTCTGTTCTGTTCTTACATTATTGTTCACTGTTGGATCCTCTATTGGGTTTGTATTTTGCAGGTTAGAACGCATTCTATCCGGAAAGCTCATGAAAATATTGATAGGACCTTGAAGGCTGCGGAAGTAATATTGGCTCACTTCGATCAATATCGACAGGTTGATACCGTAGCTAGCGTTGCATTATACTAGCTTGTATGCTTAACTCTTACTGTCTGAGACTCTGAGTCAGCCTGTGATTTGTTTCTCGCTTGATTGATTCATTGAACTTGTAACTCGATATTGATAAATGGAAGTTCAAGTTACCTTTTCCCTCAGTGAATTAGGTGCCTAACCGATCCATGGGGAAACGATACATAAACGGATAATCCATCTGTTTGAGTCATGCTTTTTCCCCCCGCCTTAGGAAGGCTTAAAATAAGCAAACAAGAATAGAAAGGAAGATTTTTTACAGCTTAAAGATTGTGGAATTTGAATCCCTGTTTTGTCCTTAGCCGTTCGTACGTTTTAAAATCCTGTAATTTTAGAAAGGAGGATTTTTTCCTTCAGAAAACCCTATAATTTTTTGGTTCTCTGTGTATTGGGCTTGGTTCTGGGTTTTTGAATGAAGGGATGTATTTACACCAAGTTGTATCTAGTTTTTTCCCTTCATAAAAGAAGAACCGAGCATCCCTCTTATCATGCCTTCAACTTCATTTCTAAATTTTTACTCTTTATTAGTTTCCCTTATTCCACTTATCTTCTCCAGCCAGAACTGTTTTTTTCTTTTTTTTTTTGGGTTGGATAAGGAGTTTGCACTCTTTCTTTTGTTATGGATGCCTATCCTTGCTATGACTGTTATGATTTTTAGGTGAAATACATTTTATTATCTTGTGATTGGATTTTTTTTTTAAAAAAAATCTTTAAACTCTTTTTTACTTGTGTTTTCTTTGTATTTTTGGTTGGCTAAGGAGGAGTTTGTGACATTTCTTTTGGTATAGATAACTATCTATGCTTGGGCCCTTATGTTTTTTTCAGGTGAAATGATTCTTTTTGGTGATTTGGACTTTTTTATTCACTTTTCAATCCTGTGGTTCAAAAGTTGACATTTTGTTGTCTTGAGGTTTACTATGTTATGCATACTACCTTATGCTTTAGACTCATCAATGGTCAAATTCTGATACATTTTGCAAATTTCATCTCAAAAATACACTTTGAAGAACTTGGGGGTGTTTGATTGAATGATTAGGCAAGAATTTGATGATTTTGCCCAAGAATTTAGTGAGACGAGTTATAGATTATGAGATGGAATAGGAGAGATTTGAAGGAATTAGGGATGTTATTAGAGGACTTTAGGTTAGAATGTGAGGATGGGGCTGGACTTTGGGGAGTACAGGACTTGGTTGGAAGAGAGGGGTTTGTGGTGGGGTATTGAAAGAAATTTAGGAGGAATATTGGATAAATTGTGGAAAAATATTGGGGGTGAGCCAAGAATTATGGGATTGTGGGACTCTACTTGAAAGAGATGGATTGGGGATCTTGAGACAGAATTAAGAGTAACGTGGGAATTTTTTAGAATTTGAGGAGGAGGGAAGAATTTGGAGAGAAAGGGGTAAACGATCCTGGGATGAAACTGAGAGGGATTTGAGCAATGTATATAAAACATAATAAAGTGTAGGGAGCTGCATATCTTGGGCTTTGCGCAATTGCGGCGGACCCATTCTAGTTTAGACAGGATTTGAGGATTTCCGTTTGATATTTGTGGAGTTGAAACATAGACTAGTGTTGTGCAAATGGGGCAAACCCAAGATATTAAAATGTTGTCGAAGCACATGGTAGCAATGTGTAAATGTCCTAAACCACAAGATATTAAATTGCATTTGACCCTACCCTTTTATCGTCATTTTATAGCTATCATTTTGATTGTCCATGTAGTCATTTCATTATGTGTTGCTATATATACATATTCCTCAAAAGGTACACACAAATATAGAATGTGTTTCCTATTTTGCATGTGGTGTTGTTGTTAAATACCGTCATTGATCTAATTCACAGGCAGAGACAAAAATACTTAAAGGGCCGCATGAAAACTTGGAGAACTATCTTGAAGCAATTGAAAAGCTGAGAAGCAACATTCAGTTTTTTGGTAGTCAAAAAACCTTTAAGAGCAGTGATGGTGTTGTCGACCATGCCAATAATTTGCTAGCTAAAGCTATTTCTAAACTAGAGGATGAGTTTAAGCAGCTATTATCGTCTTACAGGTTTTTATTTCTTTGCTTAATGTTGTTGATATCCTTTTGGCTTCTTGATGCATCCTTGACCTTTCTTCCTATTCTCTTGTCAAAATGGATACTTACTAGTGCACATGTTTCTTGCTGATGTGTGGAAAATTCTATTTGGGCATTTTGTCATTTGTATTATTACAGCAAACCTGTGGAGCCTGAACGCCTTTTTGATTGCCTTCCAAACTCAATGCGACCTTCCTCTGGATCACCAGGACATGAGGGTGATTCTAGTGGCAAGAATCACTCTTCCAATAATCCATCTGACCCGCAAAACAATAATTCTGAAGCTGTTGTTTATACACCTCCTGCTCTTATACCACCAAGGATTTTGCCTCTGCTGCATAATTTAGCCCTGCAAATGCTAGAAGCTGGCAACCAACAGCAGTTGCTCAAAATATACAGGTAGACCACTTGCTTGCTTGTTCGCATCATTGCCAAAGGAAAAGTTGAAGCTGCTTTACTGGGAATTCTACTTTGTAAAATTGCAATATAACTAGTGAGCATGAAGTTAAATCTTTATTATTAAAACTTCTACCAAGATCAAGGCTTGAGCTACCTAGACTACGCAGTTTCTTTTTTCTTTTTACCAGGGAAACAAGAGGCCAAAAAACCCTTCTTTTTCCTTGAGTATAAATAAGTGTATGGCCTTTATGTAATTTTTCTTGTGTTTGTGCCATATGGATGTGATCACCTCAACTTCCTCTCTCTAACATGTGTCTTCTCTTTCTTTCTTGTGTTTCTTGCTCCACCTCTCTCTCTCTCTCTCTCAAGGTGTCTTGCTCTCCCAATCTGAAGTTTAGAACTCAGAGTCTCAGAACCTACCTCATCTTTATCTCGCAGCAGCCTTTTATTGCTCTAACTATATGTGTGTCGTCACAAACTCATGCAGGCAACGTTGCTTGTCTATGAATTGTAGGCCTTATATCATCTGCTTATGACTTGTTTAGTGGGACCAATATAGATGATACTTCTCCTGTCGTTAATGCAGGACCTAATTGGGAAGTTGATATTAGTCCTAAATGTAAGACCTATTATTTATATTTATCAATTTTTTATCAAATTATCGCTATTGATACTCCCTCAAATAGAAGAGAGGGAGGGAATCAAGGAAGATGATTAAGGAGTTTTAGGAAAAACGTAATATTTATTATAATTAACTAATTTACCTAACTTCATTAATTTAAACAAATTAGTTAAATAGGTCTTATAAAAAGGACCAAAAGAGTATTAATTTTACTTTGATTGTCAGGATGATCTGAATCATTATTTTGTGCAGGGATACCCGTTCTAATGTTTTGGAAGAAAGCCTTCATAAACTGGGAGTTGAGAAACTCAGCAAAGATGATGTTCAAAAGCTACAGTGGGAGGTCTTGGAGGCCAAAATTGGGAACTGGATTCATTTCATGCGTATTGCTGTGAGTTGTTTGTGATTTTTTTGGCCATTAAGGTTGTTGTGGATTTAGTTCTGTGGTTTATGTATTTTCATTCAAATATTTGGTTATGCTTGAACAGGTCAAATTGTTGTTTGCTGGTGAGCGGAAAGTTTGTGATCAAATGTTTGAAGGCTTTGACTCACTTAGTGATCAATGCTTTGCTGAAGTCACAACAAGCAGTGTCACTATGCTACTTAGTTTTGGCGAAGCAATTGCCAGAAGCAAGAGATCACCAGAAAAATTATTTGTGCTTTTGGACATGTATGAAATAATGCAAGAGCTCAATTCAGAGGTACAGGCTTTTTTGAAATTCAAATTCATGTGAGTTGCTGCTATCACGCTGATGTATATGGGCATTAATCTTACTGGATCAGTTTGTCAATTTTTTTCCTTTTTAATATTCAATACAACAAACCTTCTTCCTTTATCAACACGACACTTTTTGTATCTCTTGGCATTTTATAAATTGGGTTGGTAGCTTATCTATTGTTGCCTCCTTAGATGAAGTGTCAATGTGTCATTGGCCTTATTACTAGGTTTTACTGAAAATAATTATCAAATTATTTGCGTCTTCCTCCATGGTTGGCTTAGAATAGGAAATGACCTTCAACTAATTTTGGTGCTTCAAATATATCCAGTTCTAAGCAAGATAGACAGTTATGTATCTGTTCTGTGAGTGTTGAATTTAAATGTTATTCAAACTTGAGGGTTTATCTATTTGCGCTAGTACTTTCATATGAATATCGTTAATTGTTCTTACATATACAATAACAAAAAAGTCTTATCCCACTAGATGGTTTTCTTACATATATTTATGATAAATTAAATTGTCATAATTTTCTCTTGTTTGAACTGAGTCCATTGTTAGATTTGTTTCTAATCTACTTAATTCAATTTGTAGTAGTTATGATTTTACCATGGTGGTAGTGATGTCACTATCAACCACTGGGAAAAGACGTGAAATATTTGGCGTTTTAAAAGATGATTTTGGTAGCTGTATCATTAGATGAACAAGAGGCATGTTTCAATGGCATTACCATCTCATTGTCAACTTGTATACCTGTCTCTTTGTAGATCCAGACGCTCTTCAAAGGTAAAGCTTGCACTGAAATAAAAGAAGCAGCATTGGGTTTGACAAAACGACTGGCACAAACAGCCCGGGATACGTTTGGGGATTTTGAAGAAGCGGTTGAGAAAGATGCCACAAAAACTGCTGTTTCAGATGGAACTGTGCATCCATTGACAAGCTACGTAATTAACTATGTGAAGTTTTTATTCGAGTAAGTTCATTTGAGCTGCCTGAAGATCTGAGTTCTCTTACTGAATTATCTTATCATTTCTAGCATTCTATGATGTCTTCTCTGATTATGAAGCTGTTTTCATTATTGATTTGGCACGCAACCCATACATTCTTAATATTTAAGTTTATGGGTTCTTATTTGGTGCTCATTAATGAGATCTATACTGTTCAAATTTAATCTAAGCGGTCCAAATTTTAAATTTTTAATCTATGTTTTTTCAAATAATAAATCCATTTTTCTAAGAAGTGATAGTTACAAGATTATCAGGCTTTTGTAATTTATAATTTTATAATTTGTGATTATTCTCAGGCTTTAGCGCCTTTATTTTTTCCTTTTGTCTACTGGTTAATGGGCCATGATATTTGGGCATTTTGGGGGCAAAATCTTCATAAGAATCACATGGGCTTTTGTTAGCTAATAGGCTGAAGTCAAATTCTGTTTTCTCCTTAAATAGTTTCTCTACTTTTTGAGTCCTTATGTTCATATTTGTTTTCTGTTAAGAGTTAATTGGCCGATTTTCTATGGTTCTGGCAACTGAAACTGTCGTTTTTAATATAAAATGACAAATTTCAGAGTAAAATTCTTCACATACTTTTTTTATGGTCAAAGTTTTTGGTTATAGTGATGGGTGACTAAGTGGGATGGGGAATTCTACCCAAGAAGCTAGCTGTTGAGGTAGAAGAACCAGTACACTAAAATACCCCATTGAACATCTCATTCTACTCAATGTGGGATTTGGTATCCCATACTACCAAGTCTCTGTCATATAGTAATTTTTGTTAGATTATTGGGATACTGTGCTGTGACTATACAATGGATTTACGTCTACCCAGCCTCAATAATGAAAACTGTTGCTGTTATGCATTTTAAGTGTGCCCTACATCGTGGGAGTATTTTACATGCTTTTGATTGTTAAATCTTTGCAGCTACCGGTCTACCTTGAAGCAACTATTCCAAGAATTTGAAGGTGGAGATGCTACCTCACAACTTGCAAATGTAACAATGCGAATAATGCAAGCTCTTCAAAACAATTTGGAGGGGAAGTCAAAGCAGTATAGAGATCAGGCTTTAACACATCTATTTCTCATGAATAATATTCATTACATTGTCAGATCAGTACGGAGGTATGTCATCATCCACATGTGTTGCCTATACTTTGAAGCATGTTAGAGTTTTCTTGGATCCTCAGCTGCTAATGCAAATTTTCCGCTCATCTTGGGTCAATTTTAGGTCTGATGCCAAGGATTTGTTGGGCGATGATTGGGTACAGCGGCATAGGAGAATTGTGCAGCAGAATGCCAACTTATACAAAAGAATTGCCTGGGCAAAGGTATTGTTCTGTCTATTAACGAGGTAGTGCACAGCACAACATTTCTTAAGTTGCTATTGTTGGAATTCATTGCATGGAACAATTAGGGTAAAGAAGGAAGAAAAATAGACCATTTACTAATAAAACGTGTTTTGGAATGTATCAAAAAGTGTTTTGGAATTATGGTGCAAGAGTCACATGCTGAAATGTCTTGCTCATATTTGATTATTATGCATCAGAGGTATTTCATGGCTTTTTTGGAAATTGCTTTGTGATGGGTACCTAAGTAGGATGGGGAACCTTACCCTAAGAGCTACGGTCCCATCTTACTTAATGTGGGATTTGGTATCCTATACACCAATCAGAACCCTCCATGTGTCTAAGCTTTGATACCAATTGATGGTTACCTAAATAGGATGGGGAACACTACCTCAAAAGATAGCTGTTGAGGTAAGAGAACCAACCCACCTATCTCATTGAGCATTTCATTCTAGTCAACGTGGGACTTGGTATCCCATACTACCAAGTTTCCATAGCTTTGCCTTTTTTCCTCATTTTGTGCTTGTACTTTGATCTCTTTGTGGGATGTCATTATTGATTTGTACTTGAGAAGGAGCGACACTGTGTCTGAATCTGGTTCTTTCCCTTTTGCAGATTCTTCAGTGCCTCTCTATTTCAGGCCTTACCTCATCCGGTGGGGGTGGTAGTACAGGCGGTGGAGATGCAGGAAGTAGTAGCGGTGCTTCAAGAGCAATTGTTAAAGACAGGCAAGCTTTAAATTTAATCTCTTTTGCGTAAAGTTTTTTTTTTTACACGTCTTTTGACATCTCTATTTAAATTCTGTTCTCAGGTTTAAGACATTCAATATGATGTTTGAGGAGTTTCATCAGAAACAATCTCAATGGGCTGTTCCTGATTCAGAGTTGCGAGAATCTCTTCGGCTTGCCGTTGCGGAAGTCTTGTTGCCAGCCTATAGATCATTTGTCAAGCGTTTTGGGTGAGTCCTCTCTCTCTCTCTCTAGAAATCCTCCTTCAGGATGACCCCCTTTACCAGCTTAGTGTATGTAGGATTTTACTTGCTTACTAGAGGAACCAAATCCAAGTTGTTTAGGGGTGATACTATCTCCTCTTCCGAGAGGAGCTTATCTCACACTTTCTTTTGTTTTTCTCCTTCAACACAATCTAAGTAAACACTCACATACACAAACATGTAAACGCCCTGTTCAAGTCTGGGACCTGGTCCACGTTGCCATTGGGGCAGCTAGCCATTGACACGTCTTCTTGTGTTTAACGTCTCATCAACACATACGTGGGCACATCATCAGTTGATCTTAGATTTATCCATAATAGTATCATAGCATATGAAATAATGTTAGTCTCTTCCCTCACACACTATAGGGCCCGTTTGGTACGCAGGAATTGATCTCATGGAAATGGAAATGGAGACCAATTCCATGTCTTGAGGATGTTTGGTATGATGGAATTTGACAAAATTCCATTTCCACATGGAACCCAATTGAGACCAATTCCACCAAGATCAATTCCACATAAAAAGCCAAGATTTGTAATTCCACCCCTACATTTCCATCGTTACCCTCCTTACTCACTGGCGATTCTGCTCACTCACGGCGACGATGGCGACTTCTTTTCCCTCACTAGTGACGGTAGCTCTCCCCCTCCACCGGCAACGACAACGACGGTGGCATCTAGCACCGGTGATGACAACCACGGGAACGACAGCTCTCCCTCATCGGCAATGGCAGCGACGACAGCTCTTCCCCCTCCTTTGGTGAGATCTGGGCTCGCTTCGCCAGATCCACATCTCCATCTACCCCCTCTTCTTCGATGGACACGTGCACAGCGGCGACGAGGTCGAACTTGGAAGGGAGAATGAAGATCGAACTTCGCCTCATCTGTTTTGGGAACGTCGAACTTCGTCTGATCTATTTTGGAAGTTTTTTTTATTTAGGAGGGCATTTTGGTCTTTCCATGTAAAAAATAAAACTCATTTCCATGACATACCAAACATACTTTGAAAGCCCATTTCCTTCTCCATATCCATTTCTTTATCCATATCCATATCCATATCCATTTCCATCAAAATCAATCCCATCAAACCAAACGGGCCCATAGTGTTAAATTCAGTTGAAAATTTGTACAACAACCATTAAATTGCAGAGTTTAAGAAAAGAGCCGTACTCTTCACATTTTTATACATTTTATCTTTTATAATTAATATTAATGTTGTCTGTGCTTCTAAGGTTCCTTTTGATGCATAATTGACAACATTATCGTTACAGGCCTATGGTGGAGAATGGAAAGAATCCTCAGAAGTACATAAAATACACAGCAGAAGATCTAGAGCGAATGTTGGGTGAATTTTTCGAAGGAAAAAGCGTGAAGCAATGAATGAAATGAAGCAATAAAGCCGACCTCTCCGAATAGTTTGATAAGGTAGGCCTGTTTAAGCTTTGTTCTTGATGATGCAGTAGAGGTTGATACTCTTGTGGGTACTGCCACGTTGCAACGGAAGTTCCATGAGGAACTAGGCAAGATAAAATGCTGAAGATAAGAGTTTTTGAATCTAGGAACTGTCACAAGAAATGCTCAAATACGAGTTTGAATGCCTGTTCTGTATTGCCCGTGTAGTTCATTTTTTAAAGTCCGATATGAGATAATAGTTTTGCTCGTATATATAGCCTAATATGATGCTACCTCTGGTCATTAATATAAAATCTTATTTATAGTACAATTTACTGTATAAACGAAATCTTATATCTTATGTTAAAGACCGAAGGTAGTATTGATGGCTAATGATTTAGATTCAGGATTCTTTGAAACTTGTAGTGAATAATGTGATAGCAGTGAGGAGATTAAATTTTGATATTTTCTAGATTATTTAAATCTGTTGTGATGTAAAATTATTTTCAGCCTCTAGTCTTGGGGGAGCTTATGTTCAGTACTCTTGCAATATTCAGGCACTATTGTCTTTTGTATGTTATGTAATAATCCAATTGTCTTGTGCATAGCTAAGTAATTTAATTTTACAATGTACTTGAGTTTTGATCAATTTTAAGGCAGTATCTTTGCGTTTTAGCAATAAATAGGTAATCTAAGAGGCTTAACGGTGGCCATTTCCCTATTTCAAATGGATTAAAAGTGTAACCACCAAGTACTCTCATTGAACGTTTATCAGCTTAATCAGTGATCTCGTGTTCAAATTCTAGATTTACAGTTGTGATAATCACTTGGAGGTAGCAAAATTCCTCCTATCGTGGGCCTACATTTCCGCGAGCAAGACTAGTCAGTTGCTAGTAGCACTGGATACTGGTAGATTATTCTAAAAATGGATCAAAATGTTGAATTGGAATAATAATTGTCAATTTTTAGTACATACTATTAAACTGGTTTATGCATGCCAATAACCAACTTAGGTTATTGAGGGTTTGATTCTCAACTCTTAATGTATTTTCTGGTTATATTTATAACTTATTGCTAACATGTTTTATTAGAACTAAGAAAAATCTTAAACCTCATTAGTTATGTTTTAAAATGTAATAACTTTTCAAATTTTCCCTTGTCTAGTATACACTATACACTATGAGAACGAAGTCTACACAATAATATAGGTGCATTCATATGAAAAATTTAATGAATTGACTAATAAATTGGAAAAAAAATTCTTTCTATCTTATAATTAGGATCAGAGGAGTATGTAACAAAGCTAATTAGGAGCACTTTATCATTTCCATTCAATACCTAAGGAATATTAGTATATGTTGTTGTAGGGTATACTTTAGTATCTCTATTATTTTTCATTACTTGCCAAGGCCATATTACAGTGGCATAAAAGTTTCTTTCTAAGTGAGACGTCTAGAATTCAATTTCAGAGCATCAATATTTAATTTGGCCTTCTAAATAGGAAAAAAATACTTTTCCTTGCAGTTTATTCTTTGGAGAGGAAAAAAAAGGAGTGTCATATAGAGAAAATTAAGGATAATGAGTCACCCACAAACTTAATTGGGAGAAATAGCCAAAATATATAATTTGTCTTTCATTATATATACAATTTTTTTTGCGTTAAAATTTTATGAAAGAAAAAGGATTGAATTAGTCATTTTGTGGCCATGTTCCTTTGCAGTTGTAAAATCGCGACAAATATTCCCACTACTATCATTATCAATAGAGTCGGGAAATCGAGCCGAGCCCTGTTAAATCTCAGGCCGGGCTTGTAAATTGAAGCCTCCAAAGAAAGTCGGGCTTAAAAGGGCCAGTTCTGTAGGGCCGAGGGCCGGCCCATTAGGCCCTTTTAATTTTTTTTGTTGCCCTTGTCCCCTCCTTGCCCCTTGCCAGTCGCTCCTTGTCTAGAAATTCTTGATATTTTTACTCTTCAAGTAGAGCCTACTATACAAAGTGAAGCACAATCGAATGTCCTTAAAATTGATGATAGTGGTGAAGAAGATGAAAATGATAGTCGTCATACTAATGTTGTGTAGAAGTTAGAGTGTTTAGTTTCTTGCTTTCTTATGCTTTGGTCTTTATGTGAGTTATTATGGGCATGATTTTACTTTTAATTATGTATTAGAAACTGTGTTTGTTTCTTGCGTGAGACATGTTTAAACTTTAATGTTTATAACATTTATGTGTTAAATTAGAACTTTGTATATCTCTCTAAAAAAAATACGTAAGAAAAATAGTTAAATATTGTGAAAAGGACTTCCCGGCCCTGCGGGCCGGCTCTGGCCCTGATGCTCTAGGGTCGGGCTTTGCAAAATTGCAATTTTCCTGATCCCGGACCCTTTAGGAACGGCCCTTTAAGACCCTGGCCCATCAAGGGCCGGCCCTGATTCCCGACTCTAATTATCAAACAGACATAAATCATTTTTTTTACCTATTCAAACAAATATTCGGGGAAAGCCAACTCTTTATCCGAATGTATTTGGTCACATAAAGACTTGTGAGATTAGTTATATAAATGTCAACATTAATTAATTAATTAAAAACTCACAATGAGAAGAATTTTAGGTAGATTTAGTCTATTCCCATGCCTAATGTATAGCAAGTAGACTCGTTGGTATTTGAATTAGTTTTTGGAGAATTGCTTTTACGATTTACAAAGTAAGTATGTGAGAAAAATTTTATCTCAGCTTCCGGAAAAGGATTTCTGAAACCACGATTTCAGTGTTATCCAAACACTCACTTAACAAGCATTACAATAACTTTAGGATTAGACGTGCTCTTTTAAAGATAATTTATTTTAACTATAAATTATTTTATACCAATCATTTTACGACTTTTTAGTGTTCCAAATTTAGTTTTAATACAAAAGGACATCCTTTTGGATATTAAGAATTCAATATATATATATATATATATATGTATATATATTTAGATTTATATCGTTGTTTGATTATAATGCGGCGTCTTGGTTTTGCTTCATGAATCATTTTGGATATTAAGAGACTTCAAACGCTAAATTCAAAAAATCTTCTTTAAGAGATTGAGGGCCTATTCGGGTTAATGGTAGTAGAAGTTTTTTTTTTTTAATATGATTTTTATAAAAATTAGATAGGATAAAAGTCAGATTAACAATGTGATTGGTGTTAGGATTCACAGTGACAGAATAGACTTTTTTTGGAAAAACTAAACTTTTGAGCTTCCTCTCAAAAAATGTCTTTGAAAAAAATAGATAATTTTTTTTTTATTTATTGCAGTCAATAGGGGCAAAAAAAAAAAGAGTAAAGAATGCATTTATTATCCTGAAATTAGACTTATAATAAAGACCAAAATTTTTTTGTCAAAATAGATTTATAAAAAAAAACTAGAGTGATACCATGTATCAAGAGCACTCCCACTTTTTCAGCTCTCATTTGCCAAAGAACCCCTTTTTCTTCCATAATCACTGTTTTCTCTCCCACGGTTATAATAAAAGCACCAAATTTGAGTTTATAAGTTAGTGTGGTTTTTTCATAAAAGTAAGATAATTCCTACAGTGAACCAAATGGCCAAAATTCCTTCAAATGCTTTTTTCTATTGTTAACGTGCGTCTATGAGCCTTAACGCTGTGCCAAACATGCATTAAATCGATGTGATGTTAGAGTAATTTTTATTTAATATATTATTTATTTTATTCAAAAAGATGGTGAGGGTGGGGGCAGAAATAAAGAGTTGATAAAAAGCCGAAAGAATTGTTAGATGAAGATATTTTTTTTTTAAATTTATATAACTATTTGATTAAGTTAGATTCAAATATTGTTAAGTCCATTTAAGAGTAATTTTTTAAAAAACGTTATTTGCGTTTGCACAAACTTAAATTTAAGATCTCATACTTAACCGATAAAAAATGCCTTTAATGAAGGCCAACACTGCTAGAGTTGGTTGGATCAATGAATGGAAAATCGGACCAGACCAATCGGTTCAGACCAAAAACCGATGAATTGGTCACTGGTCCGGTCCGGTTGATGGGAAAAACCGGTCAACCCTGTTTGACTTGGGGTGAGCCGGCCTGACCCAGATTAGTCACGGTTTGGTTTTTTTTTTAAACTTTTTTACACTCCAAATGAAGTCATTTTGGCCCTTTTTTTTAAAAAAAAAATTTCTTAACAGTTTTTTATTTATAAGGAGCTTTAAAAGGATTGTGGAATACTTTTAGCATTGGTTGGGGAAAAATCCTTATGTACTTAATGATTTTTTTGTAGTTGAATTGGACTATTAGTTAAAAAATAACTCTCATATAGTTTTTTTGAAAGGTATGTATGAACATTTGAATTATATTTTTTTTTAATTGACCCCGATCTGACCTCCGATCTGACTCCCGGGTTAACTTCGATCTAAATCACTAACCCTTAACCCACTTTCTCGACCGATTCAATACCTGATCCGTTTTTCAATACCTTGGGTTGGATGGAGATATATCCCATCCTATACAAAATCTATAATAGGTCATATCCTTCTTGATTAATTTCAACTCAAAGTCCTCAAAAAATAAAAAATACATGGAGTAATTAATGGTGGAATATGTAAACTAAACAGAATTTCATGTTAATGGTCACAGATCCCTAGAATCTAGAGTAGCATGATATGATAGTTGTATATAGATATATATATATTAAAAATTGTATCAATCATTCAAGGCATTATTATTTAATATTTATTATTTGGTGCTATATATACAAAATACAATGGCTATGTATGTCCTCCTCGAGACTAGAAAAAAAAAGGGGGAGAGAGAAAGCCCTGTCCATTCAAACAGACAAACAGTCCTCTCCCTCTCTCTCTTTTTTCCTCGTTCTTTGCGGAATAATCTCCTTTTTCGCCTTTCTCTTTTTCTCTTTTCCATCTTTTCAAATTTTTTCGTCTCAGCTTATTCTTAACAAAAGCCATTATTCCCTACCTTGTGTTCAAACCTTCTTGCCCTTTGTTATTTTATACCACATTATCTTCTCCCCTATACACAATTATATACCTCTTTCGTTCTATTTATAGGTTAAAATTACCTAATTCTCAAGTGTAAAAAAAAATTAGTTAGCTCAATAAATATAAACTAAACTAATAAATTTTTCCCATCTTATCCTCATTGAATGGGTAATTCTCGCCCATCTTTTCTCTCTCTCTACTTTTAATAGGTGTAAAATTATAATACTCTTATTTATTACTCTGAAAGTAAAGTTGTAATAAGGACCAACCTTTTTTCCCAAAGTGGGCTCTGGTGTATATATACTCCTTCGGTTTTTAATATAAGATATATTTACCTAATTTTATTAGATTAAGAAAGTTAATTAAGTTAGTTGATATGACATATATCTTCTAAAATACTCTAGTCATCTTCCTTAATTTCCTTGTTCCCCTTCCTCTTTGATTATTATTGAGTGAGTATTAATAAAGATAAATTAAATATAAAAATTATATCTTATATTTAAAATCAATACCAACTCCTTGAATAAGTATGAGAGGAATATATATAATATATTAATATATCACTACACTACACTAAAACTAAGAGAGAGAGAGAGAGAAAGAAAAAAGTTGTATCAATCCATCACATGCCATCCACTTTCTCATTAAAAGCCAAAATTTCCCTCACTTACAAGAAAAGCACAAATCCCACATCAAATCTCTCTCTCTCTCTCACACACACACTTCTCCAAGCCCCTCCTATAAACCTCAACGTCTCCTTCTTCTCTCCTGCCATCCAAATTAATGGAAGAAGCTCTCATCCATCTCATCAAACACTTCTCTTAGTTTCAGTCTCTCTTGTTGTGTGCGTATATAAATCTCTCTCTCTCTCTGATCTCTTCCTCAATATCTCTTGTTGTGCACCTTTGTGTGTGAGCTGTTCTACATGTTCTTGCTTGGCAAAAACAAACTAACAAGAAAACAATCACCAAGTGTATGTTCTCCTGAATCATTTGTTATCTTGTTGTGAGTAGAGTCACAACTCAGCGAAGAAGAAAAAGATGAGGGCAGGAATTTGCAGCATACAGCTTCAAGCTCTGACACCGGAGGCAGCAAATGTTGTAAAGCAAGCTGTGAGCCTAGCAACCAGGCGAGGCCATGCACAAGTCACTCCCCTCCACGTGGCAAGCGCCATGCTCGCCACGTCATCTGGTCTCCTCCGAAGAGCCTGCTTACAATGTCACTCTCACCCTCTCCAATGCAAGGCCTTAGAGCTTTGCTTCAATGTCGCCCTCAATCGCCTACCTGCGTCCACACCTAGTCCTCTCCTAGGACCTCACTATGGCACCAGCCATTGTAATTCCAATAATACCCCTTCTCTTTCTAATGCCTTGGTTGCTGCTTTCAAAAGAGCTCAGTCTCACCAACGACGTGGCTCCATTGAAACCCAAAACCAGCCCATTCTCTCTCTAAAGATTGAAATAGAACAGCTTGTGATCTCAATTTTAGATGACCCTAGTGTTAGTAGGGTCATGAGAGAAGCTGGTTTTTCTAGTCCACTTGTGAAATCCAAGGTTGAACAATCTGTTTCACTTGAGATTTCCTCACATCAACAAAACACAACATCGTCGGTTAAGTCGAAACAACAACCTCATCATCCCCATCAAGTTGTCGGTCATGGCTCATTAGTGTTAAAGCCTATGATCAATGATCATAAAAATGATGACGTGGAAAATGTTGTGAGTGAGGTGTTGAACAAGAGGAGGAATGTGATTGTTGCGAGTGAAAGTGTGGGAAGTGCTGAGGGGTTAGCTAGAGGAGTGTTGGAGAGGATAGGGAATGTTGTGCAAGTTGTGAGTGTTCCTCTTGAGAGTTTTAGGAACATAAGGAAGGAGGAAGTGGAAAGGAAGATTCTAGAACTAAGGTGTCTTGTGAAGAGCTATGTAGGGATTAGAGGGGTTGTTTTGTATTTGGGTGATTTGAAATGGTTGTTTGAGTTTTGGGAAAGTCATTGTTGTATGAACCAGAAAGATCAAATGACGATGATGATGATGATGAAGTCTTCTTATTGCTCAGTGGAGCACATGGTTATGGAGATGAAGAGGTTGGTTGGTGAAAGTGATGGTAATTATAGGGTATGCCTTATGGGGATTTCAACCTTCAAAGCATACTTAAAGTGTAAGACTAATTGTCACCCTTCATTAGAGTCTCTTTGGGAGCTTTATCCCTTCACAGTTCCTGTTCCCAGCCTCAGCTTGAGCTTAAACATTCACAGGTAATTAATTAATTTATTAATTATTATTAATCTGTTTTTGTTTGTGGGTAAGAAAGTAGTGGAACTTACTTAATGTTTTTTGTTGTTGCTTCAGCAGAGATTTGGAAGCTCGTCATCAAGATGGGTGTTTTGAAGATGAGGTTGTAAAAGGAGTGAGAAAGAATCTAACTTGTTGCAGAGATTGCTCAGTGAGTTTTGAGAGGGAAGCTCAAAGCATTATTAACAGTAGCAGATTAGCCGAGAAAGAGTCTTCTGCTACTTCCATATATCTCTCTTCTACCTCACGTTTACCAACTTGGCTCCAAAATTGCAAGCAAGAACAAAGAAGCCATCCCTTGGACGATCAGGTAACTTCATGTCAATACCTATATAATATATAGACACACACACACACACATGAGGATCAACCTTAGAGCAACAATAAGGTTAGTGTTCACGGGTTCAAATGGTGGAAACAACCTTTTAGCTTGTGAGGTAAAACTAAGTACATCTATCCCTCCTCGGACCCTCACCTATTGGGAGCCTAGCTTGTGCACTAGGCCGCCTTTATACATCTATATTTATCAGTGTTCTGGAAACCGGACCGGACCGGCCTGTCCGGCCGGTTGGCCGGTCCGGTTTCCATTTTTTAAAAAAATTTTTTTTTTTTTTTTTTTTTAGTTTTTCCTTTAGAATTTCATACTATAAGTCTAAAATTTTCAATTTCTCACCGGTTTGGTCCCGGTTTAACTCCGGTTTGGTCCCGGTCTGACCCACTGACCCTTAACCCAGTACCCCGACCGGTTCACAACCCGGTCCGGGTTTTAATACCTTGATATTTATACTACCTCTAGTCATTAATATAAGATCTAATTGATTAATTTATGGAGATTAAGGAAATTAAATAAATTACTTTAAAGTATATTTATTTATAATTTTTCTTCAAACTAATTTACCCGATCTATAAACTAATATATAAACTAGTGATATTACATACATAAGTATTTTAGAGAGCTTATGTAACATATGCTATAATTAGATAATTTATTTAGTTTTCTCAATATCTTCAAATTAGTCAACCGGATTTTATATGAAAGACCGGAGGAAGTATAATATAAAATCTATAGAAAGTTGAACTATTCATTTTTACTTGAAACTTGGTGACTAATTAGTTGAGTTTAATAATGGAGCAGGACAATGAGAGGCTGAGGGATCTGTGCAAGAAATGGAACTGCTTTTGCAGTACAGTTCACAGGCACACCACTTGCGACAACAACATGCAGTTACTTTCTGAAGCAAAGGAACCAAAATCAGAATGCGAGCTGTACACAACAGCAGACGACGTCGTTTGCTACGCAAGCAACAGCAACAGCAACTTAATAATGTTCATGCCCGCAGACAATAACAACACCAACAACAACAAGCCAGATCTTCTCTCAAACCCAAACTCTAGCCCCAACTCAGCTTCTTCAAGCGAAGCCATGGATGGCCTGGACAGCACACACATGTTCAAGGATCTTAACGAGGAGAATCTCAAGATTCTGTGTGATTCGTTGGAGAAAAAGGTATCTTCCCCACGTAATAAACACATTGTTCATGAGATTTCAAGCACTGTGCTTCGTTGTAGATCAGGAACATCTCTGAAAGAACCTAGAATAAAGAGACAGGACACGTGGATGCTGTTTCTTGGTGGTGATTGTAATGAAGAGAAAGAGAATCTCTCAAGGGAATTAGCTAAGACCGTGTTTGGTTCGTACACCAACTTTGTCACCATTAACGGTAATAACCGTTCTTTCTCTTTAGAAGATGAGAAGATGAAGAAGAGAAAACGAACAGGAGATGATTTGGAGAGATTTGGAGAAGCATTGAATGAAAACCCTCATAGGGTTTTCTTCATCATGATGCAAGATAATTTGGATGATGCGCAAGAAGAAGAAGAAGTTTCTAGAAAGGGAATTAAGGAAGCAATTGAAAGTGGAAGTTTGAGACTTAATGGTGAGTTGATTCCTCTGAAAGATTCCATTGTGATTCTGAGCTGTGAAAGAATCTGTGATTATTCTGATCGTCCAGAGAAGAAGAAGAAGATCAAAGAAGAAGAAAGTCTGTGTTTGGATTTGAATATAGCCATTGATACTGATGGAGATTGCAGTAGCAGAAGAAGAACTGGGAATATTCTAGAACTCGTTGATAAGAAGATTATTTTTAACACTTCACAAGAAACTACTCTGATGATTGAAGATGATCAGCAAAATTAATTAAAGTTTAAGGTTTTAATTTGATATGAATATGATACTTTTTCTTATTTGGTTTTTCCCCTTTAATTTCCTTTTTTTTTGGTGTTGTTGTATTGATTTTCAAGTTACTGATCTTGATAGGGGGAGGAAAGACTTGAAATGAAATTTGTTGTATCAAAATATAGATTTTACAATTAGGGATACATCACTGTGGATATAAGTTTATGTATTGTGATCTTATTCTGAATGTAATATATAATATATATGTTGCGCCTGCAATTTAAAATACTCATTTTTTTTGGGGGGAATTAGTCACTTTTTGTTTGAAATTGAAAAACACACAAGCAATTAATTAGTAAGTGGTGTACATGAACTTTAATTTAATAATGTCACTAAGTTCTAACCAAGTTAAAAGTGACAATAATAAATATATTTGTGTGTGTGTAACAACAAAATAATGGTCCATATTTTCTAATATCATGATGATTCCTCCGGTCTCCGTGATCTCAGTTTTCTGTTCAAAATAATTTTAAACGTACGGACAATTTCTTCTACTTGAATTTTTTAAGGTTTTTTTTCGTGAAAGGATTTATTTAAGATTTTATTATTAAAAGTTTTCTGCATATGAACCACAAGCTTATCAAGTTGATGTCTAAGCCATTACTCTCTTAATTTGTTAGCGTTGTTAAACCTAGTCACCGTAATTTTGTCCCTATTATTTTCTTCTATTTACCAAGGTATTAAAACTCAGACCGGATATTGAACCAGTCGGGGTACTGGGTTAAAGGTCAATGGATCAGACCGGGGCCAAACCGGTAAGAAATTAAAAATTTTAGGTTTATAGTATGAAATTCTAAAAGAAAAATATAAAATTTTTTTAAAAAAAATTTGAACCCGGACCGGACCGGTTCGCCGGTTTCCGATCCGAGTTCCATAACTTTGCTATTTACTGCATATAACGGTCTTATCCTGTATTAAAAATTAAAAAAAATTGACATTATTTTTTTTTGTATTCATGAAGTTTAAGAAACTTGGTTGTTTTTGTCAGGCATGCTCACAACTTAAAAAACATTTACGAAGTTTTGTAAATTCATATCCTTGCTAATTAATTTGGTGGTACTTTTACCATCAACTAGACCGAATTGAATGGGTGCTTAGATGTTTTTATTATTATCATGGAAGTATTAAAAAATACACAAGTTGTTAGTTGAAACGATAAGCTACCTTCCCTTGAAAGAAAAAGAACACAAGTTCAAATATTGGGAAAGGCTCACTCATTGGGTAAAATAAATCTTTTTAAAAAAATCAACTAAACCTTATATTTAGTATAAGTAATTATATATAGAGAGAGAGAGAGAGCAAGTGAGCATTTATATGTGTGTGTGGTTGTTATTTGTTAAAAATGAGTTTGGCAGGCACGTACGACGACGTACGTACGGCCTCCACATACATTATAAGGCAGCCATGCATGCTATTGTGTGCTTCATCAGCTTTTGCCTTTTAACACGCTCACACCTCATAAATCCCTTTCATCCAAACTGGTTATGTGCGTACACTCCTCCATTTATGCTTAGTTTCAACTTTTCCTCCATATTTGTTTTGTTGGAAAGGAATAGAATGCAAAGAAGAGGTTAAAAATGGACTGAAACAACTTAATGCCTATTTGATTCACGAAATCGGAAGTAATGTAATATAATGTAATGTAATGATGATTACGTGAATTTATTTGTTTCACCATTAAAGAGATTATATGCATATGTATAAAAATGTTTGATTGAATTACATAAAAAATAACAATATATGGGAATAATATAACAAGAAACAAAATTACCTTTATATACACATGTATAATGTACACGCTGCATTTAAAGTAATTTTTTTCAATTTGTGTAGTATATGCTTTGGGTTCATAATAATATTTAATGGTGGAAATATTATGAAAGGGCTCATAGTAATTTTTTAATATTTAATTGTGAGAATATTATTTAATGGGATATTTTAAAATTTTTAATGATGTGATATATTTTTTAAATTTTTTTAGTGGGGAATATTTTTTTTATATTTTTATATAATTAATTAATTTTTTTAAAAATATTTAATAGTGGTGATTATTTAATATTTAACATCATTTATGGAAGGGCACTTTGGTCAAATTAAAAAATTATAATTATAATAGTATCTTTTTCACTTGATTATAAGATGCTTGTATCCTCATTCATCAGTCCTAGCAGTATAATCCTAATTATATCAAATAATGTAATCAGGATTATAAAATGCAATCATCTTTATGTTCCATAAGACTAGCCAAACGCAGTAATTGGTTTGTTACATCAAAATTATATGTAATTTTTTCTAATGAAATCAAACTAAACAGGCTATTAGATTATTGTCATGATGTTAAAAGACTTGTTACTTAAGTAAATGCTCAGTTGGAGGTTTAAATCCTAGTTCTTGTGTAGTATATACTAACCTAATCTTCACTTAAGTTCTTAATATAATACCTCCAAATATAGTGAATTACAAAGTGAGTCTTATATATATATATATATATATACATACATACATACATATTATCTGTAATAGCTACCTAGTTTCGAGAGATTTAACTTTGGCGCCCCCACTATCTCATGGGAGATCATACTCTTCTTTAAAAAAAAACATAATAGAAGGGTTGGTAATAATAACCTAAGATTACAAATGAGATTGGACCCACGACCTCCCATTACTAATTATGCTTTGTTGTTGGTGGAATATACTCCTTGTACAAGTCTTGTGTATATAGATTGTTGTTACAAGAGCTCTACACCTATATGGTTCAACCCAACTCAATTTAAACTATTCCTCTTGTCCCTAACATAGGATTTAATTGTGGGGTTGATTGATCTTGATCATAAATATAAGATATATTTTTTATATTTGTCAATCTTTTCTAAATTTATCCCTATTGATGTTCTCTCAACTATAATCAAGTAAAAGAGTGATGAAGAGCATTAAGGAAGATGATTAGGATGTTTTAGAGAAAAAAAAAACTTATTTTCTAACTTAACTAACTTCTTTAATCTAATCAAATTAGGTATTCCTCTTTTGGGGGAGCTGATATTAATTTTAAATATAAGACAAAGTTTTTATATTTGTCAATCTTTTTCTAATTTGTCCTTATTGATGCTCCCTCAACAATAACCAAAGAGAAGCGGTAAGGAGGGAATTAAGGAAGGTGACTAAGGTGTTTTAGAAAATATATATCCATCATATTAACTAACTTAATCAACTTTCTTAATCTAATCAAATTAGATAAATATATCTTATATTAGAAACTGAAAAAGTAATAAATAGATTTTATATTAAGGATAAGAGGGAGTAGTTAAAATCAAATGTAGCAGCTCGAAGTCATTTGGTATTTATTACTAGGGGAAGAAAGCTGGATTGAGATCTGCTTCGTATTAAATTTTGATCCTCATCGTCACTTGTTTTTCATCTCTCTTTTATGCTTCTTAATCCAGACAGTTGAAATTCAATTTAAATAATTATTTAATTATAGAAAGATTATCAAAAAAGTAATTTTGTTTTTAAAAAAATGAATGAATAAAGTTAAACAGTTAATTATATTATTGCCAGCTATTGGGAGAATTTGTGAGCGGTAGAAGTGTAATATACACGATTAAGATAAATTAAAGAAGGAAGAAACAAAACAGAAAGAGTGAACAATACATAGTATTAATAGATAAAGAAGCGCAGGGACAGTTCAAATGTATCTTTTGAGGAAAAATAAGAAAAGGACAAAGTTTAAAGCTAAGATGTATATCAAAAGGTGTATGAAGGAATTATTCATAGCGTAAGCATTCTGCAAAGCAATTTATCAAAGTGAAAAGCACTTAAACTAAAGATCCATGTGATAAACCTTTCTTTCTTCGTCTCCTTTTATTTCAACCAAAGCTTGTTTTATTCTCATATCCTCGTAAAAAATTAAAGCATACATATATATATATATATATATATATATATATACAGACGACTAGACTACGTAGAAATTAAAAACAAGAATCTATGAGTTGATTAGACCAAAAAGCTTATCGTGGGATTAAGACATGTAGGGGCATGCATATCGCTAATATATCGTGCCCAAGAGCTGGACCAGACATCCACCAAGCACGAATTTAGAATCAAAACCTTATCAATTTATCCTTTTTTCCCAAACAAAATTTCTGCCTAGCTATAATATACTTAATAATAATTCTCCGACCTATCAATATCAATATATTAAAATTTATGATAAGTCGCAATATATATTTACTTTCCAAAGTCGATGAGATACATGAGATGATGGCTTTAGCTAAATGAGCTCTGGATGCGTGGCGTATAATATGTTGCGCTCATAAATTTTGATATTTAATGTGAAGTGTATATATACTTCATAAAATATCCTTGTTAGTTTGATTCCTTACGACTCTCAATTGAATAGGACTATACAATTAGCAATACATATATATATATATATATAATGTGTACTATAATTAGTTTCTTCAAGAGCTTTCGTCATCATGTGTACTATAATTATTCCTTGGTTGGTGTATACTTATTAGAACTTGTTTGAAATGATGATTGTATCTTTAAAAATAGCTTTTCTTTTATGATTTATAATGTACAAAATAAGTATGTGAAAAAAAATTTATCTCAACTTACGTGAATGTGCTTATGATAAATAACTCTAAGAAACACTTAGATGAGCTCAAATATGCATTTTGCTTCAGTGATAAATGCTGTAAACTAACTAATGCTATCTTAAGTACGTAGAGTCTCTTAAATACTCCTTCTGGTCCATATTATTAGTTAAATCTAACTACTCTACCAGAACCATCTAGGAATGGCTAACTCATTAACTTTGTTTGAAAATAAAACATTTTTCCAACTCTATTCATATTATATATAAGAGCATAGAGAAATACTAAATTAAGCTTCAAGTCTATTTCTGACAACTTGAGCATAAAGGTAATATTTGGAAAAAGCTTATTAATGACCCATCAAATGACATATTATCGACCAAAAAATTCTTTTAAAAGGTGTCCTATACATAGGACCAAAGGGAGTAAAATAAAAAAATGAAGATGGTATACAGATGTACGTAGCACTGTCTATACGATCAAGCCCCTTGATATGCACTCCTTGTTTAAAAATTTGAAAAAAGAAAGCAAAAGACAAAAGAAAAAAAGAAAAGAAAAGAGCCAATCTTCTTTGCATTCTTCTTTCTTTCTTTTCTTTTAACACTAAAATTTGCATCTTTAAGTTATACACTTGTTGGCATAAATCAAAACGATTTTTCTTTTTCTTCCTTTTCTTTTACATAAAAAGGGTATAAGAAAAAAGAAAAAGGTAAGGAACTTGAAGAATATGAAGTGACCCAAATGTTAGAAAAACAAAGTGGCAAAGGCTTTTACTAGAAGGAGCAGTGGATCCTTGATGCAATGGAAGAGCAAAAGAAAGAGACAAAAATGGAGTTTTAAATCTTTAAGAATAAACTTGTTTCTTTCTTTCTTTTTTTTCATGCAACTATATGAAATCCAAAGTTAAGTACCTTGCCTAGCTCACAAGAAACCTACATCCTCCTTTGCTAAAAGATTGTGCAACTTTTCTTTCCATTATGTCTCTCAATATTATTATTTCAAATAATAGAAGATTTTTTTTCCCACCATCGTCGTCTCATCGATGGTCGGCATTAATCAATTCCAAAATACTTGTTTTCATTCCCTAGTTGGCCTTTCAATTATGTCTTTTGATTCCAAACGTTAACTTATTCTCTTAAAAGCGTAAAGTGAATGTTTGTATTACTATCTCCTCCGATCTTAAATATAAGAGTTAGTATAGTGGTATGTTTTTATTTTAAATATGATATCTCAATCAACTTTATCTCCTAAATTTATAATTCTCCCCTAAACTCTGTACAATCAACAGTGCAAATTAATTATACCGTTGAAAGTTACATGCATATGTACTATATACTTCCTCTAGTCTTAAATTTAAAATCATATTAACTAATTAGTAATTTTTTTTTAAAAAAAGGTAAGTTGGTTGTTTACATATCACTATAAAAAAAAAGGGATTTCGTAGCGGTACACTTGTAGCGGTTATATTAAACCGCTACAAATTATAGTATTTGTAGCGGTTTTTTCCTAAACCGTTACAAATTTGTAGCGGCAAGAATATTTGTAGCGGTTACCTACAAAAAACCGCTACAAATTTGGCGCGAAATTCCCGCCAAAACTTGTAGCGGTTAATGCACAATAACTGCTACAAAATACCAAAGGTCAGAATTTTGTAGCGGTTTTGGGCAAGAACCGCTACAGAATTTCAAGAGACTCCAAATTTGTAGCGGTTCTGGGCAATAACCGCTACAGAATTTCAAACGTTGTGAAGATTTGTAGCGGTTATTGTAGAACCGCTACAAATTTGGATATTTGTAGAGGTTAGAGTAGCGATTATGTTTAATAACCGCTACTAATATCCGGCCTATTTAAACCCCTCCCCTCCTCCATTTCTCATTTTGCTCATTTTGTTTCCTAAGGTTTCTCTGAGTGGTTTATTCGATATTTGAGCGTTCAGACGAGTCTATAGGAGTTTTTGGTCAGTATTCCGCAGTATTTACACTTGAGGTACGTATATAACACGTATTTTTATTTATATTTGTATTTTTATTATATTTTTGTAGAATAATGGACTAATTTTTTTTTTAATTTGTACAGTTGATATGGCTTCAGGACAGGATAAGGGGAAGGCCCCTGTGCCCCCCAGACCGACTTTACGGGGGTGGCAGCAGCCGGGCAGGGGGCAGAGGGAGGGGGCAGCGCACAGGCAGGGCTACCGAGGCATCTCAGCCCATCCTCCCACAGGATCCGCATACGATCCCACAGGCGACGACCGCAGCTGAGGTGCCTGAGGTGGAGGTGCCAGAGATTAGCGTTGAGGACTTCCTCAACGAGGAGGAGTTCGAGATCCCGATTAGTGGATTCAGGGAGATGGAGCAGTTCCTCGATGAGGAAGAGGCTCGAGAGCAGAACAACCCACGAGGGTCGTCTTTGCGGTCCACTGGGTTTGAGGTGCAGGTCGAAGGTAAATTATTTAATTTTTTAATTTTTTAACTTTTTAACTTTGAATTATAATTTATCTAACGTGCGGTCAACTGTGCAGATGAGCAGGGGAATGTGTCGGCGAGGAGGCTGGATGTGGTCGGTCTGAACAGCATGGACCGGTCCCTGCTAGTTGTAGTGCCGTGGAACGAGGGCACTGACCAGCCGATCCACAATGGGGGTCACCTGCTCAACCGCTTCCTGAGCGACCTGGGAGCGAATTGGATGCGGTTCCCCCTTCACTTCTCGACCTGGAGGCACATTCCGAGGGGGCCGAAGGACCAGGTTTGGGAGGAGGTGATTCAGGTAATTAAAACTATTCAATTAATATTTTTTTAATTAATTCTATTTAATTATTTTATTTAAATTATGGTTTTTATAATTATTGATATTTAAATGTATTTTTTTCAGCTGCGGTTTGCCGTCCGGGCCAACCGGAAGAGGTACGCCCTCGTGAAAATGGGCGACGCCTGGAGGAACAGGAGGAACCGTCTGTTCCACAGTGTGGATGTGGACGGGATGATGCCTCTGGGGCAGCTGCAGGAGAGAGTCCCGGACGGCGTGCCGCCGAACGACTGGGAGCGTTTCGTCCAGTTCAGGAGGAGCCCTCAGGCGCAGGTAATGTATTTATTATATTTTTGATATATAATTTTCTAATTGTTAAATATTAAATTATAATTTCAATTTAATTTGTATTTAATTTCAAATTTTATAATACATTTAATTATTTGTTTTTCCAGGAGCTTTCTCAGAGGAACGCCGCGATCCGGGCGCAGCAGACGATCCACCACACAGCAGGATCGAAGACCTTTGCTGTGACCTACAGCGAGCTGGTAACTTTTCAAGTGCTTCACTTACTTTTAGCTGATTATTTCATAATACTAATTGTTTTGTAATTGTTTCAGGAGACGAGGGCACAGCAGGAGAACCGTCAGATGGACTATGCGGAGCTGTACGCCATCACACACAGACACCGTGACGGGACCGCGACCTCTCAGCAGGCAGAGGCGGCGATTGTAAGTTATTTTATTATTATATTTTTTTATAAAATCAAGTTAATAATGAAAAATAGTAATTATTAATTGTTTCATAAAATGGCAGGAGCGGATGCAGCTGTCGCAGGCTGAGCTGCGACAGACCCAACCTGAGGAGTCACAGGGGTCAGTGGACCCGACGGCTCCTCTGAAGGCGGGCCTTAGTCAGCCTGAGCACCCCGGATGAGTGCGGGGGATGGGGATAGGCGCCAGACCCAGCATGATCTACGGCAGGAGCGCCGCCTCTGAGGCTGGCAGCTCTAGAGGGGTCAGACGTCGGAGGGACGAGTCGATTGACCAGCTGCGGTCAGATCTGGAGCAGACGCAGCAGCAGATGGCGCAGCAGCAGCAGCAGATGCAACAGATGCTGCAGGTACACGCAGATACGATGTACGCTCAGCAGACGCAGTGGCGTGAGATCGCGAACACTATGCTCGAGGGAGCTTGGCGTCGGCTGTTCCCGGACGAGCAGCATCCAGCGGTCCCCCCTGTCCCTCACTACGTCGTCCCGAGTACTGCTCCTCCTCCTACTGCTCCTCCTCCTGTTGATGACGATGGTGCGGTTCAGTCTGCGCAGCGGCCCGATCCAGCGGCATCTGAGGGAGCCCCACCTGAGGGAGCACCAGAGGATCAGCCCCCAGCTCCTTAGTTTAGGACATTTTCTTTTCTTTTAAACATTTGTAAATATTTATGAGATTTTATTTCAGAATTTTCTTATTGTGTTTTATATAATTATATTTATATTATTATATCGCATTGAAATAATTTATAAATGATTTAGATCTAAATTTAAAAAAAAAATAAATTATATATATATTTGTAGCGGTTTTTGGTTAAAACCGCTACAAATGTATACATTTGTAGCGGTTATTAGTACATAACCGCTACAAATATATAATAATTTTATAAATTAAATATATATATAATTTATTTTTTTTAATATATTTTAAAAAAATAAATTATATATACATTTATAAATAATTTATAAATGTATATTTGTAGCGGTTTTTAACACATAACCGCTACAAATTTACTTATATATTTGTAGCGGTTTCTCTTCATAAACCGCTACAAATATATATGTTTGTAGCGGTTATACACTAATAACCGCTACAAACACTCAAATCATTTGAATTTTTAAATTTGCCGCCTTTGTGCACATTTGTAGCGGTTATATTATGTATAACCGCTACAAATTAGAAAATTATTTTTATATTTAATGTCCAACGGCTTTAATATTTGTAGCGGTTATATTATGTAAAACCGCTACTAATACTCAACAAGTACATTTTGAATTTCCCACCAATTAACGGCTTGAATATTAGTAGCGGTTTTATATATGTAACCGCTACTAAATTATAAACGTTGGAATTTCTGTAGCGGTTGTTGTAGCGGTTTTATAACCGCTACAAAGTTATAAACGTTGGATTTTCAGAATATAAGGTTCTAGGCATTCGTCATTATCTTCTCACTCATCTTCTTCTCTATACTTTCTTCTCTCTCACTTGTAGCTATGGATAAATCATGGATAAGGTTGCCGCGCAATTCTCCTGAATATTTGTACGGATTAAACAGTTTCTTAGATTTCGCATTCACTCACGCCAGCTGTAACGGCAAGATCGTCTGTCCGTGTCGGAAATGCAAGTTCAAGAAGTGGCATCCACGAAATGTTGTGAAGGAACATTTGCTTGTGAAGCCTTTTCCTGAGGACTATACGTTCTGGGCAGTTCATGGTGAGAAGGCTGGCATTAGATATGACGATACTCTTCCTCGAAGTTCTCAAGTAGGCGTTCAAGTAGATGAAGATGATCCTGTGAATGATGCTGTGCGTGATGCGTTTGGATTTCAAGGCGACAACTTCAACGAAGAAGTGCACGGTGCTGAGCCGGCTTTTATGGGGAATGAAGCAGCTCGGGATTTTTTCAGCTTGATAGATGAGGCAGATCGTCCTTTATATCAAGGTTGTCGCAAATATTCTAAATTATCTTTCTTGATCAAATTGTATCATATCAAGTGCTTGTGTGGGATCACGGATAAGGGAATGTCGATGTTGATCGACTTATTACAAGATGCATTCCCCGACGCCGAGATTCCCACAACCTTCTACGAGGCCAAGAAGATCATCAACAGGTTGGGGTTGAATTATCAAAAGATTGATGCGTGCCCAAATGATTGTATGCTATATTGGGGAGACGATTCCAGCAGGGAGACGTGCAAGAGATGTCACACATCGAGGTACAAGACAATTCGGAAGGGGAAAAGGCAGAAGAAGAAACCTGCAAAGATTCTCAGGTACTTCCCTTTGAAACCTCGTCTACAAAGATTATTTATGTCGTCTAAAACTGCTGAGCACATGAGGTGGCATGCCGTTGATAAAAACGAAGACGGTAAATTACGACATCCGCGGGATGCAGCTGCTTGGAAAACGTTTGACAACGACTTTCCAGATTTTGCGACTGACCCCAGAAATGTCCGGCTTGCGTTGGCGACCGACGGTTTCAATCCTTTCGGGAATCTTAGCACAAGTTACAGCATTTGGCCGGTAGTCTTAGTTCCCTACAACTTACCCCCCTGGATGTGTATGAAACAAAGCTCTTTCATTATGTCTATGATCATTCCAGGAAAAAAGGCACCGGGCAATGACATCGATGTGTATCTCCAACCGCTTATTGCGGAATTGCTTGACCTGTGGAATGTCGGCTTGGAGACGTACGACGCTCACAGCAAAACTTTGTTCAACATGCGTGCAGCCTTGATGTGGACGATCAGTGACTTTCCTGTCCTTGGCACATTATCTGGTTGGAATGTGCACACTGGGTCGGCGTGTCCGGCTTGCAATTTCGACTCTGACGCACTGCGCCTTCCCCACAGCCGAAAGTGGTGCTTTATGGGGCATCGGAGGTTTCTTGATGGAACGCATAAGTTCAGATTGCAACGGAATCGCTTCAATGGGAAACCAGAGAAAAGAGGACCACCTCAGACTTTGTCCGGTACAGATATCTTACAGCAGCTTGAGCATGTTGACGTCGAGTTTGGAAAAAGCGACGGTTCAGCGCAAACTCGCGAAAAGACGCGCAGGACTTCGGCGCCTCAGCAGTGGAAGAAGATAAGTATCTTCTTCACGCTTCCATATTGGAGATCTAATTTACTTCGCCACAGTCTTGATGTAATGCACATTGAAAAGAATGTTTGCGACAATGTGCTGTATACGCTGCTTAACGAACCCGGCAAGACAAAAGATCACCTTCAAGCTAGGAAAGATTTACGCGACATGGGAGTTCGTGAAGACGCTTGGCCAGATGAGCATGACAGATTTACACCGGCAAAGTTTACCCTCACAAAACCGAACAAGGATGTGTTCCTCGCGACCTTGAAGAAATTAAAAGTTCCTGATGGGTATTCAAGCAACATTTCTCGATGTGTCGACTTGCAGGCTCGAAAGGTTGCTGGCCTGAAGAGTCACGACTCACATGTTCTTATGCAGCAGTTACTCCCTCTGGCTATAAAGAATACACTTCCTCCCGATGTTTCCATCGTTTTAGTGGAACTTTGTTCTTTCTTTCGGAAGTTGTGTTCTAAGGTTTTGATCGTTGAGGAGCTCGATCAGCTGCAGTCGAAAATCATTCTTACGCTTTGTCACTTGGAGATGATCTTTCCTCCGTCCTTTTTTACTGTGATGGTTCACCTCACAGTCCACCTCGTTCATGAAACAAAGCTTGCTGGACCAGTACAATATCGTTGGATGTATCCGATTGAGAGGTACTCATTTTAAATATGTGCTTTCATTTATTGTCCGTATTTAATGTTTGCTCGTCGTCCTTTTCATCATTTTCTATCAATTTTCTCTTATGTACTTCGTAGGTTCCTTGGGAAATTAAAATCTTACGTGAGGAATAAGGCGTGGCCAGAAGGTTCTATAGCTGAAGGCTATATAGGGGATGAGGTGCTATATTTTTTCTCAAGGTACTTTGATGATCTTGAGACGGCTTTCAACCGCCCGCCTCGTGTTGATGATTGTCCTGAACCTGCGCCGACATCAGGAGAATTTATCCCTCGTGTTGGTAAACCAGTTGGAGCAACTGAGAACTTCAAACTAACGGCAACTGAGAAGTTCCAAGCACATAGACATGTCTTGATTAATTGCACTCAAGTTGAGCCTTTCATACGGTAAGAATTGTACACTCACATGTATGTTATTCGATCTATATCTTTCGTAACATTTCTCACTTTCATTTCACTAACGCCTTTCCATTATTAATTGCAGGGAATTCAGAAGTCATGTCAAGCGTCAGCTCAGGATCCGTACACAGACATCCTCGGAAGTTGATAGGAGGGTCCACAGAGAATTCCCGGCCTGGTTTGCGCGCAGAATACTAAATGACCACAACCCACACTCACCGGATTTCAGATATCTCGCAATCGGCCCTCTTGATCATGCAAAACGGTTTACAGCATACAATGTCAATGGTTTTAAGTTTTGCACGGTTTCACGGGATCAGGGATTGCAAACACAGAATTCGGGTGTTTATGGCACATTTGGGACAAGGAGTTATGCGAGCAGCAGTGACGCCAACATGCAGTTCGGAGGCGTCCCTTATTATGGCAAGCTTCTTGATATGGTCGAGCTTAATTATCAAGGCCGTTTCACCGTGACGCTGTTCAAGTGTTTGTGGGCAAATACCACTACTTCTCGGGGACTGACAACTGACGACCTAGGGATCACATCAGTCAATTTCTCACGCCCGATTCATACTGGTATTTCTCAAGATGATGAGCCGTATATTCTAGCTTCAGAGGCACATCAGGTTTATTATGTCGAGGACGAGCGGCATAGGGATTGGCACATGGTCGTTCATTTAAAGCCAAGAGACCTTTACGATATGGGTGAAGGCGATAACATCGCCTACGAGAGTGAGCCATTTCAGCCAGCTGATTTTGAAAACTACTTCCCTGAAGGCGATGACAATTTACCTCTACTGCGGTGAGTTTTTTTAAGTCCACGTCATTTCAATTAAATTTTTTAAATTTAATAATACATCAATAATAATAATTTTTCTACAAAATTTCTGTAGGGATGGCGACGATGAGTGATCAAATTCAATTGTAAAAAATCCGTCTTTACAAAAAATGCAAAAAATTTGTGTTAAAATAAAATGTAAAAAAAAAATTTTAAAAAAAAATTAAAATAATATTTGTAGAATTCAAGTGTAAAAAATTTTTCTTTACAAAAAATGCAAAAAATTTGTGTTAAAATAAAATGTAAAAAAAATTAATATAATATTTGTAGCGGTTATTAAACCGCTACAAAAAAATAAAAAACCGCTACAAATAATTAAACCGCTACAAAAATATAAATAACCGCTACTAATTAGTAACCGCTACATTAACCGCTACAAATAATACGTGAATCCCTATAAATACCCTTATCACAACTCATTTCAAACACTCCCCAATTTCTTTTCACCTTACCCTTCTTTCATTTCCTCTCATTTACAACTTCTTTCGTATGAGTAGAGGAGCTGAATAATACGATCAAATATGGTAACAACATTTTCAATTTCTTTTAGAATACTTCTTTCCTTTCTATAAAATTTATTCTAAACATCTTTTTTTCTAGATATATCTTAACTCTATCTTATTTTCATTTATTTTTTATATACAATTACATTATATTATAAAACATAATAATTCCTTATTACCTAACTATCGTTAATAATATTATTAACTAACTATCGTTAATAATATTATTAACATAAATTTTATACTAATCATATTCAATTACATTTTTTCTTTTTAATTTATTGATAAGTTAAACTATTAAATAATAAACTAATTGAAATAGATAAAATAATAACAAATTAAACTAATTAATATAATATTGAAAAAAAAAAGAAAAATATCAACGGGTGTTTTTTAAAAAAATTTTAAATATTTGTAGCGGTTATTAAACCGCTACTAAATAACGCGCCTTTTTAAAGGTAAATTTAAATTTTTTGGCGGTAAATTTGAATTTCATGAAATTAGTAGCGGTTCTAAGAACCGCTACTAATTTCATGAAATTCAAATTTGGTAGCGGTTTCTTAACCGCTACAAATAAAAAAAGTCATTTTTAACAAATTTTCATTTTTATATATTTGTAGCGGTTTTTTAACCGCTACAAAAAAAAAATTCTTTTTAAAGACTGTAAATAAAATTTTTCATATTTGTAGCGGTTATATAACCGCTACAAATATCTCTTGATTTTGTAGCGGTTACTATTAACCGCTACAAAGTTTGTAGCGGTTATTTTTGATTGAGTAGCGGTTTTATATAACCGCTACAAAACCGCTTGCAACGTACGATTTAGTAGCGGTTTTTCTAACCGCTACTAACCTAGTTTGTAGCGGTTAGAACCGCTACGAATACTTATTTTTAACCGCTACTAAATCACGTTTTTTTTGTAGTGTATGAAGAATTTGACATTTTTCTTAAAAAACTTTCCAGTTTCTTCTAGACATGTAGTACTCCAGTCCTTAATATAAAACATATTTTGAGAGTTGATCTTAATCCTAAATACAAAACAAAATTTTATATTTATTTATCTTTTTCTAATTTACCCTTATTGATGATCCATCAATAATAATCAATCAGAGAAGGAATGGGGAAATTGAGGAAGATAACTAAGACATTTTAAAAAATACATGTCATATTAACTAACTTAATTAATTTCTTTAATCTAATTAAATTAGTTAAATATGTCTTATATTAAGAACCGAAGGAAGTATCATTTTTTAGAAAATCCCATTTGAAGCGCTATCTGACACTAAATATTGGCACCTCTTCCAGAATAGATTCAAAAGTTGCTTGTCACATTGTGAGAGACTAGTTGCTTTGGCTATACCCAACTCCCGTTAGTATAAAAAATTTGTCATTTAAAATTTAATGTATAAAGATAAAAAAATGCCTAAATAAATAAGAATATTATAAGCATCCCTTCTCAGAGAGATCATATTAAGTACCAGATAAATTACATCTTTTTCTACTAGATTTATCAATCTCAATAGAGAAATGGGTGAATTCAACAATCAGTATTAGGAATTCAATTCCAAATTATCCACAAGAACTATCATTAATTCTCAAATGTTATAGAAGATTTGAAATCATAAAAATTCAATTATGAAATTTGGCCTCAAGAAGAGATGCTAAGATATTCTATATCATGGAATCTACTTACAACTCACAATATTGTGCCATGTCGACTAGGGAATATATTGGTGAGTTATTTTTGTTAGTTTTAATTACATATTATTGATTAAGTTTGTCGAATTAAAAATTCATGATTATATAATATAAAGCTACATTGTTGAAAATGGCTGCAAAATTCATTTTTAAAAAGGTTCTTACTTAATCCAAATCCTTAATGATCAATTTGATTTCAAGCACATTGAGAATTCTTACAAAGCTGAGAGATATAATAAAAGAAGAAAATGAATAAAAAAGGGAAAGTATAATACCCATGCTTTCAAACTGTCAATATTATACTCTCTTCCAATCCAAGTTCATAATCAAGTATGCCAAAGAAAAAATTACATTTTAATGGAAGTAATTAATTATATAGTATCATGTGATAAAAGACAACTCTAATCTAAAACTATTGTATCTGATATATTTTATACGTAGAATTATTACCTCCATTTTCATTAAAGTACTCAAAAATCAAATGTGCGTACCAAATGTACGTAAAAGTTGCATAGTTGAGTCCACTGGAGTCGATAGAATTTGACCAGTTAGTAGTCGGATATTGACTGAATCTTCGTACAATATTGACCATTTCACTAATCTGCTGATTATGCTGGCCAAAACAAAAACAAAAACTAATCAGCTGATTAAATATTTTTGTTTAGAATAAGCTTAAAGGAAAAATGATAAGGATTAAATTATATCAAACCCCATTAAACTTTATGCCATATGCAAATAACCTTCTTGGCTTTTGAAACTTTAACGTCCATGAAGTTCGACATTTATGCAAATAGCCCCCAAATATTAATTTTATGCCCCCTTGAATGTATGCGTACGTACTATAGATAGCCCCTTTTATTGTGAGTTATTTGCAGATAAATAATGAACAAAACTGATAGTTTGGGATTATCTGCATAAATGTGAAGGTTAAGGAAGGTTTATTGCAAAGTTTCAAAAGTTAAGGAGGTTATTTACATATGACATATAAAGTTCAACAAAAGTTTGTATAATGTAGCCATTGATAAGTAAATATCCTTGAATGAACCAAAACTCAAATCAGTCTCCTGAAATCAAAAAATGCCAGACAAATTCCTTCCACCAAGATGAAATTTCAGAATTTGGTGAAATGACCTTATGGCCCTCACAGAAAAACCCACCTTTCAGAATTTGGTGCTGGACTCGGTTTAGACGGGGATGTCATGGAGTTTAAATGAGGGGAAATAAGGTCATTTCATTAAATTCTGAAATCTCATTTTGGTTCAAGTCATTCAAGAAACATGTTTGCCATTTTGTGATTTCGAGGAACTAATTTGAGTTTTGACAGATTCAAGGTATTCACCTACTCCCTCCGATTCTAAATATAAAGTAAAGTTAATTTTTTTAAAGAGATTAAAGAAATTAATTAAATTATTTTAGAATATTTTTATTTTTATTTTTTTTCAAAACTAATTAATTTGACTAATAAACTAATATATAATCTAAAGATACACAACATATGATATAATTAAGTACCTTATTTAGCTTCCTTAATTTCTTTAAAAAAAATTAACTTTATATTATATTTAGAACCGTAGCTAATTTAAACGATCACTTAAAAAAGGGGGTGATACAAATAAAAGCAACGATCATATTTTTAATATTAATGGAGATCACCAACCTCATCAATATTTATAATTAATTATAAGCAACATAACTATATGATTGGAGTGTTCATGGCGATGGAGCTAAGTGGGAGGGGCAAAAAGGTTTCTTTATAGGAAGAAAGAAGATTTAAAAGAGAGCAGAGAAGGGAACAAGATGATCAGAAGTTATGATTACACAGACAGTGGAAAAAGGGTAAAGCTATAAAATGAGAGGAAGCATATGAATGTGACCCCACTGATTGTATTCTTTTTAGGGTTCATTAATGCTCTAAAAGCATTCAAAATGTCCTTCCATTTCAAACCCATTCCCACTTTCTTTCTTCTTTCCTTTGATTCAAATTCTTCCACTTAATTCCATCTCTACCCATCACATATCCTCAATTCAATACAATCATATTATATATATATATATATATATTGATTGGCATGGAGACAAAGTTTCCACACCTTGATCTTTTCCAGTCTTTTGGAAAGCTATAACACATAAATTGTTACACCTAATATATATAGATTATGCTATCCTAAAAGACGTCTATTTTTAAAATAGGGACGCCTAAAACATAGGCGGTGACATTTTTATAATTATGTGTGGAAACTTGGTAGCTTTAGACGTCCCAAATTGAATTTGGGACGTCTAAAGTAAATTTTTTTTTTTTTTTTTTTACTTTAGATGTCACTTTAGACGTCCCAAATTCAATTTGGGACGTCTAAAGTAAAAAAAAAAACATTTTTTTACATTTTAGATGTTTTAAATAGAATTAGGGACATCTAAAGTGTAAAATTTGGGAAGTCTAAAGTAAAAAAAAAATTAAATTTTTTACACTTTAGATGTCCCAAATTTCATTTGAGACATCTAAAGTGTAAAAAAAAAATTAAATATTTTTTTTTACACTTTAGACTTCCCAAATTCCAAATTCCATTTGGGAGTCTAAAGTGGGGACTTTAGACGTCCCAAATAGAATTTGGGACGTCTAAAGTAATTTAAAAATTTTCTTACGACCTGTATTGAATATAAGGGATGCTCGTGCCTTATATTAAATAAAGGAACGCTTTCCTTCCTCTCTCTCTCTCTCTCTCGCTCCCACAGCATTTTTCAATTTCTTTGATAGGAGTTGCAGAGAGAGACCCACATTCTATAGATTCAAATAGCTTTTTCCTTCAGTGTTTTCGCCATCGTCCCCCCTCTCATCATGCCCTTCGGTGCCCCTATTTGCGACGGTAACTCTCTCTTTATCACTTCTCAAATCTTACATGCTTGTCTGTTTATTATTATTATTATTATATAAGTTCCTCTCTTTTTTTACAATCAGATCTGGTACAGTGCAACTGGGTAAAAAATGGATTTTTTGAATTTTAAAGTTTGACTAAAAGAAGTTTGAACAAAGCTAGCAAAGTGGTGGAAGTGTGGTAATGCCAAAAAAGGAAATTCTGGAGCCAAAAAAGAGAATGAAGAAAGCTAGAATTTATGTTCAACAAAATTATTGCAGAGGATTCTCGTCTGGAACTTGTGTTTGCTTTCGTAATTGATGACCTCAGCATCTACAGGAAATTTGAAATTCAAATGACTTTAGGCTTTCCTTTTTAAAAAAAGGGACATATAAAGTGGAGACTTTAGACGTCCCAATTTTAAAATTAGGACGTCTAAAGTGGAGGACTTTAGACATTCCAAATTGAGATTTGGGAAATCTAAAGTCCTACACAGGGGGACTTTAGATGTCCCAATTCTTAATTTGGGACGTCTAAAGTCCTCCCTTTAGACGTCCCATTTTTTTCAGACGTCTTTTCTTAAAACATACTACGCCCCCCACATAGAAATCCCCCAGTTTTTGAACGTTAAAAGTGCCAAAATAGGAACATTAAAACCCCTTTTTATAGTAGTGTATATGATGATGATGAGCATATCTTGACATGTATAGTTCAAATTATTCTTTTTTTTTAAGCAATATTCGCCATATCTTAAATATAAGAGCTAATACAAGGATATGTTTTAGTCTTAAATGTAATATTTCAATTCACTTTATCTTCTATCATCAATTTTATATAGAATGTTCATTATAAAGATTCCATCTAGAAGTTGTGGTTGTTGTAAAGATAATTCGGAAAGAACACACACATATATAGTGATATGTTCTCACAAACTACAATATAAGTAATTTTCTTTCAGTTTAATTTAGTATAAAATACTCATTTGGTCTTATATATAAGGCATAAGGAAAAGAAAATCTTTTATCCTATTTATAAGACAAAGAGAGAAATTTTTCAAATCAATGTACAATTTTACCCTTCATTTATTATTGTGTTGACTTTTTTCATGGGGGTATAATGTATATTAAATAATGGTAAATGTTGTTGAATTCTATGGTAAAGTTAATGAAGTTTAAGGATTTTCTTAATCTGTATGAAAAATGTTAGAAGTGTCTTATAAATAGGACCAAAAAAAATATGTAGGTTCTATTTTGAGAGAATCCTTGAAAAAGAATTTGAAAATTGGAAAATGACAAATCAGGTTTTTTACCAATAGCTGATTAGAAAATGTTGAAATTTGATAAATAATTTCCAACTTTTTTTTGGAAAACACGTGATTTGTCATTTTCTAATTTCCAAGTTCTTTTTAAAAGATTCTCCCTTCTATTTTTCTAAAGTTAAATTTTATAAGTAATTAATATTTTGTTAATAACCCTTTAAGCTATCCAATGTCTAGCGCTTCTTTGGATTCTATTGCTAATTATCCTAGCAACCAACTTAATAATTTGGATTGGAGCTCTGCGACTAGGATGCCTCCTCCATGAGGTCATTTTGTAGTCTAGCTGGTCCACCATTGGATCTAGTACCCTCGGTTCATTATAATTAATGTAGTATGACCTTCGGTTCAAAATATAAGAGCCAAATAACTAAATTACATAATTTAAAAAGTTAGTTAAAATTGGTTAAAGATAATTAATTTGTAAAAAAAATACAAGTTAGTTTCCTAAAAAGTCCTTATTCATGGAGAGGGTGAGTGGGAGAGAGAATAAATAGTAAATTGAAAAAAAAAAAAAGCATTAAATGATGAAACAAAAACAAAATGGCTTTTCTATAAAAACCACACACCTCACAAATTTGACTCTTGTATTTTGAACCAAAGGAAGTACTAACTTTAGTCAAACATATTTAAAAAGCATCGCAAATTTTGTTACATATTGTTTAATGTTATAACTCTTAACTAATGTTTTTGATTCACCGGGATGATTTAATCAAACTTATATATATTGTGAATGAGAAGAATATGTATATTGTAGATTGGAGGAGTATGTGCGCGCGCGCGTATACATATGTGGGGGGGGGGGTAAGATGGATTGGTTTAACTTAGAGCTTGATTGAGTTGATGTTAGAGAAATATATTTACATAAATCGAGATAAAACTCATCTCATATATTTATTTTATATATTGTAAATTATATTAGATAAACAACTTCAACCATAAACCCAAATAAAAATTTAGTTGTTAAAGTACTAGATAATTATGAAAGCATAGAAAGAGAAAAGAAAAGCGAAAGTGGGGTGGCTAGTTTATAAATAGAAGGGTGACCTTAACTTTAGTAGGATAGAATATATATCTCTTTTCATTCCATTAGAAGAGAATTTTTTGGAGAAAGCAAGGAGCCATTTCTCGGATCTCAAACTCCCAATAATCACTCCATTATTGACTTGATCAAAGCATCATAGCATAAATATACCCCCCACTCTCTGTCTCTCTCACTATATATATATATATATATAAAGTCTAAACAATGAAAGGAAGGACAACCACAGAATCACCTGCTGTTCAGTGACCTCGGATCCTTCAACAATGGGGACACTAACACATATAGATCCCTATATTCTATTATTTTATTATTTTTATAATTATTCGGGGAAGAGAGGGAGAGAGAGAATTGTAGTGTAGGGATACCCTACGATTTACTGACAAAAGACATTGGAGATGACCAGTCAAAAAGGAAAGTGGCCATGAAAATCAACGAGTAACGCGTGTCAAAAGAAGCGTAAGATAATGTTAATAATTAAATATACAATCATACTCCTTCCGGTTCAAAAAATATAATAAAACGTTCACTAATTTACCCGAAAAAAAAGTTAGTTAAACCATTATAATGTGATTTTCTTGGTTCACAGTATAAATTGCTTACAGAAGAATGAATTAGTTTAAAATATAAATCAATTGGAGTGTAAGTAATGGTTATTCTCTGTTTTGTCATATAATTAATGTTTAAATATGACTCATTATATTTTATCTCTTCTTCAAAACCTCATTTAATATGAGTAAAGTTGTAAAACTTTTTCATTTTAAGGAAAATTTAATAATTTAACTATCATTTCTTGGTGGGTCTGCATTCCATGTTCATTATGGTGATGGGCACCTAATTTCTCATCGTTATGATGAAATCCCAACCGTCTAAATTTAAAATTTTTAATTTGTGATTTTTTAAAAAAAATATAAATTCATTTTTATGAGAAATGATAGTTATAAGATTATCTTTATTTTTAATTTTGCATATGATAAAATAAAAATTTAATTAAAATGTAAAAATTAAATTAAATTAAATTAAATCTGAACCATTCAAAATCAATCTAATGGTAAAGGTGTCGGATTAGTCGGTTGCCCCGGATTACCTGGTCCAGTGTTAGAAGGCCAGGGACTCAGGAAAAGGCGCCGGATACCGGGGGGAGCCCGGGTTAGGGGGCCAAAGGCCCTATCTGCCTGTTGTCACCAAAAAAAAAAAAAAAAGGTGGGTGATGAGCACATTTTTTCTCATCAAAATGATAAATATAAAATGTGCTTCCTTTCTTGATTCTGATGAATTACTTGAAGTTGCTTATATTATGGATTGAGAAAGTATCTTTAATATAAAGTTTACCTATTTTATCCTTATTAAAAATCTCATTTTCAAATATCCATTTATTAATGGTCACCTCTCTCTCTCTCCCCCTCCCTCCCTCTAACAAATAGTAAAAGTGAAAAATAATCATTAATTATTCTGTCAGCCTCTTATATTTTAGACTAAATTTTCTTTCTAAAATACTTCTTATATTATAGGCAAGGGGGAGCACTATTAAGTTTCATTTTTAAATTACTATTAAATTGAGTTTTTAACTTTTTTTATTGTACTTCTTCAACTTCATAAGAACGTTTCTGTTAATTATTGTTTTTCATAAGTCAGTTAAAATTTCTGACGGGTCGTACTGTCGAAGCATTATTGTGTCCTTTAAAAGAAATCAGTGTGTCATCCCCCTGCCAGTTTTTGGTTGAATATTCGGGGACTCAATATCTTTTTAAATAAAGATTTATTAGAATTCAAGCTTTGTAAATAAGAAAAAAAAAATCATGTTGAAAATATGTTTGTTTTGAATAAAATATGATGAACTTATCAGTCACCAAAAAGGTGATTTATCTGTTTGGAAGTGTTACTTAGCTCCCCAATCTTGTCACTAACTAAGATTATCTTTTGACCTTTTTTATTCTCAAGTATAGACTATAGAGATACAACTTCATTGGTAGAATTGACCATCATAGGTAAAGATGAGTTTGAAAATATGTCATTCAAGAGATAGAAAAAGGGATTGACCCGACTCACATTGGTATAGTCATGACAAAAACAGAGAATTTTGTCTTTATATATAAGTTTTGAAGATAATTGGAAAGCCAAAAAAAAAAAGAACATTTATTTAATACTCCTATGTCCACTCATAACTGAGACAACAATGGAAGAAATGCATTTGCAAGCATAGTCACAACAAGATTGCTTGTTTAGATGATAACAAAAATTTTGGTCAACATGAGAGAATGGTTTTTTGCTTTTTGCTAAGCACAGATATTCTTCTACTAAAGGTAGTCTTGTTCCATGTACTATCAGATAGTAAATATGGACACTTCTCCTAATAAAAATTCGAACTTTAGTTCTCCTAGCTCGACCAACCCCGTTGGTAAAATGAGAGAAGTTGAGGACAAGTGACAGCAAGTCTATTGATACTTCATTCGGCCCAGCAAAGGATGGGCTGATTGGGGCTTGAGGCCCAAGAGATCTAATAAATCCAACATAAACCTCACCAACCAACTTGTTATTAAAAAGAAAAGAAAAACTCAATGGGAGTTGGTTCAAGTGATAAACGGTTTGATTCCGTTTAAGCAAGGTCTCGGATTCGAGCATTATGTATGCAGAAAATTCTCATTGGGAGACTCTCCCACCATAGTTAGGTGCGCGACGCGGGTCGGATCCGTATGTAGTCGGGACAAAGCTCCGGTGAACCAGGTGGGCAACAAAAGAAAAGAAAAACTTCATCGACTTGGTTGAGATTGGATTGTTTTTAACAAACAATCCAATACTACTCCCTCCGGTTTTTTATACAAGTTACAAATAACCAAATTACATAAATAAAAAAGTTGTTTAGAATTGGTTAAAGACAGTAATTGTGTAAAAAGATATATATTTTCTAAATATACTCTTACTTATAGAGTGGGTGAGGTAGAGCGAGAATGGGTAATAGAAAATAGATGAGAGAAATGTAATTAATTAGAGATAAACATAGAAAAAAGTGGATTGAATTTTCATACAAGTTCAAAGTATAACTTATAAAAAAGACCAACCTTATTTAAAAGATTATAAGTTATATTTATGACCAAGGGAGTATTTCATTAATCTGAATTCGAGCCAATCAAAGCTTATTTGGGGAAGCTCTATTACCAGGGTGTTTTTTTTTTGAAAAAATTTCAGAAAAATACCTTCAAAATATCAAAATCTAAATATTTTTGTTTCCTACAATAGTTCAGATATTGATTACATTTGATTAACAATTCACAACTTATTTTAGTAAGAAATTATTGATTTGAGATTTTCATATTTTGAAGGTATTTTTCTAAAATTTTCCCCCCTTTTCATTCATATGACTGAAATTCCAAACGCTATCTAAAAAGTGCTGAAGCTCTTTACCATTCAATGTAGAGCTATTGGTGAGAAAAGCCTCTTGTAGGTGAAATCTCTCATAGATGGATCCTTAAAGTTGGTTTTTCTTACTTGTTGTATGGGTTGGATGAGTAAACTTGCCTTGTTTCAATAGGAAAAGAACATTAGTGAATCAATTGTCAAATTTGTCCATTGAGTGTGTCTGCGTGCATTTTTTTTTTCTAAGCATATGTATCATTCTTTTAGAGGTAATTTTATTAGAGACACTACCGGACACTTAATATGAGCACCCTCTGCATCCATTTGGTCAACAAGAGAAGATGATGAAAAACAAGTCCGTTATGGAATAAGGCCCAACTCGTTATTGGCTAATTGGGCCTAGAGCCCAAGATATACCCAGGATCCAATTCCTTTAGTTTTTTATTTCCTTGGAGCTCGAGATTCCTGGCCTATTTCCTTTTAAATTTGTTTATATATATTGGCAATTTACCAAAAACATATACTACCTCCAATCCAACATAGGATCTAGTTTGTAGTAACATATCCTTCTACAACTTATAGTTATTTATGTGTGAAATAACTTATTAATCTGTTTCACTTTTTTCCTCAAAAATACAATAATTATGTTGTTATAATTTGTTATGATTATTGCTATATTTGTTTTCTAGGGACAAAAATTAAAAATATCTTGATTTTTTTTGGATAAAAAGGACAAAAATCTAAGTTAGGATGTTTGTCAGAGACAGAGAGGTGCAGAAGAGGTGATACAATTAATGTGCTACCAGGCGACCAACTGACCAAGTCATCAAATTCAGCGGTGCACAATCCTCCTTATTTAATTCTCCCTCCCCACAACATCCGCTCTCTTTCAACCTTCCTCTTAATACACCCACCACTTTCTCAGCCCCTTTCCTTTTCTCCCTCTACTATTAAACTCTATGGACCAACTTCACAGTACCTCTTCCATATATATAATGTATTTGGTATCATTTATTGTTAGACAATAAATCCTTATTACATAAGTTGAGATAAAATTCCTCTCACATACTTATCTCGTATACTATGAATCACGATTTATAAACACTTATTATCTAAAAATAAGCTATTCCAAACGAGCAAACATATACACATTTGCTCTGATACTTCACTCTCAATTACAGTATCTCACACTAGAATTAAAAGGAGAACGATTAACTCGTTAAAAACCATTTTCAGCTTTGTTTGGTTTCATTTTTTTTAAAGAACCAGACTTGTGTTCGAAATAGGAGTGGATAGACTAGGTTTTCGTCGAATAGGCATGATTTGTAAAGAATTTTAAAGCCTGGGACCAGACCTATATGTTTTTTCTAGATTTTTGAATACTAAAAATATAAAATGTTTGTTTGAAATAGTGATTGAAGTCTCAAAAATAATTTTTGAATCGTTATTTATGATATACGACGTAAGTATATGAGAGGAGTGTTGTCTCGACTTACGTGTATAAACACTTATAAAACTTTCAAAAGATCATCCAAAGAAGTTTGAAATCCTTTTTAAAGGCAGTGAGGATTAAAAGTGGAATGAAACTTGCAACTTTATTAGCATGAAATGTTGGACGTCATTAAGTCATAAAGATGTTGATGGTTGCCTAGTTTTATCACTCAAACCATCAAAATCATATCATTAATTAAGCTCAAATAAGAAACCAAACTAGTCTCTCCTAAAAACATTTTATTTTTTATTCCAACGGCCATTTTCTACTCCGACGTCTCTAATGCTTAATGCTCCTTTTCTCTAACCACTACCTCAAAAGTTAAATGACATTTTTAGTGCCTGAAACGCCATCCCAATCCGGCTTTTTTTTTTTTTTAAAAAAATTATGATGGTTTTGGACATTTTGAAAATTGAGAGGTTTGAGTTGGCGTTTTGACAACTGAGCTTTTTTCCTAAAAACAATATTTGAAAAGAAGTATAAAAATATAATTTTTCCAAAAAAAGTTATTTCTACCATGGTCAATTTAAACACAAATCATATATATAATCTTATTTTTATAAAAATCAAATTAAAAAAAAAAGGTCACTTTTCTTGCCTTGCCTTGCCACGCTAACCGAAACAGACCCTTTCCTCTGTAATTAGTTGAAATGTTTCTCACTTTACATGCCCATGTTCATATCATTTGTTAGTGCATTACAATCCAACTCGTAAATTCAAGAAAAACTCACAAAATCCTGTGAGTAACAGTAAGATAGTAATTAATTAATCACCTAATACAATAAATAATCTACAAAATATACAATCAGAATATGCATTGCGTAAATGCTAATATTAATGATCATCAACCTCATCAACGATCTCATTCAGAGCTTCCTGAGAATGAGATACGCACAGTGAAGAAGACGATGAGAAAGAAGAAATGGCAGAAGAATAATTAGAGGTTGAAGGAGAGACAGGATTCTTCTTCTTCGATAAACTCACAAGTAAATCGACGAAAGCCTCCACGATGAAAGCGTGATTGTTCTTCCCGTTCACCTTCAGGTACCATCCCAATAATTCCTCCAATCCCTCCCAATCCCTAACTCCGTGCGATTCAACCACCTCCTCCATCGATCTCCTGAAATCTCCGTACGGATCCTCAGATTCCATCGCCAGAACCTCGCTGTCCTTGAACGGAAACCCCATTCCCGCCTTCGCCTGCTCCAAGATCGACCTCGTGTCGTCCGGATCGAAGAAAAGCCTCTCCGACGACCTCAGGCCGCGAACCACCATCTCCACCGACTCCTCCGTGCACGTGTCTCTGTCCACGTCCTCCTCCGTCGTGAAGCTCACCGCAGATTCCGACGACGTCGTGAACCAAGGGTCGGGGGTCTCCACGGGGTCAAAGTAGACGGAGTTGACGGTTCTGAAGATGTCATCGCCTGCGGCAGCGGTAGCGCGAAAGGAGAGAGTCTTGGGGGAGAAAGCACATGGAGGAAAGAACTGCCATGGAAGCTTTCTCGAAGGAGCTCTAAAGCGAGAAGGAAGGATTTGCGGTTTCTTGCCCATTGAAGCAGTACTGTAATGTATAACGGCGTGTTTGGATGGAGGAAGATTGTGAGTATTGTGTTGAAGGTAGGTTTGAGCAATAATGATTGTGGCCAGAAGAAGGAAGACGAAGAGGACGGGGTATTTAAAGGAGAGAGAAGGAAGTGGTGGTGGTGGAGGAGGGAAGAGAGAGAGAGAGGGGGGGGGGGGAGAGAATGGAATTTGGTTGGTTGCTAAGGGATGAATTTAATTGAGAGACTTGTAAAATTCAATGTCATTTAATGCCTCATTCAACAACTGAATGTATCAGCCCTTTTCCAGTAATACTAATATCAGTGTTGGATTTTATTTTTTATTTTTATCAGCATGTGTGCCTCTATTAGATTTTTATTATAGGGGCAAGTTACAAAACTTGAAAATTATTGATCACATCAAAATTAACTTAATCTTGAAGCATTTAAAGCTGATCTTCTCACAAAATGGAGAGGTATACTGGATAAGGAATTTGCGACATTAGCATGGCTTCCCTAAAACTGTGGGCATTCTTAATAAAATAGTTTGTATATCTAATTGTCGCACGATGTATAAGTATTCATTTAGAATAATGATTGGAATACTTAAAAATAGTTTTTCAATCATAATTTACGATATATAAGATAAGTATGTGAGAAGAATTTTATCTCAATTTACATAAAAAATATTTTATAAGCAATCTTAACATCAAAACAAGCATGCCTGAAATTGAAGCTCACTATCCCACCATGAGAAAGGCAATTATCTTATATCTAATAGAAACTTTAAAAAATCCAAGACTGCCTAGCAACTGAATTGATCAAATTCCCGTTGGTGAAAGAAATTCAAGTTTTATAAAGTGGGTAATCCATATATTGTGTTGAGAATTGGACTTATTATAAATATGAATTTATTACTTATATACTATATTTAATATATAATTATTTTTTATTAAATTTCTATTTAATTATCATGTCATCTGTTCAACAGTCGTCGGTCTCACGGATTTAATCATGAAAACTGAGACTCACTGACTTTTTCAATTTAACGTCACCCCATTTTTAAAACAGTATCATTTTTCAATTTGACGTCGCCCAGTTTTTAAAACATTTGTTAGTCCTTCTATTTTAATCAAATTTTGGTTTTAGACTTGGTAGTTTTAAATAATTGATTTTGGTCCCTATAATTTCATAAAAAATTATTCTAAATTTAACAAATGATCATATATTTTTAATTAGTTTTGATTTTAGTCTATATACTTAAACTCATATTAAATCTTTAAAAAACTATAAAGATTAAAACCAATAATTTAAAATTATAAGTTAAAACTATAATTCGTTCAAATTGCACGGACTTACAATAATATTATCCCTTATTTTTGTAAAAGATATGGCTAAAGAATATGATTAGGGGTAGGCTAATTTGAGTTCCAATGGATATAGTGGCGTTGACCTAAATATTTCAAAGCCAGTTTTTTGGTTAAGTTGTTGGTGGGATGAGGAATAAAGAAAGGATTAATACTACAGTAATGATGAAGTCATAATATGTATGGGAAGATAAGTAACAGTAAAGGTGGCTCAAAGATGACATAATTGATATTGATAAATAGTGATATAATACCTCGTTTTTACCATAAATACAACAAATAATAGAATGAGACTAGTAGCCTACAAAATCTTGAAACCACATACTAAATGTGATTAAAATTTTAAAAGTTGTGTGCATTAATGAATCTACAATCATATAATCATCACTTACTTAAGGGAAAAAAAAAAAAAGAGTGCATGTGAGAGAAAATAATATGATCATGTATATAGAGTCTACTTCTATATTTATCTTATTATAGTTATACTCCATTTATTCGTTTCCCTTACTTTTCTAAATGCACCACATGCACTTAGTGTTCGTTTAGAATAGTTTATTTTTGGGCAATAAATGCTTATAAATCATGATTCACAATATACGAGGTAAGTATGTGAGAGGAGTTTTATCTCGGCTTGCGTAATAAGGACTTATTATCCAAAAATAAATGATACCGAACACAGGCTTAATTTTGTAAAGTTGAAAATTTATTCAGACTTGTAGATTATTTGATGGTTATTCCATGAATTAATGTATTTTATTTTTTAACCATGACTAGCGTGAGTCTTGTATATTGCATAACTCATATTATTTCCAGTATATTTTATTACAATGAGTGTTGTACATGAAACATAAATCATTTAACAGGCGATTTGATAATTAATAATCATGAGAGCTGAGGAAGTAGTGAAGGATTTTTCATGATGTAAATAAGGATAATTATTTTTAATAAATAAATCATGTTCCACAATATAAACGTGGTGACTGGTGATTATGTAAATCTAGGAATTATCGATCCATAACCTTGGTGACGAGAATTGTATCCTAAACAATGCACAAGGTTTTTTCTTTAATTTTCTGGAAATTTATATATATACACTCCATATTTTCTGTGAATAGGCTGAGATTTGATTTGAGAGCCCAGGATGTATTCTACAATAATCAGGATTATTCTTATATTAAAATATTGAGATTATGAAACATCCTCATCAGAATAAATCTTGGGTTTCCACGTAAACAAATTTGAAGCAAATAATTCATATTCCCTCCGGTCCTAAATATAAAATGAAGTTGATTTTTCTTAGAAAGATTAATGAAGCTAAATAAGTTAGTTAATCATATCATATGTTGTATATCTTTAGATTATATATCAATTTATTAGTCAAACTAATTAGTTTGGAAAAAAAATAAAAATATTATAAAGTTATTTAATTAGCTTTTTTAATCTCTCTAAAAAATTCATCTCTATCTTATATTTAGGACCGGAGGGAGTATATCAAAATATGAATATTCTTCCGACGTCTCAATAATAAAACAATAATTCATAGATCTCACAGATCAAATTTCAGCGCATACATACACAGTCGATTTCAATAATAGATTAATAATGTTTTTAAAGAGGTGTACAACTAAGTCTGACAAAAAACCAATGTTATGTAATCCGAACCGGACTGGCCGGTTCGGCCCGGAAACCGGCGAACTGGCCGATAAACCTCTCGGGGTTACAATTTAAAAAAAATTTAAATTTTTCCCTTAGAATTTCATATTATAAGTCTAAAATTTTTAATTTCTGATCGGTTTGGTCGCGGTTTAACTCTGGTTTGGCCGCGGTCTGACCCACTGATCCTTAACCCAGTACCCCGACCGGTTCAATACCCGGTCTGGGTTTTAATACCTTGCAAAAAAAAGACAAAAGTAAACAAAAAAAGATTGGGGGAAAGGACCTAACATAATCATCAAATTAGTTGAGAAAAAGTAATTGATCCAGAATCTCTAATTTAACTTAGGCACCTAAAGACAAATGCCTTGGAGTTTATATAACTCTTTTTTAATAATGTGCAATATATCTTTAAATATGTGAGACTTTTTAATTTCCCATTGGATATAGGTTTCAGTTGGGTTCTAAAACAAATTTCAAATACTTTTAAACAATTTCTCAATGAGGGATTTTCAGCAAATTTTACGTTTATATTTCATAATTTGCATATTATCTATCATGATTCAGCACTGTTGTTCGTTATTCTGAAATTTTAGTCCATTTTCCCCGATTAATTTTTTGATTAGTTGCTTTTTCCCAGTTTTCCATACTGTAAAAGTAACATATAAGGATTATATTGAAGACATTGCTAATTCAGTAGTATTGAGGGATATTATAGTGTATTTGGTGAAGAATAGGGAGACAAAATTATTCTTAGTACGTCCTCATCCTATTCTTAATATATCTGGTAATTAAATAACTAATTTGTATATATTTTTTTAAAAAAATTAGTTAAGTTAGTTTTTTGTAACATATAGTATGATTTAATTTACCTAAAACATACTCATTTATCATGGCTACCCTAAGATGAAAATCTCTTAATATGTGCAATCAATATGCATACATTAATTTTACCAAAAAAAAAAGACCATACATTAAGTAAAAAATTAGGTTTAATATAATCTCAACCTTTAAATTTACTCTCATTTCGATTTTGGTACCTCAAGTTTCTTTTAACTTAAAATATTAGTGCCTATAACTTAATACAAACTTAGATCATTTTGTCCCTATAGGGACTAAAATTAATTATTTAAAACTTAAGATATCAAAACCAAAATGCGAGTAAATTTGATAAACTAAAGATAGTTTTAACCTGAAAAATTATAAATTTGGAAGATAAATATTAATTAAGATCTTATATTTAAAACTAAATTCAATTTCCAACCAACTCTTATATCCAATGTTATATAACCCAGATCGGACCGGAAACCGGCCGGTAAACCGGTTCGGTCCGGGTTACTATTTTTTAAAAAAAAATTTAAAAAAATTTTTCTTTTAGAATTTCATACTATAAATCTAAAATTTTTAATTTCTCACCGGTTTAGCTCCGGTTTTGCCCCGATCTGACCTACTGACCCTTAACCCAGTACCTCAACCGGTTCAATACCCGATCCAGATTTTAATACCTTGCTTATATCAAACATTCGGAGTGAGTGTATTATTATGAAGATGATGGATGAGTAAGGGTGAGAAGTACAAAAATAAATGAGGGGATAGAAAAAGAAGAAATAATAATGTGAAGAAGGAGTGAAAGAAGGCGACGGGAAAAGGGGAAAGTTCATGTGAAGATGATTAAGAGCGAACCGTTGCCTTCACGCTTTGTATAATTCTTGTCCTTCTTCATAGACAGACTATTTATTACCCCTTTACCCATATTCTCACCCACGTCTTCCCTCTTTATTTATTACCCTGACATATTCCATTCTATGTTCCTATATAATCTTGCATATATGAATTAAGATTTCCAAATTCTCTATTTTCATAAATTTACATACTATGCATATATTTAAAACCAATAATAAAAAGGTATAAAAATCTGAAAGCAAATCTTATCAATATACTCCTTGATCCCATTTATAAGGCAAAATAATTTTTTTTTGTCACTTATACTCATATTTGTAAGTCACAATGTCACATCATTAAATTTTCTATGGGGGTTTACTCTTTATTTATTATTATGTAGATTTTGTTATTAAATTTATGGATTATGTATAGTATTCCCTTTGGTTATATTTATAAACAACTTTCTCTATCATAGGACTGATCCCTTTTATAAGCAACTTTTATTTTTTGTCTGAAAATATAAGTTTCTTTTTCCTATTTTATCCTTATTAAATACTCATTCTCTCTCATATCTTATACCAATTATCTCTCATACTTTTTATCTATTATCTCTTCTATACTCTTTTCATAAATAGGAGTATATATGGAAAAAACATGGAATTTTTGACACACTTATTGTTTTAACTACCAGTTCGTTTTGTGCAATTAAAGAGAAAGTTGTTTATAAACAGGACCGGAGGGAATATATATTAAATAGGGATAAAGTTATAAAGTTAATAATTACTAAATTTTAAGGCAAAGTTAATGAGCTTTAAGATTTTTTTTGTTCTGGTTGCTAGAAGTGATTTATAAATAGAATCAGAGGAACCAACAAGATATTGGTTGAGGTGATAAGGGACTTCACTCCTTAAAGAGGAGAATACAAATTTACATACCGGGAAACGCACTTATTGAAAGATATGAGAACTCTTTGCCCTCTAATCTTCGAGGGGAAAATCCTTGTTCATATAAGAAAAAACAGAATCAGAAGTTTAACTTGATTATCTCTAGTAAATAATTGGTCGCAGTTTTGAATCTCTCACTCTTATTTTTAACACGTTGTTAATGAAATCGGTGTAAAATGTCAACATTGTGCTTGTTTGTTTCACCGATTGGGCACTCAATCGGACTTAAACAGTGACGCAAACGGACTTAAACAGTAAAAAGCATAAAATGGGTGTTTGTTTTGGCGATTGACTTTAAGGTGAAAAAAGTCATAAGTTAAAAAAAGTCATAAGCCTCAAAATGAAGCTTATTGGAGCTTATGTACTTGTGTGTGTATAAAATAATATTAATAGGAGTATCTTCATATTTTTGGGGATCAATGAGGTACTCAAAATCACTTCTAATCACAAAAATTATTTTATGAAAAATGTTCTAAATAATTTTCTCTTTCTTTAGATAGTAATCTTTTGCTAATTAGAGAATACTTTGGGATAAGAGTTTAGGCAAGTTTTGAGTTTTGTTAATATATGACTGTAGAAATGTAGAGAATAATTAATAATTAATTTTAATCTATTTAGATTTATTATTTAGTTGTTTTATGATTTTATAATCAATTTTTTTTTTATAAACATGTCATAAATTAGTTTCTATATAGTGTTTTTACCCATTAAATTTAGTTTAAATAATTTATTTGGTTATTAGAGGTATTATTGAGGTTTTAATAGGTTTATTTTGTTAGATTTTGAGCTATGTGAAAATATGAGTTAGGATTAAATATTTAAATTAGAGTTTGATATAATTTTAAAGATTTAAGCTTGAAGTGCACAATAGAAAAGATTTTTAGAGTGTACTAATTTAAATTAGAATTTGATATAATTTTATTACAATTATACCATTACCAAATTTTCAAAGTTAATTTTTGAGAAAATTGTGAAAAAATCCCTTCGTGTGTAGATATCTTCCCAGATCCCATTGACAATTAAGTTGCCAATGAGGACTTTTTTCACAATCATCTCTTCATTTTTTCATTTTTCATAATTTTTACAATTTTTTCTCTTAATTAATACAAAAGCCACTTATGCAAAAGTCAAACCAAACATCATTCACTTTTACATAAGTTACTTTAAGTTACTTATCCAATCGCTAATCCAAACACTCATCATTTTACCCAATCTAACTTTTTTCCAATCTTAAGATTCCATAATTTTAAGTAAAAATAAGTTACTTATCCAATCACCAAAACAAACACACCCATTATTATACCTTATTTATAAAAATATCAACAGTCACACCTTCTACACCACCTAACAAAGGCCAATGTAAAAGCCCCATTGTAGAAACGTTTTGTTTTTCTTGTACTTGTGGGAAGAGTTCGACTATTTGCACCCAATATATGTGTTAGTTTGAATTAGTGATTGGTGTAATACCTCAAATTTTACATTCATAAAAAATATTATAAATATTTAAGAAATTCAATAAAATGATGAATATTCATGAATTTGGAATTTATGAATTTATAAATTTTCAATTTCATGGGAAATTGGGCATAAATAATTATGGAATTAATTTGGGTAATTTAAAAAACCCAATATTAAGGTCCAAAAATGAAGGAATATTAAATAAAATATTTTTTCCAAAAATATATGGAAATTGGCCAAAGAAAAATAAGAGAAGAAATTGGATTAGAAAAGCAATGGGAAAATTGTAATTTTACCATATTATCATAAAATTAATTATTTTCTGATTAATTGAATTTAATTTCAATTAATTAAGAAAAATAAAAGGAAAAAATGTATTTAGAATATTTTGGTCAATTTAATATGAATTTATGGAAAATTTGAGCAAAAAGTGAAATTTTGACCAAAATTGAGACTTTACGTATATACGTAACCGGAACAAGTTGTGAAGCCAATTGAGACCGAAGGGAAGGACCCTTAGGTGTCTCCTACATGTTGCAAGAAGAAGGAAATGTTGGTTGGGCTTAATGAGCATGGTTACATGTACATAAGGTTTATGAACATAAAATTGATTTTTTCGAAAGTTTTAGAAATTGTTAAATAATTAGAGCATGATGTTATATATTATAAAACACATGTTGCATCTTCATCCTCAGCCCATTCCCGACGCACATAGTAGCTGAATATGGAGAGAGAACGTTTGGAATTGGAGAGAGAGAAAGGAGAAGAAAAATCACAAGGTAAGCCGATTTCTCCGACGATTTAGCTCCTAACGCGTATAACTCCGACCCTAAGCTACTCTACTTTGTTCTTTAAGGTTTGGAGGCTCAAAAATCAATTATTTAGAGGTTATGGTTTCAGCCATATTGGGGAAAAGCTAGTGGGAGCTTGAGGTAACTTCCAAACATTTGTATATTGTCTATTCTAGTTGCTGTAGGCAATTTAATCAGTGAAATTTCGCCGGATTGTCATTAGTTTTAAATTTTGGAAATGGGTGTGCCTAAGGGTTATTCTGCCCAATTTTAGTTCAAATGGTTGTTATAACTCAATTAGATGGTAAATAAAGTGGTTATGAGTAGAAAGGAACCCGTTTATGGAGCCGAAATCACAAAACCCTGATTTTTCCTAGAGGACCCATAAATTTCGGTCAGAGCTGTAAATGGGTCTTAGAGTTTGATTTAAATGATTTGATGATTCCATTGGATTTAGGAGGGAAAATTAGGTGGGGTTACAGTTGGGCACTTTTTCGGAAAAGGCCGAAAAAGCATAATTACGAAAACGCCCCTGAAATCCTGAAAGTAGGGTTGTCAAGGACAATTTCATAATTTGACATTGAATTTGATAATTTTAAGCATGGAAATGGATTCCTTGGGCAAAAATCTATCAGGATAGCCCTAGTTAAAAATTTGGAAAAAAAATATGCTATCGAGCCGGGCCGGGGTCTTGGGGGTATTTTGGTAAATTTTTACCATAGGCTAATATAAACATAAAAAATACTATGGAAGTATATAAAATGATACTTGGATAGGTTATGACCTATTTCTTGTACATTTAATATTTTAGGACCAAATCAGGAGTCGAAAGTCAACATATTTCACGAGGCACACAAAAGGGGTCGATAGAACTTCGAGGTAGGGACATTATCCTTCATACACCATGTCATAGTTATATGTGTCATTGTTGTAAATGTACTTTATTAATCAACATGTTTTTCCCAGAGAATGGCCAGTAGTGCCAAAGGCACTTACACTGGAGTTGGTGAGAACCCAACCAGTGCAGATTAGTGGGGCCGGGCCCTACTTATGTATACATACAGATGATATGTTTATATTGTTCATTAATTGGTGCATATATGGCGCAGATCATATTTACTTTTCACATTTTCTATGAACAATAACATGTTTCTACTGGGATTCCTTTGAATCTCATCCATTTTTCTAAACCAAACATCTCAGTGGATGCTAGTGGATCAAAAGGCAAGGATGTAGATAAAGGAAAGTGACTGGCACATGTCTCAAGGAGAAGTTAAAGTTCGTGGCCATGTTCTTGAACCCGAACCGGACCAGCCAAAAATCGGCGAACCAACCGGTGGACCGGTCCAGTTCGGGTTCCAATTTTAAAAAAATTATTTTTTCTTTAGAATTTCATACTAATAAGCCTAAAATCTTCATTTTTTCACCGGTTTGACTCCAATTTGGTCCCGGTCTGACCCACTACCCTTAACCTAATACCCTGACGGTTCAATACCCGGTCCGGGTTTTAATACCTTGGTTCGTGGTTATAGATAGCTTATGTTGTAAATATTGTCGCCTTTTGTATCTTGACTTCGGACTGTAAACAAATATTTTTATTAGTATATATGTACTCTTCTGTATGCCTGTGGAACTTGGTCTCTATAACTCTGTGAATATCGAAATGGAAACGGGTGTTGACAATTGGAATTTTTAATAGCAGCTTTTCAATCATGATTTACGGTATATGAGATAAGTTTGTTAAAGGAGTTGTGTCTCGATTTACATAAAAAACAGCTTATAAGTAATGTAATCACTAAAACAAACATGCCCTATATCATGATATGTATGTTGTCATTGATCTGACCAATGTACTGAGTATACTTCTTATGCCCCATAAAAAAATATTAATTGGCAACTTTATAATTTAATATTTTTATCTTTACATATATTGAATCCCACAGGCCACAACCACAAGGCATCATAACAAGTATAATAAAATAGCATGTTTTGGGTCAATAAAAGGTTCAGTTAGTTGGCAGAAGCATTTGGTTGCTTCCAACTTGAGGAGCTACTTGTGGCAAAAGTTTTTTGTTTGATATGATAGCTAGTATGTATAATTGTATATAATTCTTCAGTTAAAAAGCAAGTTATGAAGAAGAGAATATAAATCCTCTCTTATTTAAATTAATTTATTTAAGGACAACGGAATCATCAACATCAATTGAGAACATTGGACTGGTCAACTACAACAAAGTGTGACGTTTAAATAATCAGCACTCAGCAATGATGGTTGACCAATAAGAATGGCTAAAATATTAATTAAATTTTATTAGAACAATATGATTAATAAGATTTGCATAAATAGGTTGTCAATACATATTTCCGTTTCGATAATCACCGTCTTTGACCTTGCCTCGCGACACGTGCGAATCACTTTTCGGAGTCTACGCCTTTACCTTTTATCCCGCTGGCACCTGCTGAGATGTTTATTTTAAAAATAGGGTGAGATTCTGAAGAATCCCCGTAGAGATATATAATCGATATATAAAATGTGAAAATTAAATATGCAATGCACCATATTAAGCAAAAATGAAAGTTCAATTCAATTCACATATAATTACCTCAGCCGAGTCACCGAACCACAGCTAGGATTTTCCGATATACCTTCGTTCGGCATCGAACCACAACTAGGATTTTTCGATATATCTTCGTTGGGCACCGAATCACAACTAGGTACTGTGCCTTTAGCACACAATCATATCACAAAATACATACAATTATTCACATAGTGTATGAAGGATGGTAGTCCCTATCTCAAAGTTTTAACAATCCCTTTTTAGTGTGCCTCGTAAAATGTGTCGCTTCCGGCTTCTGACTCAGTTCTAAAATATTAAATGTATAAGAAATAGGTCATAACCTATCCAAGTATCATTTTAGACACTTCTATAGTATTTCTTGTGGTTATATTAGTCTATTGTCAAATTTTACCAAAATGCCCCCAGGACCTTGGCCCGATAGCATGTTTTCCAAAAATTTTGACTAGGGCTGTTCTGATGTATTTTCGCCCAAGGAATTTATTTCCAGGTTACCAAATTCATTGTCAAATTACAAAAATACACTTGACAGCTCCGATTTAGGGTTTTAGTGGCGTTTTCATAATTATGCTTTTTCGGCTTTTTCCGAAAAAGTGACCAATTGTAACCCCACCTATTTTTACCCATTGAATCCAATGGAACCATATATTTCATGAAAATCTACCTCCTACCCCTCATAACAGTGCTGGCCGAAACTCTTGAAGAAAAATGGAAAAATGTAGTTTTGTGTTTTAACTTACAAAACTTGTACTTTTCTACTTTTAATCCTTCATTAATTCATTTAAACACATCTTAACCATGATTCAAAGAAATTTGGGCAGCATAACCCCTTAGGATTAGGATTTTTTCAAATTTACAACTCAACCAAAAATCACCAAACTAACAACAAACTTCAATATCAACCTCATACAAGTAGAGATTTGAGTTTGGTGTAGTTACCTATTATACTTCTTGGATCCTCTCACTCTAGGCATATCCTCTCTCTCCTCCTTGAGCTAAGAATGATTCTTAAAGATCATGGATTCATGAAGAAACAAGGTTTAGAGGAGGATTTTTCATGCATGCTTACAAGAAAAAGCTTAAGAGTAATGTCTTACCTTAGCTTCTTCTTCCTCCTTCTCTCTAACTCTTTAAAGTGCTTCAAGCTCTCTCTCTCTCTCTGAGTTGACCGAATACACAAAGGGAAGAGAAGAGGAATATGTTTATTAATTTGATTCCCTTCACCCTTTACCATTGATTTAATCAAGGGGCCATAATGTAACACTTGTCACAACCCATACTTAGCTTCCTTCATATTTATGACATACTTACTCCCTTTGGCTTCCATTGACATTGGACTAATATCCTCCCTTGGTTAGCTTTAAAAAAACGTCCCCCTTCCTCTTGCTCCAACTAAACAATTACTACTCTTCCAACTAGACCAATTTTACACTTCAACATGCACTCAAGTAGGCACTCAATTCATCCAACCCTTCACTCAAGCTAATTCCCATTATGCATTCTATCATAACTTCATGTAGTGTACTTCATTACCATCTTCATGTAGCATTTTGACATGTGCTCTTGGAATTCAATCATCATTTAATCTCCTCTTCATATGATAATGGTTGTTAGCATATTAGATTTCATTAATCAATTTTCCCTCCATACACCTCATGCTAGTTGAAATTTTGGAAAAACAAGGGAAGAAAAATGGTTTCAACATTTTCATAATTCCCTTAATTGATTTATGCCCAAGTCCTTTTAATTTCAAAAATCTTGATTTATTCTTGATGGAATATTCTAATTATAGATTTTCCTTTATATTCCTTGATTATTTGAAATTAACTCCAACTAATGGGAAAATAATTAATCTTGAGCTAAATTGGCAAAATTATGATTTTGCTATTACCTTTGTAATTTAATTCCTTTCTTGAATTAATTTGCCCATTTCCTTATGAATATGAATATTTCAAAATTCATAAGATCTAAATTTCATGAATATTCACCATTTTATTAAATTTTTTATTTAATTACAATATATTTTTTGTGAATATAAAATTTGGGGTGTTACATGGGTTGTCCCAAATACAACAAACTAAAGTTTATAGAGCACTTTTATAGCATATTAACTTAATTAACAATCCAATATACTTGGTTCTGCAAGTTATGCTACAGACTTACTTTATAGTTCACCAATACATCCATTCATTATAAATATATACAAGATTTTAAAATTAATTTACGAAAAAAAAGTGTTAAAATAGAGCGATCAAGACAGGATAAATGAGTTAAACGAGTCTACCCTTCACAAGCTAAATGGATTAATGGTAGAGTTACTAGAATCAAATCAAGAATAATGCAAACAGGTTAAAAAAAGAGAATATAATGGAGATTGAAGACGTAGATAAAGAAAACCCACAGAAATTATGAATGTGAGCTCATTGATAGGGAAAATGGCATGATTTTTGAAATGGGTAAAATAAAATGAGGGGTTTGATACTGCCTAATGTATTTTGAGTAACCAACTCTAATTTCGGGATTCATAACTATCCCTCTTATTACAAGTGTCTCCTATAAGACTCAAACTCAAAACCCAAAAGGATATAGTGAAGTCTTACCCCGCTAAATTAATTCTGTTTTGGTTCTTCTTTTCTAATATATAATTTCAAAATTGTCACTGTCTTTTTTTATTACATCAGTGTTTTTATTATCAACATATATTAGTAGAGTAAAAATTGTTTTCTTCAGTAGTAAATGGACAAACTCATCACTTTGGAACTCATTTTGACAACTCTAGTTAAAAGTTAATGGATTAATTTGAAAAGTGGCTTATATAATGTATGTACTACTTTGTGTTAATTAAGAAATTTTAAAAAAGCTGACAAGTCATGGATTGCTTGGAGAAGGCCATGTGTTTTGTACTATTAAACAAGATAAAAAAAAAATTCATGTGGTGGATGGGTCCTTAGTAATAATAATCAATGATAATAATGGTCCTTGGTATTGGACGCTTCTGTGTTTGGGGGGTCAAGAAAACCAAACATCATAGCCTGAGATATGTCATTAATTTCTGTATTATGTACAATGAAGCTGTCAGTGAGAGAGTTTCCAAACACTTATAGCCCGTTTGATTCGATTACATGAGAGAGGATTACATGTAATCCTGATGTAATAGAGTGATTAGAGCGTTTGGTTGCGCTTATGTAATGTAAATAGGATTACATTTTGTAATCCTGATTACATCATTTGATGTAATCAGGATTACACTGCTAGAACTGATAAATAAGGATGCAGACATCCTGTAATCAAGAGAAAATGACACTATTGCCATTATAATTTTTAAAATTGACCAAAGTGTTCACCCATAAATGCTATTAAATATTAAATAAGTTTAATTGTTACCATTAAATATTAAAAAATAATTAATAATATAGAAAATTAAGAAATATTCCCCCATTAAAAATTAAAAAATTATATTCCACCTTTACAAAATATTAAAATATATCATTAAATAATATTTTCATCATTAAATATTAAAAGAATTAACATGAGCCTAACTTATATACCGTATAATATTTTTACCATTAAATATTAAAAAATTACCATGAATCCAATGTATATATTGCACAGAATTAAAAAAATTATTATGAACCCAATGTGTACATTATTATATGTGTAGACAAGGTTAATTTTATCCTTTATTATATTTTTCCCATATATTCTCATTTTTTATGTAATCCAACCAAACATTTTTATACATATACATCATCTTTCCTTAATGACGAACCAAACAAATTATGTAATCATCATTACATTGCATTGCATTCCATTACATTGCATTGCATTCCATTACATTACATTACCTCCAATTCCGTGAACCAAACGGGCACTAATAACTTGGCAATTAGGGAAAATTTCATGCCATTTTTAGTGAATCATTCAAGGACTTCTTCTTATTCACTCCAACTCACACCTTCTAATTCCTAGCAAACCTCCAACTTTATTATCATAATCTCAATTTCACATGTAACATTATCTTATATACTCCATCATTAGATGCTACGTCAGCTCCTTCATATATATAAGACCCAATTGACTTATGTGAAGAGATTACTGAAACTAAATGAATTAACTTAATTATAATATGTCACGTGACCTTTTTAAAATATTTATGTGTATTATTGATTATATATTAGTCTATAAATCAGGAAAATTAATTTAGAGAAAAATTATGAATATAATTATTTTAAAGTAATTTATTTAGTTTTATTAATATTTCCAAATCAATAAGTTGAATCTTATATTAAACACCAAAGATGGTATAAGAGTTAGATAAGAGATTTATTATTTTGTTATTAAATATAAGACATCGACTCACTAATCTTAGTTAGGATTTTTATACATCCCTATTCCTTTTTTTTTTTTTGCCTTCAATTATACGAATCTGGCTTGCGTCCGCTGCTCCTCCTGTCCGCTGCCCGTGCTTTTCCTGAAACTACACCGTTTTGGTGTAGTTTTGGGGGTAAAAAATGATGGGGGTTGAATTTTTTTTTTAAAAAAATGATGTCTAGTATTTTGAAGTATTTCTTTGGATGTATCTAATATCTTAAAATATTTTTTAAGTAGTATGTAGTATCGTAAAATAATTTTTAATGCTTTTAACTCTTAAAATATTTTTTCAGTTGTACTCAGTCTCAGTCTATTAGCAGATTGATTGCAATGTCACCCTCAATGTATTTTTTCAGCTCCAAAAATTACTTTAAAATATTTTTTGATGCTTTAAACCCTTTAAAACATTTTTTCAGTTGTGCCTAATATCTCAGGAGATTGATTACAATTTTACAGTTAATGTATTTTTCTTAATAGTAACGAGCATCCAATAAATCAGTGTCTTAAGTTTTGGATACTCGTTACTATTAAGAAAAATACATTAACTATAAAATTGTAATCAATCTCCTCAGACATTGGGTACAACTGAAAAAATGTTTTAAAGAGTTTAAAGCACATAAAAAATATCTTAAAGTAATTTTTGGAGCTGAAAAAATATATTGAGGGTAACATTGCAATCAATATGCTAACAGACTGGGTACAACTGAAAAAATATTTTAAGAGTTAAAAACATTAAAAATTATTTTAGGATACTACATACTACTTAAAAAATATTTTAAGATATTAGATACATCCAAAGAAATACTTCAAAATACTAGACATCATTTTTTTAAAAAAAAATTCAACCCCCATCATTTTTTACCCCCAAAACTACACCAAAACGGTGTAGTTTCAGGAAAAGCACGGGCAGCGGACAGGAGGAGCAGCGGACGCAAGCCAGATTCCAATTATACATCCCTATTCTAAAATATTAAGGACCCACTTTATCTCTCAAGTTCATAATTTTTTCCCTCAAATTAAAGCATCCCTATTGATTATTATACATTCCATCAATGGATAGATATAATACACATAGTTAAAAAGGGTATTTTAAAAAAAATTAAGGCAAGTTTATTACAAATAATTAACTTATATTCTTAATCTTAATATTCACATATTAGTTATTTAGTCCGATAGTGCCTACATTAAGGGCCCAGAGGAAGTACCTTTCGAAATTTATGCATAATGTAACTTCTTCGTAGATCATGTGTGTGTATTGATTCAATTCAATAATTCTCATTGTTGGATTCAAAAATTACACCCGTGGCACGGATGAAATTTTATAGTAAATTCAGTAGAATTTAAAGTGACATATCATCAATTTTTATGGATTTTTACCAATTTTAAATTTATCAGATGCAAACTGTTTCACAAAATAACATTTAAAGACTAAATCATAGACAATAATTAAATTTTGATAATAATATTCGTGCGTACACTAATTTATTTCATTATTGTCCTCTTTTGATGGTCCATCTTAGAGGTGAATCTTCCTTGCATGATTTTTCCTTAAATTTTCCTACTATTATAAGCATATTAATTAGTAGCTACTTATAACGAGTGAGCTTTTTTTTTTTTTTGTAAAATTATATTTCTGTAAAAATATTTTGTTACTTTTGTAAAAACCAGGGTTCACGAACTTAGACCACCGGCCGGTAGACCAGTCCGGGTTCCTATTTAAAAAATAAAATTTAAATTTTTTTTTAGAATTTTATATTAATAAGCTTAAAATATTCAATTTCTTACCGGTTTAGCTTCGGTTTGGCCCCGATCTAACCCACTGGCCCTTAACCCAATACCCCAACTAGTCAATACCCAATCCGAGTCAATGAACCTTGGTAAAAACTATGTATTAGATTGGTGCGAATGCCATTCAAACCCACTTATCCATAGACAAAAGTTAATGATTTTTTTTTCCTTATATTTTTGGGCCACGAACCAAATGTTGATCTTGTAAAGCTAGTAATCTTAATTAAATTCCACATCATTAATTTAGAAAGTTGAGGGGACAGAATCAGAATCTGCCTAGAATATTTTATTATTTAATTACAATTATATAAATTATCTCATCTCTAGCTAGCCAGTGATCTTTATTTTCGTATCCCAAAAACATAATATATTAATTTGAACATATTACACATGTATGTTGTCTCCATTTCATTAAAGAAAATATAAAAATAAAAGAAAAACAAGTGTCCAAATGCTGTTGAGAGATTCTTGATCTCAAAGGAAAACTGGTGTAGTTAATTATTAAGATCCCGCCACAAGATGCAATGCAATATATTCACTTATGTGTAAGACATGTGATTGGATAAGGTTTTTTTATTAAGGAACCAATCCTTGGAATTAAAGCCAATTTTAGTTGAAGTCTCTAAAAAAAATATGCTTCTGATGTGGTAATGTCATTTGGCAATAGTAGGAACTTTAATTTGGTTAAATATGGCATACATTAACTTCAATAATTGATTCCTTACGCAAAGAAAAGATTATATAAAAAATAACTTAACCGACCACAACTTTAAGAATTAAAAACTCTGCCTTTTAGTGTGTATGTGTGTGTTAAGTGTGCAAATTATTCTTATTTCATTAGTTAAATCTAAATTTGAATCATGTTTTTATTAGAAAAATTCTCTCTTTTTAAATAAATTAAAGAGAAAATTAAACAATAAGAAATACAAGAAGTGATAAACAAGCATACACACACACACAAAAGTACAAGACTATTACAAAAACCCTTATGAAAGATAACAACTGAACATATGGATAACAATAACATGTGAGATAGATACCAAATGATAATGATCCAAGCATCAAAAGATTATTATTATTATTATTATATATATTCACATCTCCATAATGCTCAAATTGACATCAACTCCACGATAAAACTCTCTTAATGCAATTTTCTTAAAACCTCATAACTCAAATTTGAAGCCTTGCCTATAGATGTCAAATCTTTTACGATACAATTTAATCTTAATAGAAGATTTTATAACCGTTTAAATATAAGATTTGAAATTTGAATTCATGTTAATACAGAAAATGTAATATCCCCAATTTTGGGATTGGAGGCTTGGGAATAAGCCTTAATTAAGTTGACTGCTAAGCCCCGGTTTAGTAGATGTTCCAAATTTATCCCCTATTGATTTCTATATCTTTGGGGTATTAAGAAAGTAAAATGGTGAATTTTGGAGAATATAATTATGTTTTCGGTGAAATCGCCTATGAGGTAGTGAGCTTGTCATATGATTTTGAATGAACAAATGATGAGCAAAAATTATGATATTTTACAGGATGAAAGTAGACATCCGAAACTTTAATTTGATAGGTCATATGACTCAATTAGAGCTATACACAAAAAGATATGAATTTTTGAAGTCAGCACAAATAAACTGTGAAATTTCTGGAACAATATGCAAAGATTGAAATTCTGGGAATCTTGTGATTCCAGAAAGCAAAAGTATATATTTTTTCTTGAAATTAGACTCAATAAGGGTTCTATAGGCTTTGGAATCACTCTAATTCAATTTTTCTAGAATTAATTATGATTTTTCAAAGTTTGGGCAGAAATCTGCCAGAATTTTGTAAAATCCGAATTTTGGAAAATTAAACAATTGATTAACATATTATAATATAAATGATAAAAGGAAAATCATCATCTTCCTCCCACCATTTCAGACGTGCTGCAGCCAAGGAGAGAGAGAGTTGTGCTCTTTTAGAGAGAGAAGGAGAGGAGAAAACTCACAAGATAGGTCGATTTCTTCGGTGAATTTGTACCTAACGTGTATAATCCTTCTCCTAAGCTTCTCTTCTATGTTGTTTGAGGTATTTGAAGCAAGATTCATGGTGTTTTGAAGTTAGGGTTTCAGCCACAAGAAGGAAAAGCTAGTGGGAGCTTGAGGTAACTTCCAAACTCTTGCATATTGACTATTCTGGCTGCTATAGACAATTTAATCGGTGAAATTTCGCCGGATTGTCTTTGTGTGTAAAAATGGAAAATGGGTTTCCCTAGGGGTTATGCTGCCCAAATTGATACTAAATGGTATTTTTAACCTAATGGGATAGTCAATAAAGTGGTTAGGAGTAGAAAGGAACGCGTTTACGCAACCGCAACCGAAAAACCTCAATTTTCCCCTTAAAACCTATATATTTCGGTCAGCATTGTAAATGGGTCTTAGAGTTGGATTTTCAATGATTTGATGGTTCCATTGAGTTCAAGAGCGAAAATTAGGTGGGGTTACAGTTGGGCACTTTTTTGGAAAAGGCCGAGAAAGCATAATTACGGAAACACCCCTAAAACCCTAAAAGTAGGGCTGCCAAGGGCAATTTCGTAATTTTTCATTGAATTTGATAATTCTGAGTCCGGAAATGGATTCTTTGGGTGAAAATATGTCAGGATAGCCCAGGTTAGAATTTCGAGAAATGTACAGCCGGATCGGGTATGATGGGGCCGGGTCCCCGGGGGTATTTTAGTAATTTTTAAGATAGACTCATATAACCCCCATAAACACTATGGAAGTGTCTAAATAGTACATTTGACATTGTAGGATTGAATATGGAGCCCCGAGCTGTTTGCACGTCAATCGAGGCACGTGTTTCGAGGCGGGAAAGGGTTAAGGTAGGGGACTTACCTTTCTTGCATGTATTTGATATATTTGCTTGTGTAGTGATGTATGTGATTGCTTTACTTGATTGTGTAGAGTATATTTGAATAAATGAAGCTCTGTTTCTGTTTTCGCTGTGGCCATAGTCTTGTTGTATGAAACATTGAGCATGCAGAAATATCATTATGGGGCATACATCTAGATAAAGCTAACATGTCATACACATAGCATCAATCATGCATGCATTATGGTATCTGTTTCCTACTGAGATTCTCTCGAATCTCACCCTCCCCTACCAACAATTCAGACAGGAGACGACAGAAGATAAGCAAACAACAATGCAGAGTACCGTACGAGGGGATTACAGTAGTGGAACGAAGACGGGAAGAAGTTTCCGTTTCACTAGGATGAGTTTAGACACCCTAGTAGCCTTGTGCGGCTACCTTAATCGTAAGTATCATGTACAAACCCCTATGGGGAATTTATGTAATCATGCACATATTATCAGTATAGTTATACTATTCCTGTGTTGCCTACCGAACCATATATCATCTTCCGCGAATACTCTGAAAAAGGTGAAAATTAGATAAGGGCGTGACAGAAAACACTGGATAATACTCATGTATGACCAAATTATATATCCCTCTAATTTTATTTATAAGGCACCTCATCAAATTTTTCACATGAACGTATAATTTTACACATCATATATTATTGTGTTTACTTTATATTCATGAGGTTCTCCCTCCAGTTCAATTTATAAGAATTTGATAGCCGAATTACATAATTTAAAAAAGTGATTAAATTTAGTTAAAAATTAATAAATATGTCTGAAATAAATTTTTTTCTCAAATATGTCCTTATTTATTAGGGACAAATGTTTGTGTGTGTGTGTGTGTGTGAGAGAGAGAGAGAGAGAGAGAGATTAAATATAAGCATCACAACCCTTTCAATGAACGCAATATGTATAATTAATGAGGCACAAAAATGGAAAAAAAAAACTCATTAAATGTTCAGACAACTCTTATAGAGCTCTTATAAAAAAGACCAAAGCAATTCAAATTTTGAGCTCTTATAAAAAGAATCAGGGAGAGTATAATATGTGTTGAATGATGATAAAGTTGGAAAATTATTGATTTTTTGGTAGAGTTAATGAAATTCAAGGTTTTCATTGATCAGTATGAAATATGCTAGAAGTGACTTATAAATAGAATCAGAAAAGTATACTAGAAGTTAAGATATTACTTGCTAAGGGTCTAAATATTAGACATATTTGGGGAGTTGATCTTGATCCTAAGTATAAGACAAAGTTTTCATATTTATCAACATTTTTCTAATTTACCCCTATTGATGCTCCTAACAATAATCAAGGAGGAGAAAGAAGGGGAGAATTGAGGAAGATGATTAGAACATTTTAGAAAATACATATCATATTAACTAATTCAACTAACTTCCTTGATCTAATCAAATTATATAAATATGTCTTATATTCAAGACCGGAGGGAGTATTATACATCAAATTATTTATTTATTTATTTATATTGTTGATGAAAAATATTGATGTTGAGGGTGGCGCGGTGTGAGGAAGTGAACTGGAATGTCCCCTAACGACATTCCACAAAGTAGTGTTAAGAGGGCATCTTCCATAGTTGGCACATGCCTTCTATTTTGACCTTTATTTTATATAACATTCCTCTTCCTTTCAACTATTTGTTAACTCCTTAATTAGAAGTCTAAGCTTCCATTATCATTTGGATTTGTTCCCTAACGACCACTCATTACCTCGTTTTATTATGCTTTCATGTTCTTTATTATATCATATTTGAACTCGCACGTTAGAGATGTTTAGATTAATGAGCAACATTATTGGAACATTACTGTAAACTATAGCCACAATATTGTCAAGTTTCCTAATCACACATGGTCACGTATCATATTTTTGAAATGTTATTATTTAAATATAATTACTCCACATATTTTTCAAAACATTTGTAAATAGAGCATCAAAATATTTTTATAAAAAATATTCATCAAGTTCTATTTATAAGTTAATAAGTTTTCAACTTTACCCATATGTGATATGAAGGAATGAGTAAGAATCGACAAGCTCAAAAAGATAAATTATAGATGAAATTGTGAATTTATGTAATAAATTTAATCAGGCGACTTGTATAAAAGAGAAATACTCTCTCTAACTCATAAATAATTAACTACCACAAGAGGGTTATATAAATGTTATCATCTAATGCTCAAGTTTCACAAACTTTTGATGTGTATTTTGGGCTTCCTTTCAAGCCCATTTAGGCCTTCTTTTAGCTCCACACGCTGGGCCCAAATCTAAACAATACTTCAACATGGAAGCCCATAAAAGGATCATCAAAGGAAGACATTTTGACAAAATAGATCTTGGCAAATCTCTAGAATGAGTATAATTCATGCACATATGGCGACTTTGAGAAATTAATGAATCATCTATATCAAATTGATATATTATTTATAGAAAACCATACTATTTATAAAATCTAAATAATGCAACTTAATTATAGAAAAGAAGGCAATACATATAATTAATTAGGGTTAAAAAAGAAAAAAAAAAGTAGGGTCAATATGATTTTTGGTCCCTCAAGGTAGAGCCGGGAAAACGGGCCAAGTCCGTCAGGCCGGCCCTGTAGGGCCTCGGGTTTAAAAGGGCCGGCCTTGGAGGGCCTCGGGCCGGCTCTTTAGGCCGGTTTATTTTTTATTTTTTATACTTGGAAAGGAACCATGTTATATTTTTGAATTACCTTATTGAATCTATATGTCACTATGTCCTTATATTGTATAGAGTATGATTTTTGAGTATATTGTTTTGTCTAATTGAATCATATTGTGATTTTTGAGTATATTGTTCTGCCTATTTAGACTAAAATCATATTATATACTATTCTGCCTGATAGAGTATGATTTTTTATGGAGGTTGTAATTATTTTACTACTTGAACCTACTGCTCAAAGTGAAACACAATCAAATGTCCTTGAAATTGATGATAGTGGCGAAGAAGGTGAAAATGATACTCGTCATACTCATGTTGTTTAGATTTTAGAGTATTTAGCTTCTTGCCTTCTTATACTTTGGCATTTGTGTGAGTTATTTATGGATATGATTTTATCTTTGATTATACATTAGTAACTGTGTTTATTTGTTACAAGAGACGTGTTATTTAAACCTTAATGTTGACAACATTTATGTATTAAATTAGAACTTTAATCGTTGTTATTTACTAATTATATCTCTCTGGGAAAAATATGTAGGAAAAATAGTTAAATATTGTGAAAAGGATTTCCCAGCCCTGCGGGTCGGCCCTGGCCCTGATGCTTTCGGGCCGGGCCTTGAAAAACTGCAATTTTCCTGACCCCGAGCCCTTTAGGGCCGGCCCTATTAGGCTCTGGCCCATTAAGGGCCAGCCCTATAGGGCCGGGCCGGCCCTGATTCCCAGCTCTACCTCAAGGTTTGAACAATGGGTTTTAGTCCATCAAGGAGTAAAATGATCCATATTTTTAATTAATTATATGGATCAATGTTTTAAAAGGAATGAAACTTAAAGGAACAAAACCTCTTTTTTAAAACTCAAGGAATCAAAATTAAAATGAAGACAAACTTGAAAAATAAACAATTATATTAACCCAAAAATATATTAAATGTTAAGACATATCCAAAATGTAGCTTATATAAAAAACCAAACTCATTCAAAAAATTGTCGCATACAAAAGGGGAGAGGAACCCCTTCTTTTCTCTTTTTATTCCCTTCCACTTTTATAATAATTAGACCAACATTTAAATGGTTCAAATTTGATCTATTATAAAATTATTATCAAAATGTTAAATTATTAAAAGAAAAATAATTTATTAAATTCAAATTGCTAAATTTTGATATGGATAGTTAAATATTACAATACAGAAAATAACATTATTTTATATAAAATTTAGACCATTCAAATATTTATCTTATGGTTAAAAAATGAAGAGGAGAGAAGAGGATGAAAAAGGAAAAGATGTTACCCTCCCAAAACAAAAAGTACCAGAGGGAGTATAAGGTATGGTTTAAAAAGAAATCAATCTAAAAAAAATCAATGTAAAAGAAAAATCATATTTGGGGCATTAATGATTGTATGATGTTTCTTCTTGTTTTACATTTGGTTTCAGCTAATAAATGATTAAAGAACATTCAATTTAATGCATTAAATAGGGGTGGGGGAAATTGAAGTACTCCATTCAATCCATAGTATAAGACATTTTTAGAAGATATGTATGATCAAGAATATAAGTCACCTCCATTTTAATTAATGTTTTTTTTTCTGTTTTGCCTATGTGATTAATACACACTTTCTAACTTTGCCAACCGATTATATTCACCTCCCTAAAATAATATTTCCAATATAATTAAATACATTTCTTAATAAGGATAAAATTAATAAAATTATATTTTAAGACATATTAAATAATTTACCCGTTTTTTTTTATTTCCTGTAATATAATTTAAGTTCCCTAATCTTGTGGACTGGAGGGAGAACTTAAGATTTTCTTTTGACAGATTCGATGAATTTTCCAACATCTTATGTTCTAGAGGGAGTATAAATGTGGCCCAACATGAATAATGCATAGCTTGGGAAATGTGCTATATTATTATAACATTTCCTCCTATATTTAATTTTTATTATGAGACTTCAAACTTCTCTCCTTTACCATTCCTACCCACTTTCTCTTCACTACTCATCTTTATGCTTAGATTAAAATTTGAGCAGTCCAGGATATAATATCTTATAAATTTACTAATAAAATACTTCCTCTAGTCATTTATATAAAGAACATTCTCTCTAATAAAGGTGGTCCTTTTTTTGAATAATAATCAAATATATTAGATAAAACGATGTTAAGCACACTACTCTTCTAAATTTTAAATTTGGAGGAGCGGCAATGATTTAACAATATTAGGAGGGGATTAGGGATAGGGGATGCACAACTGAACTTTACAAATACAAAATATGAAAGCATAAGAGAAATATCTTCGCGCACCACATCTGATTGAGTAGGAGCATGATTAATAATAAAAGATGGAATCTTCTTCGGGAAAAATGATGTTAGCCTGTGAGAGCGTTGGAAAAGAGGATTTTTCGATATCCAGAACAAACAAGCTCTAAAACATCTCTTAATGAAGCAATTCTTTCCACCAGAATTAGGCGAAGCAAGCCATTCAAGTTTTTGAATAGGTTGCTGCTGAAAGCAGATCCAAGAGGTGATATTGAACTCCTTCTCCTTATTGAACTTTGAGAATAAAATAACCCAGTCGTCGTGATTAATTGATGGGGTCACTGACTCTGAAGATGTATGTTGTTTAGATATGCTTCGATCAATAATATCATGATCAAAATCTGCATGAAAAGACATATGGGCAAATGAAATTGCATTGTTAATTCCTTGAATTACTTGTAAAGTGTTTGCCTTGACACCTCTATGAAGAAAATTGTTCCTTGTTCTCCATATAACATTCAGCAGGATGATTCCATGAACTAAGTTAGTGTGACCATCATCATGAAGCTGGTTTAGGGTGATTTTTAACCAAGAACAAAATGATTCAAAAGATGAGTGTTTAGCCATAATCGAGAAGCTTCCAAACTACAGGGCTCTAGAGAAAGGACATTCCCAGAAAAGATGAGCAACAGTTTCATAACATGAACAACCAAAAAGGCATAAACCTTTCACATTAAGATGATGGTTTTGGAGGATATCACAAGAGGGAATTGCACTGTTAAGTAATTTCCAAATAAATAATAGATATTTATAAGGAAGTGAAATGGACCATAAAAATTTCCAAAAAACATCTGTTTGCCAAGAATCAGAAGAATTCAGAAGCAAAAAGCCCTTCTTTGCTGAATAAATACTTGAAGAGAAGAGTTACCTTTCCAAATTAATCTATCTTGAACTCCTGAAAAAGAGAGAGGAGTATGAAGGATAAATGTAGAAACCTAATCAGAAAACAAAGATTTCACCACTGGAGCATTCCATTGGAGAGGTTTCCAACTACATGAAGTATGCATAACAAGATCCTCAACTTTGTGATATAAACCAACTGTTACAAGACTTGACTGCATGGGCCACCAATATTGATGGTTTAATACAATGGAAGATCCATTTCCAACTTTCCACTCAAGATTATTCAAGATAAGATTAATACTGTCAAGAATCCCTTTTCAGATCCATGATGAGTTATATGGTTTCTTAATGATGGGGTTTTGAGAGAGATCAATGTATTTTCTCTTCAAAGTTGATCCTAGCAAAGATGATGATAGAGAATAAATGATTCTCCATGACTGTTTAGCTAACATGGAGATATTTACTTTTTTAATTGATCTCATTCCTAAACCTCCTTTATGATGAGGAAGGAATAAAACATCTCTCTTTAAAATATGGATGATCTTTTTCTTACCAGATGCTCCCCAAAAAAAATCAAGACATCTAGAGTCAATCCTGTTATAAATATAAGGAAGGCGAACACAAGAAAGCAAGTATAAATTGGCAGCCGATAGAACAGACTTTATCAAAGTCAGTCTCAAAGCTTGAGAAAGTAATTTTCCTTTCCACGTTGCAGTATGTCTGTCAACTTCTTCCAATACTTAGTTGTAGATGTCTTGCTTACTTCTACCTGGATCAATCTATGAGCCCAGATATTATCCAAGTTTTGTGGAATATCCAATATTGAATATTCTTGCCAATTCAAACTTCAGGCTATTATCAACATTTGGACTAAAAATCAAGGTCGACTTATTTTTATTTATCATCTGACCAGACCAAGAACAATACAAATCCAAAACATGTTTGGCTAAGTCAAAACATTCCTTATTAGCCTCCATAAAAAATAATGAATCATCAGCATAGAGGGGGTGTGAAACAGGGAGAGAATCACGACAGATTTTAACGCCTTTCCATTGGCTATTCATTTCCATTTTCACAATCAAACAGGAAAGGATATTGGAAGCAATGATATACAGATAGGGAGAGAGAGGACCCCCCTCCCTTATACCACATTTTGGAGACATAGAATGAATTATATGGCCATTCAGCAAGATATTATAGTGAACCGTGGAGATACATTGATTTATGATTTTGATCCACTTCCTAGGAAATTTCATCTTCTCTAAAGCAATTGAAATAAAGGACCAAGACAGTCGATCAAAAGCCTTCAAAAAATCTACTTTGAGAGCTGCTAATTTTTTCCTCCCTTTTCCTGAAGAATGAATCTGTGATATAAGATCAGTGGCTAACATTACTTCAAAAAAGCACTCTGATGAGGGGCAATGAGATTCTAAAGAGGAACCTTGAGACGGTTACAAAAGACCCTGGAGATAATTTTATAAAGGGCATTACTGAGACTGATAGGTCTTAGATCTTTGAAGTCTTGGGGATGGTCAGTTTTTGGAATTAAAATGATATTTGTTTTATTGATGGATTTAAGAAGATGCTCAGACTCCCATAAAGAAACCACCATGTTGTAAATATCATGATTAATTAACTCCCAATTTCGCTGGTAGAAATCAGCGTGATAACCGTCACGTCCTGGAGCACTATTTTTTGGTAAATCAAAAACAACTCTCTTAATTTCTTGTGAGGACAAGGGTTTCATTAGCGCTGAACGTCTTCCTCCATTAGAAAAGGAACTTGAAGGTCTTGTAATTCTTGGCAAAGGGAATTTGGATCTAGATCATCCTGTAGCTGATAGATATCTGAGAAGTAAGAAGGCCATTAACCTAATTTCCTCATGATCAGATGTCCAGATGCCATCTGCATTTCTTAAGCAGGTAATAGAGTTCTTTAATCTTCTTCTATTAACAAAAGCATGGACATACTTAGTGTTCCTTTCTCCCTGAACTTGCCATTTGATTTTAGCTCTCTGAGACCAATAACTCATTTCACAATCATACAAAATTCCAATTCATGCTTTAGCTCATTTATTTGCCCCATTAAATTCGGACAGATTGATGAACTATCATGAATTAAAGATGACAAAAATTTTAATCTTGATTCAGAATTCTTGATTCTTTGTCCAATGTTTCCAATATTATTTTTACTCCAGGATATTAAGGAAGAAAGAGTCCTTGTAATTTGCATTGAACCTGAAAACCAGGAGACCTTATAGAATGCTGCAGCCAACAATTCTTGATGATGAGTTCACTTTCTTTAAATAGATTCCAATAGAATTCAAATTTGGGAAATTTTGTTCTAATTCTGTCCAGCTTAGTAGATACCACAATTGGACTATGATCAGAAGCCGCTAATGCAAGAGTATTTACATGAGAGAGAGAGGAAATGTGTTTGCCCAAGCCAAATTTCCAAAAGCCATAGCAAGTCTTTCAAGAGTTAAATTATCCCCTCTTTTATTGTTTGACCATGTAAATTTATGGCCTTTCTGATTTAAATTGACCAATTTACATTGATCAATACATCTCCCAAAATTTGGCCTATTACTTGAGGATCCATTCGCAGATAATTAATTAGAGGAAAAAAGAATTTGATTAAAATCTCCCATGACTAACCAAGGGCCATCGATAACTACTGCAGTAGAAATAATCCAATTCCAAAGAATGTGATGATTAGATGAAGATGGAGGACCATACACAAACGACACAGAAAAGGAAGACATACTTATATTACCATTCATCTTACAATGACAAACAAAAGCAGATAATTCAAGAACATTAACATCCAAAAGAGGGGACCATGCAACAATCATACCACCCCCAATCCTAATGGCATCAGTGCCTACATAATAAGGATATCCTAGATTAATTAAAGGTGAATAGGGTGCATCCACTAAAATTTTTGTTTCAGATAGGAAAATAAACTCAAGGGAAGACTTATTTACTAGATGCCTGCACCTTTGAACCGCCGTGGTTTTGCGAAAACCATGACAGTTCCAACCTAAGAACTTCATGGATTAGGGGGAAGCTTTTGAGAGGTAGCTTCTCGAACCTTGACGTAAATAGAGTTAGCAGAAAAAGACTTGAGACGCTTAGCAATATGGTCAATAGTCAAATGAACTTCCAAGCTTTTTTTCTTGGCAGAACAACCTTGATCAGCTGCTATAATGTCCTCTGGATGATCAAAACTAGAAACAGAGACAGGGAATGATGACTGATCAATAATAACCGAAGGAGGCTTCATAGAGATCAAGATAAAGCCCTTTTCCTCAGGATTGATGGTCTCAAGAGAATAAACTAGCAGACCCTTTCCATAAATTGAGTAGTAAAAGGGAGGTGAGCAAAAGAAATGAGACACAAAATTTTGATGGGTGTTAGGGATAATCTGCCAATCATAAAAACCAGATCCTTTCAGCTGATATGATATACCAAAAAATTCAGGATTGTCTTCAATTTCGTCCTTTTGAATATTCCACCAATTTATTAAATTACTCGGAAGGCTTAGGGAATGAGGTAGCATGAACCATTTTGCAGATCTCAGACGAGCTATAGCTTCCTGCGGAATATAGAACCCTGAACTATTAGCGTCAGACACAGATTTACCAAAGATTTTAAGACACTCTTTCATAAAGCTGACAATTTCCTCTTTTAGTGCAGTGACCATATTAGTAATTCTTCTTCTCTTTCCTGGAACATTACCCTCAGTCATGAAAGGAAGTGGCATTGGTTCAGAAGAATCCAAAGGCATGAGATTAGAGGATTGTTCTAGATCAAGCATTGAAGATACTGGAGAAGTATTTGGATGAAAAGGAGATGGATATGTTGGATCCAGGAAGTCAGGAGAAATAGGCTCAATCAAATTATCATCATTGGCCATATCAGGATTAGGTAGGGGATTGAGATCATTCCACTGAGGTTCAGTATTATCAGAATGATGAGGTGAGTTTTCAAAAAATTGTTGGGGGCTCATTTATGAAGATAAAGATGGGGAATCAGGAGGAACATCCACAATCATTTCGTCCTTAGCAGAATCATTAGAGTCTGATGAATCCTTATTAAAAGAAAAGTGGAAAATTACTGCATTAAAATTCCCATGGGGAAATATAACACCCTCAAATAAATAAATTGTGATTTATATAACTTTTGAAAATATAACTTGAAGATTTTGTTTTAGTGTGTATATATATATGCTTATGTAAGGAAAGTCCATATAGGTATGGAGAAAAGTGCAAAGAGTTACATGAAGAAAGAGAATGATACATAAAAGAAGTTACTTTATTGAAAAATCAAAAGGAAACGTGTGAAGACAAGAAGGCAAATAAATCTACTCTTATATACATGACGTGGAGAAGAAATAAAGAATTGACGTGGAGAGAAAGAAAAAAAAAATATGGATAAGAAGATTATAAATGCAAGGGATAAGGATGGCACATAATGGTAAGTCGGTGTAGAAATGATATAAAAATAGGCATCTCTCTCACTGCAGTAAAATCAGTACTACTTCAGAAAAATAAAAACGCAAACAAAGACCAGTCACTTACCGCAAGCAAAGTAAGAAACTTTTCTTATTGAGTAATAATACCCTGTAGAGTAATACTTTCTGATCTGATTCAACTTATTTATTTTCTTTCTAAATTAATAAATTATATTTATGTCTTTATCATGTTTTTGTAAGCTAATATTTCTGGTTTTTGAGAAAAATGCCAGATATTGTTGCCGTGTGAAGATCTTGTGTTCACCTATTAGTACTATGTGATTAATTGTGGATCCACTCTAGGGGACGCCCTAGCATATCTATGTGATGTGATTTAATGGGTGCTCAAGAAATCAATGTATCTGTGCTATTTTTCTCACTACATGAAATCTGGTGTTTTCCTGTTATTCTTTTTCTTGTACAAATTTTGAGACAGGGTTAAATATATTTTCTGTTTAAAAGCAGCTGGGTATTATTAGTTGAAAATTTTATTGTTATTACTCATCTTTGTTTACGTAATGCCCAGATGCCGGTTACTGAGATTTCAGTTAGGATCGAATGGGTCCAGGTCGGGGATCTCCAAGTTATACGTAGCATCACTGTTCATACCACCAACCCTATTGATCCTCCACCCTTCAATCCGAGTCCACCACCATCTTTTGAGAATTTCTATGAGCCTATTGACGACGTCATTATCATTTCTCCTGAAGAATTCATGCGTTTGGTGTATGGAAACTATCCCCAAGATTTCCCAGACCTCCCAGCAAACCTGTTTAAGACTGAGGATCCTACCAACTAGTAGATTATGGAAAAGCACTACGTTAAAATAATATTAAATAAAGTGCTTAGTTCATTAGAAACTATGTTATGTATATGGGAAGCTTACCTTAGTTTTATTACGTACCCTATGATATATTAAGGGATGTGTGTTTCACAACTTTTGTATGGTTTGATAAGAAAAATCTAATATAATGTTTAGTTTCATCTTCGTTGCAATTTATTAATTAGTTTTATTATGGATACATATTTCTTGATTTATTACGTACCCTATAAATAAAAGTAATACATTTGACTATTGTTTTAAGTCAGACTAACTTCTCGGCACTATTTAAAATCAAGCAAAGCCTTTCAAGGATGTTGGTGAATATGGAAGTATTATTTAGTATGTTTGCGTGCAAGAGGAGAATGGCATTTTTATTTGATCTGACAAACTTATCTTATTATATTATAAAAATTCCATGTAATAATATATATATATATATAATAGATAGACTACTTGATTTAGCATGATTATCTCATTGCGTGAAAAAAAAAATTTCTGTATTGTCAATAATTCCTTAATAAATAACTAGTGAATTTTTGGAGGGGGTTTTACAAGAAGCACATCTTGTGGCAAGGATTCGAACACACGACACTCATTGTAAATTCCTCTGAAAAACCAAATTATAGAGGAACCTCTAGAGCGATGAGCACGAATCTAGTCCAACCAAATTCTTTTAGCTACCCACGCACCAAAAGTACAAACAAACCTATCCCCAGAACGACGTCTGCCCTTCTCAAGAACCATATTAAAGCTATTATAGACCTTAATAACAGGATGATTACATTGCTGCACAGAATGACCAATAACATGACAGAAAGAGCAACGCCTAAAAATATGTAATATCCTGAATTTTGAGATTTGAGGTTTGGGAATAAGCCTAAATTAAGTGGACTATTAAGCCCCGGTTTAGCAAGTGTCTCATATCTATTCTCTAATGTTTCTTATATATTTGGGGTATTAACAAAAGTAATGGTGAATTTTAGAGAAAGTAATTATGTTTTTGGTGAAATAGTCTGAGGCAGTGAGCTTTTCATGTGATTTTTTATTATCAAATGATGAGAAAAAATTATGAGATTTCACAAGGTGAAAGCAGACATCCTAAGCTTTAATTTGATAGGTTATATGACTCAATTAGAGCTATATACAAAGAGTTATGAATTTTTAAAGTTAGCCTAGAAAAACTGAAAATTTTCTAGAACAATATGCAAAGATTGAAATTCTGTGAATTTTGTGATTCTAGCTAACAAAATTCTATATTTTTCCTGAAACTAGACTCAATAAGAGTTCTATAGCTTTTGGAATCACTCCAATTCAATTTTTCTATAATTAGTTATGATTTTTCAAAGTTTGGGCTGAAATCTGCCAGAATTTTGTAAAAATCCAAAAATTGGGAAATTATCAAATAAATGAAATATGATATAAGATATTAAAATAAAAAATCATCTTCCTCCTTTATTCAGATGAAACAGACGCCACTTTCAGCATTTAGAGAGAGGAAGTGTGAGATTTTCTTAGAGAAAGAAAGGAGAAAAAAGCTTACAAAGATGAGTGATTTCTTCGGTAAATCGGTTCCTAACGTGTATAACTCCGCTCCTAAGCTACTCTCCTATGTGTTTAAGGTTTGTGAAGCTCAAAATCTCTTGTTGGAGTAGTTAGGGTTTCAGCCAAGTCAAGAAAAGCCAGAGGGAGCTTGAGGTAACTTCCAAACTCTTGTATATTGACTATTCTAGCTGCTGTGGGCAATTTAATCAATGAAATTTCGCCGGATTGCCATTGGTTTTAATTTTTGGAAATGGGTTGGCCTAGGGGTTATGCTGCCCAAATTGGTACTAAATGGTAGTTATAACCTAATGGAATAGTCAATAAAGTGGTTAGGAATAGAAAAGAACGCGTTTACGGAGCCAAAATCGTAAAACCACGATTTTCCCCGGAGAATCCATAAATTTTGGTTAGGGATGTTAGAGGGCCTTAGAGTTGGATTTTTAATGATTTGATGGTTCCATTGAGATCAGAAGGGAAAATTAGGTGAGGTTACAGTTGGTCACGTTTTCAGAAAAGGCCGAAAAAGCATAATTACGAAAACGCCCTGAAACCCTTAAAGTGGGGCTGCCAAGGGCAATTTTGTCTTTCGGTAGTGAATTTGGTAATTCTAAGTTTGGAAATGGATTTCTTAGGCAGAAATATCTCAGGATAGCCCATGTTAGAATTTCAGGAAAAGTACAGTCAAACCGGGTACGGTCGGGCGGGGCCGAGTCCCCAGGGGTATTTTAGTAATTTTTTAAGATAGACTCATATGACCCCTAGAAATACTATGGAAGTGTCTAAATAGTACATTTGACATTGTAGGATCGAATATGAAGCCCCGAGCTGTTTGCACATAAATCGAGGCACCCGTTTTGAAGCATTAAAGGGTTAAGGTAGAGAACTTACCTCTCCTACATGTATTTAATACTTGTACTGGTATATTGATGCATGTTATTGCTTTACTTGATTATGTGAAGCATATATGAATGATTGAAGCTCTGTTTCCGTTTATACTGTGGCCATAGATTTGTTGCATGAAACATTGAGCAAGTGGATATGTCATTGTGTTAGCATGAGTTTATGTAATACAAGCATGTCATACATTATGTACTTATCTTGCATGCATATTGGTACTATTTTTCTACTGAAATTCTCTCGAATCTCACCGTCCCCTACCAATAATTTAGACAGGAGGAGATAGAAAATACTCTAAGAATAAAGAGAAGAACCGTATGAGGGGATTGCGATGGTGGAATGAAGATGAGAAGATGTCTTTATTTTATTGGGACGGGTTTAGATATCCAAGTAGCCCTATGTAGCAACATTGATGGTAATGATCATGTACGACCCCTATGGGGAATTTATGTAATCATGCATGTATTATCAGTATATTCATATTATTCCTGTGTTGCCCACCGAACCGCAAATTGTTTTCCACGAATACTCTGGTAAAGGTGAAATAAAAATAAGGGCGTGACAAAATACGCTCAAATTTGCATTCCACCCAAATATCAGCTTTATTGTCCAGACGCACCTTGATATTCTGAACCAAAGGCAATCTAGGATCAATGAGCACACGAACCCTAAGAAAATTGAGATGAGAAGAATATCTAATTCCATTCTCCTCTAACATAGTAGTGCCCACAAGGTCCCCTAATGATTCAGCAACAAAAGCCGAGTGATAGTCATAAGGAAGGCCCCAGAGTTTGACTCTAATAGGCATAGTGATCAGCTGTAGCTCTTGAAGAATCATATTTAGTTTCTAGAAATCAACAGCCAGAAGTGAGTTATCAACCGCCCAAGGACCCTTGTTTATCACAAAGTCCCTATCGTCAGGAAAGTCAAAATAAATGAGATAGAACCTATCTGACCATCCACTGAGAAAGGAGCATTAAGAAACCATATTGTTAGAATATTGAATTGGTTAGGATGATTAGTGTTAATCACCTAGTTACTAGATGACCCTAAAGTTCTATATATAGGGTCTTAGTCCAAAGTTAAGAGTGTGAAGGATGGTAGGATCCTCACTAAGGTTGAGGGAGGTTAACTTGGTCCTCACCTCTCATTAATCCTAGAGTTTAGGGTTAATAATATGATCACTCAAGAAGGGTTGATAATTGTAATGCCATTGTGGCTTGTAAATCTCAAGAAGAGATTAGTATATTTTCTCCAATTTTGAGTTTGTTAACATGGTATCATGAGCAGGTTAATTTTAGGCCCGAAAATATTGAAGCCCAATTGTTCTTATTTTTCCACCGTCCAAATTCTTTGATGTTTCTTGTATCAATGGTGTTGTTTCTTTGATCAGCCATCACACGCCTAAGCCACAAACAACAGCTAAATTTTTTTTGGGTCCTCTGAAATTTGAATCGATGCTTCTACCGTAATCTCTCCCCTCATTGTTGTGCATCCATCTCCGTTGATGCTTACGATCTCCGTCGCGATAGGGGGGACTCCCAGCCCAGCGGTGGAGCACAATTCTCACTATCATCGCTAGTGCCGTCGAAGCACCGTAAAATTTTTTGTTGCAAGATCGCCGACGAATAGATCTTCTTGAGCTAGTGTAATCTGGGTTTGTAATTCTGAACCCTTAGCAACACCAGGAAGAGGCTTCTCAAGAGGATTTTGTTTGCGTTTCTTTTCCAATTTTCTTGATGGGTTGAAGACAGTGTTGGAGGTGCCATTCCATGAAGAAATATTGCTGAATTTGGGGAGGTCTCCATCTACTTGTTGGAACAATCTTTGATCTCTTGTTGGAACAATCTTTGATGGGAATTCACATCTTTCTGCAAGTGTTGGAGACTCCAACCATTTGAATTTGCTGCCCCAGAAAACTTCAGCAGTTTCTTAAAGAGGTGTCTCTATTTTTTTTTTGGCGAAATGAAAATTTAATTCTTTACATGGGTTGCATCTAGACTGATATGTTGGTATGGACTTTCGCACCTCTTGTTTTTGCTATATTTTGGGAAATTGTGATGGTGCCTTGAGTTCTTGGTGTTGGATGCCATTATCTGTAACATTCAATTTGTTTTTTGAGTTCTTGTTGCTTCGTGAAAAATCATAATTGGCTATCAAGGTGATTAGAGCTTTGAAGCAATGCGGTGGTGATCCGTTCACATTGCCGTGCTGTGGCAAAGGACTTTGCTGAGTCATCATAGTTTTGCTTCAACTTCTATTTCACTGAATTTGGTCGATTTATTGTCCCCACTGGAAGCAAGGAATTTTTTATGTTTGGTCCTCGTCTCAATTTGGCATGGGTGTGAATGATGGGCATCATCAATGAAGGAAATTATTGTGATTGTGAAAAGATTATTCTGCTGCATCCTTCATATGTATATATTTTTAATCTTGCCCAAGTATATATCTCATGGTTCTGTAGAGGTTGTTGATGGTAGTTGACTGAGTTTTTGACACCAGATGCTTGTGTATTCATATGTTGTCCTCAAGTATGTTGGTTTGTAGTTGATGGGAGAATTTCATATCAAACCAGATGCACCATAATGAATACAATGCTTGAAGTCAAGCTGGATTCTTGGATAAATTCTACGTGAGTGCACAAGATCGAAAAAAAAAGCAAAGAAATAAAGAAGAAGAAGAAGGCATAAATATACAACCACCCCTGCTGCAGAAGCTTGGTGTTTTGATAGATCGATAAAAGGCAAATAGGCTGCTACATATTGAATAGGCAAAAGGCAGAAGTTGGTTCAGATGTTCTAGATGATGGGTGTTCTTATTGTCAAGTTGACAGAAAAGAAAGCGTTTTTGGATGCTGGCAGTGCTATTGGAAAATGTCTTCATTAATGATTGCTACACAAAGAACTTATCAAGATATCAAGTTCTTTGAGAGGGCCAAGGTTATGTTTAATGTGGCTTTGGCAATCTTTAAGATGAAGGAAGACGAGTTGCTTCTTACACATCATGTTGGTGAGGTAATTGATATTCTGCAGAGGACAACCCATCACTTAATTGATCCAGATGATTTACTGATTGGCGCATTTGATAAGATAGGCTCCATGACAACCAACACCATATCATCAAGAAAGGGAAACTACAAAAGTGAATGAAGAAACTATTGGTTCATCTCAATCATACATGTTTTTACAGCAATGGATGAAGGAGTGTAAACAAAGGTATGTGACTAATAGAATTAATGCTTTTGTTAAAATGTTTGAAGTGGCTTAACCATGTGGTTGAAAGTCATTAAAGTGAAAGAGTCATATATTCAGCACAGAATGCTGAATTGAAGAATGGGGTGTTGAAGAACAACATTCCAAAGATCAACATAAAGATGTCTCTATGAAAAAAAAAGAGAGGAAGATGTCTTCTAAAAGTATTGTTCACAGGAACAAAATGATTGGTTTCATCTCACTTCACTAAACCTTATTTGTTGTATTGGCAAGGTGACACTTTCATGAGTATAAGAAGTGTCAACTTGAGGGGGCGTGTTAGAATATTGAATTGGTTAGGATGGTTAGTGTTAATCACCTAGTTACTAGATAACCCTAAATTTCTATATATAGGGTCGTAGTCCAAAGTTAAGAGTGTGAAGGATAGTAGGATCCTCACTAAGGTTGAGGGATGTTAACTTGGTCCTCAGCTCTCATTAATCCTAGAGTTTAGGGTTAATAATATGATCACCCAAGAAGGGTTGATAATTGTAATGCCATTGTGGCTTGTAAATCTCAAGAAGAGATTAGTATATTTTCTCCAATTCTGAGTTTGTTAACACATATAGAGTGAAGCCTCCTATGCAAACGATAAACAGAGAAGTTGTGAACATCAATGAGAACAACAATGTCAAAGGAATCCAGGAATTGTCTCCTCCGGGATATGTCAGCAAGATTAAAACTCAATGACTGATTCATTGAATTTCCAGGGATATTTCTCCATTGGAAGAACATGATTGGAAGGTGAAAAAAGGAAAGAAACCAAAAAACAGGATTGAAGAACTCAAGAACCGGAAGATATGATAAATGAGAAAGCACATATAGCATTCAAAGAGGATGAGAATGAAGTAAAACAACATGATTATTTATAAAGAGGAAACATTAACCAAAACCAAAAGAAAAGACGATAAGAGCAGACACACAAAATCCAAACCTAGCACCACTAAAAACTAGAAAATTGGAGCTAAAAATAGCAGATCAGAGGAAAATCAGAGAATCTAATAAAGGTGGTCCTTAATGTAATGATCAAATTATTTTTGTCTAACATTTTAAATTGATCTTTCCATTTCACCCCCATTAAATATATGACACTGATTATCTCTCTACAACAAATTTCCACTCACTATCTCTTATTTAGTCTCTTCATAAATAAGGGTACAATTTGAAAGAAAAATACACTACATATCTTCATTTATTGGTTTTAACTAACATTTTGAATTATGTAATTTTGGTAGTTGTTTTTTATAAAAAGGACAGGTGGGAGTACCAAATTATTTAATAAATAAATTTAAACCGCTAAATTTTAGTTATGATACTTTAAAACTGCTATAAAAAATATTTAAAAAGATGTTTAATAAGTGATCCTTATAATTATATGAGATGTTTATTACCTCATTGATATATTATCTTTATTCATTATTGGTTTATATTTTTTAAACTTGGCTCGCTGGCTTCTCAAAAGATGGGTATAATTAGAGCAAATTTGGAAATTTCGTCAATTTTTAGACACAATAAATGAGTTTTAAATTCTCTTAGTTCTGATAAAGAATTAAAAGTGACTTACAACAAAAAATTTGAGAGAGTATATTGAATTTTGATGTATCAATATAAAAATAAAGTATGGAATTTATAAACATACCCATTATTGCGAGGTAGTTTTTTTTTTTTTTTGCTTGTGTTGAGAGGCAATAATGAATAATGATGCAACTCCACTCAAGTTTTGAGCAATACAATTTTTCACAATTAATAAGCTGTCAGTTTAGATTGTAAGTGGTTTCATTCTTATAATGAGGAGAATATATTTAGTCCCAAAAAGCATACTTATTAGAGAAACAAAAACTCTTAATGCTCTAACCTTACCAAAAGATTAGTTTCAAGTTCAAAGTAATTTTGAGATACACTTGACCAAATCAACAAAAATTTCAAATACTTTAGAAACATTTTGTGTAGCTTTATCTTCATTTTTAGCAAAATCCTCTAAATATTTTAATAGGATTTGAATTTGAAAAAAATGCGAATAATTTTTTATAAATTTAATAATATAAAAAAAAATTTCAATAATGAACTGACGAATGATGTCATGGGATTCATATAGTATATTTATAATTGTTTAGATAAGGTTCAATAAAATGTGTGGGCCACGTTTAAAAGATGATGTGGATAGTTCCTACCTATTGCTTTGTTGTTTCATTGCACCTTCCTCGCGGAATAATATGACTTCCATACTCCTTTCGGTTATCGGCACTTCTACCATCAACTATCAACTATATCCTTCTAAACCTTGTAGCTAATCATTCATTGGTCTTGGTAAGCATCTGACTTGGATAAACGAGTCTCTTGTTGTTTTTGCATTTGCTTCCAACGAGACAAGGCTGTTGAGAGATAAGATAGATGGATAAACATAACATAAACTTTCACAGTTATATAGATTCACCAATTCAAGATTATGGGCCTTGGAGAAATCTCACAACTCTCTCAGTTTTTTCGAAAAACAAAAATCTATTCTCTTCAAATTCACAAAATCCTACAATAGTTAACTAACAAACATTATAAAGACTTCAAATTTCAATCCAACTGAAAAATGAAAAATACACTAATTCTCATTATATCTGCAAACTATCCCAAAGTGTTTGAATATGGCTGGATTGCATTTTCAGTCCAACAAGGCTCTGAGCACAAAAAGTTGATGGCAAAGAACCCAAAGGGTACCCATTCCCCTAAAAGTACCTTAGTTTATCAGAAATAGACTCAAGACCCATATGAAGGTGCACATTGGATGATCTAGTATTGCAAACTGAATAAAATTTCAAGAATATTAAATTAGTTATCTTTTTGAAGGTGTCGGCTATCACACCCAATCATACTAAAGTGTAACCGGCACGAAGTATAGCGTTCTTACTTTGTAAGCCTATTTAATTTAATATTTTCTACTTACAATCGGCAAGATCTACTTTGTTAATATAATGTCAAATGACGTTATAATATTTATCCGTGAACCTTTATGTCAATAGTGAGCAAATATCTCTTTAAATGTTGGACCTTCCAAATATATTTGTAACAATCAAACAACCCAATTCCTAAAGAATATTAAGACTTCCTCTCAATATATACACACACAAAGTAAGGGAGTGAGCATCATGTCTACAAGATTTTTGGAACAACCTTTCTCTACAACAAACAAATAAATCAACTTCATCCTAAAATTAACTTCACAATTTCAATTAATGCAACCATTTGATAAGTGATCCATTCCATAATTCAAATGAAGGAGTAGGCTTATTTATGCTCTCTAGAACACAAATAACTTGACAAGCAAACAATGCCTCAATACAAAACTTATTACTAAAATACTTGAAATAAATTTGTATCGATGCAAACAGTTTTATAAAATTTCATACTGTAAATGAGATAAAATATATCATTGAAATATGTATAAAAACTAGTTGTCATGCTTAGCATAATATATGCTTGTATTTCAAAAAATAGAAATTTAAGAAAATAATTATGAGTTGAACACAAATAAAAATTCGATAAAGTAATTTCTTTTCATTAATAAATAATGATGAAAACATTTTCTTTTCCCAAAAACTTGTTTCATCAAAGGAACCACGAGTAACAAGCGTGGCTCGAAGGCCACGAGTAACAAGCGCGGCTCGAAGGTGCAGCTCGAAGCCATGAAGACAAGCGTGGACACACAGTTCATGACGATAAATAACCAAGTGCGGCACAAAGCCACAAAAACAAGTGTGGACACACAGTCCACGAGGGCAAATAACCAAGCATGCCATGATGCCCTGAAAAACAAGCACTGTGTCTAGTTCCTCTAACAAAAGTGTCCACAAGTTTATAGAAAATCATTTCTTTCAATTTATGAAAATTTATCTTGTAAAGAATTCTATACACCATTCATTAGCTATATTTCCAATCCTTTTATAATGACGTAGAGTTTAAGCATTTACCTAAGTTAAAGCCCAAGTCAAACGATAACCACTATCAAAAATTAATAATATCATGTATGTTTATATCTCCTCTCCTTCAAGGAATTTTAACAAACAAAAGTAGTACACATTAAAACTCAATCACATAAATCATCTTCATAACCTATATTCAGTCTTCCAACATTTTCTTTGGCACAAGGTGAGCAACAACAATCATATAAGCAATGACGAATTCTTACTCGTACTTGCAATCTTTCCACAATACACACAGTTTGATTTCATCACAATTTACCTTCAATCAATAAATCCCTCAATGCTTTCAAAGCAACTTTTTGTTTTTTCCTAATCATTTTCCACGTTTCAACCTAAAGAGTGAACACGTTCCAATGAGCTCTTCTTTGAACCTTCAGCTGAACATCTTTCTAACACCTCCCATGTTACTTGCATTACAGCAGCAAGGACAAGAAAGAACAGAGAACTTTTACACCTCAGCCTCATACACACACAACACATAGAATATCAAGAAGGGGGGATAAACCGTTGAAGAGCAAAGGAAGAAAATTAAAAGCCACCTCAAGCCTCCATTCATACAGAAAAAAATATATATATATATATAAGAGAGCTGAATTGATTGGCACCCAACCCACCACCGACGCCAAGAGAAACAAGGAAGAAGAAGAGAACCTTAGTGATTGTGGCGCACCAGAGTTTGACCAGAACATAGGAGGAGGATGTTTAGCTCACTCCCACACTAAACAGAGGCAGATTGATGTTGTAGCAAGGAGGAATATAAAAAGGGAAGTAAGCAGTTGAGAGTGTGGCGCCATACGCGCTATGACACGGACCTGGCTTGTCTCCTCTACCTTTTCCATTCGCTGCCCTCCTATACTTTAAAATGACGCTGTTTTGTAACTCAAAACATCTATGCTTGTTTAATCTTACCCGTTGGTTGTGAGGGCAGTTTGCTCTTCATTTCATCGTTTGCAGAGAACAAGCCACAGATCTGGTCGAATAGCTTAATTACTTGAAGGAGCTCTGATCTGTTATGAAATCTTGCTCTCTCTCGTCGTTTAAAGCATACACTGGATATGTTAACCACAAAAAACATTCCACACTTCTGGTGTTGCCTCATCGAGGGCATTGCCTCCGCTGAATCGTCGCCCCCGTCGTCCAGCGCACCTCCAACTGCCACCACCGACTCCACCGTATTCATCCCAGGTTCCGTTGTCTTACCATTCTTTGTATTTCTATTAATTTTCCAAATCTGTTTAATCGTAAAGCTCGGAGAACAGTGATGAAAATTGAACGTGTTCCTTTTCCATTTGTACGAACTCATCTTGTACTGAACTTCTTCCTTTTTTTTTGGGTAATATAAACTTTTTGCTATTTACTATATGTAATCGGAGTGATGTTTTGAAACTTGGATGAAGCATGCTCATTGTTTATGCTGTATCAGTTACTGAATCAGTTATGTTCATGGATTAAATATAAGGAAAACCAGAAGGAGAACTTTACTTTTGCATAATACATTTGTCATGTGTAATATGTTTGGAATTATGTGCTATATGATAACACGGCCTCAATCCACTTATAAATACTGCAGGCATGTAAATACTTTTCCTATTTCATATTTTGAATTTAGCCTTAAGTTTCCTTGTCAACCTCTTTGTCACCAGGTTTTGTCCAACATTGTTCAAGTTGTGTTAGGAATTTCACAAATAAAATGGGGTCTCAACATCCTCTGTTAACCTTTTTTTCAAAATAATAGAAAAATAAGAAATTTAGTATTTTAATTTTAATAATCTCTTAAAAGCAAATACTCTATATAATTCCGTCTTTTCAAGTTATCTTTTAGACAGATGACAAAAAATAAAATGCAATATATCCAACAAAAAGAAGTGGTTTATTCATGATATTTTCTTGTTATTGCAGAAACCATGGCTGAGGAGGATCCCAAACCCTTGAACTATCTAGAGATTATCTTGAAGAAAAGAAAAAGCAGCGAAGCATTGGCCTTGGGGAAAAAGGATCAACTTCAGCAGAAGAAGTTCCAAACAAAGAATTCCAAGGATTATATCAAAAAGCCTGAGGATTTCATCATTGAGTATCGAAACAAGGTCCCTCTCTTTCCATATGCATACATGTATGTTTGTGTGTGTGTCCATTTTTTGGATTATTACCAATATGAAATGACTTTGTGCTTCTTTTGTGACTGAACATTTACTGCTATCACTTGGCTGTTCTGAGTTATTTTTGCTGTTATTAATTGCTCAATATAACCATTGCTCAACCAAGCCAAACATTTGCATCAATCTTAAAAACTGTTCTGATTTATTTTTGCTGTTCTGATTTTTTTTTCAGTTCATATTTGCTGCTATGACTTGGCTATTCTGAGTTATTTTTGCTATTACTAATTGCTGAATATAACCATTGCTCAACCAAGCCAAACATTTGCATCAATCTTAAAAACTGTTCTGATTTACTTTTGCTGTTCTGAGTTTTTTTTTTCAGTTAATATTTGCTGCTATGACTTGGCTATTCTGAGTTATTTTTGCTGTTACTAATTGCTTAATATAACCATTGCTCAATCAAGCCAAACATTTGCATCAATTTTAAAAACTGTTCTGATTTACTTTTGCTGTTGTAAGTTATTTTTGCTGTTACTAATTGCTTAATATAACCATTGCTCAACCAAGCCTAACATTTGCATCAATCTTAAAAACTATTCTGAGTTATTTTTTCAGTTAACATTTGCTGCTATGACTTGGCTATTTTGCTGTTTCAAATCATTCTTGAGTGCACTAGCCTAATTGATCTTGCTGGTTCTGAACAAGTGCATCGTTGCATTACTCTCGATTTCATTCTGAACCTGAAATGGCTTTAGCCAAGTTGATTATTTGCTAGGATTAGATCTGTCATTCTTCCTACCATAACTCTTGAATTTTATGATATAAGAATGAAACTAGTTATGTGACTAATTGTGGGCTTTGTTTCATAACAGATTACACAAATAATAGGCAATCTTGACCCAAAAATAGAGCCAACTCAGACTACATCAATTGAGAAGACATGAACATCCTTGACAAAAAACAACATGAAAAGCTTGCTTGACCTAAGAAAGAGAGCAGCCAGAAGAACAAAATGGTGAGCTTGCTTGACCAAAAAAGGAGCAGCCACAAGGAAGTCATAAGCCGTACAAAATAGCTGGACACAATAAGAAGGAATAGAGGCTTCATGTAGGACGATCTAAGTCAACCGTTGAACCTGTAATTGTAATAGAGTGTAACTTTGTAGTGTTAATGAATATAATAGCAAGAGCCTTGAAAGTTTCCACTTTCTTAAGTTGAAACAATACTATGTAAGAAATTTTAGATTTTAATAAAAGTGAGTAAATTATTTTTTGCTATTATCATTTTTCTTCTTGCTTACCAGTATTATATGTTTGGCTGAATTCCAATGGTCCAAGCGACGTAATGTCACTGTCAACTGTTGCCTACGATCAAGAAATAAAAGAATGTCTTAATATATACATGTATTCTATAAACAAAGTAGTTGAGGATGCTATATGACATACCATCAATAAATTTGTAAAAGTCATTTGACTTGATTGAGAGTCACCCAACATCATATTATTATGCGGTACTTGAGTTGTTGTCTCATATTGTTGAAGTTCATTATGGTGTCCCTAAAACATATTTGGAAAGACATAAAATAAGTATATAATAATTATATGTAATAAAATTAAACCAATCAAAAGAATACCTGTGAAGCTTGAGGAAGCTTTTTAGAAGTGTTCATTCTCCTTCTTCTTGGACCGAGTTCAACACAACTTTTTATCCGCTTGCTTATCTTTCTACCATATCTCTTTTTAAATCCAACGACTTTGCCTCCATCATTATTGCCATCATGATTCCCCACACCATTCTCATCACCCTTACCATCATGTGATGGGTATTTTATGTGAAGCTTCGTCACTTTTTTACTTAGTTCCAAAACAGCTTCATGAATAAGTGAGAATGCCTCTGAACTTTCTGATGCTTCATTTGCTAATTTAACAAGCAAGGGGCATAATTGTCTATATCGATTTGACCTTTGTAGTTTAGGATCAACTTCAATTTGTTTCCCCTTGATATCATACACCACACCACATCGTGCTTCTCTTGTCCACCTCTTTAATATATATCTATTAGGGAGTAATTTGACATCACGTTCATTCAATACCCTCAATGCATGACAACATAATATACCCACTCTTTCAAACTTCTTGCAACTGCAAGTAATTGTCTCTGTTGAAGGATCAAATGTCAAACTATGCTCCCGTTCACTATCATCCATTGTAATCACATAATCAAACACAATGGCACTACCATCTTCATCTATGGTGATCTTTCTTTCTTTCCTATCTTTTATACATGTAGCGTCACGAAGATCACATTGGTGCTGGAATAAGTCAAAAATAGGTCGAGTATATATATCAGAAAGCTGACGAAGCATACTTGAACTCTGCAATATCAACCTTGGCAACTTATCTAGTGCATCAAAATCACCTTTCAATTCTTTATAGCGCTTATCCTCCAGAACTTGTTCAAATTGTTGGAGGAATCGATTGATATCCAGTTTAACATGGGTACAACTTTTGACAGATGCATTGACACTTTCGCTAATTTGTGTGCTTCTTATGCCAAGTGTCTTTGAGTCTTTCATAGAGCACGCTGCCCATTTCTCTTTTATTTGATACATGGACATCAATCACAAATTTTCTGTCATATCTTGCTTTGACAATAATACCTGCCAAGCTTCTTCAAACTTAGCTTTATCCCAACAATGATACATGCAGTGATTAAAATCCCTAACCATTGAGTTTGGAAGGTGCTTCATTGCATTTTTAGAAATATGCCAAGTGCAGAGGGCATGCTTTACACCTGGCATCACTTCTTGTAATGCTCGTGACATAGCAGCATCTTGATCAGTAAAAATGGTTAGCGGCCTTACATTTTTGTGTGCGCACAAAAAAGTCTCAAAAAGCCATTTGAAGCTCTCAACAGTCTCATCATATAACAATGCCACTCCAAATATCACCCCTCCTTTGTAATGGTTGAAGCCAGAAAAAATTGCAAGAGGTCTATGATCACGATTTGTGCAATAAGTTGTATCAAGTGATATGACTTCTCCAAAACAACCATAGTCAACTAACATGCGTGCATCAGCCCAGAATATATTTGTCACCTGCTCCTCTGAGTCCATTTGGTGAGCATGAAAAAAAGATGGATTTTCTGCTAATTATTGTTCAAAATATTGAAATATACATCCAGCTTCACCATATTTCATGGCTCGTTGCCTTCTTGAATTAAGATAATTTTTTACATCACTTCTTGTATATCCTAAATTGGTTCGACCTCCAGCATATTGACTCTGCAAATTGAATGCTGATTTTTGACTAATCCCCACTTTTTCAGCATTTTCTAATTCATAACATTGAGTTGATGATAATCCTCGATATGATGCAAACAAGTGAACAGCTTCAGGAGGCTGAAGAGGATGATTATGATCTAGGAAAACTTCACTTATTTTGTATTTCTCCTTTACTAATTTAACTCTCATTCTAGCTTTGCATCCTGTTCTTGTCTCATCTCTAGGCTTCTTTGTTTTCACATCTCGAATGTCTGGTTTTCTCACCCCTTCTTTAGAACAAACATATAGATAAGAGGAATACTTTGACTGATCTTTTTTACTTTTGTTGAAGCTTTGTTTTCGAACACCAAAACCAGTGCTTCTACCATATGACTTCCAGAATTCATATGCTTCTTCTATATCGTTAAATTCAACATCAAGCCTAGGAGTTAAATTTATATCCATCATATAAGCCTCCTACAAAATCAAAAAATATATACCCAATATAAACACAAATTCAGAGCTGCTAAGACATAAAAAATGTGATCTCATGGCAAATTGCCCACCTTTACAAATTATACTACTCTCTCATATTAACTAGCATTTATTTATTTACTCCCTCATATCTATATCTTAACCAAAGCGTACAAACACACATATAAAAAAAAAACTTTTGCACATACATGACACAGCAACTTTCACGCAAATAAACATCTTGCACAAAGACATTAAAAAACACTTACAAACCAAACAAAAAAAAATATTTATAAATAGGAATAGCCATATATACATACATAACAAAAACATAATATTCAGTTTCCTAATTTACTTTGAAGATTATGAACACAGATTATAAAAATCATAAATGCAAAAAGTAAATATGAAACATCAAAAAAAAAATTGGGTATTTAATTGAAGACAGTTATTTACTCATCAAGCTTTGATTAAAGACAGCTCTTTAGCTCCCTTGTGATTTCTCCTCTCAAAGAAGTCCTCCTACCAGGTCTTTGATTTTCCCGGGCAAATGGATATTGATGAAGGAAAAAGACGAAGCGCGCCAGTATTGCTGATGCAAGTGAAAAAAGCGACATTTTAACATGATATTACATGGATGGTTGAGATTGATTGGGAAATTCGACGGGTCAGATGGCATAATCAAAACGACGTCGTTTAAATTATTTGCTTATCATCACCGTAGAATCACTTATTACAAATAAACGGACCAGATTTCAGTTTTTAGTAAAACGGCGTCGTTTTAAAGGAAAGAATGGCAGCGAATGGGAAAAGTAGAGGAGACAAGCTGGATCCCTATGACACGGTGCTTCGAGAAATTTTCCTATGGGATTCATATAGTAAACCTCATCTAATAGGGTAAATCATTTTTTATTGTCAATAATAAAATAATATTTTTTTGAATTTTCGTGAAAATATTTAAAATACTAAGACCTTGTAAATTTATACTACAACTTAAGTAAGTGTTCGTTTAAAATAGCAATTGAAGTTTTTAAAAGTAGCTTTTCAATCGTGATTTACAATATACAAGATAAGTAAGTGAGAGAAGTGTTGTTTTGACTTATATGTATAAACACTTATAAACCTTTTAAAAGATATTCCAAACAAGCACGCATTGTTCATCTCTATCCATTTTTACAAAGAATGCCAAGACAAAAAAATATATCTGTATCCAATTAACACAAAACCACTGGCGCAGGTTGTTTTGATGTATGAACGTCTCTCTTCTATTAAGGAAGTAAGCTTCGTTCCCTGTTTTATACTGAAACTGTCAGTTACTCTAGAATATCAGTTTTCAAGTTTGTTTCAAAATTGTCAGCTTAGCCCAAACTACTTATTTTAGGATTAAGTGTGTGTTTGGATTAGCTTTTAGAAAATAGTTTTTACGATTTATGATATAAGTATGCGAGATGAGTTTTGTTTTGATTTGCGAAAAAAGGCTTTTGAAACTGCGATTTGGAGGTTACCCAAACACAGTATTTATTTTTTTTATCGGATTTTGGTTTTAGTCCACCTAATTTTAAATCATTGATTTTAATCCATATAATTTTATAAAGATTTGGTTTGAATTTAACGACTGATCCCTATACTTTTTATAAGTTTTGGTTTTAATTTCTATATTTAAACTAATACTAACTCCTTGTGAAATTATAGGGACAAAAAATCAATGATTTGAAACTACCAAAACCAGCATATGATCAAGCGTATGAAGCAGAAATGATACTAACCCCGTATTATATAATCTATAATTTTAGTCTACATATATAAACAAATATATTTAAACCGATTTATCCTTAATTCTTTATTTTACAATGCTATCAACTGTTGAGTACGTACATGCCTTTTTTTTCCCCATTAAGTACATATATATGCATGAATTATAGGTTAAAACATAAATAATATTTTTTAAAATAAAAATTATGTGTCAGTTTCAAACAATTCGCCAACTAATTCTATCAATTCTAATTGGTTCAAGGTTAGTTCAATCAATTCTCTACTCTCCCAGTTTTTTAATAATACTAAGCTGGACGTGTGACTAGTTCATAGTTCAACAAAACAAATAGGGCGATCCGACTCTTGTAGTATTGATCAAAACATGAAATATCTATTATACCCCTTAAATTTGTACTTAACAACAACAACTTGTTAAACAATATATACCAGGATTTAGTTGCATTGAGTTAAAAATTTAGAGATTGAGTTGCGACCAATTCAAAATTATAGAGATTAAATGATTAATTTTTCCTAAAACATTTCCCCATTTAAATGTTATGTTTCATTCAACAGCTCAAGCAAGACTTAAGAACAGCATCAAATAAAGCAAGAAAGATTAGACCTTGTAAGAGAAAGCAAATCCACACACTGATTTGCTGATGTAATTAAAAAGATAAGCTTTCATTCATATTATAGATGACAACAGATAACATCCATACAACTGAAAAGAAAAACACAAAGCATTACAAGTTCTTAGATATTTCATAGAATTAAAACACGATATACTGATAGATCATCAATTTATTAGGCGAGCTAGCTAGCTAGGCTTCTCCGAGGAAGATTGTTGTCGTTATTAAAATATCCGACAACATCAATTAGGTTGGTGCTCTTACAGTTGGGGCATTCTTGATCAAATTTCAACACCATCACGTATAGCCTGCAACGTTTACAGGCCATCACAATCAAACAAGGCACATCTCCTGAAGGCTCTCCTACCATATTCTCTTTGGATTCCTTCTTGTTGTTGGATGATATGAAGCTTCCTTGGTTTTCAAAGGTTGGTGATGAAGGATTCATAGGATTTGGATTAAGATCAAGATCAACATTGTTGCTTATGATATTTGTTTTCTCCTCCTCGGTTGCTTCCATCTTGGTGAAGAGACAGATAGATTGCCAAAATAGATGAAAACATTTGAGCAAAAGTTAGATAACAATGCCTCAAAAGAATTAATTCTTTGAAACTCAGATTATAAGGGTTTAAAAATGCAAATTTATTAGATAGATCTTATAATGATGTTTCAGCATAATAATCCAGTTGAGAGAAAAAATAGATCAACTTGGGAGATCTGCTTTTTGAATGCAGCCCGACCTGATTTAGTCTTTTTGCCATAAAATAGATCCAACAGGGTTTTATTAAAACAAATAACTAATGGTCAACCAGTATGAAAGAATAATTTATGAAGAATTAGCCAAAAGAGAGTAACTACAAATCATAAAGGCTTGAAGTGTGAATTCCAACCCACAAGTTTGTAACTAAAATTTGCATTCTATCAAAATCTACTGTTGGGGAGACCACAAAAAGAGGAGGACTTTTTTACTTTACGAAATAAAACTCATATCGTATATTTATTTCGTGTAATACAAAATTATTTAAAATAAATTAAACCAATCACCCCCTAATTGAGGTTAGGTCAATTGTTTTCTTTTCTTAAAAAGAAAAAAGCCTAAATTAATTCATAAAACAGTTTTACGGTTAAATAGAGTATATGGCTCTTTTAGGTGAAACAATCAAAAGAATTTAAATTGAAAGATCAAAAGAAAAGTGAAATAATTTAAGAATTCACCTCAAAATTCCCTTGAAGGTCGTCCATGGTTGTAGATTGGATCAAGTGATCCTTCGATGTTTAGCTTTATTTGTGCAAAACCGAGGTATGTATATATTGTGAGTGAATATGGTTTCATAGCAACAGTGATTGAGAACAAAGATTTCTGCTTTTTCCCAACTCCATATTCAGAAGAGCAGTTATGAATTAAAGAAACGGATTTTAATTGGTTCAAAAATAATAAATGTAGGTATAATATTAAAATAATCATATTACAGTTTCTATATAAGATTTGAGGATTCCCAAGGAAGGAAATTATTGTGTTCCTATATATAACATAATAGAAAAATTAATATTTTGATTCATATAGTTTTAACTCACAGTTATAACTCAATCCCTACACTTCAACTTAGTGCAACTCAATTTCTATAGTTTTGACTTGGTGGTAACTCAATCACTAAATTTTGATTAATTCAGTCCCTATAATAATTTAGTCCCTATCTTTATTGAATATATAATTTCATTTTTCTAAAACACATTGACTAAATTATATAATGGTTAAAACTGTAACACCCCAAATTTTATTCACCAAGAGTATATTGTGATTATTATATATATTTAATAAAATGGTGAATATTTAAGGCTAAAGGAATTAAATATTGAAAATTGAAAGGTGAATAGTGTTTTCAGTGAAATCGCTTGTGAGACAGTGAGATTGTTATGTGTTTTTGGAAGATCAAATGATGATAAAAAATTATAAAATTTTACAGAGTGAAAGTAGACATCCTTAGCTTTAATTTGATAGGTCATATGAATCAATTGAAGCTATGTACAAAAAGATATGAATTTTTGAAGTTAGCCCAAAAAATCTGAAAAGTTTCTAGAGCAGCGGTCAAAGATTGAAAATCTGAGAATGATATGATCCTAGCTAGTAAAATTCCATATTTTTCTTTGAAACTAGACTCAATAAGGGTTTCATAGCTTTTGGAATCACTCCAAAATGATGTCTACAAAATTAGTTATGATTTTTCAAAGTTAGGGCAGAAAATCTGTCAGAATTGACATTATTCCGAAAGTTGAAAATAAAATGTGCTAGAAATTGACTTAAAATACCAAGTGTCATGATCATATAAGGAGGGGATTAAATTATAATGGATTTTTATGAGCACATGTCAAATTGCATTAAAATAATGCTACATGGACAAATAATGATAAATTGAGTGCATGGAGGAGTGTAAGATTGGACTTAGTTGGAAAAAGCAATTAGTTTAGTAAGGGTGTAGGAGGGAGTACGTTTTTTTTGTAACAAGAAGGGAATCTAACCCAATTCCAATAGAAGTTAAATGATGAGGGAGTATGGTATAAAGTAAGAGGGCGTGGTTGGAGGTATGGGAGGAGGAGTGATGCATGAAAGGTGGTGAAATCTCAACCCTTGATGAGATTAAAGGCTAGGAAGAAAGAAGACTAAATTAATAAACACATTCCCTTCCTCTTTCATGCCATATTTCGTCCAAGCCACCAAGAGAAGAGTGAGAGTGAGCTTGAGAGTTCTTTAAAGATTAGAGAGAAGGAGGAAGAAGGTTAAGCAAGACAAATCTCCAAGGAAGAGAAGGAGTTAAGGTGCCAAGCTTGGAAGCAAGAGGGTAATCTCATAAACTTGCTCTCTTGTGGTTGTGATATTGTTATTAGTGATATTTCTTGACTTTTCAAGTTTCTTTATTAAGTTGAAAAATTGGAAAAGCTATAACTCTAAGGGGTTATGTTGCCCAAATCTCTTTAAATCATGATTAAGATATGTTTAAACAAGTTAATAAAGGATTAGAAGTGGAAAAGTACAAGTTTTGGAAGTTAAAACACAAAACTTCATTTTTCCATTTTTCTTGAAATATTTCGGCCATCACTGTTTTAGGGGGGTGGGAGTTAAATTTTTATGAAATAAATGGTTCCATTGGATTCAGTGGACAAAAATAGGCGAGGTTACATTTGGGCACTTTTTCGGTAGAGACCGAAAAAGCATAATTACGAAAATGCCACTAAAATACCTAAATAAGGATTGTCAAGGGTATTTTTGTAATTTGACAGTGAATTTGGTGATTTCGAGCCCAAAAATGAATTCCTTGGGTGAAAATACATCAGAATAGCCTTAGTCAAAAATTTGGGAAAACGTGCCATCAAACCGGATATGATGGGGCCGGGCCGGGGTCCCGGGGGCATTTTGGTAAAATTTCACCATAGACCAATATAACCACAAGAAACACTATAGAAGAGTCTAAAATGATACTTGGATAGGTTATGACCTATTTCTGGTACATTTAATATTTTAGGATCGAGCCGGAGCCGGAAACGGAAACGACATGTTTTACTAGACACACTGAAAAAGGGGTTTAACAAACTTCAAGGTATGGACTACCATCTTTTATACACTATGTGAATAACTATATGTATTTGTTACTGTATTTCGTGATATGATTGAATGCTAGAGGCATAGTATCTAGTTGTGGTTCGCTACCCAACAACGGCATATCAGAAAATCCTAGCTGTGGTCGATGACTCAGTTGAGGTATATTATCGAAAATCCTAGCTGTAGTCGGTGACTTGGCTGAGTTAAATATATATGAATCGAATCGAACTTTCATTTTTGCCTAATATAGTGCATGTCATATTTAATTTTCACATTTGATATTTCGATCGTATCTTTCTATGGGGATTCTTTGGAATCTCTCCCTTTTTCAAAAACAAATATCTCAGTGGGTACCAATGGGCCAAAGGGCAATAACGTAGACACCGGAAAGTGAGCGGCACGTGTCTCGAGGCGAGGATAAGATAGAGGTTATATATAGTCTATGTTTTGGATATTCTAAAGAAATTTGTAAATATTAAATTTTCACTGTATTTTCTGTATTTCGTCAATGAACAATATCGGTATTGTAAACGAATATTTTTATCACTATAATTGTAATTTTCTGTATGCTCATTGAATACCGTCTTTATTACTCTACGATTATCGAAATGGAAACGGGTGTTGATAAAAACTATTAGGAATGAGTTGCATTGAGTCAAAGTTTAGATATTAGGTTAGAAACGAGTCACAGTGTAGAGACTGAATTACAACCGAGTTAAAATTATAGGCGTCAAAAAATTAATGTTCCCCAATATAATTTACAAACTTACAGAAGTAATCAATTTTTTTTTTTTTAAATGGCCCAACTCAGTGGTGAATTACCATTTAATTTGGACCATTTTTACATTAAAAAATTAGATTAAAGAATTAGAATGAAATACAGAATTCTATTTTCTTTTCAAATTCTTTAATAGAGACTTGACCAGCCTTAAAGTAAAGTGAAAAAATAGTTGAGGGCATAGTGGAATGATAGATAATCTTTTAAGACAAATTAGCTAAAAAAAAAATCCTACTACATAATTATCTTACCTCGTATAGTACCAAATCAAATTACTTAAAATAAGCTAATCTAAATATCTTATAAATGATTAATGAAATCTAGTCACATTTATAGGTTATCGAATGTTGTTCGTTCCGAGAGTTTGGAGAATCCAATGTCGAATCCCACGTTAGATGTTTTGTATGGACTGTATAAGTGCCTGTTTGGATTAGCAGTGGAGAAGGAGTTTTTTTTATAGATGGGTTTTTGAAAAAGTCATATAGAAAAAAAGGAGTTTTGTATATGTGATTTGTGTTTGGATTGGCCGTGTCAGAAGTGACTTTTCTTTCCATAAAAGTTGAGAGAAGTAACTTGGATGAGCTTATCATAAAAGCTCCATTTGTTTCATAAGCTCAGCCATCCAAAAGCTTTCCCAAACACATCAAATGAGCTTTTAGAGCTGTTAGCCCCCAGATGGGCTTTTTTTAGACCCAAACGGACTCCCAAACAGAGCCTAAATCACATTCTTTTATTTGAAAGGCATACCTGATTTGTGGATTTGTGGTTGTGAAGTCACAGGCCTAGTTTTTTACCAAAAAAAAAAAAAAAAGTCACAGGCCTAGTTATATGATGTATTTTGTGTGGTTTGTACCACTTTATGTCCATGAGCGTTTTGTTTTACCAGGCCTTATACAGGTTCGTATAAATGCAAAGGTCAAGCCCATTAAAGTGATGTGCGAAGAAGTCTCAATTAATTCAATTACTGATCTCATTATATATTGTCTGAAGGATTTAAATTCACAATCTCATATTCAAGAAAGCCCTGAAAAAAGTACTTGATATTATTTGAATTATAAGACCCGACTACTGTATCATTGAAGTAACAAGTTAAACATATCATAGGCAAAGAGGACTTTTACTCTCCTTCCACAACTATACCTTGATACTCTTTCTTTAACGGTCATAATCATGCAGTCTCATCCATAAGATATTCATTATTCTATTTGACAAATGGTAATATTTTCATAAAGATAAATATACTCTCTTCGATCCTTTGCTATCGAGTTTCTTTTAAAAGGATTCTTTTATCTGTAGTGTAAGTAAAAGACATGTGTCTAATTTAGACAATTCACCAACTTATTCTATCAACTTTAATCCCTGGTTTAATGGGAGCTTGACTGGTTCTCTACACTCCCAATTTTCTCATTGTATTGAAGCAGACATGTGACCGGTTCCTAGTTCAACTTGTCAAATTGGCCAATCTTACTCTTATAGCACTAATCAAAACATGAAATATTTATTATCTCCTTTAAATTTGTAATTACGAATAACTATTTGTTGAAATCAATTTATTTATATGGACTAAATTGCATTGAGTTAAAATCCAGAGGTTGAGTTGCAGCTTATTAAAAATTTCCGAGGGCCAAATGATTAATTTTTCCTAAAGCATTTTACCATTTCATTCAGCGGTTCAAACAAGCCTTAAGAACAACATCAAAAGCAAGAAAGATTAAATCTTGGAAGAGAAAGCAAATTGTTCATACATTGACTTTGCCAAGGTAAAATGATAGAGTTTCATTCAGAATGTAAAGATGATAACATATAACACACAAACATACAACTGAAAAGGAAAACACAAAGCATGCATAACAAGTTCTTATATACTTTGTGGAATTAAAACACGATATACTGATAGATCATCACTTTATTTACGCTAGCTCTAACTAGCTAGGTTTCTCTAAGATTATCTAGTTATTGAAATATCCGAGAACATCAAGCAGGTTGGTGTTCTTGCACTTGGGCCATTCAGGATTAAAGCACCAATACATATAGCAAGCAATTGTTACAGGCCATCAATATAAAGAAGGCACACCTCCTGAAGGCCCTCCCACCAGATTCATAGGATTTGGATTCAAATCAAGATCAATATTGTTACTTATGATCTTTGTTTCCTCCCCCTCTGTTGCTTCAATCTTGGTGAAAAAACAGATAGGTTGCCAAAATAGATGAAAAGATTTGAGCAAAAGTTAGATAACAATGCCTCAAAAGAATGGATTCTTTGAAACTCAGCTTATAAGAGTTTAAAAATGCTAATATTTATTCATGAATTAGTATAATTTATTAGATAGATCTTATGATGTTTTGTCTTTTGAAGCCAAAATTACTCATAATAATCAAGCTGGAAAAAAAAAGATCACATTGGGAGATCTTCTTTTTATAAATGGAGCCCGACCTGATTTTGTTTCTTGCCATAAAAAAGATCCAACAATGTGTTATTAAAACAAAAAACTAATGGTCAACCAATATGAAAGAATAATTTTGAAAAATTATTGGCCAAAAGAAAAATACAACAAATCATAAAGACTTCGATAATAAATTCTTTAGCATACATGCCAGTAGGCCACAAAATCACTAACCGGAGTGTAAATTCCAACCCACAAGTTTGTAATGAAAATTTGCATTTTATCAAAATCTATTGTTGGGGAGAACACAAAGAGAAGCACATTTACATTTTATAAAACAAAACTTTTCTCACATATTTACTTTGTTAAGCAAAATCATTTAAAATAAATTAAACCAAACACCCCCTAATTGATTCTGAAATCTTGAATCTAGGTCAATTGTTTTCCTCTCTTAAAAAAAAGTCTAAAGTATTTCATAAAAACAGATGGCTCTTTTAGGTGAAGCAATGAAAAAAATTTAAATTGAAAGATTAAAAGCAAAGCAAAATAATTTAAGAATTCACCTCAGATTTAACATGACCCTCCACCAGAAAGCATTGTTGGCTTTCGTCAAAATTCCCCTGAAGATGATCTATGCCAATATTTGGCTTTTCAAAGGGTGCGGTCATGGTCGAAGATTGGATCAAGTGATAATTTGATGTTTAGCATGTATAATATTAAAACAATCAGATAACAATTTCTAGACAAAGTTCGAGGATTTCAAAGGAAGGAAGAAAATAAATTTGATAAAATCGATAGCGATGAATATTTTTGGACAATGTAACACCCGCGTTCTCTGACTCTAATTATAAGGCACAATGTTGGAAATTGTTATGTTCCTATATACAATATAATGAGAAAATTAATTTTTTGGTTCATACAATTTTGGTTCGGTTGCAATTCAATCCCTACACTTTGACTCGTCGCAACTCAATTCTTATAGTTTTGATTCGGTTGTAAGTTAGTCCCTACGCTTTAACTAGGCGCAACTCAGTCTCTATAATTTTTGACTCAGTTATAACCCAGTCTCTAAACTTTGACTCACTACAATTTGGTAATTATAAAAGGGTTAAGGTGCTTAAATAACCTTCAACTTTTTTCAAAAGTGCAATAGTAACCATAAACTATTTTTTTGGAGCAAAAGTTGTTAGATCTCATGTTTTGATGATAACAAAAGTATGGTTTTAAAAGGAAATAATTAATAAACAAGTTTAAACTAAGTAATGACAGGAACAAGCATCACTTGAAGTAAGCATTGGAGTAATGAAGAAAGGCCATGAGAAAATGCTGAGGAACTTGATCAGAAGCAAATCTTCTAAAGTATTACTCGAGGAGCTACTCGAGTAATGAGACAAAACTTGAAGTAACCAAGATACAACTTCCAGTAACCTGCCAACATTACTCGAGGAGCTACTCGAGTAAGCAGGTAAAAACTTGGAGTTGCTCTCGGCCTGCTAATGTTACTCGAGGAGGTACTCGAGTAACCAAGTGAAAACTTCCAGTTGCCTTCAAGTTTTCCCAATGATACTCGAGGAGCTACTCGAGTAACTGTGTTTCTAAAAATGTAGACCTCTCGGCATTTTGTACTACTGCTAATGTTACTCGAGGAGCTACTCGAGTAAACAAGTTTTCCTTTAAGTTTTCCCTATGATACTCGAGGACCTACTCGAGTAACTTTGTTTTTGAAAATATGTAACTCTCGGCACTTTGTACCACTGCTAATGTTACTCGAGGAGCTACTCGAGTAACATACTAAAGTAAGTGGAAACTTGAGGTTGGTACCCGATTAACTTGATCTCTCTTTATTTCATCTTCCTTGAGTTCTTACTCTAGTATACAAGTTTCTAATGTTCTATCTTAAGTGGATTCCTCGAGTATGTACCCCAGTATGCACAAATATTTTCAAAGAAAACTTCAAGTCATTACCCGGGTAAGTCATGCTCAAAAGTCTTAGTTACTCGAGGTGGTACCCGAGTAACCTATGCAAAAATGAGTGCATTACTCGAGTCCCTACTCGAGTAACAAGGTAATTGCTCTCGGCTTGAAATCCTGCCAACATTACTGGAGTAGAGCATCAAGTAATCAAAAGTTTTTTCAAAGGATTACTCGAGGTGTTACCCCAATAACCTATGAAGTTGCAAAAGCTTTACTGAAGTATGTACCCGAGTAAATAACTATTTCCAAAGGTTTGAAATTTAGTTTACTCCATGCACTACCCGAGTAATCTTATATTTATTCATTGACTTGCAGTTGAACAATGATTTCTCGATATTACTCGAGTAGGTACTCGAGTAAACTTCAAGGTATACTCGAGGAGCTACTCGAGTAAGCATACCCAGAAATTTAGAAATCATTCAAACTTTCATTATATTGTTTCCTATATGATTAACCTTTCATTGTATTAGTATTCTTAGTCTATTTACAGATAAACAATGAAGAAACCATATCAAGAGATGGAAGTCAAAAGAAACGTTCAATTGCCAACCACCGCCAACGGATATTTTTCAAAAACTTGAAAAGTCAATAGTGGCTGCGCACTCACTAACGGATGAAAGGAAACGTTCCAACGGTCATCACCAATATACCTATATATATGAGAACCTTCAAATAGAGAAAGAACAAGCACACACACAAACGAATTATCAAGTTCATTGCTCTGTTTTCATGTTGAAATTACATTTTTATGCTTCAGTGATTCTTATTTACTCTGTAAGAGAGATATTTCACTCAAACTCAATATTTGTTATTGAGATAACTTAAGGTTGTGGAACCTTGAGTTGGGATTGGATTATAACTTGTAAGGGGGAGTGAGTGTCCAGGTGAAAGGAACTTGCTTGTACTGAGGTGCCAAGAACCCACTGAATCTTGGAAGCTATAGTGAAACTCTCAGAGAAGCTCTGAGGACTGGACGTAGGTCAAAGTGGTTGTGACCGAACCAGTATAACTCCCGGTGTACACTTCGGTGATATTTCTCCTTACTCGTTACTGTTTTAATTCTTTTGTCAAAGTTTTATATTTTTGAAAGAAATTTTAGTATCACCCAATTCACCCCCCTCTTGGGTGAAACGCTTGATCTAACAAAAGTAACCCTGAACACTTTAAAAGGGAGCAAAACATTTAACACTGTTAAAACATGAAACGTTGATTGTTTATGAGGCAAGGTTTGACTTGATCTGGTGACTTGAATGCTGATGTGTGTTAGTAATGTATAGGTGGTAGCACTTAATGCTGACCGGATTAGAATTAGAAGAAATAAACAAAATAGAAAAACAAACTGTCTTTAACAACTCGGCTTCTTTAACAAAACAGAACCCACTTTTCGAAACCCATCAAGAGAAACAGAGAACGTGAATGTGAATTAAAAGAGGAAGGTGGATGGCGTCATTATCGAGTCCAATCCCACATCGGACCATCCCTCCAATGCTATATCCACAACTTGCCCAGTGACAAAGCCCCTTGGCGCCAACAGATTTTGCTAGCTCCCCAATTGCAAGAACCACCCTCATCGACAAAACACCCAAGTAGTAATGATGATGTGTTCGAAAGCAAAAGACAGAAGGGCATCGCCCACCAAAACCTTGACGTCCTCCTTAAAGACATTGTGATTTTTCGGTTTTCCTCACTATAGATCATTGTTATCCATACAGGGCAAGTCGTCGTGAATTAACGACATATTATGAATCATCTTGACGGCGTAAGCGGAGGGCATGGCCACTAATTCGTGGCCGGCGGCCAATTCGCACGCAGCAATATAGATCATTGGGTGCACCTGGTTGTCACCGGTGAAAAGCAACATGGCCTCGTGAATCTTCTCGTGTTCTCTCAAGGTTAGTAGCTGCATCCAAGGTTTAGTTCACTTCATTAGCCTTCTCAAGCATGTAGGCGTCGACATTGAAATCGGGTTTCTCCTCTGAATTTTTTTTTGTAGAGGGAAGGAGAAGGAGCGAAGTATCCAAGGGAGACATGGTAAATCCATTTTCACCATTTTCTGAAATACTAAAAAGCCAAAGCAAGCTATGCATAATAACCAGGGTATTAAACCCTGGATCGGGTATTGAACAGGTCGGGGTACTGGGTTAAGGGTCAGTGGGTCAGACCGGGGCCAAACCGGTGATAAATTGAAGATTTTAGGCTTACAGTATGAAATTTTAAAGGAAAAATTTTAACAAAAATTGGAACCCAGACCGGTCTACCAACCGGTTCGCTGGTTTTCGGGCTGACCAGCCGGTCTAGTCTGGGTTCCACAACTCTGATAATAACTGATGAATAATTGAGTTCAACATCATTATCGGCAAAAATAATACTAAAATTAGAAAAATTTTTTGGAAAAATAGAAATTAAGGGGTAAAATCTTTGAACCAAAATCAGATCTTTTTGCTTCAAATTACAACAGTAGCAAGAAAAAGCAAGTGGGTAGTGGCGGATTCACATATATGGCAATGGGTTTATCGACAGAGACGATAACGCTGATCATGTCTCCGCTACCCTCGTCATCGGTGCATCCTTGCTTAATAATGAAGATCAATCAATGGAGAAACAAAGAAGCTCAGAAATTGAGCTTCAAGCTCACCGGAGATGGATCTTTTTTTTGCAGACGTGAGATTGTGATCATTCGCGACTTGTGCTAGAGCAACAACTGAATGGTTTCCCCTCTATCTCCTTCTTTGATGCTTTTGTGTGAGGGTTAAGATCAGACTGTTGGATGGCATTGAAGAGATGAAGGAGATGATGAGGTGGCAATTATTTGATATTTAAATTCCATATAGGATGCAAGCAGGTACAGGCAGCCCAAACAATTAATGGACGTTTCATTGGCTTAACAGTGTTAACGGTTTTGCACTCTTTTCTAGTCCTCATGGTTACTTTTACTTCAAAAAATAGTTAATGGTTGCTTTTGCATTTTTGAAAAAAGTTGAAGATTATTTAAGCACCTTAACCCATTATAAAATGGTTAAAAATTAAAACTATAAAGACTGAGTTACAATTGAGCTAAAACTATACGGATTGGATTGCTCTAAGTCAAAGTGTAGGGAATAAGTTACTGCCGAATTAAAACTATAGGGACCAAAATATTCATTTTCCATAATATAATTTACAATATTATAGAAGCAATTGGTATTTTTATTAAAATGCCCCTAATCAATGATGAATTGCCTTTTCATTTGGAACATTTTTACAATAAATGAGTTATATTAAAGAATGAGAATAAAAACCAAAACCTAGAGCCCATACATCATAAAAGTGATCACTCAACCAAAGTGCTCATCAGAATTATGTTTTTTCAAGTGCATAACGAGGCTTTGAAAAACATATAAGATTTTTCTTTCAAATTAGTCCATTGAAATTAATTTGGGATTATTGAAATTCAATCCTTCGATTTGTCCTTTTGATATTTTCGGGTATTTCTCTCTCTTTTTCCTTTTAAAGGTTAGTTTTCGAAATATTTTATAACTACCTACATTATTTAATATCTTTAATTTATTTTCCTCATTATGAATATAAGATTTCAATATATTTAACAACTATCTTCATGTTTTTTTTTGCCCGCAATAACTATCTTCATGTTATATATATATATATATATATATTATTTTTTAAGTTTTGAAGTTTACATTCGAAAATATTATTCCCATTATCTCTATTTATTTTTGATATATTTATTTTAAAAATATTTTAATTCATATATTTATTATTTTTTCCCATCCTAAAGTTTAGATTTCAAAATATTCTGTAATTAGAATTACTAGTTACCTCTACTTTATCCAAGGTATTAAAACTCGGACTGGGCATTGAACCGGTCGGGGTACTGGATTAAGGGTCAGTGGGTAAAACCAGGGCCAAACCAGAGTTAAACCGGAACCAAACCGGTGAGAAATTGAAAATTTTAGACTTATAGTATGAAATTCTAAAGGAAAAAAAAAATATATATTTTTAAATATGAACCCGGACCAGACCGGGAACCGGACCGGTTTACCGGCCGGTCCGGTCCGGGGTCAGGAACATTGACTTTATCTCTTTAGTTCTTGTGCACCAATTTTAAGAAAATTTGATTTAATATCTTTATGAGTAAAATACTCTATTCCTCTTCTATTTTACCTTAATTACATAGACCTCTCTTCTATTTTAAAAATATACACTTAAGTTTAAACCGTTAACTCCGTTAATAATATTTTAAAAATATTCTAAAAATATATATTTTTAATTAAAACTAATAAAAAATAAAATTTACTTACTAATTTACCCTTAATACTAAATCCCGAATTTTAATTAATGGCGTGTAAATATCACAAACTTTTAAAAATTTGAGTAAGTTTTTTAAATTTTTGTAGAAAAAAATGAAATCATAAATTGAAATAACTTATACAATCTCTCAAACCTATATAGTTAGTTATATGCTTCATAATGTGTTTGATATATAATTTTAGTCACCTAAGAAATTAAAAATAAATAAATTTCAATAATTATGGTGGAAAATTAAAATTATAAATGTTATAATCTCAAAATTAATAAATTTTTAACATATAAGAAAGTTAAAAAATATATTATAATTAAAATTTGATGGTATAAATTTTTTTTGGCTCATATGTATATATGTTTAAATAATTATAATGTTAAAGATGGACATTTTGATAAAATAAAAGTCTAAAAGTCAAACTTAATCCTCAACTAACGGTTTAGGTGAATGAAAATAAAACATCAAAATATAAGGAAGATTTGTGTAATATATATTTTAATTTTAAGGAGGCCTATATAAATTTTTAAAATAGAAATGAGGTATGTGTAATAAAGTAAAATAGAGGGGTGTGTAATAAGGTAAAATAGAGGGGTCCTTTGAGTATTTGACTCCATCTTTAGCTATGTTTGGAATAGCTTTTTGTTAGAAAATGAGTATTTATTACGTAAGTCGAGATAAACTCCTTTCACATACTTATTTCGTATATTATAGGGTTAAGGGGTAAAACTACCCTTAAACTTTTCTCAAAAGTGTACCCACCACCATAAACTTTTTTTGGGTGCAAAAGTAACAATGATCTTTTAAAAATGGTGCAAAAGTAACCATGAACTTTTAAAAAAGGGGTAAAAGTGACATTACCATTAACGGCCGTTTATTCAAAAGTTTTTAAAGGGCAAAAATAACCATAAACTTTTTTCAAGAGTGCACCCACCACAATAAAATTTTTTTTTGATGCAAAAATAGTCATAAACTTTAAAAAATGGGGCAAAAGTGACGGTTATCTTACTAGGTTCAAATGTAATCTTTTGATTATTCTAAGTCCAGGAAAAAACACATTGGCTTGTCCACCATGATTTTTCAAACCAAAAATTGAAAAACCCATCTTCAATGAAAATGTTATCATTATCCTGCTCTCACTGTCGTGCAGTAAATAGAATTGTTGAGATCCCTCCCCATCAACAATTTGGCAACTGCGTTTATGACACCATTGATATCAACAATTCCATTTATGATATGTTGGTGAGAGCAGAATAACGACGTCATCTTCATTGAAGATCAATTTTTTAATTTTTGGTTTGGAAAAATCATGGTGGACAAGTCGATATGCTGTTTTAGAACAATCAAAAGATGATATTTGAACTATAGTAAGAGAACCGTCACTTTTACCCCATTTTTTAAAGTTTATGGTTACTTTTACACCAAAAAAAGTTTATAGTGGTGAGTGCACTTTTGAGAAAAGTTTATGGGTATTTTTTCCCCTTAAAAAGTAAACGGCCGTTAACGGTAGTATCACTTTTGTCCCTTTTTTTGAAATTTCATGGTTACTTTTGCATAAAAAAAAGTTTATGATGGTGGGTGCACTTTTGAAAAAAGTTTAAGATTAGTTTTACCCTTAATCTTATATTATAAATCACGGTTTATAAACACTTATATTAAAAAATAAATTATTCTAAACCAACACTTTTTTTTTTTTGCCGGTTTTGAAACTGGCATTTTACTAATTCGCCCACTCACTACCTTTCATTAAGAAGCCGCCCGTCCCACCGTCATCTCCTTCCTCGCTAGGGTTTTGGGTTTTCACTCGTGAAGGTAGCAGCGAGAATCCGCCTCTTGCGTTACAAGTAGTTTGGTAATATTCACTTCGTTCCTCTGTTTCGAAGAGTCCCTTCCTTGCGGATTCGGTATTAGGAGAAACAAAAAATGGTGAAGAAGAGCAAGAGTAAGATAACTTGTTTATGCGTCTTATCATGTTACATATGGCCTGAATCGTTACGCTTAGTTTTTTATCACTTATCCTTTTGAGTTTTTGCCAGAGAGTAAGAGTAAACGAATTTCATTGAAGAAAAAATACAAGATCATCAGAAAGGTGAAGGAGCATCACAAGAAAAAAGCCAAAGAGGCCAAAAAGCTTAACTTGAACCGGAAAAGGAAGGTTGAGAAGGATCCCGGCATTCCTAATGATTGGCCTTTCAAGGAACAGGAGCTTAAGGCTCTTGAAGCTCGACGAGCTCGTGTTCTTGAGGAATTAGAACAAAAGAAAGCTGAGCGGAAGGAGAGGGTACTGCTTCAATTTGTATTTTTTATTGACTATGTTTGTTTGACATGAAGGTGTGAACTTAATATTTATCTTTATTTTGTCTCTCTAGAGACTACGTTAGATTAGACAGTGGGTATGGTGACAACTTGAGACGGTCATAAGCTTTCTATTTATTGTGCACTTTTTATTGTAGGTCTTTAAACGGTCTGATTGCTTATTCTTCTTCTTCTGCGTTTATTTTTGGGCCTACTCATAATATAGTTGTGCATATTATTATCTAAATTCATAATATATAGATATATATGTATATGTCTACATGGGTACACACGAATACAACCGGTTCTTTTTCTACATGCTGGGGAACTCATATACAAGTGAGCACTACTTTGTTATGCCTGCATTTAATTGATCCAAGGGAACTTCTCACCTCTTGTCATTCAGTTTATCTAAGTGAGCACTACTTTGTTATGCCTGCACTAGTTTGTTTTTTTTTCCAATGTAGTTATGCGAATACTACTTTTGTCATTCAGTTTATCTAAATCTGTACTGTGGTTAACACTGGTTTCAGGCTAGAAAGAGGAAGTTGGGATTGGTGGAGGATGGTGATGCCTCTCAATTGGCTGAAACAGCAACTGTGACAGAAGAAAGTTTCACTGTAGTTGGGAAGAATCGAGGTTTTTACTTTTTCTTTTTGTTGAAGTTTTAATTTTGGTCAAATATATAATTATCTCTCTTGTATACTTTATCTGTGTTATTTATGATTTATCATCTCTCATTTTTCCAAAGACAACTCAGATAAGGCCTTCTACAAGGAGCTAGTCAAGGTCATTGAAGCCTCTGATGTCATTTTGGAAGTCCTTGACGCCCGTGACCCTCTAGGGACCCGTTGCATTGATATGGAAAAGTTGGTGACAAAATCAGGGCCTGATAAGCATCTTGTATTGCTTTTAAATAAAATTGGCAAGTTCCACTTCAAATTCTTGTTACCTTATGCATTTGTAGGTATCTTTGTTCTTTATCTAGTTTTACCTAGGCTAATTATTTATGCTCTTAATACAGATCTTGTACCTCGAGAAGCCGTGGAAAAGTGGCTTAAGTACCTTAGAGAAGAATTGCCTGCTGTGGCCTTCAAATGCAGCACTCAAGAGCAGAAGTCAAATTTAGGGTGGAAATCTTCAAAAAAAGCCAAAGCAAGTAATCTTTTGCAAACAAGTGATTGTCTTGGAGCCGATACTCTGATTAAATTGTTGAAGAATTACTCTCGAAGCCATGAGGTAACAATTGTTGGCAGAAGGATAACTTTTCACCTAGAATTAGAGTTTTGCCTTTGAATTTGCTCTTAAGATGATTTGAATGGAATTCTTGATTCTGTACTAATTTGGTTGATGTTTATTGGGTGGGCTTATCATTTCCATTATTTGTTCTAAAGAACTTTTTCTTAATCTTGAGCTTGAGGGACTGGTTAGTTGTATGCTTTGAACGCTAGCTGGGATATGCTGACTGAAACATCTCTTGTTCAGTTTTCTTCTTTTTCAACTTTTTTCATTGTTGGAACTTCAGATGCCTTTTTTTCATCTGTAGCTTTGTTTATGGCTAACTGTTTTGTTTTTCTGAACTTTTAAGTTCACCTTGTAACTGTTTTATGTCTTGTAGATTGTCTTAGAAGGGAGCTATCCATCATAAACAACCTTTTGATTTTGATTATATGCTAAACTATAGTGTCGATTCGATTATGTATCTGTCACCGGTTGGTCCTCCTCTATCAAAATATTCTTCACCAATTCTTTATCTTGTATTTCACTCTGGCTTATATGGTTTTTCTTTTCTTTTTTCTTTTTTATTTCTACGATCTGGTTCATTCATTGTTCGTATTTTGTGGGGCTAGTTTTAATTCTTAATCCTTTAACAGATCAAAAAGTCAATTACTGTGGGCGTGATTGGCCTGCCAAATGTTGGCAAGAGTAGTCTCATTAATAGCTTGAAGAGAAGCCATGTTGTCAATGTTGGTGCTACTCCTGGTTTAACAAGATCAATGCAAGAGGTGCAATTAGACAAAAATGTTAAGTTGCTGGACTGCCCTGGTGTTGTTATGCTAAAGTCTCAAGAAAATGATGCTTCCATAGCTTTACGAAATTGCAAAAGGATTGAGAAGCTGGAAGATCCAATTAGCCCAGGTAAGTGTTTATATGGGAGAAATGGAGTTTGATATTTGAAATGGTTGGTTGGAACTTTATAAGAATTAAACTTAGAACCGTAAATCAACAAAGCAGAAAACCTTCAACATTGGGATTTGTTTTGAAGTCTACCTTTATAGTATTGTTGTATATATCTGGTAAGCATTGCTACATAAGTACTAGTGTCTTATTTTTATTTATTAAATTGTTTTAAGGAAAAGATACTAAAAAAGTAAAGACCGAAGCTATGGAGATGTACACTTAAAAAAGCCATATTATGTCTTGCACATTTTTGACATTCTATCAGACATGGTCTGACGCATCAAATTACTTATGGATGCGTCAGAGTTTATGGTGTGTTCTTGTCAGTGTCTGCTTCCTGTCAAAAAAGATTATCTACATACCAGCAAAGGGGCCCAATTTATGGGCTATCCAAAATTAGATCATCCTAACAAAAAATCCATGAATGCTAGCATTTGATGTTGATAAGAGACAGAGAAGTAACCTTAAAAATATGAATGTTCCTCTCATGCACCATAACATTGCAAAACTTCGTATGTAATAAGAGACCCCTGCTTCGCTGCAGGATGCACCTATGTTCACTAAAAGGCCCCATGTAGATAAATCCTCAAAATACAGCCATCCATCATCCAACAATGATACAATGAAGAATTTTTTATTTTCTGGTTATACTGCATTTGACTCTTTCTCAATAGAAAATGAAATTCATCTTTCTTTTTCCCTTATAAAACCCCTCATATAGAAACTGATGCGATCTAGCAAGTTGTGCTTTCAAATTCAAGTGATCCTTTGCATATTCCAAGTGGGCCAATCACAAGTGCAAGAGCCAAACAAATTAAGGAAACATTAAATGGGCTAGTGCAAGATACTTGGACAAAGCAAGTAGCAATTGGATCAAAGCTGGACAAAAATGTTGAAAATGTCACAAATTTCATATGGGCTGCAAATGGAGATATTGATTAAGTTTTAGGCTTGCAGACTTTAAACTAAAGAGCTTGGACCTTGGACCTAGTATTACACATGAGAGAACTCATTTGGGTCTAAATAAACACATTTTGAGCTTTAATTGCTTACTACATTTTATTGAATTTAGGTGTGTGAAAGTCAAGTAGTTGGTAGAATTGAATTTTAGGATCTCTAGCATGTTGTATTAGACTCTTTTGCATTTTCTAGAAGATTGTATTAGACTTTTGGGTTATTGTATTAGCCTTTTGGGTCATTGTATTAGACTTTTAGGTTTCTTAGCACATGGTATTATACTTTGTATTTGCTATGTTCAAAGTTGCAATTATTGCAACTAGGTCATATTTCCCTATAAATACTTGGTGCTTCTTTATTTGTAAGACACTTCAGATTTGAATGATAAATGAAAGTTGCACTTCTGCACTTTATTTCTTGAGAGTGGATTCTCTCTAGGGTTCTTAGAACTAACAGGCTTATTAAAGCTTGATCAACCTTGTGGCAACTTCCAACACTTCGGGTCCTTGTTCTTTCGTGTTCAAGGGTTCAAGTGGATCGTTGATCTGTGTTTAGCTTTTTTGGGGTGTGTATATTTCGGATTGGTTGTGGGTTCGTGGGATCTTCCCTTGTGGGTTCGCACTATCTTGGTATCAGAGCTTCAGATCTCAATTCATGTCATATTTATCTGTTCTTTGTTTCTATTTTCGTTTCAAATTTTGTGCTTTATTCTTGTATCTGTTTGTGTCCAGATGTGTTGCTTCTGTTCTTCAATCTTTTCGTTGAGTTTTCCAGTATTTAGTAAGTCATTTTCATAGTTCAAAATCTCTTCTTCCATATTGTTTTGGAATCATTTCAATCTGATTTGTCATTTGTGAGTTCTATCCATTTTAATCTAGTACTTTCTGAAAAATTTCTGGGAGATGGTGCGAACCCACAAGGAAAGATTCCATGAACCCGCAACCAATATGAAATACATACACCCTAAGAAAGCTAAACACAGATCGGCGATCCACTTGAACCCTTGAACACGAAAGAACAAGGACCTGAAGTATTGGAAGACGCCACAAGGTTGATCAAGCTTTAATAAGCCTGTTAGTTCTAAAAACCCTAGAGAGAATCCACTCTCAAGAAACAAAGTGCAGAAGTGCAACTTTCATTTATCATTCAAATCTAAAGTGTCTTACAAATGAAGAAACACCAAGTATTTATAGGGAAATATGACCTAGTTGCAATAATTGCAACTTTGAACATAATAAATACAAAGTCTAATACCATGTGCTAGGAATCCCTAAAGTCTAATACAATGACCCAAAAGTCTAATACAATAACCCAAAAGTCTGATATAATCTTCTAGAAAATGCAGAAGTCTAATACAACATGCTAGAGATTCTAAAATTCAAATATGCCAACTACTTGTTGATTTTCGTACACCTAAATTCAAGAAAATGTAGGCAGCAATTAAGGCTCAGAATATGTTTATTTAGGCTCAAATGAGTCCTCCTATGTGTAGTACTAGGTCCAAGCTCTTTAGTTTCAAGTTTACAAGCCCAAAACTCGATCAATTTCTCCATTTGCAGCCCATATGAAGTTAGTGACGTTTTCAACATTATTGTCCAGCTTTGATCTAATTGCTACTTGCTTTGTCCAAGTATCTTGCACTAGCCCATTTAATGCTTCCTTAATTTGTTTGGCTCTTGCTCTTGTGATTGGTCCACTTGGAATATGCAAAGGATCACTTGATTTTGAAGGCACAATTTGCCGGATCGCATCATTCCCTCTCTCCTCAAAAGGATTCTTCCTTGAATCTTCACCTACATCAAAAGGAAATAAATCAGCTACATTAGACAATTCTGATTAATTGAGACAAGGTTCTGTTGACAACTTCAGTTTGTAGATAACAAGCAGTAGAAAATAACATTTTTGTCTAGTTTTGATCCAATTGCTACTTGCTTTGTCCAAGTATCTTGCACTAGCCCATTTAATGTTTTCTTAATTTATTTGGCTCTTGCTCTTGTGGTTGGTCCACTTGGAATATGCAAAGGATCACTTGAATTTGAAGGCACAACTTGCTAGATCGCATCAGAAACACTAATACATTTTTCTTTTACCTGTATGAAACAGTGAAGGAAATTCTCAAGCTGTGTCCAGCTCCTCTGCTGGTAACACTTTACAAGATTCCAAGCTTTGATTCAGTTGATGACTTCGTACAGAAGGTGGCTACAGTTAGGGGCAAACTCAAGAAAGGTGGAATAGTTGATGTTGAGGCTGCTGCAAGAATCATTCTTCATGACTGGAATGAAGGTAATGCATATATATAACTCAAAAGCAGAAACCAACAGAAATTATATATGCTTTCTTTTGAAATTAATATATGGCAACGGCTTGCTTGTTTCAGGTAAAATTCCCTATTATTCCTTGCCCCCAGTTAGGAATCAAGGGGAACCTTCAGAGGCAAAGATAGTTTGTGAGTTTGCAAAGGAGTTTGACATTGATGAAGTTTACAAAAGCGAATCTGCATTCATAGGGAGCCTTAAATCTGCCGATGACTTCAATCCTGTTGAAGTTCCTTCAAGTCAACCTCTCAACTTTGACCAGACAATGTTAGAGGTTTGTTATCACATTTGGAGTTTCCCATGATATAATGCTGCTTAAACTTAAACATTCTAAATCAGTATGAGAAAAATTCAGTATGATAAATTACCGCTTGCTTCTTTGAAAGTTGTGGTATATCGATTTAATCTTCAGAAGATAATTGCAATCATTGTGTTAAATAATTTCTGAAGCCATGCAACTTGGTCCTGCTAAGTTTTGTTAATTTAGTGATCTGCAGGACCATGATGGTTGCTGTGAAATGCTTTTTTGCATGTCACTTTATCTTAGTCATGAACCTACAACATAATTTTTTTTTTTCATTAATAAAATCATCTTATTGTCCAACGCCATGTATTTTAGGATGACATGCAACCTCAACCAACAAATCCAGATGAAGGTCGTGAGAAAGCAGCAGAAGTGAATGCTGACGAGTCTATGGAATGTGAGGACGATGGCAAGAGCAAGGGGAAAACTGCTGCTAGTAGGCAAAATGATAAACTATATGCAGAGGAAGGAATGCTTAATACCAAGCTTCGGAGAGCAGAGAAGAAGAAAAAGAAGGCGGCTAACAAGGCTGCATCTGATGCCATGGACGGTGATTATGACTTCAAAGTTGACTACTTCCAAAAGACAACTGCAATGGATGCTGATGGTGGCGAGAGTGAGGATGATGATCAACTCAACTCTGAAGAGGTGCCATCGCCTGGTATGCAGACCGACGAATAATTGCGTAGCGGGCGGCATACCTTCAATTTTGTCATTGGCGTTGGCCTTTGAATAGTTTTGTATTGGTTGATTCAGTTTTTAATATATATTTTGGGGCCAACAGTTAAATCATAAGATTTCAAGAATTCTTGTCCTGTTGCCTTGTCTCTGAAAAAACAAGTAATTTTGAAATTATTGTGATAATATGTTTGAATGAAAGATTTAAGATACATGCTTAGATTGGAGCCATTTGCATGTAATGATCATGTTTATTATACCTGGCCGGTTTGGTTTGGATAGGAAACTGGTGAACGGTAAACCGATATGGGAAGCAAACTGGTTCATTTTTTTTTTTTTTTTTTAAATCAATTTTTTGATGATTTCATATTTATAAACTTGGAATCTTCACTTTTTTACTGGTTAGTTTGGGGTTAGCTCTTTTTTGACTTCGGTTTGATCCATTAACCATTAATCCAGTACTCCGGTTTGACGTGGGAATGATATGATTCAAGCCCATCATAAAAAAATAATTTGGCTAATAAAAGAGGTTAATACAATATTTGGTTCATTAAATTTGCTTTCCCTTATAATATGACAAACTAAGATTTGAATTCCATTTAAAAGAGGAGCTTGCGTTTAGTGTCTTAAATATGATAGCCTCTAAGAGGAGGATACTAATACTTGACATGAAAAAAATGTTTTTATTTTGGTTATGGTCCATATTTATATTAATTTATAAGGATCAATGTTTTAAATAGAATGAAATTTAAAAGTCCAAAACTTATAGTTTAAAATTTCAAGGATTAAAATCAAAATTAGGCCAACTTAATGATCAAAGATTATATTAAAAAAAAAAAAAGACCGTTTGAGACTGGGATTTTCATGGGCGCAAACTATGATCAGTATTACATGTTATTGATTTGTAGGATAACCTGAATCCGACCCGGTCCAGTATTAGCATTTGCTGCGAACCAAATGTCGACCCAACAAACTAACCTGACCCGGATCCATCATGCGCTGTCGAGTTTTCATTTCCCCCGGATTTGAATTCGAAAGCGCGCTAAGCGCAAAAAGCTCGTCTCCTCCGTTCATCCAAAACGAAGGCCCTGAGCTTCATTCAATATGCCTATCCACGATATCTGGTTTGCCTAATTTGAAAAATTATATCTGGATCTCGGTTTACGGCTTCTGCGAAGGACTGAGGATCAGTCTGCTTGTATATATCTTCACAACCGACTGAGTAACTGAAAAACCTGAGCTTTTTGGCGTGCTAGGTCGCCGTGTTGGTTCGAAAATTTCAGTGGGATGAGTGGAGATCATCGTTCATCGACGTAGGCAGGTTATCGTTGCTTTTTATAGGGGTAATTTCTGGAGATAATCGATAACTTGCTTTACACATTCAGGACGCGAGCTCTTACTCTCTATCTCCTCCACGTCGGTGTCAGGGCTTTCCCGCCAATCCTCTGAACAATGTCGGCGATAGAGAAACTGTTCGTTCAAATCTTTGAGAAGAAGAAGCGAATCATTGATCAGGCCCATCGTCAGTGCCTTCTATTCGACCAGCACCTTGTGTCTAAACTCCTTATCGACGGAATCGTCCCTCCTCCATGGCTAACCAACCCTATGCTTTCCTCCCTTACCTCAGATCCCAAAGGTAATGCTTCATCTCCTTCCGTAGAAACCATTTCGTCTCTCAATGCCCTTGAATTGGGCTTATTAAACCTGACATTAGTGTTTTTAGGATCACAGTATGGATTTCGAAGTCCATGGATTAGTTTCAACCCTCGAGAGTGAAAATTCAACCATAAGTTGACTATCACAGGACCACGTGTTTCCTTGTTCTATGGCCTTTTCTTTTATTATGAAAATTGGATAAGATTGGGAAGGGAAGAGATTGGATTTTTTTGGGGCTAAATTTCAATAACCGTTTTCATTGCATCGCTGTAAAAATTCACTATGGTTTTGTTTGTCATGTTTTCTTTAGCATTATATTGAGCCAAATCATTGTTTGTCAGGAACACAAATTGAAGAAGAAATTTTTTTTTTCAACTTCTGGTTTTCGAATTGAGTATGCTATAATTTTCTACACTTTAGATTTCTACTCATTATGCTTTTTCAAGATAGTTCCGATCTGGTATCACGATTTCTTATTGTTACTTCATTGTTAAGACCTTTTCTCGATTCGATTACTTAGGCAACTACTGATTACTTGCATGTAATAGGGCAACAGCAATGTATCGCTTCTTTCCTAGCTTCTTGACATTTGGATTATTTTAAGAAATGCTATAGTGGAATGCCTAAAGATTAATTAAACAAGAAGCACACTGATCTGAAAATGAACAATAACAAAGATTCTTTTTTTTTTTTATGGGTAAAAAACATTGGTTTGCTGGAAAATTGGGGTTCAAGAGAAGTTTACACTTACAGCCTACAGGTAATGTTTCCCATATTGTTTAACTAATTGAAGCGGGCTATTCTGATAGGGAAGATCCAGTATTTTCTTGGTTAACGGGACAAGAGGTAAACCTTATATCGTACCGGTTCATAGTAGTTGTATTTTATTTTGTTGTTTGCAATTTCAGATCTATGACTTTTCCATGTCTGGAAGCCTTAAAGCTCCATCATACTAATTGCATTTTTAGATGTTGTCTGATTTTATTTCCAATGTTCTGCCACGCCTCAATTTTCTGTTACTGAACGCTACTTCAGTTTTCTATTCTTTCTTCATCTGTAAAACATGGCAGGATCTAGGTGGATTGGGTTGATTTATATGCTCCTATTTATACATGAAATTTGAGTAGTATTTCTCATCTTGTTATATTTGGGCCAGTTTGGGAAATTTTTAATCCTGATCCATTCAAAAAAATTTCTGCACATGCAGATTTGAATGAAGATGATCATATATTTGGAGCTCTATTCTCAAGAGCACAATCTACAATTCCTATCTCTGATCATCGGTTCAGTCTGCAGGGCAACGTGGTTGCTACGACTGATGATGGTCAGCTTCAAAGTGGTTTACATAGTGAATTTCATGCTCTAAAAAGAGATATCGACGCAGGAGATGGACTTTCAAATTTGCCCGATTGCTCTGTCAATAATGTTGGACGCTCCTCATTTAGTGCTCCAGAAATGGATTCTACTGCTATATCTCCTCAAATTCAGATGGAATCAAGAATCTCACACAGTTACAACGAGCCAGCTCTCTCACTGGCAAAGTTGCAAAGATCAAAGTCAAGGCAGAGGGCTCTGGAGCTCCGTCATAGTGCAAAGGCAGCTAAAAGCTGTTTAGGAGATGATAATAAGATTGAGCTTTGTGCTAGAGGAAAAACAGTTTCTTCAACTTCTTCCCCGCAATCGGACCATTTTGAAGGGTCAGAATTAGCGAAACTTTATAATACCAATATCCAAAGTTCTGCTGCAGAAGAAGTAAAAAGAGGCGAGTGTTTGACTCAGATAAATGATCAGTCTAATTATTCTGGACGTGTTACGAGATCTAGAAGCTTAGCACTGAAACTGAACTCTTCAAATGTGATTAGTTCTTCTGAAGTGAAAGAAGCTGGTCCTCTGTCTAATAATGTGATCAAACAATTGGAGTCAGTTAGTGTCCCTTGTTTTTCAAATGGAAGTTGCGAAGCTAAGGAGACAAACAAAGGAGATTATCAGAGAAGGGAAACACAAGATAATGCTTTTAGTAAGAGAGTAACAAGATCTAGAAGTACCAGCCAAACAAAATGTGACAATGAATTGATGAAGCTTGAAAGTGCCTTGGCTGGAGGCAATAGAGTCGAAGTCCAGGATTCTATGCAACTAGTAGTTAACGGTGGACCAACATTTTTTAGCAAAAGCAGTGATTATGAAAATGAATGTCAGTGGAAAGAAACCAAAGATGGCGACTGCTGCAGTGACAAAGATGAAAGAAATGTTAAGATTAGAAGATTGCCTGGAAGTTTTTCCCAGTCATCTAATGAAGATGCTTTGGGGCATGGTGGTTCTTTAAAGTCAATCGAGAAATCAACTCAATCACCTCAACCTTCAGTTTCACAGCATTCACAGCCTCCTGCAATGCCTATTGTGGGTTCCTTCCATTGTGAGAAGGCCCCAGATTTATGTGCAGTAAAAGTGAAGACCAATGAAGGAAAATCGAAGTCTGTCAGCAACATTTTTGTCGATAGAAGTTCTATCTGCTCTCAGTCTGCTGCTTGTGACAGTTATCATGAGTTAGAGGGTGCTGAAATTGTTGCCGGAAGATCCTCTTCAAGCCAAACAGATTGTAAATTAGATACAGAAGTTGCAGCAGCAGCTTCTTGTAGAAATACAAGGGCCTCGACCACCTCCACAACTGAAGGAGCAGTTTCCAATTTAGATAGCAGAAATTCAGGGCGTAGACATTCTACTTTGAGGAAATCTTTGCTTGAGAAATCATTGCATGCTGAAACAGTTGTGGCCGAGAAATCCTTGAATATTCGAGAAAATACAATATCAGGTGCCAATGTCACTCATAATATTGATGACGGACCTGCTGGAACAGTTGCCGAAATTGTTGCAGAGGATGTTTTAGTTGATAAACATAATGCTTGTTCAGGGTCTTCCCCTAAAGTTGGATTAGACGTTTCAGTCTCGGGGCCGCCACCCTCTAATTTTGTTAAGTCTGTGAAGCCCAAACAACTTGATTTTGATAATGTTGAAGAATTGAGTATGAATAGAATTACTGGTGCTGATCTAAAAGCAGGAGGGCAGGACGTACCTCCAGATAAAGGAACTTTGACCATGTTAGAGGAAGGATATTTGGATGACAAAGTAACATCGCTTGGATGCCAAGAGAAATGCAACTTTTCCGTGGATAAGCAATTGTTGGGGAGACAGGAAGCTAGAGTCAGAGAAGACGGAACTCAAATGAAATCTTGCGGAAGCCATTCCGAGGAGACTGATGTAGCCAGGAAACCGCAAAATGTCTTGTCATCCAAATCACAGTCATTTGTGGTTCAGAAGGAGTTATGTTCTCATACATCCATAGGAAGTCAGAACTTACCTTCCTCAACGAACCACTTAATACCATCACAAACTGCTTGTCAAAATTCATCTGCAAGTTTTGCAAAGGAAGCTATGGCATCCAAGCTTGTTTTGGAAAACATTTATGCTGGAGGTGATGAATGCGGTTCTAGAATAATGGAGGACAATTGTTCCACAGCAGTTACTGACAGTGATCCGCTTGGCGATGCAGTTCAAACTGTTGCCGATCTTGCAGTTGGGTCTCCAGCTACTATGGATGAATCGAACATTTCTTTGACAAACCCGGACGCAAGTTCTGGTAGTTGCTTACAAAAAAAAAGTAGCTTATCGAAGGGGAAGTGGTTCAATGATGAAAAAGATGCTGGTTTTTCACGAAAAGTCCAGATTCCGAAAAATTCCACGGGGAGTTTTGCCTCTGATATGGACCATTCCTGCCCTCAGCATAAGAGAAGAAAGATTGAAAGTCAAGCAGAGAGATCTCCAACTGCCTCTCCTAGCCATCTGGAAAAGCAACATGAATCTAGTAACCAAAGGTTGGTGAGTGGGAACTTTAATAGTAAAGAAGATAACCAAGAGGCTAGCACAGAAGTTCAACATATGACATCTCATCAAGAGGATATAGAAAATTCGCATGTCAGTGACCACATAGCTGAAGAAATGCAAAATACCGAGGGATGCCACATAATGGAAGAGTCTTCCCATGAAGTAAAATCCGACCAGGTACCTTATTTTCTGTTTCGCACTCTAGAATTATTGAGATTGGATTTGTACGATTTTCTATTCCCATGATCAGCGGTGACTGAGTCTACCATATATTTTGCAATGGTGAAAGTTGATGTCAGCGACACTATATGGTATTTAAATCTTTCAACTTTTTAGACAACAATTATTTTGCAGTGTGAATGACATAGACATAAATAGATCTATTTTGATGGACAACCACAAAATTTTTTTTTTTGGAAAATCACTATATTATTGTAAAATCAAATAGGTTGATACTCTATAATATAGTTGGTCATTTAATTTAGATATTTTGGGTTGGAGTGTCTGTTGATCGTCTTTTTGTAGTTATGTTAATGATAGTCCGGAGAATCATGGGACATCGAAAAGCAGTGTGGTTTTCAGTCTTCCAACGTGTTACCTTCATTGTTGTATATATGTTGTTCCAGACAGCAAGAAAAGTTCAGAATTAATCGAATTGTATATTAGAAATTGAAGTACTTGAGTGAATTTCCGATTGTTGAGAAAATTGAGATTGCAGAAGTTTGGTTTTAGAATCAGTTAACGAGCCAGTTGAGCAAGAATAAATATTAAAGAGATGGGAGAGAGAACCAAGAACAGAAAGCTCAATAACCAACGAGTCAAGTATTGAAATTCAATTGGCACAGTAGAATAGCGTTCTTTTCCGAGCAAAAAGATAAAAAAAACACAAGATTTTTTCCCTCTTTTTGGCCACTGCAAAGAAGTATAGGTTTAACTGTAGTTAAAAGACATGTTTCAAGTAATCCTTGATCAAATAGGAAGCAACTGCCTTCAATATGCAAAGTATACTTCTACTGATTTTTTTCCGTCTTCCAATAGCATATATATCTGTATTGGTTTAGTGTTGATTTCCTTATTCTTGTCACTATCATTGCTATGCTCCAAGTTGTTTTCTTTGTTTGGCCATTTGGCGATGGTGATGCCACAACTTGCACTTTTGGTTTTCGAGCCTTGATGTCTTCGGTTTATGAAAATTTGTTGAGAGTTGCTGAAAATCACCTCAAGAAGATCAGGCATTTTTGCTCAAAAAAAAAAAAAAAAAGAGAAGATCAGGCATTAACTTCATTTCCATGAAATCCAGTTTCGTATTCTTGGCATATTCAAGAAGAAAAATGATAACTTTACCTGCTATTATCTATAATAGGGTTGATCTTATTCCTGAATAATGGCGTTAAGAGCATGACCTGAGTATTGATATACCTTGAAGGTATTTACGAAAGTAAGGACTGGATAGTGAACTATTAGATTTTAGTGCAATCCGTGGCTGTTAGCTTTGATTAAACTTAGGCCTATCTCTGTGTTTGCATGGCATCAATCTTTCAATATGCTTGTTGCTTGTATTCATAAACAAAGTTGCACTGGGCAAGAATGGCAAGAGCAACTTAATCCATCAAATTTCTGCAAATGTTTTCCTGTCCGATTTCCCTAGAACAGCTTTTAAATGATTTTCTTGTCAGCAGAAATTTAACTTGGATGGAAGGGACAGAGGCGGCAACACTCTTCTTTCTTCCACTTCAAGAGGACTAGGAGAATCCTTTGCACCTTGTTTGACTGAACAGGGTTCTAGCAACTCTTACAATCGTTTGACGGCGAATTCATGCGGTTTTGGTATTTGCTCAAGCAAGCAGTGCACCATAGACAAGAACCTGCATGCAGAAGGAAGCAGTTGGGGAAGGATTTATCTGGGAGAGACTGCCATGCTCTTAGAAGCTTCATCTGTTTCTCAAGGGATCCAACGCTCGGATCTGATTGGTACAGATGAAACTGCACCCGAGATTGAAGGTTTCATTATCCAACCAGATGAGGCACAGCCATGCATTGATGGAGATCAGATTGAATTAGACAAGGTGAACTTGTCAAGTGATCCAGATGAATATGCCTCCATTCTAGAGCGCCTTAGTAGTTCTACTTTTGTGCATTCTCCATTTTGTTCTTCCTCAAATTCATACAGATTACACAAGATACCGGACCTTTATCAGTCTTTACCAAATGGGCTTGTCGAGGGCATGATGGGTATGAGGACTTCCCTTACTGTAAATGGTGAGAGTGGAAAGTCGTTTTCTGATTGCCTACCAAATTGCAAAAATCAACCAACTTGGGACATCAAGAAAGCTTGTGTTTCTCCAATTCAAACTCTATGGGATAAAATTAATTCAAAATATGGCAGTTCGGGGAAACGAGAAAGTTCAAAAGTGGAGCTTCCCTGTATTGATGAGGAAAATGAAGCTGCGGACGAAATAGCTAATGCTTTCCAAAATAGGATCCTTCCAGAACAGACGACAGGCTCGATCATAAGAGAACCACGTGCAGAAATTTTGGATAATGCAAAGCCTTCATTAGTTTCTCAAGATGATATATTGCCTGATGGGTGTGGTCTCGATTCGGTAGCCAGAGAGTTCAGCTTCTGTGAGACTAACGATTGGGAAAAACAAAAACTTGAGAAAGATAGTGCCAGCAGGAGAAGATTCACCGGTAAGGGGAAGGAGAATCAGAGAATATCCCGAGAAACAAATCAGGCTAGGAGGACTACTGCATCGCTTCGCAATAGATCCAGTAGGCCCAAGTTATCTGGCAAAAATAGCATGAATAAAGGTCCCACTTATCCCGGTGGGAAGTCTTCGTGCAGCAATATTGTATCCAACATCACATCCTTCATTCCTCTTGTACAACAGAAACAAGCAGCAGAAGTTATTACAGGTAATTGATCTTAGTTCATTTACTTGCATTATGAAATTTACCAGTTGTCCTTTGCGGGGATTTGGTTCTTAAGGCTTGTATCTCAGCATGCAGACCTTGCATTAGATAGAGGACGACAATATTTTTTATTCCGTAATGCTTCGGGCCATGCAATTTATCGTTTTTTTTTAATTCATTATCCTGTGCCATCAGCTTTAGTTTAGATTCACTATCATAAGTCACAAAAAATCTCTTTTTCATGATCCAAAATAAGTGTCCTTTTCAGATTTTAAGATTGTATTAAGCGCTTCGTTTTCTGTTTTGTCATTTATTTCAAGAGCAGGTTCAGAAAATACTAGATTGATTTTACAAAAAACTTAGATTATTTAATGATTTTCTTATCTATGTGAAAATTGTTTTTGTGACACTTTAATTGCATGATTGTGGGAAAATGGTTATTGACCTTCTTAAAGGTGATACTAGCATTATTCTCAATCCTCACAATTCATTTGAATTTTGCAAGCTAGAGTCAGAAACACAATCTCGCATTCTTTACATTGTTTAGCAATTAGATGTACTCTAAAGTTTATTTTGTACATGAAAGAGTCGTTTGGACTCCGGAGATGGCCCAAATGATGAACGTGGAGTGTGACTGTGGGCATTCAATAAGGTTTATATTTTTGTAAATGTAATTTTTTCAAGAAAAAATCACTTGCCGGGAGTGGAATCGAGTGTGAACATGTACAAGGGTCTTGTAGTTAATAGGACTCACAGCAACCCCAACTTTATTAGAGCACGACTACGTTGTTGTTTTCGCCACTCAAATATGCATACAAATGTTACGGTTATTGTTATCATTCACATGTTCCGTAGGTACGGTTGATGGGTTGCATTTTTCTTTCATGACCGTATTATTATTTGTGAACATTTAGGGAAGAGGGACATTAAAGTTAAGGCCCTTGGGGCTGCTGAGGCTGCAAAGCGTATGGCAGAAAAGAAAGAGAATGAACGTAAGATGAAGAAGGAAGCTTTGCGACTTGAGCGTGAAAGAATCGAGCAAGACAACCGAAGGCAACTGGAGCTGCAGAACAAAAAGAAAGAGGACGAACGTAAGAAACGTGAGGCAGAAATGGCTGCTAAGAAGAGACAGAGGGAAGAAGAAGAAAGAATTGAGAAAGAAAGAAAAAGGAAGCGGGTTGAGGAAGCAAAGCAGAGAGAGGAAGAAGAAAGAATTGAAAAAGAGAGAAAACGGAAGCGTGTTGAGGAAGCAAAGCGGAAGCACCAAGAGCGTGAGAAGATGTGTTCTAAGAAAGAAGAAAAAGGAGCAAAATGCTTTGATGCTGTAAAATGCTGCTCTATTCTTATAAAACATTGCTCTTTTCCTTTATTTTTTTTTTTACTGTGAAAAACGTTAATGCTTTGTTTTTCTGGTCCAGGTTGATGCGAAAAATGAAAGCAAGGAATGTATAGATGGAAAGGAAAAATGCAAAAACATGGAACATAATAGAGAAGGCAACATGAAAATTCCATTGGCTGAAACTGTTACTAGCAAGAACCCAATGACTGACGAAACGAAAGAAAGCCGAAAACATCCTGAAGCTGTGAATGATTGTGGTAATAAAGAAAAGGTAACATCTTAGGCTGTGACTTTCCTAAAACCTTTCATGTTCAGTGATTTCACAGTAGTTAATTATTACTCGAGGGCCTATAAATTCTTTCATTTCCAATACAAACTAAGTAAAGAAATGGAGGAAGAGTGTCCTGGAATCGCCTTGATCTCATTATACTCATGACATTGCATATTGTTTTTTCCCTCAAAGTTGAAGCATTTTCTCTACAGATGATAGCCAATCCGGTCAAAGGAACTGAAACTGACGATTTGATTGCCCAAAACACCATCGAAGAGCAATCATATGACATTTCTCCATACAAAGTTTCAGATGATGAAGATGAAGATGATGATGACAGTAAAGATAATAATAAATTTGTCCCTTCATGGTCAAGGTTTGTGACTCTCCCCCTCCGCTAACTGCCTCACTTGGTGATGACTTGATCAGATTTGAAACCCTCGTTGTGAACTGATGACATTCTTTTTCTTTTTCTTGGATAAAAAGACAAAATGAAACTAAAGCAACCAAAGTTTACAAGTTACATATAGATAAAATGCTGAAATGAGACCTTAAGAAATTTTAAAATATAGACTCTGAGATAACCCTAATACTAGCAACGGCAAAATCAAAAGCAAAGCCAAGATTAAGTGATGATATTCACAATTCAAATTAAAACTAGGAGAATAAATTAAGTCAAAGCTTCAATCACATGTAAAGGATACAAATGCATGTTTAGATCTAGAATTTGCTCCGCAGCTTAGACGACTGCAAATATCAGAGTCTTTTTTTATATTTCGCAATATCTACTGGCCTAATCACCCTTGTGTTTCATTCTGCTTTTTGCAGTAAACAACGACTTTACTCAGCAGTTTCTTCCCAGAAATCAGTAAATCCGGAAACCATATTTCCTCTGCAAAGCTTTTGTAATATTTCAGAAGGTAAACTGTTCATAAACGTCACTAGTTTATGGAATAACCAGAGTGTCACCATTCTAAACAATAATATTGCCTTCTTTTGTAGTTCTCCTGCCTCGAAAACTTCAAGGTATCTTGTGATTGTTTTGTGCTTGATCTCCAAGGAGGCTCAGATAGATGTGTACAAAAAGAGAAGCAGATTTGAGGTTAGTGAGAAAGGATTAGAAATAGAATGAGAAGTGTTTTGTTCATGCTCTTTCTACCTACACGTGGAAGGAGATGAAGGCACGAAGCCATCACAGGTACACTATGCACGATCCTTATTCTATTATGAGGATTGTTTTTCATTAATTCATGGCATTGTTAATTAGGTGTGACCTGAAATGTCACGTAGTTTTTGGGTTTTGATGATTTGTTGAATGGTGAGAATAGTTGGAGGCCAGATGCACATTAATGTCTTTTTTTGTGAAACAAAATGAGAGAAGGTGGAAATAATATATAAGTTGTAGATTATATGCCAAGTTTATTTAATTTTTTTTTGTAAACATATTTTAAATATGAAAACTAATTAAGGATGCATCTAACATTATCTCAGATAATGTAATTCTACATTAAAATAGCAATCAGAATATATCAATATATTACTTCACTAATATTAATTAGTATAATGTAATTCGTTTTTGTAATGTAATGCAAAAAAAAAAAAAAAGTTTAGTGTATAATCAAAATTTAAGCAAAATTGTACTATTTGCAAATCACGATTAGTGAAGTAGAGTAGTTTTTTTGGTTAACTCTATCATGAACGTAAGAGTTGAGTAATACAGCTTGTTTTTGCTTTGTACACCCCACTTTAGGGTTTCCATTGCAATTAACAGTATTATCACAAGTTATATGTGTCTAATGTCTATCTCAACTTATTAACTATGCACTCATCTGTTGAAAAAAAATAAAAAAACTAAGTCTGCACTAATGATCAATAACAAAGCATGATGTGCATATTTTCCAGGTTCAGGAACTCGGATTGGACCAGCCGGTCCTGCCCGGAAACCGGAGAACTGGCCGGTGGACTGGTCCGGTCCGGTCCTGATTCCAATTTAAAAATATTTTTTCTTTAGAATTTCATACTATAAGCTTAAGATCTTCAATTTCTCATCAGTTTGATCCCGGTTTAACTCCAGTTTGGTCTTGGTCTGACCCACTGACTCTTAATCCAGTAGCCCGATTAGTTCAATACCCAGTCTGAGTTTTAATATCTTGCATATTTTGGGGTTAAAAAAAAAAAAGAAATGGATGTCAGCTAGCTTCAACGAAGGATTTATCAGTTAAAAAAGAAAAAGGTTTATTAGCCCACATTAACAATGCTATATTAAGTTATATTTGTCCATCTTAACTAGTTATACGATTAATTGATTTTTTTTGTTCTAATAAATACCTTAATAAACTGTTGTTAGTTAATGATTATAAAGTTACGAACCTTGTACTAATGAGATTATTTTTTTTTTGGGTAATTACTGAAGGCTTATTTTATCTTTAAAAATTAAATTTAAATACGTAAGCAATGGGAAAAGCGCAAAGTGGCACAAAATAAATGTGTCCGCAACCACGATATATGTCTCGTATCATATTATGTAATCAACGGAAATACTAGTAATTATTATATTTCACCAAAATTTTTCATCTTTCTACCATTTAATTATAATATATAATTTATTTTGGTCATAATTTTTTTTTCCCATTTTTAAATTCAAAAATACCTGTCAGCAATTTGAGTATAATATCTGTAGCGGTGTAGCCCAAAAGATATTCCATCATAAAGGCAACACAATTTCAAAGAATTCATCAATAGTTGACTTCCCGAGCCCACAGCAAACACATCTGAGTAATGTCCTGCATAAGGACCCTCTTTTTACATACTGAAGACTATAGAATGGATACTTTATCATTTTTTTAAAAAAAGTTATAACACAGAATATATTATTCAAATTCAATTTTTTAAACATTAATATTGTACGCTTCTCAGTACAAACTCGAATAATTTTAAAAAATGTGCACCCAATTCATGGATTATATAATGTTTGGTAAGTAAGAGAAGTTGGGTCTGTTCTCAGCTCACAAGTGAGAATATGGAAATCTGCAAATTGAACAAAGTCAGCCAATGGAGGATATGCCTTTATGGATGCAGTGAGATTCACAGTTTCAGAAGAATACAAAATCATAATTTGTGGACCAACCAGAGATTGTCCCTTCTGAGATTGAGAAGACATATGACATCAAACCATTTATTGTCAAATTGTCATATTCAAAATTTTCAAGTGGCCTTTTTTTATTTGTTACTTTTGATTCTTATACATAGACTTTCAAGATTTGCTTTCAATTGTGTTGCGGGAAGGATCTTCCACTATGATTCATTCATATCTTAACCCCCCAAAAGCTGAAACACTAACAAATACACTAATCCTCTCAACTCCTTAATATATCATACTACTTTTTATATTTTAAAATAAAAAATTTAAGCCAAGCCTAGTTTAAAATCCAAGTAAAAATATTTTAGGGGAACTATTGTGTAGTCCCACACAAGTAATTTAATTACTAAAAAAATATCTTGAGTTGTCAATATATCATGATCCTGAGCTGTTGTCATTCCGGGTACCGAATCTTGTTATCACATACTGTCCATTTGTTTTGAGACTTTTTTGTAATTAAATTCCTTATAGATGGCATGATAATTCTTCCCAATATTTTTAAAATTTACAAGCCTCTAGCTATATTTTTTGGGTGTTACAAGTTGGGGCAGGAGTTATGCATTGTTTATATGTAAATCCTTATAGTTTCCCTTAATTTTAAATTAGGCCTCTGTAATTTTTTTAAAAATTTTAATTAGTCACTTAAAACTATAAGGACATGATTAATAATAAAATGAAATTATAAGGATCTGATAAAGAAGAAAATATAGAAACATGATTAAAAATTAGGTGAAATTTTAGAAAGTTGCATATTAGCTCTCCCTAATTTTGTTGATAAAAATTGTTAGTTCAATCTTAGGCTTTATTAGTGTATAGACATACATGAATATGATATTGCGCCTCTCAAAAGTTTAATTTAATCTAACTACACACCCCTTTCTGTCTGTCATGGCATGGTGGATGAGAAAAGAAAAGAAGACAATGTATAAGTGCATAATTTTAAAAAATAAAAAATAAAAAAAATTAGAAAGAAAAGTAGACAAAAGTTAGGCGAACTTCCTTATGTAATGCAACATTGTTTAGTGTATACACATTTTATTATTATGTTGATTAATTAATATTGACATCTATGAAAGATAACATTAAATATACATATTGATACGCAAACACAAAAGGAATCAGGATTGGATAAGAGTTAACCGAACGATGTTTAAAATATTACTCTTTTTTTTTTACAGCATAAAAATATTAGTTTGTGTTATAGTAAAATATTAGTCCGTATTATAGTTATATATATATATATATATATATAGAAAGAATATTAAGAATAAATTCCATTCGTATTGAAGTTTAAAAAGGAGGGTGGCTCTCACCTTCGGCATCTGAATTCTTCATTTGTTCCTTTGCTTTTGACATTAAACATATCTTCGATTTTAAGTTTGTTTAATGGCAAAATGTAGAAAAAATTGACAATTTATTTTTCTATAGTCTTGAATATTTTTTCTCTTTTGTTACGTGTGTTTGGTAAGCTTTCAAACCATGGTTTGCGCAACCCGAGACAAAACTCCTCTCATACGCTTACTTCGTAAGGCGTAAAAGCTATTAAAAAAAGCTAATCCAAACACACAAATTTGTACCCAATGATTTTGATTTTCATCTTATTTTCCATTTTCTCTTGTCGTCTCATTTTTTAAGGGAATAAACACATATATATACTCTGGTCTAGCATCTTAATTAGGCAGATCTTCAAGGGAATATTTATCCGGTATTTCAAAATTCAAAATATTTCATTCTCATATTCAAAGTGTTTTATACTTTATAAATGATCAAATGCAAACAATTTCAACTGGCATTCCATTCTGATGTCTATATTTCTTGGGTGATTGATTGCTTTGATATATGTGTATTATATCAATTAAAAAAGAAGATTAAAATGGAAAACTGCTTCAAAAGTTTTTGTAAGAAAGTAATGTTGTCTTGAAAGCTTCTTTAAGTTCAAAGTTTTCTCGAAAATGTTAAAATAGAGCACTGTTACTTTTTACTATTAAAAAGATAAAGTCAAAATCAATTTTTTAATAATTAATGTTAGTGTTTTAACGGGTGTGAAAGCAAAATTGTTACATTTTGATATTTTTATGATGATATTGAACCTAAAAAAACTATTGGAGCAACAATGATCCTCAGCGAAAAAATTGAAAATTTGCACCTTAACTCATTAAAAAATTACAAAATGGTAACATTTTTGTTCAAAAGTTAAAAAAAAAAATTAATGTCACCTTTTCTTAAGGGAAAAAGGCACTTAAATACCATATCAACTTACAAAACTCTTAAAAGGCTGTTAACAAATGGAAATAACAGAAAGGGATGTGGTAGAAATATGGAATTTTGAAATTTATGTGTTTGTACCAAAATGCCCACCAAATATTTTTATTTTATTTTTAAAAAAAGCCACCCTCGCAGGAGGTCTGGCCGTCGGAGTTCCGACATTGGAGGCTATTTTTTTGGGTGGGGATTATGCTTGGTGACCATTAGGCCATCAAGCCCTTTTGATTTATAAATATATGCATAATACACACACACACACACACACACACACACACACACATATAATACAAATAAAGGTGTAATGATATTTGACTAAATTAGTAATAAAAATGACTAAAAGCGTAATTGTATTAATTAGAGTCATCAATGTATTAACGAAATTAGTAATGATAATAATTAGAGGTGACTAAAAATGTAATGATATTAACTAAAGGTAGAGCCATAAAGTATTAACTAAATGACTAAAGATATTAACTAAATACGTAAACATGTTGACTAAAAGCGTAATGGAAATGATTAATTAAGTAATGGTATTGATTAAATGAGTAATGATATTAACTAAATAAGTAAAAATATTTACTATAAATGTAAACGTATTAACTAAATGAGTAATAAAAATGACCAAAAACCTAATGGTATTGACTAGAGTCATAAAAGTATTAACTAAAGGCATAAACATATTGACTAAATGAGTAATGATATTTACAGGAGTTATAGTATTGATTAAAGGCATAAAAATATTCATTAAATGAGTAATGTACAATACTTATTTAGTGAATACCTTTACATTACTCATTTAATGAATGTCTTTATGTCTTTAGTTAATGCCGTTACTTATTCAGTGAATACCACAATTCACATTTAGTCAATAAGTTTACGCCATTAGTTAATATCATTAGCCTTTAATCAATACCGTTACTCATTTAGTCATTTCCATTACGCTTTTAGTTAATACATTTACGCAATTAGTTAACATCTTTAGTCATTTAGTTAACATTATTAGGCTTTTAATCAATATCATTATTTATTTAGTCAATATCATTAAGCTTTTAGTCAATACATTTACGCCTCTTGTTAATATCATTATTGATTTAGTTAATACCTTTATGGCTTTAATCAATATCATTGTGCCTTTAATCATTGTCATTACTTATTTAGTCAAATATCATTCATGTAATTATATTATACAAATATATTTTTATGCATATAAATACCAAAAAGGCTTGATGGCCTAATGGTCACCAAGCATCTTGGGGAACAAATTGGGGGTTGTCCAAATGGGTTTAAATCCCACCTTCCCCTCTTGGTTCCACATTCTGTGAAGAAAAAAGTAGTCACTCCAAAAAAAAAAAAAAAACCCAACCATCGATGCAGGAGCTATGGCGGCCAGACATATGGGAATCGTCAACTAGTGGTGGTGCTCTGATTAGGGTGTCTTTTTTCTTTTTTAAATTAAAATACTTAGAGGTATTTTGGTAAAAACACACAAACTCAAAATTCTAAATCCCTACCACATTACATTTCTGTCATTTTCATGTGTTAACGGATTTTTTAAAGGTTTTATAAATTTAAATGGTATTTAAGTGTCTTATGAAAAATCAATTAGCACACAATTTAGTTGGTTAAGTATTGAGCCAACTTGGGTTCAAGAGTACAATGCACTGGTTGTTGGATATTCTTGGTGAAAATAGTAGGTTGGATGACAAAGGAAAAGCTGCTGTAGCTATTCTTTGTTGGAATATATGGAAGGGCCGTTGTGCCTGGATTTTTAATGGGGAAGGGATAGATGTTGATAGAGTGATCTGGTTGTCTCAAGGTCTTTTGAATGAATGTTTTGAGGCTAAAAATCCGATTTTGGCTTCAAAGTCTACTGTAGGGGGAAATGGAATTAATATTTTGCAATGGGTGGCTCCAGCTCCTGGGGTAATTAAAATCAACACTGATGGTGCTTTCATTAGTGTTTTGGATGCTGCTGGTATTGGGATTATTTGCAGGAATAATAATGGAGAAATGATTGGTGGTATGGGATGTAAAGTAGTGGCCTCTTCTGCATTTATGTCTGAATGTTTGGCATTTAAGGAAGGGATATTAGCTGTGAATAAGTTGGGCTTTGTGAACTCTATTGTAGAAACTGATTGTGAAGAATTGTTTCTGCTCATGACTAATAAGAAACAGAGGGTATGTGATTGGCGATGCTTAGACTTGGTTCAGGAATTATTGGAGTTGCAGAAATCAGCAAGTGGTTTGTCCATTGCCTTGGTGAGAAGACAGGGTAATAAAGCTGCAAATTATTTGGCAGCAATTGGTGCTAAGGAGATGTGTCCTGAGGGATGGCTTGTTGAAGCATCATCTCCTTTGAAGGAAATTTTGCTTGCTGATGTTGCAATTCTGAATAATCCTAATCAGGGTCTGCAGAATGTCTCAAGAGAGAAGAGTGGTATTGGCTAGTATTCTTATCATTGTTAGGCTGCACGTTAAATCTCTCTGGTAGTTCTTTATTGCTTTATAGTTTGATATTGTATTTTTTTAGGATTTTGGTGAGTTTTTTTCTGTGAGTTAGGTTGTATGATGTAGGATTTTTTGAGAGTTTTATTTGGCTTCGGCTATTGGTGTTTGTAATTCCTATTTTTTCATGATTAATAAAATTGACTGTTTGGCCAAAAAAAAAAAAAAAAGTATTGAGCCAACTTAACCAATAGCCTTAAGTTTGGTATTTAACTCAACACAAATTAATTGGCCTTTTCAATATAACTACTATATAACTAAAAAAATATTACTATACATCATATGTTTTCTGTTTTTTTTATTCTTTTTAATTTTTTTAAGATCTTATGGAAATGGGGCCATAGATTTCAATATCTTTCCAAATACTGTAAATGTGATTGGACTTCAGTGCAGTGAAATGTTGATGTTGCTTTGGAGCCTTTCTATTAGAAAAAAACAAAACCAAATCATCCGTAGATTCAGTAATTAAAATGACAGCTGGATCATTAGTATTATATTAATACTTTTTAATATCATAATTGGAATTGAAAAAATGAAGAAGAAAACAAAGATCATAGTGTTGATATGCGTAAACCTAATTACACTTCGACTTTAGTTGTAGTCACATGGAACTCAAAAGTCTCCTTGGAATATAATTTAATTAACGTCAATGGAATATCCATGTGGATTAGACCATATATACACTAATCCCTTATTCTTTTTATCCGGAATTTCTATCTGCAAATTATATGAAATCTTTTCCTTCTTTGATAAATTTTACTGTATGTAATGGAATGAGTGAATAGGTGGGTCCAAGCTATATTCTTAAGTAGATTTGGTTTTTGAAAAAAAAATGGAAATAAAACCTATTCAAATTTTTCCTAGGATTCTACTAATGCTCTTTAATTATCACTCATCTCCTTACTTTAATTTTATTTTTCTTTAATTTTTTAGGATTTTCTCGTATGAATCTAGTTTAATTGTTTTTGTTTCTAGAGACTCCATCCTCTAATTAAAAAAAAAAGGGATTAAAGTGCATTTTAGCACTCAATATTTTTGAAGGAACTTTAGGCATCCCGGTGAAAATAAGTGCTTTGGCTACTTAAACATTAAGTCCCAAATTAGAGTCTATGTAAATGAAGAAAATGCTTTTTATAAAAGATACCTCCCACTAAACCTGACAATATGTTCAAATATGATATAGAGTCTGTTTGAGAAAATGATGGAAAAACACATTCACGTTAGTCAAGATAAAACTCATTTCATAAACTTATCTCATATACTATAAATTATATTAAAAAAACAATTTTTATCACTAATACAAACAGATACATAGTCACATAGTCATATCAAATATATTGGCCATTGGGGGTAAAAATGGGAATAAATAAAGGATTGGAAAGAGCTAGAACGAAAAGTGAGTGGAAGAGGGGAGAGGACAAAAGAAACAATGTGGGGTAGGAGACAAAAAGGATAAAGAAGAAGGCATGTTGCCATCATTTTTTTTGTCCATTTCCGTTCTTTCTGTTTTGTCTATTCCTCCTCACCACTTCTTCATCTTTAATTCTCATCCTATGTTTATGTATCTCTTAGCCCTTTTCTTCATTTCTTTCGGTAAACTCCGAAAAGGCTTCTATACATTAAAGAGTAATTAATTAAAGATGGATGTATAAATTATATGTCAACACCCGCTTCCATTTTGATAATCGGAGAATAATAAAGACGGAATTCAATGGGCATACAGAAAGGTACAATTATATTGATAAAAATATTTATTTACAATACCGATATCGTTCGTCAACGAAATACAAAAAATACCGCGGAAACTTAATATTTACAGGATAACCCAAAATATCTAAGGCATAAACTAATTATAACCACTATATTGCCCTCGCCTTAAGACACGGGCTGATTACTTCTTGGCGTCCACGCCTTTTCCTTTCGATCCACTGGCACTAGCTAAGATATTTGTTTTTAAAAAAAGGGTGAGATCCCGAAGAATCCCTATAGAGATATACGATCGACATATAAAATGTGAAAATTAAATATGCTATATTAGGCAAAAATGAAAGTTCGATTCGATTCATATAAATTTACCTCAGCCGAGTCACCAACTACAGCTAGGATTTCCGATAATATACTTCAACTGAGTCATTAACCACAGCTAGCATTTTCCGATATACCGTTGTGGGGTAGCGAACCACAATTAGGTACTATGCCTCTAGCATGCAATCATATCACGAAATACAGTAATAAATACATATAATTATTCACATAGTATATGAAAGATGGTAGTCCTTATCTCAAAGTTTGCTAAATCCTTTTTTCAGTGTGCCTCGTAAAACGTGTAGTTTCCGGCATCAGACTTGGTCCTAAAATATTAAATGTACCAGAAATAGGTCATAACTTATCCAAGTATCATTTTATACTCTTATATAGTGTTCCTTGTGGTTATATTAGTCTATGGTGAAATTTTACCAAAATGCCCCCGAGACCCTGGCCCGGCCCCGCTGTACTCGGCCCGATGACACGTTTTCTCAAAATTTTGACTAAGGCTATTCTGAAGTATTTTTGCCCAAGAAATCCATTTTCGAGCTCGAAATCACCAAATTCATCGTCAAATTATGAAAATACCTTTGACAACCCCTATTTAGGGATTTCAGTGGCGTTTTCATAATTATGCTTTTTCGGCCTCTACCGAAAAAGTGCCCAACTGTAACCCTTACTATTTTTGTCCACTGAGTCCAATGAAACCATTTATTTCATGAAAATCCAACTTCTACCCCTTGGAACAGTGTTGGCCGAAAGATTGAAGAAAAATGGAAAAAAAAGTTGTGTTTTATCTTTCAACACTTATACTATTCCACTTTTAATCCTTGATTAACTCACTTAAACACTTATTAATCATGATTTAAAGGATTTTGGGCAGCATAACCCCTTAGGGTTATAGCTTTTCCAAATTTACAAACTCAACAAAATAATCAACTCCAACCACAATCATCAACAACAATCACATACTAACATAGTTTTAGGATTTGAGAAATTACCTCTTGAGTTCCTTTCCTCTCACTCTCTAAACGTCCTCCTCCCTCTCTCTTTGGGCTCAAGATGATCTTGCTAAACCATATATTTCATAGAGAAAATAGAGATTAGAGAAGAAGCTTATACTAGTTTAGAAGGAAATCTTAAGAAATCACAAATCTACCTTGATCCTTCTCTTCCTCCTTCTCTTTAAAGCTTGAGTTCCCTTAAGCTTCTCTTTCTCTCTTTTCTCTTGGCTCAAAATGAAAATGGACAAAGGAAGAGGAAGGGAATGACTTCATAAATTTCCTCCCTTAAATCTATACCATTGATCTCATCAAGGGTTGACATTGTGACACTTGTCGACCACCATACTTCCCTCCATGCTTCCACCCATACTTCTTTACTTTATGCCTTACTTGCCCCATTAATTCTTCCCTTGTCTTGCTCACAAAAAAACGTGCTCCCCCTTCTCATGCTTTAACCAAATCAAGTGTCTTTCCAACTAAACTAAACTTGCACTCAAGGTAGCATACCATTTCATCATTATTTGTCCATGTAGCATTATTTTAATGCAATTTGACATGTGCTCATACAAATCCATTATAATTTAATCCCCTCCTTATATGATCATGAAACTTGGCATTTTAATTCCATTAATCAATTTCTAACACATTTTATTTTCAATTTTTGGAATATTGCCAACTCTGGCAGATTTTCTACCCTAACTTTGAAAACTTATAACTAATTTTGTAGACATTGTTTTAGAGTAATTCCAAAGAATATGGAACCCTTATTGAGTCTAGTTTCAAGGAAAAATATGGAATTTTACTAGCTGCGATCATATCATTCCCAGATTTTCAATCTTTGACTGCTATTCCAGAAACTTTCCAGATTTTCTGGGCTAACTTCAAAAATTCATATCTTTTTGTACATAGCTTTAATTGATTCATATGACCTATCAAATTAAAGCTTAGGATGTCTACTTTCTCCCTGTAAAATTTCATAATTTTTTCTCATCATTTGGTCTTCCAAAACCATATGACAATTTTACGGCCTCGCAAGCGATTTCACTGAAAACACTATTTACCTTTCAATTTTCAATATTTAATTCCTTTTACCTTAAATATTCACTATTTTATTGAATATATATAATGATCACAATATACTCTTGGTGAATAAAATTTGGGGTGTTACATTATACCGAACTCTATTTGTTCCTAATTATAAACAACATTCTCTCTTATATGCTTGGTCTGATCCTATCCCACTTTCGTCTTATTTTTAGGAAAGATTTTGGTCTTTATTATAAGTCCACTTTTAAAGTAATAAATGCAAACTTTACAATTTTGCTTCTATTAATTTCAATAAACAAAAAAATTATTTATGTTGATTCTTGAAACCATTCATAAATAAGGGCAAAATTGAAAATTTAACCCATAATGAATAGGTTAACTAACCTTCTTTAGTATGTGAGTGTTAGTTAATTGAGACTTGTAACACCCCAAATTTTATATTCTCCAAAAATATATTGTAATTAATTGAGAAATTCAATAAAATGATGAATATTCATGAAATTTGGATCTTATGAATTTTGAAATATTCATGTTCATGAGGAAATGGGCAAATTAATTCAAGAAAGGGATTAAATTAAATTACAAAGGTGATAGCAAAATCATAATTTTTATAATTTAGCCCAAGATTAATTATTTTTCAATTAATTGGAGTTAATTTCAATTAATCAAGGAAAATAAAGGAAAATGTATAAATTGAATATTCTTGGTGGAGTAAATTAAGATTTGTGGAATAAGGAAATAGGATGGAAAAATAATTATTTGGCTCATAAACATGCCAAGTGGCATCATCTTATGCCAAACAATAATTACTAAGATATGAGCACATGTGTTATTAGCAATAAAATAATAATTAGTTACACAATTGACCAAGGCAATTACATGAAGCCCAATTTGGTGTGAAATGACCCTAAGTGGCGTCTTGCATGGGCCAAGAAAGGGGAAAGAGAATGGTTCAATCTCAGTTGGGTCATATGATACACGTTGTGGAGAGATAAGGCCAAGTACACAAATGATTTCATAAACCTAAGTTGCCACCATTTATTAATTAAGGGGAAAATGACAAGATATTTTATGAAGCTTGGTTTCATCTTTCTTGTCCCATTTTCGTTTTAACCAAGAAAAGAAGAGAGAGAGAGAGAGAGAGAGAGCTTGAGAAGCTTCATGCTCTAGAGAGAAGAGGAAGAAGAAATCTAAGGTAAGAAGTGATTTCTTAAGCTTCTCTTGTGATTTTTGTCATAAAATCCTTCTCTAAACCTTGTTTTTTCATGAATCCATGATCTTCAAGACTCATTGTTAGCTTAAGGAGAAGAGAGAGAGGATGCATAGGGAGAGAGGATCTAAGATGTCAACACCCATTTCCATTTCGATAATTGAAGAGTAATAAAGATGGAATTCAATGGGCATACAAAAAAGTATAATTATATTGATAAAAATATTGGTTTACAATACCGATATCGTTCGTCGACGAAATATAAAAAATACAGCGAAAACTTAATATTTACAAATTTCTTCATAATATCCAAAACATAGACTAAATATATCCACTATCTTGTCCTTGCTTCGAGACACGTGCCGTTCACTTTTAGGTGTCTATGTCCTTACCCTTTGGCCCACTGGTACTCGCTGAGGTGTTTATTTAAAAATAGGGTGAAATTCCGAAGAACCCCTGTAGAAACATGCTTTCGTTCATAGAGAAAGTAAAAAGTAATATGACATGCGCCAAGGTATGCACTAATTAATGAACAATATAAACACATCATCGTTATGTATACATAAGTAGGGCCCAGCCCCACAATCTACACATGTTGGACTTCCGCCAACTCCCAGTGTAAGTGCACACCGGCACTAACAGCCTCTCTCTAGGCAATTTATGTTAATTAATAAAGTGCATTTACAAACAATGGCATCTACAAAATCATATAACTATGGCATAATGTATGAAGGATAATGTCCCTACCTCAAAGTTTTATAACCATCTGTTTAGATATGTCTCGAAAAACGTGTCGTTCCGGTCTTTGACTCTGTCCTTAAATATTAAATGTACAAGAAATAAGTCATAACCTATTCAAGTATCATTTTAGACTCTTTCATAGTGTTTCTTATGGTTATATTAGTTTACGAAGAAATTTTACCAAAATGCCCCCGGGACCCTAGCTGTACCTAGCCCGATGGCACGTTTTCCTAAAATTATGACTAAGGCTATTTTGATGTATTTTCACCCAAGGAATCCATTTCCGGGCTTGAAATCACCAAATTCACTGTCAAATTACAAAAATACCCTAGACAGCTCCTATTTAGGGATTTCAATAACGTTTTCGTAATTGTGCTTTTTCGGCCTCTACCGAAAAAGTGCCCAACTGTAACCCTATCTATTTCTGCCCACTGAATCCAATGGAACCATTTATTTCATGAAAATCCAAATCCTACTCCTTGGAACAGTGCTGGTCAAAATATTGAAGAAAATGGAAAAAAAATAGTTTTGTGTTTTATCTTCCAAAACTTGTACTCTGCCACTTCTAATCCTTGATTAACTTAATTAAACACTTCTTAATCATGATCTAAAGGATTTTGGGCAGCATAACCCCTTAGGATTATAGCTTTTCAAATTCCATAACTCAACCAAAAATCACATAAACCAAACAACAATTACCAACAACAACTTCATACTAATATAAAGTTGAGATTGGTATAATTACCTCTTAAACTTCTTGGATGCTCTTACTCTAGGCACCTCCTCCTTCTCTTCTTGATCTCAAAGTGTGACTTCACAACCATGGATTCATGAGAAACAAGAGTTTAGAGAAGAATTTCATGCATGCTTACAAGAAAAACACTTAAGAGACAATACTTACCTTAACTTCTTCTTCCTTGGGCTCTCCTCTTCTCTCTATTTCTCAAGCTCTCTCTTCTCTCTTTTTTTCTAAGACTTGGACGAAATGAGGCATGAAAGAGGAAGGAGGATGTTTTTATTAATTGGTCTTCTTCCTTTCTAGCCATTGATTTAATCAAGAGCTCATAATGTGACACTTGTCACAATCTCTTCTTCCCTCATAATTACTCTACTTAATTTTCATTAAATTGAATAAATTTCTTTCCCTTTCTTGCTCCTCAAATCCGTCCTCTCCCCCCTGTTTCTCCAACTAGCCTATGCTTTTTCCACTATATCCAAACTTACACTCTTTCATGCAATCATGTTTTTCATTCCTTCACTCAAGCTTATCCCATCATGCATTACACCATCCTTCCATGTTGAGTACACTTCATCATGGTTATCATTGATATGTGCATGTAGTATAGTCATCATAACCTTCTTCTTGTAGCATGTGATTATGAACTTAATATATATTTTTTCTTTACCTTCACACTTGGACGAAATTAAAGAGAGGAAGGGAAGAAAATTGTTTTTCACAACTTCATAATTCACATAATTGGTTTATGTATTATTCTCCTTAATTTCACAATTCTTGATTTATTCCACCAAGAATAATCCCATTATGCATTTTTCTTTATTTTCCTTGATTAATTGAAATTAACTCCAATTAATTGAAAAATAATTAATCTTGGGCTAAATTGGAAAAATTATGATTTTGCTATCACCTTTGTAATTTAATTCATCTCCTGAATTTATTTGCCCATTTCCTTGTGAATATGAATATTTCAAAATTCACAAAATCCAAATTCATGAATATTCACCATTTTATTAGATTACTCAAAATAATTATAATATATTGTTGGTGAATAAAATTTGAGGTGTTACATAAGAAGCCTAAGAGATAACTACATCAAACTTAAATCTATACTGGTATGAAGTTGGTTTTGAAGTTTGTTGTTAGTTTGGTGATTTTGGTTGAGTTGAAAAATTGGAAAAGCCATAACCCTAAGGGGTTATGCTGCCCAAATTTCTTTGAATCATGGTTAAGATGTGCTTAAATAGGTTAATAAGGGATTAGAAGTGGAAAAGTATAAGTTTTGGAAGTTAAAACACAAAACTCCAATTTTTCCATTTTCTTTCAATATTTTGGCTAGCACTGTTCTGAGGGGTAGGAGCTGGATTTTCATGAAATAGATGGTTCCATAGATTCATTGGGCAAAAATAAGTGGGGTTACAGTTGGTCACTTTCTCGGAAAAGGCCGAAAAAGCATAATTACGAAAACACCCCTAAAATCCCTAAATCGGAGTTGTCAAGGGTATTTTCATAATTTGACAGTGAATTTGGTGATTTCGAGTCTTGAAATGGATTCCTTGGGCGAAAATACGTCAGAATAGCCTTAGTCAAAATTTTGGGAAAACTTGCCATCGGGCTGGGTAGGCGGGGCCAGGCCGGGGTCCCGAGGGCATTTTGGTAAATTTTTATCATAGACTAATATAACTACAAGAAACATTATGGAAGAGTCTAAAATGATACTTGGATAGGTTATGACCTATTTCTTATACATTTAATATTTTAGGGCCGAGTTGGAGATCGGACACGACACGTTTTTCGAGACACGTCTAAAAAGGGGTTATAAAGCTTCGAGGTAGAAACATTATTCTTCATAAATCATGCCATAATTATATGATTGTGTGGTTGCCATTGTTGTAAATATACTTTATTAATCAACATATTTTGCCCAGAGATGGGCCAGTAGTGCCAAAGGCACTTACATTGGAGTTGGTGAGAACCCAACCAGTGCAGAATACTGAGGTTGGGCTCTACTCATGTATACATGTAGATGATGTGTTTATATTGTTCATTAATTGGTGCATATATGACGCATATTATATTTACTTTTCGCATTTTCTATGAACGATAGCATGTTTTTACTGGGATTCTTTGAAATCTCATCCTATTTTTAAATAAACATCTCAGCGGGTGCCAGTGGGTCAAAGGGCAAAGGCATAGATGCTGGGAAGTAATTGGCACGTGTCACGAGGCAAGGACATGATCGTGGTTATAATTAGTTTATGTTTGGTTATTTTGTAGAATTATGTAAATATTAAGTTTCCACTATATTTTATGTATTTTGTTGACGAACGATAATCGGATTGTAAACGAATATTTTTATCAGTATAATTATATTTTTCTGTATGCCCATGGAATTCCATATTTATTAATCTTCGATTATCGAAATAGAAACACGTGTTGACAAGACCTATAAATAGGATCAAAACAGGATATATGCAATAATTTTGCTTTATCTAAAATATTTAATGCATTTTTTTTATTTTACCCACAATTAATTACATGTTTCCCTCATCTTTTTTCTCACTCATTCTCTTTATCACTCATCATCTTTATAACTATGGGTATGTTTGGGAAAAAAAATTATATCTCTTACATATTCATTGCTTTTAACCAATTTTAACAACCATTTCATTTTGTGTGATTTAATTAGTTATTGTTTATAAAAAGCACAGATAGAAAGTACATATAAATTAGTTTGAAGTTAGCCAAATTAATTAAAAGTTGAATGGAGAGGAGTGACAAATTCATATGAATTCGAGTTAGTGGATCTCTTGGTTAATGAAATAAGCCGTGCCAATGATTGATCTTGTAAATGATGAGCGTGCACCGATTTTTTTTTGTTCTCCTACTTTATAATTTCTTTTTAATTTTAATTATTATAATGCCATTCATTTATTTAAATTGACTAGTGAAATTTTAATATTATATGATCAGAATTCAGAAAGATTCCAAATATCGTGATTCATGAGTTATGCAACAAGTTCGACCAGAATCTTCATTGTCAAATGAGCTGCTAGTGCTGTGATCGTTTGAAGTTTGAAGCAACATTTATGAGGGAAAAAAACACTACATTGCTTCTTTGAATCATTCTTAATTTATATATTTCACTCCTTATTTTGTATATAATCCACCCTTGTCTACATGTTAACCAAAAAATATTTAATTAATTAGTATTTGTACGTGTTTATTGTCTTCATTCATAGTTAATGACATGTAGTGCCACACTCTATGTGAATGCAAAATATATATATATATATATATATGGGAGAATTATCCCTAATTAGACCCGACAATACTTGAATTTAATTAAATCAGATAGTCAAATAAAAAAAAAAAAAAAAAAGGCATGTTGTGCCACACTAGTGTCCAACTTGATTGATTATGAATTGGGAGAATTAGAACAAAGGAACTACAGCAAGTGATATTTATCTAAGAGGATCATAAAAATTATAATTATTTAAAGGGATCAAATATTAGTATGTAAATTACTAGATTGCCCCTATCCAACCACAGGCTCTTTGACATCTGTACGTGACGATTGAGGAACATTACTAGCTCTGTTTAGCGTTGGGCTGCATAAGGATAGCCATAAGAACATATACGATTTTAACATGGGAAGGGTTTCGGATGGGTGATGGTTCGACTTCGGCCATGGAAGCCAACATTGAGAGTGATTGTGAAAGCTAGTCCTCGTCATCGGCATCTATAACTTCATATCTCTTCTGAAATTTCCAATCTCCCTTGCCCTCACAGAACGTCAAGCACTCCTTTGAATATTGTTTGATTTTTTGGTCCTGCATCGTTGTTAGAATTGGTTGACTCTTGTTATACGATTCTACACTTTAATGTTGATTTTGCGTTTTTGACAGTAAGAATGATGGTGTCGTGGTGTGAGAACCAGTGAACGGAAGAGGGGAAAGAACAGGAAGAATGGCGTGGGAGAGGATAAGAGGATGAGGGTAATTTAGTATTTTTAGATTTTTATTTAGGTATTTGGTCCTTACAAATAAATACACTTTTTAAAATCCTTCCTAATAAATATTTTTTTCTCTTGGTCCTTTGTTCTAATTCTCCCTTATGAATTTAAATCAGATTAGATCCGCATGTTCTATTTGAATAATTAAGGATAAAAATTGGCACACAGGTTTCTTGAAATTACATAGTTTCTGTTTAAATTACTAAAGGGAACTGTTTCAAAGGAACAGAAAAAATTCTTGTTCAAAAAATAAGGCTACTCACTATAGCATATTCCTTGCAATTTTATCCAGATTCAATTTATCTAGTAGAGATACGCCAAAGAGAGAATAATTAAATGAAAAGGTGCAAATTTATCAAAAACAGTGATTAATTCTCACAGCAAAAAAGATGCTTGATTGAAATGCTTATATATATATATATGAGGATATATATATATATATATATATATATGAGGCCTGTTTAAATTATGTTAATCATCATAACCAACTTAAAAGTACCAGAAGTTTTATTTCTCATTTATATTTGGAGAATGACATCACTCCCCCACTTAGAAAAACAGTGTGGTGCCTTCACTAGTAGTATATCCATAAACAGCACACACTTTGAACAAAACAGATAATTCCAAATTCTAAGATGATGAGTTAGATGCCATAATCATAATTTCACAGAATAAAGCTTCGCACGTTAAAGTCAATATCTAGCATCACAACCTCGTATAGGAAAAAGAATCAACCCTAAAAGCTTGTGCTCCACTGGATTTATATTTGGACAATATATATACACGAATATATATCCTTTCCACTTTCACACACCCATGGTTTCTTTCTTTTTAGGGTTAATACAATTTTTAATCTCTGAAGTTTAACCCGATTTTGGTTTTGATCCTTCAAGTTTGAAATCGGTGGTTTTAATCCCTGAAGTTTGACCCAATTTTGATTTTGGTCCCTTAAGTTTGAAATCGGTGGTTTTGGTCCCTCAAATTTACTCCGTTTATAACTGTTGGTCCCTCAAATTTGAAAAGAACTTGATGGCCAGGTTATGAAATCCGGACTGGACTAGAAAAAAACCAAGTCCTTTTAAAACTTGAGGGACCAATAGTTATAAACGGAGTAAACTTGAGGAATCAAAACCACCGATTTCAAACTTGAGGGACCAAAACCATAATCGGGTCAAACTTCACGAACCAAAACCTCCGATTTCAAATTTAAGGGGTCAAGACAAAAATCGGGTCAAACTTCAATTACCAAAAGTTATATTTCTCTTACTTTTTATTTTAGCTGTTTGCAGTCACAAGTCAAAAAGGTATATCACAATTATTTTTGTTCTTTGGGATGATATGAGCCAAGAATTTACAAAGGCACTATCAATATCACAGCCTAAGCCACCTTTTTTACAATTCGCCACTGCTGCAAAAAAAGTTGCATCCTATGCTATGCTTTATATTCCATTTAATCTCTCCCTCTCTCATCACCCACTTAAGTCTAATAAGTAAGTGGTCACCAACCGTCGAAAAAGCTGAAGTCACCTTGAGATTCCTGACTTGGATAAACAAAAAAAAAATTAAACTATACCATTCGAATCTTTAGGGAAAAAACAGAAAATGTTTTATCCATTTAGTCATTAGAAGATAATCATCGTCATTACAAACTTATGGAGTCAAACTAGTGATAATTACTTTCCAAAAGCTAAATTGATAGAACATCTAACATTTTTTTTTTTTTAAAGCTCAAATGATAGCCAGTGTACTTAAGGACATTAAGTTGTTATCTAAACTTTGTTTAGTTCTTTTTCTACACTTTGAAAACCTGGTCCTCCCTTTCTTTGGATTCCATATGATGATCACTCTCACCACTCTTTTGAATGAGAGAACCGTGTCCTTCTGCATCAAAGCTAGCATGAACGCTGTAGAGAACATATACAAGCACCGCGAAAACCGAGAAGCAACCGAACCGGACATAGGAAGCGCAGTCGAGTGAGCCAAGCAGGAACACATTGAGGAATTTGGAGACAGAGGGAATCCACGGCATGAGCGGTATGCTCCAGAATTCGGGCTTTCGAACTTGAGGGACCATACAGTAGAAAATATTCAATATTGCGATTGTGATGACACCGAAAGCAATGAGAAGTCCAAGCTTGGCCCTCCCATGGGGTACAAATATCCAAATGAGGGTGAACAAGAGAGAAGACAAGGACAGTAAACAGAGGAAGGACAATGTAGGCCATGGATTTGTCGTGCCAGAAATCGTCTATAGATAACAGCATTTGCCACCATGTAAAAAACAAAGAGTGTTCCAATGGACACCATGTTGAGAAGGACATTGATATCAGTGAAAAGGGCAATGGCAGCTGTTAAGATCCCTGAAAAAGCAGATTTTGTGCCAAGAATAATAATATATGAGCAAAATCTGTGACTCCTGAATGCTCAATTATTGTGTATTCAAACTATATTCAATGGCCTAGAGAGATAAGGAATTTCTTGCAAAGTCGAATGTGCAGAGAGCATAAAGAAGATGACAAAGATCACATCATTCGAGGCTAATAACTTTAGTAGGAAGCATAAGGTGATGAACATGAGACAGTGATTCCAAATTCCAATCAGGAGGAATATTTAACTCAGCACAAAAGTGGTGGTAGAACCAATACAAAACCACTAATCTCATCCCCCGCATGTGAGATTCTTTTTTATTGTTCATATAGATTGACATATTCGGCACCCTACTTTTAAACCTTTGTTATAGATTAGAGCTTAGTCCTTTCTAAGCTACGCTCATGCCATACATACGTTTAATCTTAGTTGCACCGTCCTCTGCATCTATATCCCCAAGAATACAAACCCTTTAGGGTCTGGTTGGTACGAGTGATTTGGAGAGAGAGAGAAAATTTTTATAAGTTGGATTTAAAAAAATTAGAAAAGTGGAGTTACAAAATTTTAATATACAGATTATGTAAGATAAAAGAGTAAGAAAAATCAATTAAAAATTTTATACCCCACTTTTCTTATTTTTTTAAATCCAACTCAAAATTTTTTTTCTTCTACCCACTTTTCCTCCCCTCCCGTTATACCAAACAAGCCTTTAGTGTTTTTAATTATCGTATCTTTTAACAAAATGTGACAGTAATTAAAGGCTGTAGTAAAAAAAAATTCAGATAATTACTTCTTTCGATAATATATTAAGACACCAATTGCTGAATATCGTATTATGCCACCCATATGAAGTAATCTGAGGGGACCATCCCACAGAGTATTGGAATATGAAATGCATTCACATGATATAAGCACTAACATCAAGCAGCAGCGTTTACTTAATTAATTTTTTTAATATCTGTAAAATAATTATCTAATTTCTATATTATTCAAACAACAACCATAAGAAATCAGATAAAACAGCGATATATTGGGAGTGCACAGGTGAAGAAATGAGAGGATACCCACAAATAAGTGATAAGCATCAGCATCATTATCAATTTTAACAGGAAGCATGATAATGATATCTATATATATCTGTTGGCATTGGCATTAATGACCAAAACCCTTGGCCTTATCATTACCCACAAACCAAAACCAACTTTCAAATCACACAGGGGAGATCCTTCAAGTGGGTCCCACTTGATCACAAAATAAAGAACCATCGGTAAGCATTCAATGGCCACTAACAAACACAGAGCACAAAGCTTCTTCCGTAAAGAGCACGGTTACAAAGGAAACCATAACAAGGCATACTATAGTATTTCGAAAAACTCTTTCAACTGATCAAAGACGTGTAAAATAGTGGATAACTTGAGGGCAACGTACCAAGAAAAGCGGAGGCGTTGGCAGGCGTGGAGGTCTTCCGGTGGACCCTAGCGAACCACGGAGGGACCACGTTGGACCGTCCGATCACGCACATGTACCTAGCCTGACCCAGCATCCCCACCAACAACGACGTCGAGATCCCGAACCTTGCTCGCAGACCTATCACCTTCAAAACCCATCCCAAGCCGTCCGATTTCCCGCTGAACGCCGCCGAAAACGGCGCATCAGGGTCGATCTGCGTTCGGATCCGGTTCCGGATCAGACAATTTTCTCTTTCGGATCATCCATCCATGTTCCACTAAATATCTTAAAAGCAAATGTAAAAGTTTTGAATATCTTATTTTTTATTTATAAATATTTATAAGTTATAAGTCGTAATTTATATTATATGAAGTAAATAAATGAAAAGAATTTTATTTTGATTTATATAATAAATATTTATATCCCAAAAATAAACTATTCTAAATATGTTATAAGTTTTTTTACATTTTGAAAGCTGAAATTATGACAAAAGCTTAATTAACCTTTTCTTTTCAAAGGACTAAACCTCATAAAGGCGAGATTATATTCAATACTTAAAGTACAAATAAAATATTTTCTGTCAACGAGGACAAATATTTCAAGATTAATATTTATGTGTTGCTTATAATTATTTTAAAAAGAAAAATAAATAAATAAAATTACCGTATCGTAAGGAAGGAGCTTGGACATTGAAGCCGCCATGAGACAGTAGAGAATGGTGACGATGACGACAGATCCTGATACGCCGATGGGGATATCTTTAACGGGGTTTTGAACCTCTTCGGCCATAGTCGAAACGGCGTCGTATCCTATGTAACTAAGGTAAACCATGGCTGCCCCGTGGAACACACCCGAAGCTCCGTAAGGGGAAAACCCCGATGGGTTTTCCTGGTTACCTGGCTCCGTAAGATTCTTCCAGCTCCCCCTCCAAAAGCCCATCAGGATCACAAACGCTGTGAACAGAATGTGCAGCGCCGTCAATAGCATGTTCAGTACTGAACTCTCTCTCGTGCTGAACAAACAATCAAAATCAAATTCATAATATGAAAGTGACGATGAGGCGAAGGAGAGCTTCATTGCGCTATAATTGTATATTCATGTTCTGTATTTATTGCGTTGTGTCGCGTTTCGTGTTGGTGTTAATAACGTGATGTGTTTTGGTGAGAGGAATGTAATTACCTGTAGGAGATAATGATGGTGAGGATTAAAACGACGGCCGCCGCCACGACGTTGATCTCGTTGAAGCCCTTCGGGACAGAGTGAACGGTGAGCCTCCATTTCGCGGCGGAGACGCCGATCACTGTGCCGAAATAGGCCGCTAATCCTCGGGAAACAGCGGCATTTGACAGTACATAGTCCATCACGAGGTTCGCACCGGTAATAAATGCAGCGAACTCGCCTGTCCGATAAAACCGAACGGAAATTTTTAAATCAGAGGATCTTTATATATATGAGGATTAATTCAAGAATTGAATAAGAGTTATGATTAGCGGTAAGGTAATGTTGATAATAATGATTGGCGAACGAACCGAAGGTGACGCGGTGGTAGTTGAAGGCACCGCCCGCGACAGGCATGTCAACGGCGAACTGGATGTAGCGGAAGGCGGAGAGGAGGGAGCAGAGGCCGGCAATGGCGAAAGAGATAACAACGGCGGGTCCCGCAGAAAGACGGCTGGCGTGTCCGGCACCGACAATACCGCCGATTCCAAGGCCGACCAAGTCATACCAGCGGAGGGTCCTGCGAATCTCGGAGCCGGAGCGAGCTCGTACCCTGCTCATGTCTTCATAAGAAGTAGTGAGAGAAAAAGCTCGTCGAGCGAACGGTGTCGGAGTGTGAGAGAGGGCTTGGATCTAGAATCTGCTCAGCATACAAATGCATGTTTGGATCTAGAATTTGCTCAGCAGCTTAGACGACTGCAAATATCAGAGTCTCATTTTTTATGTTTCGCAATATCTACTGGCGTAATCACACTTATGTTTCATTCTGCTATTTGCAGTAAACAACGACTTTACTCAGCAGTTTCTTCCCAGAAATCAGTAAATCCGGAAACCATATTTCCTCTGCAAAGCTTTTGTAAAATTTCAGAAGGTAAACTGTTCATAAACGTCACAAGTTTATGGAAAAACCAGAGTGTCACCATTCTAAACCATACCACTCTGGTCCCTATTATAAGTCCTTTTTGACCAAAAAATTTGGTCCTATTTATAAGTCCACTTTCAGTACATAAATGAGCTTATGACAATTTTGCCCCTATTTATTGTACCCATAAAGAAATAATTTAAAGAGAGATAAAGAAGAAAAAGTTGAAAAGTACACCTTCATAAATGAGGGTATAGTTGAAAATTTACCCTATAATCATTGGGTTAACTACTTTTTCTTGGTATGTGGGATTTAGGTAAAAGGGACTTATAATAGGGACCAGAGTGGTATTGCCTAATTGAATGAGAAGTGTTTCGTTCATGCTCTTTCTATCTACACGTGGAAGGAGATGAAGATGACGGCACGAAGCTATCACATGTATTGTTTAATTACGTGTGACCTGAAATATGTGTATGTTTGAGTTTGCGCTACGGTAATTTATAAACTGTTTTTTTATGTATATCAAGATAAAAATCATTTTATATATTTATCCCGTATATCATAAATCACAATTGTTAAATAATTTTTGGGTTTTGATGATTTGTTGAATGGTGAGAATAGATGGAGGTCAGATGCACATTAATGTCTTTTTTTTTTTGTGAAACAGAATGAGAGAAGGTGGCAATAATATATAAATAGTAGATTATATGCCAATTTTATTTAATTTTTTTTGTAACATATTTTAAATATGAAAACTAATTAAGGATGCATCTAACATTATCTCAGATAATGTAATTGTACGTTAAAATAGCAATCAGAATATATCAATATATCACTTCACTAATATCAATTAGTACAATGCAATTCCTTTTTGTAATGTAATGCGAAAAAAAATGTTTAGTGTGTAATCAAAATTTAAGCAAAATTGTACTATTTGCAAATCACGATTAGTGAATTAAAGTAGTTTTTTGGGTAACTCTATAATGTATGCAAGCATTATTACAAAAAACGTTTTTAACGTCTCTTTTTTAGGCCTTTTAACGTCTGAAAACAAGGGAATGTCTATGTGAGCGACGTAGTAAAAAATGACAATAACGTCCATAGATAAAAAGACGTTTAAGGTCTGGAATTTAGACGTCCCCACTTTAAATTGGAGACGTCTAAAGTAGGACTTTATTAATGCCATCGTCTTTATTTTTTACGTCCTTTTTTTAAAAAAGGACGTCTTTTAGAGACGTAAAATCTATATTATGTAGTAGTGAAGAGTTGAGTAATACAGCTTGTTTTTGCTTTGTACATCTCACTTTAGGATTTCCGTTGCAATTAACAGTATTATCACAAGTTATATGTGTCTAATGTCTATCTTAACTTATTAAATATGCACTCATCTGTGAAAAAAAATAAAAAAACTAAGTCTGCACTAATGATAAATAACAAAGCATGATGTTAAAAAAAAAAAAAAGGATGTCAGCTAGCTTCTCAACGAAGGATTCATCAATTAAAAAAAAAAAAGTTTATCAGCCCACGTTAACAATGCTATATTAAGTTATATATGTCCATCTTAACTAGTTGTACGATTAATCGATTTTTTTGTTCTAATAAATACCTTTATAAACTGTTATTAGTTAATGATTATAAAGTTACGAACCTTCTTGCACTAATGAGACTTTTTTTTTTGGGGGGTAATTCTGAAGACTTATTTTATGTTTAAAAATTAAAATATGTAAGCAATGGGAAAGACGCAAGGTGGCACAAAATAAATGTAGGGGTAAGAGGTAAAATTACCCTTAAACTCATCTTAAAAGTGCACCCACAACTATAAACTATTTTTTAGTGTAAAAGTAACCATGAACTTTGAAAAATGGTACAAAAATAACCATAAATTTTTAAAAAGAGGACAAAAGTGACATTACCGTTAACGGCCGTTTACTCAAAAGTGTTTAAGGGGCAAAAATATCGATAAACGTTTCTCAAAAGTGCATCTACTACCATAAACTTTTTTTTGGGTGCAAAAGTAACCATAAATTTTCAAAAAAGGGACAAAAGTGACTGTTCTCTTATTGGGTTAAAATATCATATTTTGATTGTTTTAAGTCCAAGAAAAGAGTGTAATATCCCGAATTTTGGGATTGGAGGCTTGAGAATAAGCCTAAATTAAGTAGATTGCTAAGCCCCAGTTTAGTAGATGTCCTAAATCTATTTTCCACCGCTTCTTATATCTTTGGGGTATTAAGAAATTAAAATGGTGAATTTTGGAGAATATAATTATGTTTTCGGTGAAATCGCCTATGAGGTAGTGAGCTTGTCATGCGATTTTGAATGATCAAATGATGAGCAAAAATTATGAAATTTTATAGGATGAAAGTTGACATCCTAAGTTTTAATTTGATAGGTCATATGACTCAATTAGAGTTATATACAAAAAGATATGAATTTTTGAAGTCAGCACAGAAAAACTGAAAAGTTTCTGGAACAATATGTAAATATTGAAATTCTGGTAATTTTGTGATTCCATTCGGAAAAATTATATATTTTTCCTTGAAACTAGACTCAATAAGGGTTATATAGACTTTGGAATCACCTCATTTCGATTTTTCTAGAATTAGTTATGATTTTTCAAAGTTTGGGTAGAAATCTGCCAAAATTTTGTAAAAATCCGAAAATTTGGAAAATTAAAGTAAATTATGATATAATAATATATCATCATCCTCTTCCTCTTGAGCTCATTTCTGGCGTGAAACAGCAGCTGAAGAGAGAGAGAATGTTCAGATTTTAGAGAGAGAAAAGGAGGAGGAAAAACTTACAAAGGTAAGTGATTTCTTAAGTAAATCGGTTCCTAATGCATATAACACCGCTCCTAAATTATTCTTTTATGTATTTAAGGTTTAGGAAGCTCAATTTTTATTGGGAGCAAGGGTTAGGGTTCAACCACTTTGAGAAAAGCTAGTGGAAGCTTGAGGTAACTTCCAAACTTTCGTATATTGCTTATTCTGGCTGTTGTGGACAATTTAATCGGTGAAATTTCACTGGATTGTCTTTAGTTCTAAAAATGGAAAATGGATTTGTGGGACTGTTATGCTGCTAAAATTGGTACTAAATGATAGTTGTAACATAAAGGAATAGTCAATAAAGTTCGCAAAACCCCGATTTTCCCCTGAAAACCCATATATTTCGGCTAGCACTATAAATGAGTCTTAGAGTTAGATTTTCAATGATTTGATGATTCCATTGAGTTCAGGAGGGAAAATTAGGTGAGGTTACAGTTGGGCATTTTTTCGGAAAAGGCCGAGAAAGCATAATTACGAAAATGCCCCTGGAACACTGAAATAAGGGCTGCCAAGGGCAATTTCATCTTTTGACAGTGAATTTAGTAATTCCGAGTCCAGAAATAGATTCCTTGAGCGCAAATTTGTCAGGGTAGCCCAGGTTAGAATTTTGAGAAAAGTATAGTCGAACCGGGTACGATGGGCTGGGTCTCCGGGGGTATTTTAGTAATTTTTCAAGATAGACTCATATAACTCCCATAAATACTATAGAAGTGTCTAAATAGTACATTTGACATTGTAGGATCGAATATGGAGCCCCGAGCTGTTTGCACGTAGATCGAGGCACGCATTTCGAGGCGGAAAAGGGTTAAGGTAGGGGACTTACCTTACTTGCATGTATTTGATATCTTTGCTTGTGTAGTGATGTATGTGATTGCTTTACTTGGTTGTGTAGAGCATACTTGAATAAATGAAGCTCTGTTTCTGTTTTCGCTGTGGCCATAGTTTTGTTACATGAAACATTGAGTATGCAGAAATGTCATTATGGAACATGCATCTAGATAAAGCTAACATGTCATACACATAATCTATCATGCATGCATTATGGTATATGTTTCCTACTGAGATTCTCTCGAATCTCACCCTCTCATACCAACAATTTAGACAGGAGACGACAGAAGTTATGTAAACAACAATGCAGAGTACCATACGAGGGGATTACAGTAGTGGAACGAAGACGGGAAGAAGTTTCCGTTTCACTGGAATGAGTTTAGACACCCTAGTAGCCTTGTACGGCTACATTATTTGAATTTATCATGTACGAACCCCTATGGGGAATATATGTAATCATGCACATATTATCAGTATAGTTATGTTATTTCTGTGTTGCCTGTCGTTTTCCGCAAATACTCTGGTAAAGGTTGAAATTGAGATAAGGGCGTGACAAAGAGCATCTTGACTTGTTCATATGAGTGTACCCATAGGGACTATTCATCAGTGTACCCGAAGGCACTGTGTATCATACATATTGCAGAAGATGGCATATTCGAAGCATATAAACATTCATATAATATATGAAGGATAAAGTTACTACATTGACCTTTCTTGGATAATATTGGATTTCTATTCTTCCCCTGGTTTGTGTTCTGCTGCCTCTCTTACAGCTCATTATTATGATCCTTGATCATTGATCTGTGTTTGATATTCTGCTAACATGCCAAAGATTTACTATATTGGGTCAGGTTTTAGTTTCTTGACCCGGCCCAGTATCTATACCTCTCAGCCTTACCATCTTTGTATTTCACTATATGAAACAAGAAAGAGGTAAATTCCACATAAACACAGAGGCCTATCTATCATTTTACAAAGTTTTGGATACACAAGTGCCGCAAAAACAATATATCACAGGTGTTTACAGTAGTTAGGGAAAGCCTGTCACAACATACAGCTTATGAATTACTGTATAACATGTTCTTACTCTTTTTTCCATAATATGACATAACATGTGCAACAACTTCCTAGGGGTCACCCATCATGGCATTTCCCTGGGTTGAGCACGCTTAACATTCGTGTATCCGTGTCAAAACACAGATACCGGCTCTATCTGCTCTTGACCACCGATACCTTAAGGCTACCATTGTCTCAAATGTCGTGCCAACAACCTCCAGTTGACTAAATACTGTGTTTGTACCTTGGCCTTGGCCGTACTTACTTCCTCAGGTTTCACAATATCCTTGGACCATCCTCAATCAAAAATTGCACCACTTACTGCCTTCAGGTAGTCTCTAATCTTTCGGGGCTGATTCACAGAAAAGGGGTAGTTCATTTCTCTAGTACCCCATTCGATGCGTATCTCCTTTTACCATGTAATAAATACCTCATCAGTATACTATCCTATTGTCAGAACTGCCGCTCTTCCAGAACTTCTTTGGGCTCCTCTAGAACCGCTTTAAGGTATTCCAGAACCACTTTTGGCTTTGATAACAAAATGTCATGCCCTTATCTTATTTTCACATTTTTCAAAGTATTCACAGAAAATGATATGCGGCTCGGTAGGCAATACAATAATAGCATGAAAATATTAATAAAAAGTGCTCGATTACAGAAAATTTCCCATAAGGGTTCGTACATGATACTTACAATTAAGGTAGCCGCACAGGACTACTAGGATGTCTAAACCCATCCTAGTAAAATGGAGACATCTTCCTATCTTCGTTCCACCACTGCAATCTCCTCGTACAGTTCTCTTCTTTGTTCTCGGCATATCTTCTGTATTCACCTGTCTAAATTGTTGGTAGGGGAGGGTAAGATTCGAGAAAATCTCAGTATGAACCAAATACCATAATGCATGCATGAAATATGTTATGTGTATGACATGTTAGCTTTAACTATATGTATACTCCATAATGATATTTCTGCATACTCAATGTTTCATGTAACAAAACTATGGCGACAACAAAAACAAAAATAGAGCTTCATTTATTCAAATATGCTCTACTCAATCAAGAAAACCAATCACATGCATCACTACACAAGCAGAGATATCAAATACATACAAATAAGATAAGTCCCCTACCTTGTGCCCCTTTTACTAAACATAAATAGTTCCTTGATTTACATCCAAATAGCTCGGGCTCCATATGCAATCCTACAATGCCAAATGTACCTTTTAGACACTTCCATGGTGTTTCTGGGGGTTACACGAGTCTATATTGAAAAATTACTAAAAGGCCCCCGGGAACCTGGCTCGGCCCCGTCGTACTCGGTCTAATTGTACTTTTCCCGAAATTTTGATTAGGGCTATTCTGATATATTTTCACCCAAGAAATCCAATTCTGGAATCAAAATTATCAAATTCACTGCCAAAAGACAAAATTGCCCTTGACAGCCCCGCTTTAAGGGTTTCAAGGGCGTTTTCGTAATTATGCTTTTTGGGCCTTTTCCGAAAAAGTGACCAACTGTAACCCTACCTAATTTTCCCTCCTGAACTCAATAGACCATCAAATCATTAAAATTCCAACTCTAACCCCAAGATATAGCTCTGGCCAGAATATGGAATACTTCGGGGAAAATCGGGGTTTTTTAATTTCGGCTTCGTAAACGCATTCCTTTATACTCCTAACCACTTTATTAACAATTACATTAGGTTATAACTACCATTTGAACCAAATTTGGGCAGCATAACTCTTAGGCAACTTAATTTCTGAAATTTAAAACCAATGGCATTTCGGCGAAATTTCACCGATTAAAGTGCACACAGCAGCCAGAATAGTTAATATACAAGAGTTTAAAAGTTACCTCTAACTCCCACTAGCTTTCTCGACTTGGCTAAAACCTTAAGCTCCTAAGATTGAAATTTGAGCTTCAAAACCTTAATCCACATAGAAGAATAGCTTAAGAGCGGAGTTATACATGTTAGGTAGAGATTTACCAAAGAAATCAACATACCGTACAAGTTTCTCTTTCCTTTCTCTCTCTAGAAAATTGATGTACTTCCTCTCTCCTCCAGCTGAACTTCACGTCAGATATGGACTGAAGAAGGAGGATGATGATTTTAATAATCTAACCCAATTTAATTAATTAATTTTCCCAATTTCGAATTTTTACAAAATTTTGGTAGATTTATGCCCAAACTTTGAAAAATCATAATTAATTCTAGAAAACTCGAATTGGAGTAATTCCAAAGGCTATAAAACCCTTATTGAGTCTAGTTTCAGGTAAAAATATATAATTTAGCCAAATGGAAGACAAAAATCCCAGAATTTAAATCTTTAAATGTTGTTCCAGAAACTTTCCAGTTTTTCTGGGCTAACTTCAAAAATTCATAACTTTTTGTATATAGCTCTAATTGAGTTATATGGGAATATCAAATTAAAGCTTAGGATGTCTACTTTCACATTTTAAAATGTCATAATTTTTGCTCATAATTTGATTATACAAAATCACATGACAATCTGACTGCCTCACGGCAAATTTCACTGGAAGCATAATCACCTTCTTCAAAATTCACCATTTTACTTTATTTAATACCCCAAAGATATAAGAAACATTAGGGAATAAATTTGGGGCACCTACTAAATCGGGACTTAGCAGTCCACTTAATTCAGGCTTATTCCCAAGTCTCCGATCCCAAAATTTGGGATATTACATTAACATTTAAAAAAAAAAGTTATAACACAGAATATATTATTCAAATTCAATTTTTTAAACATTAATATTGTACGCTTCTCAATACAAACTCGAATAATTTTAAAAAATGTGCACCCAATTTATGAATTATATAAAAATGTTTGGTAAATACTAAATAAGAGAAGTTCGGTCTGTTCTCAGCTCACAAATGAAAATATGGAAATCTGCAAATTGAACAAAGTCAGCCAACGGAGGATATGCCTTTATTTTTGCAGTGAGATTCACAGTTTCAGAAGAATACAAAATCATAATTTGTGGACCAACCAGAGATTGTCCCTTTTGAGATTGAGAAGACATATGACATCAAACCATTTATTATCAAATTGTCATATTCAAAATTTTCAAGTGGCCTTTTTTTATTTGTTACTTTTGATTCTGATATATAAACTTTCAAAATTTGCTTTCAATTGTGTTGGGGGAAGGATCTCCCACTATGATTCATTCATATCTTAACTCCCCAAAAGCTGAAACTCTAACAAATACACTAATCCCCTCAACTGCTTAATATATTATACTACTTTTTATATTTTAAAATAAAAAATTTAAACCAAGCCCAATTTAAAATCCAAGTAAAAATATTTTAGGAGAATTATTGTACAGTCCCATATAAATATTTTAATTACTAAAAAAAATCTCGAGTTGTCAATATGTCATGATCCTGACCTGTTGTCATTATGGGCGCTAAATCTTGTTATTACATGCTCCCCATTTGTTTTGAAACTTTTTTTTGTGATTAAATTCCTTATATTAGATTGCTAGATAATTCTTCCAAATATGTTTAAAATTTTCAAATGTCTAGCTATAATTTTCTTGTGTTTCACAGGCAGGAGTTGTGTGTTGTCTGTGGGTAACTCTCTATAGTTTCTCTTAATTTTTAATTAGGTCTCTGTAATTTTTTAAAAAATTTTTAATCAGTCACTTAAAACTATAAGGACATGATTAAAAATAAAATGAAATTATAAGGATATGATAAAGAAGAAAATATAGAAACATGATTAAAAATTAGGTGAAATTTTAGAAAGTTGCATATTAGCTCTCGCTAATTTTGTTAGTAAAAATTGTTAGTTCAATCTTAGGCTTTATTAGTGTATAGACATGCATGGTTCATGAACTCGAACCGGCCAATCCAGCCTGAAAACAGGTGAACTGGCCGATAATTTGGTCCGGCATCCGATCCGATTTTCTATTTTTTTTATTTTTTTAAATTTTCTTTAGGATCTCATCTTAATAATCCTGAAATTTTCCTCTCACTAGTTTGGCCCTGATCTGACCCACTAACCCTTAACCTAATATCCCAGCCGATTCAATGCCCGATCCTGTTTCATGAACCTTGTAGACATGCATGAATATGATATGTTGTGTCTCATGTAACACCCCAAATTTTATATTCACCAAAAATATATTATAATTACTTGAGAAATTCAATAAACTGGTGAATATTCATGAATTTGGATCTTGTGAATTTTGAAACATTCATATGCATGAGGAAATGAGTAAATTAATTCAAGAAAGGAATTAACTTACAAAGGTGATAGCAAAATCATAATTTTGCCAATTTAGCCCAAGATTAATTATTTTCCAATTAATTGGAGTTAATTTCAATTAATCAAGGAAAATAAAGAAAAATGTATAATTGGATTATTCTTGATGGAATAAATCAAGAATTTTGAAATTAGAGGGAATTATACATAATTCATTTAATTGAATTATGGAATTATTAAAACACATATTATTCCCTTTCTCTTCCATAATTTTCGTCCAACATATAAAATGAGGGTTGAAAATGAGTGTTAGTTGGTTAGTTGGGAGAGAAAATTGGTTGGTTAGAGTAAGGGAGAAGGGGACGGTTTTGTGGACCAAATCAAGGGGAGAATTTGGTTCAATCCTAAGTGAAAGCTAATGGAGCAAGTAGGTCAAATTATGGTGGAAGCATGGAGGCAAGTAAGGCATAAAGTGTGTCAAAGTATGGGTGAAGGTATGGAGGGAGGCATGGTGGGAAATATGTGTCACCATAACAACCCTTGATGAGATCAATGGTGTAGAATCAAGGGAGCATTTTTATGAAGCTTTTCTCTTCCCTTCCTTTAATTCATTTCATCCAAGCCACAAGAGAAGAGAGAGAGAAAGTGCCTTGGAGACTTTGAGAGCTAGAGAGAAGAGAAAGAAGAAATCTTAAGGTAAGAAGCTAAACTCTTAAGGTTTCTTGTGATTTGTCCTAGATCCTTCTCTAAACCTTTCTTTTTCATGAAATCCATGAATTTGAAGACACATTCTTAGCTCAAGGATAGAGAGAGGAGACACCTAGAGAGAAAGGATTCAAGATCTCAAGAGGTAACCTCACAAACCTTAGATCTAAATTAATATGGTGTTGTTGTTAGTTGGTGACTTTTTTTGGTTGAGTTGAAAATTGGAAAAACTATAACCCTAAGGGGTTATGCTGCCCAAATTTTGTTAAATCATGATTAAAATGTGATTAAATAGGTTAATAAGGGATTAGAAGTGGAAAAGTATAAGTTTTGGAAGTTAAAACACAAAAACTCCATTTTTCCATTTTTTTACCAATATTTCGGCCAAGACCAGATCTGAGGGAATGAGCTGGATTTTCATAAAATAGATGGTTTCATTGGATTCAGTAGGCGAAAATATGTGGGGTTACAGTTGGTTACTTTTTCGGTAGATGCCGAAAAAGCGTAATTATGAAAATGCCATTCAAACTTGAAATAAGGGCTGTCAAGGGTATTTTCATAATTTCATAGTGAATTTGGTAATTTCGAGCCTAGAAATGAATTCCTTGGGAGAAAATAAGTCAGGATAGCCCTAGTCAAAATTTTGGGAAAACATGCGGCTGGGCCGGGGTCCTGGCGGCATGTTGGTAAATTTTCACCATAGATTAATATAATCACAAAAAACATTATGGAAGTGTCTAAACGGTATGTTTGATGTTTTAGGACCAAGTAGAGAGCCTGAGGGATTGGCACGGAAATCGAGGCACGTTATTCGAAGATCAGGGAAGGGCGATTAAGGTAGGGAACTTACCTCTCCTACATGTATTTGATATTTGTGCTGGTGTATTGATACATGTTGTTGCTTTACTTGATTATGTGAAACATATATGAATGATTGAAGCTCTGTTTCTGTTTATGCTACGGCCATACGTATGTTGTTTGAAACATTGAGCACGCATATATGTCATTGTGTGAGCATGAGTCATGTAATGCAAGCACGTCATGCATTAAACACTCATCTTGCATGCATATTGATATTGTTTTCCTACTGAGATTCACCAGAATCTCACCCTCCCCTACCAACAATTTAGACAGGAGAAGACAGAACGTATGCTGAGAACAAAGAAGAGAACCGTACGAAGGGATTGCAGTGGTGGAATGAAGACGGAAAGATGTTTCCGTTTCAATGGGACGGGTTCAGACACCTACGTAGCGCTGTGAGGCTACGTTAATTGTAATTATCAAGTACGAACCCCTATGGAGAATTTCCGTAATCGTGCATGTAATATCAGTATATTTATGCTATTCCTATGTTGCCTACTGAACTGTATATCATTTTTCACAAATACTCTGAAATAGGTGAAAATATGATGAGGGTGTGACGTCTCAAAATTTTAATTTAATCTAAATACACACCCCTTTTTGTTTGTCATGGCATGGTGGATGAGAAAAGAAACGAAAATAATGAATAAGTGCATAATTTTAAAAAATAAAAAAGAAAGAAAAAAAATTGGAAGGTAAAATAGAAGGGTGAGAGGTAACTAACACGATAGGAAAAGAGAAAGCTGAGCAATATATATGGCAAAAGTTAGGCGAAATTCCTTACACAATGCAACATTGTTTAGTATATACACATTTTATTATTATGTTGATTAATTAATATTGACATCTATGAAAGATAACATTAAATAAACATATTGATACGGAAACACAAAAGTAATCAGGATTGGATATAAGTTAACCGAAAGATGTTTAAAATATTACTCTGTTTTTTTTTACAGCATAAAAACATTAGTCTGTTATAGTTATGTGTGTGTGTGTGTGTGTGTATGAAGAATATTAAGAATAAATGCCATTTTTAACTTTTATAGGTTCGTATTGAAGTTTAAAAAGGAGGGTGGCTCTCACTTTCGGCATCTGAATTCTTCATTTGTTCCTTTGCTTTTGACATTAAACATATCTTCGATTTTAAGTTTGTTTAATGGCAAAATGTAGAAAAAATTGACAATTTATTTTTCTATAGTCTTGAATATTTTTTCTCTTTTGTTACTGTATATAGTACCTGAAATTTTGTTTAAACTAAATATTTGTGCCCAATGATTTTGATTTTCATCTTATTTTCCATTTTCTCTTGTCGTCTCATTTAAGGGAATAAACACACATATATACTCTGGTCTAGTATCTTAATTAGGCAGATCTTCAAGGGAATATTTATCCGGTATTTCAAAATTCAAAATATTTCATTCTCATATTCAAAGTGTTTTATACTTTATAAATGATCACATGCAAACAATTTCAAATGGCATTCCATTCTGATGTCTATATTTCTTGGGTGATTGATTGTTTTGATATATGTGTATTATATCAATTAAAAAAAACGTTAAAGTGCAAATCTGCTTCAAAAGTTTTTGCAAAAGAGTAATGTTGTTCTAAAAGTTTATTTAAGTTTAATATTACCCTGGAAGTGTTAAAATGGAGCACTGTTGCTTTTTACCATTAAAAAGTTAAAGTCAAAATCAATTTTTTAATTATCAATGTTAGTTTTTTAATGGGTATGAGGTAAAATTGCTACATTTTGATATTTTTAGAATGACATTAAATAAAAAAAAACTATTGGAGCAATATTCCTCCTCGGCGAAAACTTTGAAAATTTGCACCTTTACTCATTAAAAAATTACAACATGGTAACATTTATTTTTCAAAAGTTAAAAAAAAATTAATTTCACCTTTAGTTAAGGGAAAAATGCACTTAAATACCGTCTCAATTTAGAAAACTCCAAAAAGTCTGTTAACAAATGAAAATGGTAGAAAAATGATGTGTAGGGATGATCAAGGACCAGACCAGATCGGGTTAGAGTCTAGCTGTCATGCCCTTATCTCAATTTCAACCATTTTCAGAGTATTTGCGGAAAACGATATGTGGTTCAGTAGGCAACACAGGAATAGCATAACTATACTGATAATATGTGCATGATTACCTAACTTCCCTATAGGGGTTTGTACATAATACTTACGATTAAGGTAGCCGCACAAGGCTACTAGGGTGTCTAAACTCATCCCAGTGAAACGGAGACTTCTTCCCGTCTTCGTTCCACTACTGTAATCCCCTCGTACGGTACTCTGCATTGTTGTTTGCATATCTTCTGTCGTCTCCTGTCTGAATTGTTGGTAGGGGGTGAGATTCGAGAGAATCTCAGTAGGAAATAGATACCATAATGCATGCATGATTGATGCTATGTGTATGACATTTTAGCTTTATCTAGATGTATGCCCCATAATGACATTTCTACATGCTCAATGCTTCATACAACAAGACTATGGCCACAGCGAAAACAGAAACAGAGATTCATTTATTTAAATATGCTCTACATAATCAAGTAAAGCAATCACATACATCATTACACAAGCAAAGATATCAAACACATGCAAGTAAGGTAAGTTCCCTACTTTAACCCTTTTTCGCCTCGAAACGTGTGCCTCGTAATGCGTGCCAACAGCTCGGGGCTCCATATTCGATCCTACAATATCAAACGTACTATTTAGACACTTCTATAGTATTTCTGGGGTTTATATGAGTCTATCTTGAAAAATTACTAAAATACCCCGGGGACCCGGCCCGACCCTACTGTACTTGGTCCGGCGGCATGTTTTCCCAAATTTTTGACTAGGGCTATCCTGACGTATTTTCATCCAAAGAATCCATTTCCATACTCAAAATTATCAAATTCAATGTCAAATTATGAAATTGCCCTTGGCAGCCCTACTTTTAGGGTTTTAGGGGTGTTTCCATAATTATGCTTTCTCGGCCTTTTCCGAAAAAGTGCCCAACTGTAACCCCACATAATTTTCCCTCCTGAACTCAATGGAATCATCAAATCATTGAAACTCCAACTCTAAGACCCATTTATAGCCCTGACCGAATTATATGGGTTTTACAGGGAAAATCGGGGTTTTGCGATTTCGGCTCCGTAATCACGTTCCTTTCTACTCCAAACCACTTTATTGACTATTCCATTAGGTTACAACTACCATTTAGACCCAATTTTGGTAGCATAACCCCTATATCATCACATTTCCAAACTTTAAAACCAATGACAATCCGGCAAAATTTCACTGATTAAATTGTCCACAGCAACTAGAATAGTCAATACACAAGAGTTTGGAAGTTACCTCAAGCTCCCACTAGCTTTTCCTTCTTGTGGCTGAAAACCCTAACTTCAAAACACCAAGATTTGTGCTTCAAATACCTTACATCACATAGAAGAGAAGGATTATACACGTTAGGTACAAATTCACCGAAGAAATCGACCTATCTCGTGAGTTTTCTCCTCTTCTCTCTCTAAAACTCCCTCCCTCTCTCTTTCTCCATGGTGCTGCACGGTTTTTGGCTGATGGAGGAAGAGGATGATGATTTTATAACATTTAGCTTATGTCATCTTTAATTATGATGATGTCATAATTCCCATTTTCGGATTTCAGCAAATTTCTAGTAGATTTTCTGCCCTAACTTTGAAAAATCATAACTAATTCTAGAAAAATTGAATTGGAGTGATTCCAAAGCCTATAGAACCCTTATTGAGTCTAGTTTTAAGGAAAAATATATACTTTTTCTGAATGGAATCACAAAATTCCCAGAATTTCAATCTTTGCATACTGTTCCAGAAATTTCACGGTTTTTCTGTGCTGACTTCAAAAATTCATATCTTTTTGTATATAGCTCTAATTGTTTCATATGCCTATCAAATTAAAGCTTAGGATGTCTATTTTCATCATGTAAAATATCATAATTTTTGCTCATCATTTGTTCATTAAAAATCATATGACAAGCTCACTACCTCATAGGCGATTTCACCGAAAACATAATTATATTCTCCAAAATTCACCATTTTACTTTCTTAATACCCCAAAGATATAGAAATCATTAGGGGATAAATTTGGGCTCCGGCTAAATTGGGGATTAGCAGTCCACTTAATTTAGGCTTATTCCCAAGCCTCCTATCCCAAAATTCGGGGTATTACACTAGCCCGAGGTCTAGTCTGGTTAAGACCTTGGGTTGAAAAAGGCAGCCCGAGGTCTGGTATGGTTTGGTAACAACCCGAACTCGGGTCATACTGGACTTGGTCCTTCGGACTCATGGACCGGTCTGGGCAGTCCAACTATCTAATTTTTTTGCTCTGAAAATATTTTTAAAAAAAACTAAAGGAATGAAAAATAGGAGAAGGGATGCTGATTGGGAAGAGAATCAGAGGGAGCGTCCGGAGTGACTCCAAGAGGAAAACCAGCAGCAACAGCACATACCAAAAGGATCGACGCTGAGAGGAGGACTAGACAGATCGTTGCATATAGGAGGACCGTAGTCTGTAGGGATCGACGCTAAGGTGAGTGATTAACGATGGACAACAGCGCCGCGAGATTAAGGGTAAGGGAAGTAAGGATGAAGTAAGAATTGAAGGAATGGAGGTGAGAAGGAGGGGGTTGAGGCATTAAGTGCCATTTTTTATGGTGGGGAAGGTGATGAGATTGATGAAGTGATGTGGGAGCGGTGTGTGTTCAATCAACAAAAAAGAAAGAGAAGGTGAGTGGTTCATGTGGGTGAGGGTGGACGTTCTCTTTTTTTTTCTTTTAATAATGAGGGCGGTATTGTGTGGAAAGTGGAAACTCACTTAATTTTTTTTATATAAAAACTAAATGATTCGAGTCAGACAAGACTAGACCATGTGGATTGAGAACCTGGTCTTGAACCTGGTCCAACCCAAGTAGTTGGTCTGGTCTAGTTCGGTCCTTTTTGTTATAAGGTTGCTTTTTATCAGACTGAACCAGACCGGGTCAAATCGGGTTACCTGGACCACCGGGTTTTTTGCTCATCCCTAATGATGTGGTAGGCATCTGGAATTTTGAAGTTTGTGTGTTTTTACCAAAATGCTCCCCAAATATTTTAATTTAAAAAAAAAAACCAACCCTCACTGGAGGTTTGGCCGTCGGAGCTCTAGCGCTAGTGGCTATTTTTTTGGGAGAGGATTAATTTTTTTGTTTATCTTTTTTAACAAAATGTGGAACCAAAGGGGCAAAAGGGTGAGAATTAAACCCAACCCCCATTAGTTCCTCAAAATGCTTAGGGAGCAATGGGCCACCAAGCCCTTTTGTTATATATATATATATATGCATAAATAGATATGTATATATATATATATATATAATACAAATAAAGGCATAATGATATTTGACTAAATTAGTAATAGAAATGATTAAAAGTGTAATTGTATTGATTAGAGTTGTAAAGGTATTAATTAAATCAATAATAATATTAACCAGAGGCGTAAATGTATTGACTAAAAACGTAATGATATTGACTAAAAGTAGAGCCGTAAAGTATTAACTAAATGACTAAAGATGTCAATTAAATGCGTAAACGTATTGACTAAAAGCGTAATGGAAATGTCTACATGAGTGATGTGATGTGATGGTATTGACCAAATGTGTAATGATATTAACTAAATGAGTAAAGATATTCACTAAAAATGTAAACGCATTAACTAAATGAGTAATAAAAGTGACCAAAAGGCTAATGGTATTGACTAGAGTCGTAAAAATATTAACCAAATCATTAATGATATTAACTAAAGATGTAAACGTATTAACTAAAGGGGCAATTATATTGATTAAATGAGTAATGATGTTGATTAAAAAGGCGTAAATATATTCACTAAATGAGTAATGTACAATACTTATTTAGTGAATACCCTCACATTACTTATTTAGTGAATACTTTTATATCTTTAGTTAATACCATTACTTATTAACTGAATACCACAATTTGCATTTAGTCAATACGTTTACTCCATTAGTTAATATCATTAGCCTTTAGTTAATATCATTACTCATTTAATCATTTTCATTACGCTTTTAGTAAAAATGTTTACGCATTGAGTTAATATCTTTTGTCATTTAGTTAATATTATTAGGCCTTTAGTCAATATCATAAACTTTTATTCAATACATTTAATCCTCTAATTAATATAATTATTGATTTAGTTAGTACCTTTACGGCTTTAGTCAATCTCACTACGTCTTTAACATTTCTATTATTTATGTAGCCAAATACCATTACGCATTTAATTATATTATATAAATATATTTTTATGTATATAAATATCAAAAGGGCTTTGATGGCCCAATGTTCACCAAGCATTTTGGGCAACAAATAAGGGTTGGTCGAAATAGGTTTAAATCCCACCTCCACCCCTTTGGTACCAAATTTTGTGAAGAAAAAAATAGTCCCTCCAAAAAAACACAATTATCGGTGTCGGAGTTTTGGTGGCTAAACGTATGGCAACTAACAGTAGTGTTCCCATGAGGTGTCTTTTTTCTTTTTTTTAAAGTATAATACTTAGGGGCATTTTGGTAAAAACATACAAATTTCAAAATTCTAAATTCCTACCACATCACATTTCTGTCATTTTCATATGTTAACATATTTTTTTAGGGTTTTATAAGTTCAAATGATGTTTAAGTGTCTTATAAAAAAAACCAATTAGCACACAGTTTAGCTGGTAAAGTATTGAACTAACTTAACCAATAACCTTAAGTTTGGTGTCTAACTCAACAAAAATCAATTGGCTTTTTTTTTTAGATTACATATGCAAGCCGAGGCTTGAGAATTACAAAAAACCTAGGAAGTAGGCATCACATCAAGTTCTTTTGGCAATATACCATATTCTAACGCCAACAGCTTCTCACACTTAGCTGGGGATATCCCTATTTCCATATATTCTTGATTGCTCTTTTGAGCCCAACTAGCTAGATAGTTTGCACACTGGAGATTTTCCCTGTAAGAATGGGAAATCTCCAAATCCCATCCCAGATAGATAAGGGATTTGGTTGTCAAGATGTCCTCATATAATGGGTGTTCAAGCCCACATTCTACAAGCAATAAATGAATAGCCTGTATCGAATCGGTGAGCAATCTGATCTTGGTAAATCCTATCTATCTACATAACTGAAGACCTTTGCTTATTGCATGGATCTCCACAGCAATGGATGAATGGTGTCCTAGTCTCTGTTGAAAACCACGTATCTAGTTACCCTGGTGACCCCGTATGACGCCCCTACAAGCCGCCTAGAATCTACTATCCATAGCTCCATCTACATCCACCTGTACAAAACCTGGATCTGGAGGATGCCAACATACTTCTCCTCTCTGTGGTATTCTAAATATTTGATGTCGAAATTGCCTATTGAGTGTTTCTTCCGAGAGATGATGTATACGCCTGTGAATTATCTCCCTTGGTTGATCAGCTCTTCCTTCAAAGACTTGTTTGCATTCATTCTTCCATAAGAGCCAGCAAATGGAGCAGAACACTCGTCACCATTACCATCTCGCCAGTCTCCTATTCCCTGGGGAGTTCTGTAGATTCCAATTGTAACCCCTTTGCCGTAATTATATCCGAATTAGGAAATTAAGTGAAATAGAGACCAATAAGAAACAAAACTTATTTAAAATCTCATCTTCACGATAGGGTTTTCACGAATACATTTCAAAATCATTTATAATCTGATCTCACATTCACATTCCGAATACAATTACTACACGAAGATAAATCACATTTATATAAATATCAGAGTATGCAAAATAATTCCCGGCCAATTCTGGGTTCCATACATTAATCAAAGCCTTACTGGGCACAATCGCCCATGCAAGCCCTCACACGGGGATTACACAATCTATCTCAAATAAATAATCAATTTCAAATATCCCCATCCCAACTATAATGATAACCAACTACCAAACGCTCTTCGCAAAGGAAATTCTCGCCGCCCTTGGCTGCTTGCTCCATCCTCGATCCACTACCCTGTCTGAAAGGTTAGTAGGGAAGGGTGAGATTCTAAAGAATCTCAGTAGGACAAAAATAATGCATGACATGCTTGCATCACATAACTCATGTTAACACAATGACAAATTTGTAAGCTCAATGCTTCGAACAGTATACTGATGGCCATAGCATAAATTGAAATATAGCTTTAAATCACACATAATCATGCAAAGCTAAGACATGCACCAACACACTAACACAAATATCAAATACATGCAGAAGAGATATGTTCCCTACACTCTTTCCACGTAAGCTCCAGCTCCGGCTGCTCACGATCAGGGTGATCATCAAACCCTATAATCAAAACAAGGACATAGGGTTAATCCCTTTTTCTAATTCCTTAACTTTCAAATACTTAAGTTGGTTATCATTTAAGACCTTTAGGTGACTACTTAAAGCCTAAAGGGTTGGGAGAAACTTGACAAATGACCATCTTTTGAATCCTCAAAATCCCCTTTTTGACTGTAACACTCGAGTGAAGATAACCTCACTCGAGTGATGGATGCCTCTCACTCGAGTGATAACCTCAACACTCGAGTGATACCTCCCCAAGCATCCGAGTCCTACCAAGTGAAACTCCAAAAGTGCTTACCTGAGAGCACTGAACCCTTAAATTGGCAAGCTCACTCGAGCACTACCATCAGCACTCGAGTGATGTCACAACACTTTCGAGTGCACATTCACATTCTTTCCAAATTGCCCGCGAGTATTAACCCGAGACGCAGCCCCAAGTGCCAAAACGTATGCTCACTCGAGTGACACAAGGTGCACTCGAGTGATAACCCTCATTACTCGCGGGTGAACTAATGCACTCTCACACTTTCCACATGCAAGCGCGACCAAAATAGAAGGGAAAAAGGAAAATACCATGTTGCACTCAAGTAAGACCCTCGTTCACTCGAGTGATGCTATCAGAACCCAGAAAAACACAGCAGATATCAGCACTTTCCCAAACTTCCAACATATGTTCCCAATGGTTCTCAAACTCTAACACAAAGCTATTTCCACATAATTTCATTCAAGGAACCCATTGGAAACCTCAAAACATCCAAAATCCTATCACAATAACATTTTCCCCCTATGGTCACACTTATCCCACACATTACCCAAATTTCACTAACTTTACTTCCAAAGTTCTAAATCAATCCTAATGGTATCAAAACACAATATGACACCATTTTAATCACAATACTGTAAGATCAAGCGTTTCACCCAAGAGGGGGGGTGAATTGGGTGATACTGAAATTTCTTTCGAAAATATAAAACTTTGACAAAAGAATTAAAACAGTAATGAGTAAGGAGAAATATCACCGAAGTGTACACCGGGAGTTATACTGGTTCGGTCACAACCACTTTGACCTACGTCCAGTCCTCAGAGCTTCTCTGAGAGTTTCACTATAACTTCCAAGATTCAGTGGGTTCTTGGCACCACAGTACAAGCAAGTTCCTTACACCTGGACACTCGCTCCCCCTTACAGGTTGTAATCCAATCCCAACTCAAGGTTCCACAACCTTAAGTTATCTCAATAACAAATATTGAGTTTGAATGAAATATCTCTCACAAAGAGTAGATGATAATCACTGAAGCATATGAATACAATTTAAATGTGAAAACAGAGCAATGAACTCAATGAATCGTTTGTGTGAATGCTTGGTTCTTCTTCTCTGTTTGAAGGTTCCCATATATATAGATATGTTGGTGATGACCGTTGGAACGTTTTTCTTTCGTCCGTTGGTGAGTGCGCAGCCACTGTTGACTTTTCAAGTTTTTGAAAAATATCCGTTGGCGGTGGTTGGCATTTGAACGTTTGATTTGACTTTCATCTCTTGAAGTGATTCCTTCATTGTTTATCTGTAAATAGACTAAGAATACTAATACAATGAAAGGTTAATCATATAGAAAACAAATCAATGAACGTTTGAATGAATTCTAAATTTCTGGGTATGCTTACTCGAGTAGCTCCTCGAGTAACACTTGAACTTTACTCGAGTAGCTCCTCGAGTAACATCGTGAAATCATTTATCAACTGCAAGTTAATGAACAAGTATAAGATTACTCGGGTAGTGCATGGAGTAAGCTAATTTTCAAACCTTTGGAATAGTTATTTACTCGGGTAGGTACTCGAGTAATCCACTCACAACCTTATGAGTTACTCGGGTAACACCTCGAGTAATCCTTTGAAAAGCTTTTGATTACTCGATGCTCTACTCCAATAATGTTGGCAGGATTAAAATGCCGAGAGCACTTACCTCATTACTCGAGTAGCTCCTCGAGTAATGCACACATATTTGCATAGGTTACTCGGGTAGTGCCTCGAGTAACTGAGACATTTGAACATGACTTACCCGGGTAATGACTTGAAGTTTCATTTGAAAATATTTGAGCATACTGGGGTTCATACTCGAGGAATCCACTTAACATAAATCATGAAAAACTTGTATACTAGAGTAAGTACTCGAGGATGATGATATAAAAAGAAATCAAGTTAATCTGGTACAAACCTCAAGTTTTCATTTACCTTAGAGCATTACTCGAGTAGCTCCTCGAGTAACATTGGCAGTAGTACAAAGTGCCGAGAGCTTCACATTTTCAAATACACAGTTACTCGAGTAGCGCCTCGAGTATCACTGAAAACTTGAAGGCTGACTGGAAGTTTCTGACCTAGTTACTCGAGTAGCTCCTCGAGTAACATTAGCAGTGGTACAAAATGCCGAGAGCACCATATTTTGGGAAACAAAGGTACTCGAGTAGCTCCTCGAGTATCATGTACAAAACTTGATGGGAACTGGAAGTTTTACCTGGTTACTCGAGTAGGGCCTCGAGTAACATTAGCAGGCCGAGAGCAACCTTGAAATTTTACCTTGTTACTCGAGTAACGCCTCGAGTAATGGTGGCAGGTTACTGGAAGTTCTCCTCTGTTACTTCAAGTTTTGGGTCATTACTCGAGTAGTGCCTCGAGTAATGCCTTAAAAAATGCCCTTCTGATCAAGTTCCTTAGCATTTTCTCTTGGCCAATCTTCACTACTTCCATGCTTTCCTCAAGTAAACCTTATTCCTGTCATTACTTAGTTCAACCTTGATTATTAAACATTTCCTTTTCAAACCATTCTTTTGTTATCATCAAAACATGAGATCTAACATTCTCCCCCTTTTTGATGATGACAAAACTTGGTGATTTTGAACATGGTTTTTCAAATTGGATTCTTAATTAATTATTTCTTATTAAGTTGATTAAACCTTGCATAGATAACAACTTCATTAGTCCAAACAAGTATCACAAATTACAAACTTAAATGAAGTCAAATGAAATCATAATTTAAACACACTTGCATTGAACTTAACTTAAATTTCAAATTACAAAATAAGTTTATACTGAATTCAAAAAGCTCCCTAAAGTCCCATGTACACCCATATACCCATGAAAAGCAAGGACAAATCCACAAAATCACTCTCAAGTTCTTCTCCCCCTTTTTGGCTTCATCAATCAAAAGTAGGGCTAGGAGGCTTCACCATAGAGATGGGCTTAACTGGAAGAACACTATCTGAACTTGATGAATCAAAGGAACTGGATGACTCAGGTTCAGGAAGATTGAGAGGTGGAATTTGGAGATCATCTCTAGGTTGAAAAAGAGAAGGCTGGAAGACAACCATGGTGGTCTCAGTCTCGGGAGTGAGATGTTCAGTGTGATGTTCAGAGGAGAAAGAAGATGATACTTCCTCTGTTTGGGTAGGAGAGGGGATAGGTTTAGGAGTTGTTTCTGGCTGTGGCTTTTGAGGTGAATCATCAATGGTAATGTGAGTGGTTTCGTGAGTATCAGGATCATCCACTGTGAATAAAATGTCTTTTTCCTGGGGCTCAAGTGGATCAGAAACCAAAGGGGTTGATGGTTCAGCCTCAGAAGTAGGGATAGGAATTGGAATGTCTGAAGGAAGGTCTACTGAAGGTGGTGGTGGTGCAGAAGAGGAAGGATCGGAAGAAGGCCCGGGACCCAATGAATCCAAACGTGCTAGGATCAGTCTTAGGGTCTCTCCCTGAGCCCGTTGCTCTGCTAGCAACTCCTCATGTCTCCTATCCATTCTCTCAACCAACTCCTCATGCCTTTTGTCAATTTTCTCAACCAGTTCTCCCATTTTGTAGTTGGTATTGGTAATCAACTCAGCATTAGTATTGGCTATGTCCACATGGAAACCTCTGAGTATGTTCTCCATGAAGTGCTGGATAGTGGTATTCAGGAAGGATGGTGAGGATGTGGTAGCGGCTGGAGCCGATGACTGGGTGTCATCCATTCTACTGGTTTCTGCCTCAGTAGCCTTTCTCTTCTTCTTGGACTCAGACTCTATTGGGCCTTTAAGAGGGATATCGATGTTCAGCTTACCAATCTGGTTCCTCCCCACTGGGGTCACCCTCTCAATAGGCTCCTTACTATCCAAGTACCATATTTTGTTCTCTTTTAGGATAAGAGACACAATTTGGGGATATGGCATTGGAGTAGTCCCTTTTCCATCCACCTTATACCGTTTCATTTCCGAGAAGATGTATTCTCCCAGATCTTTCTGTTCTTTCAAGAGCATTGAAGCAAACCACCTAAAATCCCTATCTGAGAAATGGGTATAGTTATTTGCCTTGTTTACTAGGGACCTAGAGTAAATATACCAAAGGACCCTATGGTGATCACACATGTCACTCGGTTTAAAGTTTAGAGGGCCAACTAACTCACCGGGTTTGAGAATGGTAAAAATCTGATTTGGCTCAAGTTCAGAATAAATATCATCAGGGGGGTTCTCTATTCCTAACCACAAGTTTATTCTGGATGGTGAAATTAAAATCTTTTGGCCTCTCACAGTTGTGGTCATTTCTTCCTCAACTGAGGTACGATTAGGCTCATCTATGATTTCTAGGTTACAATAAAAATGAGTAATCACTTTAGTACAGAATGGTAACCTAATAGATAACCAAGGCATAAAAGGTTCTAAATAAGGACTAAGATCGTGCTTCACTACCTCTTGAAGTAACTTGAGATCCACATAGTGTGTTTTACACACTTTTCTTCTGGAGAATTGTGTCAGATACTTGGGGGATTCCACCAATTTCCCCACATTGAATCCTTTGGGAGGAGTAGTGATCTCTGCCTCTGGAATCTTGGATTTCTTTGATGATTGACCCTTCTCCAATTGGTCAATGATCCCAGCCATTGCCTTAGCCACATTTTTGTCATATTTTGGCTTCTTGGGAGGTTTTGGAGTAAAAGAAGGTGTGGATGAGTCTGAGTGAGAAGGTGAAGGAGTTTTGATACCTTTACTTCTTCCTGTAGATGTGCTCTTTTTAGATTGAGCCCTAGTCACTACAGGTTCTTTGATCACCACACCTTTGGTTTTGGGTTGTGGTTGAGATTTAAGAGGGGTTTTGGCTTTTGGCCTAGGAATCAACTTCCTTCTTTTTGTTGGAGGAGGAGGAGAGAGTAGATCAGGGTTTTGTTGAGAATCAGAGGAGTCTGTGAAGTTGAGATTCTTGGTTCTAACCATCTTGAAACCCAGAAAATCAAAAATCACAGAGAAAAGGAGTCACAGTCGCGAGTTTAGGTCAGAGAGATTTTGAACAAAATAGGAAGTTTTTGATCTTGAAACTAGTTGGGTTTTGACGGAAATGGGGCAAGGAATCGATTGGGAAAAGTTTTTGAAAGGATGTATAGTGATTTACTCGAGGTGATTTTGTGGAAATGACCAAGTTTGCACAAAATAAAGACCTCAATCCCGACTTTACTCGAGGCCTTACTCGAGTAACATTCAAAATTACTCGAGGCCTTCCTCGAGTGTTCATGCAGAAAAATTCAAAAATAAATCATTTAAATTGCGTACCTGGCATGAATAATATAGTAATCATCCATGGATATTCCCTCGATCATTCATAGTCCATTTGATTCAGATTTGAGTCATTATTTAACCTTTTGAGAATCTGAGTTCCGTCATTACTCGAGGCCTTCCTCGAGTAAGTTTCAAGTTTACTCGAGGCCTGCCTCGAGTAAATAGCTTCTCAACTTCTGACCTTTCATTTCCTTGAAATCTGAACCGTTACATTTAAAATTCAAGTAACTTGATCCGTTACTTCCAGTTTTGGGGGCCATTACTCGAGTCCATACTCGAGTAAAGTGCTTCTTTACTTCAAGTTGCTCCTCGGGTATTGCTTTTCTGTCACACATTACTTCAAGTTGGTACTCCAGTAAATGTGTCCTCTGATCACCTCTGTTTTTGTTTTCCAAAACAGAGTTTCTTTCTTCCTGCAAAACATATTTCTACATACTCCGATGCTTAAGTTAGTGATCATCAAAACATTATTAAGTAACTTCATCTAATATTATGAAATGCTGAAATTACTTATAACTCATTGGGATTTACCATTCCCAATTCTCTTCTAATGAATAGGAATTGATCTTTTGCAAGGGGTTTTGTGAAGATATCGGCTAATTGAAGATGAGTAGGAATGAATATCACTTTCACATCTTTCTTTTGGACATGATCTCTGATGAAGTGATGTCTGACATCGATATGCTTGGTTCGAGAGTGTTGAACTGGATTTTTTGCCAAGCTTATCGTACTTGTATTGTCACAATAGATTGGTATTTCTTTGAGATAGATACCAAGGTCTTGTAGTTGTTGTTTTAACCAAATCACTTGTGCACAACAACTTGAGACTGCAACATATTCGGCTTCTGTTGACGAAAGAGAAACTGTATTTTGTTTCTTGCTGAACCACGAGACAAGAGATCCTCCAAGGAATTGTCCTTGTCCGCTAGTGCTCTTTTTGTCTGTCTTGTATCCTCCATGATCAGAATCAGAGTAAGCGATTAAATATTCACTTCTTCCTTTGGGATACCACAGACCCAATTCTGGTGTGTCAGCAAGGTATCTAAATATTCGTTTGACCGTTTCAGCATGTGATTCCTTTGGCGCTGATTGATATCTTGCACATATGCCAACACTAAATTGGATGTCTGGTCTGCTTGCCGTGAGATAGAGTAATGATCCAATCATTCCTCTATATTTTGTGATATTGTAGTCTTTCCCTTTAACATCAGCATCAAGCAACGTTGTTGAACTCATAGGTGTATCTGAGCCATTTGCTTCATCCATTCCATACTTCTTCAATAGCTCTTTTAAATACTTTGTTTGAGATATGAAGATTCCATTCTTTCTTTGTTTGATTTGCAAACCAAGAAAGAAATTCAATTCTCCCATCATTGACATCTCAAACTCTCCCTGCATTATCTCAGAAAATTCCTTACATAGAGATTCATTAGTAGCACCGAAAACAATATCATCAACATATATTTGAACAATTAAAATATCATCATGTTTTCGATTTATAAATAATGTTGTATCAACTTTTCCTCGTACAAAATCTTGATCGATGAGAAACTTACTAAGCCTTTCATACCAGGCTCTAGGAGCTTGTTTTAAACCATATAAAGCCTTTTTAAGTTTGAAAACATGGTCTGGTTTAGTTACATCTTCAAAACCTGGAGGTTGTTCTACATATACTTCCTCCATTATGTAACCGTTTAGAAAAGCACTCTTAACATCCATTTGATAGAGTTTGAATCCTTTGATGCATGCAAAGGCTAAGAGTACACGTATGACTTCCAATCTAGCTACTGGAGCATACGTTTCCTCATAATCAATTCCTTCTTCCTGATTATAGCCTTTGGCCACCAATCTTGCCTTGTTTCTGACAATAATTGCAGATTCATCAAGTTTGTTTTTGAATACCCATTTAGTACCAATGATCGTATGATCTTTGGGTCGGGGCACCAAATCCCAGACTTGATTCCTTTCAAATTGATTTAATTCTTCTTGCATTGCTATGACCCAATCATTGTCTGATAGGGCTTCATCAATGTTAGAAGGTTCAATCTCAGAAATGAATGCAGAAAAACTTACTTCATTGAAAACTCTATTTCTGGTTTTGATCCCTTCATTCACATCTCCTATGACTTGATCTAAGGGATGACTTCTATTGTATTTCCAAGCTTTAGGTTGACCTAGGGATTGCTCTTCATCCTTAGTTTCATCAACCTCTGGAACAAGAGACTTAGAAATAGATTGACCATTTTCTTGATTTAAAACAACTTCCTGTTCTTCATCAATGGTTTTGTCAGAGGATTCAAATTCATCAAATACAACATGAATTGATTCTTCAACAACACAAGTTCTTTTATTGAAAATTCTATATGCTTTACTTCGGTTAGAATATCCTAAGAAAATTCCTTCATCAGTTTTAGAATCAAATTTTCCTAGGTTATCTTTACCATTATTATGAATGAAACACTTACAACCGAAGATATGTAGGTGAGCAATGTTTGGCTTCCTTCCTCTGTATAGCTCGTATGGTGTCTTTCCAAGTTTCGTTCTGATATAGGCTCTATTTGAAATATAGCATGCTGTACTCATAGCATCAGCCCAGAAAACTTGAGACATGTTCTTTTCATTTAACATTGTTCTAGCCATTTCGGTAAGCACTCTATTCTTGCGTTCCACAACTCCATTTTGTTGAGGCGTCCTTGGAGCAGAGAAATTGTGATCAATGCCATTTGTATCACAATATTCTTCAAAGGCTTGATTCTCAAATTCTCCACCATGATCAGTCCTAATACCTGCAATAGACATACCTTTCTCATTTTGCACTTTCTTGGCAAAAACAATAAATTCTTCAAAGGTTTCATCCTTTGATGATAGAAAGATAACCCATGTAAATCTAGAGAAATCATCAACAATAACCAATGAATATAAGTTTCCACCAAGACTCTTTACTCTTGCTGGACCGACTAAATCCATATGTAATAATTGTAGTGGTCTATTTGTTGAAATCTCATTTTTCAATTTGAAAGATGATTTAGTTTGTTTACCTTTTTGACATGCGTCACAAATCAAATCGTTTTTGAAATTTACTTTGGGTAATCCAAGAACTAAATCCTTTTTGAGTAGTTTGCCTAGTTGATGCATGTTGACATGAGCTAATCTTTTATGCCATAGCCAACTTTCATCGGCATTACTCAGAAAACAGTTTTCAGATTCATTTCTACTAATATCTAAGGTATAGCAGTTACCTTCCCTTTTTGCTCTGAGCTTAGCCTTGATATTCTTCTTATCAAGTAGTAAGTCTTTCTTGTTGACAATTAGACATTCTTCTGAATCAAAGATTATCCAGTTGTCTTTATCTGCACTTTGACTTACGCTCAGCAAATTATGACACAAGCCTTCAACGTAGTATACGTCTCTGATTTGTATGCCTTTGTCATTTTTGATTTCACCAATTCCTGCTATTTTTCCGGATTGATTTCCTCCAAATTTTACCTTTCCACCTTCCTTAGGTTGTAATGTGGTAAAACTTTCGAAATCTCCGGTCATATGTCTAGAGCATCCACTGTCTATGAACCACTTGTTATTTTTGGATGCTTTAAGACATACCTGCAATCAAATGACTAAGTCTTAGGTACCCACTTCTTTTTGGGTCCTTTTGGGTTAGTATAAATGATTTTCTGAACATATGTGCCTTTAGGTACCCATTTGTAGGTTCCTATGTTTCCTTTCTTCTTATGAATGCATGAGGAGGTATAATGGCCTTTTCTATTACAGTAATTACAAAATGCAAAAGGATTTGATATATGCACAGAATGCTGGAAATAATTCAAATATGACTTACCTCCTGCTTTCTTTCTACCTTTCCTTTTATCTGATTTTGGATCATATCCAATACCAGATCGGTCATTTACAAATCGTTGTTCTTTTAAAATCACACTTAGCATCTCACTTCCTTTGGTAAATTTTTCAAGAGTTTTTGTGAGATCAGTGTTTTTCTTTTTCAAAGAAGAACAATTTTCACAATTCTTTTCCGAACTCTCTTTAAGCTCAATTTCTAGAGCTTTGTTTTTCTTTTTGAAAACAATTAGTTCTTTAACTACTTTGATGAATTCAGAATGTAAAGCATTATATTCGGATAATAATTCATCATAGGTAGGGTCAGAATCATTTACCTCTTCTTTTGTCTCTTCTTGAGCAACAAGACATATGTTGGCTACTTCTTCCTCATCACTTTCTTCGTCTGAGGAACTATCTCCCCATATAGCAGATACAAAGGCCTTCTTTTTGTTAAAGAATTTGCCTTTTCTCTTTTCTTTGCTCTTTTGATTGAGCTCTGGACATTCTGATTTGATATGTCCTGGTTTACCACATTCATAGCAAATGATATGGTCTTTGTTGCTAGTTCCTCCTTTTTGAAAGTGTTTGAAGCCTTGACCTTTCTTGTAGAACTTTCTGAATCGTTTTATGATTAAACCCATTTCATCATCATCAAACTCCTCATCTTCATCTTGATTTTCTTCTTTTGCTTTTAGAGCTAGACCTTTCTTTCTTTTGTCACTGATATCGTCTAGTTCCCGTTTGAACTTTAACTTGCTTTCATATTCAGAAAGGCTTCCAAATAGAGAAGCAACTGATCTCATTGATTCTCCTTTTGCCTCTTCTATCGCAGTGACTTTGGCCTCCCACTCTTTAGAAAGAATATTCAAAATCTTTCATACTTGGATATTTTGATCATAGACTTTACCAAGTGCTGCAAGTTGATTAACAAGATGAGTATATCTAAGTTCGAATTCAGAAATTGACTCACCTGATTTCATTCGAAGTAGATCGAATTCAGTGATCAAGGTGTTGATTCGATTCTCCTTTATTCCCGAAGTTCCTTTATGAGCTATTTCCAGAGCTTCCCACATTTCCTTTGCTGTTGGGAGTGTGCAAATTCTGAAGTATTCATTTTGACTCAAAGAGCTTTGTAACATCAGAATTGCCTTGCTATTGAGAGTGATCAGTTTCTTGTCATTCTCATCATATTCCACTGGCGTCTTTGGAATTTTCTGAGAATCTACAGTCTTTGTAGGTTGATAATTTCCACTCTCGATTACATCCCATAGCCCATATTCAGTAGCCATCACGAACACTTTGAATTTTGCTTTCCAGAAAGAAAAGTGCTCTCTATTGAAACCGGGAGGTCTAGTGATGGATGCTCCGTCGGGAAGAATTCCTTCACCCATGCTTGCCATTGGATCCTTCTTAGGTTGTTATACCTTAACAAGAAGACCTACGCTCTGATACCAAATGTAAGATCAAGCGTTTCACCCAAGAGGGGGGGTGAATTGGGTGATACTGAAATTTCTTTCGAAAATATAAAACTTTGACAAAAGAATTAAAACAGTAATGAGTAAGGAGAAATATCACCGAAGTGTACACCAGGAGTTATACTGGTTCGGTCACAACCACTTTGACCTACGTCCAGTCCTCAGAGCTTCTCTGAGAGTTTCACTATAACTTCCAAGATTCAGTGGGTTCTTGGCACCACAGTACAAGCAAGTTCCTTACACCTGGACACTCGCTCCCCCTTACAGGTTGTAATCCAATCCCAACTCAAGGTTCCACAACCTTAAGTTATCTCAATAACAAATATTGAGTTTGAATGAAATATCTCTCACAAAGAGTAGATGATAATCACTGAAGCATATGAATACAATTTAAATGTGAAAACAGAGCAATGAACTCAATAAATCGTTTGTGTGAATGCTTGGTTCTTCTTCTCTGTTTGAAGGTTCCCATATATATAGATATGTTGGTGATGACCGTTGGAACGTTTTTCTTTCGTCCGTTGGTGAGTGCGCAGCCACTGTTGACTTTTCAAGTTTTTGAAAAATATCCGTTGGCGGTGGTTGGCATTTGAACGTTTGATTTGACTTTCATCTCTTGAAGTGATTCCTTCATTGTTTATCTGTAAATAGACTAAGAATACTAATACAATGAAAGGTTAATCATATAGAAAACAAATCAATGAACGTTTGAATGAATTCTAAATTTCTGGGTATGCTTACTCGAGTAGCTCCTCGAGTAACACTTGAACTTTACTCGAGTAGCTCCTCGAGTAACATCGTGAAATCATTTATCAACTGCAAGTTAATGAACAAGTATAAGATTACTCGGGTAGTGCATGGAGTAAGCTAATTTTCAAACCTTTGGAATAGTTATTTACTCGGGTAGGTACTCGAGTAATCCACTCACAACCTTATGAGTTACTCGGGTAACACCTCGAGTAATCCTTTGAAAAGCTTTTGATTACTCGATGCTCTACTCCAATAATGTTGGCAGGATTAAAATGCCGAGAGCACTTACCTCATTACTCGAGTAGCTCCTCGAGTAATGCACACATATTTGCATAGGTTACTCGGGTAGTGCCTCGAGTAACTGAGACATTTGAACATGACTTACCCGGGTAATGACTTGAAGTTTCATTTGAAAATATTTGAGCATACTGGGGTTCATACTCGAGGAATCCACTTAATATAAATCATGAAAAACTTGTATACTAGAGTAAGTACTCGAGGATGATGATATAAAAAGAAATCAAGTTAATCTGGTACAAACCTCAAGTTTTCATTTACCTTAGAGCATTACTCGAGTAGCTCCTCGAGTAACATTGGCAGTAGTACAAAGTGCCGAGAGCTTCACATTTTCAAATACACAGTTACTCGAGTAGCGCCTCGAGTATCACTGAAAACTTGAAGGCTGACTGGAAGTTTCTGACCTAGTTACTCGAGTAGCTCCTCGAGTAACATTAGCAGTGGTACAAAATGCCGAGAGCACCATATTTTGGGAAACAAAGGTACTCGAGTAGCTCCTCGAGTATCATGTACAAAACTTGATGGGAACTGGAAGTTTTACCTGGTTACTCGAGTAGGGCCTCGAGTAACATTAGCAGGCCGAGAGCAACCTTGAAATTTTACCTTGTTACTCGAGTAACGCCTCGAGTAATGGTGGCAGGTTACTGGAAGTTCTCCTCTGTTACTTCAAGTTTTGGGTCATTACTCGAGTAGTGCCTCGAGTAATGCCTTAAAAAATGCCCTTCTGATCAAGTTCCTTAGCATTTTCTCTTGGCCAATCTTCACTACTTCCATGCTTTCCTCAAGTAAACCTTATTCCTGTCATTACTTAGTTCAACCTTGATTATTAAACATTTCCTTTTCAAACCATTCTTTTGTTATCATCAAAACATGAGATCTAACAAATACCACATTCAAATCATCCATTTTGCAATTATAACAAAATTAGGGCAAATTCCATAAATCACAAAACTTAACCAAATATCACAAATAATAGATCAAAAGGGAGCAAACACTCACCTCTTCCTCTTTCCCAAGCCACATCCTTGATTCTTCATCTTCCAAGATTCATCAAGCTCCCAAAACACCTTCTTTCCCAAATCTAAAACCATAGCAATGACCCTCTCATTACAATGAACAATTTTGAAGAAGATGATTTAAGTAAAGAAGGGCAAGAAGCTAACCAAATCTCACCTTTACACTTTCTCTTTCATCCCTCAAGCTCAACAAAAATGGAGGAAGAAGAGAGAGAAAGAAAAGCATAAAGAAGACAGATTTTGGCTTCCACACACACACCCACAACCAACTTGAGGGAGAGAGAAGAGAGGAATGAGTTGAAATCTTGACCCAGATCCAAGGATCCTCAATTTGCCAAATATCACCATCTTGACCAACCTCCCATGAGCTCACATACACACATATATATGAGATTCCACCCCTTTGATCTCTATACAAATCAACCTTAGCCATTGATCTTGAAGTTACCAATGAGTTTCCTCCTCGGTAACCGATCAATTGGTCGGTAACTTTACCGTTTTGCCCCTGATTATAGTAATTCCCTTGGAATCACCATCAAACTCATTTTCATATTTCTTAATCCAATTTGGGATCCTGCTAAACCAGGGCTTAACAATCCACTTAATCTAAGCTTAATCTCTAAGTTCAAGTCTCAAAATTCAGGGTATTACACCAGTTGAGCCATTCCTGCAAATTACTAGAAAAAAACATACTAATATGTAGATGGTTAGTTATGGATAACCACACTCTCTTGGCTTGCTCACAATCTCTCAATATATGAAGTATACTCTCCTCACTCTAACACTCAAAAGGACATGTGTTTAGCACACTCAGATTATGCCTCGCTCTGATTTCATTTGTAATCAACTGGCTTTTTCAATATAACTAGTACTGCTATATAACTAAAAAAGATATTACTATATATCATATGTTTTCTGTTTATTTTATTATTTTTAATTTTTTAAGATCTTATGGAAAGGGAGCCATAGATTTCAATATCTTTCCAAATACTGTAAATGTCATTGGACTTCAGTACAGTGAAATGTTGATGTTTCTTTGGAGCCTTTCTATTAGAAAAAAAACAAAACCAAATCATCAGTTGATTCAGCAATTAAAATGACAGCTGGATCATTAGTATTATATTAATACTTTTTAATGTCATAATTTGAATTGAAAAAATGAAGAAGAAAGGAAAGATCAGAGTGTTGATATGCGTGAACCTAATTACACTTTAACTTTAGTTTGACCACTCTGATTTTATTTATAAGTCCTTTTTTATTAAAAAATTTGGTCCTATTTGTAAATCCAGTTTCAGTGTAATAAATGAAATTGTGACAATTTTTCCCCTATTTATTGTTCTAATGAAGAAATAATTTAAAAATAAATAGAGAAGAAATAGTTGAAAAGTACTCATTCATAAATGAGGGCATAGTTGAAAATTTACCCCATAATCATTGAGTGAACTATCTCTCATTGGTATATGAGATTTAGTTAAAACTGATTTATAAATAGGATTAGAGTGGTAGTCATAGATGGAACTCAAAATCTCCTTTGAATATATTTTTATTAACGTCAATAGAACATCCATGTGGATTAGACCATATATACACTAATCCCTTATTCTTTTTATCCGGAATTTGTATATGCAAATTATATGAAATATTTTCCTTCTTTGATAAATTTTACTGTATGTAATGGAATGAGTGTCCAGGTGGGTCCAAGCTATATTCTTAAGTAGATTTGGTTTTTGAAAAAAAATGGAAATAAAACCTATTCAATTTTTTACTAGGATTCTACCAATGCTCTTTAATTATCTCTCATCTCCTTGCTGTAATTTTATTTTTCTTTAATTTTGTTAGGATTTTCTTGTATGAATCTAGTTTAATTGTTTTTGTTTCTAGAGACTCCATCCTCTAATTAAAAAAAATGGAATTAAAGTACATTTTAGCACTCAATATTTTTGAAGGAACTTTAGGCATCCAGGTGAAAATAAGTGCTTTGGCTACTTAAACATTAAGGGCCTGTTTGTTTCAAAGGGAGGGGATGGAAGGGGAGGGGTGCTTTTTTCATCTCCTCCAAAACCCCCCAATTTAGAAGGAATAAAAATGAGGGAATGTGAGGGATTTGGAACCCATTCTTTGAGACCTTTCTCTCTAATTTTTTATACCAAATAAGGGGAGGGGCTAATATCCCCTCCCCTCTAACCAAACAGGCCTTAAGTTCTCAAATTTGAGTCTATGTAAATGAAAAAAAAAAATCTTTTTAGAAAAGATACCCCGACTAAACCTGACAATATGTTCAAATATGATATGGAGCCTGTTTGAGAAAGCGGTGAAAGAGCATTTACGTAAGTCAAGAAAAAACTTTTTTCACAAACTTAACTCGTATACTATAAATTATATTGAAGAAATAGTTTTTACCACTAATCTAAACAGACATATAATCACGTAGTCATATCAAATATATTGGCCATTCGGGTAAAAATGCGAATAAATAAAGGATTGGAAAGAGATGGAAGGAAAAGTGAGTGGAAGAGGGAAAGGGGAAAAAGAAACAAGGTGGGGTTGGAGACAAAAAGGATAAAGAAGAAGACATGTTGCCAACATATTGACCCATCATTTTTTTGTCCATTTCCCTTCTTTCTATTTTGTCTATTCGTCCTCGCCACTTTTTCATCTTTAATTCTCATCCTATGTTTATGTATCTCTTTCCCCTTTTCTTCATTTCTTTCGGTAAACTCAGAAAAGGCTTGTGTACATTAAAGAGTAATTAATTAAAGATGGATGTACAAATTAAACCGTACTCCATCTGGTCCTAATTACCATCTGGTCCTAATTATGAGTAATATTCTCTCTTATAAGTTTGATCCTATATCACTTTGATTTTATTTATAAGTTCTTTTTGAGGAAAAATTTTGATCCCTATTATAAGTTCACTTTCAGAATAATGAACACGGCTTTATAATTTTGTTCCTATTAATTGCAATAAACAAAAAAAACTATTCATGTTGACTTTTGAAACCATTTATAAATAAGAGAAAAATTGTAAATTTAGCCCATAATTAATGAGTTAACTAACTCTCATGAGTACGTAAGAGTTAGTTAATTGAAACTTATAAATATGATCAAAGTCATATATAAGCAACAATTTTGCTTTGTCTAAAATATTTAATGCATTTTTTTCATTTTACCCCCCCCCCCATTAATTGCATGTTCCCCTTGTCTATTTTTCTCACTCTTTCTCTTTATCATTTATCATCTCTACAAATAAGGGTAAGTTTGGAAAAAAATCATATCTCTTAGACATTCATTGTTTTTGACTAATTTTAAAAACCGGTCGTTTTATATGATTTAATTAGTTGTTGCTTATAAAAAAAAAACCAAAAGAGTGTATATATAAATTAGTTTGAAGTCGGCCAAATTAATTAAAAGTTGAATGTAAAGGAGTGACAAATTCATATGAATTCGAGCTAGTGGATCTTTTGGTGAATGAAATAAGCAGTGCCAATTATTCATCTTGTAAATGATGAGCGTGCACCGATTTTTTTTGGTTCTCGTACCTTTTAATTTCATTTTAATTTTAATTATTATAATGCCATTCATTTATTTAAATTGACTAGTGAAATTTTAATATTATATGATCAGAATTCAGAAAGAAGCCAAATATCGTGATTCATGGGTTATGCAACAAGTTCGACCAGAATCTTCTTTGTCAAATGAGCTGCTAGTGTTGTGATCGTTTGAACTTTGAAAAAACATTTATGAGGAAAGAAAAACACTACATTGCTTCTTTGAATCATTCTTAATTTATATATTTCACTACTTGTTTTGTATATAATCCACCCCTTGTCTACATGTTAAGCAAAAAATATTTAATTAATTAGTATTTGTACGTTTTTATTGTCTTCACTCATAATTAATGACATGTAGTACCACACTTGGTGTGAATGCAAAAAAAAAAAAAACATATTTGTGAGAGTTACTCCTAATTAAGTCCAACAATACTTAAATCTAATCAAGTCAGATGGTCAAATAAACAAAAAAAATGGCATGTTGTGCCAGCCCAGTACCCAACTTGATTGATTATGAATTTAAATCAAATTAGATACACATGTTCTAATTGAATAATTAAGGATAAAAAATTTGCACATAGGTTTCTTGAAATTACATAGTTTCTGCTTAAATTCCTAAAGGGAACTGTTTGAAAGGAACATAAAAAATTCTTGTTCAAAAAATAAGGCTACTCACTATAGCATATTCCTTGCAATTTTGTGCAGATTCAATTTATCTAGTAGAGATAAGCCAAAGAGAATAATTAAATGAAAAGGTGCAAATTTATCAAAAACAGTGATTAATTCTCACAGCAAAAGATGCTTCATTGGAATGCTTATACAAGGCCTGTTTAAATTATTTTAATCATCATAACCAACTTAACAGTACCAGAAGTTTTATTTCTTATTTATATTTGGAGAATGACATTACTCCCCCACTTGGAACAACAGTAAGGTGGCTTCACATTCAGTAGATCCATAAACAGCACACACTTTGAACAAACAGATAATTCCAAATTCTAAGATGATGAGTTAGATGCCATAATCATAATCATTCCCACAACTTAATTCACAATCACAGATAATTTCACAGAAAAAACCTTCGCACTTTAAAGTCAATATCTAGCATCACAACCTCATATATTTGGACAATATATATACACGAATATATATCCTTTCCACTTTCACACACCCATGGTTTCTTTCTTTTCAGGGTCAATATAATTTTTAATCTCTGAAGTTTAACCTGATTTTGGTTTTGGTCCTTCAAGTTTGAAATCGGTAGTTTTAATCCCTGAAGTTTGACCCAATTTTGATTTTGGTCCCTTAAGTTTGAAATAGGTGGTTTTGGTCACTCAAGTTTGAAAAGGACTTGATGGCCAGTAGGGGTGGAAACAGGCCAGGCCAGGCCAGGCTTTTGCCTTAACAGGCCTGGCCTGTTAAGGCACAAACTAGCCTGAGCCTGGCCTGTGGCCTGTTGGAGGCCAATTTTTAGGCCTAGGCCTGGCCTGTACATAGGCCTGGCCTGGCCTGAAGCCTGTTAAGGAGGCCTGGATTTTTTAAATTTTTTTAAGCAAACCAACAGGCCAACAGGCCACAGGCCGAAAACAGGCCTCCTTAACAGGCCTCCTTAAACAAGCTGAAAACAGGCCGAAATTTACACAAGTTACTACCAATGATTCAAAATACATCCAAATACAAGAGAACAAGGAACACGCATCAGAATCAAAAAAACTTGTTAGTCACATACTTTTACAGAAAAAATAACATATTTGTTTGATACTAAATAGAAGCTTCCCCCTTCACCATTTCGACGTCTAAATAGAAGTTCACGAGTAAGTATCTAAATTATACTCGAGTCAACAAGTAAAGCTAATGGATCTTCTCGCCTTCACATCAAATCTTCAATATAATTTCTTCTTTTCCTTCAAAGACCTTGAAAAAAATTAATCAAATGTATTATATTAGAGCATAACACAATTTAACAAGTAATATGTATAACAAATTGTATCACAGTAATGGAAATTTCTTATTAACACCAGAACACACATGAACAAACATGCATCAATATATATAAGCACTTGGTTTCATTTCAAATATCTGGTTATGCTTCTAAAGCCTCTTCTCATGTTATGTTGAATGTTAATTCTGCTTTTGGCGTCTTGTTAAAGCTTACTGATGTGAATTTGCTGATTTAAAATTTAAAAGGGAATTAGGAAAACCATGAAGTCTTATACTAGTATTAATTTTTCTACCTTTAGCCAATTAATCAATGAAGCGTGATAAGTTCTGAATATTTCCAAGTGTTATTCTCTTTTCTCCATCTTTAACATGATATTCAAATACATAAAATGAAGCATCCGCAAGAAGGACAGAATGGGAGTCAAAAAAGAAAACGATTAGTACATGACTACAATATGGAGTTTGCGCCTGAACAGCTGCAAGTTGTATTGCTAAGTATTCATCATCTGCATTTTGCGAAGTATTCATCATCTGCGAGTATTCTATTACTAAGTATTTTTTTCATTTAATCCTATTTAAACTACTCCAACTTTTTTTAAAGTTAAACCATGTACTCAGCTCTTTTTGGTCAATGAGAGAATTTTATTTTATCATGACTACAACATCAGATCACTATCGAAACAGAGCAGTAACAGAAAAAAACAACAGTGTTTTGTCTATCAGTTATACATCGGAACAGCCAAACAGAGCAGTACCAGATAATCACAATATGAGAAAAAAGCAATATCAGAACAGAGCAGTAACAGAAAAAAATCATAACAGATGACCACAGGCACGGCGAGAAAAACTGAGGAAAAATCGATTTCTATCTTATGTTTGCAAACCACAAATATGTAAACTTAAGCTATAAACGGATCTTTAAATGAAAAATTAAGTCAATATAAAGTGTGGGATTTGGCCAGAACTATTACAATTTTTCAAAGAAAAGAAAAGGCTAATAACCAGAAATGATTAGCGTTTTAAATCGGAGAGGCAAATAACCAGAGAAGCAAATCGAAAGAGAAATCAAACCAGAAAAGAAGCAAATCGGAGATGACGGCCGATGGTCCGATGAAGAGTGGAGAGGACGATGACTCTTAGAGGTTTAGGACTTCAGGTTAGGAAGGAGACGACGAACGGTCTTCGGATCAAGGCGAAGCTGAAGAAAGGAACACGGCCAAGATCTGATCTTGAAAGTCGACTTGCCTAATGTCGGCTGAGATCTGAGACTGAGAAAGGAACAGGGCCGAGATCTGATCCTAAGAATCGACTTGCCCAATGTCAGCTGAGATCTAAGACTGAGAAAGGAACAGGGCCGAGATCGGAGTGACAATGATGAACTGAGAGAGCGAGAGTGGTGTATGTCGACTTGTCGACGGTCGAGCGGCTGAGCTGAGAATCCGAGATCTGAGGGTGGGAGTCGCGAGAGAGTGAGAATGAGACCGTCGATCGGAGTGAGAGCAACGGAGTGACAGTGAGACGAGACTGAATGAGAGCCTGAGATTGAGAGTGAGACGAGAGACTCATTGGAATTTGGAGGGGATTGGGCGACTAGAGGTGAAGAGAGTCGGAGTAAAAGTGAGAGTGAGACTGAGAGTGAGAGGGTGAGAGAGTGAGATTGGGCTGTTGGTGTGTGACTCTAGGTCGGCCTCAAGTTTTTTTTTTTTAATATATGAACAGGCCGGCCTGATAGGCCTAAAAGGCCTATCAATAAGCCTGGGCCTGGCCTGTTTAATAAAACAGGCTTCAAAATAGGCCTAGGCCTGGCCTTTTATTCTAACAGGCCTGGCCTGTTCAGGCCGAAAACAGGCCAGGCCGCAGGCCCCTGACAGGCCGCCTGGCCTGTTTCCACCCCTAATGGCCAGGTTATGAAACCCGGACTGAATCAGAAAAAAACCAAACCCTTTTCAAACTTGAGGAATCAACAGTTATAAACGGAATAAATTTGAGGGACAAAAACTACCAATTTCAAACTTAAGAGATCAAAACCAAAATCGGGTCAAACTTTAAGAACCAAAATCTCCGATTTCAAACTTGAGGAATCAAAATCAAAATCAAAATCAGGTCAAACTTCAGAGACCAAAAATTATATTTAGCCTTCTTTTTATTTTAACTGTTTGAAGTCACAAGTCAAAAGGTATATCAGAATTATTTTTGTTCTTTGGGATAATATAAGCCAAGAATTTACAAACGCTATACCCATATCACAGCCTAAGCGACCTTTTTAGCTATACAATTCGCCACTTCTGCAAAAAAGTGGCAGCCTATGCTATGCTTTGTATTCCATGTAATCTCTCTCTCTCTCATCACCCACTTAAGTCTAATAAGTAAGTGGTCACCAACCATTGAAAAAGCTGAAGTCACCTTGAGATTCCTGACTTGGATAAACATTAAAAAAGACTAAACTATACCATTCGAATCTTTAGGGAAAAAACAGAAAATGTTTTATCAATTTAGTCATTAGAAGAAAATCATCATCATCACAAACTTATGGAGTCAAATTTGTGATAATTACTTTCTAAAAGCTAAATTGATAGAACATGTAATATATTTTTTTTCAAAGCTCAAATGATAGCTACTGTACTTAACGACATTAAGTTATTATCTAAACTTTGTTTAGTTCTTTTTCTACACTTTGAAAGCCTGGTCCTCCCTTTCTTTGGATTCCACATGATCATTCTCACCACTCTTTTGAATGAGAGAACATAGTCCTTCTGTGTCAACACCCGTTTCCATTTTGATATGCGCAGGGTAATAATGAACAAATTCTATAGGTAAACAGAAAAGTACAGTTATACTGATAATACGTATTTGTTTACAAACAGTCATTAACAGAGCAGATATCGATAATAATGATAAATATGTACAGAATGTTCTAAAACTATTTCACATTATACAACCACTATATTCATCTTAGGAAACGTGCCCGTTAGTTTCCCTTCTCTACATCCTTGGCTTTTGAGCCATTGGCACCAGCTGAGACATTTGGATTAGAAAAAGGGGTGAGATTCCAAGGAATCTCAGTAGAAACATACGATCAACACATAAAATACGAAAATTAAATATGCAATGCACCGTATCTAATAAAATGAAAACTCATATCATCCGTGTATGTACACAAATTCAAGGCTAACTAACCCGTTGAAACCCCTACATATACCTCAGCTGAGTCCCTGACTACAGCTAAGTAAGACTAGTGTACCTCAGTTAGGTCCTAGACCACAGCTAGGTAATGTGCCTTCAGCACGTGTTCAAGTCACAAAATACAGTAACATGCATCATACAAATAATCACATAGTATATGAGAGATAGTAGTTCCTACCTCGAAGTTCTATCGACCCCTTTTTGTGTGCCTCGTGAAACGTGTCAATTTTCAACTTCCGATTCGGTCCTAAAATATTAAATATACAAGAAATATGTCATAACCTATCCAAGTATAATTTTAGACACCAAATTTGAGCTTTCCAAACCTTAAAGAACAAAGAGGAGTAACTTAGGATCGGAGTTATACTTGTTAGGAGCTAAATCGTTGGAGAAATCGGCTTACTTTGTGAGATTTCTTCTTCTCTCTCTCTCTAAAACTTGAACGTCTCTCTCTCACTTTTAAGTCTGTTCTGTGCGTGAAAATGGGCTGAAGATGAAGATGCAACATATGTTTTATAATATATAACAATATGCTTTAATTGTTTAACAATTTTTCCAAAATTCCAAAAATGAAGTTTTATGTACATAAACCTTATGTACATGTAACTATACTCATTAAGCCCAACTAATATTTCATTATTTATGCCACATGTAGGAGACACCTAGAGGTCCCTCCCTATGGTCTCAATTGGCTTCACAACTTGTTCCGGTTACATATACACGTATAGTTTCAATTTTGGTCAAAATTGCACTTTTTGCTCAAATTTTTCATAAATTCATATTAAATTGACCAAAATATTCTAAATATATTTTTAACCTTTATTTTCCTTAATTAATTGAAATTAACTTCAATTAATTGGAAAATAATTTATTTTGTACTATTTTGGTAAAATTATGATTTTGCCATTACCTTTCTAATCCAATTTCTTTTCTTATTTTTCTTTGACCAATTTCCATATATTTTTGGACCAAATACTTTCTCTAATATTTCTTCATTTTTTAACCTTAATATTGAGCTTTTTAAATTACTCAAATTAATTCCATAATTATTTTGTCCATTTTCTAATGAAAATGAATATTTATAAAATTCATAAATTCCAAATTTATGAATATTCACCATATTATTGAATTTCCCAAATATTTACAATATTTTTGGTAAATATAAATTTTGAGATGTTACATTCTGCGTTAAAGCTAGCATGAACGCTGTAGAGAACATATACAAGCACCGCGAAAGCCGAGAAGCAACCGAACCGGACATAGGAAGCGCCGTCGAGTGAGCCAAGCAGGAACACATTGAGGAATATGGAGTCAGAGGGAATCCATGGCATGAGCGGTACGCCCCAGAATTCAGGCTTTCGAGCTTGAGGGACCATACAGTAGAAAATGTTCAATATTGCGATTGTGATGACACCAAAAGCAATAAGAAGTCCAAGCTTGGCCCTCCCATGGGGTACAAATATCCAAATGAGGGTGAACAAGAGAGAAGACAAGGAGAGTGAACAGAGGAAGGACAATGTCGGCCATGGATTTGTTGTTCCAGAAACCACATATCGTCTATAGATAACAGCATTTGCCACCATGTAAAAAACAAAGAGTGTTCCAATGGACACCATGTTGAGAAGGACATTGAGATCAGTGAAAAGGGCAATGGCAGCTGTTAAGATCCCTGAAAAAGGAGATTTTGTGCCAAGAATAATAATATATGAGCAAAATCTGTGACACCTGAATGCTCAATTATTGTGTATTCAAAGTACATTCAATGGCCTACAGAGATAAGGAATTTCTAGCAAAGGGGATGTAGGAAGTCAAAATGTGCGTAGAGCATAAAGAAAATGACAAGGAACACATCGTTCGAGGCTAATAACTTTAGTACGAAGCTAGAGGAAGAGAAGAGATATATAAGGTGATGAACATGAGACAGTGATTCCAAATTCCAATCAGGAGGAATATTTAACTCAGCACCAAAGTGGTCGTAGAACCAATACAAACCACTAATCCCATCCCCTGCATGTGAGATTCTTTTTTATTGTTCATATAGATTGACATATTCGACACCCTACTTTTCCACCGATATTAGTCCTTTTTATAGTTAGAGCTTAGTCCTTTCTAAGCTACGCTTAAGCTATACATATATTTAGTGAGTGTTTGGGAAAATCTCAAATTTAAGTTTGCACAACCCGAGACAAAACTCATTTCATATACTTACTTTATAAATCGTAAAAGTTATTCTCAAAAGTTAATCCAAACACACTTGATCTTAGTTGTCACCGTCATTTGCATCTTTATCCCACGAATACTAATAGCATATTTGGATTAATTTATTTTTTAATAACAAACACTTATTACGTAAGTCGAGATAAAACTTCTCTCACATACTTACCTCGTATACCGTAAATCCCAATTTATAATCACTTATTGCCAAAAAAATATCTCAAACTAACATTAACACTTCAGTGTTTTCAATTATCATGTCTTTTAACAAAATGTGACAGTAATTAAAGACTGTTGTTAATAAAAATTCAGATAATTCCCTCTTTCTATAATATATTAAGACACCGATTGCTGAATATCATATTATGCTACCCATATGAAGCTATCTGAGGGGACCATCCCACAGAGTATTGGAATGTGATATGCATCCATATGATACAAGCACCAACATCAGGCAGTGTTCCGTTACTTAACTAATTTTTTTAATATCTATAAATTTATTATCTAAATCTTATATTTAGAATTGATAATAAGATAAAATAACATACAAAGAAGAATGATGATACCCACAAATAAGCGATAAGCGTCCGCATCAGCATCATTATCAATTTTAAAAGGAAGCATGATGATGATATCTATATATATCTATTGGCATTGGCATTAATGACCAAAAACCTGGGTCTTATCATTACCAACAAATCAAAACCAACTTCCTGGATCATACAGTGGATATCTTTCAAGTGGGTCCCACTTGATCAAAAAATCAAGAACCATCGGTAAGCATTCAATTTCCACTAACAAACACTCAGCACAGAGCTTCTTCCGTAGAGAGCACGATGATAAAGGAAACCATAATAAGGCATACTACAGCATTTGGAAAAACTCTTTCAGCTGATAAAAAACTTACGTGTTTGTTTGGAATAGTTTATTTTTTAACAATAAATGCTTATAAATCGTGATTCACGGTATACGAGATAAATATATGAGAAAAATTTTATCTAAATTTACTTAATAAAAATTTATTTTCTAAAATTAAGTGATTTCAAACGGCTGTAATAGTGGATGACTTGAGGGCAACGTACCAAGAAAAGCGGAGGCGTTGACTGGCGTGTAGGTCTTCGGGTGGACCCTAGCGAACCACGGAGGGACCACGTTGGACCGTCCGATCACACACATGTACCTAGCCTGACCCAGCATCGCCACCAACAACGACGCCAAGATCCCGAAGCTCGCTCCCAGACCTATCACTTTCGAAACCCATCCCCAGCCGTCCGATTTCCCGCTGAACGCCGCAGAAAACGGCTCATCAGGGTCGATATGCGTTCGGATCCGGTTCCGGATCAGGCAATATGCTCATTCAGATCATCCATTCATATTCCACTAAATATCTTAAAAGCAAATGTAAATTTTGTCTGTTATAAGCTTTTTTAAATTTTGAAAGCTGAAATTATGACAAAAGCTTAATTAACTTTTTCTTTTCAAAGGACTAAACCTCATAAAGGCGAGATTATATTACATAACGGAATACTTAAAGTACAAATAGTATATTTTCTGTCTGTTGGCAAAAAAAATAAAAAATTCTGTCAACAAGTACAAATATTTCAAGATTAACATTTATGTGTTGCATATAATTATTTTATAAAGATAAATAAATAAATAAAATTACTATATTGTAAGGAAGGAGCATGGACATGTAAATCGGGTAGCTGACTATCTTACATAAGAGGCGTTATCAACTGTAACAGGGTTTTATCCAATTTTGTATTCAACATCGGAATTAACGGATGTTTTGGAGCTGGATCAGCATACTTCAACTGATGTAGGTTGAATTTTGAGAATTTTCTCCCTTGTGTATTAAAAAAAAAAAGGCATGGACATTGAAGCGGCCATAAGACAGTACAGAATGGTGACGATGACGACAGATCCTGATACGCCGATGGGGATATCTTTAACGGGATTTTGAACCTCTTCGGCCATAGTCGTAACGGCATCGTATCCTACGTAACTAAGGTAAACCATGGCTGCCCCGTGGAACACATCCGAATCTCCGTACGGGAAAAACCCGGATGGGTTTTCCTGGTTACCCGGCTCCGTAAGATTCTTCCAGCTCCCTCTCCAAAAGCCCATCAGGATCACAAACGCTGTGAACAGAATGTGCAGCGCCGTCAATAGCATGTTCAGTACTGAACTCTCTCTCGTGCTGAACAAACAATCAAAATCAAATTCATAATATGAAAGTGACGATGAGGCGAAGGAGAGCTTCATTGCGCTATAATTGTATATCCATGTTCTGTATTTATTTCGTTGTGTCGCGTTTCGTGTTGGTGTTAATAACGTGATGTGTTTTGGTGAGAGGAATGTAATTACCTGTAGGAGATAATGACGGTGAGGATTAAAACGTTTTTCAAGGCAAAAATATCGCTAAACGTTTTTTAATGATGCACCTACTATCATAAATTTTTTTAGGTATAAAAGTAATTATAAATTTTTAAAAAATAGGCAAAAATGATTGTTCTCTTGTTAGATTCAAATGTCATCTTTTAATTATTCGAAGTCCATGAAAAGAACATCCCGACTTGTCCATCATAATTTTTCCAAACCAAAAATTGAAAAACTGATCTTCAATGAAGATGACGTTGCCATCCTATTGTCACCGACATACCGTAAATAGAATTGTTAAGATCGAAACGCAGTTGCCAAAATTAAAGAACATCTAAAAGAGGTGAAAAGTAAGAGTGAAAAAGAAGAATGAGAGAAGACAAAAAAAAAAAACAGAGAGAGAGAGGAGAGAAATGGAGGGTGGAGGTTGTCACCTTCTCTTTTCCCCACCACACTACCGATCTTGTCTCTTCCAATAAAGATAACATCGCTATCATACTCTCACCAATTGCGATGATGATGGGAATGAGAGAAGACAAAAAAAAAAAAAAAAAAAAACAGAGAGAGAGAGGAGAGAAATGGAGGGTGGAGGTTGTCACCTTCTCTTTTCCCCACCACACTACCGATCTTGTCTCTTCCAATAAAGATAACATCGCTATCATACTCTCACCAATTGCGATGATGATGGGGAAGGATCTCAACAATTCCATTTAAGGCACGTCGGTAAGAGTAGGATGGCGATGTCATCTTCATTGAAGATGAGTTTTTTAATTTTTGATTTGGAAAAATTATAATGGACAAGTCGAGGTGTTTTTTTTCTGGATTTAAAATAATCAAAAGATGACATTTGAATCCAGAAAAAGAACCGTCACTTCCCCCCCCCCCCTTTTGAAAGTTTATGTTACTTTTGCACAAAAAAATGTTTATAGTGGTTAGTGTACTTTTAAGAAAAATTTATGAGTATTTTTACCCCTTAAACACTTTTGAGTAAACGACCGTTAACGGTAGTGTCATTTTTACCCTATTTTTTAAAATTCATGATTACTTTTATACTAAAAAAAATTTATGACGGTGGATACACGTTTTAAAAAAATTTAAAGGTGGTTTTACCCCTTAACCTATAAATGTATGCCCACAACAGCAATATATGTCTCGTATCATATTATGTGATCAACGTGGATCAGTTGTATTTTATTGAAATACCGGTAATTATTATGTTTCACCAAAATTTTTCATCTTCCTACCATTTAATTATAAGTATATAATTTAAAACTCTTAAAATTTAATATGTAGTATTCTTAAATTTTGGTCATAATTTTATTTTATTTTTTTTCCATTTTCAAATTCAAAAATACCTATCAGCAATTTGAGTATAAATAATATCTGTAGCGGTGTAGCCCAAAGGATATTCCATCATAAAGGCCACACAATTTCAAAGAATTCGTCAGGGGTTGACTTCCCGAGCCCACAGCAAACTACATCTGAGCAAGTCTTGCATAATGACATGCCTTTTACATACCCTAGACTATAGAATGGGTACTTTAACATTTTTTTTTTTTAAGAAAAAAAGTTATAACACAGAATATATTATTCAAATTCAATTTTTTAAACATTAATATTGTACGCTTCTCAGTACAAACTCGAATAATTTTAAAAAATGTGCACCCAATTCATGGATTATATAATGTTTGGTAAGTAATAGAAGTTGGGTCTGTTCTCAGCTCACAAATGAGAATACGGAAATCTGCAAATTGAACAAAGTCAGCCAATGGAGGATATGCCTTTATGGATGCAGTGAGATTCACAGTTTCAGAAGAATATAAAGTCATAATTTGTGGCCCAACCAGAGATGGTCCCTTTTGAGATTGAGAAGACATATGATATCAAACCATTTATTGTCAAATTGTCATATTCAAAATTTTCAAGTGGCCTTTTTTTATTTGTTGCTTTCGATTCTTATATATAGACTTTCAAAATTTGCTTTCAATTGTGTTGGGGGAAGGATCTTCCACTATGATTCATTCATATCTCAACTCCCCAAAAGCTGAAACACTAACAAATACACTAAGGGCTTGTTTGTTACGCAGACAATGGAGGAGGGAAAGGGAAGATGACCAAATTCCATAGGCAAAAACGTGTTTGGCTGGCGAAAGTTATTGCAACCCACATCCCCCCAACTTCAATCTTCTTTTAAATATAAGAAAATGGGTTCCCACCAAAAGTGAGATTAACTTGAAATTGTTCCCGGGAAGCATAAAATGTGGGATAAAAATGCCCCTGAAAACATTAAAATAGATTTAAAAGGGAGGCAGAACGCATGAAACCAGATTGGTGTATCGAAGACTTGTCTGGAAAAGGGAAGAGGGAAGAATAGGGTGCAAAATTGAACTCGGTATCAAGGTAATGTGTCAAAGACTGAGGAGTGCTTCTTTTTATCCGGAGAAGATTCAAAACAGATACATTGTGGCATGCTGTTTGTTACATAATCTAATTCTTCGGGAAAGAATTCAAGATCCACTGGATGAGCAACTTGAGACCTTCAAACCACCACCACTAACAGTTGACAACACTCCCATGATGATTATGGAAAGTAGTGATATGTGGATAAACTTTAGGGAAGAGTTGGGAAATGAAATGCTTGCTTCCTATGTGGCTCATAGGGATGACATTTGATGATGTTGTAGAATTATGTTTGAAATATCATGAACATTGACTTTGTCTATGTTTGTGTGTATAGATAAAGTTTGTGTTATGTGCATTTCAATTTAATTTAAGTGCAAATTGTTGCCCGATGTGCGTATGATTTATTGTTGGATTTAATTTACGTTAACAACCTTTTACTTTATGCCTGAGTCTTAATAGATGGACCAGAGTGAAGAGTCAAACAAGTTAAAGCTTAAAATATGGTCGTCCGAGGAGGACAAGGTCCAGGTGGAATGCCTTGTAACTCTGAGGATAGAGCAAAAGTTCATGGCGGACAATGGTTTCAAGCCTGGATTTGTTAATGCTCTGCAGGCAATGATGGAAGAGAAGCTGCCTGGATGTGGGATCAAAGTATGCCCTCACATTACCTCCAGGATCAAGACCTTGAAACATCTGTGGCAGGCGGCTTACGATATGGTTTATGACACCAACACTTCAGGCTTTGGTTGGGATCCTGATAAAAAAAATTGTGACTACTGAAAAAGAAGTGTGGGATGAGTATGTGAAGGCATGTGAAATTGCTGAGGAGTTAATTCCATTGAACTGAGTTCAAAAGTGATAGGTGTAGGGTTAAGCCACATGTCCTTACAAATATTTTAGTTGCACTTTCAGGTTTACCCCAGGTCAGGACAGTTTAGGATCAAATCTTTCTCAAACTTTGAAAATTTGTGCTTTGTGTGGGCTAGGGACAGGGCAGTTGGGGAAGAAGGAATATCCCCTGGTGCAATGGAAGAAGAAGTTAATGTTGAAGTTGATGACCTTCCAGAATCGCCTCAGATTGTAGGGGCTGAAGTGGACTTGTCACAAATCATGGGAGAAATTCCTTCAAACACTACCCACATCAATGATACCTCTCCCTGTCCAAGGAAGAAGCGCAAAGTGAAACTGTGACATCGTTCGACAAAACCATCGTGTTCATGTCTTTGAGAAACTAGGCAACCAACTGTCAGGTCAGGAAAGACAAGCACAATGATGCAAAAGGTGCTAATCTGTTCATGGAAATTGTTCAGCTTGAAGGTTTGTCACAGTCTGAAAAAAATGCAGCTCATATCAAGATTGTGGGTTCTAAGCAACTACTGAATGTGTTTGGAAAAATACCAATGATGTACAAAGCCTCATGGATCCGCAGCTTACTGGAAAAGTAGTTATGTTATGCAGACGTACCTTTTGTGGACTAGTATGTATGTAGTACCTGTACAGTATGTTTTGGTGTAACATAGTCAACAAACACAAGTGTCAATCTCTTTTGGTGTAATATAGTGCAGAGGCACAAGTGTCTATATGTTTTAGGTCATAAAAATGGTCTGTAAACTTTGGAGCATGTTAAATAAAGGAAATGTAAACATGGCACAAAGTTTGTGTCCACTGCAATGTGATTGTATAATTATGGTCTGTAAACTTTGGATATGTAATTATGCTACGCAAACATGTGAGGTGTGACAGCTTGTCACTTTTTTGGATGAAATATAATGTTCCCAACTTTGTTCTCAGTCTGAAAAAATATGTTGTTGCACATGGTTGTTATTGTCTTCTTGTATCTAAGTGCTTCAACCTGAAATACACAGATTGCATGTTTACATAGCAGGGGTTGCTGATGTAGTACATGATATGTTCGTTCGAATGGTTTGATTTACATGGATATGAAGTTCAAATTCGTCATGTAAGTTGGAACATACAAAAGTCATTAGCAATTTGAACCTGACATGTACTATGTGCCATTCACAGATGTGTGAAATCTGGTTCTGAGTTTGCTAAATTGGTTCGAATGTATTACCTAAAATGGGTATGAAGTTCGAATTTACTCTGTAAGTTCAAACTAGCAAATGTAATGCACAATTAGAACCTGACATGCATTTGTTCCCATTCACATATGTGTGAAATCTCCTTTATTGTATGATAAGTTGGTTTGAATTGTTTGTATAAATTGACAAGAAAGTTCGAAGGCAACATGTAAGTTCAAACTTCTTATCCAAGGGTAATATGATCCTAGCCAGCACAGTTGATACCCAAGTTCGAACTTAGGTTTATGGTTCGAACTTCTAATAGAGTCCATGTGAACAAGTTACTGAAAAATTATTTTAAATATTTAAAGATGCCACACATGTCGAGCTCAGTAAAGTTGCGGTTTAAATTTTAGGTCAACCGTTCCAAAGACGGTTCGTATTCTCTGATTAATCACCACAACTACCTTTACCCTGTCTACAGATATCTTTGTTTCTCTCTCCCTCTGTGCTTCTCCCTGTCTCGCATTGCTCTCATTGCGAGTTGTAATGGCTAGGACCAAGATGACAGACGTGCAACTACAGGAAATGGGTATCACAATGGATGATGTTGAGAATTTTAGAAAGCAAAAGGCAACATTACGCCATTGCAATCGGTCTGGGAGTTCAAAATACAAAACCCAACAAGGCAACTGGTACGACGACTATGAGGCAGCTGCAAAGTGGAAATGCGATAATGATGTAAAGGAAGAGAAGAAGAGACAACCGGAAGAGCAACTACAACAGAAGGGAAAAGTAAGAGGTCAGAGAAAGCAGTATTTAGAAGAAGAGGCGGAGGAGGATTCATCGGTAGAGTCCTCTGAATCCCAAAAACAACATAAGACAGAGGAAGTGAGGCAAGGGAAAAAGGTTGTGGTTAAGAGTGGGGGGTCGTTGACCTCTGAAAAACAAACATCTATCTCAGCCTCAGATGAAGATGCTTCAGTGGCTACAAATACTGAAGACGGCAACAATGTGGTGCTTGATGACGTTAGACGAAAGTTGTTGAAGAAGATTCAGTTGAAACAAAGGAGCAATGTTGTACCTCAGGCAAAGGAGGATTTGAACAAGTCAGCCCTGGGATAATACGATATCAGGTTAGTTGGCCGCACATACTACAAAATGAGTAGGATAAAATTGGACACTTTTGACTTTGAATTTAGGTTTCAATTAGGAACAATATTGCAGCCTTTCAGAGGTCTTTTAGAATTGTCATTGCCTTATTCTGAATAAGTGGTAAAGGTTTTCTACACCAACTTGAAAAATGTCTAGAAAGTGGGTAGTGTCTACTTGTGTTAGAGGCCAGACTATAGCAATCGCTAAAGAAAACATTCTGACTTGGTTAGATGTCACTTGCCCACAGTCCACAAACACTGATTTATCACAAGCACAAATTGATGCAACACTACTTAAGGGGAATAAACTTGGTGACACTCATTTATGTAGACCAAAGCAGCTGCCTCATAGGTTTCAAGTCTTACATTACTTATATAGAAAGACTTTTTTAACAAAGGCAAGCACTACACTTCACTGACCCCTGAAGACAAACACATCCTCACATGTATGATCAAGGGCAAGCCTTTTCATATGGGTAAGAGGATTGTGGATAAAATGTTAAGGGCTGCTACTCTAGGAAAGATGAATTCAGAACTGACCTATCCCTCCCTTGTGTCTCTAATACTATAAAAGAATAAAGTTTTGTATTTACAGGAAGGGGAAGTGCCTATTTGGACTGAGGAATTTGGTGAGCAGGCCTTGACTTGAATGCAAATACCCATAGGAAACGAAGCAAGGACAAAGGCATCATATGCTGCTGCTAGTACCCCTCTAGATGATACAGCTGCTACTTCTTCCCATACTTAGAGATCAACTACTTTAGATCAGCCTGAAGCGTTCACAAAAGTCATGGAAAAAATAGTTGACCAAACAATGATGAAGTTGTAAGCACAGTTGGAGGCAAGGATTGGCCAACATGAGGAACATGTAGTGAAATTGTAAGGCTATGTGAAAGAGCTATTTGAGGAACATATGGTCAAGTTGCACAGTTATGTTAAGGACAAGTATAAGGAATGTGGTGCACAAATTTGACACATGGATTCAACCATTGCTCACATGGACTCACGGGTGTCTAAGCTTGTACTAGATGTCAGGGACCTATGCGAATTCATTCACCTCTAATATATTGAGTTCAAGGAATTTGCTTCATACAAGGCTTCATATCATGAGGAAACAGGCCATTCTACCATCCTAGAAATGAATCTCATTCCCTTGTATAGGATAATGTTCCTTCTCCAAAGAAAGGTGATCCTGACCCCAACGTGCCTGAACCAAGCAGCCTAGTCAACACACATGATGCTATCCAATAACCCCATTATCAATCGTGCCTCTGCCTGAACCTACCAACCCTCCTCATGCGCCCTCAAGACCAATACTTGACCCTCGGCCATTACATTTCATACTAGCATAGGCTTTCATGTCTGGCCTTACTGCTAAGAATATACCCCATTTGTTCACAGTTGCCACATCCTCTCCTCCTCAACCTGAAACATCTGGTGGCCCTAAGTTCATCCCTGTCAATCTCCCTGGATCGCGGTCACCATCCCAAACCAGGTCCCAATCCAAAAGGTCCCCAGCTAAGAGGAAGAAGAAGAATTAGGGCAGCATTGCTTATTTTTTATCTTTCTATTTTGTGATGCTACTGCCAGGACATCAATGTGCATGCATTTTGTTGTTGTTCCATTCTGTTATCACTTATTAACCGAGTTCCAACTTATCTATTTGGTTCAAAGTTTAACTACTGTCATTTTGAAACAACTGTTGTCATTATGTTGTGTTCGAACTTATATGTTTAGTTCGAACTTTGTTGTTTATAATTATATTTGTTAGTGCTTAATGGAAGTAGCAAATGTGCCACTATGTCAAAAATTAACATTTTTTTCTTCATGTACTGTCGCAACCATTTTGTTGTTGCTGTTTAAATTTTTTTTGGCCCAATTGAACTAAGTTCTATTTTTAATTCCCTATGCACTTTAAGCACACTTTAAAACATTATTGTTCTCCTTTATAGAAAACACAATTTAAAGCAAATTTTTAGAAGCAATGACATCAGTAAATATTAAATAGCTTTTGAAACTGTTTGGTAGTAGTTTTACTACTGCTGTTTCAATTTCAAGACCAACATATTGAATGCATTATAATCAATTAGCAGCCAAAAGTGATATACAAAAAGTGGTTATAAAATTTTTCCCTAAAAAATTTGATTGCAAATATTCAAAAGCTGTTTAACTTTTGTCCAGGTGTTTTTGGAGGAATAGTTTTGGTGGTTTTTCTTGTAAAACTATAACCATAAAGACATATGCAAGGCACGCTTGCTGGTTTTAATAACTACCTATCTTACATTGCAAAGCTTTAATACATATTGTTGGTATTTTGGTATATTGTTTGCATTGTTGTTGCTGTCCTGATCCTTCTTTCAATAATTAGCCCCAATAGAAGAATAAAGATAAGCCGCCAAATGAGGAGGAAAAGAAATAAAGCTGTGGGTCATCTTGTCCATGTCAACCTTTATATGTTGTACCTTTGATAGACAAGTTTATTAGCATGTTGGAAAGTGGTTCAAAATAGAACACTATTATAAACTGATGTTTGGTCCTATGGCGAAGTTGACAGATACAAAATGAAAAAAAAACATTTTGACAAGTCGCCATGGAACATACATAAAGCAATACTTCTACATTGAAGAGATAATTATATATGTTATACATTAACTTACATGATTACATAAAAAGTCCTATATATGATTACTCATATGGTTAGCAAGCTTAACAAGTCCTACATATGAATAGACTAACAAAATTAAACAAGACAAGTTGCAATGTTCCTCAAGTCACATTTTCAGTCTTGGCTCCTAAATCGCCTTCGGATATCAGTCTTAGCCTTCAACCCACACCCTGGCAACCTCTCCTCCATCCTCCAATCCAAATGAATTAGATATGCTTCTAACCACGCTCATTTAGCCATGTTATGCCCTGCTTTTCTCCTCTACAATTTGACTAGCATCTTCTCTTCTTCACTTGTCCACACACGTTCAGTAGGAGTGGAAACAGGCCAGGCTTTTACCTTAACAGGCCTGGCCTGTTAAAGCACAAACTGGCCTTAGCCTGGCCTGTGGCCTATTGGAGGCCAATTTTTAGGCCTGGGCCTGGCCTGTTCACAGGCCTAGCCTAGCATGAAGCCTATTAAGGAGGCCTAAATTTTTAAAATTTTTTAAGCAAACGACAGGCCTACAGGCCACAGGCCAAAAATAGGCCTCCTTAAACAGGATAAAACTTACAGGCTCAGGCGAAATTATCCTTTAACCCTTATCTGATTTTTTAAAAAAATATTTTACCAGGCTCAAGCTGGCCTGACAGGCCTGTCAATAGGCCTTAGCATGGCCTATTAAGCAAAACAGGCTTTTGTTTTGGCCTTAGTCTGGCCTTTTAGCCTGACAGGCCAGGCCTGAACAGGCTAATCATAGGCCAGGCTACAAGCCCTTGACAGGCCGCCTGGCCTGTTTCCACCCCTAACGTTCAGTCTTTCCTGACTCCAAGAAAAATTAACAACATTATAACACTGACCTACATTACCAACACACGCACTCACCATTTTTTCCCTTCGTCATCCTTTCCATAATAACCTGTGTCTTTAAACAATGTCCTGTTGTATCCATAACCTTTGCCATTTGCGTCTTCATTCTCATCTCCAGCTCCCCTCCTGCTCCTCGCCGTCACAAATGCCATCCACACCACCTTCGATTTCCCTTCTTCCCCAACACACATACCCACTTCGGCCAAGCCTCTGTTTCTCTCCTATGACAATTTTGTAACATTTTGCAGTTTATTTTATCACTTTATGCAAGGGGCATTATGGTCTTTTACCCATTGCTTCCCACTTAACCCAATTCTTTTTCTTCCTATCAAACACTTTATTTTCCCTCAACGTATGATCCATTCCCATGTCTACCAAACAGCTCACTCTTTTAAGTTCTCTCTCAATCTTCCGTTCCCTCCTAAAATGTTCCTTGTATCAAATAGGCCCTAATCCTCTCAACTCCTTAATATATTATACTACTTTATATATTTAAAAATAAAAAATTTAAACCAAGCATAATTTAAAATCCAAGTAAAAATATTCTAGGAGAATTATTGTGCAGTCCCACATAAGTAATTTAATTACTAAAAAATCTCTTGAGTTATCAATATGTCATGATTCTGAGCTGTTGCTATTTCAGGTACCAAATCTTGTTATTACATACTCCCCATTTGTTTTGAAACTTTTTTGTGATTAAATTCCTTATATTACATTGCACGATAAGTCTTCTTAATATGTTTCAAATTTTCAAGTCTCTTGCCATAATTTTCTTGTGGTACAAGTTGAAGCAGGAGTTGTGCGTTGTCTGTGTGTAAATCCCTATAGTTTTCCTTAATTTTTAATTAGGTCTCTGTAATTTTTTTAAAAAAATTTTTAATCAGTAAATTAAAATTATAAGGACATGATTAAAAATAAAATGAAATTATAAGGATTTGATAAAGAATAAAATATAGAAACATGATTAAAAATTAGGTGAAATTTTAGAAAGTTGCATATTATTAGCTCTCCCTAATTTTGTTAATAATAATTGTTAGTTCAATGTTAGTCTTTATTAGTGTATACATATACATGAATATGACATGTCATGTCTCAAAAGTTTAATCTAACTACACACCCCTTTCTGTCTGTCATGGCATGGTGGATGAGAAAAGAAAATAAAACAATGTATAAGTGCATAATTAGATGGCTAAAATATACAAAACCCCCATGAACTATAGGATAGTTGCATATAACCCTCCCCCCCCCCCCCGATATTTTGATGTTTCAATTTAACCCCCCTGAACTTTGATTTTTTAAATTCGGATCCCTTGCCGTTAACATGCTGTTATCTTTTTGACATAATTTTCCACGTCAGATTTATAGAAGACACTTCATCACATCTTACCTGGCACCCTATTAAGCTTATAATTGTATGAAACCCCTTTGAACTTTAGTCTAATTATACATAACCTCCTCCACATTTTAAACTTTAAACTTAACCCCCTTGAAGTTTTACTTTTTTAATATTAAACCCCTACCTTTACTTTTTTATCTAATTCTTATTAGAGCGAGCTCATTACTTCCAAATAATCATATCGACTACTTCATATATTAAAGGCTAAATTATACAAAAACTCCCTGAACTTTGGGGCAGTTGTATATAACCCCCTTGATATTTTGAAGTTTAAATTTAACCCCCCTAAACTTTGATTTTTTAATTTGGTCCCCTTACCATTAATTTACCGTTATCTTTTTGATAGAATTTGTCATGCCAGCTTAATAGAAGACACCTCATCATATCTTACATGGCATCCTATTAAGCTTATAGTTGTATAAAACCCCCTTGAACTTCAATCTAATTGTACATAACATCCTTCACATTTTAACCTTTAAACTTAACCCCCTTGAAGTTTTTTTTTTAATATTAAATCACTGCCTTTACTTTTTATCTAATTCTTATCAGAGTGAGCTCATTACTTCCAAATAATCGTATCAACTTCTTCATATATTAAAATAGAATTTTTATAATTTTATTTTCTTAATTTATAATGTTAATAAATTCATTAATTTTTTGTTTGCTATGTATCATTTGTTAATTATAATAGTATTTGTTGCATGGAGGAAAATAGAAAAATAATATTTCAAAGTTCACATTAGCAAAAAATATAAGGATAGAAATTCAACCTCTAATTCAACCAAAAAACTAACAAATACTATTTTAACTAACAAATATGATATATAGCAAACAAAAATTGATGAATTTATTAATATTATAAATTAAGACAATAAAATTGTAAAAGTGCTATTTTAATATATGAAGAAACCGATAGGATCATTTGGAAGTTTTAACACCCCAAATTTTATATTCACAAAAAATATATTGTAATTAATTGAGAAATTCAATAAAATGGTGAATATTCATGAAATTTGGATCTTATGAATTTTGAAATATTCATATTCAAGAGGAAATGGGAAAATTAATTCAAGAAAGGAATTAAATTACAAAGATTATAGCAAAATCATAATTTTACTAATTTAGCCCAAGATTAATTATTTTCCAATTAATTGGAGTTAATTTCAATTAATCAAGAAAAATAAAGAAAAATGTATAAATTGAATATTCTTGGTGGAATAAATTAAGATTTGTGGAATTGTGAGGAACTTGTGCATAAAACAGTTAAGGGAATTATGGAAAATGTTGGAACAATTTGTATTTCCCTTTTTCTTCATAAATTTAGCCTAGCTTAAGGAAATGGGAGGGAAAAATAATTTTTGAGATTAAGATACGCCAAGTGTCATTAATCCAAGTCAAGAGGAATAAATAATACTTGTTGAAAATGAGCACATGTGTAAATACCTTAAGAAATCAGTCATGGAACAAGAAAGCTTAAGATAAAGGGAATGAAGGCCCATTTGGTTTCTAAAGGACCTTAAGGACGTTTGGACTAGAGAGAAAAGAGAAGAGAATTGGTTCAAACCTACTTGAACTTAATGACACACATTAGAAGGAGATAAGCTTAAGTACAAAGTGATGTCAAAAAACAAATTCCTATCAATTATTAAATGAAGACAAAAGGTGTAGGATCTTTATGAAGCCTCATCCTCTTTCTCTTGCCTTCATTGTTGTCAGTTGCAACAAGAAAGAAGAGAGAGAAAAGCTTAAGGAAAGTTCAAACCAAGAGAGAAAGGAGAAGAGAAGGATAAAGGTAAGTGGAGATTTCTTAAGGTTTTTCCTTCTAATCTTTCATAAAACTCTTCTCTAATCGCTTCCTTTCCATAAACTCCATGGTTTAGTAAGCAAATCTTGAGCTCAAGAGAGAGAGAGAGGAGGACACCTAGAGAGAGAAAGTTCAAGAACTCAAGAGGTAACTTCACAAATCCTAAAACCATGCTAGTATGTGGTTGGGTTTAGTTATTTTGTTGAGTTTGTAAATCTAGAAAGTCCTAACCCTAAGGTGTTATGCTGCCCAAATTTCTATGAATCATGGTTAAGATATGTTTAAATAAGTTAATAAAGGATTAGAAGTGGAAAAGTACAAGTTTTGAAAGCTAAAACAGAAAACTTCATTTTTCTTAAAACTTTCAGCCAGCACTATTTTAGTGGGTAGGATCTGGATTTTCATAAAATAAATGATTCCATTGGATTCAGTGGGCAAAAATAGGTGGAGTTACAGTTGGTCACTTTTTCGGAAAAAGGTCAAAAAAGCATAATTACGAAAACGCCCCTAAAACCCTAAATTGGAGCTGTTAAGGGTATTTCATAATTTGACAGTAAATTTGATGATTTCGAGCTCAGAAATGGATTCCTTGGGTGAAAATACATCAAGATATCCCTAGTCAAAATTTTGGGAAAACGTGCCATTAGGCCGGGTACAGCGGGGCCGGGCCAGGGTCCTTGGGGTATTTTGATAAATTTTCAGCATAGACCAATATAACCACAAAAAACATTTTGGAAGAGTCTAAAATGATACTTGGATAGGTTGTGACCTATTTCTTATACATTTAATATTTTAGGATCGAGTCGGAGGCTGGACACGATACATTTTACGAGGCACATCTAAAAAGGGGTTTATAAAGCTTTGAGGTAGAAACATTATCATTTATACATTATGCCATAGTTTTATGCTTGTGTAGATGCCAATGTTTGTAAATGCATTTTATTAATTAACATGGTTTGCCTAGAGAGGGGCATTTAGTGTCGGGGTGCACTTACACTGGGAGTTGGTGGAAGACCAACCGTTGTAGATCGTGGGGCTGGGCCCTACTCATGTATACATGACGATGCTATGTTTATATTGTTCATTAATTAGAGCATACCTTGGAGTATGTCATATTTACTTTTCGCATTTTATATAAACGATAGCATGTTTCTACTGGGGTTCTTCGGAATCTCACCCTATTTTTAAATAAACATCTCAACAGGTGCCAGTGGGGTCAAAGGGCAAAGGCGTAGCCACCGAGAAGTGATTGGCACATGTCGCGAGGCAAGGACATGATTGTGGTTATAATTAGTTTATGTTTAGATATTTTGGAGAATGTTGTAATTATTAAGTTTCTGCTGTATTTTCTGTATTTCGTTGACGAACGACGATGAGATTGTAAATGAATATTTTTATCAGTATAATTGTACTTTTCTGTATGCCCATGGAATTCCGTCTTTATTACTCTTCGATTATCGAAATGGAAACGGGTGTTGACCGAAGTAATGAGCTCACTTTGATAATAATTAGATAAAAAAGTAAAGACAGGGTTTAATATTAAAAAAAACTTCAAGGGGGTTTAGTTTAAATTTTAAAATGTCGAGAGGGTTATATGCAACTAGACTAAAGTTCATAGGGGTTCTACACAAATATAAATTTAATAGAATGTCATGTAAGATGTGATGAGATATCTTCTATTAATTTGACGTGGCAAATTTTATCAAAAAGATAACGACGTGTTAACGGTAGGGGCTCCAAAAGAAAAAAACAAACCAAAGTTCAGGGGGCTTATATTTAAATATCTAAATATCAGGGAGGTTATATGTAACTACCCCAAAATTAAGGGGAATTTTGTATAATTTAATATTTTAAAAAAGAAAAAAGAAAAGAAAATTAGAAAAGAAAAGTAGACGAGTGAGAATTAACTAACACGATGGGAAAAGAGAAAGCTGAGCAATATATATAACAAAAGTTAGGCGAACTTCCTTACATAATGCAACATTGTTTAGTGTATGCACATTTTATTATTATGTTGATTAATTAATATTGATATCTATGAAAGATAACATTAAATATACATATTGATACGCAAACACAAAAGGAATCAGGATTGGATATAAGTTAACCGAAAGATGTTTAAAATAGTACTCTCTTTTTTTACAGCATAAAAATATTAGTCTGAGTTATAGTAAAATATTAGTCTGTATTTTAGTTATATATATATATATATATATATACAGAATATTAAGAATCAATGCCATTCGTATTGAAGTTTAAAAAGGAGGGTGGCTCTCACTTTCGGCACCTGAATTCTTCATTTGTTCCTTTGCTTTTGACATTAAACATATCTTCGATTGTAAGTTTGTTTAATTGCAAAATGTAGAAAAAATTGACAATTTATTTTTCTATAGTCTGGAATATTTTTTTCCTTTTGGTACGGTATATAGTACCTGAAATTTTGTTTAAACTAAATCTTTGTGCCCAATGATTTTGATTTTCATCTTATTTATCCGGTATTTCAAAATATTTCATTCTCATATTCAAAGTGTTTTATGCATTATAAATGATCACATGCAAACAATTTCAAATGGCATTCCATTCTGATGTCTATATTTCTTGGGTGATTGATTATTTTAATACATGTGTATTATATCAATTAAAAAAACGGTTAAGGTGTAAATCTGCTTCAGAGGATTTTGCAGAAAAGTAATATTGTCTCAAAAGTTTTTTTAAGTTCAATATTACCCCGGAAGTGTTAAAACATAGTACTGTTGCTTTTTACTATTAAAAAGTTAAAGTCAAAATCAATTTTTTAATTATCAATATTAGTTTTTTAATAGGTATAGGGCAAAATTGCTACATTTTGATATTTTTAGGATGACATTGAATAAAAAAAACCTATTTGGGCAATATTACTCCTCAACGAAAAATTTGAAAATTTACACCTTAACTCATTAAAAAAATTACAAAATGGTAACATTTTTTTTTTCAAAAGTTAAAAAAAAAAAAAAAAAATTTAATGTCACCTTTAGTTAAGGGAAAAATGCACTTAAATACCATCTTAATTTACAAAACCCCAAAAAGTTTGTTAACAAATGAAAATGACAAAGATAATGTGGTAGGCATCTAGAATTTTGAAGTTTGTGTGCTTTTACCAAAATACTCCCCAAATATTTTAATTAAAAAAAAACCCACCCTCGTCGGAGGTCTGGCACTGGTGGTTGTTGTTTTGGGAGGGGATTAATGTTTTTATTTATCTTTTTAACAAAATGTGGAAACAAAGAAGCAAAAATGTGAAAATTAAACCCAACCCCCATTAGTTCCCCAAAATACTTTGGGACCATTGAGCCACCAAGGCATTTTGCTATATATATGCATAAATATATATATATATATATACACACACACACAAATAAAGACATAATGGTATTTGACTAAATTAGTAATGGAAATAACTAAAAGTGTAATTGTATTGATTAGAGTTAACTAAATCAGTAATGATATTAATTGGAGGCGTAAATGTATTGACTAAAAATATAATGGTATTGACTAAATGAGTAATTATATTAACTAAATGTAGAGCCGTAAAGTATTAACTAAATGACTAAAGATGTTAACTAAATGTGTAAACATATTGACTAAAAGCGTAATGGAAAATAACTAAATGAGTAATGATATTTATCACGCCCTTATTTTAATTTCACCTTTACAGAGTATTCACAGAAAACGATATGCGGTTCGGTGGACAACATAGAAATAACATAAATATACTGATAATATGTATATGATTACAGAAAATCCTCATAAGGGTTCGTACATGATACTTACAATTAAGGTAGACGCACAAGGCTACTAGGGTGTCTAAACCCACCCAATGAAACGGAGACTTCTTCTCATCTTCACTCCATCACTGCAACTCTCTCTCATGCAGTTCTCTTCTCTGATTTTCGCCTACCTTTGTATTCGTATGTCTAAATTATTGGTAGGGGAGGGTAAGATTCGAGAGAATCTTAGTAGGAAAACAGTACCAATATGCATACAGGATAAATGCTTAATACATGACATGCTTGCAATACATAAACTCATACTAAGACAATGATATATTTGTGTGCTCAATGTTCAAACAACATACTTATGGCCATAGCATAATTAGAAACATAACTTCAAAAATTCAAATATGTTTCACATAACCATACAAAACAGTAACATGCATCAATACACCACCAGAAATATCAAAAACATGCAAGAGAAGTAAGTTCCCTACCTTGTGTCCTTTTTGCTAAACAGAAATAGTTCCTCGATCTACATGCAAACAGTTCGGGCTCCATATTCGATCTTACAATTCCAAATGTACCGTTTAGACACTCCCATAGCATTTCTGGGGGTTATATTAGTCTAAATTGAAAAATTACTAAAATGCCCCGGGGGACCTAGCCCGACCCCGCCGTACTCGGGGTTTTGCGATTTCAGCTCCGTAAATCTATTCATTTCTACTCCTAACCACTTTATTAACTATTACATTAGGTTATAACTACCATTTGAACCAAAATTGGGCAGCATAACTCTTAGGATACTCAATTTCCAAAATTTAAAACCAACGGCAATTCAGCGAAATTTCACCGATTAAATTGCCCACAGTAGCCAGAATAATTAATATACGAAAGTTTAGAAGTTACCTTTCGCTTCCCTCTGGCTTTTCTCAATAAGGCTGAAACCCTAAGTCCGCCAACACCAAATTTGAGCCTCCAAACCTTAAATCACATGAATATGAAGCTTAGGAATGGAGTTATACACATTAGAAACCGATTTACCGAAGAGAACACTTACCTTTGCAAGCTTTTTCCTCCCCTTTTGTCTCTCTAAAATCTCACACTTCCTCTCTCTTGTTGTTGCTGGTTCACATCGGAAGTGAGCACATGAGGAAGAAGGAGATGATATATTATGATAGTTTATGTCATCTTTTATTATAATGATGTGATAATTCCCATTTTCGGATTTTTGGCAGTTTTTCTGCCCAAAATTTGAAAACCATAACTAATTTTGTAAACATATATATTAGAGTGATTCCAAAGGCCATAGAACCCTTATTGAGTCTACTTTCAAGAAAAAATATATCCCTTAGCCAATTGGAATCACACAATTCCCAGAATTTCAATCTTTGCATGCTGTTCCAGAAAATAATCAATTTCGCTCGGTAAACTTCAAAAATCCATAACTTTTTGTATAAAACTCCAAAAATTACCCACTACCTGTCAAATTAAAGCTTAGGATGTCTACTTTCACCTTGTAAAATCTCATAATTTTTGCTTATCATTTGATCATACAAAATCACATAACAATCTCACTACCTCACAAGAGATTTCACTGGAAGCATTATTCACCTTTCAATTTTCAATATTTAATTCCTATGATAATAAATATTCACCATTTTATTGAATATATTAAATAATTACAATACATTCTTGGTGAATACAATTTGGGGTGTCATATTTCTTCCCCACTTAAATAAATTCTATCCCCAAAATTTGCTACACCTATATAGCTATAAACTCTGGGTAACGCTTTCTCTTATTCAATTCGTTTTGATTATCACCATACTTCAAATCCTGGTGGTCGCAGTACAACGCTACAATCACACCATAAAGATATGTTTCCAGATTTTCAGTACAACACAATGGCTACTAACTCAAGATCATGTGTGAGATAATAATTAAAAAAAATTTCATTAGGCTTCCATTATCTACATGCGTAAGCCAATACATGGCCATGCCGCATTAAAACACTTTTCAATCCTACCTACTAGCATCAATAAGGAAGACAAAGGTCCACAGTGGACTTGGGATTATCAATATTAGTGTTGACGTTGATTTTCATCTCAGTTCAGAAAAGCCCTCCTCCGAGTTACATTCTCACAGATAATGTTGAGTGTCTAAAACTATTCTAGAGAAATTCGGTATAAATTTTCAGTAATATTCGGTAAAACCCAAAAAACTGCGTATTTCAGAAACAATCCCTGGCCTTTTTCTGTTCAGTACTACTTCCAACTTTTAAGGATCCCTTGAGACTCCTTGTGTAACACCCCAAATTTTATTCACCAAGAATATATTGTGATTATTCTATATGTTCAATAAAATGGTGAAAATTTAAGGCCAAAGGAATTAAATATTGAAAATGGAAATGTGAACAGTGTTTTGAGTGAAGTCGTCTGTGAGGCAGTGAGTTTGCCATGTGGTTTTGGAAGACCATATGCTGAGCAAAAATTATGAAATTTTACAGAGAAAAAGTAGACATCCTAAACTTTAATTTAATAGGTCATATGAATCAACTGAAGCTATGTATAAAGAGTTATGAATTTTTAAATTTAGTCCATAAAATTTATAAAGTCTCTGGAGCAGCGGTTAAATAAATGAAATCTAGGAATGATATGATTCCAGCTAGTAAAAGTTCATATTTATCCTTGACACTTGACTCAATAAGGGTTTCATAGCATTTGGAATCGCTTTAAAATGATATCTACAAAATTAGTTATGATTTTTCAAAGTTAGGGCAGAAAATCTGCCAAAATTGGCATTATTCTGAAAATTGAAAATAAAATGTGTTATAAATTGATTAATTGAATTAAAGATGCCAAGTTCCATTATCATATGAAGAGGGGATTATATTATGATTTATGAAGATGAGTACATGTCCAATTGTATTAAAATAATGCTACATGAACATAACAATCAAGATTGATGATAGTAAGGATTATCTTGAGTGTCAAGTTGGTCTAGTTGGAAGACTTTATGAAGCAAAATTGCTTCATCTTTCTTACTCATTTCATGTCGAGAGAGAGAGAGAGAGAGAGAGAGAGAGAGAGAGACCTTAAGAAATATAGAGAGAAAAAGGAGAGCTCAACCAAGAAAGATCAAAAGTAAGCTTGTATGTTTATGTGATCAAGTTTCCTCTTTTGTATGATCTCCTCTCTAATCTCTTCTTCTCCATGAAACACTATGTTTAACAAGAAAATCTCAAGGGAGAGAGAAAGAAGGTGGTAGGCCTTGAAGAGAGAAAGTGAAGAAAACCAAGGTAACTTCAAGAACATCAACTTTTGTGGTTTATTGTTGTTGCTATTGTTGTTCTTGGCTTAGTTTGGTGATTTTTGGTTGATTTGAAAATTGGAAAAGCTATAACCGTAAGGTTTATGCTACCCATTGTTCGCCGTTTAGCTTCCGCAAGCGCACGGGTCGCAAGTAATAAAGTGATAAGTAAAGATCGTTCCCACGAGGACTATGACGAAAGTGAGCTAATTATTGTAATTATGTTCTTAACTAGGTTGAATGGAATCATTTGGAATTAAGTATGTTAATTAAGAGAATTTGTGAAAAACAATAAGGTAAAACAAAGGTGATTGTAAAATTGATTCTACTTCAAGGCTTAAAGGCTTAGGATTACTTCTTCCTCATTGTATTTCATAAAACTATGCAATTAATTCACTTATGTTAGTTGTGTGAGTCCATATGCTAGTCAAAGATTCTAAGATCATCAATCAAGCTCTCTCAAGTCAAGATTGATTTTTAATCTTCATTAACAATGTTCAATCTCTTGTCTATCATTAATGAAAATCATCTTTCCCAAATCAATTCTTCATTAGACTATGCTAGGTTATTAGATATATCTCTATTCTAACAACAAACCATCCATTTAATCCCTAAACTTCAAGTCTAACATGATTTTTCTCAAGTTCTACAACCAAAATAGCTCTCTCAAGCATCATTCAATTGAACTAAACTAATCATGTGGTGATCAAGCACAAGATAGTAATTAAGCATAGAGGAAAATCAACATATATTCTCAACAACTATCAAAAGCAAGAAAATATAGTAGTTTTAATCCATACAATGAGTAGAAGTAATCCTAAATGAGAGTTTTAGCCACTCATAATCAATACAAACCAACAACTCAACATAAAACTCATGACCATATCAGCAAATGAGAAGAGAAGAGGGAAAAACCAGAAAAAGAGAAGAAAAATCTTGAATTTCTCCAAGAATCTCCTCCAAGAAGCACCAAAATCCCCCTCAAGCTCTCCAAGAAGCCTCCTTGTAGTCCTTGAGCTCTTCCTTGTGCAGAATACCTTCAATTCGGCGCCCCCATTAGGTTAAAAAGTCAGCTGAAGCATCAGTTTTTCAAAACGCACAGTTGCAGTATCGTGACTTTGCTTTCGCTTCGCTATAGCGAACCCACAGCGTACGCGGTCAGAAGGGCCTATTTTTGATGTGTTTGCGCTTTCGCTTCGCTATAGCGAACCCACAGCGTACGCGGTCAGAAGGGCCTATTTTTGATGTGTTTTCACTTTTGCTTCGCTGTGGCGTAGCAAAAGCAACCGGGGACACCTTCAAGCTACTTTGATCTTCCTTCTTGGCTTTTGTTCTTCTTTTCTTCACCTCCAAGGGTCCATGTAAGCTTTCATTTCTTGTCATCATCCTCCTACAAAGAGAAGGATTTTATGAGCTTTTCAATTCTTTAATTTAATCTAAAACCCTACACATTTAGCTCAAAATTTGCACTTTTTCAAGTATTTTCAACATATCACATTTTTCTTCATATGTATAAAACTTATGCACAATTTAAGTTTAAAATCACAAATATATGAGAAAAATGTGATGAAATACACGAATTTCCAGAGAATAACACCCATATTCTTTGAATCATGGTTAAGATATATTTAAATAAGTTAATAAGGGATTAAAAGTGGAAAAGTATAAGTTTTGGAAGCTAAAACACAAAACTTTATTTTTCCATTTTTTTGTGAAACTTTCAGCCAGAACCAGAATAGGGGCTAGGAGCTGGATATTCATAAAATAGATGGTTCCATTGGATTCAGTGGGCAAAAATAGGCGGGGTTACAGTTGGTCACTTTTTCGGTAGAGGCCGAAAAAGCATAATTACAAAAACGCCATTAAAACTTGAAATAGGGGCTGTCAAGGGTATTTTCGTAATTTGACAGTGAATTTAGTGATTTCGAGCCCAGAAATGGATTCCTTAGGTAAAAATACATTAGAATAGCCCTAGTCAATTTTTTGGGAAAACGTACCATCGGGCCAGGACGCGGGGTCAGATCCGACCGACGTCCTGGGGGCATTTTGATAAAATTTCACCATAGACTAATATAATCACCAAAAACACTATGGAAGTCTCTAATTTGTACATTTGACATTCTATGACTGAGTAGAGAACCCGAGGGATTTGCACGCAAATCGAGGCATGTTATTCAAAGATCAGGGAAGGGCGATTAAGATAGGGAACTTACCTCTCCTGCTTGTATTTGATATTTGTGCTGGGGTATTAATGAATGTTATTGCTTTGCTTGATCATGTGAAACACATATGAATAATTAAAGCTCTATTTTTGTTTATACTATGGCCATACATATGTTGTTTGAAACATTGAGCACTCAGATATATCATTGTGTGAGCATGAGTTTTGTAATGCAAGCATGTCATATGTTAAGCACTTATCTTGCATGCATATTGGTATTGCCTTCCTATTGAGATTCCCCAGAATCTCATCCTCCCCTACCAACAATTTAAACAGGAGAAGATTAAACGTATACTGAGAACAAAGAAGAGAACCGTATGAGGGCATTGCAGTGGTGGAATGAAGACTGGAAGATGTCTCAGTTTCATTGGGACGGGTGTAGACACCAACGTAGCGTTGCGAGGCTACATTAATTTTAATTATCAAGTATGAACCCCTATGGGGAATTTCCGTAATCGGCATATAATATCAGTATATTTATGCTATTCATGTGTTGCCCACCGAACTGCGTATCATTTTCCGCAAATACTCTGAAATAGGTGAAAATAAGATGAGGGTGTGACACCTTGCTGTGAGACTGCATGGCATAAAAACTTAACCTCTGAAAGTCAGTACTCACATTTGCATCAACTTGGTGTGGAGTTGCTTGATTTTCAGTGTATTCAATACAATTCTCAGTTGCTATTCATGATCTGATCTACTCCGTGAATATACCAATATGTCATTAACAAATACTACCACACTTCTGTTGCCCACTCTGATGTTTCATACTATCAAATGTAATATAGGTGGGGCTACACTGTCTGCCCACATTTGGCTTATCGCCTCAGTTGGATTCCACTTGACCACCGTAATAACACACAATCATTCATAGAGAATGTGAGAATATTTATAAGCCAAATACTAGATAATGCAATATTATACTAACACAAAACTCAGTTCAGTTAGAAATGCGTTTAAAGGCAACTACTGTTCCAACCCCTACACATTCTACACCTCAATCCTTGACCGATCATATAAGTGTACCCATAGCACTATTCATCTTAGTATCCGAAGGCACTACTCGCAGGCATTATTCATCAGCGTACCTGAAGGCACTGCCCGTAGGCATTATTCATCAGCATACCCGAAGGCGCCACCCATAGGCATTGTTCATCAGTGTACCCGAAGGCACTGTGTATTATACATATTACAGAAGATGGCATATTCAAAGCATATAAACATTCATATAGTGTATGAAGAATAAAGTTACTACATTAGCCTTTCCTGGATAATACTGGATTTCTAATCTTCCCCTGGTTTATGTTCTGCTGCATCTCTCACAGCTTATTACTATGATCCTTGATCATTGATCCGTGTTTGACATTCTACTAACATGCCGAAGATTTACTATATTGGGTCAGGATCTAGCTTCTTGACCCAGCCCAACATCTATACCTCTTAGCCTTACCATCTTTGTATTTCACATAAACCAAGGGTATATCCATCATTTCACAATGTTTTGGGTACACAGGTACCCCATAACAACATATCACAAATGTTTACAATAGTCAGGGAAAGCCTATAATGTCATACAGCCACTGAATTACTGTACAACATGTTCTTGTCTTTTTTTTATAACACAACATAACATGTGCAACAACTTCCAAGGGGGTCACCCATCATGGCATTTCCATCGGTTGAACACGCTTAACATTCATGTACCCGTGTCAAAACGCAAATACCAGCTCTATCTGCTCTTAACCACCGGTACCTTGAGACTACCATTGTCTTAAACATCATACCAGCTACCTCCGACTAACTAAATACTGTGTCTGTACTTTGGCCTTGACCGTACCTGCTTCCTCAGGTTTCACAATATCCTTAGACTATCCTCAGTCTGGAATTGCACCACTTACTGCCTTCAAGTATTCTCTAACCATTCGGGGCTGATCTACAGAAAAGGGGTAGTTCACTTTTGTAGTACCCCATTCTGTACGTATCTCCTTTTATCATGTAATCAGGACCTTATCAGTATACTATCCTGTTGTCAGAACTACCACTCTGCTAGAGCCGCTTTGGGCTCCTCAAGAACTGCTTTTAGCTCTGATACCAAAATATCATGCCCTTATTTCAATTTCATCTTTACCAGAGTATTCACAAAAAATGATATGCGGTTCGATAGACAACATAGAAATAACATAAATATACTGATAATATGTGCATGATTACAAAAAATCCTCATAAGGGTTTGTACATGATACTTACAATTAAGGTAGCCGCATAGGGCTATTACAATGTCTAAACCCATCCCAATGAAATAGAGACTTTTTCCCGTCTTCACTGCACCACTGCAACCCTCTCTCATGTAGTTCTTTTCTCTGATTTTTGCGTACCTTCTGTATTCACCAGTCTAAATTGTTGGTAGATGAGGGTGATATTCGAGAGAATCTCAGAAGGAAAAATAGTACCAATATGCAGGATAAGTGTTTAATGCATGACATGCTTGCAATACATAAACTTATGCTAACACAATGATATATTTGTGTGCTCAATGTTTAAACAATATACTTATGGCCATAGCATATTAAGAAACAGAACTTCAATAATTCATATATGTTTCACATAATAATCCAAAATAGTAACATACATCAATACACCATCACAAATATCAAATACATGTAGGAAAGGTAAATTCCCTACCTTGTGTCCCTTTTATTAAACAGAAATAATTTCTCGATCTACGTGCAAATAGCTCAAGCTCCATATTCGATCCTACAATTCCAAATGTACCGTTTAGACACTTTCATAGTGTTTCTAGGGGGTTTTATGAGTCTATATTAAAAAATTACTAAAATGCCCCCGGGGACCTGGCCCTGCCCACGGTACCCGGTCCAACCATACAATTTTTTGAAATTTTAACTAGGGCTTTTCTAACATATTTTTGTCCAAGGAATCGATTTCTAGAATCAAAATTACCAAATTAATTGTTAAATTACAAAAATACCCTTGATAGCCCCGCTTTAAGGGTTTCAGGGCCGTTTTTGTAATTATGTTTTTTCAAGTTTTTTCAAACAAACGATCAACTATAACCCCACCTAACTTTTCCTCATGAACTTAATGCAACCATAAAACCATTGAAAATCCAACACTAAGGCCCATTTACATTCCTAGCCAAAATATAAGGGTTTTTTAGGGAAAATCGTGGTTTTGCAATTTCGGTTTCGTAAGCGCGTTCCTTTATACTCCTAACCACTTTATTAACTATTACATTAGGTTATAACTACCATTTGAACCAAAATTGGCCAACATAACCCTTAGGAAACTCAATTTCCAAAATTTAAAACCAACGGCAATCGAGCGAAATTTCACCGATTAAATTGCCCACAGCAGCCAGAATAGTTAATATACGAAGGTTTAGATGTTACCTTTCACTTCCCTCTGGCTTTTATCAACAAGGATGAAACCCTAAGTCCTCTAACACCAAATTTGAGCCTCTAAACCTTAAATCACATGAATAGGAAGCTTAGGATCTGAGTTATACACATTAGAAACCGATTTACTGAAGAAAACATTTACCTTTGCAAGCTTTTTCCTCCCCTTTTCTCTCTCTAAAATTTCATACTTCCTTTCTCTTGTTGCAGCTGGTTCACATCGAAAGTGATCACATGAGGAAGAAGGAGATGATTACTATGATAGCTTATGTCATCTTTTATTATGATGATGTGATAATTCCCATTTTCAGATTTTTGGCAGTTTTTCTGCCCAAACTTTGAAAACCATAACTAATTTTGTAGACATATATATATCAAAGTGATTCTAAAGGCTATAGAACCCTTATTGAATCTAGTTTCAAGGAAAAATATATCCTTTAGCCAATTGGAAGCACACAATTCCCAGAATTTCAATCTTTGCATGTTGTTCCAGAAAATAATCAATTTCGCTGGGTAAACTTCAAAAATCCATAATTTTTTATTTACAACTCCAAAAATTACCTATTACCTATGAAATTAAATCTTAGGATGTCTACTTTCACCCTGTAAAATCTCATAATTTTTGCCCATCATTTGTTCATACAAAATCACATGACAAGCTCACTATCTCACAGGAGATTTCATTGGAAGCATTATTCACCTTTCAATTTTCAATAATTAATTCCTATGACAATAAATATTCACCATTTTATTGAATTTATTAAATAATTACAATACATTCTTGGTGAATAAAATTTGAAGTGTTAAAGTATTAACTAAAGACGTAATAATATTAACTAAATAAGTAAAGATATTCACTAAAAATGTGAACGCATTAACTAAATGAGTAATAAAAATGACTAAAAAGCTAATGGTATTGATTAGAGTCATAAAAGTTTTAACTAAATCATTAATGATATTAACTAAAGGCGTAAACGTATTGACTAAAAAGGTAATAATATTGACTAAATGAGTAATGATATTGATTAAAGGCGTAAAAATATTCATTAAATGAGTAATGTACAATACTTATTTAGTGAATACTTTTATACCTTTAGTTAATACCGTTACTTATTAAGTGAATACTATAATTCGCATTTAGTCAATAGATTTACGCTATTAGTTAATATCATTAGCCTTTAATCAATACCATTACTTATTTAATAATTTTGATTACGCTTTTAGTCAATATGTTTATGCATTTAGTTAATATCTTTAGTCATTTAGTTAATATTATTAGGCCTTTAATCAATATCATTACTCATTTAGTCAATATCATTAAACTTTTAGTCAATCCATTTAAGCCTAATATCATTATTGATTTAGTTAGTACCTTTATGGCTTTTGTCAACACCCGTTTCCATTTCGATAATTGAAAAGTAATAAAGACGGAATTCAATAGGCATATAGAAAAGTATAATTATACTGATAAAAATATTCGTTTACAATGCCGATATCGTTCGTCGACGGAAACAGAAAATACAGCGGTAACTTAATATTTACAATTTCCTCAAAATGACAAAACATAGGCTAAATTATAACCACGCTCTTGACCTCACCTCGAAACACATGCCACTCACTTTTCAACGTCAACGTCTTTGCCCTTTTTCCCACTAGACCCACTGAGGTATTTATTTAAAAATAGGGTGAGATTCTGAAGAATCCCCATAGAGACATGCTATCGTTCATAGAGAATGTGAAAAGTAGATATGATATATGCCATATATGCACCAATTAATGAACATTATAAACATATCATCTGCATGTATACATGAGTAGGGCCCAGCCCCACTATTCTGCACCGGTTGGATTTTCACAAACTCCAGTGTAAGTGCCTCTGGCACTGCTGGCCCCTCTCTGGGCAAAACATGTTTATTAATAAAGTGCATTTACAAACAATGGCAACCACACAATCACATAACTATGGCATAGTGTATGAAGGATAATGTCCCTACCTCAACGCTTTATAATCATCTATTTACGGTGTCTCGTAAAACGTGTTGTTCCGACTCTCGACTCAGTCCTAAAATATTAAATATACAAGAAATAGGTCATAACTTGTCCAAGTATTATTTTAGACTCTTCCTTAATATTTCTTGTGATTATATTAGTCTATGGTGAAAATTTACTAAAATACCCCCGGGACCCCGGCTTGGCCCTGCAGACCCGGCCCGATGGCACGTTTTTCCAAAATTTTGACTAAAGAAATTCTAACTTATTTTCCCCCAAGGAATTCATTTCCGGGCTCGAAATTATCAAATTCACTTTCAAATTACCAAAATACCCTTGACAGCCCTTATTTAAGGATTTCAATGGCGTTTTCGTAATTATGTTTTTTCGGCCTCTACTGCAAAAGTACCCAACTGTAACCCCACTTATTTTTGCCTACTGAATCCAATGGAACCATTTATTTCATGAAAATCCAACTCCTAGTACCAGCTCTGGTTCTAGCCAAAATTTAAGGAAAAAAATGAAAAATGGAGCTTGCTTCCAAAACTTGTACTTTTTCACTTTTAATCCTTGATTAACTTACTTAAACACTTCTTAACCATGATTTAAAGGATTTTGGGCAGAATAACCTCTTAGGATTAGGGCTTTGTCCAATTTCATAACTCAACCAAAAATCACAAAAATCAAACAACAATTACGAACAACAACTTCATACCAACATAAAGTTGAGATTGGTATAATTACCTCTTAAACTTCTTGGATTCTCTTACTCTAAGCACCTCCTCCTTCTCTTCTTGCTCTCAAAGTGTGACTTCACCACCATGGACTCATGAGAAACAAGAGTTTAGAGAGGGATTCTAAGGAAATGCTATGAGACAAATGAAAGAAACCATACCTACCTTAGCTTCTTCTTCCTTGAGCTCTCCTCTTCTTTCTATTTCTCAAGCTCTCTCTTCTCTCTTTTTTTCCAAGTCTTGGATGAAAATAAGGCATGAAAGAGGAAGGAGGTTGTTTTTATTTATTTTTCTTCTTCCTTCCTAGCCATGGATTTAATCAAGAGCTCCCAATGTGACACTTGTCAAAATTGGCAAAATTCTTATTTTTCTATCACCTTTGTAATTTAATTCATTTCTTGAATTAATTTGGCCATTTCCTTATGAATATGAATATTTCAAGATTCACAATATCCAAATTCATAAATATTCATCATTTTATTGAATTACTCAAAATAATTACAATATATTTTTTATGAATAAAATTTAGGGTGTTATAGCTTTAGTCAATATCATTACATCTTTAATCATTTCCATTACTCATTTAGTTAAATACCATTACTCATTTAATTATATTATATAAATATATTTTTATGCATATAAATATCAAAAGGTTTTGATGGCCCAATGGTCACCAAGCATTTTGGGAAACAAATGGGAGTGGGTCCAAATGGGTTCAAATCCCACCTTCACTCCTTTGGTTCCACATTTTGTGAAGGAAAAAAAATGGTCCCTCCAAAAAAAAACAATCATCGATGCCGGAGCTTTGGTAGCCAGATGTATGGCAACTAGTGGTGGTGCTTCGATGAGGGTGTCTTTTTTCTTTTTTTTAAAGTAAAATACTTAGGGACATTTTGGTAAAAACATGCAAACTTCAAAATTCTAAATTCCTACCACATCACATTTCTGTCATTTTCATATGCTAACGGATTTTTTGAGGATTTTATAAGTTCAAATGACATTTAAATGTCTTATAAAAAACCAATTAGCACACAATTTAGGTGGTAAAGTATTGAACTAACTTAACCAATAGACTTAATTTTGGTGTCTAACTCAATAGAAATCAATTGACTTTTTCAATATAACTAGTACTACTGTATAACTAAAAAAATATTGCTATATATCATATGTTTTCTGTTTATTTATTCTTTTTAATTGTTTTTTTTTTTACCTGGATTCTTTTTAATTTTTTAAGATCTTATGGAAAGGGGGCCATAGATTTCAATATCTTTACAAATACTATAAATGTGATTGGACTTCAGTACAGTGAAATGTTGATGTTGCTTTGGAGCCTTTCTATTAGAAAAAAACAAAACCAAATCATCGGTTGATTCAGTAATTAAATTGACAGCTGGATCATTAGTATTATATTAATACTTTTTAATATCATAATTGGAGAAAATATGAAGAAGAAAACAAAGATCAGAGTGTTCATATGCGTGAACCTAATTACACTTTAACTTTAGTTGTAGCCACATGGAACTCAAAAGTCTCCTTTGAATATAATTTTATTAACATCAATGGAACATCCACGTGGATTAGACCATATATACACTAATCCCTTATTCTTTTTATCCGGAATTTGTATCTTCAAATTATGTGAAATCTTTTCCTTCTTTGATAAACGAGCATGTACTCCCCGTGCGTTGCACGGAGAGAATATACTCTATATTTTATCCACCTCATTCACTTTTAAATTGTCACCGTTGGTTTTCCTTTGGCCAAATTTATTCTGTATTCTGTCTACCACACCAATAAAGTGCGCTTCATGATTATCATAACATAATCCAATTCAAAATTTGAAGTCAACATTTTTGCAAGTAACACAGTCATCTTAAACAATATGTGCTTCATGGTGACCTCTCCCTGCTTTTTTCCCAAACACACCAACAATAATTTAAAGCTCCATAGCATGAGGACAGAAGTGCTAACAATCATAGAGGTCTTAACAGATTTTCCTGCAATCAAACATTACCCTGCCATAATCTAAAAAACTCAACTTTAACACCAAAACCAAAAGGTTTGGACGTTCAAGTAAATCCAAAAACAACAAAAGTGGAATACAAATTTTTGAGGAAACATAACAACAGTAGGAAACAATCAAGACTTGAAAACGTTACAAAAGTTGAAATCACTCAAATCCAACACACTAATACAATGTCTTCACATTCCAAAAAACCTCTTTGTATGCCACCTTTTTGTTGTGCATTTCCCCTCAGGTTCATGCTCACCCAATACTATCTTGAAGCTTTTACAAATTGATGATACATTTTTTCCTTTATTTCATACACTGGGGTACTACATCCTCTATGATAGTAGGTTCGACATCCCAAAAAAACTGACTTGGCAGAAAACAATGTTAGGCACGGTCAACACCATTTGGATCAAATGGTTAAGTGAAATGAAATATCATGCAATAAGAAATTGCAAGGTACACAGGTAGTTTCATGACTGTAATTTTTAAAGTTGCCATGGTCTTTTACAGGCTGTGCTGAGGATGAGCTATAAGCTGCATATCTACTGTGTAGGCTGAACACCTGTTTGAATGCAGGGGCTAAGAACGTGGTAGTTTGCTGCTGCATCATCGCAAATGAAGAAAACTTTTCATGAACTACCTTTGGAGGGAAGAATCTGAACTTTGCAAGAAACAAACCTAGTAGGACAGTAATATAATAATAGGCAAGTTGATAAATTGGTGGCTAGAGGGGAAAAAGGAAGGGAATATGACAAATGGCATGGATTGAAGAGTGTAATAGATAGCTATAGTCTAAAATGTAGTAGGTGACTGTGGAGCCAACAGGCTTGGAGGGAAGTGAATTGAGAAGAGGAAAAGTAATTGGAATGGTATAAGATAGAGGAAAAAGGGAAATTGAACATAGTATATGTAGAAAGCATGTTAGTTTCAGCAACTTTTCCAGAGCATGTGCAATTGCAATAAGGAGGATATAATAATAAAAAAATGCTAACGATAATTATGATTAATGATAATAATGCGAACGATAAAGGGAATGATAATGATGACTAACAAATGATGAGTAATAATACTTGAGAGAAAAAGTTGATGTGTACATGCACAATTGGGTAAGCCAAGTGAGGGTCCCTCCCTGCAAATAAGGTTTTTGAGTGGACTGAATGGCTACTAATAATAATTGGAATAGAACTGAATATAGTTCTGGAGAAGAAAAATAATGAATGTGAAGTTGTGAACCACTAAATAGGGTTCTGGAGAAGAAAAATAATGTGTGTAAATCAAAGGACAGTTGTTATGGGGCAGAATAAACTAACAATCTAAACAAAAAATCTTCTACCATGAGTATAAAACAAAAGAAAAAATGTTAACAGGATCTTACAGCTAGGAACACATTATGAAGGAGTATTAAAAGAGGTGGTATGGATGAAAAGGAGAGGACCTTACCGGATTAGTGCTTGGCACACTGCACAAAACGATGACCTTATTAGAGGATGCCAAGAATTATAAATGGAAAAGGAAACTATAGGCAACAACAAATAAGAAGAAAGTTGAAGACATGCCATAGTAAAAACTAAAAAGTTAAGGCACATTATTCAACACTGATGTAAGTGGCAAAAAAATGATAATCTTCCTGCAAGGGGAAAAAAAGAGGACAGCGCCCATAAACAATCATGATAATAACTCCTTTGTACATATCTAAATAAACTCTTATGGCCCAAAGTGATAAGCACTCCTTTGAACCTATTAAAAATTGTGATATACATGGAAAGGAGAGGATATTACCAGATTAGCAATGGCCCAATCAACAAAATAGTGAGTACAATTGTTTTGTCTTGTAGCTTCTTTTTTTTTGTCAACTTTGGTCTTTTAGCTTCTTGTTTTACCTTATTAGTATGTGAAGGCCTGTGTGAGATGATTAATTAGTAACACTTTCCTCATTATATTGAAAGTGCATGTACATCACAACTGCATGATGGATTTTATTTAAAATTATATAATGAGTAGTTGAGGACGCAAAGTTGAAATTCTTTTGGAATGTTAAAATGGAGATATGGTAGCACCTTTAATTTGTATTCCGGCTTCATGCTTTACCTTTAAAATTTTATTCAGAAGAGAAGGGCTATCCTGTGTGAATTAATCTGTCATCTGCATAATTATATTATTAAAATGAGTGATTACATTGAAAGGAGATGATCTTACCGGAGTAAAAGAGTCTAAGCATTATACATATGATTATGATTTCGTCCATGAAACATCATAGCCGATATTCCCAGCATAAAAAGACTTGACACCTGGGAGAGTAGAGGTAGTGGAGCTTTTTAAGAAAAGAAAAGATAGGTAGCGGAGCTTTGAGCAAAAAAAAAAGATAGGTAGTGCAGCAGCATGGTTAACCAAGTTATTCTTTGAAACATGTGCAGAACATGATCATCGTTAAAAGTGATATGGATGACCAAGGTTGGACAACAAAATGAATATATGGCAAGATAAGGAAATAAATAATATGAAGAATATATAGTAAGGAGGAGGCAATAATGGTCCACTTTATTCCATAAAAGCTTAATCAGATTATGGAAAATGAAAACATGTGCACGTAGGAAGTGAATGAGTGAATTGAATGTAGAGCCCGATAAAGCATGGAGAATGATGGAAAGACACAGCTGAAAATACTGAGTAATAAAACAGATAGGGAATGATACTTTGTATTTGACAATAGGTGTATGAAGAAGTAGACAACACATGTTCTTTTTTCAAAAAAGAGAGATCCTAGTAAAAGATAAGGACATTAAAAGGAGGGAAAAAAGCAAACATTTCTTTGGTAATATGTTGACCTTGTGAATAGACTCATCAGCCAAGGAAAATGAAAACAGAACCCAATTTGTGAAAGGGGCAGAGGCTGCTTTAATATCCAGACATGTGCAACATGTGTTGACTGCAATGATGAGAAAGTATGAATGAACTGATAATAGTATAGTTTATTGTAATAGTAAATGGAACAAAGCTGCTCTGTCTTGTGCCCATATCCCATCTTCCCAAAAGAATTTGTATTCCATAGATATGAGCCTTGTGCCCATATCCCATCTTCCCAAAACCAAGACGTTCAATGTCATAGCCTTCCATGGATTTTGAAAGAGAGGAACGGGCACAAGGCTCTCTGCCTTCTCTCTCAGAAGAGGGGGTAAGGCAACGAATGGAATGGAGTGTCCTAAAATGAAAATATTTGCAACTCTGGCTTGTCTAGATCCTAAAAGTAGAAGCTAGCAGTACCATCCTCTTTATCCCAATATTTTAATGCGAGGAATTCAATGATTCAGTGAATGCGATATAAACTTGATGTGTAAATCAGATTTTGAATGAATATTTTAATAAAGCAACTTGTTGGGAGACAGAAGATGAGGATAATCCTTGTATAAGGTGACGATGGTGGCATGACAGAGACGATTAGCAACTTAGCAGTAGAGGGAGATCGAGGGTGGTTTCACCGAACAATCAGCCAATGAAATTTCAGAGATGGGAAAATCCTTATGGGCATTTTAACAAACAGTTGCAATACAGAGTTAGGGAAAATTCATTATCACCTGATGTGGCACTGTTTTAGGGAACTCCTTCATAGGGAAGCCCCTGAACTCGATCAAATGGAGAGGGTCTACATGTCGGACAAAGCCACAAACATCTTCCATAAAAAGACAGCTCATGAAACTTGAATAGACAAATGAAGATGCTAAGAGTAAAGGTCATGAACTTCTTTATCGAAAACCTTCGCTCCTCCATCAGACTCCAAGCAATATCAGAGACAAACTTAAGCTTCAAACATCTTGGAGGTAAATCTTCTTCACACACCATCACCTACGATGGGCAAAAAATCCAGAAAGACAAACTCGAGTTGATCTACCTACGATGGGCAAAAAAACCTCACCGTTGCTTCTTAGCTACCACCGTGGTCACCAACAAAACTTCCTCGCCGTTGTGATATGAAACAGAGGAGAAATAGGGTAAAGATAAAGAAAAACAAAATGAAAAAAAAGAGAGAGAAGATAATGGATAGTAATTAAGATTGTGTTACCATGATTGAGACTTGATGGTTCTTGTTACTTAGGGCTTTGAGGATTTCTTGGTTTGCATCGTAGATTTTGACGCGTTTGGCTTTAAGAGATTTGATTAGCTCCACCGATTTTAATGGCAACGGCAGATTGTTCCCCACTTGACCATAGTTGATCCCAGGAATGCTCGAGAATTCTGCACCTGTGAAACCGAAAGGGGTTATACACAAGCCCAAAATGAACAAACCCATATCGCTATATCAACGATTTTGAGAATAAAATCTAAATTTTTGCACTTACTTGACTCAGAGACAAGGAAGAAGAACACGAACAAAGGAAGAAAACCGATAGCCATCGTAACCGATCTGTGAAATGAAAATGAGAAAGGGAAAGACAATGGAAAAATAGAGAAGAAAGTGCGGCTCAGGAAAGGAAAAAGCTGCCAAAGGGAAAAAAAAGTGCAGACTAAAAAAAATGGGTGAAACATTCGGAGAGAGAATGGCAAATATTAATGAGGGTAGTTGAAAATTTGAAAAGTTAGGAGTTTGAAATTCAAATACCAAACAGCAAGCCCAAGATGAAGCCGACACTGTTCATCGGCTGATTGGCTTGTGAACAGTACTATTCACTCTCTAGAAAAGAGAAAAGATTTATATGATATATTGATTTTACTGTATGTAATGGAATGAGTGTATAGGTGGGTCCAAGCTATATTCTTAAGTTGATTTGGTTTTTGAAAAAAAATGGAAATAAAACCTATTCAATTTTTTCCTAGGATTCTACTTATGCTCTTTAATTATCACTCATCTCCTTACTTTTTTTTTCTTTAAGTTTTTCTGGATTTTTGTAACACCTCAAATTTTATATTCACAAAAAATATATTGTAATTATTTGAGTAATTCAATAAAATGGTGAATATTCATAAAAATTGGATCTTGTGAATTTTGAAATATTCATATTCATAATGAAATGGGCAAATTAATTCAAGAAATGAATTAAATTACAAAGGTGATAGAAAAATCATAATTTTGTCAATATAGCCCAAGATTAATTATTTTCCAATTAATTGGAGTTAATTTCAATTAATCAAGGAAAATAAAGGAAAATGTATAATTGGATTATTCTTGGTAAAATAAATTAAGAATTGTGAAATTATGGGGAATTATACATAATTCAATTATATGAATTATGGAATTAGTGAAAAGCAATTTTTCTTCTCTTTTCCTCTCTCTAATTTCGTCCAACCATGAAGATAAGGGAAAAAAATTCAATTTAATGATCACATGCTACATGAATAAAGTTATGATGGCTATGCTACATGAACATTTCAATGATGACAAAGGTGGAGTGTACACAACATGGAAATATGGTGAAGTGCATGATAGGAAAAGCTTGAGTAAAGGAAGAGATAAACTTGATTGCATGGCAGAGAACTTACTTGTCTTGTAAGAGGAGAGGGGAGACGGTTTCTTGCCTAATCAAGGGAGAAAAATTTGTACAATGCCAATAGGAATTAAGTGGAGTAATAATGGGTAAATAGGAAGGAGGTATGGGTGGATGTATGCTTGTAACAAGTGTTGAAATCTCAACCCTTGATGAGATCAAGGGCTAAGAGGCAAGAAGACTCATGATAAAACACATTTTCTCCCTCCTCTTGAACACATTTTGGCCCAAGCAAAGAGGGGAGAGAGAGAGAGAGAGAGAGTGAACTTGGAGAAACTTCAAGAGTTAGAGAGAAGGAAGAAGGAGAGGTTAAGGTAAGTATGGTTTCTTTGGTTTTTCTTATAGCATTTCTTTAGAATCCTTCTCTAAACTCTTGTTTCTCATGAATTCATGATGGTGAAGACACACTTTGAGATCAAGAAGAGAGGGAGGAGGAGCCTAGAGTAAGAGGAAACCAAGAACCCAAGAGGGTAACTTCATGAATTTGCTTTCTTGTGGTGTTGTTGTTGTTTATTGACTTTTCAAGTTTCTTGGTTGGGTTGAAGAACGGGAAAAGTTATAAACCTAAGGGGTTATGCTGCCCAAATTTCTTTGAATTATGGTTAAGAAGTGTTTAAATGAATTAATAAAGGATTCGAAGTGGAAAAGTACAAGTTTTGGAAGCTAAAACACAAAACTACATTTTTCCATTTTTCTTGAAATATTTCAGCCAGCACTGTTTCAAGGGGTAGAATTTGGATTTTCATGAAATAAATGGTTCCATTGGATTCAGTGGGCAAAAATAGGTGGGGTTACAGTTGGGCACTTTTTCGGTAGAGGCCGACAAAGCATGATTACGAAAACGTCACTGAAATCCCTAAATGGAGGCTGTCAAGGGTATTTTCATAATTTGAAAGTGAATTTGATGATTTTGAGCCCGAAAATGGATTCCTTAGACGAAAATATGTCAGAATATTCTTAGTTAAAATTTTGGGAAAACGTGCCATCAGGCTGGGTACGGTGGGCTTAGGCCGGAGTCTCAGGGGCATTTAGGTAAATTTTCACCATAGACTAATATAATCACAAGAAACACTATGGCACAGTCTAAAATGATACTTGGATAGGTTATAACCTTTTTCTTTTACATTTAATATTTTAGGACCTAGTCAAAAGCCGGAATGACACGTTTTACGAGACGCATTTAAATAGAGAGTTATAAATCTTTGAGGTAGGGACATCATCCTTCATACATTATACCATAGTTATGTGATTGTGTAGATGTCATTATTTATAAATGCACTTTATTAATCAATATGATTTTCCTAGAAAGATGCAGTTAGTGCCAGAGGTACACTTACACTGGGAGTTGGCAAAAGTCCAACCGGTATAGATTGTGGGACTGGTCCCTACTCATGTATGCATAACGATGATATGTTTAAATTGTTCATTAATTGGTGCATACATTGGCACATGTCATATTTACTTTTCGCATTCTCTATGAACGATAGCATGTTTCAACTGGGATTCTTCGGAATCTTATCCTATTTTCAAATAAACACCTCGCGGGTACCAATGGGTCAAAGGGCTAGGACATAGACGCCGGAAAGTGAGCGGCACGTGTCTTGAGGTGAGGACAAGATAGTGGTTATATTTAGTCTATGTTTTGAATATTTTTAAAGAAATTTGTAAATATTAAGTTTCCGCTGTATTTTTTGTATTTCGTCGACGAACGACATCGGTATTGTATAGTCTTATCAGTATAATTGTACTTTGTTGTATGCCCATAGAATTTTGTCTTTATTACTCTTCGATTATCTAAATGGAAACTGGTGTTGACAATTTTCTTGTATGAATCTAGTTTAATTGTTTTTGTTTCTAGTGACTCCATTCTCTAATTAAAAAAAAAAAGGGGATTAAAATGCATTTTAGCTCTCAATATTTTTGAAGAAACTTTAGGCATCCAAGTGAAAATAAGTGCTTTGGCTATTTAAACATTAAGGGCCTGTTTGGTTCAAAGGGAGGGGATGGAAGGGGAGGCGTTCAATTTTCATCGCCTCCAAAACCCCCCAATTTGGAGGGATAAAAAATGAGGGGATGAGAGGGATTTGAAATCCCTTCTTTGAGGCCCCACCTCTCCAATTTTTCATACCAAACAAGGAGATTGACTAATTTTTCATCCCTTCTCATCCCCTCCCCTCCAACCAAACAGGCCTTAAGTCTCAAATTAGAGTCAATGTGTAAATGAAGAAAACGCTTTTTAGAAAAGATACCTCCCACTAAACCTAATAATATGTTCAAATATGATAAGAAGCTTGTTTGAGAAAGCGGTGGAAAAGTACATTTACGTAAGTCAGGACAAAAATTTTTTCATAAATTTATCTCGTATATTATAAATCACATTGAAAAAGTAGTTTTTACCATTAATCTAAACAAACATATAATCACATAGTCATATCAAATATATTGGCCATTGGGGTGAAAATGCGAATAAATAAAGGATTGGAAAGAGAGAGAAGGAAAAGTGAGTGGAAGAGGGAAAGAGGAAAAAAGAAACAAGGTGGGGTTGGAGACAAAAAGGATAAAGAAGAAGACATCTAGCCAACATATTGACCCATCATTTTTTTGTCCATTTCCCTTCTTTCTATTTTGTCTATTCCTGCTCACCACTTCTTCATCTTTAATTCTCATCCTATGTTTATGTATCTCTTTCCCCTTTTCTTCATTCCTTTCGGTAAACTCAGAAAAGGCTTGTGTACATTAAAGAGTAATTAATTAAAGATGGATGTACAAATTAAACCGTACTCCATCTTGACCTAATTATAAGTAATATTTTCTCTTATAGGTTTGGTCCTATACGATTTTGTTCTTATTTACAATTTTTTTTTAGGAAGGATTTTGGTCCCTATTATAAGTCTACTCTTAGAATAATAAATGCGAATTTTATAATTTTGCTCATATTAATTGCAATAAACAAAAAAAAATTTATCTTATTCTTGAAACCATTTATAAATAACGGCAAAATTTGAAATTTAATCCATAATTAATGAATTAACTAACCCACCTGAGTATGTGAGAGTTAATTAATTGAGATTTATAAATATGACTAAAGTGGTATATAAACAACAATTTTGCTTTGTCTAAAAAATTTAATGCATTTTTTTCATTTTTTTCCCCATTAATTGCATGTTTCCCTTGTCTATTTTTCCCACTCATTCTCTTTCACTTATCATCTTTACAAATAAGGGTATATTTGGAAAAAAAATTATATCTCTTAAATATTCATTGCTTTTAACTAATTTTAACAACCCGTCGTTTTGTGTGATTTAATTAGTTGTTGTTTATAAAAAAAGACCAAGAGAGTGTATACATAAATTAGTTTGAATTCAGCCAAATTAATTAAAAGTTGAATGGAAAGGAGTGACAAATTCATATGAATTCGAGCTAGTGGATCTTTTGGTGAATGAAATAAGCAGTGCCAATGATTCATCTTGTAAATGATAAGCGTGCACCGATTTTTTTTTTTTTTGTTCTCGTACTTTTTAATTTCATTTTAATTTTTTATAATGCCATTAATTTACTGAAATTGACCAGTGAAATGTTAATATTATATGATCAGGATTCAGAAAGACGCCAAATATCGTGATTCATATGAGTTATGCAACAAGTTCGACCAGAATAGTCTTTGTCAAATGAGCTGCTAGTGCTGTGATCGTTTGAACTTTGAAGCAACATTTATGAGGTAAAAAAAACACTACATTGCTTCTTTGAATCATTCTTAATTTATGTAGTTCACTACTTGTTTTGTATATAATCCACCCCTTGTCTACATGTTAAGCAAAAAATATTTAATTAATTAATATTTGTACGTGTTTGTTGTCTTCATTCATAGTTAATGACATGTAGTACCACACTACTTATAGGCATGTTTGGGAGAGCTTATTTTGAGAAAATAAGCCCAATTTACGCAAACCGAGAAAAAACTCCTCTCATATACTTACCTCGTATACCGTGAATCATGAATTATAAGCACTTATTGCCCAAAAATAAGCTCTTCCAAACGAGCACATAATTGGAAGAGTTACCCTTGATTAGGTCAAAAAAAATTTAAATCTTACCAAGTCAAATAGCCAAATAAATAAATAAATAATGGCATGTTGTGCCCAGGGTTCCGGAACCCGGATCGGACCGGCCGGTCCGGCCCGGGAACCGGTGCCTAAACTGGTTTGGTCCGGTGACCGAACCGGTTCACTTTTTTTAAAAAAAGAAAGATTGATTTTTTAATAGTTTTTCTTAAAATTTCATATTAATAAGCCTAAAATATTCAATTTATCACCGATTTAGTCCCGGTTTGGCCCCAGTCTGACCCACTAACCCTTAACCCAGTACCTTAACTGGTTCAATACCCAATTCGAGTTTTAATACCTTGGTTGTGCCACCCCAATATCCAACTTGATTGATTATGAATTTAAATCAAATTAGATACACATGTTCTAATTGAATAATTAAGGATAAAAAATTTGCACATAGGTTTCTTGAAATTACATAGTTTCTTCGCAGGCAAAAAAAAAAAGAAATTACATAGTTTCTGCTTAAATTCCTAAAGGGAACTGTTTGAAAGGAACATAAAAAATTCTTGTTCAAAAAATAAGGCTACTCACTACAGCATATTCCTTGCAATTTTGTGCAGATTCAATTTATCTAGTAGAGATAAGCCAAAGAGAATAATTAAATGAAAAGGTACAAATTTATCAAAAACAGTGATTAATTCTCACAGCAAAAGATGCTTCATTGGAATGCTTATACAATGCCTGTTTAAATTATTTTAATCATCATAACCAACTTAACAGTACCAGAAGTTTTATTTCTTATTTATATTTGGAGAATGACATTACTCCCCCACTTGGAACAACAGTAAGGTGGCTTCACAATCAGTAGATCCATAAACAGCACACACTTTGAACAAACAGATAATTCCAAATTCTAAGATGATGAGTTAGATGCCATAATCATAATCATTCCCACAACTTAATTCACAATCAAAGATAATTTCACAGAAAAAACCTTCGCACTTTAAAGTCAATATCTAGCATCACAACCTCATATAGAACAAAGAATCAACCCTAAAAGCTTGTGCTCCACTGGGTTTATATTTGGACAATATATATACATGAATATATATCCTTTCCACTTTCACACGCCCATGGTTTCTTTCTTTTCTGGGTTAATACAACGTTTAATTTATGAAGTTTAACCCAATTTTGGTTTTAATCCCTCAAGTTTGAAATCAGTGATTTTAGTCCTTGAAGTTTGACTCAATTTTGATTTTGGTCCCTCAAATTTGAAATAGGTGGTTTTGGTCACTCAAATTTTAAAAGGACTTGATGGTCAGGTTATGAAACCCGGACTGAACCGGAAAGAAACCAAACCCTTTTCAAACTTGAGGAATCAATAGTTATAAACGGAATAAATTTGAGGGACAAAATCTACCAATTTCAAATTTAAGAGATCAAAACCAAAATCGGGTCAAACTTTAAGGACCAAAATCTCTGATTTCAAACTTGAGAGATCAAAATCAAAATCAAAATCAGATCAAACTTCAGAGACCAAAAATTATATTTACCCTTCTTTTTATTTTAACTGTTTGAAGTCATAAGTCAAAAGGTATATCAGAATTATTTTGGTTCTTTCGGATAATATAAGCCAAGAATTTACAAAGGCTATACCCATATCACAGCCTAAGCGACCTTTTTAGCTATATAATTCGCCACTTCTGCAAAAAAGTGGCAGCCTATGCTATGCTTTGTATTCCATGTAATCTCTCTCTCTCATCACCCACTTAAGTCTAATAAGTAAGTGGTCACCAACCATTGAAAAAGCTGAAGTCACCTTGAGATTCCTGACTTGGATAAACATTAAAAAAGACTAAACTATACCAGTCGAATCTTTAGGGAAAAAACAGAAAATGTTTTATCAATTTAGTCATTAGAAGAAAATCATCATCATTACAAACTTATGGAGTCAAATTTGTGATAATTACTTTCTAAAAGCTAAATTGATAGAACATGTAATATGTTTTTTTCAAAGCTCAAATAATAGCTAATGTACTTAACGACATGAAGTTATTATCTAAACTTTGTTTAGTTCTTTTTCTACACTTTGAAAACCTGGTCCTCCCTTTCTTTGGATTCCACATGATTACTCTCACCACTCTTTTGAATGAGAGAACCGTGTCCTTCTGCATCAAAGCTAGCATGAACGCTGTAGAGAACATATACAAGCACCGCGAAAGCCGAGAAGCAACCGAACCGGACATAGGACGCGCCGTCGAGTGAGCCAAGAAGGAACACATTGAGGAATATGGAGACAGAGGGAATCCACGGCATGAGCGGTACGCCCCAGAATTCGGGCTTTCGTGCTTGAGGGACCATGCAGTAGAAAATGTTCAATATTGCGATTGTGATGACACCAAAAGCAATAAGAAGTCCAAGCTTGGCCCTCCCATGGGGTACAAATATCCAAATGAGGGTGAACAAGAGAGAAGACAAGGAGAGTGAACAGAGGAAGGACAATGTCGGCCATGGATTTGTTGTTCCAGAAACCACATATCGTCTATAGATAACAGCATTTGCCACCATGTAAAAAACAAAGAGTGTTCCAATGGACACCATGTTGAGAAGGACATTGAGATCAGTGAAAAGGGCAATGGCAGCTGTTAAGATCCCTGAAAAAAGCAGATTTTGTGCCAAGAATAATAATATATGAGCAAAATCTGTGACACCTGAATGCTCAATTATTGTGTATTCAAAGTACATTCAATGGCCTACAGAGATAAGGGATTTCTAGCAAAGGGAAAAGGGGATGTGGGGAGTCAAAATGTGCAGAGAGCATAAAGAAGATGACAAAGAACACATCATTCGAGGCTAATAACTTTAGTAGAAAGCTAGCGGAAGAGAAGAGCTATATAAGGTGATGAACATGAGGCAGTGATTTCAAATTCCAATCAGGAGGAATATTTAACTCAGCGCAAAAGTGGTGGCAGAACCAATACAAACCACTAAGGCCATCCCCAGCATGTGAGATTCTTTTTTATTGTTCATATAGGTTGACATATTCGGCACCCTACTTTTCCACCTATAAGCCCTTGTTATAGATTAGAACTTAGTCCTTTCTAAGCTACGCTTTAGTGTTCACCGTCCTTTGCATCTATATCCCCAAGAATACAAACCCTTTAGTGTTTCTAATTATCATTTTTTTTTAACAAAATGTGACAATTATTAAAGGCTGTAGTAAAAAAATATTCAGATAATTACTTCTTTCGATAATATATCAAGACACCAATTGCTGAATATCATATTATGCCACCCATACTAAGTAATCTGAGGAGACCAACCCACAGAGTATTGGAATATGATATGCATCCACATGATATAAGCACTAACATCAGGTAGTGATGTTTACTTTAACTAATTTTTTTAATATCTATAAATTAGTTATCTGATTCTTATATTTAAAATCGAAAATCAGATAAAATAGCTTACTGAGAAGAATGATATACTGGGGCAAGGATACCCACAAATAAGCGATAAGCATCAGCATCATTATCAATTTTGAAAGGAAGCATGATGATGATATCTATATATATCTATTGGCATTGGCATTAATGACCAAGAACCTGGGTCTTATCATTACCAACAAACCAAAACCAACTTCCTGGATCACACAATGGAGATCCTTCACGTGGGTCCCACTTGATCACAAAATCAAGAACCATGGGTAAGCATTCAATGGCCACTAACAAACACTAAGCACAAAGTTGCTTCCGTAAAGAGCACGATGATAAAGGAAAACATAATAAGGCATACTATAGTATTTGCAAAAACTCTTTCAACTGATCAAAGACGTGTAAAATAGTGGATAACTTGACGGCAACGTACCAAGAAAAGCGGAGGCGTTGACAGGCGTGGAGGTCTTCGGGTGGACCCTAGCGAACCACGGAGGGACCACGTTGGACCGTCCGATGACGCACATGTACCTAGCCTGACCCAGCATTGCCACCAACAACGACGTCAAGATCCCGAAGCTCGCCCCCAGAGCTATCACTTTCGAAACCCATCCCCAGCCGTCCGATTTCCCGCTGAACGCCGCCGAAAACGGCTCATCAGGATCGATCTGCGTTCGGATACGGTTCCGGATCAGGCAATATTCTCATTCGGATCATCCATCCATATTCTACTAAATATCTTAAAAGCAGGTGTAAATTTGTTCTGTTATAAGCTTTTTTACATTTTGAAAGCTGAAATAATGACAAAAGCTTAATCAACTATTTTTTTGTTAAGGAACAAAAATATCCATACATATTTTTTTTAAAGTGCATCTATCACCATAAATTTTTTTAATGAAAAGTAATCATGAATTTTTGAAAAAGGAGAAAAAATGACACATGCGTTAAAAGTACAGTTAACTCTAATATAAAAATATCAAAATACCCTATCTAAAAATATATTAAGGAAAAAAATATCAATAAATTTTTTTCAAAAATACAAAGATACTTATAAATTCTTTTAAAAGTGTGTCTAATACCATAACCTTTTTTTAGATGGGATATTTTAATAATTTTATACTATAATTAACAGTCGTTAATTAATTTTAACAGAAATATCACTTTTATCCTCTTTTTAAAAATTTATGATTATTTTATCACATAAAAAGAATTTATGATGGAAAATACATTTTTAAAAAAAATTTATAGGCAGTACCCTTCTATCCTTTTCCTTTCAAATGACTAAACCTCATAAAGGCGAGATTATATTCCATAACCGAATACTTAAAGTACAAATAAAATATTTGCTGTCAACAAGTACAAATATTTCAAGATTAATATTTAAGTGTTGCATATGATTATTTTAAAAAGAAAAATAAATAAATAAAATTACCATATCGTAAGGAAGGAGCCTGGACATTGAAGCCGCCATGAGACAGTAGAGAATGGTGACGATGACGACAGATCCTGATACGCCGATGGGGATATCTTTAACGGGGTTTTGAACCTCTTCGGCCATAGTCGAAACGGCGTCGTATCCTATGTAACTAAGGTAAACCATGGCTGCCCCGTGGAACACACCCGAAGCTCCGTACGGGAAAAACCCGGATGGGTTTTCCGGGTTACCCGGCTCCGTAAAATTCTTCCAGTTCCCTCTCCAAAAGCCCATCAGGATCACAAACGCTATGAACAGAATGTGCAGCGCCGTCAATAGCATGTTCAGTACTGAACTCTCCCTCGTGCTGAACAAACAATCAAAATCAAACCAAATTCTTAATATGAAAGTGATGATGAGGCGAAGGAGAGCTTCATTGCGCTATAATTGTATATTCATGTTCTGTATTTATCGCCTTGTGTCGCGTTTCGTGTTGGTGTTAATAACGTAATGTGTTTTGGTGAGAGGGATATAATTACCTGTAGGAGATAATGACCGTGATGATTAAAACGACGGCCACCGCCACGACGTCGATCTCGTTGAAACCGTTCGGAAGAGAGTGAACGGTGATCCTCCATTTCGCGGCGGAGATGCCGATCACTGTGCCGAAATAGGCCGTTAATCCTCGGGAAACAGCGGCATTTGACAGTACGTAGTCCATCACGAGGTTCGCACCGGTAATAAATGCAGCGAACTCGCCTGTCCGATAAAATCGAACGGAAATTTTTAAATCAGAGGATAATCATATATATGAGGATTAATTCAAGAATTGAATAGGAGTTATGATTATGGTAACGTTGATAATAATGATTGGGGAACGAACCGAAGGTGACGCGGAGGTAGCTGAAGGCGCCGCCGGCGACAGGCATGTCAACGGCGAACTCGATGTAGCAGAAGGCGGAGAGGAGGGAGCAGAGGCCGGCAATGGCGAAAGAGATAACAACGGCGGGTCCGGCAAAAAGACGGCTGGCGTGGCCGGTGGTGACGAAAACTCCGGCACCGACCATACCGCCGATTCCAAGGCAGACCAAGTCATACCACCGGAGGGTCCTGCGCATCTCGGAGCCGGAGCGAGCTCGTACCCTGCTCATCTCTTCATAAGAAGTAGAGAGAGAGAAAGCTCGTCGAGCGAACCTTGTTGGAGTGTGAGAGAGGGCTTGGAGATAGGCTGAGAAGCTGGAGAATGATGAGCGGTGGCTCGCCATTACGTCACTCTTTGCTCTCTCTCTCTCTGCGTTGGTTATGGAGGAAGGAGAAGACGATGATGAAGAAGATGGGCTGCCTCTAACTTCAGTTATAAAGGCTGCGCGGATAAATATATAAATAAATATTTGCTATAAAATGATATATATAATTATATATATAAATATCGCGTCTGTAAAGTTTCTCTCCTTTTATTTTATTTTACTTTTTCTTTTACTCCTATATTTCTTTTTAATTTTTCTTTAAAAAAAAATTTTCGTAAATACCTTATTAGAAACATATTTGTTAAATGAAATTTTTGGATGCAAACAATCTTTCATGTATATAAAAAATCTTTTTTTGTGTTCAAACAATTTTCTATGTGTTCGATATATCTTCTTTATATAATATTCATTTATGTTCGAATAATCTTTTCTTATATGCAAAAAAATCTTCTTTTAAATATGTCTCCTTTAACAAATAAATTTCTAATTAAGTATTTATAGGTAATTCTCACTTCCTCTTTTAGTATGTTATTTTTATAAATTACTCTATTCCTTTCTTAATAGCATATGATACTTATATAGAAGTTCTTTATTAGTGTCTAATGTAAAACACTTTATAAAATTTAGTATATAAGAATTACTAGTACTTTTAGAATCATCCTCAAATGTAATTAGTTTATTTAAATTACATGATTAATTTTAAAATTCAAATGTATAAATTAATAATTTTAATTATGAAAAATTTGTGCAATAATATTTTTTTCGAAAAATAAAGTCTCTTAACCAATTTTTTAAATGTGCGATCTGGTTAAAAATATTTGATAAATAAGATCAAGTATGAATTTACTTTATTTTAATTAATACTTCTAAATGGTTTGAATTAAAACTCATAACTTAAATACGAAATTTCAAGTTAGAAAAAAAATACTAAATTTCGAATTTAAATCCATTTGAATGGGGGGAAAAATCTTTAGAAAAAGTTATTCCAATTGAATCTGATAATATTGGAATATTATCAATTAGATTACCATATCAAATGCACATTGAAATTTGTATCAAATTTCACTTTTCTACTATCAAATGACTATTAAATAAAAAAGTGCAGTGAGATGATTTGGTGAAACAAAAGATGACTTCAGATTTAGTAAAAGTGTTTTCTTATACACTTCATAGTTTGCTATTTTTGAGTAAAAGTCTAAATATCACAATTCTCAAAGTATTATAATATGCCTAAGAATACGCAAAACGGGAAGAAGACATTTATTACAAAGACTTTAACTAAATGGTTTAAACTTTCCCTTGCGAGTTCGCGGCCGAAAATGAGAACCGTGGCGCACGGAGCCTTGCGGGAATGCACAAGGAAGAATTATAAAATTACGAGGTCAACCAAAAATAGGAAAGTAATCATAAAATAAGTCTCACTAATAAATGAATATTATGAATGTATTATTATTTTTTATACTAAAACTTATTATTATTGTTGACACGCTAATTAATTATTGTAAGACTTTTTAGTAATTATATTCTTATTTTGAGACTTTATAATAAGTCTCCCTATACACAAAGGAGTAACTAAGTATTTCTATGTGGAAAAAAAATACTCAAAATTAGGAGTTAGATAATTTATATATAGAAATTTAAAAAATTATTTAACTTATTTTTTTGCATAGGATGTGTGTTGGCGTACATGAGAAACTACTTTGTTGATGGAAATCTCGCTTAATAAGTATAATTAATAGGGACATTTTGGGGTAAAAATTAAAAATATTAATTTAGGAGATAAAGTGGATTAAGATTTTATATTTATTAAGATCAAAACAAACCCCTTATGTAACAAAAAAAAAACCCTTAACTAGTTCATGCATTTAGAATAAGATAAAATAATAAATATACATAAATTTTGAAGAGATTGAATTTGATAAATTTAAAATTAGTCATAACTAATATTATTTGTTACTATCAATTTTATATGTTTATTTATGCCAAATTCCTTAACTTGTTTTTTTTTTTTTTGAATTACTTCCTCTGGTATCCTACATCCGAAGATGCAGACTAATCCGGAGTCACCCCTAAGGAGGGACTTCCCAGGGATCGAGCCCAGGTGGCGGGAGGGCATCTTGCGCTCCCTTGTCTCAACCACCGGACCAAGCCCAATCAATTAGTTAAGATCTGGCTAGCACTGAGTAGTCATAAATTCAAAGGGGTTCAGTCACAATGTAATACCCCGAATTTTGATATTTGAAGTTAGAGAATAAGCCTAAATTAAGTGGACTATTAAGCCCTAGTTTATTAGATGTCCTAAATCTATTCTCTAATGTATCTTATATGTTTGGGGCATTAAAGAAAATAAAATGATTAATTTTGAAGAAAATGATTATGCTTACGATGAAATTGCTTATGATACGATGAGTTTGTCATATGATTTTGTATGACCGAATAATGAGCAAAAATTATGAAATTTTACAAGGTGAAATTAGACATCATAAGCTTTAACTTGATAGGTTATATGACTCAATTAGAACTATATACAAAATGATATGAATTTTTGAAGTCAGCACAGAAAAACTGTGAAGTTTCTGGAACAACATGAAAAGATTGAAATTTTGGGGATTGTGTGCTTCCATCTAGCAAAAGACTATAGTTTTCCTTGAAACTAAACTCAATATAGGTTATATAGCCTTTATAATCACTCCAATTCGATTTTTCTAGAATTATTTATGATTTTTCAAAGTTTGAGCAGAAAATCTTCCAAATTGCCAATTGTTGCGATTTTTGGAAAAATAAATAAATTATTATAATGTTATAAGATATCATAATAAAAGGTCATCATCTCCTTCATGCTCCTCAAAACTGACACCATTTCAGATATGAAGAGAGAGGAAGAGAAAAATTGTAGAGAGAGGAAAGGAAGAGAAAAAACTTATAAAGGTAAGTGCTTTATTCGGTAAATCGGTTCTTAATACTTATAACTCCATTCTTAAGCTTCCTTTACATATGATTTAAGGTTTGGAGTCTCAAATTTGGATGTTTGGCACCTAGAGTTTTCAGCCATATCAAGGGAGAGCCAGTGGGAGCTTGAGGTAACTTCTAAACTTTTGTATATTGACTATTTCATCCATATCTCTGCTTGTATAGTGATGTATGTGATTGCTTTATTTGATTGTGTAGAACATATTTGAATAAATGAAGCTCTATTTCTATTTTCGCTGTGGCCATAGTTTTGTTACATGAAACATTGAGCATGCAGAAATGTCATTATGGGGTATACATCTAATTAAAGCTAACATATCATACACATAGCATCTATCATGTACACATTATGGTATCTGTTTCCTACTGAAATTCTCTCGAATTTCACCTTCCCTTACCAAAAAATTAGACAGGTGAAAACAAGAAGTGTACTGAAAGCAAAGAAGAGAACTGTATGAGGAGATTGCAATGGTGGAACAAAGACGGGAAGATGTCTCTGTTTCACTGTGATGGGTTTAGATACCCTAGAGTCCTGTGCGGTTACAAGGTTTGTAGATATTCTGTGCAAACTCCTATGGGAAATTTCTGTAATCATGCATATGTTATCAGTATATTTATGTTATTCCTGTGTTGTTCACTGAATTGCATATCGTTTTCCGCAACTACTCTGGTAAAGGTGAAATTAAAATAATGGTGTGACACACAACACCAAGGTTGAGAAAAATTATGTTCGCAAAATATAAAGTTCAATGAAGTAAGGCACTAAATTTTGGTGAAAAAAATGTACTCCCTCCAATTCTGATAGGGTGCTTATAGAAGAATAGCTTGATTTAGAATATAAGTCATTTGTAAAATAATTGATACCCATTTTTCAGTTTTGTCCATATAATTAATGATCATTTTCAATTTTACCTGCTTACTAAATTATCAAACACATTTTGTAATAAAGGTAAAAATGAAAAAAAAAATTTTAAACATATTTAATGAGTTAATTGTTACTTATTATTTTCCATAAATTAGTAAAAATACTTCATATCATGGGCTGAATGAAGTAGTATAATATTATAATGTATTAAAACAAAAAATTGTCTTAAATAGTTTAGTTACAAAGAAAACAGTTTCCCTGATAACAGGGAATCTAGTTCCAAGATCAGAGAATTGACCATAGTCATTCATCAGGGGGAGAATTGACCATAGTACTGTGTTCAAACACATATATCGAGACTTTGACTTATCCAATAACTTCTTCAGTTCCAAATACTAAAAAATTATTTTAATTAATTCATGAAATAAAAAATATATATGCTGAATTTTTGTAATTAATTAATATATTAAAAAATTTATGAAATTTTTTTAAAAGTAATTCTATTTGTTCATGTTCCTTTTTATAAGCAATAATTACCTAAAATAAACAAAATAAACTAGCGGTTTAAATTATGTTAAAAATAATGAATGTATAAAAATGTAAAAAAAAATTCAATTATATCCGTATTTATAAACAAAATATAAGAGAGAGAATACTAAAAAGTTATGAGAGATAATGAATTATTACATGCAAGAAAATTAGTGGAGTATAATTTTTGGTGAGTGTGGGATAATTAACACTAATATAAGGATATGTATTTAATAGGGATAAAAATAAAAAAATACTTTAAATTTTCAGACACAAAATAATATTGCTTATATTAAGAATTTAGTTCATGAGAATAAAAAAACCGCTTATAAATAGAATGGAAGGAAGTGTCATTTAATAATTAAAATTTGATACACAGGTAAAAATATTGCGGGGTGGAAACAAATAGAGATGTTCTGGAAAGAGACAAGAAATAATGAAACCTCGCGTTTATGGTGAAATCAAGACATTTAAATAAATCTTATATTTAGGAATAAAATAAATACTACCTCCAATTTTAAATATAGAATAAAGTTTGTAGTGTAATTTACACTATAAATTTTATCCTATATTTAAGATCAGAGAAAATATATTAAAATAACTAAAGTTATTATATGGATTGTGATAATATATTTAGTTTTGAATACGTAATCGTACCATCGGCCATTCACTCTATCAAAATAGGTTGGACAACTTAATTCCTTTCTTCTTCTTTTTTTAAGATCAAAATGCATTAAAAGATAAGATTAAATGTAAGTACATCAACTTCATCAACTTCTTACAATCATGTGTGGGCATGATTGCAGAATATTAAAGACATTATAATGAAGAAAATTAACACAGACAACATTTGAGAAATCAAAACATTTAAGATAAAAATTTGGAAAAATTACACTTAAGTCCCAAAGAAAAAAAGAAAAATGAAAGAATGGTCCCTTAAAATTGTAAAATAAAAAAATGGACCTATGAAATTGTCAATACCTGCTCATGGAGTTGTCAATGACCTGCTCATGGAATTATCAATAGGATCATTTTTTTTATTTTGCAATTTTAAGGGATCATTTTTTTATTTACCTTCTTTCTTAAGACTTGAATGTAATTTTCCCTAAAAACCTATATACGTGTGAACCGCACAAGTTATCATGAGCTCATACATCCTTATCTCTTTTTTAATAGGGTGAAGGTGTAAAAATACCTATAAATTTTTATTAAAAGTGTTTCCAACACTAAATACATTTTGAAGGTGCAAAAATACGCATCAGTATTCAAAGTGGAAGTAAAAATATCAACACCGTTAAATTTAGCCTAACACTGTTACATATACACATGCAAAAAGAGTGTGATGTAACAGTGTTAGGCCTGTCCAAAAAAAAATGTTAGGCCAAATTTAAAAGTGTTGACATTTTTACATCCATTTTGAATGTTGATGTATAATTTTGCATTTATAAAATTATATGATGCGGGACCTATTTTTAGTAAAATTTTATTAGTATTTTTATTCCTTAATCCTTTTTATTATTTTAAGGTACATAAGAGACTTTTTATTATAAATACCGCAACTGTGCATAAAATATGGAAGAAGAAGACACTAACAATAAAGGAAAGGGCAAACAGAAATTAAATAAGCGGTGCGTCTTTTTATATGCGCCTGTTTGGGTAAAAAAGAAAAAACACCACTTTTGATCCCTAAAATCATAGTTTACTAAACAAAAGAGCCAAACACTAAGAACATAAATAATGAATATTAAGATGACATGTGAGCGTTATATGTATAATAATTATTAGGAAAAAATACAATGATTCCTCCATAAATAAATGTAATCATCAAGAAAAAAATCTCAAGACCAATACGGAGCATGCGAGGATGTTGTTAATGAGTGATCTGTAAGCATATTTCGATAATGTCCCGTTTAGTTCACGAAATTGGAGAGAATGTAATGTAATGAAGATTACATGAATTTGTTTGGTTCGTTATCCAAGAAAGATAATGCATATACATAAAAACGTTTGATTGGACTACATGAAACATGAGAATATATGAAAATAATAACAAGAGACAAAATTACCCATATTCACACACCTACACATATATATAACGCATACGTTGGGTTCATGGTAATTTTTCATTTTGTTCAGTGTACATGTTGAGTTCGTAGTAACCCATTTAATATTTAATGGTGGAAATATTATGTCGTGTACATATTGGGTTCATCGTAATTTTTAATATTTAATGGTGAGAATATTATTAAATGGGATATTTTAATTTTTTTTACTATGGAATATAATTTTTTTAAATTTTTAATGGGGAATATGTTTTAAATCTCTATATTGTTTTTTTAATATTTAAGAGCGCTTTTGGGTTGATGAATTTTGGAAATTCATATGGTCTATTTCTCTTCCTTTAGAGGATCTTCTTTTAATTTGAAAGATTTTGAATGATGCACTACCTTCAGTGGATATCCTTAATAGGCACCATCTTCCTATTCAAGGTAAGTGTTTATTTAATTGCAACCAAGAGGAATCTTTAGAGCATCTGTTGGTAACTAGCCCTTTCTCAAGAGTTGTATAGTTTAGAGCCCTTTTAATATGTTGCCAATTTTTAAATCTTGGCTTAAAAGGGCTCTTGTCTAGCTTCTTAAGGATGGATTTTTGAAGGAAGTAACTCATATTATTAAACTCATTTCCGTATTATGGATAAATAGAAATCAATTATTTCATAAAAGAAAGAAGGTTGATCCAATTACGATAATCAATGAAATTAAAGTGGCATCCTCCCTAAGTATTGCACCCTTTTCATGTAAGGACATTGTCAATATCAACAATCCTCGAGCTTCTAATGTTACTTCTCTTTTAATCAATATCCCTTCGAGTGGTTGGAGCAGTATTGTTGATTTTTCGCAATCTGGTGCTTCTCAAATACTAAAATTTTTCATTTGTTATCAAGGTCAATCAGTGCAGTGCATGCAGTGAAAGAAAACAATTTCAATAAGTCAGTTGGCAATTACAGGATAGAAAGTATCATTGACCTGAATTGTTAAATGCTCCCTTTTTAACTTGGATGAAAAGGACCACTAACCTTTTTTTGCTACAGGAAGAAATGGCTTCATAAAGTAGAGAATTGGAAGCAACATTCAGATATAATTCTTCAGGATATAAGGAATTTATTAGATCTATTTCATTTTCAAAAAACAGTTATAGTGTCAGGAATTAGTTTTCTTGTTCTTGCTTCTCTGCATTCATATCCTTGTTTTAGTTGCAGAGTATTAATACATAACATCATTTGATATTTTAATGAAATTTGGTCTTTATCAAAAGATAAAAAAAGCCTCTATGGGTGAGCACTTTGGCCAATTTAAAAAACTATAATGATAATAATATCTTTTTCACTTAATTACATGATGTCTGCATTCCCATTCATCATTTCCAGCAGTATAGTCCTGATTACATCATTTGTAATCAGGATTACAAAATGAAATCCTCTATACATTACAAAAGTTCAACCAAACATCGTAATCAGTTTATTGTATGAAGATTACATGTAATCACTTTCATGAAATCGAACCAAAAAGGGTATAAATGTTCTTTGAGCTTGGAGACATACCCTGACACTAATATATCCCTGAGACCGAATTTACCTAAACTTTAATGGTACCAAAAGGAAGCGTGGGAGGTGTTAAATCATAAAAACAGTCCATACACTTAGCCCACATAACAAGGCCCAAATCCACCAATTGTGTTTTAGAATACTCTTCTAGGGCTACGTGTATAGTAATTCATACAGCACATACTATTCAGTGCATATAAATACATAGCTATAATACACCATTATTAATGCAATGGGACTATTCAATATTCTGTTTCCTTTTTGGTTTCTGTATCTTTTTATGGTATCAGAGCTGCAGCTTTCCATTGCTACAAGTTTTCTTGATTTTCGAAAATGGCATCACCAATGCATTCAACGGGTTCTACTCACAGTTCTCCTTCCTTTCAAAACATCAATCCTACATCTTCTCGCTCTCATCTTTCTTCTATTTCTTCTGCTTCACCGTCTCACTTCATCTCTATAAAATTAACAAATGAAAATTATACAATCTGGAAAGCTCATATGCTTCTTTACCTCTATAGACAAAAGCTCTTCTCCTCCTCCACCACAGCTTCTTGATGACAGTTACTTAAACCCAACTTATGAAGATTGGTACCAGAAGGACCAATATATACTCTATGTTCTCATCTCGTCCTTCTCTGAGCCCTTGATTGGCCAAGTGGTCAAATATAAGACGGCACAATCAATGTGGTTTGGTCTAGAACGTATGTTTACTTAAAAATCCCAGGCTCGATTTCTTCATCTTCATAACCAACTTGCTACTCTAAAAAAAGGTTTTGAGTCAATTTCAGAGTACTACAAACGAGCAGCTCTATTAGCAGAATCTCTCAGTCTTGCAGGAGAACTAGTTGATGACCATCATTTTATTGCTTATCTGCTCAATGGCGTTGGATCTGATTTTGAATCAATAGTGCCTCTTTGACAACGAAAACAGATATACTATCACCAGAGGATGTACTGAGTTATTTACTCATCCATGAAGCTCGATTATCTAGTCTTCATGTTGTACCAGAAATATCAGCAAATGCTGTTACTAGACAACCAGCTAACTCTTATCCTTCACCGTTTTCCCAAGGTTCCTTCAGAGGCAGAAGCCGTGGTGCAAGAACCTTCAATTTTTGAGGAAGTCGAGGAAGATTTGGTAGAGGCAGAAGCCGTTCTTCCAACTATTTTCCTTCCTCAACTTCAACACAGGAAAATTACTGTCACTTGTGTACTCGTTTCGGTCATATTGTTCAAATTTGTCCTCATAGATTTGATCATGCTTACCAAGCTCCTCTACCTCCTTCTTTGGCTGAAGCTCACAGCACATCTGTGTACAATACTCCTGATAATGACTAGTATTTTGGCACATGGGTGACTCACCATATAACCTCTGAGTTGTCTCACCTCAACTTGCACTCAGAACCGTACAGAGGCAATGAGCAGGTTCGTATAAGTGATGGTTCAATGACATCAATAGCTAACACTGGCGCTGGCATTCTACCTCTCCCAACCACACCTAGTAAACATAACAACTATCTTCTCTCTGACCTTTTACATATTCCTTCTCTCTCTAAGAACTTAATTGTTGTATCTAAATCTTGTCTGGACAATAAAGTTTATTTTGAATTTCATTCTTCTTATTTTCTTTTGAAGGACCTCATCACCAAGAAAACTCTCTTCAGAGGTCAAAGTAAGCATTTGCTCTATCCTTCTACTTCTTTAACACCGCAGGCATGTTTTGGGATCAAAACTTCATCAGATAACTGGCACGCTAGGCTTGGACATTCAGGTTATAGACTAGTTTAGCATGTTCTCTCTAAATATTCCCTTCCCATATCTTCCAATCATTTTTCTACTTCTTGTTCAACTTGTCGTCAATCAAAGAGTTATGTATTATGTAACACCCCGAATTTTGATTAAGGGATAATGATAATTATTGTGAATGATTTTGTAAATCAAAATCGATTTAAGATATGAATTGTTATTAGAAATGCCCAACACCTTGCATTTTAGCTTAATTATGTGACAAAGTAATTATTTAGGCTAAATATAGGGGTAAATGGCGCATGGAAGAAGAAAACGAATTTAATTCTGTGTTATATGGCAATTACAGTTATTATGCCATAATCAGTGGAGAAATTGGAAGAATGGAAAATTATCGGTTAATTAGTTAGTGATTAATTACTAACTAAGAAGAAATGAGGAGTGTGATTAAATGGCTAATGGAATTAGTTAGTGTAACTAAGTGGAGGATTAATTATGAGGAGATTGCATGAGAGAGTGATATGTGGCATTGTTGTGAATGCATGAAGGGAGTGGTTGGATCAAAGTCAACTAAGCATGGTCTCATCATTTCTCTCTCCCCCTTCCCTCCTACAATTCAGCTAAATTGAGCATGGGAGTCCCAAGAGATCATCATTTTATCTCCCTCCTCACACTCAATCTCCCTTATTTTCTCCCTCTCCCTCTCTATTATGTGTATGGGGCAAGGGAAGGGCAGAATTTCTGCCTTCATGTTTATCATTTCACCCACTCTTTATCCCTCTTCTCCCTCTCTCATGCGTGTAGCCATTGGAGACCAAGAAGGAGAAAGAACTCTTGCAAAAGGTAAGAATTTTGACCCTCCTAATGACCTCTAGTGCAAAAACTCTCTTCTTCAATCTCGTTCCCTGTGTTAAGAGCTTCAATGCTATGGTTTTAGATTTATCATTGATGGTGATTTGAACTCTCAAGGAGATATAGAGTTTGGAGAATCAAAGAACTCCTTTAGAGAAAGTTGAAGAGGTGAGTGATTTGAGCATTTTAATAAAATTTTTGTAGTCATTTGGTTAAGTTGGAATTTCTAGGAGTTTAGCCCTATTTTCGAAAATTAGGGTCTTGTGGTGCTTGAGTTGTTGTTCTCATGGATATGATGTTTTGAGATGCATCTTAGATAGATAAAATTTGATTGAAGCTTAAATGCCAAGTTTGACAATTTTGGGATTTTTGTTGAATATATGCCAAAAACAGAACATATAGATGGAATGAGAATTTGGTTGTTTTGATGGTTCCATTGTGTTCCTTGTGGAAAATTGTGTGGAAGTAGTGTTGGATATGAATTTGGAACCATTGGGAACTTAGTTTTAAAAGTGGCAAGTTTTGGTTAGTGAAAAATTCTGTGGGGGCAGTAGTTTTGCATGGACGTTTTAAAATAGAAAATGATGTTGAAAAATTCTGTAACTTTCCAGTCTTAAATTTCACTTACCAAGCTTCAAAATGGACATATATTTCATGTCATTTCGATTTGTGAGTTAGGAGTTATGACTGTCCAAAGTTTGATGTTAAATCTGGGAACAATTCTGGAGCAATGTGGACATTTCTTAAATTCTGTATTTGTGTGGTGATTTCTGATAATGGTCCATATTTTTCTAGTAAATAGGACTTAAATATATTTCAATAGGCTTTGGGATCACCTCATTTCTATTTTTCTAGAATTAGTTATGATTTTTCGAAGTTCAGCCAAGAAACAGAATTTTCCTAGCCGCAGCCAGAAACCTTCTGTGCTGTTTCTGGCCGCAGCCATAAATTTCTTGGCTGCAGCCAACCCCTATTGTCAGCACATTATGATTTTGAAAAGTGGTTTCAAACCTAATACTTCCCAACACTTTAGGCATTTGTTTGAGCTTCTAGTAGTCACCTAAGGGACTTTAATGATAACCAAAACTAAATGTTTTGAAGTCATTTGAGTATTAGATTAAGTGATAACGCGTCGTCCTTAATTATGACTATAGGATTCGATATATGCCCGGAACGTATAAGGCCTACGCCTGATCAAGGACGGAAAGAACAAGGTAGTGACACTTTATTCTATATCATATGTAATGCATTGCTTGTATGTATTAATCATTGAATGAGCGAGGGGACGTGGTGAGAGCCCGGCCTTGAATATTGTTGAAAGGACGTGGCGAGAGCCCGGCCTTGAATATTGGACATGGCGATAGCCCGTCCTTGAATATTGTTGTGGGGATGTGGCGGTTAGCTTGGCCTTGAATATTGATATGCTGTATTGTGATATATGCTTACTTACTATGTTTAATTATGCATCATATACTTAAATTGTTACTACTGGGATTCTTTTGAATCTCACTCTTTCCAAATAACATTTTTAGCTAAGGCAAGTGGATCTCGAGACAAGCAAGTGAACAAGGACGACTAGGATTGCTGATGGTAGTTTTAGTTTCTTTTTTATTTTTGGTTATCATTTGGACAACTGTATGTATATATTGGATCGACCATAGGTTTGTAGTTATTGTGTAATCCCGATATAGGAAATTGAGATGGGTGATGATGCCCTATAAAACTCTTGGATTAATGATATTATCCCGGGTGAATGACGAGAATTTTGTTAATACTTTGATATTGTATATGTGACAAACCAAACAGGCCAATTATTTTTATTTAAAAATGAATGGATATCATATTGTACAAGTGTTGCAAAAAGTTTTTAATTATCCCGGGTCTCTTATTCAATTATAAAAAATATTTGAAACACTAACCATGGCCTCGATGACGGCGGGGGTTACAAAGTACCCCATCCCTCTTCTCCCTACCGTTCCCCTTCTCCTTTATTTCTTGTATTTAGTGATGTTTGGGGCCTGCCCCTATTTTGTCTACTTTTGGTTTTCGATATTATGTCTCCTTTGGTGATAATTACACAAGGTTTACTTGGTTTTATCCTTTAAAATCAAAGTCTAATATTACTCTTGCCTCTCTCTTTTCAAAAGCATGTTGAAAATTTATTTAGCACTAAAATAAAATTTCTCCAATTTGATGGTGGTGGTAAATACAAAGCTTTACACAAAACACTTCAATCTCTTGGCATTAGTCATCGTATTACTTGCCCCTACTCTCACCCTCAAAATGATTCTGTTGAACATAAGCATGATCACATTGTTGAATCTGGTTTAGCTTTACTCAATCATGCTTCTCTTCCTTCTTCCTTCTGGGTTTATGCCTTTGCTACTAATGTTTATTTAATAAATCGTCTTCCTTCAGCTACACTTCATTACAAATCGCCATATTAACTTCTTTAATATCACAACCCTGACTACACCTTTCTCAAAACTTTTGGCTGTGCATGCTGGGCGAATTTCATCCATACACCAAAAATAAGCTGGAGCCTAGGTCTACTCAATGCATTTTTGTTGGTTATGCTTATGACTATCATGTTTATCTCTGCTTTGATCCCAAAACATGCCGCACCTACATCTCAAGAGATGTGGTTTTTTATGAAGCTTTTTTTCCTTATCCAAATCAACAGCCCACAATGCCCACCTCCACAACTCCCTCATTTACATTCCTGTTCAACACTAATTCTCCACAACCCACTACTACTTCTTTTCCCTCCCACACAACCCTACTTTGGCCCAACACTCAAGCCCAACTTCAGTCCACTGACTCAACCCCAATTTCTCCTACTCGATTCCCCTCTCTACCCTCTTCCCCATAATCTTCAGCCTCTACATCTTCACCCCAATCCATCCCTTCCTCTTCACCATCTCCTCCCCCCTCCTCGTCAACATCCCATGATAACTTGAACCCAAACACAATCCCTTTATCCTAAACTCTTTACTGATGGAACCATTCCTTGGCCACCTCACTCTCATCTCACATCTCTTCCCACCTACACGAATGTTTCAGCTGCCGATTCATCATCTGATGTGCCTCTGACTCTTGCCTCTACTCTTCGGTCCCCTGAGTGGTGTTCTGCCATAGAAGACGAACTCCATGCCTTACTGTCTACCAATACCTGGACTCTTGTTCCTCGGCCCAAAGACAAACATGTTATCAGCTTCAAATGGGTTTTCCGTACTAAGTACCACTTTGATTATTCTCTTGACAAGCATAAGGCTAGGCTTGTGGCTAAAGGTTTTCATCAAGTACCTGGTATTGACTACAATGATACCTTCTCTCCAGTAATCAAACCTATTACTATTTGGCTTCTTCTTTCTTTAGCTGTCTCTAAAGGCTGGTCAATTCGACAACTCGACATTCAAAATGCTTTTCTTCATGGATCACTTTTTGAAGAGGTATATATGTCTCAACCACCTGGGTTTAAAAACTTTGTTTTCCCTCATCATGTCTGCAAACTACACAAGTCAATCTATGGTCTTAAGAAGCCACCAAGGGAGTGGTTTTCTAAATTGAGCACCTGCCTCACACAACTTGGATTTATCCCTTCAAAATCTGACACCTCTCTATTTCAAAGTCTCAAGTTCCTCTGTTATGCATATTCTAGTGTATGTGGATGACATTCTTATTATTGGGTCAAATGATTCAGCAATCTCCAACCTTATTTGCACCTTGGGACAATCTTTCCCTGTCAAAAATCTAGGCACACTGAACTATTTTCTTGGTATAAAGGCTAATTTTGTCACTGATGGTTTATTTCTCTCCCAAAGAAAATATATATTTGATTTGTTGCAAAAAAACAAATATGCATCACTGCAAACCTGTTAGAACTCCTATGGCAACTTCCACCAAGCTATCCTTAGCTAATGGACAACCTTTTTCCAATCCTTCTCTCTACATAAGCATTGTAGGCAGTCTTTAATATCTCTCCTTCACCAAACCAAATCTTTCCTATACTGCTAACAAAGTGTGTCAATTTCTACATTACCCATTAGACACTCACTGGAAGGCAGTTAAACGTATTTTACATTATCTGTGAGGAACACTGGATTTTGATATTTTTATTCAAAAATCTACTTCTCCTTTACTAATTGCGTTTGTTAATGTGACTGGGTTGGATGCCCTGATGATAGACGATCTACATGAGGGTTTTGTGTTTTCTTTAGCTCAAATCTTATATCATAGAGCTCAAAGAAACAACAAATTGTTGCTCATTCTTCTACAGAGGCAAAATATAAATCTCTTGCTTTGGCAACCTGTGACCTCATGTGGATACAAACTCTTCTTAAAGAACTAGGAATTCCTCTCTACACTGCCCCAATTATGTGTTGTGACAATATTGGAGCTACTTACGTGGCTGCTAATCCTATCATGCACTCACGAACCAAACATGTTGAACTTGATTATCATTTTGTCAAAGAACGTGTTGCAGCCAAAACATTAAATATCACATTTCTCTCATCCAAAGATCAATTAGCAGATGTATTCACTAAGCCTCTCAATGGAACTTAGTTTGAAATGCTAAGATCAAGTTTCACCGTCATCTCACTGCCATTCAACTAAAGGGAAGCTGGTAACATTGAACTTAAAAAAACTTTCCGAGCAACCTCGCTCTTCAGCGAAAACTTCATAGCGAATTGCACATTAACCTTCAATTTTTTAATAGTGAATGTTAGTTTTTTAACAGTATGAGGCAAAATTGCCACGTTTTGAAATATTTAAAATGACATTGAACTTAAAAAAACTTTCAAGACAATTTTACTCCTCAGCGAAAACTTTCAGAAAAAATTTAGTGCATGTTTGGCATAGTAGTATCACTGATAGACGCACGATAATAGTGGGGAAAAAGCACTTCAATGAATTTTAGGCGTTTAGGAACACTGTATGCATAATTGTGCTTTTATGAAAGAGCCACGATAACTTATAAGCTCAAATTTGGTGTTTTTATGATAACTGTGGAGAGAGAAAGCAGTGATTTTGGAAGAAAATGGCCTCTTTGGCAAATGAGAGAGGGGAGAGTAAGAGTGCTCTTGATATATGGTACCACTCTGGTCCTATTTATAAGTCCATTTTAACAAAAAAAAAAAATCCTTATTATAAGTTTAATTTCAAGGTAAAAAATGCATTGTTTACTTTTTTTCAATAGCAGCTTTTTGAGAGGAAGCTCAAAAGTTTAGCTTGTCTAAAAAAAATCACTTCTATCACCGTCAATCCAAACATAAATCACATTTATAATGTGACTTTTATCCTATCTGATTTTTATAAAAATCAGATTAAAAAAAAAGTAACTTCTGTGATCGCTATCCCACACAGCCCTTATATCTTAACAAGGAAAAGTTAATTGTACTTTTTCTAAGGGGGCAATATTGGAGCAAGGACAATAACTTAACTAATAAGTTGGGTCACGGGGTGCAGGTGATGAATGTGGTTGACTAGGAAGGGAGGAGCTTGCTTGCACGCATGATAGTGAGATTATTACATGAGAAGCGTTATGGACCATTTTTGTTTTTTTTTAAAGCTAGAAGCGGTTTAACGACACGTGGCACTGGATCTCACCGTTCTCTCTCGCTACCCGACATCCGTAGCCGCTTCAAACATTTTATCATCCAGCCTTGGTTCCTCTCTTTTCTCTATTTAAAAACAAAAAACATTTCATCTTCTCCCCTATTTTAAGTTTTATGACTTATCAATTATAAATGAAAGAATTGTTATCGATAAATTATATTCCCTCCGATTCTAATTATAAGATAAAATTAACTTTTCTGAAGAAATTAAGGAAGCTAATTAAATTACTTTAGAGTATTTCTATTTTTATTTTTTTCTCCAAACTAATTAATTTTACTAATAAACTAATATATAATCTAAGGATACTAAAAATATAAATACTCTAAAATAATTTAATTGGTTTCCTTAATTTCTCAAAAAAAGTCAACTTTATCTTATAATTATGACCGGAGGTAGTAAAATTTTTTTGATATTTTTTTTTATAATTGGAATATTAGTGTGATTTTCCCTTTTCCCTTTTTCCTTTTTCCAACATCTCTCCCTTGTTTCTACTCATGCAACTGCAAATTTTAGATGAACCTTTATATTTCTAAGGGCTTGTTTATCACGAGGGCTTGTTTATCACGAGGGCTTGTTTATCACGAGCGGAGTAGAGGGGAGAAAAAGTAAGAGGAGGAATTTTTTTTGGGTAAAGATGCAAAAATAGCCATGAACTTTGTTTAAAGGTGCAAAAATAACCATGAACTATTTTTGGTAGCAAAAGTAATCATGAACTATGTAAAATGGGGCAAAACCGTTAAATATGACCGTTGACCGTTAACATATTTAACGGTTTTGCCCCATTTTATATAGTTCATGGTTACTTTTGCTACCAAAAATAGTTCATGGTTATTTTTGCACCTTTGAACAAAGTTCATGGCTATTTTTACACCTTTACCCATTTTTTTTTTATGTTGGATAAAAAAATTTAAAAAAAAATGTGGTTAAAAGTTTTTAATTGGTTTTTTATTTTACTCTTTTATCTTATATCTTCTTTTATTAAACATTAGTAACTCAACTTCTCCAATTTTTTTTTAAATTCAACTTGTAAAAATTCCCTTTCCTCTCTAAATCCCTTATTTATACCAAACAGAGACATATGACATATACTTAGTGTAGAATCTAATTGGGAATAATTAATCTGTACATATTTATAATTCTCACTAATTTCTAATTAGATCCTTATGGTTTCTTTTATTAGGTTTATGTAGTTTTTTCCTTTTTATTAGATCTCTATAATTCTTTTCTTTTTATCAAGTTCTTATAACTTTACTTGATTTTTGTGATCCCTAACTTTTAAGTAACTAAACAAAACTATAGTGACATGATTAATAATATGTGAAACTATAATATAAACACATGATAAAAAGAAAAAACTTAAAGGGAAATGATTAAAAATATGTGAGGCAATAAAGATTCAATAAAAATTAAAAAACTATAGGAGCAAACCAAAATCCAAGTGAAACTATAGAGACTTACGAAAAAAAATTATCACTATCTTTAATGTTGAATTTATTCTAAATAATAATTCCATCAAAATCCAAGGAAGGCTTATTACTTACTAGTAGGCTACAAGGTGATTGGGAAAAAAGATACTCCCTCCGGTCCTAAATATTAGACATAGTTCATAATGCAATTTGCACTGCAAACTATGTCCTATATTTAGAACCGGAGGTAGTAAAATCTTTGTGGACAATCTCTTAAATTATTTTTTTTTGGTATCATTATCTAAAAATGTAATAGAGTTGTCCCTACTTCATCTATGAACATTTACTTAACGTTCATCTCAGGGGCTATTGGTGAGCTAACTAATTTAATTTAGTATAATCATTAATTAGCTTCTCTCTAAATATGGTATTGTGGAAGGTAAAATATTTAAACAAAAACGTCTCTTTTGACCAAAAAAAAAAAGCATAAACTTCTCTAATCTTATTAGTTGTTATTTAACATTATTAGCATAATTATTGAATTACCTCTATGCACAAGGAAGATATATAGCAATATCAATTACGTGAAGGGCGGTGATTAAAATCTTGAAAATGAATTTAGAGAGGACAGACTGGTAAGCATGACGTAATAAACTTCTTCGGTACTTAGTAGTGTTTTTGAAACCGGACCGGACCGGACGGTCCAGCCGGTTTGACCGCTGCTCGGAGAAGAAGGCGGTCCGAGTTAGGCATAGAAACCGTCTTTCATGTTTAACCGTTTTGGGCCGGTATAAATTCGTCATTGGACCGAAACCGTAGTTAATCCGGGAGCCGGAGTGGTCTTTAAGTAACCGTCTGGCCTAATGCTCATGTAGAAGCTGAAAAAAAGATAAACAGTGGTCGCCGGAGTCGAAGAAGAAGGTGACGAAGGAGGAAGAAAATTGTTTCCAACGAAGAAAGAAAAATATTATTTTATTCGTGTATACTGTAGCATGTGTACTAAGTTTGCGTGTTTTAAAATCTTCCACCTTTTCATACATTGAAAAGCATGTCCTGATGTGATTTGCAGCAGAGTCTTCTTAGCTAAAAAGTTTTAACAGCATTTTTTTGACCTTTATTATATATTTTTGTGTGCATGGGAAAATGAGATGGAGACGCCATATGTGGCATATATATTTTTCCACAAGTTTTTTAAATTATTTTGTTAAAGTCTAGCTAACTATATACCACGTTGTGACTATGGCAAAAAAATACTCCCTCCGATCCTAATTATAGGACATATTTACCTAACTTTAGAGAAATTAAGAATAGTAGTTAAATTAGTTAATCTTATTTATTTTCCTAAAATGACCTTATTTAATACATACAAGAAATCATGTTCTATTGATGTTGATCACTTGCCTTGAAGTATCAATTGGGGTATTTTAGGAAGAAATTAAAAAAAATTAAAAATTTATCCTATAATTAAGACCAAAATCAACTTCCAAATATTGTTTATAATTAGGACCGGAGGGAGTATTATATATACCACGTTGTGACATTAATTACCCGTAGTACGTACATTCTTACTCCATATTTCTCTTTTAATCTTGAAAATTCTGTGCATCAAATGTATTCTCAATTAATTTTTTGGGTGATATAATGGTATTATTAAATTTACACAAATTCTTAATAAAATAGGTTTGTGTGTATAAGTATATAATATATAAAATTTATTGAAAATCATACGAGTCATAATTAAACTGTAGTATCATTATTCAATGTTTTAAACTCTTAACTATTTCTTTTATAATTTATTAGTATATCATTTATATTCTAAAATATATCATGAAATACTCAATTGTTTTAATGCCATCTCTCTCTCTTACTTATTTTACATATGTTATTGCTATGATTACAATTTTTAACCATTTTAATTTTATTTAAATTTATTACTGTAAACTAGTTTAAAAAATATTGTTGGAGTTTTATTTTTTTTATTGGGTTATTTTGAACAATTTTGTTGTGCTAAAACTTGGTATTTGAGACAGATGTTGTTACTTATTACATGTGAGTTTATTTATATTTACTTTTAATATTATGTAAAAATTAAATATTTATTTCTTATATTTGTAATATTATATATGTATATAATTTTTTTATTTATTATGTTACCGGTTCGACCACCGTTTCGACCGGTCCGACCGGATGAACCGTGACCCTCTGATCTTTCCGGCTCAACATCCGGTCCGACTTTTAAAACATTTTTAGTCCCAATTTGTGACAACAGTTATGCCACTTGTCACTGGCACTTAACCATATAGATTATACATACAAATAATACTATCAAACCTAATATAAAAGCTAGTTAGAAATTAAATTTGATTATAAATATAAAATCCTAATCCATTTTATTTCAAATATCCATCATTTTTCCTTACCTATCCTTATAATTTGCACATGTCATTAAGGGATTTTGTGTTAATGGGTAGTTTTAGCGCAAATAATTTAAGAAGATATTTTAAGAAATCAATACATATTTTTAATAAATAACTAATTTAAATATTTTTTAACTGACTCAAATTAGTTAAGTAGATTTTATATTAAGGACCGAAGGTAGTATCAACTTTTACATATAAATAAATTCAGTTAAATATAATATTATTCAAATAATATAATAATTCACATGCATGAATATACGGGAAAATGGATCTTTTGATCTATATAATTGACTTGAATGTAATTCAGATTCAAAATTTTAACTCAATATAATTCAATCGCTATAGTTTCATTTTGATTATGAAGGTCCTTAAACTGTATCTTAATGCAACTCAATCCTTTTGGATTTAATCATTTAAAATATTAGTACTTATATTTAAAAAAATAAAATTATATATACTGTAAAACTCAAATACTTCTAAAGTTTTAAATGTTTAAACATATAAAGACTAAATTGTCATGAATGAAACTTCAAAAACTAAATTTCAACGAAATTAAAATTATAAGGAGGAGTTGCACATTGTCACACCTCCCCACTGCTGTTGAACTCCACTACTGCTGGCGGCATCCGGCCACGGGGTCTAGCTCAATAGTACCACATCTCACATGGGCTTCGCCTTTATCTCCAGGGGCGTGAGTTCGAGGTGTGCAAAAGGCGAAAGAAACCACACAGGGGGCATGGGATATTCCAATTGAGTCCATCCCCGATCCTGTGGTCGGATGCCACCAGCAGCAATGGAGGGTGTGACACACACTACACTAAATTAAAATTTAGGGGTTGAATTATAACTAAATTAGAACTATATGGAAGAGAAGATTAACTTTCTTTTAAGTATAAAATCCATATCAACTAAAAACAAAGCACATCACAAGTTATGAATAATATATTCACTCATTCTTTAATTCAATCTTGCTGAAATAGTGTGAAAACCCACAAGTTGGGCAATCTTCTACATCCGAAAATCGATAATACAATGGTGTTTCAAAGTTTCCTTAGAGCGTTACACAGGATTTCTATCTCTTGAAGCTCGTGCCACTAGGAAAACTTTCAATGGATGATGTTGTATCTTTGAAGAGACCGCCGGACTTGATAGAGCTGCCGGATAAATCTTCGACTAAACTCATTACACGCTCTGAATCAGAAGAGGTCACTCCGGAAGGGAAGGAGGTAGCTCAAATTAAGGACATGATAATTTATTCTGAGGCCCCTTTTCTAGCAATGCAAAGTGAGATTCAGGGAGTTAGTCCAATCTCACCGCCAAACAAGGAATCCTCTTCTTACAGAGATTCTTTGATGGGTTTCAAAAGTCTAACCTTCAATGGAATTGCACAAGACTCCTCCTCTCAAAATGAAGACTCACTGATCTCAGAGCTGCAAAACCAAATGTGGAAGATTCCTGAGTCTTCAGAGGAGATAAATAAGCTCAAGTCCATATATCCTTCTATGGATATCTCTGAAGAGGAATACAGTGAAGCTTGTAAGCCCTGGAATAGAGCACTCATCATCACAGTACTAGGCGCACGTTTCTACCTCCTCAGACTGAAAGAGTTGCTAGGGAGAGTGTGGAAATTTAATGAATTTGAACTGATAGACCTCCTTAACAATTACTACGTTGTGAGACTCACAAGCTCTGAAAATTGGGAAGCACATTATAAACGCATATTTTTGGAAGGACCGTGGGTGATTGCTCAGCACGTAGTGTTGGTTCAGAAATGGTCTCCATATTTCGATCCCTTCCAAAACCAGCTAGGAAAAATTGCAACTTGGGTAAGAATCCCAAATATCCCTCTGATCTTCTACTCAAAGAAATTCATCTCCAGGCTAGGGGACATGATAGGGAGGACTATTAGAGTGGATTTAAACACTTTGAATTTCAAAGAACAAGCTGCAGGTGTAGTGTCCAGAGGAAGATACGCGAGATTATGTGTAGAACTAGATCTCCAAAAAAGTCTTGTTCCTCGTGTCATACTAGCATCCACAGTATTCAACGTCAAGTATGAACGACTGGATTTGATATGCTTCAGTTGCAGGAGATATGGGCATAAGAAAGAAGCTTGCTCAAGAAAGGAAGAGGGGCCCAAATCTCTAAACGAAGCTCGCTCAAATAAGGAAGAGGGAAACATACCTCAAAGATCTCTGAAATCACCGGTGACCTCCGGGCAAGAAGAGATGGCCTCACCGCCGGAGAATACTAACCAGAAAGAGGGCAACAATTTCGGCCCTTGGATGATGGTGGGTGGGCAGAAGAAAAACTGATTCCCAAGGAAGGGAATTCTCAGAGAGGGAGTGGCTCGAGGACGGCTGGGATTTCCTGCCAGAGACATGGGGAAGAGAAACAAATCATGTAATTTTCAAACTCTAGCTGACCTGGACGAAGGCATGAATATAGACGAAATCAAAAGAAGGGAGACGAGTGAGGCGGTGCGCTCAGGAAGAAGATCTGGAAAAGGTCATATCGCTGAAGTGTTAGGTGGTGATAATAAAAAGGAATCCAAAGTGAAAAAAAATCTCACTGCAAGTCATGTGTATAGGATTAAAGGTCAGATCAGCGGTGGGCTCAAAGCCATTCTCCCTAAAATTCTGCCTAAAGAGCCCATACACAATGAAGCCCAATCTTTTCTTGAGGTTGCTCATTATTCTAAATCCATAGAAGCGTATTCAGTAGGAACCGCTGGGCCAAATTCGAAAGAGGCCCAAACAACGTATGTGGGCGCTAGAGCTCATCAAGTTGTGATGGGCTCCATGTCTGAAGCCTAGACGCAAGTATACCCTCCCACAGCTCAAGACCAAGGCAATCTATATGGGCCTCTTTTTAAGCAACCTGTTTTTATTTCCAATGCGCTGAATCTGCCATCAGACGCTGTAAATAGCGTGGGTCAAGAAATTTTGGGGGATCCGATTGTGGACACGCTGGCTGCAAATCAAAATGGCATTTTTGTTGAACCAACTTCTCCTAGGAGCATCTCGGTCAAGCTGGGTTTCATGGAAAATGAGATGGATTTGAGGAAGGGAGATATGGTCAATGGTCAAAAAAATAATCCATCCATTTCTATCTCACCTCATGCTCCGATTGGCCTAAGTTCGGACCAGAAAGATGATACTGGGAAGTGTAATGATCGAGGCAGAGTAAGCAGAAATCTTAGAGATTGAAAAAAAAGAAGCAGATCGGTGACTGACCGCGTGCCTCCAGATAAGTAGTTTTTCTTGCTATGTATGTTGTTTTGTTTTTGTTTTTTCCATGATTATTTCCTGTTGGAATTGTAGAGGGGCTTGTAGTAAGTCCTTTCCCCGTATCCTCCGTGATATTGTTTCTAAGTATGCCATCTCGGTCATGTGTCTATTAGAAACCAGAGTTAGTGGTCGTAAAGCCGATGTTGTGGTCCGTAAGTTGGGTTTCAATAACTGGATGAGAGTCGAGGCAACGGGTTTTGCGGGGGGAATTTGGATTCTGTGGAATGACTCTGAGTTTTCTATTGAGTATCTTTCCTCTACAAATCAGCTCATTCATTGCCGTTTGACTGACAATAAATCCAAAAATAGTTTCTGCGTCACCTTCGTTTATGGTGACCCTAGGTGGAGTTATAGGCAAGAGCTTTGGTCATCTCTCAGGGATTGGGCTAGGAATATATCCGAGGCTTGGCTTGTCTTAGGTGATTTCAACTCTTTTCTAAACCCTTCTGACAAGTTTGGAGGTGCTGCTGTCCAAAATCGATCTCTGGCCCCTTTTAGGAATTGCGTTCATGACTGTGATTTTTTGGAATTGCCTGTTGTTGGAGACAAATTTACTTGGACCAGACAAGATATAAAGGAAAGACTAGATTGGGCTTTTTGCAATCTAAGCTGGGAAATGGCATACCCTTTTCATAAAAATTTCCACCAGCTTAGGTATAAATCTGACCACCGTGTCATGGTGATCTCTGCGGGAAGTGGGCAAGCCACTCACCACATAAATCACTTTAAATATCAAGCGGCCTGGTGCCTCGAAGAAGATTTCTCTGATTTAGTAAATGTTGCTTGGCTCAATAATGACTGGGCGGCTGGTTGCAACGACTTTCAAAGTAGGGTCTCTCAGTGGAACACAAATGAGATTGGCAGCCTCCCCAAAAAGAAAAAAACTTTAATCAAGTGCTTGGAGGGGGTTGACCGGAAAATCTCTGCACGCCCTCATCTGGGTTTACTAAAGCTGGAAGCAAAGTTATGGAAGGAGTACATTAAGGTCGTGAGTCAAGAAGAGTTACTTTGGTACCAAAAGTCAAGGTGCAAGTGGCTAAAGTATGGAGACAAAAACACAAGTTTTTTCCACTCTTCCACGGTGGTCAAAAGAAAGAAAAGCAAAATTGACTCGCTTCTAGATGCTCAGGGAAACTGGATTACTGATCAAGAAGAGCTAAAAACGTTAGCCCTTAACTACTTCCAAGATCTTTACTCAGCGGATAATGAGGTTCAGAATGTATCTGACTGGCAAAGTGATTTCCTATCTCTGGATGACGCCCAGCTTGCTCATCTTCAAAAGGATGTGTCCGCGGTTGGAATAAAAAATGCTGCTTTTGAGATGGGTGCTTTCAAAGCGCCTGGTCCTGACGGCCTTCAACCCCATTTTTTCCAAACCCAGTGGAACATTGTGGGTCCCAAGATCTGCGATCTGATTCTCTCCATTTTCAGAGACCCTAGCAGGGTTGAAGATATTAACCAAACTCACATCACGCTGATCCCTAAGGTGGAAAATCCCGCGTCAATTAAGGAGTTCAGACCCATATCTCTTTGTAATGTGAGTTACAAAATTCTTAGCAAGGTTCTGGCTAACAGAATGAGATCTGTGATGGACTTCCTGATTCATCCCACCCAATGCAGTTTCATTAGGGGCAGGCAGAGCTGTGACAACATAATTCTGGCCCAAGAAGCAATCCACACGATGAGAACGACTAGAAAGAAGAAAGGTTATGTTGCCATTAAGGTGGATATGGAAAAAGCCTTCGACAGGCTCGACTGGAATTTCCTGCAGTTTAATCTTCGTAGTCTGGGCCTAAGTGATCATTTTGTGAAGCTATTGATGTTGTGCGTCTCCTCTCCAACAATGAGTGTGATATGGAATGGATATCTCTCTCTCCCGTTCAAGCCTTCTAGAGGTGTGAGACAAGGTGACCCTTTGAGCCCCTATCTTTTCATTCTTTGTATGGAAAGACTGAGTCAGTTGATAAATAGGGCTGTAAAAGAGAGAAGTTGGAAACCTCTTAGGATAACCCAATCGTGCCCGCTTATTTCCCACCTTTTCTTCGCAGATGACCTCCTTCTCTTTTGTGAGGCTACCTCTAGCCAAATGGAAAAGATTAGAGACCTGATGGGTTTCTTCTGCAGAGTTTCTGGTCATAGGATTAATCTCCAGAAATCTAAAATCTTTGCTTCCAGGAATGTTCAATTCCATAGAGCTCAGCAGTTGGGTCAAATCCTGGGAATTAGTATTTCTGGGGATCTGGGCAAGTACTTAGGTGTCCCTTTACTTCACAAAAGAGTTACCAAACTGACCTTTGCCCCTCTGGTATCTAAAGTGCACAAGAAGTTATCCTCCTGGAAAGGAAAACTTTTGAATATGGCAGGGAGAACCGTCTTGATCAACTCTGTCCTCTCTACTCTGCCATTCTACCAGATGCAAACTACTCTGCTTCCAAAAGGGATTCTTCAAGATCTTGAGAAATTAAATAGGAATTTTTTCTGGAACCAGGGGCAAGACAGCAAGAAAATGCATCTCATTTCTTGGGATAAAATTAAATTAGACAAAAAGGACGGTGGTCTGGGTGTCAAAAACCTTCCCAGCCAAAACAAAGCTCTCATTATGAAGCTATGTTGGAATCTCATTACTAGACCTGACGCCCTCTGGGTGAAAGTTCTCAAAGCAAAATATGGCTGCGGGGATAATGAAATTCCAAGAGTTGAAAAGAAAAAGAACCACTCTGCTGTCTGGAACGCAATTTCATCCGTTTGGGATTCATTCAGAAAAGCAGTTGGAAAAAAGCTCAGAAGCGGACAGTCAACAAATGCTTGGTGGGATATATGGACAAGTCTTGATCAGCCACTCATTTCTTATGTGGATAAGAATCATGAGCTATTAAATCCTGAGGAAGTGGTGAAGCAATTTGTTAGTTTGGACGGGAGATGGAATCTCCAGAAATGGAGCATGTTCTTGCCGAGTTGGCTGATCGAAAGGATTAAAAAAGTCCCTCCCCCTTCTCTGACTGGTAATGATTCATTCTGGTGGAGGGAATCTTCTGATGGAAACTTCAGCGTCAAATCAGCTTATTCTATGATCTATTCGTCACTCTCGGAGCCAGCTGATCCGTTTTGGCAAAGTATCTGGAGATGGCCTATTCCGGAGAAAGTAAAATTCTTTATGTGGCAATTGTTCCAGGAGAGAATTCCCACAAATGCCATTCGCGCTAAGAGAGATGGGAGGTTAAACCCTGAGTGCCCTTTTGAGTGTGCTTGTGAGGAAACAGCGATACACATACTGAGAGATTGTGAGCTTGCTAGTTCTGTGTGGTTTTCTTGTACTAACCCCATTTATCACTCTGTATTTTTCTCTGGTAATTTGCAGGTTTGGATCAAATGGAATATGCAACACTCTCCGGGGGCTCGCAAGTATTCACAGTGGCCCTGGATGAGAGTTTTCTGTTCAATATGCTGGCAAATTTGGAAGAATAGATGCAGCAAAGTTTTCGAAGGAACCTCCTTACGTCCACACCAACTACTGCACAGAGGACTTCATTTCCTACATGAAGGCATAGAGGATGGCCGCTTCAAACACAAGATCTTTTCTGTCCCAGAGAGATACTTGGAAGGTTGGAGAGCTCTACCAGAAGGATATATTCGGATAGACGTAGATGCTGCGGTAGATGAGCACATGAATTCAACAGTCGGAGGAGTGGTACGAGACAACTCTGGTAATTGGATTTGCGGATTCCAGCAGAATATGGGATTCACTCTTGGCTCAACAGCATCGGAAATTCAAGCTATACGTATTGGCCTACAGACTTGCAAACTCAGAAACTTCAGAAAGATCAAACTGTTCACAGACTCTTTGCAAGCTGTTCAACTGTTGTTTCATATTCATGGTCAGTTTCACCCGCTTCAAGATGAATTAGAAGAAGTCAGGAATGAAATCTACAGGGATTGGGATCTAGAGATTCATCACTGCCATAGAGGCGGCCTCAAATGTGCCGATGTTTTGGCAAAACGGGCTCTGGACTCGAATAATGAATTGTCTTTTTTGCATCATCCACCAGATTTCTGCTTGCCTCACTTGTTAGCAGATATTTGCTAAGATTTTCGGTCTTGGAAAAAACTTTTCTAGGTTGTATTATGCTTCCTTTTTCTTTTTCGGCCCGCGTGGCCTCAAGAGTCTTTTAGATTCTTGTCACTGTAATTCAAAAAAAAACCGATAATACACACTCTGAGATAAATTTAAAAAAATGTTACCACTGTAATTATAAAACATTAATGGGAAAATGAGTCATTTGATCCTTCAACTATCAACCTGATTATAACTCACTCCCTCAAGTTTAACCTAAAGTTTGGCTAGTTTAATAATTCCATTCTTACTGTTAGTTAACTCACAAATAATGTTAATAAAGTGGATCTTTGCCGTTAGACATCTAAAAAAAAGCATTCAGGTTTACAACACCCAGTTGAATTCGAAACCTTGGGAACTTCATTATTCTTAAGGGCCTGTTTGGTATGCTAAAATTGATTTTGAGGGAAATAGATATGAATATGGAGATGGAAATGGATATAGAAATAAAGTTTAAAAGTATGTTTGGTATGTCATGGAAATGAGGTCTCATTTCCATATAAAAAGACCAAAATGTCATTTCATTAAAAAATAAAAAAGAAATCACATCTTCTCCCTCACAATGTAGCAGCCTGGATTGGTTACACTTTCACCGGAATCTTTGTCGAGAATCTTCTTCGGTGAACCACCTTCAGGAGCACCGACGTCCACCCTTGACCCACTTGCGTCTAAACTGAAGCTTTGACAACCACTTACAACCCAAATCCGAAAATAGAGATCGTCACTTTTTCATATCTAGAGCATCGAAGAGCTTTGACGTCCACCATATACCGTTGAGCTTCAGCCAAACAGGGGTTGCCATTGAGCTTTAGCCTTCATTGTCTTCCTTGCTCGACAACAATCTGGCGGAGAAGACGATGAAGAAGGTGGAGTTGGGCGTCATGAACATAGACGATGAAGAAGGTGGAGATGAGTCACCAGCACCGGCACACCTAACATCCTCATCGTTGTCTTCCTTGTCGATAGCAAGGGTGAGGGGGTTTCCGGCAAAGTGTCGATGCGTAAGGGAATGATAACCTGAAGCATAAAAAAAAAGGGCAAATTTGAAATCGACCCACATGGAATTGCAAATCTTAGAGGGTGAAGATGCAAATGAAATCTAGCAATTTTGATGGATATGGAATTGGAAAAAATTCCAATTCCATCGTACTAAACAAACTTATACATGGAATTCAGTCACAATTCCATTTCCATACCCCCATTTCCATCGTACCAAATGGGCCCTAAGTTCTCAATCCAAAGTAGACACAATTCTCTAAAGTTATTTTATGGTCTGTTTGAGAAAGCAATGAAAAAGCACGTTTATGCAAGTCGAGACAAAACTCCTCTCACAAACTTACCTCATATACTGTAAATCAAGTTGCAAAAGAAGTTTCTACCACTAATTCAAATGGGCACTTATTCTCTAAACTTCTTTATATGTTGTTTAAACCAATTAATTTGATAACAAAATAGATAACCTAGGACATAAAGAGGGACATTCGAATAATACACCACTTGGTTGGGGGATGAAGAAGGAACAAGGAGGTGTTTTTAGGAAGAAGGGGCATCGTCATCTAGAGATACATGAATGGAGAAGAAAGAGAAAGACGGGATGTTTTTTAAGGGTCTTACGGCAAAGACCCACTTTATTAACACCGTTTGTGAGTCAGCTAACAACAATAATGGTGGAATTATTAAGGGAAAATCCCAAAAAATACAAATAAAATTGGGAAAATACAAAATGGTGCTGTCAATTTATCAAATCTCATGTCAAAATTGGAAGAGGAATATGAGATTTCCAATTATGACCAAAAGACCAAATTGCCCTGAATACAATAAAAAAACAAAGAAGAGATATCTATAAGCGATTGGGTCTTGGCAAAGGAGTGAAAATCGTGAGGAGAAAAACCTAAGAAGAAGATGATGATGAACGTTGGGTTGTGGTTTCGAAAGTGGTTAAGTGATGAAGTGAAAGGGAACATCGGTTTCTGAGGGGCTTTGACAGTTCCACAATTTAAATTAACGATTTCACTTTCATCGTTTACAACTTTAAATCTCAAAAATCAACACATTATGAGGGATAATCTTGGGGTACAAAGTTCAAGGATCAATAACAACACAACAATTTTCATTAACGGCTTCACTTTCATGATTTACAACTTCATATATTCATCATATGTTGTTCAATAACATTCTTCGTTGTTCCCTTCCTCTTCTTCAATCAAACACCTTCGAACTCCAACACCGTCGAAGCCCCTTAGAAACCATTAGTCCCTTCCTCTTCTTTAGTTAACCACCTTTGAAACTACAACCTGATGTTCATCTTTTTCTTCTTAGGTTTTTCTTTCTTGCGATTTTCACTCCTTTGCTAAGACCCGTTCATGTATAGATATCTTTCTTCTTCTTAGGTTTCTCTCTCTCACAATATTCACTCCTCTGCTAAGATCCGTTCACGTATAGATATCTTTTCCCTTTTTTTTTATTTTATTCAGGGTAATTTGGTCTTTTGGTCACAATTGGAAATCACATACTCTTCATCCAATTTTAACTTGGGATTTGATAAATTGGTAGCACAATTTTATATTTTTTCCAATTTTGTTTATATTTTTCTAAGATTTTTCCAATTGTTAAACTTCAGAGACTGACTCAAGACGAGTTAAATGACTGAGTTACATCCGGTTGATAATAGAAGGATTAAATGACTAATTTTCCCAACATTAAGTGTGTATTTGGGATAGTGGTAGGAAAAATGACTTATTAAAAATGACTTAATAAAAAAGTCAGTTTTTGTAATGTGATTTATATTTGGATGAGCGATTTGGGATAACTTATTTTTAGATAATAAGTGCTTATAAATCGTGATTTACGGTATACTAAGTAAGTATGTGAGAGGAGTTTTATCTCTATTTACGTAATAAATGACTTAATAGAAAAACTACAGTGAGAGATTTATTTAACAAGTAACTTATTCTATCCGTAATACAATTATAAAAAACAAAACCACACGTTAAAAAAAAAATCCAACTCGTTCGTGGTTTTTTTCCATTAAAAACGGGTTTATATACCCAAAACGGGATAACCAACACACGCACACTAGCATAAAGAACAGGAAAAGTCCAAGGTCAAATTTGTCAGGGGAATGGGGGAGCGCTCTTTTACCTGATCACTCCTAGTCCTTATCTAATCCAAACAGGGCTCTACTATTTTTTTCCCCAACAACAACTATTCATACAAATATATTTAGGGCTAAGGTGTAAAAATAGCTATCAACTTTGTTCAAAAGTGCAAAAATAATCATGAACTATTTTTGGTAGCAAAAGTAACCATAAACTTTATAAAAGAGAGCAAAAGTAACCATGACGTTAACAGACATTAACGTCCGTTAATGTGAACTTTTTAAGGTGCTAAAATAGCCATTAACTAATGTCAAAAGTGCAAAAGTAACCATAAAATTTTTCTTAGATGCAAAAGTAACTTCTTAAACATTAATTCATAATTTTTTTTGCTTTTGTGTTGTAAGTGTTTTATCAATTTGAGGATTAAAATGACAAAACTTATGAATTAATATTCAAAAAGTCAACTTTTTTTATTTTGGCGAGAATGACGAAACGAAAGAAAATCATCACCTAACTCCAAAAGATAAAATTCAAGGTAATTAAACCTGGACCTGTTAGTGAACTGGCCGGGGTACTGGGTCAAGGGTCAGTGGGTCAAACTGGAGCTAAACCGGTGAGAAATGGAACATTTTAGGCTTATAGTATGAAATTCTAAAGGAAAAATAAAAAAAAATAATTTTTAAACAAAAATTAAAAGCTTAACTCAAATCTACTGACCGGTTAGCCGGTTTCTGATCTAGCTCGAATCAGATAACTATGATAAAATCCTTAACATTAATTATAAAGTAGATTTGAGTTAAGCTTTTAATTTTTGTTTAAAAATTATTTTTTTTATTTTTCCTTTAGAATTTCATACTATAAGCCTAAAATGTTCCATTTCTCACCGGTTTAGCTCCAGTTTGACCCACTGACCCTTGACCCAGTACCCCGGCCAGTTCACTAACAGGTCCAGGTTTAATTACCTTGAATTTTATCTTTTGGAGTTAGGTGATGATTTTCTTTCGTTTCGTCATTCTCGCCAAAATAAAAAAAGTTGACTTTTTGAATATTAATTCATAAGTTTTGTCATTTTAATCCCCAAATTGATAAAACACTCACAACACAAAAGCAAAAAAAAATTATGAATTAATGTTTAAGAAATTACTTTTGCATCTAAGAAAAAGTTTATAGTTACTTTTGCACTTTTGACATTAGTTAATGGCTATTTTAGCACTTTAAAAAGTTCACATTAACGGACGTTAATGTCCGTTAACGTCATGGTTACTTTTGCTCTTTTTTATAAATTTTATGGTTACTTTTGCTATTAAAAATAGTTCATGGTTATTTTTGCACTTTTGGACAAAATTGATAGTTATTTTTGCACCTTAGCCCATATATTTATCCCTATATTTATTTGTTTGTTTATTTTTTGCTGAATATAGGCGACTGAATTGATTAAAAAATAAGAATACAGGCGACTGACATCTTCTGACCAGATCAGTGGATCATTAATATAGTTAGTACGTGCACAATAATTAATAAAAATATAATCACTTAATTTGTGATTACTTAATTCTAGATTAGAGTAGGAGAGGGAACCATTATTTAGGTTGAAGAATATGAGTGAGATTTCGACCAAAAAAAAAAAGAATGTGAGTAAGATTGAAATGATCGCAGCCCAAGGATATAATCTGTTTTTTTTGTTTTATTTTTTTTTAATCTATTTATTTCTATTCTATTTCATTCCGTTTCATTATCATTTTTCTTTCTATTGGCGAAAACAAGCCCTTGACTTGTCAGTTGAAGTTCATCCTGTACTCTGTCACATCATAGAAGATGACAGTGAATAGAGTATATTCCGGGGAAAAAAAAAAGTTATAGAACGGTTGCCATAACAAGTTGCAAAATATACGTGTGTGTGTGTTTGTGTCCATTTATTTGCGAGAACCTTACTCAGGTGTGGTTGGTGACAAATTCACTTGGGCCAGAAAGGCTACTAAAGAAAGACTTGATTGGGCTTTCTATAACCTAAATTGGGAATTGAGTCATCCCTATCACAAAAATTTCCATCATCTACGATATAAATTGGATCACAGAGTGCTGGTGGTCTCTCCTGGAACTACGCAGGTTACTCCCTCCAGAAATCATTTTAAATATCAAGCTGCTTGGTGCCTTGAAGATGAGTTCCCTGAATTGGTAAGCTCTGCATGGCTTAATAACGATTGGGCTTCGAGTTGTGAGGAATTTCAAAAGAAAGCCTCAGGGTGAAACTCAAACGTGATTGGGAGTCTTCCCAAAAAGAAGCGGATATTGATAAAGCGCTTAGAGGGTATTGATCGGCAAATGGCTACTAATCCTCATGCTGGGCTTCATAAGCTAGAATCAAAATTATGGAAGGATTACCTTAAAGTAGTAAACCAAGAAGAATTGCTGTGGTACCAAAAAGCAAGATGCAAGTGGCTCAAGTTCGGGGATAAAAACTCAAGCTTTTTTCATTCTATGGCTGCTATCAATAAAAAGAAAAGCATTATTGAAGCTCTCCAGAACGCTCAAGGGGATTGGATTACTGATCAGGATGTTCTGAAGAATTTAGCTCTTAACTTCTTCAAAGACCTGTATTCCTCGGAGCAAGCAATGAATAAGGTTTCAGAATGGCCAGCGGACTATCTTGCTCAAAATGACTTGCAACTTTCATCTATGCAGAAAGATGTGTCTGCAGTTGAAATAAAAAATGCCGCTTTTGAAAGCGCCGGGGCCTGATGGTCTACAACCTCATTTCTTCCAATCTCAATGGGAGGTTGTGGGTCCGAAGATCTGTGATCTCATTGTTTCCATCTTTAGAGATCCAGGCAAAGTCAAGGATATAAATCAGACTCACATCATTCTAATCCCTAAGGTGGAAAACCCTACATCACTCAAGGATTTCCGTCCTATCTCGCTATGTAATGTGAGTTACAAAATCCTGAGTAAGGTTCTCGCAAATAAAATGCATTCTGTTATGGATTACTTGATCTATCCTATTCAGTGTAGCTTCATCAGAGGTAGGCAAAGCTGTGACAATATTATCTTGGCGCAAGAAGCTATTCACTCCATGAGATCCACTAGAAGGAAGAAAGGCTACGTTGCTATCAAGGTGGATATGGAAAAAGCGTTTGACCGCCTGGACTAGGATTTTCTAAAATTTAATCTTCATTCTCTGGGCCTAAGTGACCATTTTGTTATGCTCTTGATGTCGTGTGCCTCCTCTAGTTCTATGAGAGTCATTTGGAACGGCTCTCCATCGGATTCCTTTCATCCAACCAGAGGGGTCAGACAAGGCTATCCTTTGAGTCCCTATTTTTTCATCCTTTGCATGGAAAGGCTAAGCCAATTGATCAATCGGGAAGTGGAAGAAGGAAGATGGAAGCCGCTTAAGCTTAGCCAGTCAGGCCCTAAGTTATCGCACCTTTTCTTTGCTGATGATCTTCTTCTATTCAGCGAGGCTTCCTCAAGCCAGATGGATTTGATAAGAGACTTGATGGCATATTTCTGTAGTGTGTCTGGGCATCGAATTAGTCTTCAGAAATCGAAATTCTTTGTCTTGCGCAATGTCCATTTCCACACCGCTGTGGATCTGGGCCAATCCTTGGGTATCGGTATCTCTGCCGATCTAGACAAGTACTTAGGGGTTCCTTTACTTCACAAGAGGGCCACTAAGCGTACTTATGCGCCTCTCCTTTCTAGAGTGCAAAAGAAACTTTCTAGCTGGAAGGGGAAATATTTAAGTATGGCTGGGAGATATGTCCTGATTAATTCTGTCCTCTCAACTCTTTCATCCTATCAGATGCAAACCACTATGCTTCCCAAAGGGGTGCTGTAGGACCTTGACAAGACGAATAGAAACTTCTTCTGAAACCAGGGTCGCGAGGGCAGGAAAATGCATCTTGTGGCTTGGGAAAGAATCAAAAAGGACAAGAAAGAGGGTGGTCTGGGCATTAGAGATTTATCTAGTCAGAATCAAGCTCTCATTATGAAATTATGCTGGAATCTAATTACCAGGCCCAATGCCTTATGAGTGCAAGTACTTAGAACAAAATACAACTGTGGAAATGGCAACATTCCCAGAGTGGAAAGGAAAAGGAACCAATCATCGGTGTGGAGTGCAATTACCTCTGTTTAGGACTCCTTCAGGAAAGCTGTTGGCAGCAGACTTCGTAGCGGCAATTCAACAAATGCCTGGTGGGATCTATGGACCACCCTCGACCAGCCGCTAATGCACTATGTTGATCGTAATCATGACTCGCTTGACCCGGAAGAAAGGGTTAGTCATTTTGTTGGCCCTGATGGTAGATGGAACTTGAACAAGTGGGGTTTGTTCCTGCCCGGATGGGTAATTGAAAAGATTCGGGAAATAAATCCTCCGTCACTTTCGGGGAATGACACAGTTTGGTGGAAGAAATCATCGGATGGGAATTTCAATGTAAAATCTGCATACTCTATGATCTATTCATCGCTTTCGGAGCCTCCAGACCCTATCTGGCAGCGTATCTGGAGATGGCCTCTTCCAGAGAAAGTCAAATACTTCATGTGGCAGTTGCTTCAAGAGAGAATACCTACAAATTCTGTCCGAGCGAAGAGAGATGTGAGAATAAACACTTTATGTCCTTTCGAGTGCTCTTGTGAGGAAACACCAATTCATATCATGAGAGACTGTGAGTTCGCAAGCAGTGTGTGGCTTTCTTGTATTAACCCTTTATACTGTTCAGCTTTTTTCTCTAGTAATTTGTAGGTTTGGCTCAGATGGAACACATAACATTCACTTGGCGGCCGTTCAGTGATCAAGTGGCCCTGGCTAAGGGTCTTCGGTTCACTCTGCTGGCTAATTTGGAAAAATAGGTGCAAAAGAGCTTTTGAAGGAACCAGTGACCACCCACAACAAATTCTCCACAGAAGCATCCATTTCCTTCATGAAGGAATTGTAGAAGGTCAACTAAGGCACAAGATTTTCAGAGTACCAGATAGAACCTCGGAAAGATGGATCGCCCCACCTGATGGTTTCATTCGGATCGACGTCGATGCTGCAATAGATGAGTACAGAAATTCTGCAGTAGGAGGAGTGGTTCGTGACAGTTCAGGACATTGGATCTGCGGGTTCCAACAGAATATTGGCATTACATTCGGCTCAACAGCTGCGGAGGTTCAAGCTATCAAAACCGGTCTAAAGCTATGCAAATCTTTGAACTTTGCAAACATTCAGTTATTCTCGGACTCAACGGAAGCTCTTCAATTGCTACTTTACCCAACTGGTCATTTCCATTCGCTACAAGATGAGATTGACAACGTTAGGGAGTTCATTTATACGGACTGGGACTTAGAGATTCATCATTCCCACAGAGAAGCCCTTCGATGTGCTGATTACCTGGCCAAAATGGCCCTGGACTCGAACAGTGATCTAACCCTTTTGCAATACCCTCCAGATTTTTGTTTGACCCAAATGTTGGCTGATATGAGCTAACATTTGATTTTATTCTCTTGTAACCTAGCCTAGGTTTTGGTTGTATGTACTCCATTGTTTACTCTGGTCATTGTAATTAAAAAAAAATTATATTTATGAGGTCAATTTTTTAATAAAATATTACCGCATGAATTTTTTTTACTAATAAAATTCACTTGGGTAAAAATTTAAAATTCTATTAGATTATTATTAATAATAAAACCTCTACACGATAAGATTTAATTAAAAAAATTGACATCATAAATATAGGTAAATTTACATATATCTATCTATCTATCTATCTATTATCTCTCTTGAAAACTTGTAGTTATGGGTTCGGTTTATTTTAATATATTCTTTTTTTTGGTTTGAAAATGTTTTAATATATTCTATTACTTATGTTGCATTTGGTCAGTTTTTTTCAACAGTCAGTTTTTCCAACAACCTTTATTATTCATTACTCCATCCGGTCTTATTTATAAGTAATTTTTCTTTTGATTTTGCAAAATAAATAGGTAATTAAAAGTAATAAGTGTGTCAAAAATGTGATGTTTTTCCATATATGTTCCTATTTATGAAAAGAGTATAAGAGAGAGAATAGATAAAAAGTATGAAAGATAATGAGTATAAGATATGAGAAAAAATGAACATTTAATAAGGGTAAAATAGGAAAAATAAGTTTATATTTTCAGACACAAAGTGAAAGTTGCTTATAAAAAGGATCGGTGAAAGTACCATTTAACATTTATTCTTGAAGTCCAAAAGCCATCTTAAAAAAATATTTATCCCTGAAGTTCAAAAGTCATCTTTAAAAAAATTATCTTGAAAAATGAAAAAACTTAAATCACTTTATGGAATAATCCAAAAAGCTATATAACATCCATCTTCATTTGGTTTTGGGTTTAGTTTAAACTAAATTTTTTGCATTGTAATTGTTTCTACTCTTTGAAGCTATTATTAGTGGGGGCCTTCATGTAAAGTTCAAAAATACAAAATTTAGCCATTTTGTTTTCTTGACTATAGTAGCTTATAAGGATCAAATGCTTGCATTCAAATGAATTTGTGCAAAAGGACATCACACCAGGTAACTTTATGGTGGGCAGGGAGAGAAAAGCAAATCATGTAGTATTAATTTTTTTTAAGTAGTGTTTTATCCATTAACTCTTTTCTTATAGGTTCTTTGATAATAGATATCTTGGATATAGTTGGATCAATAGTCCATGTTGAAGATATAAAAATCTTCTTCTGATGTGATATGTGTAACACCCAAAATTTGTATTCACAAAAAATATTATAAATATTTTGAAAATTCAATAAAATGGTGAATATTCATAAATTTGGAATTTATGAATTTTATAAATGTTCATTTTAATGATAAAATGGGAAAAATAATTATGGAATTAATTTGGGTAATTTAAAAAGCCCAATATTAAGGTCCAAAAATGAAGGAATATTAGAGAAAATATTTGGTCCAAAAATAGATGGAAATTGGCCAAAGAAAAATAAGAGAAAAAATTGGATTAGAAAGGTAATGACAAAATCGTAATTTTGTCAAATTATCACAAATATAATTATTTTCCAATTAATTAAATTTAATTTCAATTAATTAAGGAAAATAAAGGTGAAAAATATATTTAGAATATTTTGTTCAATTTAATATGAATTTATGAAAAATTTGAGCAAAAAGTTCAAATTTGACCAAAATTGCAACTTTACGTGTATACGTAACTGAAACAAGTTGTGAAGCCAATTGAGACCACAGGGAGGGACCCCTAGGAGTCTCCTACATGTGTCATAAACAAGAAAATATTGATTGGGCTTAATGAGCATAGTTACATGTACATAGGGATTTATGTACATAAGTTCATTTTTGAAATTTTGGAAAATAAAACAAATGAATAAAATAATGCAAAATATATGATAAATATATCATCATCTTCCTCTTCAGCCCATTTTAGTGCTGCAATAGACCTGAAATAAGAGAGAGAGAGAGAGAAAGGGAAGAAATCTCGCAAGGTAAGCCGATTTCTCCGACGATTTAGCTCCTAACGCGTATAATTTCGACCCTAAGCTACTCCTCTTTGTTCTTTAAGGTTTGGAAGCTCAAAATCTATTGTTGAGCACTTTGGGTTTTCAGCCATATTTGGGAAAAGCTTGTGGGAGCTTGAGGTAGCTTCCAAACCTTCGTATATTAACTATTTTGGTTGCTGTGAGCAATTTAATCAGTGAAATTTAACCGGATTGCCATTGGTTTTAAATTTTAGAAAAGTGTGTGCCTAAGGGTTATGCTGCCAAATTTTAGTTCAAATGGTTTTTATAACTCAATTAGATAGTTAACAAAGTGGTTAAGAGTAGAAATGAACGCGTTTACGGAGCCGAAATCACAAAACACCGATTATGCCCGGAGGACTCCATAATTTCAGTTAGGGCCAGATATAGGGGTAGGAGTTGGATTTTCAATGATTTGATGGTTTCATTGGGTCCAAGAGGGAAAATTAAGTGGGGTTACAGTTGGGCACTTTTTCGGAAAAGGCCGAGAAAGCATAATTACAGAAACGCCCTTAAAACCCTAAAAGTAAGGCTACCAAGGGTAATTTAGTAATTTGACATTGAATTTGATAATTTTGAGCCCGGAAATGGATTCCTAGGATGAAAATACGTCAGGATAGCCCTAGTAAAAAATTTGGAAAAACGTGCCATCAGGCCAAATACCGCAGGGCCAGGGTCCCGGGGGCAATTTGGTAAATTTTCACCATAGGCTAATATAACCACAAGAAACACTATAGAAGAGTCTAAAATGATACTTGGATAGGTTATGACCTATTTCTTGTACATTTAATATTTTAGGACCGAATCGGGAGCCGAAAGTCGACACGTTTCACGAGGCACACAAAAAGGGGTCGATAGAACTTCGAGGTAGGGACATTATCCTTCGTACATCATACCATAGTTTTATGATTATATGGATGCCATTGTTTGTAAATGCGCTTTATTAATCAACATGTTTTGCTCAGAGAGGGGCTAGTAGTGCTAGAGGCACTTACACTAGAGTTGGTGAGAATCCAACCTGTGTAGATTGTGGGGCTGGGCCCTACTCATGTATACATGATGATTATGTGTTTATATTGTTCATTAATTGGTGCATACATAGCGCATATCGTATTTACTTTTCGCATTTTCTATGAATGATAACATATTTCTACTGGGATTCTTCGGAATCTCATCCCTTTTTCTAAATAAAACATCTCATCGGACGCCAGTAGATCAAAAGGAAATGATGTAGACCAAGGGAAGTGACTAGCATGTGCCTCGAGGCAAATACAAAGTTCATGGTTATAGATAATCTATGTCTAAAATACTTTTGGATATTTTGTAATAGTGGTGTATATTGTCACATTCTGTATGGTTGACTTTGGATTGTAAACAAATAATTTTATTAGTATATATGTACTCTTCTGTATGCCTATGGAACTTGGTCTCTATTACTCTGTGTATATCGAAATGGAAACGGGTGTTGACAATATGTCATCAAGGGTAAGGAATGGAACAAGAAATCTTTCTCTAATTTTTTTAGTGAAACGAGCTTATTGTGTTTTCTTCCCTATAGGTTGAATTTTTTGCATACACCCTCACAACAAAGACAAATTCGTTAACGTTCGGCAACAATTAGATGTATATGGTTTCATATGTTACACTAAACCTCATTGAATTTTCAATGAAAGAATTGGACTCTTTTTTACACCATTAATTTTCTATCCCATTTGTTGACATAGCATTATTTGTAATGAAAGAATTGAGTTTTTTTTCACATCGTTCGTTAGTGACTTGGGACCTATTTAGTGCAATAGAAAACCCTCTTGGTACTACAATAGGGATGCAATACAATACTTATTATTATTACCATGTTTGGTTTGTTAATTAACAAGCTGGAGAAATTATTTTTTTTAATGTTTAATTCGATATACAAAAATTTTTAAAATGTTCCTTCGATAAAATGACTCTCCATCCCTAGTCATCTTTTTCTTCAATCAAAATACCCAGAATCAATGTCAATATGCAAAACTCATAACAAAATCAACAAGCAAAAAAATCTTGAGTAGAAAAATCACACATTAACAAATTGAAATAGGGAAAAATATAATCTTCCATATGTGTTTTCTATGAATATCTAGAAAAAAAAATATAGAGGAAAACATTTAATATTCTTCATAAAACTATCAAATATATTAAAAAAACTGACTTGGAGCAGCTTTTGGAAAATGCCACCCATTATATTATTATATTATATCTTTGGAAAACTTGTAGTAACATATTTGGTTTTTTTGGAATTGTTAGTTGATGTTGATAATTTGTGATGAAGGGATTGGTTTTTTTTAACATTGTTTGTTGAAGTCTTAGTTTTTTTTTAAAAAAAAAATTATGTTATATTCTGTTAAACAAAAATCCTTAAAATATTGATTGGAAAAAAAGCCAGCTGAATGTTAATTATGAATCAGTTAAAAATGTAAAGATACATGAATGTTAACTATGAAATGATAAATGTCAATATGAATCAAGTGCATTTTATTTTTAAATGTATACCTTTCATATTCCTAGAAAACAAAATCTACTTAAATATTTATTATAAATCAGTAGGAAAATGAATAGCCACTTGAATGTTAATTATAAGTTTGTTAGAAAATAAAAAGCCACTTGATTTTTAATTGCAGGAAAGATTGTTGGGGAGAAAAAAAATGCAATTATAGTGTTAATTATGAATCGTTTGAAAAATAAAAAGACACTTGACTATTAACTATAAAATAGTATAGATCAATGTGAAGCTAGTGCATTTGATCCGCAATTGTACACCTTTCACTTACCTACAAAAAAAAAAAAAGGACACTTGAATATTAATTGTGAATTAGTTGGTAAGTGAAAAGCCACTTGATTTTAAATTGTGGCAAAGTTTGTTTGGGAGGAAAAAAGTCATTTGAATGTTAATTATGAAGAACTAAGGAAGCATTCAACTTTGCCCCTATTGGCATGATTCTAAGGGATAAGCAGATATGTCATAATTAATTTAATTAATAACACAGTAGGAAAATTCTGGTATAATCTTTGTGATTTATGTTTGGTTCACATGCAAGCTATAATTCCACTCATTCTACTTTAATTCTTAAAAATATTACAATGCAACATGACAAGTGTAATATCCCAAATTTTGGGATTAGAGGCTTGAGAATAAGCCTGAATCAAATGGACTATTAAGTCTCAGTTTAGTAAGAGTCTCAGGAATGAGGATTTGCTACCAATGTATTTTTTCAGCATGTCAATCTTCTTGTAGCATATTTCTAAATAGGGAAATGATGTCCAAAAATTGTGATATTTGATAGGGTGAAAATAGACATTCTAGGCGTTAATTTGATAGGAAATAGGTAATTTTTTGACTTATATACAAAGAGATATTATTTTTCAAATTTAGACCCTGATTCTAGAACAGATAAGGTTTAACGAATTTCTAGGAATTATGAACTTCTAGTTGGCTAAAGATTATATTTTTTCTTGAAACTAGACTCAATATTCATATCCTCTAGAATCACTCCAATTGAATTTCTACAAATAAAGTTATGATTTTTCAAAGTTTGGTAAAAAAATCTGCCAGAATTGCCAATTATTATGAATTTTGAAAAAAAATGTGATGGTAATTGTGTAAATTATGGAATTAAGTAAAAGCCCATATTTTCCCCTTTATTAGTGGATATTTGCTACCAAAATATTAAAGAAGAAGGAAAATATTTACTTGGATACAAATTGTGCCAAGTGTTAACATCCAAACCAAGGGATTAAATAAGAATTAATTAAGGTTAAGAGCACATGTGCAATTAGCATAAAATAATCAAGTGTTCTCTATGATCTTTTCAGCAACATTGACTACCGAACCTGGTTCATTATTATTGCATGTGCTCTGAGAAATTTTGTTTATTTCAAGAACACCCTAATGTATGCTCCTTGAGTGGATGACATGATTTTGGGTGGCAAGCAAGGAAGTCAAGTATAAATTTTCCTTATATGTGTAGCATTTTCCTGTCATTACTTATTATGACTTTAGAAATACACACATGGAACCAAGATTGATAGTTTTAAAACACAAAGGAGAGTAAGAGAACGCTTCATGCAAGAGATCAAGGAGGGTGAAGTCTTATCATATTAGGAATTCTAAAGTACTTGACAACATTGACTAATATAAAGTAACTTTGTGCTCTTGGAAGTTTAGATGCCATAATAGAATATATTTTCCATATTTAGATTCCCCAATTCCTTTAAAACACATAATAGATTACACAATGAACGGTGAAGAACTAATTAAATAGGAGCATTCAAAATTCTTATTTTAAAAAGACCACAATTCCTATTGCCAAATTTTAGGCACATCCCTTTTATGGCATAGAGTTGACTCGTATTCACCTACTATCTCCTTAGGAAAGAAAAAAGTTGTCTTCATTAAAATTTCACCTCCATACATATCGGGTCATGCTATCATCTACATTCTTAAACATGAAGTAGCATATGGCATGACATGTATAAGAGATATATTAAACATAGACAACAAGTTGATGTCATGCTGATTTAGTTATGTATAATGTTCTACGTTAGAGGGAAATTGAAAACCATTCAACCAACAAATCATTATGTTGATAAATTTAGTTTTTGTTCCTCAATATAATAAAACAAAAAATGACATGCAATGCATGAACAAGCCAATAAGTGACTACCAATGAGAAGAGAGGTGATAGATATCAATGAACCACAAGAACAAAGAGGTAGAAACTATAAACAAAAATAAGAAGAATGATTCATGAACCCCTTTAATTAAGATCATTTCTTTATTAATCTCAAATTAGCAAATTAATATTTTAAATATACCATAAACAATAAACACTATTCCATGCAACGCACGGGGGAGAATATCTAGTTTTGTCACAAAAATAAGTGCATGGGTAAAGATGATAAATAAAGCTATTGTCTTACTTTCTTCTATCATTTCTTACCTCAAATACATGATTGGGAAGTTGGTTTTTATGAGACAATTATGCTAAGCAAACCAATAGTACATATGAGACAAGGGCATGCTAAGTTTGTAACTTGAGAAGCCTCTTGACGAACATGAAGGTGCTAGAAACATAAGCATACATATAAGACAACAAGTCTAAAAAAGGATTTAATCTAAATTTACACTCAAAATCTAGTCAATGATTGTGAGTTAGTCCAAACCATGTGTGCCTCCCTACTCCCTCCATTCTTTTTTCATGATCGATTTCCCTACACACCCCAACACATGTGGAGAGTCATCCTATAAATATATTTGCAAATATTTCCTCATGGAGAAACCCTACTAATGATTGAGAAACTATAAAGGAAACAAGAGTATGAGTTTCATGATGACATGTGGGATTAAATATAAGATACACTAGTTATAATTGATGAACAAGACAAAAAAAGCCCCATACGTTGCTGCACGGTCACTTGATGACATGTGTTCGTTTGGAACAATGATTGGAGTATTCAAAAGTAACTTTTTAATCGTGATTTACGGTATACCAGGTAAATAAGTGAGAAGAGTGTTGTATTGACTTATGTACTACATAAGTACTTATATAAGCCTTTAATAAGTTATGCCAAACATGCATATAAAGATATTACTCCACATTTACAATATTATTTTTTTATTATTGTTAATACTCTATATCTATAAGATTATCAAAACTTATTTTGGAGCTCCATGCTGATTTTGCCCTTTGGGGTCAATTAGAACCATGCCCTTGTAATATGCCGGTGGCTTTGTAAAAATTATAATTTTTTAAAAATCAACTAAAATTTTATTAAAAATAGAATTATATAATTTCAATAAAACTCAAAGTCTTTTATAATTTATAATATATGTTAAATCAAGAAAGTTTATAAGATTTATTTTTTTTTAGAAGCAATTTATGTGGGTTGAAAAATTCATTTAATGTTAATAAAATTAAAAAAATCTAAGTAATCTATTATATCCTGAAAAATATGAAATAGGTTTACTTTTTATTTTTTATAAAAACAGCTTAATTGATTTCAATGTATATAATATAAATGAAGTAACTTGATGATATAAACGAGTGAAAAATAAAAACTTAAAAAATATGAGTTTAACCTTTGTTAATTAATATATTGAAAATTAAAAAAAAAATAGACAGATCATTTCTTGATGGGCCGTTTTAGTTGTAATTTTTTTTATTTTTTTAGTTAAGATTAAAAGAGATAATATGAGAGGTTTGGTTAGGGGCAATTTAATGATTTTAAATTTATATAATAATGATTGGTCCTATTAAGTAATTACAATTTTTATAGTCCTTTATAGTAAATATTATTTTTTTATGTCCTTTATTTTAATTTTTTCAAATATTGTTTATATTGTACTTTACCTCTTTCTTCTCTCTCTAAATTTAATAGGGGTAAAATTTAATTTCTTTTTAGATGAACTTATAATAAAGATCAATTTTTTTTTTAAAACTAGACTTATTAAAAAAATCATGTAGAGAGTACATATATACAATTTTTATTGAAAGTGCATAATGTACCAATGTGGAATGGGGAAATAAAGTCGAAATTTGAAAGGCCATCGTTTTCATTTTGACCATCTACTTCCTCCATGTCCCCCGCCTTATTATTTGTACGTGGCAACACGAAATCAATTTGGTGTCGGCTCTACGTGTTCTAAACTCTAAAAACTGGGTCCCTCCCTGCCTACCACCTTAGTATTTATTTACCCCGAAATGACTAAATAAACCGTTACGATAGCCGTTCATTGTTTTTTTTAATATTTAATCCAAAAGCGACATGTTTTTATGTTGATTTTGTAGGGTCTCTCTCGAATATGACACATTATGTAAGACATACTTTTGATAAATCGAGCGGTGTTTTTTCCCACTACATGATTTAGTGTTCGTTTGGAATAGCTTATTTTTTGGTAATAAATGTTTATAATTCATGATTTATGGTATACGAGATAAGTATGTAAGAGGATTTTTATCTCGACTTGCATAATAAGGACTTATTTTCCAGATATAAGCTTTTCCAAACATACACTTAAGCTCTGAGACCTTATTAAGATCGGACTAAATTTCACAACTCAACAAAACAAAGAGCACTTAAAATAATATTACCTTCGATTCTAATTATAAAGTAAAATTAATTTATTTTGAAGAAATTAAGGAAGTTAAACAAGTTACTTAATCATATCATATGTTATGCATCCTTAGATTATATATTAATTTATTAGTCAAACTAATTAGTTTGAAGAAAAAAATAAATATAAATATTCTAAAGTAATTTAATTATTTTCCTTAATTTCTCAAAAAAATTAAATTTATCTTATAATTAGAACCAGAGAGAGTATAATATTAATTTTTAATATTGGAAAAAGTAATTATATTAATTAATTAATTAAATTTAATGAAAAGGACAAATCAAATCGAGATTGAGTGTGTGGTAGAAAAAAAGAAGGCGTGGCATTTAATTCATGGGGCACCATGACGTGATCACATTAATGCTCTATGCATCAATTAAATCAAAATCATATAAATGTTTGCTACAAGAAATATTAGGTATGATGCAACAGGAACTTCTTCGGTTCTATTTATGGCCCTCCAATCTTAAATATAATCCGTATTTTATGAGAAATTGTTAATCCATAATTCGATGAGTGACATGATGTGTCGATAATAAACTTTTATAAATATTGTTTTTATTATTCCCTCCAGTTCTATTTATAAATATTTTTTTTATGAGACTGATCCTTTTTATAAGAAATTTTTATTTTATATCTGAAAATGTAAGTTTATTTTTCCTATTTTACCCTTATTAAATACACAACCTATAATTAATTATCACACACACCAAGAGTTATATTCAGGAGAGAGAGATTAGGTGAATGAAGTCAACAAAGCATTTGGGAAAATTAATATTTTACTATCTCTCAGTGCCCGTTTGATTCATGGAATTGAAGGTAATGTAATGTAATGTAATGTAATGATGATTACATAATTTGTTTGGTTGATCATTAGAGAAAGATGATATATATACATAACAATGTTTGGTTGGATTACATTGAAAATGAGAAATACATGGGAATAATATAGCAAAGGATAAAATTACCCCTATCTACATATATAATAATATACACATAGGGTCCATGATAATTTTTAAATTCTGTGCGATATACACATTGGGTTCATGGTAATTTTTTAATATTTAATGATGAAAATATTATTCAGTGTATAGGTTAGGTTCATGTTAATTTTTTTAATATTTAATGATGGAAATATTATTTAATGATATGTTTTAATATTTTTTTAAAGGTGGAATATAATTTTTTAATTTTTAATGGGGAATATTTCTTAAGTTTCTATATTATTAATTACTTTTTAATATTTACTGGTGATAAATAAAATTATTTAATATTTAACAGTATTTATGGGTGGGCACTTTGGTCAATTTAAAAAATTATGACGGCAATAGTGTCATTTTCACTTGATTATAAGATGTCTGCATCCTCATTCATCAGTCATAGCAGTGTAATCCTGATTACATTAAATGATGTAATCACGATTACAAAATGTAATCCTGTTTACATTACATAAGTGCAACCAAATGCTGTAATCACTCTATTACATCATGATTACATATAATTCTCTCTCATGTAATCGAACCAAACGGGCTATCATACTTTTTATACATTCTCTCTCCTATACTATTTTCATAAATAGAGGCATATATGAAAAAACATAACATTTTTAACACACTTATTGCTTTTAATTATCAGTTCGTTTTGCGCAATTAAGGGGAAAGTAGCTTATAAATAAGATCGGAGGGAGTACAATTTATTAGGAGAAGACTTGAAGTCCTGTACTACCTCCGGTCCTAATTATAAGACAAAATTGACTTTTTTTTAAGAAATTAAGGAAGCTAAATAAGTTATTCAATCATATCATATGTATGTATTCTTATATTATATATTAATTTATTAGTCAAACTAATTAGCTTGAAGAAAAAAATATAAATATAAATACTCTAAAGTAATTTAATTAGTTTATTTAATTTTTTTAAAAAAATAAATTTTATCTTATAATTAAGACTGGAGAGAGAATAGTGTTTTCATATACTCTTAATTATATATAAGAACGGAAAAATGTTTAAGTTTTATACAAAGTCAATGATTCAATTGGCTTTTCTTTATTCCAGTGAGGTACTTTTAGAGGTGGGTTATAATATGTATTGGAAGGAGTAAGTCATTTTTAACTAATTCACTAAAGTGATAAAGTTGTTTTTTATTTTTTAATCACTTTTCATTTTTACCCTTAGCAAATATTATATCCGATCTTAAATATAAGATCTAGTTAATTTTTTTAGAATGATTAAAGAAGTTAATTAAGTTACTTTAAAATATTTATACTCATTATTTTTCTTGAAACTAATTTGCATGATTCATAAACTGATATATAATCTAATAACAAGCAACATATGATATGATTAACTAACTTATTTAGTTTCTCTATATCTCTAAAAAAATCAACTGAATCTTATATTTAGAAACGAAGGGAGTAACTTTTTTTAATACCTTCAAAGTTCATAGTATTACATTGGGATATGGTTAGGAGGGTGGGAAAACCAATTAAATGCTGCATGAAAATATAAAAAACAGCTTATATTAACATGACTTTTATTCTAAAAGATGTCATGGGTTTGTTTGGTTAATGTTTGCAAAAGTTACTTTAAGTTGAGAAAAAAAAACCAATAAGTTTAATATAACTTATGTTTAGATATATGTTTATAAAAAAGGTTGAATTGACATCAATTTATTTGGATGCTATATTAAAAATCAGATTCAAAAGTCAAAAGCTTCAAAAACCATATTTGATTTTAACTTAGCTTTGACCAAAAAGCTATTTATCCCTAAAGCCATACCAAACATTATTTTAACCTTAATTAACCTTTTGGATTCAAAAAATCAATTTTGATTACCTAAAACCCATTCCAAACAAATTGTCTGATATATAGAACATGAAGTGGCAGCCACCAATTTATCCATGTATTTTTATATCCCTAAAATAATAAGTATTATGGGCACAAATAAAGCAGATTTGATTGATGTGGGAGGGTGTCGGTTTGTCTCTACAAAAAAAATTGTTCTTTTTATACCAACTTGTGACATCAAATTAAAGTAGAAGTTACGTGGCATGAAATGGATGGATTTGACTATTTGAAATTACCATACAAACACATCAATACACATCGATTTTGAATTCATGTTAATCCCAGCTGTTTAATTCTTTAAAAATTTAAAATTTTGTTCACAGATGAATGAATTTTTTTTAGGGAGAATTACACTTAGGTCCCATAGAAGAAAAAAAATAAAAAATGGTCCCTGTATATTGCAAAATGAAAAAATGGTCCCATTAACAACTCCATGAGTCTGTATTGACAACTCATTAACAACTCTATGAGCCTGTATTGACAACTCCATGGGACCACTTTTTCATTTTACAATCTATAAAGACTATTTCTTCATTTCTCTTCTTTTTTTGGACCTGAATGTAATTCTCCCTTTCTTTTATATTTAGCATCATCATTTGATTGAAGTCGTTCTCAATATTAAAAATTTTTGTTCCTCAATGTTCCTCAGCATATATTATATTAATAAATCTATCTTCTATCTATTATATGTAATAATTGTAAGAATCCATTTGGCTTGTGCATATTAACGAATTACTTTGGTTCCAACAAACTATAGGAGACAAGGCTAGTTGTCTTTAATTTTGACCGAAACTATTTCTTTTAACGTAAAATTGCGTTAATTTGTTTATTTCTTGGATTTTTTAATTAATTATTATGGCACTTGTTCTTGACGCGTTTCACCACACCATTACGGAATTGAAAATTAATTTGACAACTTTTTTCCTGTAAATTTTGTAGGTACCAAGCAGACAAATTAGCTTCTATCACACTTTCTCATCAAGCTGGACTCCATAATAAATCCGTCCTATTTAATAAATATTAAATTATTTGTTCTTTGACAAAAAGGCACATGCAAAGTCATCATTTATTTCTTTCTTTTTGTCCTTATTCGTCATTTTCTTCGTATAAATCCTTAGTCATCATCTATTTCTTATTTTTAAATTTGAATTGGCTGATTATAACGGACTAAGATATATAATTGATAAACTTGTTGTACATACATGTAAATAATCCTATACTGCATTTATATAAGCGTATTTAAATATTTTGATAATGACAATCGTAAAAAATAGATATAGTAAGTACAATTTTTTTATCATTAAATTGTTCATAAGATTTGTAATATTATAATTTATTTATAAAAATGTATCTGTCTATATGATAAAATAAAGGATAAAAACTACTCGATATTCATATCAAAATAAATGGGGGACCTAAGTTTGTTGCGTCGCAAAATATAATGGTGGAAGTCAACTTGAGCGTTGGCCCAATGCTATGAATAACATAGAAAAGAGGAAAGGGACCACAATGGCCCAAATGACAAGGGCCATAATATTGTTCTTATTCATCAAGTGGGCCTACTTTAATGACCCAAACGTTGGATTTACACATAAATAATTGCTCATCACCCAAAAAAACTAAAAGTCATACATTATGACTTACCACTCATGTCCTTGTTATAAAGTACTCCCTATTGTCTTTAATATAAAACATATTTAAAGATTTGATCTTGATTCTAGATATAAGATCAGTTTTCACATTTGCCAACATTTTCTTAATTTATCCTTATTTATGCTCTTTCAACAATAATTAAGGAGAAGAGGGAACATGGGAATTGAGGAAGAGGATTGGATATTCTAGAAAATATATATCATATTAAATAACTTAATTAATATCTTTAATCTAATCAATTAGATAGACATGTCTTATACTATTAAGGACCGGACGGAGTACATTCTAGAGGTGTTTTTTTTAATCAATTTTTACAAGGTATTTAAAAGTTTTAAATGAGTATTAAATTAAATATTTTTTCTTTATACACCCATATTTAATAAGGATAGTGAGAGAGAGTTGTGCCTCTTCTGCGTGTGAGAGTCTATTTGTGACGGTGGTAAAGGGCTTCCAAGGTTCCTTTTGTGCAGTTTCATCAAGTGATAGAAGGTGTTCAGTATCAGAGAAATGGGGGATTAGGATTAGTTTCTTGCCTGGTTGAAACAAGGTCTATAGTTGCAATTCCAAGACGCATTAAGTTTCCTCTCATGCATCAACTCCACAAAACTTCATTTCTGCAAGCAAGGGTGAATGGGGCTGAGGTTTTAGAGCTATTAGTTTAAGTTAAGGGTGGGTTATGGCCAAAACTCTAAAAGAATATGAAGATTGAAGGGCGAAACCTTGGGGATGATTTGAGCAATGTGAAGAAGGAAGTTTTCAAAGGTTATTGTACTGCTCAAGACGATCCCCTAATGATTTTTTCTCTGATGTTTGATGGCTTGCCTGAAGCCACCAAGGTACCATGAGGGTTGTTTCTTGGTGCTACCAGAGGTGGAGGGGATCTCTAGTATTTCATTTAGAGTCTTGGATACCACTATTAGTTGTTAGAATTATGCTTTGTGTCTTGTTTTTGTTTCTAATGCAGGTGTCTAAGATGTCTATCTGGTTTTGGTTTTGCCTTTCTCTGTAGGTTAGTTTTTTTTTTGGTCGCCCACTCGGTTTACCGGAGCTTTGCCCCGACTACATCCGGATTCGACTCTGTAGGTTAGTTTTGTTCATGGTTGATGTTGTCTTTATTCTACCAATGATTATTGATTCTCTGGAACTTGTTCTCAAATTCCATTTGTTTCTTTACCCTTCTAATATAGGTGTTTGGGAGTTGCATTTGGTTTCACAACATTGGCGTCAAAAGGGTTGGCCTCAGGAAAGCATGCCTTTAGACAACCACCAGTGATTGCTTTGTCCTAAGAGTAGCCTCCCTGTAATATCCCGAAATTTGGGATTGGAGGCTTGAGAATAAGCCTAAATTAAGTGGACTGCTAAGCCCCAGTTTAGTAGATGTCCCAAATTTATCCCCTAATGATTTCTATATCTTTGGGGTATTAAGAAAGTAAAATGATAAATTTTGGAGAAAGTAATTATGTTTTTGGTGAAATCGCCTATGAGGTAGTAAGCTTGTCATGTACATTTAAATGACCAAATGATAGTCAAAAATTATGAAACTTTACAGGATGAAAGTAGACATCCTAAGCTTTAATTTGATAGGTCATATGACTCAATTAAAGCTATACACAAAAAGATATGAATTTTGGAAGTCAGCACAGAAAAACTGTGAAATTTCTGGAACAATATTCAAAGATTGAAATTCTGGGAATTTTGTGATTCCATTAAGTAAAAGTCTATATTTTTCCTTGAAACTAGACTCAATAAGGGTTCTATAGGCTTTGGAATCACCTCATTTCGATTTTTCTAGAATTAGTTATGATTTTTCAAAGTTTGGGCAGAAATCTGCCAGAATTTTGTAAAAATCCGAAAATTGAGAAATTATCAAATAAATAAAATAAAATATTAGATATTAAAATAAAAAGTCATCATCTTCCTCCCTAGCTCATTTCTGACGTTCAGCAAGCTGCATATAGAGAGAGAAGGTGTGGAATTGTAGAGAGAGAAAGGAGAAGAAAAATCACAAGGTAAGCCGATTTCTCCGACGATTTCGCTCCTAACGCGTATAACTCCGATCCTAAACTACTCCTCTTTGTTCTTTAAGGTTTGGAAAGCTCAAATTTGGTGTTTTCAAAGTTAGGGTTTTCTGCCATTTTTGGGAAAATCTTGTTGGAGCTTGAGGTAACTTCCAAACCTTCGTATATTGACTATTCTAGCTGCTGTGGGCAATTTAATCGGTGAAATTTCGCCGGATTGCCATTGGTTTTAATTTTTGGAAATGGGTATGTGGGGCTGTTATGCTGCCCAAATTGATACTAAATGGTAGTTGTAACCTAATGGAATAGTCAATAAAGTGGTTAGGAGTAGAAAGGAACGTGTTTACGGAGCCGAAACCGAAAAACCCCGATTTTCCCCTTAAAACCCATATATTTCGGCCAGCATGGTAAATGGGTCTTAGAGTTGGATTTTCAATGATTTTATGATTCCATTGGATTCAGTGGGCGAAAATAGGTGGGGTTACAGTTGGGCACTTTTTCGGAAAAGGCCGAGAAAGCATAATTACGGAAACGCCCCTAAAACCCTAAAAGTAGGGCTGTCAAGGGCAATTTCGTAATTTTACATTAAATTTGATAATTCCAAGTTTGGAAATGGATTCCTTGGGCGAAAATATGTCAGGATAGCCCAGGTTAGAATTTCAAGAAAAGTACAGCCGGGCCGGGTACGATGGGGCCGGGTCCCCGGGGGTATTTTAGTAATTTTTCAAGATAGACTCATATAACCCCCAGAAACACTATGGAAGTATCTAAATAGTACATTTGACATTGTAGGATCGAATATGGAGTCCCGAGCTGTTGGCACGCAAATCGAGGAGAAAGATTGGAGGTAGGGGACTTACCTTACTTGCATGTATTTGATATCTTTGCTTGTGTAATGATGTATGTGATTGCTTTACTTGATTGTGTAGAGCATATTTGAATAAATGAAGCTCTGTTTCTGTTTTCGCTGTGGCCATAGACTTGTTGTATGAAACATTGAGCATGCAAAAATGTCATTATGGAGCATACATCTAGATAAAGCTAACATGTCATACACATAGCATCAATCATGCATGCATTATGGTATCTTTTTCCTACTGAGATTCTCTCGAATCTCACCCTCCCCTACCAACAATTTAGACAGGAGACGACAGAAGATATGCAAACAACAATGCAGAGTACCGTACGAGGGGATTACAGTAGTGGAACGAAGACGAGAAGAAGTCTCTGTTTCACTGGGATGAGTTTAGATACCTTAGTAGCCTTGTGCGGCTACATTATTTGAATTTATCAGGTACGAACCCCTATGGGGAATTTATGTAATCTTGTACATATTATCAGTATAGTTATACTATTCCTGTGTTGCCTACCGAACCGCATGTCGTTTTCCGCGAATACTCTGGTAAAGGTGAAATTAAAATAAGGGCGTGACACTCCCCACCTTCAATCCATGATGTTGAGGCTTCAATTGTCCTAACTGTATTTTGTCTTGGTAGTTCTTAATACCTACTGAATTTTGTTCAATGTTTGATCTTTTTGGATTTGTCTAGTGTTTGTATTCTATTTTATTATAATGAAATTATCTTTTGGTCAAAAAATAAGGGTAGTGAGACGGTAAAAAGTAATGTGATGTTAGAGTTTAGTGTAGATGATAAATGTAATTTAGAATTTACTTGATTTTTATGAAAAAAATTTAATAATACTAACTATTTGTATTGGTACATGTGAATTAATTAAAAGTGAATGGCAAGTTATTATCATGGTCCCTATAAAATAATCAATTCATTCATGAAACATGATAACATTAAGGGAAAATTGTCTATAAATACCTCATTAGAAACTTATTTGTCGAATGAGACCTTCGGGTGCAAACAATCTTCCCCATATGTAAAAGATCTCCATTTGTATTCAAATAATCTTCCCTATGTTCAATATATTTTCTCTATATGACATTCCCTTGTGTTCAAACAATCTTTTCTTGTGTACAAAAGATCTTCCCTTAAATGCTTTCAAGTCCTATTTGGTAAATAAGTTTTCAATGAGGTATCTATGGGTAATTCTCCCTAACATTAATAACTATGTCCATTCAAATTTTCTAGAGGTTATAAACCCAATTTTTTTAAATACATGCATAAGGTTGATTTGAGGGTTTTGGTTTAGTCCTAAATATAAGGTTTCATTCTCTTTCATTTCCTATATTAAACTTTTCTTTTCTACAATACCATGTTTATGGAGCTATTTTATCTTTGCATATTAAATGTTAATCATTAAATGGCACCGTAATGTTATTTTCCTAGTACATCCAACACTCTAATGTTTTTGTCTGATTATATTAAGCACTTTAATCTTATTTATGATTGAGGTTGTTTGATACATTATAAATAAAATTACAATGATAGAGACATCAGAAAATCAACATCGGGATGCTTGAATGCATTATAAATAAGATTGGAAGAAAATCCTCTCAAAATTCTTTCTCTCATTTTCTTTTCAAAATCCTATCTCCACCTTCGGAAAAAAAAATGGATTGTTAAATTTAATATTTATAAAGCTATTAATATAGTATTTTATAAATTATTTTTTTATTTTGTATGTATTTTTTTTTACCAACATTTTATTTTATATGTGTTGCATTTATGAATTATGTAGACTACATATTAACAATTTAAATTTATTTATTTATGTTTATAGTAATAATTTTATAAAATAGGAAATATGGACCATTCATTTTTTTTAATCTTACAGTGGATATGAGATTTTAAGAAAACGCAAAAGAATGAACCCAAACCCAAAAAGATTACAATGCTGAATGCAACTAAGAAATAATATTATGGTGTTAAATGCTTCTTCACCCAAGGAGGAAGACTTAATTTAAGAGTTGATAGTGATCCTAAATATAAGAATTATTTTCTATGTTTATATATTTTTTTCAAACTATTATTGTTGATACTCTTTTTTTTTTTTGCCAGTTGTTGATACTCTCTCAAATAGGAGAGGGGGTAAAGAAATTAAGGAAGATGATTAAAATGTTTTGATAAAAACATGCCATATATTAATTATAGTTAACTAACTTACCTAATTTCTGTAATTTAATCAAATTAGTTACATGATGCATCCTATGTTGAATTGGGCCCATATTGGGTGAAAAGTTTGGGCCTAAGCCCTGTGTCTTATACTTCCTACCCATAACCATAAGGAACGCTTGACGCCAATGGTCTGCTTCCATATATGGCATGAGATCTTTCATTATAATTAGGTATGAGAATATGTGTTTCATAGTTGATTTCATGTTTAATAGGCCAATATATGTATAAAGCTATCCTCCTTTTACCTATCTTCACTCTAAATAAGATCTTTCATTATAATTAGGTTTGAGAATATGTGTTTCATAGTTGATTTTATGTTTAATACGGGCAATATATGTATAAGAATAGATAAGGGATTAACTCTGGTTCTAAATATATGATCCTAATTCATTTTATCTCCTAAATTTGTAATTTTTTTTTAGAGTATCCTTATTGATTACACATTACAAGGGGGTTTTCACTAAAGAGAAATAAACTTATATTTATTACAAATAACTAACTAAACTAATTTTTTTAATGTTCATAAATTATCTAACTTATATATTAAAGATGGGCTTGAAGTAGTATTACTAATGAATTCATTGTTGGAAAGTAGTTCAATGGGCCAAATTGTGTTCATGATTAATCCGGACTTGCATAATTGCCTAATCTTCTTAATCTTAATTAGTTAAATACTCAAGTTTTCACCCTTAAAAGGCAAATTCGTCTTATGATCTTATCATCAACTTCAAGCTTAGTGTTCCCCACCACCTGTTATGGGGCTTTTTTTGGGTCCATTTTTAAAGATTTTTTTATGGACCTCTAGTTCTAGTTGTTAGTTTTCTCTCACACACGCCTTAGCGCAGGCACAAAATCATTTTTTTAATATCTTTTTTTATATTTAAGTTATTCAGTCAAAACACGACAAGGATGTAGGTTTATAATAAAAATATGAAAAAAATATATAGTTTTTCAAAGAAACCATTGTGTATTCAGTTAAAAAAATAATATATGATTATTATTTTCGTATATTATTTTTTTAAGAACTACACGGCTTGTTATGTTTTAATGAATAAATATAATAATGAAAATAAAAAAAAAATGGATTTAGTGGGTGTCACAAATTTTTAAATACTAACATTTTAACTTCATTTAAATTCTAATGACACAAATGGCTTAAATTCAACAATAAAATGAAATGTGGACAACCAACAAACCGTTGGTTGAGGTGATAAGCAGACCCATCTCGTAAAATGGGGAACACAAATTTAAATTTTGAAGAGCATACTGATTGAGAGAAGCGAAAACCTCTTGCATTATAAGTTTCAAAAGAAAAAATCATTGATTAACAAAAAATGAAGCGTGAACATAATTTTATTATAATTATTATTATTTTGCGTGACAAGAAAGAAATACAACAAGAGACAGGTGGAGTGCATCTGTCATGTAAAAAACAAGATTCAAGATAGCCGTCACAACCATGACGATAACAAGTGAGCGAGTGAGGATATGGATGTAGAAAATTTTGTTATAACAACCAAAATGAAAAAAGTTGGGAAGCAAAAATATCCACACTCTAAAAACAATAAACTCACTAAAATCACCTGCAAATACGAGGATACATAGCATCTTTCTGATCTTAAATATAAGGCAGAATTGATTTTTTTTTTTGAAAATTAAAGAAACTAAATAAATTATTTAATCATATAATATGTTATGCGTTTTTATATTATATATCAGTTTATAAGTTAAGCAAAATAATTTAAAGAAAAAATGATAAATATAATATTTTAAAATAATTTAATTAGTTTTCTCAATATCTTCAAAAAGTTAACTATATCTTATACTTAGAATAGAAAGAAGATTGTAAGGTTCTATTAGGATTAGCATAGGTGTTTCAAATTATTGCATGTAATAAAAAGTCCACATGCTTTATTTATGATTTGCTGCTACGTTTAAATCAATATGTAACTTACAAAGAATGATGTCTTTTTTTTTTTTCCGGTCAAAAAAGAATGATGTCTTTTGGCGCCCTCATAAAGCCATTATTGCCAACGCTTTAATTTGTCCCTAGCTCCCCCTGTTTTTTTTTTTGGGGGGGGGTGTTTAAAATATCTTATCTAAAATTTATTTGTCCAACACAGGCTTTTGTGCTCAAACAATAGTTTCTATGTATAAAAGATTTTTTTTTTTGTGTTCAAACAATTTTTCATGTATTTAATATATTTTCCTTATATGATCTTCTCTTATGTTTAAATCATCTTCCCTATATGCAAAATATCTTTTGTATTCAAACAATCTTCCCCGTGTGCAAAAGATCTTCCCTTAAATGCTTTCAGATTCCATTTAGCAAATAAATTTTCAATGAGATCCTTATGGGCAATTCTCCCTTTTTTCCCCCAAAACATATATATTTTCATTAATTAATATAAACCATCCATTGACAAATAGGTCAAGGATAAAAGATAATACAAATAAAATGCATAAAAGACAATATAAATAAAGAGTTAAAGCCCAAACAACAAAAAACTAAGCTTAAAAAACACCACAACTACAAGCCCTAACCCTAGGGCAAAGATACAGGGCTACGGTCGCCCCCGAAACGTAAAGAACCACCAATAACTATGTCGAAAGTAAGGGATGGGGTTCAAAGAACCATCTCATTGGTCCCATCCCTTTTGATATACTATCTGCTACCAAGCGAGCAGAGACACAATTTCCACCAATAACTACCTATTGTGTCGCTATTGGTCCCATCCCATTGGTCCTCTACATTGCCGCCATCTTAGTCCCCTTCATCAATCTAGCCCTTCTTCACGAAAGCTCCACCCCACATATCAGAGCAACCATGAACATATTCAAAAAAAAAAAAAAATCTACACCTCAAAAAACAGAACCCCTAGTCAAACATCCTCCTCTCCTGCTTGCGCTAAAAAGAGAGGCATTGGAATTGGGAGCACGACAGCCCAAAACCCCTTACACTGGAGGAATGGAAACTCTCACCTAGGAGAAACGCAACCCTAAAACCCTTTTTCCTTCTTCTACCAACTTATTATTATAGTCAATTTGTCCCTTGTTCATTGAATCATTGATAATGATATTTTTAGATTGACAACTATAATACATTAACAATTTTTAAAAAAAAATATATAGACCAAAATATTAATAATTTTGAGAGAATGATAAAAAAATACTACTTAAATTTCAAAATCCTAAATTAGTCATTTAACAAAGATTTACGTTGTCAATCCTATTACTATTCTTGTCAATCCCATTACTATTCTTGTCAGCAGGATTTTGAAGTTCAAATGGTATTTTTCTATCATTCTCCCAATAAATTTTTAATAAGTGATCCAAATGTCATTTTCCCTAACTGAAATTTCGAGTTTCAAATGACATATATTATTGGAGTTTATTATAAATAGCGAGGCATTTATTATTATTATTTTTTGGTCAACAGGTATATATTCAATGAGAAAATATAAGTTTTGGTGGCTAAACCCTTTTTAATTATTAATTCATTTTTTAAATTTCAACTCGCATTTTATAGTTTTATTTAAATCGGAACAATTTACTCATTCAGAAAAACTTAGTCCGTATGAATCCCCGATTCAATAAACTATAATAATTAAATTGTAATAAGCCAAATTTTAAGAATTGAACTGATCATAGAAAGAAAGTGGAGAGGCTAAAAATTACTCCACTCTTCCCTAATAAAAGACAAAATTAACTAATCTAATTAGAGCAATGAAATTGTTTAAATTAGTAGACATGTTTTTGTAAAACATCTGAAGTATTTTCGATAATTTCTCTCTCCCTCCCTCCCCCTATTTGATTATTGTTAAGGGAAAGATAATATGACTAGTTTAGAAAAAAAATTAATAAATATGTGAAATAAACCTTATATTTAGAATCAATATCAATGATTTTCAATTATGTATATATTTATATTAGCTTTTAGAGAATAATATTTATAATTATGAGGTACGCATGTAAGAGGAATTTTGTTTCGCTTGTGAAAAAGGATTTCTAAAACTACGGTTTTATGATTTGTTAAACATGTACTATCATAAGGGGGAGTATATTTTTTTTAATGTATAAATGTTGACAATGGACCAATGAGATTATTTACTCCTCTACATACTTAATATAATATATATTTATGGAGTTGATCTTAATATAAAATAGAAGATATAATTTTTATATTTATTAATTTATTGATGTTTCCTTAACCATAACCAATAAAGAGGAGGGATGAAGGAATTAATGAGAATATCTAAAATATTTTAAAAAAATAAAAATATTAATTAATTTTTTTAATTTAATCAAATTAAATAAATATATTTAATATCAAATTGCAGGAGAAGCAGTACTAACTGAGAATAATAATATTTGGGGCAAAAAGAAAAAGGAAGAAGGCAAATAAAGTGAGGAGGTGGCGGGAAACTGGGAAGGGAAGTGAAGTAATGCTTATCCGAAACAAAGCAAAGTGGAAGGTACGTGGCGAAAAGTAAGTGATGCCACGTAGGCCTTCCTTTGTCGCTTTGTGCTTTGTGCTTCTTCCTAGAGATTTACACAAAACACGTCCCCTCCACGTATTCTTCCGTACTAGCCTTTTCTTCTCACTCTCATCATCCGATTTTTCCTTCCTTCGTTTTTTTTATAAAAATGATACTAAAAAAAAAAAAATCAAACAGTATAGGGTTATTTGAAAAGAAATTGAAAAATCATAAAACAATCACTCCATAAGGTTATATGTCACGCCCTTATCTTAATTTCAATATTTTTCAGAGTATTTACGGAAAACGATATGCAATTCGGTAGGCAACACAGGAATAGCATAACTATACTAATAATATATGCATGATTACATAAATTCCCCACAGGGGTTTGTACATGATACTTACGATTAAGGTAGCCGCACAAGGCTACTAGGGTGTCTAAACTCATCCCAGTGAAACGGAGACTTCTTCCTGTCTTCGTTCCACTACTGTAATCCCCTCGTATGGTACTCTGCATTGTTGTTTGTATATCTTCTGTCATCTCCTGTCTCAATTGTTGGTAGGGGAGGATGAGATTCGAGAGAATTTTAGTAGGAAACAGATACCATAATGCATACATGATTGATGCTATATGTATGGCATATTAGCTTTATCTAGATGTATGCCCCATAATGACATTTTTGCATACTCAATGTTTCATACAACATGACTATGGCCACAACGAAAATAGAAACAGAGCTTCATTTATTCAAATATGCTCTACACAATCAAGCAAAACAATCACATACATCATTACACAAGCAAATATATCAAATACATGCAAGTAAGATAAATCCCCTACCTCCAATCTTTCTCCTCGATTTGCGTGCCAACAGCTCGGGGCTTCATATTCGATCTTACAATGTAAAATATACTATTTAGACACTTCCATAATATTTATGAGGGTTATATGAGTCTATCTTGAAAAATTACTAAAATACCCCCGGGGACCTGGCCCATCGTATACGGTCCGGCTGTACTTTTCTCGAAATTCTAACCTAGGCTATCCTGACATATTTTCGCCCAAGGAATCCATTTCCAGACTTGGAATGACCAAATTCACTACCAAAAGATGAAATTGCCCTTAACAGCCCTTATTTCAGTGTTTTAGGGGCATTTTTGTAATTATGCTTTCTCAGCCTTTTCCGAAAAAGTGCCTAACTGTAACCCCACCTAATTTTTCATTTTGAACTCAATGAAATCATCAAATCATTAAAAATCCAACTCTAAGGCCCATTTCTAGAGCTAGATAAAACTTATAAGAACTCCGGGGAAAATCGGGGTTTTTCGGTTTCGGTTCTGTAAACACGTTTCTTTCTACTCCTAACCACCTTATTGACTATTTTATTATGTTACAACTACCATTTAGTACCAATTTGGGCAGCGTAAAACTTAGGCCTATTCAATTTCCAAATTTCAAATAAAAAACAATCCAGCGAAATTTCACCGATTAAATTGCTCGCAATAACCAGAATAATCAATATACGAAGGTTTGGAAGTTACCTCAAGCTCCCACTAGCTTTTCCTCTTCTTGGCTTAAAACCCTAAGCTCCCAAGACTGAAATTTGAGCTTCAAAACCTTAATCCACATAGAAGAATAGTGTAACATCCCAAATTTTATTCACCAAGAATATATTGTAATTATATATATATTCAATGACATGGTGAATATTTAAGGCCAAAAGAATTAAATATTGAAAATTAAAGGTTAAATAGTGTTTTCAGTGAAATCGCCTGCAAGGCAGTGAGATTGTCATATAGTTTTGGAAGATCAAATGATGACCAAAAATTATGAAATTTTATAGGGTGAAAGTAGACATCCTAAGCTTTAATTTGATAGGTCATATGACTCAATTGAAGCTATGTACAAAGAATTATGAATTTTTGAAGTTGCCCAGCGAAATTGACTAATTTCTGGAGCAGCGGTCAAATATTGAAAATCTGGGAATAATATGATCATTTCCAGTAAAATTCCATATTTTTCCTTGAAACTAGACTCAATGAGGGTTCCATAGGCTTTGGAATCGGCTTGAAACGATGTCTACAAAATTAGTTATAATTTTTCAAAGTTAAGGCAGAAAATCTGCCAGAATTGGCATTATTCCGAAAATTTGAGAAATAAAGTAATCGTCCTTTTTCTCTTAATTATTTTAGAAATTTAGGGATGAAGGAGGAGAAGACAAGTGTCAAAATCCAATGAGACCAAGTGTCAACACCATATGAAAGATGATGGGGATAATTGTTGTGTCATAAGTCCTTACTTATGTTATAAGGTTAGGTGGCCAACTTTTGTATCAATTGACTTGAGTAAATGGAAGGAACACTTGATTTAATTGGAGCATAAGAGGGAGCACGTTTTTGGCCAACCAAGGGAGAAGGAAAATTGGTTCCAATCTAATGGAAATCAAATGAAGCAAGCAAGTCAAAGGCTACATGAATCTCTCAATGATGGCAAAGGTAGAGTGCACTCTAAGTGAAGGCATGTGCATGGTGGTCATAATAAGAAGGTATGGCATAAAGAAGAGGGAAAGTGTAATCCAAGAAGCAAGATGAAGGTGATGTTGACAAAACTACAGGTACAACTCAATGATGGCAAAGTTGGAGTGCACACTAGGTGAAAGTCATATGCATGGTGGTTATAATGAGAGAGTATGGTGGGAAGCATGGTTGGAGGGATGGTGTACATGAGAGGTGGAGGAATCTCAACCATTGGTTAAATCAAGGGCTAGGGATAAAGATGGCAAGATATTTTATGAAGCTTGGTTTCATCTTTCTTGCCCATTTTCGTTCAAACCAAGGAAAGGAGAGAAAGAGAGAGTTTGAGAAAGCTTTATGCTCTAAGGGAGAAGGAAGAGGGGAAAGGCTAAGGTAAGTAATGATTTCTTAAGGTTTCTTCTTCTAATCTTCCATAAATCTTTTCTCTAATCTCTTCCTTTCCATAAATTCCATGGGTTAGCAAGCAAATATTGAGCCCAAAGAGAAGGAGAGAGGAGAACTTCTAGAGAAAGGAAAAGAACTCAAGAAGGTAACTTCACAAATCCTAAGATTATGTTAGATGTGGTTGTTGTTGATGATTATGGTTGGATTTGATTATTTTGTTAAGTTTGTAAATTTGGAAAGTCCTAATCCTAAGGGGTTATGCTGCCCAAATTTCTTTGAATCATGGTTAAGAAGTGTTTAAGTGAGTTGATCAAGGATTAGAAGTGGAAAAGTACAAGTTTTAGAAGCTAAAACACAAAACTCCATTTTTCCAATTTTTGACCAATATTTCGGCCAGACCAGATCTGGTAGTAGGAGTTTGATTTTCATGAAATAAATGGTTTCATTGGACTCAGTGGGCAAAAATAGGTGGGGTTACAGTTGGGCATTTTTTCAGTAGAGGCCGAAAAAGCATAATTACGAAAACGCCACTGAAATCACTAAATAGGGGCTGTAAGGGTATTTTCATAATTTGACCGTGAATTTGGCGATTTCGAGCTCGGAAATGGATTACTTGGGCGAAAATAAGTCAAAATAACTTTGGTCACAATTTTGGGAAAACGTGCCATCGGGCCGGGTACGGCTGGGCCGGGCCGAGTTCCCGGGGGCATTTTTGTAAATTTTCACCATAGACTAATATAACCACAATAAACACTATGGAAGAGTATAAAATGATACTTGGATAGGTTATGACCTATTTCTGGTACATTTAATATTTTAAGACCGATTTGGAGGCCGGATACGACACGTTCTTCGAGGCATATTTAAAAGAGGATTATAAAGCTTTGAGGTAGGGACATTATCCTTCATACACCATGCCATAAGTTATGTGATTGTGTAGATGCCATTGTTTTGTAAATGCACTTTATTAATAACATGATTTGCCTAGAGAGAGGCTGTTAGTGCCAGATGTGCACTTACACTGGGAGTTGGCAGAAGTCCAACTGGTGTAGATTGTGGGGCTGGGCCCTACTCATGTATACATGACAATGATGTGTTTATATTGTTCATTAATTTGTGCATACCTTGGCGCATGACATATTTACTTTTCGCATTTTCTATGAACGATATTATGTCTCTACGGAGATTCTTCGGAATCTCACCCTATTTTTAAACAAATACCTTAGCGGGCACCAGTGGGCCAAAGGGCAAAAACATTGACGTCGGAAAGTAGAGCAGCGCGTGTCTCGAGGCGGGGTCAAGAACGTGGGCATAATTAGTCTATTTTGTGATATTTTGGTGAAATTTGTAAATATTAAAACTTCCGCTGTATTTTCCGTTTCCGTCGACGAACAATATCAGAATTGTAAATGAACGACGTTGGGATCGTAAACGAATATTTCTATCAGTATAATTGTACTTTTCTGTATGCCCATTGAATTCCATCGTTATTACTCTTTATTATCGAAATGGAAACGGGTGTTGACAAATAGCTTAAGAGCGAAGTTATACACATTAGGTAGAGATTTACCGAAAGAATCAACCTACCTTAGAAGTTTCTCTTATCCTTCTCTCTCTACAAAATTCTACACTTCCTCTCTCTTGTTGCAGCAAAACTGACGAAAATGGGAGGACAAAGATGATAAAATATGATTTTATAAGATATTATAATTATCCAATAATTATTTTTCCATTTTCGGATTTTTTACAAAATTCTGGCAGATTTCTGCCTAAACTTTGAAAAATCATAACTAATTTTAGAAAAATAGAATTAGAGTGACTCCAAAGCCTATAGACCCCTTATTGAGTCTAGTTTCAAGAAAAAATATAGAATTTTGTTAGATGGAATCACAAAATTTCCAGAATTTCAATCTTTGTATGCTGTTTCAGAAACATCACAGTTTTTCTATACTAACTTCAAAAATTCATATCTTTTTGTATATAGCTCTAATTAAGTCATATGACCTATCAAATTAAAGCTTAGGATATCTACTTTCATCCTGTAAAATTTTATAATTTTTTTCTCATCATTTGATCATTCAAAATTATATGACAAACTCACTACTTCATAGGCGATTTCATAGTAAGCATAATCGCTTTCTTTAAAATTAACCATTTTATTTTCTTTAATGCCCCAAAGATATAAGAAACATTAGAGGATATATTTGGGACACCTGCTAAATTGGGGCTTAGCAGTCTACTTAATTTAGGCTTATTCTCAAGCCTCCAATCTCAAAATTCGGGGTATTACATTATAGATTGAGATCTTTTAATTAATAATTTATCTAAAAATATGATATTTGATAGAATACAATAACATTCTACATCCATATAGCTGACCCTACTTAAAAAAGTAAGGCTTTATTGTTGTTGTGTGTCATATTCAAGCATTATATTGCTGGTTAATTAATGGCCTTGGAAAGACGATGATCTCAAAATTCTTTTTCTTATTTTCTTCTCAAAATTTTGTCTCCATCTCTAGATTAAAAAATAAATTGTTTAAATTTAATATTTTCTAAAATATTATTATAGTGTTTTATAATTTAAATTTTTAAAATTTTTTTTGTATTACATTTATGAACCATGTGGATAAAATTTTAATACTTTAAATTTATTTATTTATGTTTAAAATAATAGTTTTATAAAATATGAAATTTGCACAATCCATTTTTTAATCTGACAGTGGAGATGAGATTCTGAGAAGAAAATGAGATAAAGAATTCAGAGAGAACCCAAACCTATGGCTTTGTAGCCTAGTGGTATGAATGCTCCCCATGAGTAGAGGTTGTGGGTTTGATTCCACTTGAAACTTAAGCCGTTAATGCTTGCCCTTAATTCAAAAAAAAAAATAATTTCCACATTTTTTAACTTCAAAATTAATTTTTTTATTTAATTAAGGGGTTTCCTCCTCAAGGTTTAGATGACAAAGGATTCTCATCTCTCCCAACAAATACGCTTTTCAGGATTTAAACTTATATCATCCTCCTTATGAGAGTAAGGCTCCTTACCATTTCAACCAATCACTTATTAGTTCAAAATTAATTTCCAGTGACCTTACACGCGCATACTTGGGTAATAATAATGATTGATTAGATAATTTTATGTTGTTGTATGGAATACTTGTGATTATATGGGTTGCTTATATATCATATAAGGCATGGAGGTAATATATAAGATTGTTTATGATGGCGCAAAAAAAAAGATTGTTTATGACTTACAATATAATAATTCCTCCGGTTCTAAATATAGGATATAGTTTGTAGTGTAATTTGTATTATAAATTATGTCATATATTTAGTACCAGAGGTAGTACTGTTTTTTTATAAAATTTATAATTTATATAATATTTTGAAATTAATATTCTCTGTGTCATTATAGCTGAAGTATGCGGATGGAACAGGCTGAAATAGACGTTCTAAAGTAGTTATTATGTAGATTTGTTCTTATAAATAATGATGTGAGGTACATGTTTATAATATATTACAAATAAAATAATAAGAGAGCTTTCAAAATAATGTTAGGTCGACATTTTTTTTCATCAGCATATTAGGTTGACATTAAACTTACGTTAGTGCTATGGGATTTTCAAATGCAAGTATGCCACATAAAAATTAATCTGCTCTTGTTCGTATTAAAAAATTGGTGACCGATATATACTTTGTTTGAACGAATAAATTAAATATTACCTCCATTTTCAGTCAACACTATTAGATTATGACAGATTAACTGATGCGTACGATACGGAAAAAAGATGAATTAGTAAATCCGCTTAAATATTGATAAAAAATATAATTAATAATATCAAAGCTAATTTAAATGTACTGAGTCAAAAAAAAAGCTTCTAATAAAAAAAGGGAGAAAGACAAAAAAAACTTAAAAATTATAAAATCCCAAATTAAATATTTCCCAATGAATTATGAATTACTTATTAAATCTTGTTATTTCTTTATGGGTTAAGGTACAAATTTATCAATGAAGTTTTGTCCGAGAAGCGTCTGGCACAAATATCTTTTAGAAGGAGCAAAAATACTAATGAACAATTAAAAATAGGCATCCACCACAAAAACCGTTAATCCGTACTAACGGTGTTAAATTATAAGAGGAAAAAACCCCTAACAACGGTTTTTGTGGTGGATGCCCATTTTTAATTGTTCATTGGTATTTTTACTCTTTCTTAAAGATATTTGTGCTATATGCTCATCGGACAAAACTTCATTGATAAATTTGCACCTTAACCCTTTCTTTATTAATTTTTGATAATAAATCTGATTTAGAATTTTGCAATTTTAAACATCTTTTTTTATCATTTTCCCTTAAAAAAAATGGTTTGCGTGTTGGTTTTTTATTTGCGCCTATTATATATTGTCGAGGGATTTTTTTATTAGTTGTATATTCACTGAGTAAGTCACTTTCCAGCACCCAAACGTAAACAAAAAAACATTCGAAAATGTTACTAACCTATAGTCATTCAACGGTCAACCCCGTACGTAACTACTAACAGACAAACCAATCAGTATATTTATTTAGACAAGCATATCTTATGAATTCATGATTAACAAAGTAAAATTCTATGTTTCAATTAAATTATACTTTATATTTTAAATTTTGAAAGACAAAGCTTAGGTCCATTATATTCGTTAGGTCCAATTCTTCAATCAAAGATTGCCATTTGTGACTTTTTAGTATTAATATTGGTTCAACAAAATTTTACAATTTTATTAATATGCATTTTTATTATTAAAAAAGTTCACATGACAAAATTTGAGCAGAGAATTAGATTTAGGGTGTATTTGGATTGGCGATTGGATAAGTGACTTATTTTTACTTTGACTTATGGAATCTTAAAATAGGAAAAAAATAAGATAGGGTAAAATGATGAATGTTTGAATTAGTGATTGGATAAGTGACTTACGTAAAAGTGAAAGATGTTTGGTTTGACTTTTGCATAAGTGGCTTTTGTGTTATTTAAGAGAAAAAATTGTAAAAATTATGAAAAATGAAAAAATGAAGGGATAATTGTGAAAAAAGACCTCATTGACAATTTAATTGCCAAATGGGACCTAGGAAGATATCTGCACACGGAGGGATTTTTTCACAATTTTCCCAAAAATTAACTATGAAAATTTGGCAATGGTATAATTTTAAATAAAATGCTTAAGAGTTATGACCATCATAACAAACAATACAAAAGGCACATATGAAGACAGCCGTTTCCACCTCCTTCTCATTTGTTAAAGTGGAATTCTTAGTAATAAATTGATCCAAACCATCCAATTGCGACAGTTTTACGACAAAGCACATACTCAAAAGTTTCATGTACATTAGCAAAATACAAAATACATAATTTTGCACTTGACTCGTACCAATCAAACAGTAGCATGTTTGGTAGTTGTAATATCAAAAGTCTTAAAATTTAGTTTCATACTTAACACCCTAATGGCTTATTCGGATTCTCTGGATGCATGAGCACATCTAGAAGATGCTCCCTCCACTTAAAATTCATGCATACTCTTGTCTCAATACGTGTCAAACTCATTTTCAAGGGGTATGGAACCACTCTCTTAAAAACTTAGTAATATTTCCTTCCTATTTATCTTTCTCAAATCTCAACCCCGTCCCCTACTCTTCTCTAGAACCACATACTCTTGTCTCTGCCTCTCTCCCCTCCTCTCTCTCAAGCTTCATTTTTTGTTATGTCATGGCGCCTGCACGTGCCATGTTTGTGCTAGCCATGTCCTTGGCTCTTGTAGCATTCTCCACAGGCCAAGCCCCTTCCTCTGCACCCATGGCCTTGCCGCCGTCTAGCAACATGTTCCAGAAGGCAGCTCCTCTTGCCCCTGCAACCTCCCCTGTTTCATCACCACCACCATCATCACCAAGCCCCCTTAGCCCAAGCCCAAGCCCAAGCCCAAGCCTAAGCCCAGGACCTTCAACCGACGTGACTCAGTAGATTGCTGATGAAGATGAGCCTTCACTGCCAAAACCAGACGAGATCCATGCCGCCCTGCCCTGGCTCGTTGCTTCTATGCTCGCGTGTGTGCTTTTGTGGAGAAGAGAACATAGGACATGAAATATCATGAGAGAGAGAGAGAGAGAGAGAGGTGGGGGGTGGGCTTATTCATAAGCAATTTTAAACTTCAATTCTTTGCTTATGTTCATCGGAGCTTTTGGTGACTTTTTTCTAAAAGCTTATTGGTAAAACAAACATTGGCTTTATGAAGAAGTTATTGTGAAAACCTAATTGATGCACTCAATCGTCTGATTGGGCTTTAAATCGGTGAAACAAACACACACTTAATGAATATAAAGCAAATGTGGCTAAGTTTTATCAATTTCGAATTGTCAATCAACTCTTATGCTTTTGTTACTTTTTATTTGGGTTTCTCTCGTAATTATGTTTGTTTCTCTTATAATGATTTGTTCATGCATTTTTTTAATTATGCTATCCGTCTACTTTAACATGTTAAATTAACTTTCCAAATTATATTACGTAGTGTACTTTTTAACTTTTTTCCCTAATGTTAAAATCTTTCAAATTGATTTTGGTCTCCAGGGCGGTTTTATTATAGAAAACTATACTAATCATAAAATACAAATAATGTGACTCACTCATCCACATAACTCTTCATAATCTAAATTTTAAGAGGAATAGATATTATTCAGAAATTTCATGCAGGCAGATAGTAAACTAAAAAAAAAAAGAATATACAATAATATTAGGTGTAAAGAGAGCTGGATTATAAAGTTTTTAAATAGTAAAAAGTATCAATTGCATATCCTTAACCAATCCTTAATAAAATCAAGTGGAATATCGTCTAATAATGACTTGTTTCAACAATCTTATCCATTTGAATAGTAAACATGGTAAAAGTAGGAAAGAAATCGATCTTTGTTTTTCATGCATGTCGGCTAGATTCAATGATTAATTAATAACTTTGACTTTTTTTTTTATAGTAATTAACTTTGACTTTAATACTCTCTCCTATATATATAAAATATAAAAGACACTTTAACTAATTCATAAAAAATAAAAAATGACAGATACCTTATGGAATATGTTTTAAGATATTCTCTTCTATCTTTATTAAAAAATATGTTTGAAAATTTATTGAGTAAACAAAATTGAAAATAAGTATTAATTCTATGGATTAAACTGAAAAATGAACATTAATTATCTTACAAATAAATTTTATTTTAGACTAAACCATTCTTTTAAAAATATACTACACTGTAGATTGGAGGGAGTAATAATAATATAAGTAAATTTTTTTTTTTTGTAAGCATTTTGTGGTTCTCAAACATTGAAATCTAATCTAGAATTGACAAGTCTTGGAACCCACTTCACTGTTTTTTTGCTGCATATTCTTTTTGTTTTTTGAACCGAAAGCGAGCAAAAGATTCACCGTTTGGACTTTGGAGAGTGGAGTTGTTAGATTCTTCAAAAGGGAATCAAACGTCAAACCACTTTATGGTTATGCATTAATTATTATTAATTAATTAATTAAAATTAATATAAGATGTCGGCTTGAAAAAACACTTTAACGTTGCTTCCATCACTTTTCACTCATTACCGTGGTCGTGCCAAGTAAAGTTGGATAAGATCATGATATCATTTATTTATTTAGTTTTACTTCTTTTCTTTTTTGACACTCTAGTGATACTTACGGGTCGGGTCAAATGGTTTAGCCCGATATGGATGCATGAAGAATGGAATGAAATGAATGCAGGCACACACAAAGTAGATAAGAAGGAGCCAATGAGAGTTAGCATAAATGATAAGTAACAGACTTAGATTTTAAAAGGATGTAAGTTCGATTCTTGTTACCGTTGTGAGGGCTCCTTTGATAGGTGATATTGTAGGTGTTAGATATTTTAATATATATTATAATTATTATTAGTTATTAATTAGGTAATTAATTAAAATATTCAGAGTGTGGCCCGTTAGTCAGATTTAGGCCCAATTCATGATTAGGGTTATTAGCTATTAATGTGGTTTTTCTGATGGTGGAAAATGCACAATAAGGTTTCAGCCGTCTAAATTGAGCGTACAAGGAAAAACCTAATATGCTCATTTGAGGTTCCTTGACTGGCGACGGCTCTTAATCCAGTTGCCATCGCTGTGCCCCATAGCCAGGCACACACAAAGTAGATAAGAAGGAGCCAATGAGAGTTAGCATAAATGGTAAGTAACAGACTTAGATTTTAAAAGAATGTAAGTTCGATTCCTGTCACCGTTGTGAGGGCTCCTTTGATAGGTGATATTGTAAGTTCCTTGTAAATGTTCTCTGAGCTGTGGGGCCATACCCTGGCTTTAATAGGATGACCGGTGCCGAATCTACCTAATTTTTTTTGTACAAAAAAAAAAAAAAGTAGATAAGAAGGAATGTGATGAGATTTTATTAGGCATATGATAGTTGTCCCTACCAAGTGGGAGAATCACAACTGGAAGTGGAAGAGTTTTGCCCAACAATGAGAAGTGGGCATCCCAATTTGCCAACGTGGAAATTGGGATATTATATGTTCTGGTTTCTAACGTAAAATATCTTCTAGAAAATTTACAGTGTTAAATATAAGCTACTTTGTAACGAGTAAATAGCATTAAATTATTCTTTTGATGAATACTCTTATTAATTATATTGTAGAGAATTTAAAGAAATTGAAATTAGTTAAGATACTCTAATTTTAACTAGATTGTAATATTGGAAAGAAGTGATTTTTGTTTTACATTTTAATGATACACACAACTTTTAAATTTTTTTAAAAATTATTGTGAAGCAGTTAAATGTATTTTACTTGTCTTGTCCTATTTATAAATTGGAGAGAGAATTTTTTCCATCATCATATTTATAAGTCAAGTGATTAAATTTTTAACATGAATGTTCCACCTCCTATACTTAATATAAAATCTACTTGATTAATTTGGCTATATTAATAAAATTTGTTAAATTAATTGTTTGTCATAAATGTACATTGATTTTCCTAAAATATCTTATTAAATTGCATTGAAACTATCCTTGATGCAAACTTCTAAACATGTGCAACTAATAGGGATATTTTAAAAAATGATAAATACAGGGGATAAAGACTGGATGTAGTACTGTCTTATATCATTCATTTATTATCATGCAGATTGTTATTTTCTTAAAAATATATATATACTAAAGTGGAGTAAAGCTGAGAAGACGTTAAATTTTAAACTAGGAGTTAATATCAGGCAAAAAAAAGAAGAAGAAGAAGAAGGAGTTAATAAGATTTAAGTTGTTTTTAATGGGACATATTAGAAATGTTTATAAATAGTATACCATACAAATAGATTAAGCTATTTTTGGGATATAAGTGTTTATTACGTAAGTCGGAATAAAATTCATTTCACATACTTACCTCATATACCGTAAATCATGATTTATAAGCACTTATAAGTCAAAAATAAGTTATCCCAAAACTATGTTTGAGATAGCTTATTTTTGGAATAAAAGTGCTTTTCACATAAGTCAAAACAAAATTTCTCTCATATACTTACCTTGTATACCGTAAATCATGATTTAAAAGCACTTATAAGTAAAAAAATAAGCTATCCCAAAAATGCGAGATTGATAAGCCTTTTCTTGTACATTTTTCACGCACTCCATGTGTCAAGCCAATCATACTGAAATGGGTGATCAAATATTATAGTGAATTAGTGATACACTTCCCCTTGCACCCTTGGTAAAAGCATCAAGGAGTTAAAAGCAGGATTAGGATTGAATTAATTGACTAAGATTTCTCATAATGCATTACTCAGCCTACATTAACTAAGGGAGTGCTAGACTTGGAAAAGAATAATTATTTTTTTGCTGGCATTAATAACAATTAAAAAAAATTGTTAATAACCCTTTTCCCCCCCAAACATTAATAACCCTATAAATAGATTTATAATTATGACAAAAAATTTCTTCTATAATAAACTTATAAAGAGCAGAGTGGCAGTAGAATTTGTTATAACAGAGAGTCAATGCTACAACAAGACCTTAAATTCCTCATCAAAATCTGCCTCTTCTCTAGTAAAATATCTTTGCTTTCAAATGTACTGATATTAGAGTTAGTAAAATAACCGACAATCGTCTAAACTTTAGAGTCCATGCAGGCTCAACCCTGAAAAGCCTGGTCTTCTTTATTGGATTCTTTAAACAAAACCTAACCCTTATTATTTGAGCTTATAAATAAAGTTTAGGGAGAATTGTGAAAAAAAAGATCTCATTGATAATTTAATTATCTAATGGAATTTAGGAAGATATCTGTATACGGAGGGAAGATATTGTGCACATAGGAGACGGTTTTTGTATATATATAGGGAAGAATATTCCATACAAGGAAGATCATTTGCACACTAAAGTCTTATTTGATAAATAAGTTACTAATGAGGTATTTTTTCACAATTTTTTCTAAATTTTATGCTATCAATAATTAATAAAGAATATTAACTATATCAAAAAGTAAAATAAAAAGAGCTGTTCTATTTTATTTATTTATTTTGTCGAAAAACAAAAAATGGTTAGGCTCAGCGAGTCGGTTGCAGGCTTCAAGCCGAGTCCTAAATTCAGGTTGAGGCTATTATTGGACCGGATCTTCAGCTGGAGTATTTGAATCCAACTCTAACTCTTGAATTTGGAGTGGCCAGCTTTACAATACAACCTCACAATTTCTTTTCTTTTAAATAAAAAAAAAAATCTCTAAGTTGAGAGAAAAAACGTGTTGATATTGGCATCTGAGCTGGTCCCACCAACTTTATTTTTTTAAAAATAATTATCTATTTCTCTCTCCCCGCCCCCGGTGTATATAAGAACAAGGGTTTTACCTTCTCCCTAAACAAACATTTTTCGTTCAACATCTGAAATCTCCAAGAAAGCGAGTTTCCCTAGTCACAGAAAGCTCTTCTTAACTATCTCCTTTCTCTTTTTCTCCTTCGGTTTGAATTTTCTCTATATTGTACCAGCACGAGTCAAAAATCCTGCGGATGACGATGACTCAGTGGACTCGCCATGAGGACAAGCTCCTTGAGCAAGCTATAGTTTTGTTTCCCGACGGTTGCCCAAATCGCTGGGAGAAGATTGCCGAATCCGTGCCTGGAGCCACCGTTGATTTGGTCTGGCAACGTTATCATGATCTGATACACGACGTCGCCGAGATTGATGCCGGTCGGGTACCGATTCCGGCCTTCCCTGACTTTTCCTCTGATACTGAGCCCTCTTCCTCTGATTGGAACTCGGCTAATCAAATTTCGTTCAACTCGAAGCCGCACAAGAATATCGACTCCGACAGAAAGAAGGGCACGCCTTGGACTGAGGAAGAACATAGGTATGTTGGCTTGGTAATTCTCCAATTCAATTGGATTTTTTTTTTGTTCTTTTTCCTATTTCTTTTTTACTGTGCTTGATTTTAGGGATTTTCGTTATGAACCTGTATAATTTCCAAGAAAATAGTAAATAGGAAAGAATTTGTCCAGCTGGCATCTGATTTGGGAAATCGGAAGTTTTTGTTCTGAAGGAATTAAACGAAAACTCAGGATGGTTTTTTTTTTTTGGGTTAGTCTTCTTGATGCTATATTCTGAACTTTTCCGAAGTGAAGCTGTTCAATTCATGTCCCTGGTCATATCCTTCAAATCCTCTAATTCTAATTGTGAAGTTTTAAATTCAATTCTCCAACCTTCTTATCCAGAACCCCAGGTTATCCGTCAAAATTTATACTTCAAATCCACATAGGCTCAGGTCCATACTTTGTTCAGGAATTCTGAGGTTCTTTTTAAGAATTTTTCTTCTAAAACATGCCATACATAACTGCTCACCTAAACATCTCTGTTAAGTATTTTTGCCAATAAAGAAGGTATATATTGCAATTTTCTTAGCATACTTTTCACCACAACAATGTGACTCATATTTTGCCCCATCTATGTTTTATTCTTTTCACCTGTTATTCTATATTTTTTTTTTTTATTCGTTGACCGATATTGAGTGCATGGAGTACACAATACCCTTACCTGGCAGAGTAAACTCACTTGAGCTAGCTGCTGGACCATTCAATCTCGCTTGATTGATACCTTTACTATATTGAAGTTTTACCCTTTGTCCAGTTTTGGTTTCTTTAACTTTCAAGAACTTGTGTTGGGAATGAAAATGAAATGAATTTGAGTTACCTATCATTGATCATGTATGTCCCTATTTGTTTACTCAAACAGGCAATTCCTCAGAGGATTGGAGAAATATGGCAAGGGAGATTGGAGAAGCATTTCAAGAAATGTTGTGGTGACAAGAACACCAACTCAGGTAGCTAGCCATGCTCAGAAATATTTTAATCGGCAAAGGGAAAAATCAAAGAAAGAGAGGAAAAGAGCAAGCATCCATGACATCACAACTGCAGACACCAACGTTGAGTCTCTAGATCAAAACCAGATTGCTCCTTCAAGTTTTCAAACTCAGATTGTCTCTTCAGGCCTTCCAGTGCATAATCAATCATCGCCAATGCTTCAGTTTAACCCTCAAAATCCTTCAATTGATCAATCTCTTGGGTTTGGGTACCCAAACTATGCTTTTCCTATCTAGAGATTTAGATGATATGCACTTCTGATATACAAATGGCTTCATTCATCCTATTATGTATGTTGTTGGAGCAGTTGTGTCTAATCAAAACTATATAGATGTCTTCATACATCAGCTTGAATTAGCCGCCAAAACCCGCGACGGCCTTACCAAATAGGATGAATGAAGTCATACAAAAGATATATAGGTTGTAAAATAATGTGTATGTTTTGTATATAGATGAATTGATTCATCTTATTTCTTAAGTCTCTAGGACGTTGACCTCAAAGCCATACAGCAAAGCCAAATTATTGTATCTTGAATGGTATTTGGTGGGTGTTTTGCCAAAAGTGTAGCTTCTTCCTGGTTTTTTTTTTTTAATTAGGCGTTTTGTTCAGATTATATTGATAATTACTTGGATCAATTGTAACTAGTTGTGACAGACAGTTTAGGGTTGAATTTAAATGGTGATTTAATATTTTTATTCAGCAGAGAATCGAAAAGTTTATGTAGTAGTTGAATTCTCTGTCATAGTGATCTATACAATGTTCACTTCGTTTCATTCGTATACAATTTGTTGACTACTGTTTTGTTTGAATGCTTAATAATGAGCTGGCAATTGGAGCTTATCCAACGTACAGATGCACGGGGAAAAACAGGATTTTTCAAGAAACGTGGAGAAAAAAGGTGATGCCACGTGGGTAAGGCTAAATTGACAAATGAAACGAGTATTTTATTGAATATTAAACATGAAAATAGAATAATAAGGGGAAAATCACTGACAGACCCAAGGATCCAAAAAAATTGTCAAAAAGACGCAATCCAAAATTTTAAATTTATGATTAATTGGGGATGTGAAATGACTATATTGCTCAAATCAATTTTGACAAGGGCATGAGTCATTTTGACAACTATATTTTTATGCTTGAAATATTTTAGAAATTTCATAACTCCTTATCAGAATTTTAAACTTTGTCTATGCCTATTTTCACAATTGCATTAGTCATTTTGATAACTTCATTTTCATACCTGACTGATATTACAAGTTCCAACTTTGATAACCGCATATTCCTTTTTTAACAATTGGTTTGGTCTATTTTCATAACTTGATGATTTATTTTGACAATTTCTCTTTTATATTTGTGTGAGATTACAAGTCTCACAAGTCCCAACTTTCACAACTGCATATGACCATTTTCACAACTTGATGAGTGATTTTGACAATTTCTTTTTCATATCTGACTGAAATTACAAGTTTCACAAGTTATAACTTTCACAACTGTATATAATAATTTTAACAATCAATTTTGCCTATTTTCACAACTTGATGAGTAATTTTAATAACTTCTTTTTTATACCTGCGTGAGATTACAAGTTTCACAAGTCTCACTTTCACAACTGTATATGCCAATTTTAACAACTGAATTTGCTTATTTTCACAATTTGATGAGTCATTTTGACAACTTTTTTTTCATATTTGCGTTAGATTACAAGTTTCACAAGTCCCAATTTTGACAACTACAAATGAAAATTTTAACAACTGATTTTATCTATTTTCATAACTTGATGAGTTATTTTGACAATTTTTTTTTCATACCTAAGATTTGACAACTGGTTTCTTTTTCATCCTCAGGCAAGCAATTCAAAGATATAAATGCTTAGCAAAATCCTTCTATACAACATATAATTACTTTTCTGTTTCTCACAACTGATAGATGCCTCAGGCAAATCAGATGCCAATGCAAACAAAGTCAGAGCATGTTGTGAGATGAAGGGTAAGGCTTGAGGGTTTTGGAAAATCTTTCACTCAAAAATTATATATCTTTCAGTAGCACAACAAATCAATTAGACTAAAGGGATTGGACATAGAACTCATATCAAAAAGTGCTGCCCACTATTAAACCAAACAAATATATTGCCACATTGAACATATCGCTTGAAATACAGTGTTCTTTTCAAACCAAAACATCAAAACACAAAATGATGTAATGATACAGAAAACTATATATCAGTAGTAGTTGTAATATCCTAAATTTTGATTAAGGGCTAATTATATTTATTGAGAATGATTTTGTGAATTAAAGCTGATTTAAGACCTGAATTAATTATTGAAAATGCCTAATACCCTGCATTTTAGCATAATTATGTGACAAAGTAATTTTTGGGCTAAGATAAGAGGGAAATGGGGCATGGAGAAAGGAAAAAGAATTAGAATATGTGTTATATGGCAATTCTTGTGAATGTGTCATAATCTGGGGAAAATTTGAAAGAATGGAAAAATTATCAGCTAATTAGTTAGTGATTAATGGAAAAATTAATTACTAGCTAAGAGAAATGAGATTGGTAACTAAATGACTAATGAAGTGATTAGAGTAACTAATTAGTTACTTACTTTATGAGAAGTCATGCGATTGAGACAAGTGGCACCATTGGATGAAGAGGGAATTGTTGGAAAGTCAAATAAATCATTTTATATTTATTTCTCCCTCTCTCCTTCTCTCTTGTGCTTATGAGTATGGGCATGCGGGCAGAAATTCAGCTCTCATCCTTCATCATCATCATCATCTCAAAACTTTCTCTTTCTCTCTCCAAGCTCTCTCATTTGGCCATTGTTGAAAAAGAAAGAGAAAAGGAAAGCTCAAATTTTAAGTGAGATCTTGATCTTGTATGCCAAAATCTCCTTCTTTAAAGTTGTTCCTCTTGTTAAGAACTTTCATCCTATGGTTTTAGATTATCAAGAAGAGGTGTTTTTGTACTTGAGGAAAATGAGAGGTTGTTGAATCAAGAACCAAGTTTGGAAAAGTTGTTGAGGTGAGTAAGATGAACCTTTCTATATAGGTTTTGTGGCATTTGGTTGAGCCTTGAATTTCTAAAAATTTTGCCCTAATTTTCATGATTTAGGGTCATGGAGAGTTTGGTATGTTGTTGTCATGGAAATGGTGCCTTGTTTAGTGTTTTGAATTGATAGAATTGAATTGAAGCTTAAATATAAAGTTTGGCAATTTTGGGTTTTGTATTGAATTGTGTCTCAAAGTAGAACATGTTAAAGGAATGAGAATTTGGTTGTTTTGATGTTTCCATTAGATTTCTTGTGGAAAATTATGTGGGAGTAGTATTGGATATGAATTTTGAACCATTGGAAACTTAGGTTTAAAAGTTGCAAGAATTGGTTAGTGAAAATCCTGTACTGGTAGTTGTTTTTCATGGACGTTTTGAATAGATAAATGGTGGCTAAAGATTCTGAAACTTTCCAGTCTAATAGTAGACATGCCAAGCTTTAATTTGATATAATGGAGGTCATTTCAATGTGTGTGCTAGAAGTTATGAATTTCTAAAATTTGGTGTCAAAACTGAACTTAATTCTGAAACAGTATGAACATTTGTGGAATTCTAGATTTTTGTGGTTATAGACATCAATGATTCATATTTTTCCTGTAAAGAGGACTTAAAAAGCTTTAAGTAGGACTTGGAATCACCTCATTTCAAATTTTCTAGAATTAGTTATGATTTTTAGAAGTTCAGCTCAGAAACTGAAATTCTTTTGGTCAAAGCCGAAAGTTCTTGGCCGCAGCCCAAAAACTTTTGACCTGCTTTTGATTGCAGCCAGGAGACTCTTGGCTGCAGCCAGGAGACTCTATGACCTATTTTTTGCCACAGTCAAAAGTACTTGACCGCAACCCAAAAGTTTCTGATGTATTTTTAGCCGCAGCCAAAGATTCTTGGCCGCGATCAACACCCAAAAATTAGAACTTTTCACTATCGTAAGATGGTCTTGAGATAGTACTTCCCAACCCTTTTAGGCATTTGTTTGGGCTTTTAGTAGCCAACTAAGGGACTTTAATGATAACTAAGTGTTCTGGAGTCATTTGAGTATTGGGATAAGTGATAACATGTTGTCCTTAATTATGACTATAGGATTTGATATTTGCCCGGAGCGTAAAAGGCCTGTGCCTGAACAAGAACGGAAAGAACAAGGTAGTGACACTTTCTCCTATATTATGTTTAATGCATTACTTGTTTGTATTTATCATTACATGAGCGAGGAGACGTAGCGGTTAGCTTAGCCTTGAATGAACGAGGGGACGTGGCAGTTAGCTTGGCCTTGAATGAACTAGGGGACGTGGTGGTTAGCCTGGCCTTGAATGAACTAGGGGACGTGGTGGTTAGCCTGGCCTTGAATGAATGAGGGGTCGTGACTGATAGCCCGGCTTTGAATACTGATATTGCTGCATTGTGATATGTGCTTACATGCTTTATTTAATTATACATCATATACATGAAATGTTACGACTGAGATTCTTTTGAATCTCACTCTTTCCAATTAACAATTTTAGCCAGGGCAAGCCGGTCAAGGGACAAGTAAGTGAATAAGGGCGACTAGAATTGCCAGTGGTAGTCTTAGCTTTTGGATTTTGGTTATCATTTTGGACAATTGTATATATTAGATTGACGATAGACTTATAGTTATTATGTATTCCCCAGTCTGGGAAATCGAGATAGGCAATGATGCCCTATAAACTCTTGGATTAATGATATTATCCCGGGTGAATGTCGGGAATTTCGCTAGCACTCTGATATTGTGTATGTGACAAACTGAACAGGCCAAATGTTTTTATTTCAAAATGAATAAAGGTCTTATTTTACTGGTTTGTAAATAGTTTTTAATTATCCTTGATCTCTCATTTATTTATTAAACATGTTTAAACACTAATCACGATTGTCATGAGTACGGGGGTTACAGTAGTAGTATTGACTTACAAAGCTACCATATGCGTTCACTGTCCAGGAGTCTGTTCACTCTCTCGATATCAATCCTCCCCTTCATCTTCTGTAAATTCCTCCTCCTCCTCTTCGTCTTCACTGTTTTCCTCTTCCTGATCCTCTTCTTCATCATCAACAATGAAGCCTCCCAATGTCTCATCTTCTTCATCTTCAACAGTTCCATTTCTCACTCCCTCTTTGCGCACTTTTTGTCCCTCTCTCTTCGCCTTTGTATCTGCGATCTCTATCTCCTCCATGGATGAAGAGTATGACGTCATAGCGCTCGGAACCGAGCTCAAAGAATGCATCCTCAATGGCCTCCTCTCTGTCGATGGACTCAAAGTATTCTTCTCAATTCCTCGCCAATTTTATTTTTTTTTTCTTAACAACAAATTATCCTCTCTCTCTCTCTCTCAATTTGATTAGCGCTCCTGCTTTGCCTTTCCTTTTTAATTCATTGGGGTAATTTAGCCATTTCACAATTTCAATTAATTACAAAAGATTTAGGAATTTGGATTCGGATTTTTTTCTAGTTTTTTCGGATCCTTGGGACCTGTTAGTAATTTTCCCAATAACAAAAAGAAGTAGCAGCAAAATGATGAGCTGAGTTTGTTCCAACATCGGAACATTGATCAAAAGAATTTTTAGCAATAGGGTACACAAGTAATATATGATAAGAAAGGGATGATCAACTCTAGTAATTATGTGGCGTAGACTGATGATTCAGTGATTGGTTTTGCAGTGGAAGACTAATATTATAAGGAAATTGTGACTCAGATTGGTCCCCTTGATTCCATGGCAAGTTAGGTTAATGATAAGGCATTTGCAATTGAACCCTAGAAGAAGTAACAAAAAGAACCGTTGAGGCAGCTTTTCTTTCTCTCTGACGATTATCAAACTTTTGATTATGGCTTGCGAGCTCTATCACCGCTGTGTTTTCTGAAATGTCCTCGCACTAAAAAGAGTTTATAAAAATAAAGGGTTAATATAACTTTTAGTCCTTAAAATTTGATCCAATTTTAGTTTTGGTCCCTCAACTTTGAAATCGGTGGTTTATGTCCTTAAAGTTTTACCCAATTTTGGTTTTAGTCCCTCAAGTTTGAAATCGATGGTTTTGATCCCTAAAGTTTCACCTGATTTTGGTTTTAGTCCCTCAAATTTGAAAAGGACTTGGTGACCCGTTTTTGAAAACCGACCCGACCCGGAAAAAAAATCAAGTCCTTTTCAAACTTGAGGGACGAAAACCAAAATCGGATGAAATTTCAGGGACCAAAACTACCGATTTCAAACTTGAGGGACCAAAACCAAAATCGGGTGAAACTTCAGGGATCAAAACCACCGATTTCAAACTTGAGGAACCAAAACCAAAATTGATCCAAACTTCAGGGACCAAAAGTTATATTAACTCAAAAACAAAAATAAAAATAATATATAGCGGCTCATTTAATATATGTCATATATATCAACTATCAGACTGAAAACCAAAACAAAAAGACATGATGCTGACAAATCAAAATTTCATGAATTGATGTATAGGACAAAAAAATGAACGGTGAATGTCGGTGATTGAAGTCGATATATTTTACGTGTGTTCTCTCAAAGTCCAACGGGTGCCACTCTTTCTTTTGGGATAACTATGCTTGGGTGGTTGATTGCCCGAGGAGGAGGACCAAGAGTTGTCCGGGTAATCCGGTGGTGGAACTTGACCCGATTCAATCTCAGGGACCCAGTTTATCATCGACCGTCTTGCCATTTCCGTGCACCGATCATCATAATTATACTCCCTTCCGGTTATATTTATAAAAAAAAATTTTTATCGCGTAAAACGAACTATTAGTTAAAAACAATAAGTGTATTAAAAAAACTATTCCCTCCGATCCTAATTATAAGACAAAGTTGACTTTTTTGGAGAAATTAAGGAAGCTAATTAAATTACTTTAGAGTATTTTTATTTTTATTTTTTTCCTCAAAACTAATTAATTTGGCTAATAAACTAATAAATAATCTAAAGATACTAAAAATATAAACACTCTAAAGTAATTTAATTGGCTTCCTTAACTTCTCCAAAAAAGTCAACTCTGTTTTATAATTAGGACCGGAGGGAGTATGTTTTTTTCATATATACTTCTATTTATGAAAAGAGTATAGGAGATAGAATAGATAAAAAATATGAGATATAATAAGTACCACTCTGGTCCTATTTATAAGTCCTTTTTGACAAAAAATTTTGGTCCTATTTATAAGTCTATTTTCAGGGTAATAAATGCATTTTATACTTTTTTACCCCTATTAATTGCAATAAACAAAAGGAATTTATTCATGTTGACTTTTGGAATCAATCATAGATAAGGGCAAAATTGGAAATTTAGCCCATAGTAAATGAGTTAACTAACTCTACTTGGTATGTGAGAATTAGTTAAAAGGGACTTATAAATAGGACTAGAGTGGTATAAGATATGAGAAAGAATGAGCATTTAATAAGGATAAAACAGGAAAAAGAAATTTATATTTTTAGATAAAAAGTGAAAATTATTTATAAAAAGATCAATCCTATAAGAGATAAAGTTATTTATAAATAATACAGAAGAAATATATATAAGCGATCATGATACTTCACGTTCATATAATACTTGATAGTCCCGGAGTATTCAGGGGTCCACCCATGGGAAGGTTGTGATTTTCCTAACTCAATTAATTGAGAAAATAAGACTTGATAAGTAGAAAATAAGAGTAAAAAGCAGAGTTATTATAAGAATATAAGAATCATTTGAGTTGACTCTTAATTTATTAGAATGAAAACTATTCCTAGAGTGTTATGGTTAATTTCGACTGTTACCTCTTTTATTTGACTTAAATTATACATGTGGCACTCAGGACACAAGTAATTGCCACCTCATTCTTCTTTTGTTTCTCTCTTTTCCCCAATGCTTTCCTTCAAGGAGCAGCCACGTGTGAAGCAGAAGCCCAAGAGGTTGCCACATTGGACGCAATTAGAGGCCTCATTGCAGTGATTACTAACGGGAGAGATGGGTGTCTCCATTGATTTCCCTCTCCATTTACTCTCTATTGAGGGTATCTACCATTAGATCAACTTTCAATGTTTGAGATTTAATAATATATAAATAATATCATTATAATACAAATTTACCATGGTAAATCTCAACCATTGAAAGTTGATCTAATGGTAGATACCCTCAATGGAGAGTAAATGGAGAGGAAAATCAATGGAGACACCCCTCTCCCTATTAAACCTTTTGATTCTTTTTATAAGCAACTTTCTCTTTATATTTCAAAATTTAAACTACTTTTTCCTTTTTTAGCCCTATTAAGTACACATCTTTATATTAATTATCCTCCACTCACAACTATTTTTTTTTCATTAACTCATTTATTACATATTCTCCCTCATATTTTATACTCATACTCTCTCATATTTATTATTCATTCTCTTTCTTACACTTTTTTCATAAATAGAGATATATTTGAAAGAAACATGATATTTTTTACACATTTATTGTTTTTAACTAATTTTAACCCCAAGTTCGTTTTACTCAATAAAGATAAAAGTTGCTTATAAAAAAGATAGGATGGAATAGTATAATACATAGAAAAATTCATGTAGTATAATACTCTAATCACTAGTACAGAAAAAGGGTTTTTAGACCGGAACATTTAAACTGGTTACATCGGATAAGGTCTTAAAAATATGACCGGTGGCATTTTTATAATTATGATGAAATATTAAGACCGGTTATATTAATAACCCGTCTTAAAAATACTTTTAAGACAGGTTACAAAACAACCGATCTTAAAATATATACAATAAAAAAAATATGTAATATATTTTCTAGACCGGTTTTAAAAATAACCGGTCTAGAAAATATTATCTGAATTAAAGACAATCATAAAAATAAAATGTTTATTATTTTTAAGACCGGTTGTAAATAAGAACCAGTCTTAAAAATTCAAAATTTTAGACCGGTTATTAATTAATAACCGGTCTTAAAAATTTTTAAGACCGGTTATTTTTAGAACAGGTCTTAAAATTACTTTTAAGATCGGTTGTTTTTAACAACCGGTCTTAAAAATTTTTCTAAAACCCCTTCCCCTAGAGGTCTTTTAAGATCGGTGCTCATGACAATCGGTCTTAAAATTGTTACTTTTAGACCAGTTATTAATACAACCGGTCTTAAAAGTTAGACTTTTAAGATCGGTTTCAAAACCGGTCTTAAAAATGACATACTTTTAAGACCGGCTGTATCAAAACCGGATCCAAAACCGATCTAAAAAATCAATTTTAACTGATCTAAAAACCCTTTTCTGTACTAATAAATCATACCTTTGAAAAAAGACATGTGGATTCATAATCCTTGAATCGAAGAGTGAATGAGCATACTCGTGTTTCTACAAAACGTGACAGCCTAAAATTATGGGATCGGATTAGTGACTGGAAGATGATACGGTGGACTGCCACGTAAGTCAAACAATAGAGATAACGGTCAAAATTAACCATGTTTAATGGATGAGACCACATTTGGCCTTTTTTAAAGACTTTTGCGGTGACCTCACTCCCACAAAAATTTCTGAATAGCTAGCTCCTCAGCAAAAACTTCTATAATGAAACATAAAAAGAAAAAAAGAAGATTGATATTAAAATATTTATAAGAATGTGTTGGTTTTTTCCAATATATCGCATAGCAAGGATGATATGTTCTTAGCAATGAGCGTAGAACGGTTCTATATGGATTAAAACGAAACTTATGTAAAGTTAAGAGATCAAAGATACTCCCTCCGATCCTAATTATAAGATAAAGTTGATTTTTTTGGAGAAATTAAGGAAGCCAATTAAATTACTTTAGAGTGTTTATATTTTTAGTATCTTTAGATTATATATTAGTTCATTAGTCAAATTAATTAGTTTGGAGAAAAAAATATAAATATAAATACTCTAAAGTAATTTAATTGGCTTCCTTAATTTCTCCAAAAAAGTCAACTTTATCTTATAATTAGGACCGGAGGGAGTATATTTTAACCTAAATGTAATTGATCATTTTATTAAAAGAATAATGAGATATGATAATGATATACAAAATTATAGCAAAGATGAAAGATTGCATACAAGAATTGATTGAGTCGGCAAGCTGCCTCAGAAAGTTTGATTAAATACTGTCACAACGTCACGTGTGTTTTGGTGGGACAACTTGAATTGTTTTTTATGAATCTCGTGGGTTTAAATAAATACACTAAGAGAGAGGTCTTATTTATAAATTAGCCCAAAGATTTAGTCTAAGTAGGCAAATAATGATTAGGATTTAAAATAATATTTTCAATTTATTACCAATTTCTTTTTTAAAATACTCCGAGCCCTTAAATATATTATTTAAATTTGTTTTGTTTGATCAGAATTCCAAAATCCAAATCTTAAATCTTAAATAACTTATATTGGGGCAAAAAAAAAAATCTTAAATAACTTACAATATATGAAAGGTTTATCATTTTATATTATCTTGTGAAAAAAATATTGTATATTATAAATCCGACTTTCAATAATGTATATTTCGGGTTTTGAACAAAAAAATAATGTATATTCCGGGTTAGAATTAATGGGGATAAGAACTTAAAAGCAGATCATCGGTTGACACGTAGGCAGAACGGCGAGCGTGGACTCAAAAGATCATGGCAATGAACGTTCTATCTGTAATTGGGAAACTTTCAAAAAAATAATTTTAAAAATGTTAAAAGATAAAGGTGTTCTGATTATTTATAATATCAAAAAGGTGTGAGAGCCTGATTTATCTTCTCAAAATTAGACAAAAATGACAGAAGTGTCCATCTAAATTTAAAAACGTGCTCGCATTTTTTATAAGGCCTTGTTTGGTTCAACGAAAGGGAATGGAAGGAAATGATAGGATGTTACCTTGATTGGTTTTGTTGGAGGGGAATGGAGGGGAAAATTTTTTTAATGATCCTTTATTTAGTTCAATAGGGGATGAGATAGGAGATAATATCTAATTTATCATTTACCCTTATATATTAATGGTCCGGTCTGAGTTTATAAACTATGATTTACATACAATGACAAATTCTCATAACAAAGAGCTTAATTCACTCAAGTGCCTATTGGCTGTTTTGAAAAAGGTATTCTAGGTTCCATTTAATTTTTTTCCTCAAACAATTTAGGTAAATTTTATTGTATGGAAATTAAGAATAGCATGTTGTATGCTCCATTTCCTTAAATGCAAGGTCTAATATTATTTTTAGGTATAATTATTACTTGTTTTAAATGCTCCACTTTTCCTCCACTTTTCTTTAAATGCTCTTTTCATCATCTTACTTTAATAGTAGTAGTGGGGAAACTATTCTTGAGAATTTTTTTTTTCATAATCGTAAATCTCTTTCAGAGGTTTTTGCTATCTCCTCATAGGCTACTGTAATGCTGATGGATAAAAAGTGATCTTAAGAAAGAGCATTGATCAAGTTGGTTGTTTCATTGGACAGCAGAAAGCAATAAGATTGCAAATTTGAAATTAAGCTATATTTTCACTATTGACGCGACCATTTTAGTTGCTATGGTTGTATGCCTACCACATTCTCTTGAATATAAGCATATGTTGATAGTTTTGTCTTTTCGCCCCTATATAATGGAAGAAATCTATCGTTGATGCAGAAAAACAACAGATTACAAAAGGAATCAGCCTAATTTATCTGTTACCATAGCCCTTAAATACTACCTTCACAAAGTAGATTTTATATTAAGGACCAAATATAGTACATATATTCAACGTGGTTTGATAGTTGTTGGTGTATAGAGAACTGTGGTAATCCGTATCAAACCCAGCAAACACCAACCCATTGGATAAATACATTCTTCCTTCTTTGTCATTTGCAAGAATATTATATGATGGGAGCATGCTAGAATATCAATACTTATTATCTTTTCCTCTGTGATACTATTACCCTTGCACCTTTTGTTTACTTAAGTGCATGTTTGGGTAACTCTGAAACTGTAGTTTTAGAAGCCCTTTTCCATAAGTTGAGAAAAACTCCTTTCATATATTTACCTTGTAAATCATAAAAGCTATTCTCCAAAAGTTAATCCAAACGCTTACTAAGAGCAGGTTTCTTTTGGGCTAATTGTATATTTATAGCAAGGTTCATGAACCCCGACCGGGCACTGAATTAGCCGGGGTACTGGGTTAAGAGTCAATGGGTCAGATCAGGGCCAAACTAATAAAAAATTAAATATTTCAGGGTTATTAATATAAAATCCTAAATAAATTTTTTTAAAACAACGTGAACCAGACTGGACCGGACCGATTTACCAGCCAGTTTCAAAGATGGACCGGCCGGTCTGGTCTGGGTTTATAAACTATGATTTACATACACTGACAAATTCTCATAACAATGAGCTTAATTCACTCAATTCCCTATTGGCTGTTTTGAAAAAGGTATTCTAGGTTCCATTTAAGTTTTTTCCCCAAACAATTTAGGTAAATTTTATTGTATGGAAATTAAGAATAGCATGTTGTATGCTCCAATTCCTTAAATGCAAGGTCTAATATTATTTTTAGGTATAATTATTACTTGTTTTAAAAAAAAAAGTCCTTTGCAGATTACTGGGTATAATTCATATTTATTTTCAAAAATAATATTCAACCTTCATAAATAGTTTGGAGAGTCCAAAAAAAAAAATATGTGGGTTGGTTCCTTCTAATTAATACGTGTAAAATTTAAGCAGAAATAAGCCAAAATTAAAGTTAATATAAATTAAAGGGTTATCATAATTTTTTGTCCCTCAAGTTGACCCTGATTTTGGTTTTAATCTTTTAACTACATATTTTGGTTCCTCAAGTTTTATTCTATTGGTCACTATAATTTAGCAAAAACCTTAGTCATTTGCCCTTTAATGAATTAAAACCTATATTTGAAGGATCTGGCTGCGGTCCGCTGCCAGTCCTTTTCTCCTAAACTAAACCGTTTTGGTGCAGTTTAGGGGTAAAGGGGTGGGTTTTTTTTTTTTTTAAAAAAAAGAATATAGTATTTTAAAATATTTTTTTGACAGTATCTAGTATTTTAAAATATTTTTTAAGTAACATGTAGTATCTTAAAATAATTTTTAATACTTTAACTCCTTAAAATATGTTTTCAGTTGTACCCAATGTGTTAGCAGATTGATTGCAATTTAATTCTTAATACATTTTAAAGAGTTAAAAGCACCAAAAAATTATTTTAAAGGGTTAAAAACACCAAAAAAATATTTTAAAGTGATTTTTAAAATTGAAAAAATATATTAAAGGGTTAAAAACACCAAAAAAATATTTTAGAGTGATTTTTGGAACTGAAAAAATACATTAAGGGTTAAATTACAATCAATCTGCTAACACACTGGGTATAACTGAAAACATATTTTAAGGGGTTAAAGTACTAAAAATTATTTTAGGATACTACATGTTACTTAAAAAATATTTTAAGATACTAGATACTTTCAAAAAAGTATTTTAAAATACTATATTCTTTTTTTTAAAAAAAAAACCCACCCCTTTACCCCTAAACTACACCAAAACGGTGTAGTTTAGGAGAAAAGGACTGGCAGCGGACCACAGCCAGATCCATATTTGAAACTTGAAAGACTAAACCCAAAATGAGAATAAATTTAAGAGATTAAAGATTATATTAACCCAAAATTAAATTTTAGAACCAATTTTCTAGAGCTTTTTAGTAAGTATGAATTAATTTCTACTAGTTGGCCCAAAAAAAAACGGAAAAGGAAAAGAATTAATTTCAACATTAGATATATGAAATGTAAATTTCACGGTGATGAGCAACCTATCAATCAATCACTCCTCGCTTTGATGAGATGTAAACCGGGTAAATTAAATTTGAATGATCCAAATTTAAAATTTTTTAATTGTAATTTTTTAGATGATAAATTTATTTTTATTTGAAGTCATAGTTATAAAATTTTCTTTATTTTAAATTTTACATATATTAAAATAAAAAGCTATTTAGAAAATAAAAATTAAATTAAATCAGCACCATCCAAAATCAGATCAATGGTGTAGATTAATGATGAGCATATTTATTCTCTCCAAAGTGATGAGTGTGCTCGCTGTTAGTAGTATATTTAATTTCAATGAGATATTTGAAGGTTTCGTCCCTCGGTTTTCATTTTCAGACTCTCAGCTGCGAATCGGATTTTGGTTAGTGAGAGTCGTCATTCTTGTTGGTTGTTGCCGCTGCGGCGACTGTGAAAAGCGATGAAGCGCAAAATGCAGACGGTCGGCGAGGAATCCTCCGAAGCCACCGAGGAAAAGGTTCTGCAACGTTTTCGAGAGCTATTACAAAACCTGGCGGCGATCGGAGAGGGTCCGGAGCTGATTCCGCCGTATTCAGACTCTTATTGTTCAGAGAATGAACAAAAGTAGGGTATACTTTTTGTTCTTTCGAGTTTTCTTGATTTTTTGGATTTCTTTTAAACCTGTTTGATTGCCAAGAAAATTGACAGATAGGGGGAAAAATTGTTTCCGAGCCTTCTTGATTTTGTGGATTAACACATTCAATCGATCTTACCTTTTGTTTTGTCAAATTCTTCTCCACATTGTTTGAATCGGTGTCAAGTCATCGTTCTTTTGTTATATATACGCACACACAATCATGATGGTTGATATTTATAATGAGGAAGCTGGGCGCAGGAGAGGCTGTTTAATACCTCTCTACTGTGGATTACGAAGTTGTTCCCTGGCGCCACTGCAAACATGGTCTACAATCGATATCAAGAGCTTCGCGGTGTTTCCCCTGTTGATTCGAATCAGGTTCCGCCACCGGATCACCCCTTCTCCTCCTCCGCGGCGGCGGCTGTCGCCCCCATCAGCCACTCATCAAGTCTAGCGGTCAGATGAGCGGAGGAGAGGCTGTTGAAGACTGCTCTGCTTTTGTTTCCGAAGGACTACCCCGACGGGTGGGAGAGATTGTGGAGTTGTGCCCTGCCGCCACCGTAGAGATGGTTTACAAACGAGATCAAGAGCCTCACGGTGTCGCTTCTGTTGATTTAAAAGGTTACCCCTCTTCCTCTTCCGCCGCCGCCGCCGTTGAGGAAGGGCTGCTGAAGATGAGCGGAGGAGAGGCTATTGAAGACTCCTCTGCTGTTGTTTCCGAAGGACTAACCCGACCTGTGGGAGAGATTGCTGAGTTGTGCCCTGGCGCCCCCGCAGAGATGGTTTACAAACGAGATCAAGAGCCTCACGGTGTCGCTCTTGTTGATTCAAATCAAGTTCCACCACCGGATTACCCCTCCACCTCCCCCTCCGCCGCCGCCGCCCTCCATCAGCCACTCATCAACTATAGCGGGCGGAGAAGACAGAGGGGCCCCTCCCATTGGTGTGATGAGGAATACGCGTACGTATAATTCATATTACATTATTACCTAGTCCTTCACTATTGTATAGAGCCGTAGCTGTAATACTTGAACTAGTATAAACTCATCATTTTGATTTGAATTATTGAATAGACTGTTCCTGCTGGGAGTGGAGCTATATGGCCATGGAAATTGGACGGAAATTTCTGATAATGCCGTGCGGACAAGGACACATGTTCAGTTGAAAAGCCATTCTCAAAAGTATTATATTCAACAGGAAAAAAATAAAAGAGAAACAAAAGGGAAGGAAATACAAGGTATCCATGATCGCACTTTATATGACTACCCCTTGGACAATCTATGTATTCTTATTACTTCACGCCCTGTTTTGAAGGATCGCTTAAAAAGTCTGGCCCGTTCTTTTGCTTTTAATCCTGATGTGATGTATTTCTTACGCTTCTGGATTGATAGCTCTCTTCCTCCTCTTCTTCCTCCTCCTCTTATTCGGCAGCCGCAGCCACCTACCGAGATCCTTTTGAGCGAAGAGCCAGAGAAAAAGGGAACTGTGGACAAAGGAGAGAGCTCTTCAGGCAGAGATCAACAAGAGAACTGAGAGAAATTAAATGCATGAAACTTTGTTCGTTAGTGTGTGTGTGATTTTATGATACGTATGCATGCATATTTCTGAAACAGTGGTATAAGGTCATCCTCCAAAGTTAGCTATGTACAGAGTGTTTTAGGCTTTTAGCAAATGACTTTGTACGTACACAACATATCAATAGGTGGAAAATCATCCAGACATTTCGTACATTGAATTCCCTTTTGGCAACGTAAGCCATGTTCTTAGTGTTGGGGGTTCATGGTATACCATTTGCAAGTTTACTGTTCATTTTAAAGCTCTGTCAGAGGTTTTTGCAATCTCCTCATAGATTACTGTAATGCTGATGGATAAAAAGTGATCTTAATAAAGAGCATTGATCATGGTGGTAGTTTAATTTTTTTTTCCCCTATACAATGGAAGATATCTATCGTTGGTACAGGAAAGCATTAGATTAAGAAGGAATCTGCCTAATTTATATGCACTTTTGATATACAAATGACTTCACTTCATTCATCCTATTACGTATGTTGTGATTTGGAGCATTTGTCTCTAATTACAACTAGAGGGTGTTTGTTTTCACGTTTTCATGCGTAAACAGTGGCACGGGCTTAAGAAGTGAAAAAGCTAAAATTGTTGAGTGATGAGATTTAAGGTAAAAAAGGGCAAAAGTTAGAAAAAGTCACAAGCCTCAAAATGAAGCTTATTGGAACTTATTGCTATAAAATAATATTGATATGAGTATTTTCATATTTTTGGGAATCAATGAGGTACTCAAAATTACTTCTAATCACAAAACTTCTTTTATGAAAAATGTTCTAAATAATTTTCTCTTTCTTTAGATAGTAATCTTCTGCTAATTAGAGAATAATTTGAGATAAGAGTTTAGGCAAATTTTGAGTTTTGTCAATATATGACTGTAGAAATGTAGAGAATAATTAATAATTAATTTTAATTAGTTTAGATTTATTATTTAGTTGTTTTATGATTTTATAATCAATTTTTTTTTATAAACATATCATAAATTAGTTTATATATGATGTTTTTACCCATTAAATTTAGTTTAAATAATTTATTTGGATTATTGGAGGTATTATTAAGGTTTTAATCGGTTTATTTTGTTAGACTTTGAGCTATGTGAAAATATGAGTTAGGATTTAATATTTAAATTAGAGTTTGATATAATTTATAAAATTTAAGCTTGAGATGCACAATAGAAAAAACTTTTGGAGTGTACCAATTTAAATTAAATTTTGATATAATTTTATTTAAAATTGTACCATTGCCAAATTTTTAAAGTTAATTTTTGAGAAAATTGTGAAAAAATCCCTCCGTATGTAGATATCTTCCCAGGTCCTATTTAGCAATTATGTTGTCAATGAGATCTTTTTTCACAATTACCCCTTCATTGTTTCATTTTTCATAATTTTTACAATTTTTTCTTTTAAATAATACAAAAGCCACTTATGCAAAAGACAAACCAAACATCATTCACTTTTAAATAAGTTATTTATTCAATCGCCAATCCAAACACTCATCATTTTACCCAATCTAACTTTTTTCCAATGTTAAGATTCCATAAGTCTAAGTGAAAATAAGTCATTTATCCAATTGCCAATCCGAACACACCCTATATAGACGACTTCGTACATCAGCTTGAATTAGCTGCTCCTTTTTATTTTTATTTTAAAACTAGGTGTTGTGTTCAGATTATATTGAGGATCACTTGGATCAACTGTAAATAGTTGTAATAGACAGTAGTTTAGGGTTGAATATAAATGATAATTTTATATTTTTGGTCAGCAGAGAATATAAAATTTTATGAACTAGTTGAAATTCTTTGTCACAGTGATTTTTACAATGTTCACTTTGTTTCCTTCATGAGGTGATACACTTTGTCGAATACTATTGTGTTTGAATGCTTAGTAATATGGTGGCATTTTGAACTTATCAAAAAAAGGCTACACAGTGAAAAATATATGAATTGTCAAGAAATGTGGAGAAAAGCGTGTGATGCCACGTGGGCATGGCATTGTATTGAATATTAAATATATGATAATACAATAAAAAAGAAGTAGCAAAATGATAAGCTCAGTGCGTCCCACCATAGGAAAGTTGATCAAAAGAAATTTTAACAATAGATTACACAAGTAATATATGATACTAGAGGACTGATCAGCTCTGGTAATTATGTGGTGTAGACTGATGATTTAGTGACGGGTTTTTCAATGGTAGACTAATGTTACTCCTTCCGGTCCTAATTATAAGATAAAGTTGACTTTTTTGAAGAAATTAAGGAAACCAATTAAATTACTCTAGAGTATTTATATTTTTATTTTTTTCTCCAAACTAATTAATTTGACTAATAAACTAATATATAAGCTAAGGATACTAAAAATATAAACACTCTAGAGTAATTTAATTGGCTTCTTTAATTTCTCTAAAAAAATTAACTTTGTCTTATAATTAGAACCGGAGGATGTATAAGAAAATTGTGACTCAGATTGATCTCCTTGGTTCCATGGTAGTGGTTGACACACAACTTGTGAGTTAGGGTGATGATATGGCATCTGCAATCAAACACCTGGAGGAATCTACGGGCCTACTTGAATCATCTGTGTTGATAGTTGATTCAGCGGAGGAACACAATGAACTAGTGGGCCAGCTTGATGAGATTGATGAAGACACGGAGGAATGTGCGTTCCTAATTGATTCATTGGCAGCGAGTGATGGTGGATCATAAAAAGTTAGTTGATTTACTTAATATGATAAGTATTTTTTAAAACATTTTAGCCATCTTCCTTAATTCTCTCTCCTCTTTGATCATTGTTGAGGGAGCATCAATAGAGGTAAATTAAGAAAAGATTGATAAATATGAAAATTATATCTTATATTTAATATCAAGATCAACTTCATAAATATATCTTATATTTAAGATTCAAGGAGTACATAACAATGATGATGATTTTCTAAGGATAGAGACGGCCGAGTGGCTTTTCCCGGTAAAAAGGAAAACATAATTATACAATTTAATAAGTCCTAAAAATATAAACTCTAGATGGATGTCATAGATCTCAATTAATTAATGACTATATGTGAATTAAATTTGCAATTATATTTTGTTCCTAAAAAATAGAATAATTGAATGATATATTCTAAATAGAATATAAGGGTTAAGGGGTCATTTTGCCCTCGGACGTTTTCACCGAGGGGCAATTTGGCTCTAGAAGTTTTTCTGGGGCAATTTTGCTTCAGAAGTGTAAAAAAGGGAGCAATTTTGGCTTGACAGTTAACCCAATTAATTTTGATTGTTAGTTGACCAAATATATTGAGCTGGAAGCCTACGTGTTATCCATTTCATTGTTTTAATGCCCAAATTTTCTTTGAAAGTTTTAAATCTAATTTTAGAAAAAAAATAAAGTGATGGCACATAGACTTTTGGGGCAAATTTACATCTTAACAAAAATGACGTGGATGACACATGGACCGCCATATTAACATATTTGATTAATTAATAATTAAAATTAACTAGAATAACAACCAAAGTAAAATTACTCCTTTTTTTACACTTATGGAGCAAAATTGCCTTTTAGTGACAACTTCCGGAACAAAATTACCCCTTAACTTTAGAATATACAAATGGCAGATTAAAAAAAAACAATATACAAATAGTCTACCATTATATTATTAAATTAATATGATCTTCTTCTTCTTTTGTTGTGTGCCAGAAATTAATATGATCAATCATACGAGGAATTATATATATATATATATATATATATATATATATATATATATAAAATCAAATCATTCTGAAAAACATATCTTAAATAATATTCAAACAAAATTATATGTTTAAAAAATAAAATTCAAAACCTGAAACTAAAAAATCATCAAGGCGTGTTTGTTTTTTCTTCTTATATTTAGAACCAAAATTAACTCCCTAAATATATCTTATATTAAATACTAGAGGAGTACAAACAAAACTGTATGAAATTAAATTGCATATTAAATATACAAAAATACAATAAAAAAGAAGTAGCAAAGTGGTGAGCCAAGTGCGTCCCAACAAGGGAAAGTTGATCAAAATAAGTTTTTAACAATATGTTACTAAAGCAATATATAATAATAAAGGATTGATCAGCTCCAGTAATTTTGTTGTGTAGATTGATGAGTCGGTGATAAGTAAGGAAATTGTGACTCAGATTGATCCACTTGATTCCATAACAGTGATTGATGCACAACTTGTGAATTAGGTTGATAATGTGGATTCTGCAATTGAACACATGAAGGTATATGTGGGCCTAATTGATTCATCTGTGTTGATAAATGATTCAGCTAAAGATCATGATGAATTGGTAAGGTTGCTTGATGATATTGTTGCATTATTGAGCTGGAGTAAGGCACCAAATGAGGATGTAAAGAAAGAAGATGGTTCAAATATTCTTGGTCGCAGTTTGCTAAAGTGATATCATGGATGCTTTTTCTTATGTGCTCTCTTGTTTCTCTTTCTTTTTGGCGAATATAAAACTTTTGAGCATGGCTTGCCACTTGAGTTGAGTCCCTTGTCACCATTGCATATTTAGAAATATTCTTCCAATGTCCCTAGCTATATTTTTGGACTCCTAGCAGGAACAGTCTGTTGAAATACATAAGCCTATCTAATGATCACACACTCGAGCACACACATATATATGTAATGATGATTATAAGAATAAATAATAATATAATATTAAGTTTACGTACGCATGTTCTTCCAAAATTCATAAGGAGCGTCTATTATGCTTGGGTGGCTGATTATTGGCAGAAGAGTCCAGGTATTGCAGTGGCTGAACCAAACCTAATTCAATTTGGAGATTTTGATATTGTTGAAAAACCATCTCGTTCGAGAAGCCAACCACCTACGCAATATTCTCCTAGTTGTTGGGGTAGTCCTCTGGATAACACAACAAAGCAACTTGAAACCGTTTCTTCTCCTCAAAACTCCATTGATTCATCATCTTTTTTCTTTCCCGCACCAATCTTAACACAAATCAGCCATCATGATCTACACACACACACACAAATTTACAAAACAACACACAAATGTGTGTGAGAGTGTATATAATAACCATGCAAATTATGTATGACTTCAAATGAAGCAACGGAGCCCAAGTTATGCTTGAACTACTATATAAAATATATAACTAGTAAAGAGACAGTGTATAAGCATATTGACACAAACTTAGCCGTCTCGGGGTCAAATCACAATTTACCACGAATTAAATGCAATGTAGTGTAAACAACTCGGGATCGTTCTCTTATCAAGGAGCTATTTATTTTGACTTTCTTAAGTAAAACTAAGTGCTATAAACATGGTTAGGAAAAGGGTTTTGAAATTGGTTTTCTTTAAATCAAAATTCATGAAAATAAAGCTATTTCTAATTTTTTTTTGTATTTTTGAAAATAATGAGAAATGCCAAATTAAAAGTGAAGATATATATATTGGATGCTCTTGGTGATGAAGAAAGTGCCTATCTTTGCTCAAAGAGATTATGAGAGTTAAAAATTCATTAAGTTTTAAGAAAAACCTTAAGATAACATTTGAGTCCAATATTCTGAATTAATAGTAGCTCCTACAAACATAGCTAACTACTACCTCTTGAGATATTGTTTAAAACTACTTAATGTATAATTGAAATTGGAATAATGCAACATGAGTTTTCTTGAAATTGGGTGCTAAATAACCCCTCAAAGGTACAAAGCAATCACATTAACTAGACAATAACACGCTAATTAACATAATCTTATTGCAACCACAAAGAAATTCAAATATATATAATTTTCACACTACAAAATCCAATCTCAACTATAAATATCAAACCAACAGAGATAATTAACATTAATCTTAGTTTTAGAATCATATACAATAATTCCTAAAACTAGACAATTTAAATATATAATTTTAGACTAATGGAATGATAGAAAAAAAAAACTCCCCTCTATAGTCCAATAAACTCAAATACAAATCATCGATCACCAAAAAGCAAGAGTTTTAGCCACGCATGTTCACGGCTTGAGCACAAGTCAATTCAATCACTCAGACAAACTTGGATCCCATTGAAGTGGTTCTGCATTCTTCTTCCCAGAGATACGTTGGCACTATGGTTAGTGTAAAGGAACAGGGAAGGTTGCACTGTGAAGAAAACAGAGCTCGCCGGTGACTGTGGTTGGGGAAGGAGCTGCCGTCAGTGGTGAAGGTGATCTGTGGTGGTGAGAGTGAAATGGGGTCGCCGGCGGCCATAGTGGAGATGCAGGAGTGCCGCCAGCGTCACTAGGAAGAGGAAGGAAGAAGAAGAAGATGATATGCGATAATCCGATAGTGGTTGCGGCGCTCAACTCCCCATGTCTATAAACTCTCAGCTCCCTCTACCATATCCGTCTGGTCTGTCCAGTGCCTCCCGGGTTTCAGCTCCAGGAAGCCCAAAATAGCAACCCAAGTCCCTGGTCAAAACGCAAGTTTTGACCAGGGACCTACATGAAACTTTAAAATGCTCTCCAGGAGAGACTAAATTTAAATTTCTGAAACATTTTGGGGAAGGCTATCATTTTCAAATCTTATGGGTACTTTTCTTTGATTTTTCACTGACCCCTTTTCCCCTTACAACTATGCAAATTTCAGAATTTCTGGGGCCTTTTCTGTAATTTTTCCAAGCTTCAAAATATTAATTCTCACCTCCAAAATCTACAATTTTTTTTCAAAAAACCTGAAATGTAAGATTAAGCACAACTGTAGCATCAAAAGTTCAAGGGATTATTTGTATGAATAATTAAACAATTATGATTATTTTGCCCCTATTTACAATTAATTCGATACAAAAGCCCTTAATTAAATTAGTGCTTAATCATGTAATATTGTCTCAGAAAATGCATTAAAATTTTCAATTTAATTATGAAAATTTATACAAAAATATGGTTCAATCAAGTGTATAAGCATATTAAGAAATAGGTGGCTTAGAAAGCCAAGGACAATATATGAAAGAATTAAATTAACGCTATACATGCTTGAAACTTATTTTATGATCCCTAAGTGCCCGTTTGGTTCATGGAATTGAAGGTAATGTAATACAATGTAATGGAATGGAATGTAATGATGATTACATAATTTGTTTGGTTTGTCATTAGAGAAAGATGATATATATACATAACAATGTTTGGTTGGATTACATTGAAAATGAGAAATACATGGGAATAATATAGCAACTGACAAAATTACCCCTGTCTACATATATAATAATGTACACATTGGGTCCATGATAATTTTTTAATTCTGTGCAATATACACATTGGGTTCATGGTAATTTTTTAATATTTAATGATGAAAATATTATTCAGTATATAAGTTGGGTTCATGTTAATTTTTTTAATATTTAATTATGGAAATATTATTTAATGATATGTTTTAATATTTTTTTTAAAGGTGGAATATAATTTTTTAATTTTTAATGGGGAATATTTCTTAAGTTTCTATATTATTAATTATTTTTTAATATTTACTGGTGATAAATAAAATTATTTAATATTTAACAGCATTTATAGGTGGGCATTTTGGTCAATTTAAAAACTTATGATGGCAATAGTGTCATTTTCACTTGATTACAGGATGTCTGCATCCTCATTCATCAGTCATAGCAGTGTAATCCTGATTACATCAAATGATGTAATCACAAAATGTAATCATGTTTACATTACATAAGTGCATCCAAACGTTGTAATCACTCTATTACATCAGGATTACATGTAATCCTCTCTCATGTAATCGAACCAAACGGGCTATAAAGGTAGTTTGAGGAACTCATGGTTGTTGCCTTGTAGTGTAATTAGCATGAGGTCATTGGTCACATAGATTGATGTCATCATGATGGAAAGTAGAAGCTTGGTAAACAAAATTCATTACTAAACCCATACTTTCCTCCAGAGTTAAATAAAATATCCTAAGATTTGTGGGACTTATTGTAGAACAAGGAAATAAAGAACAAAAGTTGTGATGTAATTTGCACTTGAATGCCTAACAATCTTATTATTGGTTGCCTAAGATCCTTGAAGGTTATAACTCCATATAGGTGACATTATTTTTGGTCCATACATTGTTTCACTATATGCCACATAATCTCATATACAAAACTAACTGCACTAATACAAATTAAAAACTTCCCTCTTTAAGTTATGATAATATTAGAGTCTTGAACTTATGAATAACATGTTTTATCTGATAGCTAGAAATCTTGCTAATGGTTCTTGTTGTTATTGGAACAGTTGAGGGATTGATAAAAATAAGTACTACTTCTTTCCAAGAACCTTTTTACACAGAACTTTCTATACATGCAGGACTCTTTGTATGTCTTACCTATGTTTTAAGGTCTTATAGCTAATATGGAAAGATTCTTATTGATTTAATTTTTCTTATGAGTGCAGTGAATCAATAATATTTTATTCAATTACTTGTTTTTGTTTTTATTCAGAGCAAGTTTGTAGCAAACCCACTCTGGTCCTGTTACCCTTCATGGTTTTAAAACGTATTGAAATGGGAGGTATTTAGACACTTATAAGATGTCTTTTGTCTATGGGATCGACCATATGGTTAAAAGTCATGTGCTCTATCACTCTACTACTAGCTAAATATGGAGTTACATATAACTAAGATCAAAGTCCTAAAAACAAAATTTCGAAACATATTCTGTAGGAAATCATTGAAAACATAATTAAGAATAATTAAACTTACAATTCTCTAGCAAACTGTGGCACAAAGACGTCATTTTTTGATAATCGTTATAGATAGAGTCAGGTAAGGTAAATGAATATAACTGTTATTTTTGTGGGAAGATTTGGTGAGATAAGAGAAGGGTGATTTGTTATTCTTGAGGAAAGTTCTTGTTATTTAAGAATTATTTTGAATTTTTTTTAAAAAAAAAAATTGGAGCATTTGGTTGGATGACCGCCATATTGCTTTTTTTTTTTTTTACCTGACACCGCCATTTTGTTAGAATCGATTAGACAAAATATTTCGACGAAAAAATTAGACAAAATCGCGTCCTTTTTTTTTTTTTTATAAAAAAATAGTTTATTTATTTTTAATTTTTTGGTCAGATAAAATAATCGTTTATTTGGGAAGGGGAAAAACTGGGAGGCGGTGTGATGTGCGAAGACAGCAGGGTGGCGTTCGCGGTGGTCGAGATCGTAAGTCTTCATTTTTCTTGGGCTCTTGATTCACTTTTTTCAATTGTCCTATTTCTTCTTCATCTCACCAATGCGTTGTGATTTTCTTTCTTTTTTCCTTTTTGATTCTGCGATTCATCGATAGGGCATCTTTTCCCCACTAATTATGTTTTTGAATTTGAAAACTAGCATATAGGGTTTCTATTTGTTGTTACTCTGAATCTGTCAAATTGGCAACTGCAGTGTCCTCTGTATCTTTAATTTCTCGTTGCTGATGTTGTCATTGCCTGTCCAAAGTGTTTCTTTTGGGGTTTCTTTTAATGACCTTTGGATTTTAAGAGCTTAAGTTGAATTCGGGGTATCTGACATGAAGAGAAGCGTGTGGTTACGCTGGCTGCTGTCAGCTTGCAGCCTGCTTCAGCTTTTTCTAGTTGTTTATAACTTGTGTTAGTTTCAATTCAGGGTATCTAACTTGTGTTCGTTGATAACTTCCCTTTTCCTTGGGAAATAAACAATTTGGTAATTAAATTTTTCGGTAAAAATAAGACCCTTGAGGGTAGCTTTTTTATGAGAGCTATAAATTTTAAATTTTTGATAACAATGTTCGTGCCATTACCTTTCTAAAATTCTAGTTCCACAGTCTGCTTCTGCATACAAAATACTTCTAGGAATAGATCTTTGATATATTGCCTGTAGCACGAAAGCCTTTCAACTGAGAGCATCATTCAGGTGCCAACGGCGGTATCGTTATGCACACGCAAGAGCCTTTTGGAAACTGACTGAATCCAGCACTTACCATAGTACGAGAGGCACTGTTAAGAACATTAGCCAGATCATAAACATGTATGGAAGAAAGAAAAGGATGCGAGATTTAGGGAGGGAAAGGAGGGTTGGAGGTCAGAGTAGCTCAGTAGTTTTATTCCTGAATGTTAGGGAAAGAATGTATCCCTCAAAGTGTTATGCTTTAATGATCTTTACAAAGTAGGCGCCTTTAAAGCATAAACCTGCCCATGTTATTTTAATTTTTTTTTTTTTTTTGACATTTTGAATCTGATGAAATGATAAGAACCAAATGCTCCGGGAAGAATCTAGGGAAAGAGAAGTAATTTATGAGAGGAAGAAGTGCAAGAATATTTAAACACCTATAACTCTTAACAACGCAAAATGATAAAGGTAGGATTTTTATAGAATAATATTCTATGGTACAAATCAGATGCAGAATATTCTATTTGAAAGCGTTGAGCAAGACAAGAATCAGAGTCTTCCTGATCTTATAGCCAAGGAAGATCTCTATGGTAGAAAGCATATGCAGAGACCTTAGCTTTTCAAATACATTCTCTGTTTATCATAGCATTGAATAACATTAATAAAACAAATAGAAACTGTAAAATAAATATTCACAATGCTATCAAAGTGGCAAATTGGTGATTTTAACAGGAATTGATGTCTACCTCCCCACTTTCCCCATGATTCCCATTGTGTAACAACTGCGGAGGGTCCATATTCTGCTCATAATTTTCCTCCCCTAATTGTCACTAATGGAATACAGCCACATGGTACTTTATCACAATTTGTCTTTGATTATCAATTTGTTGATTTTTTACGCTTTTCTTGTGATGTACAGAGTTCACTTGGGACGATGTTAGGTTGATAAACACAGGAAGAACTATCTTGGATTCTTGGTCACTGTATCAAGGCCCCTGTTGGCAGATGGCAATAAGGTGAAATATAGTATTCTTTCAGGTTACATTTTACTGAAGAATGATGCATATCAATATCTCAATATATGCATTTGTTCCTGTATACAAGTGATTGCTTATTATAAGACACCAACCAACAAGTGTTTTTGGTTCTCTTTATATGGAATTTGCTTGTTTTCAAAGAGCATTAAATATTTTTCCCCATATATGCCTATATTTAATAAGGGTAGTGGGAGAGAGTAATGATTAATATAATATTAGAGTTTAGTGTAATTAGTTGGCGCAATATTGGAAATTACTTAAATTTTAGGACAGATTTAATGACTTTAATTGTTTTTATTAGTTTGTGAGAATTGTTAGTGAGTGTCTTGTAATAAGGATTAGAGGGTGTATTATATATATATATATATATATATATATATTAAGTAGGGGTACAGTTGCAAAGTGATAGGAGCACCTGTCCGCTTCTAGTATATACTAGGAAGAAAGGTGTGCAGCAATAGTACTGTATTTGTTTATTGTCTGTTATGTCTGTTTTATTTGTTAGAGTCAGGTTTAGTTTGAGGTCATGTGTTCATGGTAGTGTGTAGTGGGATAGGTAGTGGAAAACGTGGGGTAGTAGTTCCTAGGGCAGTAAGAGCAGTTATCTTTAGTAGGGCTAGTATTTAAGAGTCATGATATGATATTTCTAGGGGGTTGAATTATGAAGGGATAATTATGCTCAAGTTCCGCACAAAAAAAAAAAAAATGAAGAAATTGTCCCATTGACAACTTCAGGGGATAATTTTTTTATTTTTTCTCGTGTGAGATCTAAGTATAATTCTCCCAATTATGAATGATGTTTTTCTTTATCTCTAGTTTTGAATTACAGATTCTGGCTCCTGGCTTTCTTAATCTCTTGAATTACTCCACATTTTTTTATTTTTATCTCTGTTTAGATAAACATGCCAGGTCTATTTTCATAAGGCTTAGCCTATAAGTTTACAGGCCTAGCCTATTTAACTTTTTAATTTATACAATAATACAAGAATATATAATGTCATCTAAAAAATTGTATAAATTATTTATAAATTTACCAATTTAATCTTAATTCTAAGTTTCACATTTTATCGTTATTACTTTTAACCCTTACTTTCGCATCAATAATTAACCCCCACCTCTCTTCTCTCTAATTGCTTGAGATGGCAATGCTAACTCAATCCCTCTACCTTGATTTGTGCCATCCACTAAAGCATAATAATTTATGAGTTTATTTTAGTGCCAAATGAAATATTATAATCTTAGTAGGAGGAGTTTGTCCCAATTTATGTGGGAATAGTAAAAGAGATAAAATCTAGTTTGACATGTTACTTGTTATGCCTAGTCAATTTTAAAAAATATATCTCATTAGTCAGTAGATATTAGTTTTTTTTATTCCTATTTACTCAAACAATTATTGTCACTAGAGATTTTTTCTCTCTTTTCCTTATTAAGCCTTGATATTACAACGAGAATGGATGCTAAGTTTTTAAGACATAATGTAATATTTTAAATAAGTGTGAAGACAATTATATATGAATTTAGATGCATAGGTTTTAAAGACTATTTAACGGCCTATATTTTAAGTAGGCTTTTAAACAGACTTCAGGTCTTTTGAAGACCCAGGCCCAGGCCTAAAAAAAAAGCCTACATACAGACTCAAGCTTTAAATTTTTGTTGCAGGCCCAGGCCTATTTAGGTAAAGCCTAATCTATTTCCACCCCTAAATAACATTAACGGTGTTAAATAATAGTTTTCTTTTGAGCATGGAAAATGAAAGGGCACAATATGGGCAATAATGACAAAATAAATTATTATAGGTTATTATTAAAATTTAAACTACTTTGAATGCTTTTTAATTATAGGTTACATAAATAATATGGACCCTTACATGAAAAAGACATAATAGGGGCATTAATTTCTAAACAAAGGTTACACTTTTAATGTAATTCTCCTTAAAGGAGTTATCTTAATCAAGCCTCTTTCACATTCCATTCTATTCTATAATATAATGGTTTACTTCACATGATCACCCACATTTTGCAACCAAGCCAAATTCCTTTCTATTCTCAAAATCTCAAAATATATATGGCAAACACTTAGTGAGACCTTATACACCAAATCAATGATAGCAAGGACACTTGAGTTATTGTTGCAAGTGTATTGTGCAATAATGACAAAATAAATTATTATAGGTTATTATTAAAATTAAAACTACTTTGAATGCTTTTTAATTATAAGTTACAAAAATAATATGGGCCCTCAAATGAGAAGACATAATAGGGGCATTAATTTCTAAAAAAAGGGTTACACTTTTAACCTAAATCTCCTTAAAGGAGTTATCTTAACTAAGCCTCTTTCACATTCCACTCCATTCTACAATGTAGTGGTTTACTTCAAACGGCCACCCACATTTTGCAACCAAGCCAAATTCCTTTCCATTCTCAAAATCTCAAAATATGGCAAATAGTTAGTGAGGCCTTATATTCCAAATCAGAAGTACTCCATCATATGCTCCTTAGAGGGTGGACATGATTCTAATGAATGAACGGGTTCGACCATCACAAAGTTTCTTTAGCACCAACCTACGAGACCACTTACACTGAGTTGTGAAAAATATGCAAAGAACACAATTGAAAGTTTCGTTATTAAGAAGTTATTGATGGAATGAGGGAGCTCCTGGAGGGTGAGGTTTATCACCTCTAAAACCTTGAGATGATTAACAACAATGGCATACATAAAGTGACTCCACACTTGTGGAGGATCATATTCAACAACACATCATATTTTCAAAATTTTGATATGCTAATTCCCAAGACACATTCAACTTTTTTTCCCACAAGAGTCATTATAGATAACACAGGTTTGTGCTTTGCAACTAATTAGTTAGTGTTCTTCACTAATCTATTGTGTATAATTTATACCCTTAAAATGTAATTATTATATTTGTGTTTTGTAATTTTGGGGTTTTGCAAACATCATAAGATTTCTTCAAGCTTTTGGAGACTAAAAAGATTAGTAGAGAGGATACGAAACTTTGAAGAGGCTAAATTTCACACTTGCAGATAAAGAATAATGTTTCACCCATGTCGTGCCTCAGTGTCATTGCATTGCTTAAACCTACCAAGGTCATTTATTTATAATTTTCTCATTTATATAATTGTCATGTTTTTGTTTTACTTCAATGATTTTGTATTTTGTCATTTTTTTTTTTACCATATTGTTGCACTTGTGTGCATATCTTATTTTCCAAATGTAGCTGTCATGTATGTGCGTTTTATTATATAATATTAGTGAATAGTTAATGGCTAATAATTAATTAGTTAAATGCCTTTGTGCTTCATAAATAACCGGGACTTTTGTCCCATTTTGTCCTTGAAAAAGGGAGTGTGAGATTGTTCCCTGTTAAAGTTTGTTTGCCTACGAAGATGTGGGAACCTTTCAAAAATCCGCACAACCGAAAGCAATAAAATGGAAAAATAAATACAAGAGTGAAAATGAGTTATGTTTTAAGGCCTATTTTGATTACGCTTGAAACAATAACTTAATGTTTATTCCATTATCAGAGTTATTCATGTCACACTGAGAAGCTAGCTACATCAAAACTGGGATAATTATAAAGGAAATCTATGTAGTACCAACATAACTACAAGGATATTATATTTTGGCACTTTGTGCTATTTCTTCTAAAAAAAATTCAATAAATACAACAAGGTTTTCAGCTCCAAATTAAAAGAGCATATACCTATAATCAAAATTGAGAGTGCAAAAATCTACTGCCCAATTGTAGATTCCTACAATACAAGCTTGGAGTAGTTTCCAGATTGCAAACAATAGCACCACATACTAATATATTGTACTCATGACTTAGATAAAAATAAAACTATATTAGATTCATCAAACAATATGTATAAACCATTGTCCTAAAATTAAAAAAAAAAAAACCACCATAGGCATTCAGAATATGTGGTTCTTTCTTGATGAGCTCTTATTTATTAGCCTATTTGTGTTCATAATTCTTCTCATACCTTTCCTTGGCTAAACAATAATTAAACAATAGTATATAAGAGCCTACTAGATAGGTGATTAACGTTTTAAAAAATACATAGACAGTCCTTGACGCTCTTCCTAATCAAGTTTGAAGCAACAATCTTATTCTTTCTTTTGGCAATGTAAGCCATGTTCTTTGTGTTGGGGGGTTTGTGATATACCCTTTGCAATTTTATTGTTCATTTTATAGCCATTTAATTCATGCTAATGGTGTATTTTTACCTCACAGCATTTTTGGATGCTTGTATGGTAATAAAGGAAATAATGTCATACGAGATCAAATTAATAAGGAATGAAAAGACTCATTAATTTTAATTCTTTAATAAAAAAAGCAAATTCAAAACTCATTAATTGTAAATATTACATAATTTTATTTGTGTGATATACTTTCTTTATTTTTGGTAGGATGTTAAAAAAAAAAGATAAACAAAACTGTATGAAATTGTATTGAATATTAAATAAATGAAAATGTAATAAAAATAAAATAGCAAAATGATGAGCTAAGTGCGTCCAATCATGGGAAAGTTGATCAAAAGAAGTTTTTAACAATATTTCACAAAAGTAACATATAATAATGATAAAGGATTGATTAGCTCTAGTAATTTTGTTGTGCGGATTGATAAGTCGGTGATAGGTAAGGAAATTGTGACTCAGATTGATCCCCTTGATTCCATGGCAGTGATTGATGCACAACTTGTGAATTAGGTTGATAAGGTGGGTTCTGCAATTGGCCGCATGAAGATATATGTGGGCCTACTTGATTCATCTGAGTTGATAACTGATTCAGCTGAAGATCATAATGAATTGGTAAGGCTGTTTGAAGAGATTGTTGCATTATTGAGCGGGAGTGAGGCACCAAATGAGGACGTGAAGAAAGAAGATGGTTCAAATATTCTTGGTCGCAATTTGCTAAAGTGATATCATGGATGCTTCTTCTTCTGTGCTCTCTTGTTTCTCTTTCTTTCTGGCGAATATAAAACTTTTGAGCATGGCTTGCCACCTGAGTTGCATCACGTGTCGCCACTGCATATTGAGAGATATTCTTCCAATATCCCCAGCCATATTTTTGCACTCCTAGCAGGAACAGTCTGTTAAAATTAAAATGAAAATCACATAAGCCTATTTAATAATCACAAACATGCACACATATATATGTAATGACGATTATAAGAATAAATAATGATATAATATTAAGTTTACGCACGTATGTTCTTCCAAAGTCCATAGGGAGCGCCTATTTTGCTTGGGCAGTTGATTATTGGCAGAAGAGTCTCGGTATTGAGGTGCTTGAACCAAACCCAATTCAATTTGGAGATTTTGATATCGTTGAAAAACCATCTCCTTAGAGAAGCCGACCACCTGGGCGATATTCTCCCACCGGTTGGGGTAGCCCTCTGGATAACACAACAGAGCAACTTGAAACCGCTTCTCCTCCTCAAAACTCCATTGATTCATCATCTTTTTTCTTTCCTACACCAATCTTAAAACGTATAAGTCATCATGATCATATATATATAACAACACATAAATATGCCCTCAGGTTGAATGCCATCAAGATGGAAAATAGGAGTTTGTTAAACAAAATTAATTATTAAACCCATACTTTCCTCTAGGTTTAAATAAAATGCGCCAAGATTTGCAGGGCCTTATTGAAGAAGAAGGGATTAAAGAACAAAAGTTGTGATGTAATTTGCACTTAGCAATCTTATTACTAGTTGTCTAAAATATTTGAAGGTTAAAATTCCATATAGGTGATTTTTTTAACCCATATACTATTTCACTACGTGCCACATAATCCCATATACTAAACTAACTGCACTAATACAAATTAAAAACTTCCCTCTTTAACTTGTGATAATCTTAGACTCTTAAACTAATGAATATAATAACATGTTTTACTTTATAGCTAGAAACATTTCTAATTGTTCTTGTTGATAACAAGTACTGCGTCCTTCCAACAACCTTTATTTCTTATTGATTTAATTTTTCTTATGAGTGTAGTAAATCAATGATATTTTATTCAATTATTTGTTTTTGTTGTTTTGATCTCATTTGTAACATCCCAGAATGAGTATGTAGCAAACCCATTTTGGCCTCGTCACTCCTCATGATTTTAAAACACATTAAGATGGGAGGTATCTAGACACTTATAAGACGTCTTTCCTTTGTGAGATCGACTATGTGGCCAAAAGTCCCGTGATCTATCATTTAATTATTCACTTATGGAGTTGCATATAGCTAAGATCAAAATTTCAAGAAGAAAATTTCAAAACATATATTGTAGAAATAATTGAAAACATAATTGAGAATAATTAAACTTACAATTCCCTAACAAGCTATGGCACAAAGACGTTGTTTATTGATAATTCTTGTTGGTATAGATAGAGTTACGTAGGGTAGAAAAGTATAACTGTTACTTTTGTCTAAAGATTTAGTGAGACAAGAGAAGGATGATTTGTTATTCTTAGGATAATTCTTGTGGTTATATTTATGATCTAAATTTAAATTATTCGTCTTCAATATATTTTTTATGAGAATTCAAATTATTAAAAAGTGGGAAAAGTCTAGAAGCACGTGATTACGTTGGATTTTTAAATTTTAATGGTTTGGCCTCCTTTTTTTTTAATTTATGAATCTGGCCTCCTTATCTTTTTTAGGATACATGAAATTGTTAACCCCATCGTTACGTTATTTTATTTATGAATTATTTTGAATTTTATTTACAAAAAATGGAGGATTTGGGTGGATGACCGCCATATTGTTTTTTTTTCACCTGAGACCGCCTTTTTGTTAAAACTGAATATACAATAAAAATCGACAAAATCGTCTTTCTTTAAGAAAATCGTTGATATAATTTTTTGTCAGAAAATAATCGTTTATTTGGGCAGACGGAGAACTGGGTGGCGGTGTGGTGTGCGAAGACCGCAGAGATTGGACGGAAGCCGTTTCCAGATTGAAGCATGTATAATCCTGCCAGAGGTGGCGTTTGCGCCGGTCCAGATCGTAAGTCTTCATTTTTCTCGGGCTCCTGATTCACTTTTTTTCAAATTTATCTTACCCACGATTGACCTATTTCTTTTTCCTCTCCCAAGTGCATTGTGATTTTATTTTTTTTAAATCTGCGATGCATCAATGGGGCATCTTTTCTTCAATAATTACGTTTTTGGAATGAAAAACTAGCACTTCGGGTTTTCTATATTTTTTTTCCCGGAATCTGTCAAATTGGCAACTGAAATCTCTTGTCTGTATCGTTAATTTCTCGTTGCTGATGTTGTCATGGTCTGTCCGAAGTGTTTCTTTTGGGTTTTCTTTTAAAATGACCTTCGGATTTGCATTGGGGGTATCAGACATGAAGAGAAGCGCTTGGTTACAAATGCAAAGTAGATGAACTATTAGAGTACTTTAGTTCTTTTTCTGAAGTTTTATCCAATTTACTTCTAGTTGTTTATCTGACACAACCTAACTTGTGTTCGATGGTAACTGTCTTGGAAATAAACAACCTAAATGTATGATGATTGGAACATATGAGTGAATGGAGAGGGGTTTGGGGGAGGGAGAAAGAAAAGGATGGCAGATTTAGGGAGAGAAAGGAGGGAGGGAGGTCAGAGTAGTTTTATTCCTGTATGTTAGGGAAAGAAAGTAACCCTCAAAGTGTTATGCTTTAAAGGTAAGATCATAAGAACCAAATGCTTAGGGAAGAATCTAGGAGAACAGAAATAGTTTTATTAGAAGAAGTGCAAGAATCTTAAACACCTATAACTCCAACAAACCAAAACGATAAAGGCTATTAGAAAGGGCTGAGCAAGGCAAGAATCTTGCTCTTCCAAATCTTATAGTTAAGGATGATCTCTACAGTACAAATCAAATAACAATAGTAAAACAAATTGCAATAGTAAAATAAATAATCACAATGCTAACATGAAATGATGTCTATCTCTCCACTGTCCCCATGTTTCCCATTCTGTAATAACTGCCCAAGCTCCATATTCTGCTCACAACTGTCCTTCCCCTGTTGTCAATAATAATGCATACAGTGACATGGTACTTTATCGCAATTTGTCTTTGATAACCGACCCTCTAATCTGGAATAATTTATTGACTTTTTATGCTTTTCTTGTGATGTACAGAGTTCAGGTGGGTTGATGTTAAAGTTGATAAACATAGGGAAAACTATCTTGGTCACAGTATCAAGGCCCTGGTTGGCAGATGGCAGAAAGGTAATCTGGAATTCCTTTCTACTGCTACTTCACCCTAAGGACTCTTATATGTTATTCTCCTTTGGAAAGGAAAGGTTGGACTCTGGTTCTTCCCCTGCTTTTCTTTAAATTTTCTGCTCATTATCTTACTTTATTAATTGGGGGAAGCTATTCTTCTTGTGGCTATAGCGAAAATTTAAGAGTTGATGGTCCCAGTGGTATACCCTAAGATTGAATGTCATCAAGATGGAAAATAGAAGCTTGTTAAACAAAATTCATTACTAAACCCATAGTTTCCTCCAGTGTTTAAATAAAATGTCCCAAGATTTGTGGGACTTATGGTAGAAGGAGGGAATAAAGAACAAAAGTTGTGATGTAATTTGCACTTGAATGCCTAGCAATCCTATTACTAGTTGCCTTAGATCTTTAAAGGTTAGAACGCCATATAGGTGATTTTTTTCAACCCATACACTGTTTCACTATGTGTTATACTAACTACACTAATACAAATTAAAAACTTCCCTCTTTAAGTTGTGATAATGTTAGTGTTTTTAACTTATGAATAATATGTTTTACTTGATAGCTAGAAACCTTCCTAATTGTTCTTGTTGTTATTGGAACAGTCAAGGGATTCATAAAATTAAGTACCTAGAAATCCGCAGAATGTTATAGATTATAGCTGGTAAATTAGAGATATATTATGTCAAAACAAGGGTGGTGGTTCAAAACATTATGCCAAAACAAGGGTGGAGGTTCAAAAATGGTTTTTTAAGGTCATAAAAGAATTGGCTCCACCTGTATGGGCCCAACCTTCTCGTTGGTATATGGACCGAACATAGTTCTGAGCCCATTTGTGATATCCTAGAGTGAGTTTTTCACCAAACTACTTTGGGTCCATCACCCTTCACAATTTTAAAACTCATCGAGATGAGAGGTAGTCAGATATGCGTATTTGTCTGTGGGGATCAAACCCATGACCATGCGGTTAAAAGCCACTCTCTCTATTGTTTAACTACTTGCTAGATATAGAGTTACTGCATATAGGTAAGATCAAAGTCTAAAGAATGAAGTTTCAAAACATATACCATAGGAGGAGGCATATATGGGGAGCTATAACAAAGCTGAAAGATTACACACAAAATATGATTGAGTCCTCTCCTTCCACACGAATAGCAAGCTGAAAGAACACTCTTAGAGGGTAACGGTTGTTTCCACGAGAAAACTTGAATTCTATCTTGAGTTCTTGACTGTTACTTTATATTACTCCGGTCAGTATATATAGATACAGAAGAAGAATAATTACTTGTATAAAGAGAAAGGAAAGAAACCGGGAATTGGGAGAATCTTTTGAATTTGTCATCAATTTACTTTTAAAAGAAACCTGAGTCGTTGGATATATTTTTTAAGTTTATTTTAATGGACCAGATCATCAGAATTTTAAATTTTAAATATCTTATAATGTATTAAAGATTTTATATTTTGTATTAGAAATTCAATTTCCAATATTAAAATTCTATTGGCCAAACTGTAACTATCCCATGCATCTTTCTCGATTTGGATTTCTTCCCCATACCCACACGAGTTAAAACTCAAAACTAGGGGATGGCGATGACTCTGTGGACTCGCCATGAGGACAAGCTCTATTCCTGTTTCCAAAGGGATGTCCCAGCCGTGGGGAGAATATTGCCGACGCTGTCCATGCTGCCACCGTTGATTTGATCTGGCAACGTTATCGCGATCTCCTACACAACGTTGCCGAGATTGATGCCGGTGAGGGTCCCGCCTTCCCTGACATTGCTAAGATTGATGCCAGTGTGGGTCCCGATCACCATAAAGGTATAAAATTTCCAAATTCCATGTTTAATCAAGATTTAAATCAAATTCAAGTCAATTATGTGTGTGTGCACGCATATAATTTCTGTTTCACCAGAAAAATGCTATAGAAACACATCAAATAAAGTCTCATTCCTTTCAAACATTTCAACGAACACCAATTCGGCACTCAAGATTAAATGATAAAACAAATATCCTCATCAATCTTGTGTCCCACAATAACTCAAGATTTGACAAATCAAACAATTCATTAAGCACCTCATGATAATCAAAGTTTGAGTCATAAATAATGCCATCCAACCAAACCTATTCCATTAACCAAAAAAAAAGGTTTTCTCAAAGTTTCCTAGATGTGTTATAGAATAGAAACATAAGAACATATTAACATATAACGAGAAATCAATCAAATAGATATCTAACTTTTAAATTACCATCCCACATAATTTCATATATTAAAACTGCAAATCCAGTCTTAACTAATTACCAAACCCTTGTACAACTCAAACCAATTACTAATTGGAGGAACAACCATCCTTTCCAAACCACACAAGACACGACAAAGAAGGGAAAGCAACGTTCTGTATTCATTTAGAAATTACAACTGCCCCTGACGGCTGATATAAGCATTTGGTGGTTTCTACCTTCTTTCCCAAATAATATGTTTTATAAATAATAAAAATTACTTGACTTCTGTAAAATTATCCTTTTTGGGTATGCTAACAACCAATGTATCCTTAATCAATGGTACTCAGTCCTCACTCACTTTCTATGCATGGGAATGTTGCTTGTTTATTTAGCCGGTGAGGCAAGCCTTTTCAATTATTGAGCTATTTAAATTTAGATTTCAATGATTTTAATAAATATTGAGAAAGAAAGTAACACTCAAAGTGTTATGCTTTAATGATATTTACAAACTCGGAGATTTTAAATCTACCTGCCCATGTTTATTTAAATTCCATTTTTTTGGCATTTTGAATATGACAAAATCATAAGAACCAAATGCTCCGGGAAGAATCTAGGGAAAGAGAAATAATTTTATTAGTAGAAGTGCAAGAATCTTTAAATACCTATAACTCTAACAATCCAAAATGATAAAGGTTGGATTTTTATAGCATAGTATTCCATTTGAAGGGGTTGAGCAAGACAAGAATCAGACTCTTCCTAATCTTATGGCCAAGGAAGATCTATATGGTTCAAATCAGATGCAGAAGCCTAAGCTTCTCAAATGCACTCTCTTTTTATCAAGCATTAAATAACAATAGCTAAACAAATAGCACTTGTGAAATAAATAACCACAATGCTAACAAAGTAAAAAATTGGTGATTTTAACATGAAATGATGTCTCTCTCCCCACTTTCCCCATGTTTCCCATTTTGTAATAACTGCCGAAGCTCTATATTCTGCTCATAACTTTCCTCCCCTAGTTGTCACCAATGGACTACAGCCACATGGTACTTTATCACAATTTGTCTTTGATAATCAATCTTCTAATCTGGATCAATTTATTGATTTTTTATGCTTTTCTTGTGATGTACAGAATTCAGTTCGGGGTGATGTGAAGTTGATAAACATAGGAAGAACTATCTCGCCCACTGTATCAAGGCCCCTGTTGGCGGCTGGCAAAAAGCATATGAATTTATTGAAAGTGACTATTCTTTCAAGTTACATTTTCTTGAAGAATGATGCATATGAATTTGTCAATATATGAATGTTCTTGGATACAAGTGATTGCTTAGTTTCAAGGGCATCCATGTATTACTGTTATTTCCTTAATATGGGATACGGCAGTTTCAAGGGTACACTAGCCCACACACACATCTATTTCCACTGTGTACAGTGTCCCTCATGGAGAGCTTTGGCCTTTGAGGGACTTACTAATGGGGATTTTATAAACTAGAATTCCTTTCTGCTGCTACTTATCTGTGATTCTACTTTGGAAAGGAAAGGTTGGACTCTTGGTTCTCTCCCTCCAGTTTTCTTTAAATGCTCTTTTCATCATCTTACTTTAGTGGTAGTAGAGGGGAAACTATTTTTCTAGAGAAAATTTTTCAGAAGTTTAAAGCTCTCCCCCCCCCCCCCCCCTATGGATCAGGGGTGTCTAATGTGCACTTCCCTGATGCGCACCTGCTGTGCGGCCTATTTGGGGTCCTTCCCAAATGTATTTTTTATGGTTCTTTGGATCATTATATTCTACATGAAATGAGCTACATTTTGATTTTTTATGGGAAAAAAATGGAGTTGTTTTCAATTTTTTATGATTTTTCAAAGATTCAGTGCTCAAAGTGGAAAAAAAAACTATACCACTTTTAAAAAAAAAATGCACTGAATCTTTGAAAAATCATAAAAAATTGAAAACAACTCCATTTTTTGCCCATAAAAAATCAAAATGTAGCCCATTTCATGTAGAATATAATGATCCAAAGAACCATAAAAAATACATTTGAGAAGGACCCCAAATAGACCGCGCAGCAGGTGCGCATCAGGGAAGTGCACACTAGGCACCCCTGATCCCCCCCCTATACAATGGAAGATATCTATTGTTGGTGCAGAAAAACAACAGATTACAAAAGGAATCAGCCTAATTTATCTGTTGCCACAGCCCTTGAATGAGAAGAGGAGACGTGCTGATTGAGTTTATCACTTTTTTAAAGAGTGTTTTAAATCTAGTTTATTTTTTTATTTTAAATACAGGTAAAGATCTGTTTTGGTATGCAAGGGATAAAAAGTCCCTGGAGATTAGGGTTAGGGACGAGGCCATGCTGACAGGGTTGATGGCCTTGGTTTTTCAACGTAATTATATAACATAATTTTTTTATAAACATGTCACTGATATATCTTTTTCGTAAACATTAGTATAATAAACGTGTTCTGTATAATAACTTGCCATTAATGAAATTTTGTTCAATTCATATGGAAGTTTTTCATCTAGTCATCTATCTTTTTGCACATGCAGGGGATGAGAACGACTGACAAAAAGATTTAAACTTCTTGCAAATTGTCAATGCTTATATGAAGTTGAAATGCCATTGAGCAGATCTCTAACTAATATTTAAGCCCATTAATACTTTTATAAAAAGATATTTGGGTGTAACTTACTCTCTCTCTCTCTCTCTCTCTCTCTATATATATATATATATATATATATCAAAAATGAACAGTATGCCTCCTAATTCACGTTCTCACGTATCATCAATGTTTGTTCATATGTGTGTCTCTAAGAAATAGGCATTTGTTTATTTGTATTATTGTATAAGTTATATTGGATTTAGTTGTAAATTGTTAAAATAATAAATTTGGTTTCTATTGAGTTGCTAGATTGAAGATAATTATATTTGTGTGATATACTTTCTTTAATTATTGTGGATGTAATAAAAATATACTAACAAAACTTTATGAAATTGTATTGAATATTTTATTGAATGAAAACAAAATAAAAATGAAGTTGCAAAATGATGTGTTAAGTGCGTCTCAGCATGGGAAAGTTGATCAAAACAAGTTTTTAACAAAATGTTACAACAGTAATATATAATAATAAAGGATTGATCAGCTCCAGTAATTTTATTGTGTAGACCATGAGTCAGTGAGAGGTAAAGAAATTGTGACTCAAATTGATCCCTTTGATTTCATGGCAGTGATTGATGCACAACTTGTGAATTAGGTTGATAATGTGGGTTCTACAATTGAACATGTGAAGATATGTGTGAGCCTACTTGATTCATATGTGTTGATAACTGATTCAGTTGAAGATCATGATGAATTGGTAAGACTGTTTGATATGATTGTTGCTTTATTGAGTGGGAGTGAGGCACCAAATGAGGACGTGAAGAAAGAAGATGATTCATATATTTTTGGTAGCAGTTTGCTAAAGTGATATCATGGATGCTTCTTCTTGCGTGCTCTCTTGTTTCTCTTTCTTTTTGGAAAATATAAAACTTTTGAGCACGGCTTGCCACTTGAGTTGCATCCCGTGTCACCACTGCGTATGTACAGATATTTTTCCAATGTCCTCAACCATATTTCTGCACTCCTAGCAGAAATAGTTTGTCGAAATCAAAATGAAAATAAAATAAGTCCATTTAATGATCAAACACTTGCACACATATATATGTAACGCTGATTAAAAGAATACATATTAATATGATATTAAGTTTACGCACGCATGTTCTTCCAAAGTCCACAAGAAGCGCCTGTTATTCTTGGGTGACTAATTATTGGCGAAAGAGTCCAAGTATTGCGGTGGTTGAACTGAACCCAATTCAATTTGGAGATTTTGATATCGTTGAAAAACCATCTCCTTAGAGAAGCTGACCACCTGTGTGATATTCTCCCACCGATTGGAGTAGTCCTCTGGATAACACAGCAGAGTGACTTGAAACTACTTCTCCTCCTCAAAACTCCACTGATTCATCATCCTTTTTCTTTCGTGCACCAATCTTAACATGTATTAGTCATTATGATCATATATCTATGTGTGTCTGTGTGTGTATAACAACAAAACAACATGCATATATGCCCTAAAATTGAACATCATCAAGATGGAAAATAGAAGCTTTTTAAACAAAATTTATTACTAAACCCATGCTTTCTTCCAAAGTTAAATAAAAGGGCTATGGAGCAAATTTATTAACAAAGTTATAAGGAATGAGTGTTTGGCACAATTATGTGTTAAATGGGGCAAAAATACACATAAGTAATTAAAAGTGGAGCATCCACCACAAAATCATTAAATTTGATCTAATGCTATTAGGGGTTTTCTTCTCTTATAATTTAACGCCGTTAGGTCAAATTTAACGATTTTATGGTGGATGCTCCACTTTTAATTCCTTATATGTATTTTTGCCCCTTTTAAAATATAATTGTGTCGAGCGCTCATTCCTTAAAATTTTATTGGTAAATTTTCTCTTTAGCCTTAAATAAAATGGCCCAAGATTTGTGTCACAACAATACAACACACATACATGCCGCAAGATTGAACATCATCAAGATGAAAAATCAAAGCTTTTTAAACAAAATTCATTACTAAACCTATACTTTCTTCTTGAGTTAAAAAAAATGCCCCAAGATTTGTGGGACTTATTGTAGAAGAAGGGAATAAAGAATAATTGTTGTGATGTAATTTGCACTTAAATGCTTGGCAATCATATTACTAGTTGTCTAAGGTCTTTGAAGGTTAAAACTCCATATAAGTGATTTTTTTAGCCCATGCACTATGTCTCTACATGTTGCATAACCAAATACAAAACTAATTGCACTAATACAAATTAAAAACTTCCTTCTTTAAGTTGTGATAATATTAGAGTCTTGAACTTATGAATAAGATGTTTTACTTTTTCTAATTGTTCTTATTAACAAGTACTCCTTCCTTCCAACAACCTTTATTTATTATTGATTTATTTTTCTTTATAAGTGTAATAAATCAATGATATTTTATTTAATTACTTGTTTTTGTTGTTCTGAGCTCATTTGTAACATCTCAAAATGAGTTTGTAGCAAACCCACTTTGGCCCCATCACCCCTTATGATTTTAAAAACATTGAGATGAGAGGTATCTAAACACTTATAAGGCATTTTTTCTTTGTGGGATCAACCATGTGATTAATAGCCATGTGCTCTATCACTTAACTACTCGTTTATAAAGTTCAATATAGCTAAGATCAAAATCTCAAGAATAAAATTTCAAAACATATACTCTTAGAAATCATTGAAAACATAAATGAGAATAATTAAACATACAATTCTCTAGCAAGCTGTGGCACAAAGATTTCCTTTCTTGATAATTCTTGTTGGCATAGATAGAGCCAGGTAAGGTAGAGAAGTATAAATGTTACTTTTGTCTGAAGCTTAAGTCAGACAAGAGAAGGATGATTTGTTATTCTTGAGGATAATTCTTGTGGTTATGTGTGTGTGTGTGGGAGAGGAAAGATTACCTGCGAATATTTATAATCTAGATTTAAATTATTCTTCTTGAATATATTTTTTATGAGGATTCAAAAGATTAAAAAGTGGGAAAAATCTAGAAACACGGAATTATGTTGGATTTTAAAATTTCAACGTTTTGGCCTCCTTATTATTTTTTTTAAAAATCTGGTCTCCTTATTTCTTTTTTTCCATACATGAAATTTTTAACCCCATCATTCCCTTATTTTATTTACAAAAAAAAAACGGAGTATTTGGGTGGATGTCTGCCATATTGGTTTTTTTTTTTAAAAAAAAAATTTAACCTGACACGGTCTTTTTGTTGAAATTTAATAGTCAATCAAAAATTAAAAATCGACAAAATCGCGTCAGAAAAGGATCGTTTATCTGGGCAGCGGGAAAACTGGGTGGCGGTGTGTCGTTCCGAGACCGCAGGGATTGAAGCATGTATCATCCTACCAGTGGTGGCGTTCGCGGTGGTCGAGATCGTAAGTCTTCATTTTCCTTCGCCTCTTCATCTCCCCATTGCGTTTTTATTTTCTTTTTCTTTTTTTCTCTCTTTGATACTGCGATTCATCAATAGGGCATCTTTTCCCCAATAAGTATGTTTGTGGATTTAAAAACTAGCATATAGGGTTATCTATTTGTTGTTTCTCTGAATCTTTCAAATTGGCCACTGGAATCTCCTCTGTATCGTTAATTTCTCGTTGCTGATGTTGTGATGGTATGTCCTAAGTGTTTCTTTTGGGTTTTCTTTTTAATAACCTTTGGTTTTTTAGAACTAAGAGAAGCGCTTGGTTACAAATGCAAAATAGATGAACTATTAGTGTACTTTAGTTCGTGTTCTGAAGTTTTATCCAATTTCCTTCTAGTTGTTTATCTGACACAACCTAACTTGTGTTCGATGGTAACGGTCTTGGTAATAAACAATTTGTTATTTATAAGTTTGCCAGTCATTACAAGGCTCCTGAGAGTTCACAAATTCTAGTTGCAAGCTTTCTTGAGAGTTTTAAGTTTTAAATTTATAATAAGATATGCTTCTACGAGCACCGAGATTTATTTTTTGGCCCTTATATGTATGATGATTGGGGCATATGAGTGAATGGAGAGGGGTTTGGGGGAGAGAGAAAGAAAAGGATGGCAGATTTAGGGAGAGAAAGGAGGGAGGGACGTCGGAGTAGTTTTATTCCTGAATGTTAGGGGACAAAAGTAACCCTCAAAGTGTTATGCTTTAATGATAAGATCATAAGAATCAAATGCTTAGGGAAGAATTTAGGAGAAGAGAAATAGTTTTATTAGAAGAAGTGCAATAATCTAAACACCTATAACTCCAACTAACCAAAATGATAAAGGCTATTAGAAAGGGTTGAGCAAGGCAAGAATCTTGCTCTTCCAATTCTTATAGCCAAGGATGATCTCTATAGTAGAAATCAAATAACAATAGTAAAACAAATCACCATAGTAAAATAAATAATCACAATACTAACATGAAATGATGTCTATCTCTCCACTGTCCCCATGTTTCCCATTCTGTAATAACTGCCCAAGCTCCATATTCTGCTCACAACTGTCCTCCCCTTGTTGTCACTAATGCATACAGTCACATGGTACTTTATCACAATTTGTCTTTGATAATCAACCTTCTAATCTGGAATAATTTATTGATTTTTAATACTCTTCTTGTGATGTACAGAGTTCAGTTGGGATGACGTTAAAGTTGATAAACATAGGGAAAACCATCTTGGTCACAGTATCAAGGCCCCTGTTGGCTGATGGCTGAAAGGTAAATTGATTATACTTTCAGCTTTTCAATTTCACGAAGAATTCTTAATATCAATATACATATGTATATGTATATGCATGTTCTTGGATAATTGCTTAGTTTCAAGGGTATGGATGTATTGCTGTTTTGCCTTAAGGTGGTACTTTCATGACACACAACCCTCTATTTCCTGCTCATTTTGGAACTTCTATTTCCATTGTGTATATTCTCCCTCCTAAAGCGTTTTGGCCATTGAGGGACTCTTGCATAAAGAGGAATCTTACTAATCGGGATATGGTAAACTAGAATTCCTTTTACTGCTACTTCACCCTATGGACTCTTATATGTTATTCTGCTTTGGAAAGGAAATGTTGGACTCTGGTTCTTCCCCCGCTTTTCTTTAAATACTCTTCTCATTATCTTCCTTTATTAGTTGTGGGGAAGCTATTCTTCTTGTGGCTATAGCAAAAATTTAAGAGTTGATGGTCCCAGTTGTTATTACAAAATTTTGGTATTTTGCTCTGATAATTGCACTTTAGTGTTGGTAATAATGCTAATTCTTACGTCATTTTATGTAGAAGTAAAATTAATAAAATTAAATTATGTAATCTCTAACTAATATTTAAGGCTAGTACTACATTTTTAGATATAGATTTGGGTGTAACCTACTCTCAATATGTATAATAAATTAATGGGTATGACTGGTAATTCACGCTCTCGTGTATCATCAATATTTATTCATATGTGTGTGTCTCTCTCTAAGAAATGTATTTGTTTATTTGTATTTCTATTGGTTATATTGGTTTTAATTGTAGATCGTTAAAATAATAAATTTGATTTCAATTAAGTTGCTAGATTAAAGATAATTTTGGTTTGCGTGATAAACTTTATTTTCTTGGGTTTGACGTACCAAAAATATACAAACAAAATTGTATGAAATTTTATTGAATATTAAATATATGAAAACACAATAAAAGAAAGGAGTAGCAAAATGATGAGCTAAGTGCGTCCAAACGTGAGAAAGTTGATCAAAAGACGTTCTTAACAAAATGTTACAAAAGTAATATATAATAATAAAGGATTGATCAGCTCCAGTAATTTTGTTGCGCAGATTGATGAGTTGGTGATAAGTAAGGAAATTGTGACTCAGATTGACCCCCTTGATTCCATGGCAGTGATTGATGTACAACTTGTGAACTAGGTTGATAATGTGGATTCTGCAATTGAACACATGAAGATATCTGTGGGCCTACTAGATTCATCTGTGTTGACAATTGATTCAGTTGAAGATCATGATGAATTGGTAAGGCTGCTTGATGAGATTGTTGCATTATTGAGCGGGAGCAAAGCACCAAATGAGGACGTGAAGAAAGAAGATGGTTCAAATATTCTTGGTCACAGTTTGCTAAAGTGATATCATGGATGCTTCTTTTTCTGTGCTGTCTTGTTTCTCTTTCTTTTTGGCGAATATAAAACTTTTGAGCATGGCTTGCCACCTGAGTTGCATCTCTCGTCACCACTGCATATTCAGAGACATTCTTCCAATTTCCCCAGCTATATTTTTGCACTCCTAACAGGAACAGTCTGTTGAAATTAAAATGAAAACCACATAAGCCTATTTAATGATCATGCACGCTCGCACATATATATGTAATGATGATTATAAGAATAAATAATAATATAATATTAAGTTTACGTACGCATGTTCTTCTAAAGACCATAAGGAGTGCCTCTTATGCTTGGGTGGCTGATTGTTGGCAGAAGAGTCTAGGTATTGTGGTGGCTGAACTCGACCCAATTCAATTTGGAGATTTTGATATCGTGTAAAAACCATCTCCTTGGAGAAGCCGACCACTTGCGCAATATTCTCCCATCGGTTGGGGTAGTCCTCCGGATAACACAACAAAGCAACTTGAAACCGCTTCTCCTCCTCAAAACTCCACTGATTCATCATCTTTTTTTCTTTCTTAAACCAATCTTAACACATATCAGTCATCATGATCATATATTGTGTGTGTCTGTGTCTATGTATACATCTAACAACAGGACAACACGCAGATGTGTGTGCGTGTGCGTATAATAACCATGTAAATTATGTATGACTTCAAATGAAGCAAAGGAGCCCAAGTTAAGCTTGAACTATTATATAGAATATATAACTAATAAAGAGAGTGTATAATCATATTGAGAATTTGATGGCTTAGAAAGCCAAAGACAATGTATGAAATAATTAAATTAGCGCTATACATTTCTTAAAACTTGTTTTATAATCACTAAAGGTAGTTTGAGGAACTCATGATTGTAGCCTTGTAGTATAATTAGCATTATGTCATTTGTCACATAGATTGAACGTCATCAAGATGGAAAATAGAAGCTTGCAAAACAAAGTTCATAACTAAAACCCATACTTTCCTCCTGAGTTAAATAAAATGCCCCAAGATTTGTTGGACTTATTGTAGAATAAGGGAATAAAGAATAAAAGTTGTGATGTAATTTGCACTTGAATGCCTAACAATCTTATTACTAGTTGCCTAAGATCCTTGAAGGTTAAAACTTCATATATGTGACTTTATTTTTAGTCCATACACTGTTTCATTATATGCCACATAGGCACATAACCCCATATACAAAACTAACTGCACTAATACAAATTAAAAACTGCCCTCTTTAAGTTGTGATAATATTAGAGTTTTGAACTTATGAATAACATGTTTTACCTAATAGCTGGAAACCTTGCTAATGTTTCTTGTTGTTATTGGAGCAGTAAAGGGATTGATAAAAATAAGTACTACTTCTTTCCAACAACTTTTTTACACATTACATTCTATTCATGCAGGATTCTTTGTATGCTTTACCTTTGTTTTAAGGTCTTATACTTAATACGGAAAGATGTAAAGTTTCTATTTCTTATTGATTTAATTTTTCTTATGAGTGTGGTAACTCAATAATATTTTATTCAATTACTTGTTTTTGGTGTTATGAGCATATTTGTAACACTATAGAGTAAGTTTGTAGCAAATCCACTTTCACCCCGTCACCCCTTATGGTTTTAAAACGCATCAAAATGAGAGATATTTAAATACTTATAAGGCATCTTTTGTTTGTTGGATCGACCATATGGTTAAAAGTCACGTGCTCCATCACTTAACTACTAGCTAAATATGGAGTTGCATATAGCTAAGATCAAAGTCTTAATAACAAAATTTTGAAACATATACTATAGGAAATCATTGAAAACATAATTGAGAATAATTAAACTTACAATTCTCTAACAAGCTGTGGCACAAAGACGTTGTTTCTTGATAATTTTTATTGGTATAGATAGAGGAATATAACTGATATTTTTGTGGGAAGATTTAGTGAGAGAAGAGAAGGATGATTTGTTATTCTTGAGGATAATTCTTGTGGTTATGTATGTGTGTAGGAGGAAAAAAGATTACTTCCGAATATTTATAATTTAGATTTAAACTATTCTTCTTGAATATATTTTTTGTGAGAATTCAAATTATTAAGAAAGCGGGAAAAGTCTAAAAACACTTGATTTTATTTATGAATTATTATGAATTTTATTTTAAAAAAATTGGAATAACCGCCATCACTGTTTAGAGAACCGGACCGGACCGGGCGGTCGGACCGGTTGGACCGTCGGCCGGTCATTGAAGCGGGCCGGATTTATGCATTGAGCCGTTTTTCTAATGGAGCCGTTTTGGGCCGTTATTTAGCCGGGTTTGAGCCGTCAACCGTTATTGAGCCGGAAACCGGATCGGTTTTTCAAAAATCGTCCGGTCCAATAAAAAAGCTAGAAAATTTTTTTTCCTACAATTTTTTTTATATTTGATGCTGAAAAAAAAATTAAAAAATGGCATATAAATTTTAGACATGTTATTTTATTTTATTTATATTATATGTTACTATTTTTTTTGTAAGTATATTATATGTTACTAATTTTAATAATTTGGTTTATTGCAAACTATTTTATAAAAATGCTTTTGAAGAAAAAGGCAATGAGGTTTATCCTCAAGCTAATGATGAAATTAGAATGATTGAGATTGAATTGAAGGTCTTAATTTTATGTAATTTTCTCAAGATGTTGATGACATTTTTCACTCTAGTTGTATTTATAAGTTCATTTTAACTAAATTTCATATACCAAAGAGAGGTAATTAACTCAATGATTATGGGGTAAATTTATGACTATGCCCTCATTTATCAATGAGTACTTTTCAACTCTTTCTTTTCTATCTATCTTTAAATTATTTCTTTATTTGTACAATAAATAGGGATAAAATTATCACAATCTCATTTATTACACTGAAACTAGACTGATAAATAGGACCAATTTTTTTTTTATAAAAAAAAACTTATAAATAGAATCAGAGTGGTATGATCTAATGCCTTTCAAGAAACTCATGCTTGGATCAATCAAGAGCCACCAATATTTGACAAGTCATGAAATCATTATTGTTAATACATTTTGTTAGGTTGATGATTGATTTAATGATCTTCCTTAAATGGTATTTTATGATTTTATTAATTTTATATGAAATTGGACTGAAGATTAATCGTAATATATAATATATATTATTTTTAAATTTAATTATTACGTTATTGGTCCGACCGAACGGCTCGATCGTTCCGACCAGTTGAACCATGATCCATTGACCTTTCTGACCCGACTTTTAAAACATTGACCGTCATGTTGTTTTTTGTTGACCTGAGACCGCCATTTTGTTAAAATCAATTAATTAGACAATTCTTTTTTTAAAAAAAATTGCTTATTTACTTTTAATTTTTTGGTAAGATAATAATCGTTTATTTGGGAAGAGGGAAAACTGGGAAGCGGTGTGCTGCCGCTGGGCGTAGACCGCAGAGATTGAAGCATGTATCATCCTACCAGAGGTGGCGTTCGCGGTGGTCGAGATCGTAAGTCTTCATTTTTCTTCGCCTCTTGATTCACCTTTTTCAAATTTACCTTCCCCACAATTGCCCTATTTCTTCTTCATCTTCCCAAGGCGTTGTGATTTTCTTTTTTTTTGATTCGGCGATTCATCGATGGGGCATCTTTTCCCCAATAATTATGTTTTTGGATTTGAAAACAAGCATATAGGGTTTCTATTTGTTGTTTCTCTGAATCTGTCCACTTCTGTTAGTTTCAATTCGGGGTATCTAACTTGTGTTCGTTGATAACTTCCCTTTTCTTTGGGAAATAAACAATTTGGTAATTAAATTTTCCTGTAAAAATATGACCCCTGAGGGTAGCTTTTTTATGAGAGTTATAAATTTTAAATTTATGATAACAATGTTTGGTGCCATAACCTTTCTGAAATTCTAGTTCCACAGTCTGCTTCTGCATACAAAATACTTCTAGGAAAAGATCTTTGATATATTGCAAAGCCAGTATTTTGAGACTCTTCATCCTGTAGCACGAAAGCCTTTCAACTGACAGCATCATTCAGGTGCCAACGGCGGTATCGTTATGCACACGCAAGAGCCTTTTGGAAACTGACTGAAGCCACACTTACCATAGTATGAGAGGCACTGTTAAGAACATTAGACAGATCATAAACATGTATGGAAGAAAGAAAAGGATGCGAGATTTAGGGAGGGAAAGGAGGGTTGGAGGTCAGAGTAGCTCAGTAGTTTTATTCCTGAATGTTAGGGAAAGAATGAATCCCTCAAAGTGTTATGCTTTAATGATCTTTACAAAGTTGGCGACTTTAAAGCATAAACCTGCCCATGTTTATTTAAATCCATTTTGTTTGGCATTTTGAATCTGATAAAATGATAAGAACCAAATGCTCCGGGAAGAATCTAGGGAAAGGGAAATAATTTATGAGAGGAAGAAATGCAAGAATATTTAAACACCTATAACTCTTAACAACGCAAAATGATAAAGGTAGGATTTTTATATAATAATATTCTATGGTACAAATCAGATGCAGAATATTCTATTTGAAAGCGTTGAGCAAGACTAGAATCAGAGTCTTCCTGATCTTATAGCCAAGGAAGATCTCTATGGTAGAAAGCATATGCAGAGACCTTAGCTTTTCAAATACATTCTCTGTTTATCATAGCATTGAATAACATTAATAAAACAAAAAGAAACTGTAAAATAAATATTCACAATGCTATCAAAGTAGAAAATTGGTGATTTTAACAGGAATTGATGTCTACCTCCCCACTTTCCTCATGTTTCCCATTGTGTAACAACTGCGGAGGGTCCATATTCTGCTCCTAATTTTCCTCCCCTAATTGTCACTAATGGAATACAGCCACATGGTACTTTATCACAATTTGTCTTTGATTATCAACCTTCTAATCTGGATCAATTTGTTGATTTTTTACGCTTTTCTTGTGATGTACAGAGTTCACTTGGGACGATGTTAGGTTCGTAAACACAGGAAGAACTATCTTGGATTCTTGGTCACTGTATCAAGGCCCCTGTTGGCAGATGGCAATTAGGTGAAATATAGTATTCTTTCAGGTTACATTTTACTGAAGAATGATGCATATCAATATCTCAATATATGCATTTGTTCTTGTATACAAGTGATTGTTTATTATAATACACTAACTAACAAGTGTTTTTGGTTCTCTTTATATGGAATTTGCTTGTTTTCAAAGAGCATTAAATATTTTTTCCCATATATGCCTATATTTAATAAGGGTAGTGGGAGAGAGTAATGATTAATATAATATTAGAGTTTAGTGTAATTAGTTGGCGCAATATTAGAAATTACTTAAATTTTAGGACACATTTAATGATTTTAATTGTTTTTATTAGTTTGTGAGAATTGTTAGTGGGTGTCTCGTAATAAGGATTTGAGGGAGTATTATATATATATATATATATATATTAAGTAGGGGTACAGTTGCAAAGTGATAGGAGCACCTGTCCGCTTCTAGTATATACTAGGAAGAAAGGTGTGCAGCAAGAGTTCTGTATTTGTTTATTGTCTGTGATGTCTGTTTTATTTGTTATAGTCAGGTTTACTTTGTGAGGTCATGTGTTCATGGTACTCCCTCCGGTCCTAATTATAAGATAAAGTTAACTTTTTTGGAGAAATTAAGGAAGCCAATTAAATTACTTTAGAGTGTTTATATTTTTAATATTCTTAGATTATATATTAGTTTATTAGTCAAATTAATTAGTTTGGAGAAAAAAATAAAAATATAAAGACTCTAAAGTAATTTAATTGGCTTCCTTAATTTCTTCAAAAAAGTCAACTTTGTCTTATAATTAAGACTGGAGTGAGTAGCATGTAGTGGGATAGGTAGTGGAAAATGAGGGATAGTAATTCCTAGGGCAGTAAGAGCAGTTATCTTTAGTAGGGCTAGTATTTAAGAGTCATGATATGATATTTCTAGGGGGTTGAATTATGAAGGGAGAATTAAGCTCAAGTCCTGCACAAAAAAGAAGAAGAAATTGTTCCATTGACAACTCCATGGGTGTAATTGATTTTCTCATGTGAGATCTGAGTGTAATTCTCCCAATTATGAATTATGTTTTTCTTTGTCTCTAGTCTTGAATTACAGATTCTAGCTCCTGGCTTTCTTTATCTCTTGAATTACTCCACATTTTTTTTATTTTTATCTCTATTTAGAAAAATATGCCAGGTCTATTTTCATAAGGTTTAACCTATAAGCCTACAGGCATGGCCTATTTAACTTTTTAATTTATACAATATATATTGTCATCTAAAAAATTTTATAAATTATTTATAAATTTACCAATTTAACGTTAATTCTAAGTTTCACATTTTATCGTTATTACTTTTAACCCCTACTTTCACATCAATAATTAACCCCCACCTCTCTTCTCTCCGATCGCTCGAGATGGGAATGCTAACTCAATCCCTCTACCTTGATTTGTGCCATCCACTAACGATTGGAACATATGAGTGAATGGAGAGGGGTTTGGGGGAGGGAGAAAGAAAAGGATGGCATATTTAGGGAGAGAAAGGAGGGAGGGAGGTCAGAGTAGTTTTATTCCTGAATGTTAGGGAAAGAAAGTAACCCTCAAAGTGTTATGCTTTAAAGGTAAGATCATAAGAACCAAATGCTTAGGGAAGAATCTAGGAGAACAGAAATAGTTTTATTAGAAGAAGTGCAAGAATCTTAAACACCTATAACTCCAACAAACCAAAACGATAAAGGCTATTAGAAAGGGTTGAGCAAGGCAAGAATCTTGCTCTTCCAAATCGTATAGTTAAGGATGATCTCTATAGTACAAATCAAATAACAATAGTAAAACAAATTGCAATAGTAAAATAAATAATCACAATGCTAACATGAAATGATGTCTATCTCTCCACTGTCCCCATGTTTCCCATTCTGTAATAACTGCCCAAGCTCCATATTCTGCTCTCAACTGTCCTCCCCCTGTTGTCAATAATAATCCATACAGTGACATGGTACTTTATCGCAATTTGTCTTTGATGATCAACCCTCTAATCTGGAATAATTTATTGACTTTTTATGCTTTTCTTGTGATGTACAGAGTTCAGCTGGGTTGATGTTAAAGTTGATAAACATAGGGAAAACTATCTTGGTCACAGTATCAAGGCCCTGGTTGGCAGATGGCAGAAAGGTAATCTGGAATTCCTTTCTACTGCCACTTCACCCTAAGGACTCTTATATGTTATTCTCCTTTGGAAAGGAAAGGTTGGACTCTGGTTCTTGCCCTGCTTTTCTTTAAATTTTCTGCTCATTATCTTTATTAATTGGGGGAAACTATTCTTCTTGTGGCTATAGCGAAAATTTAAGAGTTGATGGTCCCAGTGGTATGCCCTAAGATTGAACATCATCAGGATGGAAAATAGAAGCTTGTTAAACAAAATTCATTACTAAACCCATAGTTTCCTCCAGTGTTTAAATAAAATGTCCCAAGATTTGTGGGACTTATGGTAGAAGGAGGGAATAAAGAACAAAAGTTGTGATGTAATTTGCACTTGAATGCCTAGCAATCCTATTACTAGTTGCCTTAGATCTTTAAAGGTTAGAACGCCATATAGGTGATTTTTTTTAACCCATACACTGTATCACTATTTGTTATACTAACGACACTAATACAAATTAAAAACTTCCCTCTTTAAGTTGTGATAATGTTAGAGTCTTTAACTTATGAATAATATGTTTTACTTGATAGCTAGAAACCTTCCTAATTGTTGTTGTTGTTATTGGAACGGTCAAGGGATTCATAAAATTAAGTACCTAGAAATCCGCAGAATGTTATAGATTATAGCTGGTAAATTAGAGATATATTATGTCAAAACAAGGGTGGTGGTTCAAAACATTATGCCGAAACAAGGGTGGAGGTTCAAAAATGGTTTTTTAAGGTCATAAAAGAATTGGCTCCACCCGTATGGGCCCAACCTTCTCGCTGGTATATTGACCAAACATAGTTCTGAGCTCATTTGTAAGATCCTATAGTGAGTTTATCACCAAACTACTTTGGGTCCATCACCCTTCACAATTTTAGAACTCGTCGAGATAAGAGGTAGTCAAACACGCATATTTGTCTGTGGGGATCAAACCCATGACCATGCGGTTAAAAGCCACGCTCTCTATCGTTTAACTACTTGCTAAATATAAAGTTGCTGCATATAGGTAAGATCAAAGTCTAAAGAACGAAGTTTCAAAACATATACCATAGGAGGAGGCATATATGGGGAGCTATAACAAAGCTGAAAGATTACACACAAAAATATGATAGAGTCCTCTCCTTCCACACGAATAGCAAGCTGAAAGAACACTCTTAGAGGGTAACAGTTGTTTCCACGAGAAAACTTGAATTCTATCTTGAGTTCTTGACTGTTACTTTATATTACTTCGGTCAGTATATATAGATACAGAAGAAGAATAATTACTTGTATAAAGAGAAAGGAAAGAAACCGGGAATTGGGAGAATCTTTTGAATTTGTCATCAATTTACTTTTAAAAGAAACCTGAGTTGTTGGATATATTTTTTAAGTTCATTTTAATGGACTAGATCATCAGAATTTTAAATTTTAAATATCTTATAATGTATTAAAGATTTCATATTTTGTATTAGAAATTCAATTTCCAATATTAAAATTCTCTTGGCCAAACTCTAACTATCTCATGGATCTTTCTCGATTTGGATTTCTTCCCCATACCCACACGAGTCAAAACTCAAAACTAGGGGATGGCGATGACTCTGTGGACTCGCCATGAGGACAAGCTATAGTCCTATTTCCAAAGGGATGTCCTAACCATGGGGAGAATATTGCCGATGCTGTCCTTGCTGCCACCGTTGATTTGATCTGGCAACGTTATTGCGATCTCCTACACAACGTTGCCGGGATTGATGCCGGTGAGGGTCTTGATTCCCGCCTTCCCTGACATTGCTAAGATTGATGCCAGTGAGGGTCCCGATCACCATAAAGGCATAAAATTTCCAAATTCCATGTTTAAGCAAGATTTAAATCAAATTCAAGTCAATTATGTGCGCGCGCGCACACATATAATTTCTGTTTCACCATAAAAATGCTATAGAAACACATCAAATAAAGTTTCATTCCTTTCAAACATTTCAACGAACACCAATTCGGCACTCAAGATTAACTCATAAAACAAATATCCTCATCAATCTTGTGTTCCACAATAACTCAAGATTTGACAAATCAAACAATTCATTAAGCACCTCATGATAATCAAAGTTTGAGTCATAATAAATAATGCCATCCAACCAAACCTATTCCATTAACCCAAAAAAAAATGGTTTTCTCAAAGTTTCCTAGATGTGTTATAGAATAGAAACATAAGAACATATTAACATATAACGAGAAATCAATCAAATAGATATCTAACTTTTAAATTACCATCCCACATAATTTCATATATTAAAACTGCAAATCCAGTCTTAACTAATTACCAAACCCTTGTACAACTCAAACCAATTACTAATTGGAGGAACAACCATCCTTTCCAAACCACACAAGACACGACAAAGAAGGGAAAGCAACGTTCTGTATTCATTTAGAAATTACAACTGCCCCTGACGGCTGATATAAGCATTTGGTGGTTTCTACCTTCTTTCCCAAATAATATGTTTTATAAATAATAAAAATTACTTGACTTAAGTAAAATTATCCTATTTGGGTATGCTAACAACCAATGTATCCTTAATCAATGGTACTCAGTCCTCACTCACTTTCTATGCATGGGAATGTTGTTTGTTTATTTAGCTGGTGAGGCAAGCCTTTTCAATTATTGAGCTATTTAAATGTAGATTTCAATGATTTTAATAAATATTGAGAAAGAAAGTAACACTCAAAGTGTTATGCTTTAATGATATTTACAAACTAGGAGATTTTAAATCTACCTGCCCATGTTTGTTTAAATCCATTTTTTTGGCATTTTGAATATGACAAAATCATAAAAACTGTAAGCAAAAGAGCTTATATTTACACTCATATATTGATAAGAGGATTACAGGATATTTATATACAAAACAGAGACAGAAGAGGAGTGATTAACGGAAACAAATTAAAGAGTAGTTGAGATGAAATAGCAAAATGGTGATTTTAACATGAAATGATGTCTATCTCCCCACTTTCCCCATGTTTCCCATTTTGTAATAACTGCCGAAGCTCTATATTCTGCTCATAACTTTCCTCCCCTAGTTGTGACCAATGGACTACAGCCACATGGTACTTTATCACAATTTGTCTTTGATAATCAATCTTCTAATCTGGATCAATTTATTGATTTTTTATGCTTTTCTTGTGATGTACAGAATTCAGTTCGGGGTGATGTGAAGTTGATAAACATAGGATGAACTATCTCGCCCACTGTATCAAGGCCCCTGTTGGCGGCTGGCAAAAAGGTGAAAGTGACTATTCTTTCAAGTTACATTTTCTTGAAGAATGATGCATATGAATTTGTCAATATATGAATGTTCTTGGATACATGTGATTGCTTAGTTTCAAGGGCATCCGTGTATTACTGTTATTTCCTTAATATGGGATACGGCAGTTTCAAGGGTACACTAGCCCACACACACATCTATTTCCACTGTTTACAGTATCCCTCATGGAGAGCTTTGGCCTTTGAGGGACTTACTAATGGGGATTTTATAAACTAGAATTCCTTTCTTCTGCTACTTATCTGTGATTCTACTTTGGAAAGGAAAGGTTGGTGCAGAAAAACAACAGATTACAAAAGGAATCAGCCTAATTTATCTGTTGCCACAGCCCTTGAATGAGAAGAGGAGATATGCTGATTGAGTTTATCACTTTTTTAAAGAGTGTTTTAAATCTTGTTTATTTTTTTATTTTAAATACAGGTAAAGATCTGTTTTGGTATGCAAGGGATAAAAAGTCCCTGGAGATTAGGGTTAGGGAGGAGGCCATGCTGAAAGGGTTGATGGCCTTGGTTTTTCAACGTAATTATATAACAAAATTTTTTTGTAAACATGTCACTGATATATCTTTTTCATAAACATTAGTATAATAAACGTGTTCTGTATAATAACTTGCCATCACTGTTTAGAGAACCGGACTGGGCGGTCGGACCGGTTGGACCGTCGGCCGGTCATTGAAGCGGGCCGGATTTATGCATTGAGCCGTTTTTCTTAAGGAGCCGTTTTGGACCGTTGTTTAGCCGGTTTTGAGCCGTCAACCGTTTTTGAGCCGGAAACCGGACCGGTTTTTCAAAAACCGTCCGGTCCAATAAAAAAGCAGGAATTTTTATTTTTCTGCAATTTTTTTTATATTTGATGTTGGAAAAAAATTTAAAAAATGGCATATAAATTTTAGACATGTTATTTTATTTTATTAATATTATATGTTACTATTTTTTTTGCCAAGTATATTATATGTTACTAATTTTAATAATTTGGTTTGTTATAAACTATTTTATAAAAATGCTTTTGAAGAAAAAAGCAATGATGTTTATCCTCAAGCTAAGTGATATGGTCTAATATCTTTCAAGAAACTCATGCTTGGATCAATCAAGAACCATCAATATTTGGCAAGTCATGAAATTATTATTGTTAATACATTTTATTAGGTTGATGATTGATTTAATGGTCTTCCTTAAATGATATTTTGTTATTTTATTAACTTCATATGAAATTGGACTGAAGATTAATTGTAATATATAATATATATTATTTTTAAATTTAATTATTACGTCACCGGTCCGACAGAACGGTTCAACCGTTCCAACCGGTTGAACCATGACCCGTTAACTTTTCCGGCTCGACGTCCGGTCCGGCTTTTAAAACATTGCTTGCCATTAATGAAATTTTGTTCAATTCATATGGAAGTTTTTCATCTAGTCATCTATCTTTTTGCACATGCAGGGGATGAGAACAACTCACAAAAAGATTTAAACTTCTTGCAAATTATTAATGCTTATATGAAGTTGAAAGGCCATTGAGCAGATCTCTAACTAATATTTAAGCCCATTAATACTTTTATAGAAAGAGATTTTGGTGTAACTTACTCTCTCTATATATCAAAAATTAACATAATGACTCCTAATTCACGTTCTCACGTATCATCAATGTTTGTTCATATGTGTGTCTCTAAGAAATAGGTATTTGTTTATTTGTAATATTGTATAAGTTATATTGGATTTAGTTGTAAATTGTTAAAATAATAAATTTGGTTTCAATTGAGTTGCTAGATTGAAGATAGTTATATCTGTGTCATATACTTTCTTTACTTATTGTGGATTTAATAAAAATATACTATCAAAACTTTATGACATTGTATTGAATATTTTGTTGAATGAAAATAAAATAAAAATGAAGTTGCAAAATGGCATGCTAAGTGCGTCCCAACATGGGAAAGTTGATCAAAAGAAGTTTTTAACAAAATGTTATAACAATAATATATAATAATAAAGGATTGATCAGCTCCAGTAATTTTATTGTGCAGACTGATGAGTCGGTGAGAGGTAAGGAAATTGTGACTCAGATTGATCCCTTTGATTCCATGGCAGTGATTGATGCATAACTTGTGAATTAGGTTGATAATGTGGATTCTGCAATTGAATACGTGGAGATATGTGTGGGCCTACTTGATTCATTTGTGTTGATAACTGATTTGGTTGAAGATCATCATGATGAATTGGTAAGGTTGCTTGATGGTATTTTTGCATTATTGAGCGGGAGTGAGGCACCAAGTGAGGACGGGAAGAAAGAAGATGATTCAAATATTCTTGGTCACAGGTTGCTAAAGTGATATCATGGATGCTTCTTCTTCAGTGCTCTCTTGTTTCTCTTTCTTTTTGGCGAATATAAAACTTTTGAGCATGACTTGCCACCTGAGTTGCATCCCTCGTTGCCACTGCATATTCAGAGATATTCTTCCAATGTCCCCAGCTATATTTTTGCACTCCTAGTAGGAACAGTCTGTTGAAATTAAAATGAAAATCACATAAGCCTATTTAATGATTACGCGCGCGCGCGCGCACATATATATATAATGATGATTATAAGAATAAATAATAATATAATATTAAGTTTACATACGCATGTTCTTCCAAAGACCATAAGGAGCGCCTATTATGCTTGTGTGGCTGATTGTTGGCAGAAGAGTCCAGGTATTGTGGTGGTTGAACTAGACCCAATTCCATTTGGAGATTTTGATATCGTGTAAAAACCATCTCTTTGGAGAAGCCGACCACCTGTGCAATATGCTCCCATCGATTGGGGTAGTCCTCCGGATAACACAACAAAGCAACTTGAAACCGCTTCTCCTCCTCAAAACTCCACTGATTCATCATCTTTTTTTCTTTCCTGAATGAATCTTAACACATATCAGTCATCATGATCATATATTATGTGTATGTGTATGTGTCTATGTATATACATCTAACAAAAGAATAACACACAGATGTGTGTGTGCATGTTTATAATAACCATGTAAATTATGTATGACTTCAAATGAAGCAACGGAGTCCAAGTTATACTTGAGCTATTATATAGAATATATAACTAGTAAAGAGATAGTGTATAATCATATTGAGAATTAGATGGCTTAGAAAGCCAAGAACAATGTATGAAATAATTAAATTGACGCTATACATTTCTTGAAATTTGTTTTATAATCACTAAAGGTAGTTTGAGGAACTCATGACTGTTGCCTTATAGTATAATTAGCATGCTGTCATTGGTCACATAGATTGAACGTCATCAAGATGGAAAATAGAAGCTTGCTAAACAAAATTCATTACTCAAACCTATACTTTCCTCTTGAGTTAAATAAAATACCCCAAGATTTGTTGGACTTATTTGTTGGACTTATTTGTAACATTATAGAGCAAGTTTGTAGCAAACCCACTTTCACCCCATCACCTCTCATTGTTTTAAAACGCATTAAAATGGGAGCTATCTAAACATTTATAAGATGTTTTTTGTCTTTTGGATTGACCATGTGGTTAAAAGTCATGTGTTCCACCGCTTAATTACTAGCTAAATATGGAGTTGTATATAGCTAAGATCAAAGTCTCAAGAACAAAATTTTGAGACATACTATAAGAAATCATTGAAAACATAATTGAGAATAATTAAACTTACAATTCTCTAGCAAGCTGTGGCACAAAGATGTCGTTTCATGATAATTTTTATTGGTATAGATAGAGGAATATAACTGATATTTTTGTGGGAAGATTTAGTGAGATAAGAGAAGGATGATTTGTTATTCTTGAGGATAATTCTTGTGGTTATGTATGTGTGTAGGAGAAAAAAGATTACTTCCAAATATTTATAATCTAGATTTAAATTATTCTTCTTGAGTATGTTTTTTGTGAGAATTCAAATTATTGAAAAAGCGGGAAAAGTCTAAAAGCACTTGATTTTGTTGGATTTTTAAATTTTAATGTTTTGGCCTCCATGCTTTTTTGTTTGAAATTTGTCCTCCGTATTTTATTACCTTACATGAAATTTTAACCCCATTGTTCCCTTATTTTATTTATGAATTATTTTGAATTTTATTTTAAAAAAATTGGAGTAACCGCCATGTTGTTTTTTGTTGACCTGAGACCGCCATTTTGTTAAAATCAATTAATTAGACAATTCTTTTTTTTAAAAAAATTGTTTATTTATTTTTAATTTTTTGATAAGATAATAATCGTTTATTTGGGAAGAGGGCAAACTGGGAGGCGGTGTGCTGCCGCTGGGCGTAGACCGCAGAGATTGAAGCATGTATCATCCTACCAGAGGTGGCGTTCGCGGTGGTCGAGATCGTAAGTCTTCACTTTTCTTGGGCTCTTGCAGCCTGCTTCAGCTTTTCCTATTGGCTCTTTTCATAATTTGGGTGTGGAAGGAATATGGTTAAAGAAATCTCTTTTATTGTTGACTTGATTCTCGTTTGTAGATTTAGTCTACTTAAAATTTCTTGTGACATTGGGAATTATATCTGTCTTCAAACAACCTTATCACAATATATGAATAATTTTCTGCCAATATTCCTACAGAGCATCCTGCCCTTGGAATGAATCCCGTTCTTCAATGTCCACAGTCAGACAGTCCACCCAAAGTGGAAGAATCATCTATGGTGGTTCAATCAGTGAGGAAGATTGAAGAAGCTGAAAATAGCAGAAGAAAGAGGAGGCGGCATCGTGAGAAAAAGAAGCAAGAGAGACGGTAAAGGCGCGAGAAGAGGCATTCTTGAGATTCAGATGACAGGAAGAAACACACGAGAGACGAGTAGAGGAGAAGACATGATTCTGATTCATAATATATATGTTCTTATTCATCATTTTATGCCAAGTAACTTGCTCATTGTATTATGCTTGCATGGTTTTAAAGTTCTATTTTACTATATTTCGGTAAAATTCAATTAGAAACAGCATTTTTGCATACCTCAGTGAGGGTTGGAATTCTGTGTCGGGATTAATGTCCAAGCATTAATAACTTTCATGCCATATGCTTCTCGTCTTATTTATAGAGGAGAGAGAAGCTTTTTTTAAGGGAAAATCACTTACAGGTCATAAAGACTCAAAAAAACCACAAAAAAGTCCTAATCCCAATTCCTAAATAAAAAAAGTTTCTAGGGATTTTTTTTTTTTTTGTGATTAATTGGGAATGTGAAATGATTAAATTACTTCTAATGAATTAAAAAGGAAAAGTATACAGCTGGAATGTTAATCAAATTGATGGAACGAGAGAGAGGGAGAGAGAAGATAATTTGTTGTTAAGAAAAAAGAAAATAAAATTGGCGAGGAATTGAGAAGAGTTCTTTGAGTCCATCGACTGAGTGGAGGCCACTGAGGATGCATTCTTTGAGTCCGGTTTCGAGCACTATGACATCATACTCTTCATCCATGGCGAAGATAGAGATCGTAAATACAGAGGTGAAGAGAGAGGGAGAGAAAGTGCGAAAGTGGGAGTGAGAAATGGAAGAGTCAGACTCATATTTATAATTAAGTTAAGCATACGGTGGTTGCAGGTCTAACGTTGAATGGAAAAATGTGGTGTTTATATACTGGATAAATGTTAGACTTTATAGCTTTCATCCACTATTTTAGAGTGTGAACATTGATTGCGGTTTTTTTTTTTTTCTATGTATGTTCGCTGCATTTAGATTGAAGGGTTGATTAAATGTTGGAGTTTGAGCTCATTAATGGACTATGTGTTAGGAGCTAGGTAAGTAATGTTAAGATTTTGCTAAAAATATGATCTTGACCATTGAAGTTAAGGTTTCACTGTGGTTGGGTAGTGTGAATAAAATTGTGCTATGTTTTTCGGCAAGGTAATAAGAGGGATTGCTCTATTTGAAATGAGAATGGTTGATGTGATATAGGTTTGTTTACTTACAAAATGCTGATATGAGATAAAAAAAATTGTTGTTAAGACGTGCAGTTGTAGTTGTTAATATGACTGTTGCAGTTATTAATACAAAGTGTATGTTATAGATTGTTATGAAAGATGACTAACTTTATCATTATGGGAGATGTCATGAGGCTAGACACACAGTGAAAACTTACAAAAATTCAAATTCAAGCTGAAAACAATTTGTGCATACATATATATGCTTTTGATAGTTATTTTTTTGTGATTATGTCTATATACACCTAGGATTAGTGACTTCTTGTGACCCCTTTTGGTTTTTTTATTGGTCCAGAAGTTGGTGTAATTGCAGCATAGACAAAGAGATGAAACTATATTTCATATTTTGAAATGATATGATATTAAGTTAAATGAGTAGGTGGAAATAGCCACTTACTCATACAACTTAATATTTGGATGTTATATATTTGGATATGATATGATATTTAGTTGTGAAAGTAAGCTTATGAAGTTGCCAAAATTGGCAGAACAGTCGTTAAAATCCTAATATGCAGTTGTGACAGGTAGGACATGTGAAATTCTAATATGTTAAAATCAGTTTGTCAAAATAAGTAATACAATTGTGAATATATGCATTAAGACTTGTGAAAACAGGCATAAGATCTTGCCAAAATTGGCATATGTAGTGTGCAAGTTGGGACTTGTGAAACTTGTATTCTCATTTATGTATGAAAAAGAAGTTGTCAAAATAACTCATCAAGTTATAAAAATAGGCAAAACTAGTTGTTAACATTGTCATTTGCAATTGTGAAAATTGAGACTTGTGAGACTTGTAATCTCAGTAAAGTATGAAAAAGAAGTTGTCAAAATAACTCATCAAGTTGTCAAAATAGGAAAAATCAGTTGTTAAAATTGTCATATGCAATTGTGAAAGTTGGAACTTGGGAAACTTATAATTTCAGTCAAGTATGAAAAAGAAATTGTCAAAATGACTAATGAAGTTGTGAAAATAAGCAAAACAAATTCTTAAAATTGTCATATGTAGTTGTGAAAGTTGAGGCTTGTGAAACTTGTAATCTCTGTTAGGTATGAAAATGAAGTTGTCAAAATAACTAATGTACTTGTCAAAATAGGCAGAATCAGTTGTTAAAATTCTAATAATCAGTTGTGAAATTTGAGACTTGTGAAATTTCTAAAGTCCTCCAAGTATGAAAATACAATTGTCAAAATGACTCATGGACTTGTCAGAATTGATTTGGGCAACATGGTTATTTCACATTCCCAATTAATCACAAAGAAATCCCTAGGGACTTTTTTGATTTGGGAATTTGGATTGGGATTTTTTTTGTAGTTTTTTGGGTCCTTGAGATCTGTCGGTGATTTTCCCTTTTTTAATCCTATTTATAAGTCATTTCATTTAAATTTTGAGGTGAATATACAATTTGACCCTTCAATTATTATTGTGTTGACTTTTTTTCATATGGTAACTCCTTCTAGTCCTTATTATAAAACACTAACTAACAAGTATTTTTTGTCCATTTCTTAAGACACTTGCTTGTTTTCAAAGAGCATTAAATATTTTTTTTCCACATATGCCTATATTTAATAAGGGTAGTGGGAGAGAATAATGATTAATGTGATATTAGAGTTTATGTAATTAGTTGACGTGATATTGGAAATTACTTAAATTTTAGAACAAATTTAATGACTTTTATTGTTTTTATTGATTTATGAGAATTGTTAGTTGGTGTCTTATAATAAGAATCACAGAGAGTATTATGTATATTAAGTAGGGGTAGAATTGGAAAGTTGTTAGATTTTATGCCAAAGTTAACTAGATTTAAAGTTTATCTTGGTTGAAATGCCCTACAAATAAGACCAGAGGAGTAGTGAATAACACTAAGCGCTAGTTGAGCTAAATATGTTCCCAGACTTTAATTAATATGATTATGTTATCAATTAATCATTGAGGAGCAAAGTAATCCCTTTATATTAGGAGGTGTTGGGTTCAATGTTTTAGTCCTAGTTCATTTTTTTTTATTTAAAAAATATCTTCTAGGTTCAATTTAAGTTTTTTTTTACCAAACAATTTGGGTAATTTTTATTATATAGAAATTAAAAATATGGTTGAAATGTAAATTCTAATATTAATTTTTAGGCAGAGAAAAAGGGGACAGAGGACAAAGGAGAGAGCTCTACAGGCAGAGATATAAACAAGACAACTGAAAGAAATTAAATGCATGAAACTTTGTTTAATTTTTTTGTTAGTTAGTATGTGAATAGTTATATTTGGGTTTTTATTATCCATATGCATACATATTCTGAGACAGTGCTATAAGGTCTTCCTCCGAAGTTAGCTATATACAGACCTTTTTTAGGCTTTAGCAAATGATTTTGTACGTACACAACATATCGACAGTTGGAAAATCATCCAAACATTACATTGAATTCCCTTTTGGCAACGTAGGCCATGTTCTTTGTGTTGGCGGTTTATGTTCATTGTTCATTTTATAGCATTTCAATTCATCATAATGGTGTATTTTTACCTTGCAGCATTTTTGGTTGCTTGTATGGTAATAAAGGAAATAATGTCATAGACGAGATCAAATTAGAGAAGGAGAAAACTCATTAATTTTAATTCTTTAATAAAAAAAGAAAATTAAAAACTCATTAATTGTAAATGTTACATAATTTTTTTTAATAAGCGTTTCATTGATACTTGTGTTGGGAATGAAAATGAAAATGAAATCCTATCATTTGCTTGTCCCTTTTTGAGTTATCTATCATTTTAAAATGACTGTTAATCTTCACAGGATGCAGAAACATGGCAAGGGAGATTGGAGGAGCATTTCAAGGAATGTTGTGGTGACAAGAAATCGTGTATGTTTTGCATATAGATGACTATAAATGAAGAAAGAAGATCATTCAAATAATCCTAGCTGAAGTCTGCTAAAGTGAAATTATGGATACTTCCTCTTCTCTTTCTCTTTAGCGAATATCAAAGTTCTAAGCATGGATTGCCAGTTGAGTCACATTCTTTATCACCACTACTTTTTCTGAAATGTCCTTCCAACGTCCCTTGCCATATATCTCCACTCTCAACAAGAAGAGTCTAAAAAAATCAAAATAAAAATCTTATATATCAGCTTTATAATATTTGATCACATTTATCAACCGTCAAATTGATAACCCAGAAAGGTCATGACACAAACAAATCAAATGTATATGTATATGTATATGTATATGTATATGTATATGTATATGTATATGTATATGTATATGTATATGTATATGTATATGTATATGTATTAGTTATCATGATGGATCACATGCATATATTACATAAAAACATGCATGCATGTGTCTGTATTAATCTGCCCTCATTTTTAATGTGTACTGTTTCATTTTTAAATGGAAGTGGCTGGGTTTCTATTTTTAACATGAGAAGAGATTTTTGAAAAGAAAATGAGAATCCTGGCCACAATGATTTTATTAATTTTGAGATGGAACTCACTGAACCATGAGAAGGCAAAAAAAAAAAAAAAAAAAAAAAATGAAAAAAGAATGCAAGCAATGTTTTCACCGATTCCATGAGACCTGATTACACATAATCCTGATGTAACAGAAGGATTGCTACATTTGGTTGGGATTATGTAATGTAAGAGGATTATGCTTTGATATAATCATGAATACACTGCTAGGACTGAAGAATGAGGATGTAGACCTTTTGCAATCATGTTGAAAAGACAATATTGCCATTACAATTTTTAAAATTGACCTTGGGCAAAATGGGTAGTACATGGCAAAATATGGCTCCTCACCTCCAAGTCCCCCTGATTTTGGATGGGAGGGTTTTGAAATTTTCCATTCCCTCCTAAAAAATTTCAAATGCCAATTAAGGGTCCCCTCCCCTCAAACCAAACAGACCCCACCAACTGACTTATATTGTGAACCATATCATTCTTCTAAAAGTGACTTTTATATTGTGGACTAGATGGATTATTTTTGTATACCTCAATGAGGTTTGGAATTCTGTGTTGGGACTAATGTCCAAGTATTAATAACTTTCAAGTCATATACTCCTCTAGTCCTATTTATAAGGCAAAGAGAGAAGTTTTATTGACCCTATTTATAAGGTACTTCATTAAAATTTTGATGTGAATGTATAATTTAACCCTTCAATTATTAGTGCGTTAGCTTTGTTTTCATTTGGTATTACATATATTAAATAGGGTAGAGTTAGAAAGTTATTAAAGTTTATAGTAGAATTAATGAAATTTAAGATTTTCTTTGGTATGTGCGAAATTGTTGAAAGCATTCTATAAATAGGATCAGCGAGAGTAGTAAATAACACCAAGCACTAGTTGAGCTAAATATGTTCCTAGACTTTAATTTATATGGATTGTATTTGTAACATCCCGAATTTTATTTACCAAGAATATATTGTAATTATTATATATATTCAATGAAATGGTGAATATTTAAGGCCAAAGGAATTAAATATTGAAAATTGAAAGTTGAATAGTGTTTTCAGTGAAATCGCCTGTGAGATAGTGAGTTTGTCATGTGGTTTTGGAAGACCAAATGATGAGAAAAAATTATGAAATTTTACAGAATGGAATTAGACATCCTAAGCTTTAATTTGATAGGTCATATGACTCAATTGAAGCTATGTACAAAAATATATGAATTTTTGAAGTTAATTCAGGAAATCTGGAAAGTTTCTGGAGCAGTGGTCAAAGATTGAAAATCTGGAAATGATATGATTCCAGTCAGTAAAATTCCATATTTTTCTTTGAAACTAGACTCAATAAGGGTTCCATAGGCTTTGGAATCGCATTAAAAAGATGTCTACAAAATTAGTTATGATTTTTCAAAGTTAAGGCAAAAAATCTGCCAGAATTGGCATTATTCCGAAAATTTAAGAAATAAAGTAATCTTCCTTTTTCTCTTAATTATTTTAGAAATTAAGGGATGAATTAGGAGAAGACAAGTGTCAAAATCCAATGAGACCAAGTGTCAACACCACATAAAAGATGATGGAGATAATTGTTGTGTCATAAGTCCTTACTTATGTCATAAGGTTAGGTGGCTAACTTTTGTACCAATTGACTTAAGTAAATGGAAGGAACACTTGATTTAGTTGGAGCATAAGAGGGAGCACGTTTTTTACCAACTAAGGAAGAAGAAAATGATAATCAAGGTTGAGTGTACACAAAAAGGAAGCATGGCAAGGTTGAGTGTACACAAAAATGGAATGATGGTGTTCATGAAAGGTGGAGAAATCCTAACCTTTGGTTAGATCAAGGGCTAGGATGAAACATGAAGAGAAAATGTGAGATAATTTATGAGGCCACTTCCTTCATTTTTCCTTGCTATTTTCGTTCAAGGCTAAAGAAAGAAGAGAGAGAGAGAGTGAGTTTGTGAAGCTTCATGCTTTAGAGAGAAGGAAGAAGAGAAAGACTAAGGTAAGTTATGATTTCTTAAGGTTTTTTCTTCTAATCTTCCATAAATCTCTTCTCTAATCTTTTCCTTTCCATAAACTCCATGATTAGCAAACTAATCTTCAAGGTTGAGGAGAGAGAGAGGACATCCTAGAGAGAGAAACACCAAGGATCAAGAGGTAATCTCCAAAATCTCAACTTCTTTGTGTATTGAAGTTGTTGTTGGTGATTATTGTTTGGTTTATGTGATTTTTGGTTAAGTTGTAAAATTGGAAAAGCCATAATCCTAAGGGGTTATGCTGCCCAAAATCCTTTAAATCATGATTATGAAGTGTTTAAATGAATTAATCAAGGATTAGAAGTGGAAAAGTACAAGTTTTGGAAGCTAAAACACAAAGCTCCATTTTTCTATTTTCCTTCAATATTTTGGCCAGACTAGAACTGGTACAAGGAGTTGGATTTTCATGAAATAAATGATTCCATTGGACTCAGTGGGCAAAAATAGGTAGGGTTACATTTGGTCACTTTTTCGGTAGAGGCCGAAAAAGCATAATTACGAAAACGCCCCTGAAATCCCTAAACCGGGGCTGTCAAGAGTATTTTCGTAATTTGATACTGAATTTGGTGATTTCGAACCCGGAAATGGATTCTTTGGGTGAAAATATGTTAGAATATCCTTAGTCAAAATTTTGGAAAAACATGCCATCGGGCCGGATACGACGAGGCCGAGCCGGGGTCTCGAGGGCATTTTGGTAAAATTTCACCATAGACTAATATAACCACTAGAAACACTATGCAAGTGTCTAAATTGTACATTTGACGTTCTAGGACCGAGTAGAGAGCCTGAGGGATTGGCACGCAAATCGAGGCATGTTATTTGAAGATCAGGAAAGGGCAATTAAGGTAGGGAACTTACCTCTCTTGCATGTATTTGATATTTGTGCTGGTGTATTGATGCATGTTATTGCTTTGCTTGATTATGTGAAACATATATGAATAATTGAAGCTCTGTTTCTGTTTATGCTATGGCCATACGTATGTTGATTGAAACATTGAGCACGCAGATATGTCATTGTGTGAACATGAGTTACGTAATGCAAGCACGTCATGCATTAAGCACTTATCTTGCATGCATATTGGTATTACTTTCCTACTGAGATTCCCCAGAATCTCACCCTCCCCTACCAACAATTTAGACAGGAAAAGACAGAACATATGCTGAGAACAATAAAGAGAACTGTACGAAGGGGATTGCGGTGGTGGAGCGAAGACGAGAAGATGTCTCCGTTCACTGAGACGTGTTAAGACACCCACGTAGCGTTGTGAGGCTACGTTATTTGTAATTATCAAGTACAAATCCCTATGAGGAATTTCCGTAATCATGCAAATAATATCAGTATGTTTATGCTATTCATGTGTTGCCCATTGAACTGCGTATCATTTTCCGCAAATACTCTGAAATATGTGAAAATAAAATGACGGTGTGACAGTATCAATTAACCACTGAGGGCATAGTAATCCCTTTACGTTAGGAGGTGCTGGGTTCAATGATTTGGCCCTAGTTCATTTTTTTTATTTGAAAAAGGTATTCTAGGTTCAATTTAAGTTTTTTTAACCCAAATTATTTGGGTAATTTGTATTGTATAGAAATTAAAAATATCGCGGGGTATTATTACTTAATGTTGTAGATATAATGTTATCATCTATATATATAACTATATATATACATATAATATTATTAAAAACAATAAAAAATTAAATAAAAATGTGCAAAAATATTTATATATTTATGATTAATTAATTTCAAATTCAAATTTTTTTAAATATTTAATAAATATTCTTATAACAATATTTTTAATCAATTCTTTAAATCTGAATTATATTTTTAATTAAAATTACATAATAACTAATAATTTAATATTAAAAATATTGTTTTTAATATAAAATGATAAATATAATATTAATAACTAATAATTTATATTTAAATAAAATTAAATAATAAATAATATAATAATATGATAAATATTATTTTAGTAGAAAATTTTAAATATAATATTAATAAATAATAATATAATTGTAATAATTAAAATTAAATAGAATTAATTAATAACTAATATTTTAATGTTATAAATATTATTATTTTTATATATTTGTGAACATAATATTAATAAATATTAATATAGTATTCATTACAAATAATATTTTTATTTTAGTTAAAATTATTAAATAATTAATTTTATAATATTATTTTTCATATGAAATTTTGAAAATTTTTAATTTTTTTATGGAATTAGCCATGGAAAAATTTTATGGCTGATTTCCGTGGCAAAAATATTTGTCACAGAATTTGCGACTGAATTAGCCACGAAAAAATTTCCGACGGAATTTGTTATGAAAAAAATTTTATGGCAAATTCCGTCAGAAATTAAGAGTTGTTTTGTAGTGAAAAAGGCATCCTTGATATCTCTTTACCAGAATTCAACTTGTATCGTCTGGACCATCTTATATCTTCACGCCCTCTTTTGAATGAGCACTTAAATGATGTGTAAGTTAGGCGAGAGGATTCGTGGAACCTACCGAAATTCCTGAGAGTGAAGAGGTAGAGAATAAGGGGACAATGGACAAATGCTCTAGAGGCAGAAAGATCAACAAGAGAACTGAAAGAAATTAAATGCATGAAACTTTGTTTGTTACTTAGTGTGTGTGTGTGTGTGAATACTTATGTTTGGGATTTTAATTATAATACATTTTTGCATCCATATTCTGAAACAGTGCTATAAGGTCATCCCCCAAAGTTAGCTACGTACGAAGTTAGCAAATGATTTTGTACACAACATACCAACAGGTGGAAAATCATCCAAACATTACATTGAATTCTCTTTTGGCAATGTAAGCCACGTTCTTAGTGTTGGGGGTTTATAATATCCCTTCGCAAGTATATTGTTCAATTAATTCTACAGCCATTTAATTCATCCTAATGGTGTCCTTTTAGCTTACAGCTTTTTTAGCTGTTTGTGTGGCAATAAAGGAGATACTATCATAGAATAGGACAGATTAAGGAAGGAGAAAACTCATTAATTTTAATTCTTTAATGAAAAAAGAAATTTTTGAAAGCTCATTGATTGTTAAATATTGCATACTTTTTTTTATAAACGTGTCACTCATACACCAAAAGTTTTATTCTTGAAATTTTGGTAAAGAAAGCAACCCTCAAAGTGTTATGCTTTAATGATCTTTACAAACCAGGTGATTTTTATTTTAAAGCATTAAACCGGCCCATATTTATTTAAATCCATTTACTTGGCGTTTTGAATCTGATAAGATCATACGAACCAAATGCTTAGGGAAGAATCTAGGGAAAGAGAAATAATTTTATTAAACGAAGAAGTACAAGAATCTTTAAACACCTATCACTCTAACAAACCAAAATAAATAAAGGTAGGTCTTCATTCGTCTTCATTGGTCATTGCCTTGTTTTAGTTGCTATATATAACTTTCAAGAACTTGTGTTGGGAATGAAAATGAAATGAAATCCTGTCATTTTCTTGTCACTTTTTGAGTATCTATCATTTTAGAATGACTGTTAATCTAATCATTTATTTCCCCATTTATTAACTTAAATAGGCTATTCTTCATAGGATGAAGAAATATGGCAAGGGAGATTGGAGAAGCATTTCAAGAAATGTTGCGGTGACCAGAAAGGTTGTATAATATCGTGTACGTTTTGTGTATAGATGACTATAGATGAATTGATTCATCATGTTTTTTAAAGTCTCTAGGATGTTAACGGCTAAGCCAAATTATTGTACCTTAAAAAGTATTTGATGGGTGCCAATAGTTTAGCTGCTGCTTCTTTCTTTCTTTCTTTTTAAACTAGGTGTTGTGTTCAAATTATATTGAGGATCACTTGGATCCACTGTAAATAGTTGTAACAGACAATTTATGGTTGAATTTCAATGGTAATTTTATATTTTTGGTCAGTGGAGAATCTAAAATTTTATGTAGTAGTTGAAATTCTTTGTCACAGTGATTTTTACAATGCTTACATGGTTTCCTTCATGAGGTGATACACTTTATCAAATAGTGTTATGTTTGAATTCTTAATTAGGTGGCATTTTGAGCTTAAAAAAAAGACGGCTACACGTGAAAAATATATGAATCGTCAAGAAATGTCGAGAAAAGCATGTGATGCCACGTGGGTATGGCCTAAAAGGACAAACAAAACTGCATGACATTGAAATGAATATTAAATATACAGCATTTTGGCCATTGAGAGACTCTTGCAGTCTTGCATAAAGAGGGAACATCTCGGTGCTTGTTTGCATTAGTGATAGAAGCTACTTTCCCAACATGATATACAGTATATGAGGTAAGTTTGTAAGAGGAGTTTTGTCTCGACTTACATAAATATACTTTTCTACTGCCAACTCAAACAAGCCCTTACTAATAGGGATTTCATAAACTAGAATTCCTTTCTGTTGCTATTTCACCTTATGGACTCTTATTTATTATTGTACCTTGGAAAGGAAAGGTTGGACTCTGGTTCTTCTGGAACGAGCTTCCCTGCTCATCTAGAGTAGGGAGAGCTCCTCCCATCTGTGCCGTCCAGATTTAATTTATTTTTACATTTTGTTTTTTTAAAAAATTATTTTAATAGGTATAGAATCTAAAATAAAGATGATTTCTTAACTAATATTTTTTCAAAAATAATCTTTTTATTAAAAAATAGAGCGAAGATGCAAATTGGCAATGAACAATTTCGCCCGGAGCATCCATAAGACTTATCTTTTTCAAGAGCAAAAATAGCAATAAACTATTTTTTTGGGAGCAGATTTAGCAATGTCGTTAAATCTGCTTAATGACCGTTAGTTTTTGAAATATGAGTCCCAACAGGCTTCTCCATCTGTATTATTTTAATATTTTTTTAATGAAAAAATATCACTTAGGCCACATGAAAAAAATTTAATTTCATTTAATGCTCAGAAGATTTTGAAATTTCACTGCAAAACTTAATTTATTTTTACTGACAGAGCTTAATGCCATTTTAACCCAAGGGGTGCAGTGATATTTCAGAATCTTTTGGGCTTTATCTGAAATGAAAATTTTTTCATGTGGCTTAATTGATTTTTTCCATTAAATAAATATTAAAATAATACAGAGAGAGAAGCCTGTTGGGACCTACATTTAAAAAAAAACGGCAGTTAAGTGTTTTTTAACGGCATTACTAAATTTGCTCCAAAAAAACAAGTTTATTACTACTTTTGCACCCAAAAAAGATAAGTCTTATGGATGCTCTGGATGAAATTGTTCATTGCCAAATTTGCACATTCGCCCTAAAAAATAACCAATTTAAAAAAATCAAATCTGGACTACCCTGATCCCATCTGGACCATCCAAATTGGATAAGCACCAGATAGGCACAGAAACGGGTTTTTGGTTCTTCCCCCACTTTTCTTTAGATGCTCTTTTCATTAAGAAACGTAATATATCATCAATGTTTATTCTTATAGGTGTGCCTCTCTCTCTAAGAAATACGTATTTGTTCATTTGTATTACTATAAGTCAATACGTATTTCTATAAGTTATATTGGATTTAATTGTAAATTGTTAAAATAATGAATTTGGTTTCAATTGTGTTGCTAGATTAAAGATAATTTTATTTGTGTGGTATACTTTCTTTACTTGTGGTGGATGTTAAAAAAAAAAAAGATAAACAAATCTGTATGAAATTGTATTGAATATTAAATAAATGAAAATGTAATAAAAATAAAGTAGCAAAATGATGAGATAAGTGTGTCTCAACATGGGAAAGTTGATCAAAATAAGTTTTTAACAATATGTTACAAAAGCAATATATAATAATAAAGGATTGATAAGCTCCAGTAATTTTGTTGCGTAAATTGATGAGTCGATGATAAGTAAGGAAATTATGACTCAATGGAACTCTTTGAGGAAGTTCCATAACTTCCATATAAGTTATCTTATATTCAAATTGACCCATTTCAATTTCCATATGTTAATAGAAACCTCCGGTATCACTTCTAAGAACTTGAATCTTAATATTCTCGATCTTACAATTTCTTCTTTCTTCAATCTCTTTCTTCTTGTTTTTCCCCTTAATGATCATTCTTCATAACCCAACTTATCACTTCTAAGAGCTTGAATCTTGATATTTTCATTAGATCTTGCAACTTCTTCTTTCGTCAATCTCTTTCTTCTTATTTTTCCTCTTAATGATCATTCTTCATAAGCCAACTAGATATCTTCTTTAATATCTTTAATCTTCTTCTTTCTTTGCTTGACTAATTTACAAAATATGCAAATGTAGTAGTTAGTCAATGTGAAGATAAATATGTTATGCAAACTTTTTTACTCTTAATATTTGACATCATCAAAACTAATCATATCTAATGGTAAGAAGTGCCCCCAGTTACTAAATCAAGTTTAGAGATGTCAGCTTGCTATAGTTCTTATTCCTTCTCTATTTTTTAGGTCCCTTCAATATCCTTTTTTATTGCTTAGCACTTACTAAAATAACAAATAAAAATGAATGCCTAAATCATCTTTATGTATGCGAAAAAAAAATTTTCGCTTCAAAAGAGAGTTAATACAAGTTCTAGAGATGAAACTACAATAAGTACACTCCCTCTTAGAAAAACAAATAATTAGGCTCAAATTCCTCATAGGTTCTTTGACATGCTAAAGTGAAGTACCTAAGCCAAGTCCTTACCTATTTACTAATATTCAAAGGACATATAATAAAATCCTAATCAAATTCAATTCTTTTCAAGTTCAAATCTAACCAACTTTAACAATACTCACGAGTAAAATCCAAACTTCTAAAAGGAATCAATTTTTTATTTTAAAAGAAAAATGTGTTAGATATGAATAGTTTTGATGATGCCAAATATAGATGTTAAATATGAGCAAAAAGTTTGTATGATATAATTATCTTCTACATTGACTAACTACTATATTTAATGTTGCATATTTTGTAGATTAGTCATAAACCCGATTGTGGGTTGATGTTATAATGCCTCATATGTGGAGAATGATTATCAAGAAGAAAATCAAGAGACAAGGGATTGAAGAAAGAAGGCATTGCAAGAACTAATAGGAATATCAAGCAAAGATTGAAGATATTCAAGAAGATATCTAGTTGGTTTATGAAGAATGATCATCAAGTGGCAAAATAAGAAGAAAGAGATTGAAGAAAGAAGAAGAAAGAGATTAAAGAAAGAAGAACTTGCAAGATCACATGAGAATATCAAGAACCAAGCTAATAGAAGTGATATCGGAGGTTTCTATGGTCAAACGGAAGTTGGAATGGGTCAATACGAAGCTAAAATGATGTATACGGAAGTTATGGTGCCTCCGGGGATGATTACTCGAGTAATCACTCGAGTAATAGGGTACTGCCTCATTTTGGAGGTGATTACTCGAGTAATCTGCCGGGTTACTTGATAAATCACTCGAGGCGGAACTTGAAGTAACGGGCACTCTGTTTTCGCGCGGCAGAACAGAGGTTCGGTATTTTGATGATATCTCTCCAACAACATGTCGGATCGAACGGAAACCGGTGGCATATGAAACTAGACTTCCAACACGAACTTTTGACACCAATATCACATTCAAAGGAGTTCAGATGAGAGAGATATAAGCTTCGAAAGTCGACACATGAATCAGCGTCATATTCCTGGACAGCTTTGGTATTTTGGACATAACTCCCAAAATACACATCGGATTGCAACGAAACTGGTTCCATATGAAAGAAGACTCAAAGAGATTTCCATGGATATATAATTTGTCACATTTGAAGCTATATCCTAAGATCTATGATTTCTGGAAGTTGGTGCTTGTGATAGCTCGTGAGTTCAGAAATGGTCTAAGAACAGTAGATACTCTTTGGATCATAACTTTCAGTATACAACGTGTTTGGAGCTGATTCTTGTTGCATTGGAATGTAGATAATGAGGGCTTTCCGATGATATATAATTTGCCATGTTTCGAGTCAAAATCAAGAATTCACTTGAAGGCACCACTCGAGTAACTAGTTGATAACAAAAGACTTTACTCGAGTGAGTACTCGAGTAATCAGATAGAAAACTTCCAGTTGCTCTCGGCCTGCCAACGTTACTCGAGTAGGTACTCGAGTAATCAAATAGAAAACTTCCCGTTGCTCTCGCCCTGCCAACGTTACTCGAGTCAGTACTCGAGTAAAGAGACAGAAACTTGAAGTAACCAGAGTCGAACTTCAAGTTACTACCCGAGTACGCAGAGTTATTTAGAAGAGAACTTCAAGTCAAACTTCAAGTTACTACCCGAACTTCAAGTCGAACTTCAAGTTACTACCCGAACTTCAAGTCGAACTTCAAGTTACTACCCGAACCTCAAGTCGAACTTCAAGATACTACCCGGGTACGCAGAATTATTCAGAAGAGAACTTCAAGTTACTACCCGAGTAAGCTATACAGAAAATGGAAGGCCACTCGAGTAACCTGTGAAGAAACTTGATGTTTACTCGAGTGAGCACTCGAGTAATGCTTCCCAGGAAAACAGAACAACGTCCCGAAGATTCTGGAAATCAATGAAATGATCATATAACTCATTCTTCTTGCTTCTAATTACTCTAACACTTCATTGTATTAGTGTTTAATGTATTTCTCCAGGAATGCAATGAAGAGATGATGTGAAGAGAGAAAAACTGACTTTACGGAAGCGGAGCATCAACGTTCACAACGGCTAGTTTTCAAAAACGGAGAACAGTCAAACGAAGCTAAGCCACTCTAATGAATAGGTTGAAATGCTTCCAACGGCTATCTCAACTCATCTATAAATATGGGAACATTCAACAAAGAGCAAAACCAACGAGAACACTACAAGATCATGAATCATCTACTCCAATCCAACTTCTCTCTGTTCTTATCTATTTTCTATATCATGTATATTTGAGAGAGAGTTTTTGTATTGTACTTCAGTGTTCATCATATCCACTCTGTGAGAGAGTTTGTAAACCCTTTCAATTGTATTTCTGAATTGATCTCAAGGTAGAGGGACCTTGAGTGGGTTGATTTCCTTACGGGCAAGTGTAGAGAGAATTGCCGTAAGACTTTCTGCTAGTAAAACTTATAAGGTGCAAGCAGTAGAGAATGTTGCTGCTCGTAAGACTTACAGAGGTGTAAGCAGGAGAGAACGTTGCTGCTCGCAAGCCTTGCATGGGTAAGCAGGAAGGAAAGGTCTTTGGGATTGCTCTGCTCGTAAGACTTGCTGTAAGGGGGAGTATCTTGGTGAGAACTTTGTAAAGGCTTTTCTTGTGCCTGCATTAAACAAGAAAATAGTGGATTTGAAAATCTCAGGAGGAGCCTGGGGACTGGATGTAGGCCATCACAGATTGGACCGAACCAGGATAAATCACAGTTTGCATACTCTCTTCCTTAAACTCTTATATTTCCAGCTATATTAACTGTTGATTTATGATTCATTATTTTCATATTTATTGCTTCCTCTAAGATGTAAAAAGATTATCAAAGTTCTTAAGATTTTTATCTTACACCTAATTCACCCCCCTCTTGGGTGTCAGCCGGTTCTAACAAAATGAAGACAAGTCGTGCAAAATCAAGGGTGCCCTCACCCCCACACTTAAATGTCACATTGTTCTCAATGTGAACATGTAATAATAAGTAATGAAAATAACGAGGCAACCATATCTAAGTGTAGGAATGACACATTCTAATCATTATCAAATACCAATCACATGCAAATTCAACTTTAATCATCACTCATTTTCCAGTAACATCATCAACAATCAAATGAATCCAATCAAAGAAAAGTAGAAGAAAACTCTCCTCTTTATCCTTGACTTGAACTTTCAATTGCTTTTGATCTTTGTTTGGAAAAGGGAATCTCATAATACAACATCATTTCCCCTCCTATGCCTTAGAGCAAATCTCCATTGAATACATAATTATCAGGATCTTTTGCTTCAAGATTAGAGACCTTTGGGCATCATCTGCACTAGCAAGATGAGCATCAACACCCAAAGCATTGCTTGAGATCACCACAATATTATTTACAAGGATATTAACATGATGCTTAGATTTTATTGTAACTTCTTTTCTAGCTCCCGCTTCCATCTTTTTTAATGTTTTTAGAAAGACTCTATGCCCACTTTCTTGTCATACTGTCTAATTTCTTTAAGCTTATTAATATCATTTTGCCTTTTTTCTTAAAAAAAAAAGTCATCCACAATATATAAAACAATGTATGCAAGTAAGCAAAACGACATTACCCAAATTACATCCAATAAATATGAGTTGAAATAAAATTTAAATTCATTTTTTTTATAAAATATGAGTTGAATTCATACTACATCACAAAAAAACTGACTTTCAGCGATCACTTTCAGCAGCGACTCAATAGTCGCCACTGAAAATTCCATTTTCAGATTCGACATTTAACCTTACTTTCAATGGCGACTTTAATTATCGTCGCAGAAAGTCAATTTTAGCTTATTTTTCTTATGGATTTTTTTATCATCGACAAATGTTCTTTTTTATATTTTTTTGTTTAAATTTGATATTTAACATTTGAGGACACTAAATATGTTATTTATTATAAATAAAAATAAGATAATTATACATTTGCATGTGTGTGAGATCTCTCTACACAAGTTTCCTTCTCTTGCACACTTACATATTAAGATGAATGGATGAAAAGCAATTAGATTCAAAGGAGAATAATATAAATTAATGAACAAAACTAATATATAGAGAACTCAGATCGTAAATATATATGATAATAAGGAGTTGTTAGGTAAAGTCTAAACTTTTAAACACAGAAACAAACCTATCGACTGTTAAGTTCTTTAAGATTTATTATTCCCCACACTTCCATCAATATATCTTTATAGATTAATAACGTGTAAGGACACTTTTATCTAAAATAAATTATTTCATAAATGTGTCAATTAATACATATGCCCTATACTTGGTTTTCTTTTTTAATTACTTCATTTATATATAAACACACTTAATAAGTTAATAAATATAAAAAATTAATACATTTTAATTAATAATAGGATATTAATTAAATTTTTATTTTGATTCATTCAAAAATAATTTTAAAGTATTATATCAGTATATATATATAGATATATATGTATTTCTTACTTATATTAATATATTATAAATAATATATAGATAAAATATTTAAAATAAAAGATAAATATAATATTTAACAATATAAGTAATATTTCATAATATATATTTATTTATGTTTGTGTTGTTTAATATATATATATATATATATATATATATATTATTTTGCAATAATAATGAATAGGTTCTTTCTAACTTAGTGGTAAAAGATATGGACACAAAAAGGGTTGGTATTAGGTTCAAACCTTGGAGGGAGTATAAATGAGTTGATTTTCACACAAATGTGGTGCAACGAGGTGGCGACTTGTGGCGCAAGGTGAGATGATGAGGGACAAGGTGACATGTGGGCCTTAGTGATGATGTGGACGGCGGCTAGCCCATGATGACATGGACGGTTAGCAACGGGTGACTATTGACCACCAACGTCATTTTAAAAAAAAAAAAAACAAATTGACTTTTGTCATCGCTGAACGTATAGTTTCAACGGAGACACAAAAGTCACCATTGAAAGTCACCTTTAGCAGCTACAAAACTCGCCACTAAAAGTATACTTTCAGCGGCAGTCACAACAGCAACGACTTTTTTTGTCGCCACCAAAAGTCTTTTTTTTTGTATTGCTAGTTAGACAATTTTTCGTACAAATATATAGAAATAAAAAGGTTAAAAGGCATTACTTGTCCTAAAAAATTTTCTCCGAGAGAAATTAGTATCTTAAACTTTCATTATATGCAATGTAATGCATAATGTTTTGAAAGTAGTGAAAATGTTGCTCAATTTTAATAGACTCCAACGTTAGCTATTTATTTTGACCAGTAATACTTCGGTGCCACACCCTTCACTTTTTCAGGGTTTAAAAAGTAAAACACTACTCTCTACCTCTCTCTCTCACCGGCGCACGCACACACTTGCCCGCCACCAAACTGTGGATGTTGTTTTATGTCATTTTAGCAACTTCACAATACATAAGATATATAGAAGATCAAGAAAGAATTTTGGTCATCTCATTCAACAAGAATAACCCCGCGTCAATGACAAGCTGCTTCACCCTTGGTTGAGGTCTCGGGAGGGAGCCCTGTGTTGACATGCTTGTACGTGTGTGATTGTGCGTGTGTTTAAAATTTATAAACAAAAAAAGAAGCAAAAAGAAAGTTGGTAGTCCTTTACAACGAGACGAATATAGGTTTAAGTCATATTTAGTACCTAATAATATCTCAAATAAGATTATATTTAGTGCCTAATAATGTCTCAAAAAAGATTGCTTCTCATAGGAGGACCTATGGCTAATAAAAGAAAAAAAGAACTCAACAATTCCTTTTAGAATTCAGTTCTCTTTCTACTTTCACCAGCAGCTCGTGGAATCAAAGTATACTACTGGGAACGACTAAAAATTAATTATGAGATTTCAAGGGATCTTGCATTATTAACTTTCCTTGTAAAGAAAGATACAAAGATTGCAATTGATTTTAAATTGGTATGCATTTAGTAATTTTGATATCTTAAGGGACTTTTCAGTATTAATTTGTACACATGAGTGTAATTTTCCCTAAATCAATTACAACCAAATTTATTTTCAGAATCATAATCATAAATCAATTTTATTTAAAATCTATTCTTCTCCATGCTAATCCAAACACACTAACTAAACTAAAATAATTAGAAAACAAGCACTTTCCGATTCCCAAACCCTTAACAATGAAAGCAGAATAAATCGTCACTCTTTGGCCCAGTTAATGAACTTGTGGAGATTCTCTGAAGATTGACCACCTTCAATAATATTATTCAAGGCGATTGCTTTCCATTTCAAAGAACTCTGTCTTATTTCTTCATCTCCAAGCAACTTCTCCACCTTCTTCTTAATCTCTTCCCTCGTTATCACTCCATTTTCATCCTTATCAAATCCCATACCAATCTTCCACACATCACAAATATATGCTTTGTCTTGAAACTGATCACTGAAAAATGGCCAACACAAGAATGGTACACCGCTATACACACCATCTATGGTAGAGTTCCAACCACAGTGACTAACAAAACAAGCCACAGAAGGGTGGTTCAGAACCTTCCTCTGTGGAGCCCAATTAACGATTTTACCCTTGTCACCTTTGAACCCTTCTGGGAATACGTAGTTATTGTTTTGCTTGTTGGTGTTACTAGGTCGTACAACCCAAAGAAAAGGCTTGTCTAAAAGATCAAGTCCGAGAGCGAGTTCTCTGAACTGGTTTGGATCCATTACTGCTAAACTTCCGAAGGAAACGTAAATGACAGATTGAGGTGGGTGACGGTCGAGCCAGTCGAGGCAGGTTTGATCTTCTTGCCAGAATGAAGAAGTTGAAGTGTTTTGGTCATCAGGTAAGAGGGGGCCAATTGGTAGGAACTTGGGTGACATTGAAAGTGCACCAGGTTCAAGTTCGCAGGTTGTGTTGCAGAGCCACCATTGTCCAAACCTTTTTAAAGTTTCTGCCTCTTTTAACATGGGGGCGAAGCAGGACTTACCTAAGGTTGTCCATGGTAGGTGTGCTGGGTCCATCATAGGCATGCCTGGGGAAAGCTGAATTTCCTGGTTTTTGGTTGGTAGTCCTGTACGTGCATGCATGTTGCCAAACATTAATCCCAGAAAAAATATCATCAGCATTCCACCTCCAATCCTTAATATAAAATTCACTTTAATGAAAAAATTGAACTAATGGGTCTTATATTGAAGATTGGATGGAGTATAATGTAAGATACATTTTTATGCATCCTTATTACTCCCTTTGATCCTAAATATAAAAGTTTAATAATTAATTTGCATTGGAAACTATTTTCTTGGTGAAAATCTTCTATAATACGTGCAATCAATAGGAGAATTTAGGAAAAATAAAAAAATTGAGACAAAATGGATTGAGTTCTTAAATTTATGATAAAAGCAAACTCCTCTATTAGCTTTTACCTCAAAGACTTGAGGAAGGGGTATATGATGTTAAATTTGTAACTAGCTAGCTAGAAAGAAACCAAAGCACGCACCACTGTTCTAATCAAAAGCTAAGCTACCAATCATAGTTAAATATCTCAAGTCTATAATATAGTCCTCTCCATTTATTACTGTAAGAGTTTTTTAATTTGGGTATATTAATACAGTTAGGTAAATTAATTAATTGTGACAAATGTGACTTGTTTTCCCTAAAATATCCATGTGACAAATATTTTGTAACTATTTGAATTTGTTTAATAGGGGTAGTTTGGGGGAAAATGATAAATATGAGACATAAAATGAATTAAAGTCTTACATCTAGACTAAAATCAACCTCTAACTAACTCTTATATTTAGGAAGAGATGAGTACTGGCAAATTTCCTTGATGATGCTTTATATAAGCAAATCAACGTAGCTGAATTGAGAAATTAAGCAGATTATTAATTAAGAACCAAAAGTCTTACCAGTTTCAGGATCGATAATTCCATCGTGAATCAGCCTTTCAACGCAGTCAAGGGAGGCATTAGAAGTAGCAGAACCAGGAAACATGACAGCTCCTTTGATTCCGAGTTTGTGACCAACTTCTAAAGCCCATCCCATATTCATACTAATCACTATGCATGAGATCTTACTTTCTTCATTACCATTACTATCATTGACTTCTTCAATTAGCTTTGGAAGCTTCTTAGGCATGGTCGTTTTCACTGATTGCAGAAACTCTATTGGCTTACTTCTATCATCTTCATCACTCAAACCGTCCGGCAGCGTAACGATGTTGATCGAGTTCTCATTATTATTGTTGTATTGCTCGGAAGAACTCGCAGCCATTCGCTTTTGACTGAACTCTGTGTTGAGAAAAGTGACCTTGCAGCCATGTTTGGCCAAAACCTGAGAGAACTGCATCAGAGGATTCACATGTCCCAGAACTGGGAAAGGTATCACAAGAAAATGAGGCATAGGGCTCATCTTTGTAGACAAAGTAGACAAAATAATGATTCGATTCTGAGGAGATTCAGATGAATAAAATGTCTTACTTTGTGATCAATGGATTGGTGTCTGATGGTTTTTATTTTGTGTGTGTATTATATATATATATATAACCTGGTAAAGTAAGAATAGTCAAAACTGAGGAAAAGTCTTAAGTTTTATCTGACTTGTGCACGCGATAAAAATGTCGATATCTCAAGGAAACGTAACAAAATTTTCTTTGAACATTCATGAAATGATGAGTTAAATTATTATTATGGTTTACTACTATACCAACAATCTGGATGAGATGATAAGTGGTCTCACTTTTATAAGGAGAAGAATATAAGTACAAATCCTAAAATATGTATTTGTTGGGAGGGCTTTAGCCTTAACATTCTCAACTTCACATAGATTAATTTCAAGTCCAAAGTGACCTAAAGACACTTTGAGTTTACTTAAAAAAAAAAAAAGGCACAGAATTATTTCTATATAATATACATAGATTTGTTGTAGTAGTCATACATGGAACAAAAACCAAAAGAAACATGGAAAGAATGGATTGGTTAATATTACATTTTATCAGTATGGACAGCTTGATGTTGACATACAAGTCGTCAAGAAAATTCAACGAAGAAAGTGTACTCCTCAGTCGCCAACTTTGAACATAGCAGAAACTTAAGAACTCCAGCAGGAAGGAATAACCTGAACATGATTAGATTTATACTACTCATTCAGGATTAAATATAGAAACTAAATATAACTCATTGACAGTAATTAAAAAATCAATTAAATTAGTTATTTATAAAAAATATGTGTTGATTTTTCTGAAATAAATTTTTAATCATTTGTATTGGAATTGATTGAAAACACACGTAATATGTGAAATCAATAAAGAGAGTTTAGGAAAAAATTATAAATTTGTGAAACAGTGAATTGATATTACATTTTGATCAATAGCAAACTCTTTTAATAATTCTTACATTTTTTTCCTTCAATAATTCTTACATTTAAGTAAGTATGATTATAAAGTTTAAATGTAAGTCACCTGTCTATCATTAAATGCTTGTTTTTCACAAATAATACTCATACTTTTTTTATGAATTTCTCTTACTTATCATTAAATGCTTATTTTAAAAGATCAACAAGGAAAAGAAAGAAACGTAAGTTATCAATGTCTATAACTTAAAAAAAATCAAATTGGAACGAAAAATTAACTTTAAATAATGATTTCAAAATATATATGAGGTTTACCAAAAAAAAAATATATGAGGTCGGTAATAATACTTATATTTAAGATTAGAGGTAGTATTTGTCTCGTTACAAAAAAAAAAAATCCAGGCATAGTACACTTCTATCTATCTATATCTTACTACAAAAAAAAAAAACACTCAATTTCTGACGGAATTTCCAACGGAACATTTTCTGTGACAAATTTCGACGGAATTTCTGACGGAAATTTCCGTCGCAAATTTACCCATGGAATTTCTGATAGAATTTTTTCCGTGGTAAATTCTAACAGAATTTCTGACGGAAATTTCCGTCGAAAAGTTTTTCGAAGGAATTTTCGTCGCAAATTTGTTTGCAATGCATCTATTAGTGATGGAACAGATTCCATCAGAAACGTTGATTTCGTCGCAAATTTTGTAAAAAATTAGGTGTTTTTTTTGTATTGTCTTATATGCTTCGTTAGTTTTATCTAATAATGGACCAAAATATGAGAAAAAAGGTCAGAGTGAGATGAAAGGATAATGTCGAGAGAAAGAATTTGGAGACTCTCTAACCCGTTCGTTCTGTTGATTAATCATTTACTAGCCATTTAAGTCATGGTATATTTTTTTTGTCCAAAAAAATAAACATGATATTTAATCACAAATAGGAAAGATTTATGTCATTAATTTTACAAGAAATTATTATAATACGACACATGAGCAATTTTTGTTTAATCAAACTCATTCTCCCCAGAGAAAATTCTTGGGTTCTTCTATATATGCTTTTTCTATCATTTTATAGATAATGTCCATCTAGGTTTAAACCAAAAAAAAAAAAAGGGATAATTTCAGTTAACCCCCATAGGAACAAGTTTACTTCAGTCAAGTTCCAAAAAATTCTGAAATTTCATTGCATCCTGAAAGACTAAAATGAAAACAAGTTTTATGAGTAAAAAGACAATTATGCCCTTATTTTTTTTTTAAAAAAAAGGTTCAATCGTCGCCGGAGTTCCGGCGACTAGTCACCAGAAGATGCTCAGCTAAAGCGGCCTATGACAACAGGTCATAGAAGCTCCGACACCGGCTAGTCGTTGCCAACCACTAGAAATTAATTTGTGTTGTTTATATAAATATTTCATTTGTTCATGAAGAGTTGCGCACTTATAAATGTGACTTGTTCAGCTACTTATGAACAAGTGAAATAGACATATAAATAACATAAATTAAACAAGTCTCATTTGCATGTCACAAGTATCAAATTTTGAAGACGTTTTGTTCACACAGTCATAGCATACGCTAAGTATGAAATAAGAAAGAGAAATAGACACACGACAGGAGGACCATCAAGTGTGAGTAAGAAATATTAGACTTTGGGTCCAGATCTGTCCTTGATGGGCTAGACTATTTAATTAGAAAACAAGTAGCCATATCAAATAAGAACTAAATTGTCATTAATTATGGATTTGTTAATTGAGAAACAAGTTATTGTATATTAGGGAATTAATCAAAAATTAATATCCTGATTAGTTCTTAGAGGGCAAGTAGTAGTATACATCACTTCCTAATTAATGGTTTCCCTATACCTATACAAATAGGTGATTTTGACCGTGTCTTTACGCCTTGGGGTCAAATACAAAATATTTTTAATCCAAAAATTACAATATAATGCAACACTCGGGTCGTCTCACTTGAGGAGTGTTTATTAAACTACCTAATTAAACTAATTATCATGCAAATGCAATTAAAACAAGGGGAAAATGATTTTTGGATTTTTGAAATTAATAATTAAAAGAAAATGCAATTGTTAATTAAAAGCTAAATTAATATTTTTGGTATTTTTCTTATGAAAATGTAAAATGAGTAAAAGTGAACGGAATGGTATGGAGTGGAAAATATCAATAAAGAATGCTCTTGGTAATAAAGAAGTGGCAATCCTTGCTCAAAAAGATTATGGGAGTTAAGAATTCATTAAGTCTTAAGAATAACCTCAAGTAACATTTGAATCCAATATTCCCAATTAATAGTAGCTCCTACAAACATAGCTAACTACTATCTCTTGAGATATTATTTAAAACCACTTAATGTACAATTGAAATTTGAATAATGCAACATAAGTCTTCTTGAATTTGAGTACTAAACAGTCCCTCAAGAATACAAATCAACCACATTAATTACACAATAACACACTAATTAACATAATCTCATTACAACCACAAAGAAATTCAAACATATATAATCTTCATATTGTAAAATTCAATCTCAACTATAATTATCAAACCAAAAGAGACAATTTTTATTAATCCCAATTCCAGAATCATATATATAAAAATTCTTAAAACTAGGCAATCTAAATATCTATAATTCTAGATTAATGGAATGATAGCAAAACTCCCCTTTATAATCCAATAAGCTCAAGCAACTCTTCATCATCAAGAAGCAAAGAATCAGCCTCTCATTGCTTTAAAATAACCACAGCTCAGAATTTGAACACTAGCCGGAATCTGCAAAATTGCCACCGGAGGTAATGGGTGGTGGTGATTTCCGGCAGTGGGTAGTTTGGAACAAAGGAACGACTAAGCTGTGAAGAAGAGTGAGAATGGAGACGGAGACGGTGGTCCACGGTGGAGGGAGTCCTACGATGGTAGTGTGGACGATGACCGTGTGAGCCTGAAACAGAGGAACTGACGGTGGTGGTGTGCGGCGTGGAAAGCGGCGGATCTCTGGCAGTAGGTGGTTGGACGGTGCTCACTCCCTCTCCCTCAGCTCCGTGCTCTGCTTCTCCTCAGCTCTCAACGGAGCTCACTCCACGGTGAGGGTGAAGTGGGGTCGCCGGAGGCGATGGTGGAGATGCAGTAGTGCCGCCGGCGACACTAGGAAGAGGAAGGAAGAAGAAGAAGATGTGCGATTGTGCGGCGCTGTCTGTGATATTCATATATGCCTTCAGCTGCTCTCGGGTCTTTCCCATATCCATAATGCATGTCCACCAGGTACCCATTTCTGTTTCTCAAGTCAGTGAAATCACTCTCGGATCCTGTTTCTTTTCCTTGATTTTGGGCCTGTTCCAGTCGGCCCACCTTGCTTCTGTTCTGTCTTTGTTTTTTTTTTCAGGTGATATCCGTTTGGGCTTCAGCTAATTGGGCCTATTCTGTTCCCTTTTTTTTCTTTTCTTTCTTTCCACTTGGCCCAATTCACCTCAAAATAATTAATTTGAATACCCCAAATCCTCAATTTCCTTCTTTAATACCTAAAATGTAAAATTAGCACAAGGTAATATCAAAAGTTCAAGGAACAATAAAAAATATAATAATTAATGAATTTTGACCATTTTGCCCCTAATTCCCATTAATTCAAAATAATTGTCTCTAACCAAAATTAATGCTTAATAATGCAATAATATCCCAGAAAATACATTAAAGTCCAAAATTAATCATGAAAAATTCATATAAAAATATGGTTCAATCAATAGGATGTACCTCTCTCAGTTGAACCTCACCCCTGCTATTAAACTATCTAGCAATCTCTCTTCTCTCTTATTGTCTTTCTTATTCTGGTGATCTGATATGCCAATCTTATTTAGGTTCTAGTAGTTTAACTATTACGTGAACATTATTTTGTTCAAGTTATGGAGCACTGGAGTTTTAACACAGATCTAAACATGGATCCACCAAGTACGCAAGTCTCTTCTCTCTCCTAATTTTCCTTCAATTCTCCTCCATCTAAAAGGACTTCTCATAACAATGTTCTCTTTTCTTTCTCTCTTTGATATATTTGCTATATAGTGTAATTGGAGTCTGCATAGGTGCTTCTATTTTATGTGGGTACTTCAGTGAGTCAATCGGATTTCAGGTATACTCGAAGTTCTTATAGGCCCCATAAAATATATTAATTTCAATCAACCCAAAAAGATTCAAAAACTTCATTGCACTCCTTTGGATGAAAGTGAAATTAATTAAGTTTTGTCAATGAAAAGACAATTATGTGCTTGCTTTATTTTTTAAATCCCTTATTTGTTATGAAAATGCCCTTATTTATCTTATGAATTTTCATATTTGTCTTGTAAATGACAAAAATATTTTTAATTCTATGGTCTTTTTAATCACTTTATTTGTCTTATAAATACTTTTATTTGTCTTGTGAATGCCCTTATTTATCTCTTGATTTTCTTTATTTATCTTGTGAATGACTAAAATGTTCTTGTTAACTCCCTAGTTTCTTTTGAATCATTTAATTTGTCTTATAATTTTCCTTATTTATCTTATAAATATCCTTATTTGTTTTGTAAATGAGCTTATGATAAAAATAAAGTAAGAACATCATTGTCTTATCACCCATAAAAATTAATTTCATTTTGACCTAAGAGGGTGTAGTGAAGTTTCAGAATTTTTAGGGGTTAACTGAAATTAAGTCTCTCCCATGGGTCTAAATGAAATTTTCCCTTTTTTTGTTTCATCACTCAAGTTCACATAAACAAATCAGCTTTTCTTATCTTCTCTATACCTACCTTCTTCGTGGCATACATTGCGGAACCCGTTTCAGCGACTATCTAAAGTATAGGCACGAGAGCTTATCTAAATCTGGATGGTCCAGATTTGATTTTTTTAAAATCCCATTTTTGAATAAAAAAATTATTAATTAAGAGATTATCTTTATTTTAGAATACGTATCCATCAAAATAATTTTTTTTAAGAAAAATAAAAAATAATAAAAAATTAAATCTAAATCATTCAAATCGATCTATAGGAAACTGTTTCCCATGCATTGCTGTGTATCCCGTTTCTGGCCTTGCAAGTGCGTTCGCTTTTGTTTCCTAGTTTGACTCAGTTTGTTTAGCGTTGCAGGGGTGCCCTTCCTCAATCCTCACAATGAATGAGAGCGGAAAGTGAAGATGATGAGGTGGAAAGGTAAGAATGCATGTGGTTGCCAACAAAGAATTTCGGTCAAAGTTAACGCAAGTAAGTGTTAAAGGGCGATATTATTGCACCATTTTTAATACTTCTACAATAATATTGAGTCATAAAAAATTTTGGGACATCCACAAGTCCTTCATAAGAACTTCTGACACAAAAATAAGCCTTAACCCTATATATTATTACCATGCCACAAAAAGAAAATCACTGTTGATCATTAAAAATGATTAAACTGTCTATAAACATTCAAGGACGAATATCTTGATTCTTGTAACACAATTATAATGAACACAATGAAATAAAAGTCTCCAGCATCTATTTCTTGAGTAATCTATAAAAAGAGATGAGTTCAAAATTAAATTTAATTATCGGTGTATATTACATGGATCAAATTAAATTTCATTAATCAAAATCAAACGATTCTAAATAATTACTAGAAAACAAGCATTTTCCAATTCCCAAACCCTCGACAATTTGAGCGGATCAAATCCTCACTCTTTGGCCCAGTTAATGAATTTCTTAAGATTCTCTGAAGATCGACCACCTTCAGCAATATTTTTCATGACGATTTCTTTCCATTTCAAAGAACTCTGTCTTATTTCTTCATCTCCAAGCAACTTCTCCACCTTCTTCCTAATCTCTTCCCTCGTTATCACTCCATTTTCATCCTTATCAAACCCCATACCAATCTTCCACTCATCACAAATATATGCTTTGTCTTGAAACTGATCACTGAAAAATGGCCAACACAAGAATGGTACACCACTATACACACCATCTAAGGTAGAGTTCCAACCACAGTGACTAACGAAACAAGCCACAGATGGGTGGTTCAGAACCTTCCTCTGTGGAGCCCAATTGATGATTTTACCCTTGTCACCTTTGAATCCTTCTGGGAATACGTAGTTATGGTTATGCTTGTTGGTGTTACTAGGTCGTACCACCCAAAGAAAAGGCTTTTCTAAAAGATCGAGCCCGAGTGCGAGTTCTCTGAACTGGTTTGAGTCCATCACTGCTAAACTTCCGAAGGAAACATAAATGACAGATCGAGGTGGGTGCATGTCAAGCCAGTCGAGGCAGGTTTGGTCTTCTTTCCAAAATGAAGTCGAAGTGTTTAGGTCATCATCAGGTAATAGTGGGCCAATTGGTAGTAACTTTGGTGATATTGAAAATGCTCCAGCTTCAAGTTCGTAAGCAGTGTTGCAGAGCCACCATTGTCCAAAGCTTATTAAGGTTTGTGTCTCTTGTACCATGCGGTTAAAGAAGGACTTACCAAGGTTTGTCCATAGTAGGTTTGCTGGGTCCATGACAGGCATGCCTGGGGAAAGTTGAAGTTCTTGGTTTTTGATCGGGAGTCCTGCATGCATATTGCCGAATCAACCAATACAAATACTAAAATTGGGTATTATAATATAACATACTCTTTTAATCTTTCATGTTATGCCTGCTTAACTAATTTGATTATATTAAAAAAGTTAGGTAAGTTAGTTCAACAACAACAACAAAGTCTTAATCCTATTAGGTGGAGTCGGCTATATGGATCAAACGACACCATTGAGCTCTGTCAAAAATCAAATCTTAGGATAAATTATTAATTAAGAGATCTAGATCGATAACCTCATTGAGTGTTCTCCTCGGTCTTCCTTTACCACTTTTAACTGGGCTCCTAACAACTTGATCTATTCTTCTCACTGGCGCATCCAATGGCCTTCTCTGTACATGCCCAAACCACCTCAGATGATTTTCTACCATTTTTTCTTCAATAGAAGCCACTCCCACCCTTCCTCGTATAAGTTTATTACGAATCTTATCTTTCTATATGTCACCACATATTTATCTCAACATCCTCATCTCAGTTACCCCTACTTTTATGCTCATGTAGCCCCTTTACAATCAAACATTCATTATCATGAAGCATTACTAGTGAAATAGGAGTACAATAAAATTTTCCTTTGACTTTATTAGATACTTTTCGATCACAAATAACTTCGATAGCTTTTCTCCATTATATTTAAACCACCCAACTTGAATTCTATGATTAACATCTCTATCAATTTTATTATCTTTTTGTACCCCAAATATCTTAACTTTGTCACCTGTGGAATAACTTGATCTCCCAATTTGACCTCCAAGTTATGTTAGTTAGCTTATTATAAAAAATATAACATGTTTTTCCTAAAATACTCTATTTATCTTTGTTAATTTCCTCCTCCTCCCTTCTATTTGACGGAATATCAATAGGGATAATTTAGAAAAAATGATAAATATGGGAAATAAGTATTACATTTAGTATTTAGTATCATCGGTGGAGTGCTTAAATTTCCTAATGAGTGCGTGTATAAATATGTTCATAAATCTATATGTACAACGCAATATGCATGCATGTATATGTAACGAAAATACATATTCTATGTCTGTTTTTGATATACTATTGATTTCCCAAACGTTAATACAAGAAAAGATCATCAATATGTAATGTAAGGTACGTTTTGATCCATCCTTACTATGATGCTAAATTTGTTATTAGCTAGAAAGAAACCAAAGCATCACCACTGCTCTAATTAAAAGTTAAGCTACCAGTTATAATCATACATCTCAAGTCTGGTATACAAGCTGATTTCCTTTATGTTGCTAACTGATATACTACATACGGCTCTTAATATAAAAGTTAGATAGTTAATTTTGTGAATATTAAGAAAATTAATTTAGTTATTTGTAATAAATGTGTGTTAGATTTTCTAAAATACCCTCTTCAAACATGCGTATTAGAGCTACCCTTGGATTAAAACTTACTATGTTGAATCAATAGAAATACTTTAGAGAAAACATGTAGTTGAATTGAGAAACTAAACAGATTAATTATGAAGCAAATCTTACCAGTTTCGGAATTGATAACTCCATCATCAATCAGCCTATTAATGCAGTAAAGGGAGGCCATAGAAGTAGCAGATGGAGGACACATGACAGCCGCTTTGATTCCCAATTTGTGACCAACTTCTAAAGCCCATCCCATGTTCACGCTAACCACTATGCATGAGATCTTACTTTTCTTATTACCGTTATTTTTATTCACATCTTCAATGAGTTTTGGAAGCTTCTCACTCATGGTGGTCTTCAATGAATGATGAAGTTCTATTAGATCATTTCTTTCATCTTCATCACTCAAACCATCCGGCAGTGTCACTATGTTGATCGAGTTGTTGTTGTTGTTGTTGTGGTTGTGTTGCTCAGAAGAAGAACTTGCAGCCATGGCTCGCTTTTGACCAAACTCTGTGTTAAGAAAAGTGACCTTGCAGCCATGTTTGACCAAAAACTGAGAGAACTGCATCATAGGATTCACATGTCCCAGAACTGGGAAAGGTATCACAAGAAAATGAGGGATAGGGCTCATCTTTGTCGAGGAAGAAGAGACGACGATTGAATTCTGAGATTTAGATGAGTAAAGCGTGTAACTGTGTGATCAGTAGTGGATTGGTTTCTGATCGTTGTCGTTGTTGCGTCTGTGGTTGTGTATAGATTAGATATATATTACTTTGGAAAGAAAGAATAGTCAAAAGGGTAAAGTCTTACTCTTACGTATTGTCTAACCTGTGTAAGCGACGAAAATGTCGACATATTGTTGGCAAAAAAAAAAAAAGAAAAAAAAGAAAATGTCGACATCTTTAAGGAAACGTGATCATTGATCATTCCAGAATGTCTATTTTTGAGTTTATTACAGGGGAAATTACTGGAGTATAGAGTTTCAAGGAGCAGAAAAAATTATCAAAATTTAAATTTAAACCTAGGATTCATGAGACTTTTTGATAATTATTTCTCTTACTTATGATTCTCCAGTAATTTTCCCCTTTTTATATATTATAGCTTAGATGATTTTGGAAAAATTCTAGTTAAATTCAACTGAAATACTAAAATTTAAATTTAAACCTACAGTTTTTAATAAATTCTTAATTAAGTCAAAAGGTTTAGAGATTCTTAAAAATTGTTAAAAGACCATAATTTCCATAAGAACTTAAGAATTTTCGCTTGATAAGATGAGTTTAATAAAAAAAAAATTGCTTACGTTGCTTGTATTATAACTTTTTATAAAATTAATGACGTAATTGATCTCTTTCTCATCAACAATTTCCTTCCATCTCGCACTAAATTTTCTTCTTATCAGATTGTAGATGAGTTTGTTAAGATCCTAAATATAAGACATTAATATATTTTATTTCCGGAATTGACAATTTTTTCTTAAACCGTTTCTTTTGATTGCCCATAATCAATAATTAGTTTTTCAATACAAATTAATAAAAATGTACTTTAGAAAAATTAAAACACATTTTTATAAATAACTAAATTAAATTTTTGAACTATAAATTATTTATTTAATTTATATATTTCGAATTGAAGTGACACCAAAAGTAGTATAAATATAATATCTTGTCCAGGTAATTTCTCGTGGAGTTGGTAATTTCTCCCTTTCAAAGTTGGCAGCCTGTAATTAAATACAAGAAGCAATTGACTTCTTTCCTTGAATTTTCTTGATTACTTGTGTCAAAAGCATGCTTTGATAGTGATGTAATTTTCACCAAACCATTCTTTCTATGTTTCTTTCGATATGTTACGCTATTATATAATATTATAAGTTATTTGTTGTGAGCTATAACATCATGAGTAATAAGCATTTGCTTGAATATTGTATTTTTTGGATATAATATTGGTATACAATCTGATATAATAGTATGCTATTATGTTAGTTGTCACTTATGCTCCCTCAAATTCGCCAATTTTTTTTTACAATATTGAGATAAGTAGAGCTTTTGATGGCAATAGAAAAAAAAAATGCTATGCAGAGCTTAAAAAATAACAAAGTGCAAAATGAGTTTGTGCTATCACTGTTAGTCCTTCGAACTAAATCTCAGAATTAGCAGTGATTTTCAGTAAGGGCCAACGGATTTTGGCAGCGCAAATTGCCCTAAATATTAATTCAATTTTTTTTTAAATCATTAAATTAATTTAGAGCTCGTTTGGTTCAACTACATTGCATGCCTATAATAGTAATTATGATTGCATTACCAAGAGAAGATTGTTTGGTTGATTTTTAACATGATAATAGAGTTTACCATGGTAATGATGATTACCAAAAAATTGGTAATCTTCATTCATACCTCCCCCTTATGAATTCTCATTACCATCCCATTGCATGGTTAAAAAAGTTCAATTTACCCTTTAATTTCATGTGTCTTTGCTTCATTTATCTCATTTTACTTGCCACATCACGCCACAAGTTCTAGTGCCACTATCTCCTTCACTGTCATCACCTCCACCCGCTATAGTCACCACTACCTCCTCCACCACCGCCACCTCCACCCCCTGTCACTGCCACTATCTCCTCCTCCTCCACTACTGCAGCTGGCACCCCCATTGTTGCCATCATCGCCACCACCTCCTCCCCCACCCTCGCAACCACCACCACCTCCTCTACCACCGCCGCCCACCTACTGCTACCACACACTACCTCCGTCGTTGCCGTTCCACCAGCCCACCGCCACCACCGCTACCTCCTCCTCTACCACCTGCCCCCTACCACCACCACTACCTCTTCCGCCCGCTGCAGCCACCACCAGTCACCCGCTCACCACCACCACCTCTGCCGCAGCCTGCCCCGCCGTCTCCCATTACTACAAAAAACGCTTTAACGTCCCTTTTAACATCTAAAAATGAGGAGACGTCTATGTGAGCGATGTAGTAAAAAATGATAATAATATCCGCAAATAAAAGGACGCCTAAGGTCTGCACTTTAGAGTCCCTATTTTAAAAAGGGACGTCTAAAGTGCTACATTGATACTTTAGACGCCCCCATTTTAAAATGGGGACGACTAAAGTGCTTTTTTTTTTAAAAAAATCGTTTATGTTACAGATATGGACTAAACAGTATTTAAAACTAGAAATTACAGATCATCGTCAATATAATTACAAATCTAGTATCTGAACTCCAAATCCAAAATCTACACAATAATAACTCCAAAGCTGAAATCTCATAGGCAAAAGATGAAACTAATAAGAGAAATCAGTTGCAAAAAACTTATCTCCTTTTATTATTGAAATTCATTTTCTCTTAATAATGAATAGAGAAGAGCAACAGGGAGAGATGAACCTCATTTTCTGGGCAAGAACGTGGCCACGAAGCATGTTTCAGAGTCTCGATATACAAGCCATAACAACATGAGTTAGAAGATAAAATAAAAGGGAAACCTAAAGAAAAAAGAGAAAGAAGATAAAATAATAAAAAAATGGTAAGAAAGCATAACAAATCTGAAGGTAAAAGAGAGAGAGAGAGAGAGAGAAGCAAAAACTAAAAAAAGCATATAAATAAGAAGCAAGGGTTAAAAGCATTGGTGGTAGTATCTTTTCTTATGTTTGCGGCGATAGGAACACTACTACAGAAAAGATCTATTACTACCCTAAATGACGTCCCTTTTTTAAAAAGGGACACCTAAAACATAGGCGGAGGTCTAAAACTTCAAATTTCGCTCTAAAACAATTGTTTTGAGCGCGGGAACAGACCTTTAGGCTTCCCCATTTTGACTGAGGATGCCTAAAGCAAGTTTAGGCATCCCCAGTCCAACTGGGGACGTGTAAAACAAACATAAGGCATCCCTAAAACTAGTGGGGACGCTTAAACAATTTTTTTTTAATTAAAATTTTGGTTTAGGAGTTGGGGACGCCTAAACATGCACATGCCACTGGTCTGACAAGACCAGTGCATGTGAACCTGTCAGGCGTAGCTGGGTTTAGGCGTCCCCAGTCAAAATGGGGACGCCTAAACTACACTTTAGGCGTTCCCATTTTCACTGGGGACGCCTAAAGTCGCTTTAGGCATCCCCAATCAGGCTGGGGATGCCTATACTCTAGCTTTTTCACTCCCCTGCACTGCTTATGCCTCCTCTTCCAACGAAACTCATTCAACCAACAATTGCAGCTTCCTCTAGCTCTTCTATTCTCTGCTTTCCTACCAGATATGAGCTCTCGTTCACTTGCGTTCTGTTTTTCTCACTCTCATCTTAGCTATTTTGTGTGTGAGTGCTAATAACTATATTGGCAGGGGTCCACTCATCCTCCCTCTCCACCGTACTTCCCCATAACTTCATTTCCTTTCTCCGTCTCTGCCTCACTCTGCTTCATTTTCTTATTGCTCCAAAAGACCGTCGGTTTGCTCTCATTGTGGCCACTGTCATCCTCCCTCTCACCACTATGGGTTGTCTCCCTCTAAAGCGTCCTCTACAGGTTTGCTTCCTATGATTCTGTATCTCTCAACTCGTGTTTGCATATATACTTGTATGGTAGATATTGATTTTTAATTTGTTTGTGACACATGATATTACTGCAATTGGTTGGATTGAAGTTTTCAACTTTAATGTTTCTTGTTGGAATCTAACATGCAATAAATGCCATTAATTATGAATTGTGTTGTTAAATTTGTGAATACTCGTATATATTATAGAGTACTACTAGCTGATTATATACAGGAAGTAATAGGTAGTTCTGATTGATCACAAAAATAGGTAGTTCTGCAAAACTATCATGATTTATTTATCAAACCTGTATTGTTATTATTATTGCTGTGATTGGTAATTGGATTTGCCTTATCTTGCAAGACGTTGGAAGTTATGTGTATAAAGGCTTAAACTATTTTATAGAAACATGAAAAGAGAAGTAAGGTGTTACAAACCCAAGTCCAATTTTTCTAAACTTGAGTTTAGTTTAGTTTCATTTAAATTAAGCTGAGATGGTTTGTTATTTTGATTTTGGGATGCCTCACTTTTAAGGGAAAATGCTGCCAAAATTTTGAAAAACAAACTAGTAAAAGGCAATTACCAGTGTTGACAATTATTCTAAACTTGAGAGTGTTAATGGGAATGGCGTAGGTGGTAATAAAATGGATCATAGTTGGATGAATGCTTTGAGAACAAGTGAAGAATATGGGAATGGGGTTGAAGAGTTTATTGCATTTGCTAGAAGGAACGCTCCAGCAAAAAATGGGATGTATTTTTGTCCTTGTGTCAATTGTTTAAATGAGAGAAGACGTGATGTTGAAGTTATAAGGGATCACCTACTTTGTGATGGAATAAATCTATGATACACAAGGTGGATATGGCATGGTGAGGAAGTAACTGATTGTCCATCGCACAAGAAGGAAGCTGTGGATGTCATAGATGAAGATAGAATGGAGAAAATAATTCACGATGTTGAGGTAGAATCCTTTACGCAGTTGCATGAATATGACAGCTTGCGGAGTGATGCAGAGACATCATTGTACCCTGGGAGTAAGTACACACACTACTACAAAAAAGTAAAGCTGTGGCGCTTATAATTGCATTAACTGTGGCGCTAGAGAAGTGCCACATATCTGGATGCCACTAAAAAAAGCTGTGGCGCTTGGAAGCGCCACAACATTTAAATTTTTTTTTTAAAAAAATACTCTCCTATGGCACTTGTTTGAGGAAGTGCCACAGGAGGGGGCCTCCTGTGGCGCTTGCGTCAGCAAGTGCCACAGGAGGGGGGTCCTACTCTGGCGCTTACGTCAGCAAGCGCCATAGGAGACCCCCCTCCTGTGGCACTTCCTCAAACAAGCGCCACAGGAGGGTCCCTTTTTTCTTTTTTTCTTTTATTTTCTTTCTTCTTCTTCTTCTTTTTTTTCCTGTGGCCCTTTTTTATGCTTCCTGATTGTGAAGATTTATATAAAATGAGTGGCTTTCGTGTTTATCATCTCCACAAATTGTCAATCTTTCTATTTTATATTTCAACCTATTATATATATATATATATATATATATATATATATATATAATTTTCACATTTAAAATTCAAGTTCCCCAACAATAATGTTCTTACATTAATACTCTCCAAAGCTAACATAAAAAATATCACAATACAAGAACTTGATATGTGAACACAATACATCAACAACTAATTAAGTAAATTAAAAGATTAATAAAAAACGCAAGCTTGTCAGCAAAAAAATTTAAACAAAGCAAAAAGGCAAACGAAATAAACTAGGTTTTCACTCTTTCCTATTAAATTAGGAACAAGAAAACAAACGTTATATTACGGTTTATCTTGACTAAAAAAAAAAATTTAAACAAAGCAAGCTAGAATGAAACAGTCTTCTTCTTACAAATCTATTAATTGACCAGCGCAGGGAGTGGGGGACCACGTTGGTGACGCTAGCTTGAGTGACGAGTGATCGTGTGGGTGTGTTTTTTAGTGTGAAGATGATAGGAAATGGAGGGAGGGGACCGACGGATCTACTAAGAAGATGAGAAAGGGAAAGTGGTTTAATGGAGGAGAGAGTAGTTGAATAATTAAAGTGGAGTAGTAGTCAAAAAGAAAAGGAATGGGAGGCGGACACGGGACCACTACGCGGGAAATGAAATAATTAAGAGATATACACTATCCATTTGAAATTTTTCCTTTTTTTTTAAAAAAGGGGCAAGTGTGGCGCCTAACTATTTAGGCGCCACACATTGCCTCTTCAGCTGTGGCGCCTGGGCATCCCAGGCGCTACAGCTGATTGAGTGGAGCCAAGTGTGGCTCCTGCATAAGTAGGTGCCACACTAGGCCTCCCTAATTGTGGCACTTAACCTATTAGGCGCCACAGCTGGTATCCAAAATAAAAAAAAATTATAGAGGTAAAAAATAAAAAAAGGGAAGCTGTGGCACTTATTTAAAGAAGTGCCACAAAATGTGCGCCACCTTTTACCCTTTTTGTAATAGTGACACGACTGACAGGAACATTGCATTTGGTTAACTTAAAAGCAACTTGTGGGTGGACCGATAGTAGTTTCACATTGCTGCTTGAACTGTTGTGTGATATGTTTCCAGACGATAATGTACTTCCAAATCATATGTATAAGGCCAAGAATATCCTATCTACTATGGGTATGGAGTATAAAATGATACACGCTTGCCCTAACGACTGCGTCCTGTATAGAAAAGAGTATAAAGGTTTGAGTGAGTGCCCTAAGTGTCAAACTGCACGATATAAAGTGAAGAAAGATGGCGGTTGTGGTGATGGGGCAACTAAAAGGCAACCTTTAAAGGTTTTGTGGTATCTTCCAATAATACCGCGTTTTAAACGTTTGTTTGGGACTGAAAAAGAAGCAAAGAAGTTGAGATGGCATTCAGATGAGAGAATATTTGACGGAAAATATCTTCGGCACCTGGATGACTCTCCATAGTGGAAGAAAATAGATGAAATGTTCCCTGAATTTGGCAGCGAGCTGAAGAACCTTTGGCTTGGGCTTTGTATAAATGGCATCAATCCATATGGAACTCTTAATAGCACACACAGTGCATGGTTGGTACTCCTTGTAATATACAACTTGCCTCCCTGGCTTTGTATGAAATGCAAGTATGTGATGCTTTCTATGATGATTTTTGGACCAAAATAGCCGGGGAACGATATCGATGTCTACTTGGCGCCTTTGATTGAGGACTTGAAGAAGTTGTAAGAGGAAGGCGTAGATGTGTGTGATGCTGGCCGCGGCCCAGAACTTTCTATCCTCTTGTTGGCTGCGGCCCAGGAATAGGTTGGCCGCGGCCAGTCATCTCTGAAGTTCAGCTTCCTCTCTTTTCTGCTCTGTTCTCATCCTTTCTTGCCTTTCCTTGGCATGGTTGATGGCTCCAGCTTCCTTTCACCTCCTTCTCATTGCATTTGGCTTTCTCTGGTCCAGCTATGACTAAATCTGTATCCTTTCAACATAAAGAACTCACAAACAATCACAGTTGAATAGTCATAGCAGTTAGTGATATATTTCCTCCATATTTGCATTCTTTTTGTGCCCAGCATGAGTAAAGCACATTTCATCAACTTTAGCACTCTTGGACGCCCACTAATATACCTAAAGTGAGGGAAAAATAAGATGAAATGTGCAATTCAGACAAGAATTTCATGAGGTTAACATATGCATATACGAAGGAGTCCTTCAAGCTACGTGCAATGATTTTCACCAAGATAAACGACTTCCTTGCGTACGGAAACTTGTCAGGGTACAATGTGAAGGGGCATAAAGCATGTTCGATTTGTGAAGCAGACACTCACTTCCACCAACTTAAGCATGGAAGAAAAATGATCTACCTTGGTCATAGGAGGTTCCTTGATAGGTTCCACCCGTATCGTAGGTTAAGAACGCGTTTTAACGGCTTGCCGGAGTATAGAATGGCTCTGAAGGCATTAACCGGAGAGGATGTATACAGTCGGGTCAAACATATCAATATCTTATTCGGTAAGAATCAGAAGACTACAAGTGAGAAGAACTTATGGAAGAAGAGATCAATTTTCTTTGATCTTCTATATTGGCGTACTCTTGACGTGAGACATAGTATTGATGTGATGTACGTGGAGAAAATGCTTGTGATAGTCTTGTCAGTATGCTTTTGCACATATCAGGGAAGACTAAGGATGAGATTAGTGTGAGACTATACCTTATTGATATGGGTATAAGAGAACGATTGCATCCACAACTAAGAGACGATGGTAGGAGGGCCTACATGGAGCCAGCAACGCATACACTATCAAAAGCGGAGAAAAGAAGTTTGTGTGGGTGTTTGCATGAAATCAAGGTGCCACAAGGGTATTCTTCGAATGTGAGAAGGTATGTGGCAATGGACGATTTGAAGTTAGTGGGAATGAAGTCCCATGATTATCATGTGTTGATGCAACAACTATTACCAGTAGCTATTAGAGGCATTATGAAAGATGAAGTTCAAACCACTATAACAAGATTGTGTATTTTCTTTAATGCTATCTGTAATAAAGTCATTGACACTGAAAAGCTGGATGAACCGGAAGCTGAGGGTAATAGTATATTATCCTAATTAGAGATGCACTTTCCTCCTTTATTTTTTGATATAATGGTGCATTTGATAGTTCATTTGGTAAGGGAGGTAAGGCTCTGTGGTCTAGTTTACCTGAGGTAGATGTACCCTTTCGAGCGATATATGAAGATCTTAAAAGGGTATTCTAAAAATCCCTATCGACCAGAAGCCTCAATAGTTGAAAGATATATAGTTGAAGAGGCTATAGACTTCTGCAGTGATTATCTATCAGGGAAGAAGGAAGAATCTTGGCATGAAGAGGGGAGAAGCAAGGGAACACGAGGACTGAAAGTGAAGACTATGCCTCATGAAGAGGTGTTGCAAGCACACCTTTATATCCTGAATAACATGGCAGAAGTTCAACTGTACATAGATGAACACAGAAAGAGATTGAAGAACATGAATTCAAGGAAGAATGACATGCAAATTGCTATTGAGCAAAACAAGACATTCATAGAGTGGTTTTAAGAAAAGGTTTTGCATGAGACCGGTGTGTCTGAGACAATAGAGTAACTAGCTTGGGGGCCTTCGTTTCATATCATTACTTGGAGAGGTTATGATATAAACGAGTATTCTTTCTACACAAAAGACCAAGATGACAGAAGTACCATGCAAAATAGTGGGGTGATGGTAGAAGCTGAAGCCATGCACTTTTCCAGTTCGAAAGACAAAAACCCCATATTAGCATCCATGGCCTATTATGGAGTGATAGAAGAAATATGGGAAATGACATACAACAAGTTCAAAGTTGCTTTATTTAAATGTAAGTGGGTTAGCAATAATGCTATGGTAATAGATCAATAATTTGGATTTGTCTTAGTTGATCTTGAAAGAGTAGGTTATAGGGATGAGCCCTTTATTCTAGCAAGCCAGGCGAAACAAGTGTTTTATGCCACAGATCCTACAAATAAAAAAATTTCCATTGTACTTCAAAGTAAAAAACAGAAGCATGGTGATTCGACCTTCAACCTTGATGACATACCACCTTTCACAATTAATCCGCCTACAACAAGTGAAGTAGAATTCGTAGATGATGAAGAATAAGCTATCAAAAATGATCATGGTGAAGGAATATGGGAAACAATGTAGAGTAAGAGCTTAACTTAGAAAATAGTAATGTGTGCTGTTTGTTTTATAACTAGTTATTTTATTCATTTACTTACAACTTATTCACCTATCTGACAATGATTTTTGTGCTTACAGGAATATGGACAATTCTAGTGACTCACAAAGTGATAGGGATAATGAAATGAATAGGCTTGAACCCATTGTGAGAAGAAGAGTTAGAGGCAGTACAAAATTGCTTGCTTTGGTAGCACGTCATCACCATCAACAGGAGAGAGGTTGCATATAGACTTTGATGACAATTTGAAACTAATTGGTCCAGAGGAAGACCATTTCATTAGCTACTTAGGTTATTTGGGTCAGAGCAAAGTTCACATTATTTATGATAATTGGAATTGGTTCCACCCAAAAACCAAAGACCTGATTTGGCAACAACTTTTGGTATATAAGCTTCAATACATCTGCATATATATCTTTATTCCTATTGCTTCAAATATAATTAACTTATGTTTTTACCTTACAGCAAACCTATGATTTCCTTGGCACTTCGGTGATGTACAAGGAGTGGATAAGGGAGGTTCATCTACGATGGAAAGATTTCAAGAACAGGCTTACACGAGATTATATTCGAGGGGACCTTAGGGGTAATGATCCATGTCAAGAGTATACATATTTGTCTCCAGAGGACTGGAGGTTCTTTATGGCATCACGAGAAGATCCAAACTTTTTAGTAAGATTTCTGTCTTCATAGTGTTTTATTTGAAATATAGTTGACATTATTGATTTGGTGTTCATTGTTTTCCTTTCACAGGCATTAAGTGCAGCAAATGTAGAGAGGCAAGCAGCTAATAAGTATCAATATTGCATGTCTCGTGGTGGTTATCAGAAGCTTGAGCAAAAGATGATGGCAGAAGAGTTGGAGAAATTGAAGGAAGCAGCCACATCAGATCCTACCATTGTGGTCCAGGCCCTGTCACCTCCTCCACGTCACAAAAAATGAAAAACAGGGAGGATTAAGGGTAGGAAGTACATAAATTTGACTGTTGCTGAGGTTACTGCGAGGATTGTAAGTAGTTAGAGCATAAGTACAAATTTGTTTTTCATATTGGGAGTGCTTAATTTTCATTTACAATAACTTTTATGCTGCAGGATGAACTGGAATATCATAGTAGCCAAGGTTCGTTCACTCCCAGTGGACAGATGGACATTTTGTCAACGGCGATTGGGCAGGTTGATCACCCTGGTCATGTTCGAGGGGAGGCAGGGGGAGTTTGTGTCGTGAAGTATTTTGGCCGAGCCTCACATTCTTATTCGTCACAAGCTGAACCCAGTAGGGAGCTTGTAGCCAAGATTCGCTAGGAAGTCTCACAAGAGCTCGAGGCCAACCTTCGCTACAAGCTTCGAGAAGAGCTGTTGCCAGAGCTACGTCTTGAGTTGATGTCTGAGCTATGAGCTGAAATGATGAAGATGTTTGAATCGCAGATGGCAACTACCGAGAGTAGAACCCATTTATCCCCGGCCTTCCACAGCACCAAAGGAAGTTACAACCTGGTGGAGGAACCACTTAGCGACCCTTCTCCCACTCCAAAGCTGGGAAAACCTGCCATCCTCTCTTTGGATACCCCAGTGCTGCGTGTAGTTGCAGATGCTCTCATTTACGCACAAGCTAACACCCACCATCATTAGCAAATTCCACAGTATTTAAGTAAGGTGACTGTGATGTGTGTTCGAGAGGGGGAAGAAGGTACAACCATCCCTATTCCTGATGATGAGGTTGCCACGATAGCTCAGGCGAGAGGATCTTTCATCCTTTGGCCTGTATATCTTATTGGCTCAGTAGCAGCAACACCTTTAATGGTTTGGAACAACATCACTTTTACTTGAAATCTATTGGCATTCTACTAACAATATGTTTTTTTATGTTCTAAAAGAACAAGCAGGAAGCAGGAAAATGGCCCTTCTTAGCACGACTGCAGCATATCTATAAAGGCATTCGCCAGATCGATTTGCATATGCCTCTAGGGATTGTGGGCCAGAAATTAGAGTATCCCTTCACAATTGATAAAGATGACCTTAAACAGTTCATTAAGTTGGAGGAGATAGATGTATGATGGGTCAAATTTGCAATCCTGTAAGTTTTTAATTTCCCATTTTTTCCTTCATTTAGTGAAATGGTTTTTTGGTTTCATATATTCACTGGCTAATACATTCGTCATTTTAATTCTATTATAGCTCATTTTGTCGTATATGCATTGACATGCAAAGAGTTGATTTATATGGATTCTTGTGTCCTGCAAATACGACAAAACTACCACGATCGCTAAAAACTTCATGTTTATTTTTGCTCCATTTTGAAAACTTCATATATATTCTTACACCATTTTCTTGGTTAACAAGTTTGATAAATGATAATAGCCATGTCATTTTTTCACCATTTTGAAAACTTCATGTGTACTTTTGCACCCTAGGAAAGTTTATAGTGCCTAATACTCCTAGTGAAATCTTTCATAGGTAGACTTGCACCTTAATTCTAAATAATAACAAAGTACAAAATGAGTTTGTACTCACTACTACATATTTATCAGTATTTAACAGTTATTTTTACCTATATTTAACGATTGAAAACAATTAAATATTCGAGTGCTAAAAATATATATTTAATGGTTGTCAACCATTAAATACAGGGCCATATGTTTGATGGTTGTTTAAAGACAACCATTATTTATAGATCCCTATATTTGACGGTTTGTAGTCAATGACTGTTACATATAACAAACTATATTCAACGGTTGTTGACTAGAAACCACGAAATACATTATCAAATACCTTACGGTTCATATGATGAACAGTTAAGTATTTGATACCAGTTTTGGTCATTATTAAGGTCTATATTTGATGGTTGTTGGTAATTAACTGTAAAATATATGTATATACTTAATAATTGTGTTGAAAAAACCGTTATATATATGTTAATATATGGCAGTTATTAGCTAATAACAGTGAAGTATTGTGGACAATTCTTTTAAAAAAATATAATTGGGGTTCATTTTTTATAAGCCCCCATTCATATTACATACACAAATATTTGTACATATACAAAATCCAAATAGATCAATTCCAATCATCAAATTGGCTTGTTATGAACATATAACATAATACTAGGAACCAATGCCAAAACCAACTAAAAGCTAATCCAAATCATCAAACAAAAGCAAATAAGTTACATCAAAAGAGAAAACAAAGCAAGAACCAAAACAGAAGCCAAAACCAAATATAAACTAAGAGCCTAACATACACTTAAGCAAAAAATGGTACTCTATAGCTAACTTCGTTATGCTCCCATCTATTGATGATAACCTATCACAACCAACTCTTCTATGACTTTTTCAATTTGTTCGGGAGAATATTGCTCAGAATAATTGTCCTCAAAGAACTACACGCAAAAACAAGTATGTTAAAACATATATGACTTAACTTTTAATTTAACTTAAACACACATACATGCATATATCTACATACCTTAGTATTAATTGAGCTGAGATTGTGGGTGACTATGTCCTTCATGAACTTCATGACATAGTACCTTAATAAGAGCTATAATCTGGTTGCGATGGACACTATAAACAAACAAATAAAATATATCAGTTTAACACAAAACAACAACTCTAACAAGTCTAACACAAAATGGGAAGTATTGGTGAATTACTACTACTCTTTTCCATTTATAAGAGGATGCAATGCCTTTGTCAGGTAACGCAGGGCAGTAGAGGCCTTCATCCATGGCTTAATAATTAATAACTCTGACAAGATCACAATAAGAAATTGAAGCACCAAATTTATAATAAACTCTTATAGGACAATAAGAAATTTAAGTACCAAACTTAAATTCATCAACTTACTTATTGAAAACATCGACCATCTGTGGTTGATTGTGATGAACCCCTCAATAATTCGACATTTATCAGAGTAATGACGCGTAGTTTAGTGGGCAAATAGAAATAACATATACATACTAATATAGAGTACCTTCCTTTGTTTCACGATCTGGTTCTCATGACATCTCTACTTTTAGATAAAAGAAACACTAAAGGATGACCAAACAGTCACAATTTATATACCTACCCATATAGAACCTAATCCGAATACTTTTGATACTCTTAATAACAATATTGATATCCCTGATAATCCTAATAACATTGAGAACTCTGATAATGTGCCAACTCCAGGGGAGAAATAAATATGTGGGGTAATACCTACACATGATGACACAAAAGAGGTAATGAGCCATAGGCTATTAACACTCACCAAGAGTCGGTACCAGAGGCAGGTCCAGGAGAAACAGAAAGTTCTAATCTTAATCTTCCCATTGCAGTGCAAAAACAACCTAGACAATCCAAATCATCTACTAGATATTCCATTGAGAAATTTGTCTCCTATAAGGCCCTGTTATATAAATACAATGTATTTGTATCTCATCTTGATAGAATCAGGATACTAGACACTATTGATCAGGCTATTGTAATGCCCCAAATTTTGATTTAGGGCTAATGACATTTAGTGAGAATGTTTTTGTAAATTAAAGTGGATTTGAGATCTGAATTAATTATTGGAAATGCCTAACACCCTATATTTTAGCATAATTATGTGACAAAGTAATTTTTGGGGCTAAAATGAGGGAAGGGCATATAAAATACAGAAAGAAATGAGAAAAATGTATTATGTGGTAATTTAGTAAGAATTTCTATAATCAGGGGAAAATTTGAAGAATGGAAAATTACCGGGCCAATGAGTCATTGATTAATGAAGAAATTAATTACTAACTAAAAGAAATGAGATGTGTGATAAATGACTAATGGACTAGTTAGTGTAACCATATGGTTACTTATTTGGTGAGAAATAAGGAGATTTGGACATGTGGCATTGTTTGAGTGTGCATGAAAGGAGTTGGTGAAAGGAAAAGTTAAATGCATCATATTTTATCATTTTCTCCCTCCCTCCCTTTCTCTTATGCATATAGGCAAGGGAATGGGGCAGAAATTCTGCCTCCACCTTCATCATCTTCATCATCACACATTCTCTCTCTCTTTCTCTCTCCATTTTCGTTCAACAAGAAGGAAGAAAGAGAAAATAAAATCTTGAGATTAAGGTAAGATTTTGACCTCAAATGCTCAAACTCTCTCCTTTAAAGTTGTTCCTCTTGTTAAGAGCTTTCATCCTATGGTTTTAGAATATCAAGAAGAGGTGTCTTTGTGTTTGAGAAAAGTTAGAAATTGAAGAATCAAGGAACAAGTTGGGGAAAGTTGTAGAGGTGAGTAAGATGCACATTTTTACCTATGTTTTGTGGCATTTGCTTGAGGCTATAATTTCTAGAGTTTTTTCCCTATTTTCGAAAATTAGGGTCTTAGAGAGTATGGCATGATGTGGTCATGGAAATGGTTTCTTGTTTTGTGCTTTAAATAGATAGAATTGATTTGAGGTTGAAATGTCAAGTTTGGCAATTTTGGGATTTTGTGTTGAATGTTGCCTAAAATAGAGCATGATAATGGAATGAGAATTTGGTTGTTTTGATGTTTCCATTGGATTCCTTGTGAAAAATTGTGTGGGAGTTGTAACCCCCTGCCTGATAAACCGTAATTATGATTCGAAAAGGTGTAATTAAAATGAATTAGAGACCAACAGATAATTAAACTCATTTCAAACTTCCCTTCTTACAGTAGGGTTTTCACAAACTCTTTCAAAATTCATTCCTATTTTGGTCTCAAATTCAAGTTTTGAAAATAATTACCTTGTGCAGTTGAATCGCATTCATACATATCAGAGTGTACAAAAAAATCCTGGCAACGCCCGGGTTTCATTCATTCACTAAGGGTTTATAGTTTCTCATATAGGGAATTACACAAAATTATTCCACATATATATATTAATCCCAAATCAAAATGGATAACCAACAACCAACATCAAAGATTTCTAAGGAGTCTTAGCTGCTCTTGGTTGTCCGCTTCCCTTTTGAGTCACTTGCCCTGTCTGTAGGTCAGTTCATAGAAAGAATGAGATTCAAAAGAATCTCAGTAGTAACAAGTCACTCATACAATATATAAGCACACAGCATGTAAGTAAATCACAAACAGCAGCACAAAGATACATGGCTTTTACCACAAACGACAGCAATCACAGTTGTATACATAATGCGACAGCTCTCGCTGTAATCATAATAACGACAGCTTGCGCTGCAAACGACAGCTTTCGGTGTATAACGACAGCTATCACCAGCTATAACCGCAGCAGCATCAGAAATCATCACAAAACAGTGATAAAACACACATATAGTTCATTACACATAATAAAAGAGAAAGAGTTACTACCTAGTTCTTTCCGAACGTGCTCTGGCATAGGTCGTTCACGATCAATGCAAATGTCGAATCCTACAATTCCAAATGCACCATTTAGACACTTCTATACTATTTCTTGGGGTTATATGAGTCTATAATGAAAATTTACAAAAATGCCCTCGGGGACCCAGCCTGGGCTCGCCGTACCCGGTTCGGTTGCACTTTTCCCAAAATTCTAACTTAGGCTATCCTAACATATTTCTGCCCAAGGAATCCATTTCTGGACTCATAATCATCAAATTCAATGTCAAATTACAAATTTACCCTTGGTAGCCCCACTTTAAGGGTTTTAAGGGTGTTTTCGTAATTATGCTTTTTTGACCTTTTCCGAAAAAGTAACCAACTGTAAACCTATCTAATTTTCACTCCTAAACTTAATGGAACCATCAAATCATTGAAAATCCAACTCTAAGACCTATTTCTAGAGCTGGCCAAAATTTATGAGTTCTCTAGGGAAAATTAAATCAGGGTTTTACGATTTCGACTCCGTAAACTTGTTCCTTTCTACTCCTAGCCACTTAATTAACTATTACATTAGGCTATAACTACCATTTGAACCAAAATTGGGCAGCATAACCCTTAGGCAACTAAATTCCCAAAATTTAAAACCAATGGCAATCCGGCGAAATTTCACCGATTAAATTGCCCACAGCAGCCAGAATAGTTAATATACGAAGGTTTGGAAGTTACCTCATGCTCCCACAAGCTTTTGCCAAATATGGCTGAAAACCCTAGGTGTTCCACAACAGTTTTTGAGCTTCCAAGCCTTAAAAAACAAAGAGGAGTAGCTTAGAGTCGGAGTTATACCCGTTAGGAGCTAAATTGTCGGAGGAATCATCTTACCTTGCGAGATTTCTTCTTCTTTCTCTCTCTAAAAATATCAACATCCTCTCTCTTGTTTCAGGTCTGCTTGAACGTGAAAATGGCTGAATAAGGAGGATGGAGATGATTTAATAATATATCATATGTTTACTTTATGCATTTTACTTATTTACTTAAGTAAATTTCCAAAAATTAACCTTTTTGTACATAAATCCCTATGTACATATAACCTTGTCCACTAAGCCCAACTAATATTTTCTTCCCCATGCCACATGTAGGAGACACCTAAGGGTCCCTCTCTGTGGTCTCAATTGGCTTCACAACTTGTTCTGGTTACATATACGTGCAAGTCTCAATTTTGGTCAAAATTGCACGTTTTGCTCAAATTTTCCATAAATTCATATTAAATTGAACAAAATATTTTAAATATATTTTTCCATTTTATTTTCATTAATTAATTGAAATTAACTTCAATTAATCAGAAAATAATTAATTTTATGATAATTTGGCAAAATTATGATTTTGCCATTACCTTTCTAATCCAATTTTTTTCTCTTATTTTTCTTTGGCCAATTTCCCTCTATTTTTGGACCAAATATTTTCTCTAATATTTCTTCATTTTTGGACCTTAATATTAGGCTTTTTAAATCACCCATATTAATTCCATATTCATTTTTGCCCAATTTCTCGTGAAATTGAACATTTATAAAATTCATAAATTCCAAATTCGTGAATATTCACCATTTTATTGAATTTATCAAATAATTACAATATATTTGATGAATATAAAATTTGGGGTGTTACATGAGTAGTGTTGGATGTGAATTTTGAACCATTGGAAACTTGGGTTTAAAAGTTGCAAGTTTTGGTTAGTATGAACTTTGTGTTGGCATCTGTTTTGCATAGATGTTTTGAACAGAAAATGGTGTCAAAAAATTCTGAAATTCTCCATTTTTGTAGCAGGTATTTCAAGCTTTCTAAAGACATAAAGTTTGTGTTATTTTGATGTGTGTACTGAAAATTATGAATTTCCAAAGTTTGATGTCGAAACTAGGATCAATTCTGGAACAGCAAGGAGAATTGTAAAATTCTGTATTTTTTTGGGTATAGGCAGCAATGATTCATATTTTTTCTATAAAGAGGACTTAAATATATTTCCATTGGCTTTGGAATAATCCCATTTCGATTTTTTTGAAATTAGTTATGATTTTTTAAAGTTCAGCCAAGGAAAAATTCTGTTTTTGATTTTTAGAAATAGAATTTTTCCTTAGCCGCAGCCCAAAAGATTCTGACCTGCTTTTGGTTACAGCCAAGAGACTCTTGGCCATAGATAAAAACTCTCTAACCTGATTTTAGCTGCATCCAAAAGTACTTGGCCACAGCCCAAAAGTTTCTAACCTATTTTTGGCCGCGGCCAAGACTTTTCACTATCGTAAGGTGGTCTTTGAGATAGTACTTCCCAACCCTTTAGGCATTTGTTTGGGCTTCTAGGAGCCACCTAAGGGACTTTAATGATAACTAAATCTAAGTGTTCTGGAGTCATTTGAGTATTGGGATAAGTGATAACCTATCGTCCTTAATTATGACTATAGGATTTGATATTTGCCTGGAGCGTAGAAGGCCTATGCCTAAACAAGAACGAAAAGAACAAGGTAGTGACGCTTTCTCCTATATCAAGTTTAATGCATTGCTTATTTGTATTTATCATTGAATGAGCGAGGGGACGTGGCGGTTAGCCTAGCCTTAAATGAACGAGGGGATATGGTGGTTAGCCCGGCCTTGAACGAATGAGGGGACATGGTGATTAGCTCAGCCTTGAAAGAATAAGGGGACATGGCGGTTAGCCTGGCCTTAAATGAATGAGGAGTCGTGGCGAGTAGCCCGGCTTTGAATACTAATATTGCTGTATTTTGATATGTGCTTACATGCTTTGTTTAGTTATGCATCATATATGTGAAATGTTACTATTGGGATTCTTTGGAATCTCACTCTTTCTAATTAACAAGTTTTAGCTAGGGTAAGCGGATCAAGAGACAAGCAAATGAGCAAGGACGACTAGGATTGCCGGTGGTAGTCTTAGCTTTTGGTTTTTAGTTATCATTTTGGACAATTGTATATATTTGTTGACCCTAGAATGATAATTGTTGTGTAATCCCAGGTTTGGGAAACTGAGATGGGCAATGATGTCTTGTAAAACCCTTTGGTTAATGATTATATCCCTGGTGAATGCTGAGAATTTTGCTAGCACTTTGATATTGTGTATGTGACAAACTGAACAGGTCAAATGTTTTTTATTTCAAAATAAATGGAGATCTTAGTTCACAGATTTTGTAAAAATTTTTTTGTTATCCTTGATCTCTCATTTATTTATTAAACATGTTTAAACACTAATCAAGGCCTTCATGAGGATGGGGGTTATAGCTATGGCTATACCTAAGTGGAGACAAGTTGTCTTGAAGGAAATAGAAGCTCTTAAGCACAATAAGACATGGGATGTAGTAGATCTACCATGAGGGAAGAAGCCTGTTGGGTGCAAATGAGTGTTTACTCCTAAGTATAAAGTAGATGGAACTCTTGAGAAATACAAAACTAAACTGGTTGTAAAAGGCTTCATGCAGGTATCTGAGGAAGATTACACAGAAACATTTACTCTAGTAGCCAAGTTAAATACCATCAGAATTATCTTATCTATTGTAGTGAATTTAGATTGGAATATGCACCAACTCGATGTAAAAAATGCTTTCCTCAACGGAGAACTCAAGGAAGAGGTGTATATGAAGTTACCTGTAATATCCCAAAAAGTGATTAAGGGCTAATGACTTCAAAAGTGGATGTAATTATTGTTGAATAAACACTTTTAGAGAATGTGTAATGGGAATTTGGATATTTTAATGATTCCAATGGATTCCTTGTGAAAATTTATGTGGGAATGATGTTTGGTATGAAAATGGAACCATTGGAAGTAAAGATGCAAAATCTGAAATTCTGTCCAGTGAAACTCTATTCTGGGCAGTCTTCTCGTGTGGATGTTTTGATTAGGAAAATGATGTCAGAAAATTATGAAACTTTCCAGTCTTAAATTTCACCTCGCAAGATTCAAAATGGACATATAATTTTTGCCATTTCGTTTTGGGAAATGGGAGATATGACTGTCCAAAGTTTGAGGTCGAAAATGGACTCTGTTTTGGGGCAATGATGAAATTTGTGTAATTCTGGAATTTTGTGGTGATTTCTGGTAATGGCTCATATTTTTCCTATAAAGAGGACTTAAATATCTTTCATTTGGCTTTGGGATCACCTCATTTCTATTTTTCTAGAATTAGTTATGATTTTTCAAAGTTAGGGCAGAAAATCTGCCAGAATTTCTGAAAAATCCGAAAATGGGAAATTAAAAATTATGACATCATCATATTGTAAGATGACATCAACATGGAATTAAAAGCAATTCCACCATCTTCATCAGCCATTCCCGACCCCATTTCAGAAAAAAAAAGACGTGAGAGAGAGCTTGGAGAAAAGAGAGAAAAAGAGGAAGAAATCTCGCAAGGTAAGCCGATTTCTCCGACGATCTAGCTCCTAACGCGTATAACTCCGACTCTAAGCTACTCCTCTTTATTCTTTAAGGTTGTGAAGCTCAAAATTTGGTGTTTCAAAGAGGCTAGGGTTCAGCCAAATTTGGGAAAAGCTAGTGGGAGCTTGAGGTAACTTCCAAACTTTCGTATATTGCTTATTCTGGCTGCTGTGGGCAATTTAATCGGTGAAATTTCGCCGGATTGCCATTGGTTTTAAATTTTGGAAATTGAGTTTCCTAAGGGTTATGTGCCCAATTTTGGTTCAAATGGTAGTTATAACCTAATGTAATAGTGAATAAAGTGGTTAGGAGTAGAAAGGAACGCGTTTACGGAGCCGAAATCGTAAAACCCCGATTTTCTCTGAAGAGCTCATAAATTTTGGCCAGCTCTAGAAATGGTTCTTAGAGTTGGATTTTCAATGATTTGATGGTTCCATTGAGTTCAGGAGCGAAAATTAGGTGGGGTTACAGTTGGTCACTTTTTCGGAAAAGGCCGAAAAAGCATAATTACGAAAACGCCCCTGAAACCCTCGAAGTAGGGCTGCCAAGGGTAAATTTGTAATTTTACATTGAATTTGATAGTTCCGAGTCCGGAAATGGATTCCTTGGGCGGAAATAGGTTAGGATAGCCCAGATTAGAATTTTGGGAAAAGTGCAACCGGACCGGGTACGGCGGGCCTGGGGCGGGTCTCGGGGGCATTTTTGTAAATTTTCATTATAGACTCATATAACCCCAAGTAACACTATGGAAGTGTCTAAATGGTGCATTTGGAATTGTAGGATTCGATATTTGCCGCCCTCGGGAGCCAACTGCGCCGAAGGACGTCAGGAAATGACAAGGTAGTGACTCTCTCTCTCTTATACTTTGTGTAATGCACTGTATGTGTGTTGTATCACTGTTTTATGATGATTTCTGATGCTGCTGCGGTTACAGCTGGTGATAGCTGTCGTTTACAGCACAAGCTGTCGTTTACAGCGTAAGCTGTCGTTATTGTGATTACAGCGTAAGCTGTCGTATTGTGTATACAACCGTGAGTGCTGTCGTTTGTGGTGAGAACCATATATCTGTGAATTGCTGCTGCTGTTGCTGTTTGTGATTTATGTACATGCTTTGTGTTTATGCATTGTGTGAGTGGTTTGTTACTACTGAGATTCTCTCGAATCTCATTCTTTCCTATGACTAACATTTCAGACAGGGCATGTGGCTCAAAGGAGAAGCAGCCAACCCGGAGCAATTAGGACCCTTGGGGGTATATAGTTGAATTGGAAACGTTGGTTATGTATTTTGAACTCGGGATTACTGTTTATTCTGAATCAGGAACACTGCATTCGATTTTGGTTGTGTAATCCCCTAGTATATACTTATAAACCTTCAGGTTTTTATGCATAGAACCCGGGAGTTGCCGGGGATGCGGTTATACACTCTGATATGATTGAATGTATCTTAACTGCACAGGTAATTATATTCGAATATTGAAATTGAGACCTGGATGGGAAAAAGAGTTTTGAAAGTTTTGTAAAAATTTTACTGTGAGACAGAAAGTTTAAAACGAGGTTAAAGCATCCAATGGTCTCTAATCCGATTTAAATATGTGTTATCGAATTATAATTACGTGTTTAAAGTCAGGGGGTTACATTACCTCCAGGGTTCCCAAGAAAAAAGTCTAACCAAGTTTGCAAGTTAAATAGTTCGTTATATGGGTTAAAACAATATCCGCGTGCTTGGTTTGACAAATTCACCCAGGTTCTGAAGAGACATGGTTATACTCAAGGGCAGAGCAACCATACTTTATTTGTCAAACATTATAAGGGTAAGATGGCTTTTCTGGCGGTATATGTTGAAGATATAATCCTTATAGGAGATGACGAGGTAGAAATCAATCAAATCAAGACGGCCTTGGCATGAGAATTCCATATCAAAGATCTTGGAGAAATGAAGTAGTTTCTTGGGATGGAAGTTGGCCGATCCAATAAAGGAATTTATATCTCCCAAAGGAAGTATGTACTCGACCTTCTAAAGGAAACATGGATGACAGGTTGCAGACCCCGTGACACATCTATACGGATTGATAAAATAGATGAAGATGCGGATCTCAGTAAGGTAGTGGACTTAGGGAATTATCAACGGATGGTAGGCAAACTAATATATCTGTCTCATATCAGACCAGGCATTGCCTTTGCAGTAAGTGTGGTTAGCTAGCATTCTCATGATCCTAAATAGAAACATTTGAATGAAGTTTACAGGATCCTTCGTTACTTGAAGGGATCTCCAGGACATGGCTTGCTGTTTAAGAAAACTAACAAACAGATTGTAGAATTATTTACATATGCAGATTGGACAGGTGATTGAGTTGACAGGAAATCCACATCTTGATATTGTACATATGTGTAGGGTAACTTGGTCACGTGGAGAAGCAAAAAGCAAAGTGTTGTTGCAAGAAGCAATGCTGAAGCTTAATACAGGGCCATGTCACTGGGAATCTATGAGGGCATAAGGATAAAACGTGTTCTTGAAGACTTGAGGAAACTTATAAATCTACCAATCAAAGTCTATTGTGATAACATAGCTACAATTCATATTGCCCATAATCCAGTTCAGCATGATAGAACTAAACATGTCGAGATAGACAAACATTTTATAAGGGAAAAAGTTGATGAATGTATTGTCAATCTAAAGTTTATACCATCCAAAGAACAGACCACAGACATCCTCACTAAAGGACTGCTCAAGGACAGATTTGAGTATCTGATTGGCAAGTTGCACTTGATTGATATCTACAGTCCAACTTGAGGGGGAGTGTAGAATACCAAAATTGAAGGAGAAACTGAAGGAGAAAAGTCAGAAAATGAGGGAGCAATTTCAAGATCCAACATTGTAGGCGATGATTAGGAAACATTAGTCTTATTTTTCTTTGATTGTACAGTAACATGTCAGGACCAAATATACGCCTGATTATGTATATATAGATGTAATCTACCAATGAAATACATAAAATTTCAGTCTTCTGATTCTTCAAGCTCAAATCTGAGAGTTCACTTGAGTTGCTGCTACTAGAAGAAAGACTATGAGACTATGCGGCAGTGGTGGCTTCTCCCTCTGCACAAAGCATTGGAGTTGTCAGTGTTACCCTTGACACAATGGCAAAGTTTGGTTCCAGGAATGGATTTCCTGTCTACAGTTTCAAATGGCATGAAAATAGGATAGCCTTCTTGTCATTCTTTTTAGGGGAAATCACTCCTAGGTCCCAAAGAACAAACATAATTACAGTGAAGTCCCAAAAAACTGAAATAACAACTCATTAAGCTTGTTTTCACAATATGTTGAATTATTTTTTTCCACTTTGGAACTTCACTATAATTATGTTTGTTCCTTGAGACCTGAGAGTGATTTTCCCTTTTTTTTATGGAATTTGGATAAATAGGTGAGTGTTAAGTTATCATGTGATCATATTTAGATGATCAATTAGTCAGTCATATTGTGGTGCTTTCCTACAAAATTATGGCAAAGAATCAAGTAAAGGTTATTACAGCACTATGAAATTGTAGAAGAGAAACATAATTCCAACAATGAAATTGTTCTTTGTTTTAATATTCACTTCTATTTTTGTTCATATGAGGACTGAAAATATGGCATAGATTATGTGGTAGTTAAACATATATTAGCCTACATATAGCAGAACTAAGTTTAGGCCAAGAGGATGAACACTAACTTAACCCATATTTTCATGTCATAAACGTCAATCACAATCATATATGAAAATAACAAAGTAAAAATGCTTTATTCTAAATTTTAAAAGTAAAGAAAGCAAAAGTACCACGGCAAGATTTTGTTGAACAGTGGATTGTGAAGGCACATCTCCTCCTTGTTCTAGTTGTAATTTTCAGAAGGAATAATGATTGGATTTCCTTGCACTGGCAGAGGAAACATGAAAGTGGACATCATCTGCTGCTTCCTATGATGAAGGCCTCACAGTGTAGGGCCATTTCTTTGTAAGGCCTGTCAAAGGGAGGTGAAACTGAAACCCTTGAAACTTGATTTGTTGTTTCCATAGGCTACATATATTATCATTTTGTCGAAGTATATATCACTTTTGTTTGATAATAAAAGTGGTATTTATTTAGATTACATGAGAGACGTTAGGAAGAGATGAGTGGTGGAGAGTTAAAGATGCATCTTTTTATTCTCTAAAAGCTACAAAGCTTTTGGCATGGAGGATTATTCTGTCTACTCTTGTCCTTTTATACAGAGCAATTGCCCTGTCTACTCTAGTCCTTTGGCACAAAGTTTTTGGCATGTAGGATTACATCTGTTGATTTTTCCACATTCTGAACTATCATGGTAGCAAATGATTCTTCAGACTGGCTCTCAGTCAGTTTTATTGCTGAAAGTGACTTTAAAGCATCAACTTCATCCTCCTTTGATCCATAAGTTTAAAAAGGCTCATGCAACTTCTAGGATCAGCTGATGAGGATGATTCTGCCATATTTGATATGCACAACTATCTGAGTATCTTTATCTTTATCATCACAAATCAGCAAAGAGCAGGCTTCAAGAAGTTATAATATGACCTTGATGCTGGGCACTTTAAAAGGTCTGGTATTGTTATATATGTGCTGTTGCACAAAGCATTGGAGTTGGTGTTTTCTTATTAAATTATCTAAAGAAGAATCATGTGAAGGGTTATTTAGGGTGAACAATGTGATTGTTAGAATTTGGTTTTAATGATTCTTGAAGAGTGAGAGGGTGAGCCTTGGTATAACGGTAAAGTTGTTGTCATGTGACTCGGACGTCACGGGTTTAAATCTTGAAAACAGCCTCTTTGATTGTGGGGATAATGTTGCGTACATCTATTTCTCCCCAGACACTAGGTGCATTGGGCCACCCTTTTGTTTTTATTCTTGAATAGTGACATTGTATTATAGGGCTTTCAAGGATGAGTTTATAGAAGAATTTGATAGCAAATAATTGTAAAGTTTTCCCTTTCACTAAACTTAAGGCAATGTAGGGTTGTTTTGTTTACCCTTGTTCTTAGTTCAAACAGAGACAGTACCCTTGAGCCCATCCTTTTCAATCTCAGGAACATTGCACTTTTATTAACTTGTGCACAAGTTATCTCCATCGAAACTCCACCAAACATAGAAGAACATTTCTTGATAAAGACAAGGATCCAAATAATAATAATGACGATGATATAACTATTTTTGCTAATGGAGCAATTTTTACCGTCTTCAAAGTGGATAGGGAATCTAACGTCATTAATAAAACTCCAAATTGATGGTTGCAGTTATTTTGATTCATGACAGCAAATCTCACTTCATTGCAAAAACTTGAACTCATCCAATGCTCTAAATTGGCATCTCCTTCCATAATCTATCAACAGTGTCACATCATTAAAGAAGCTTAAGCTCATAAAATACTCTGTTTTTACATCACATCAATAGTCCATAAGGAATCTGGTATATATAAACTCCATGCACGCACTGGGCTCAAAATTGTTCACATTCCAAATGTTCTTGTGGAATAAAAAATTGGTGTCTTATTACCTTCATTTCTAGGTCTCTGTGATTTGTTACTTGTTAGAATAAGAGGGAATGTAATAAAGAAGGGGGAAATTCAAAATTTGAATCTCACAGTTCACGCAAACTTTAGATCTGGCCTTGGGGTTTCTTGTTTGATGCTTCAAGACCCTGCAGATATGGTGTGGGAAAAATCAAATCTAAATATTTAATATATATATATATATATATATTTATAATATATCTTTCAAAATCAAATGTTGATTACTTGATGTTGTTTTATAGCATAGGATCTTGTATATTGTGATCGCCTGAGATATTTATTTCTGTCTTTTTTAAATGCTTGTTCATCAATAAAATGTTTAATTAATGTGTTTTATCACATTTTCTAATATTAAAAAACATATTAAAATTAATGAAATGAAATTTTATAATTGATGAAATCCTCATTTAAAATGCAAATAAAATTATTTTATCATATATATATATATATATATAAAGTAATAGGTTTTTAATTCATAAATTAAAAAATAATAATTTGGATATAAATATTATAAAGAAAGAAGAAAAAAAAATCTAAATAAAATAATAAGAGTATATTTATTCACTTTTAACTAGCTCTCCTCCTTGTACCAAAAAAAAAATTAGCTCTCCTCCACTCGCCTCCCTTGCAAACTATATCACTCTGTACATAAATGTAAATTTACTATAGGGAAAAGGTTCGGTTAAAAAATATAGGTCATTGGTATTGGTAAGGTAATTGATGATATTTTTTCAATTTTACCCCTATTTAATTTCTATTGGAAAGAGAGAAAGAGAAGAGAAATGTGTGAAAATCATTTCTAAAGTAGGGAGAGACAAAAAATTTAATAAAAGCAAATGTAGATAATTTTATCAATTTAATGCATTCCTTAACATACAAGACTGTGATACAAGTGACTTATATTTAAATGCAGAGTGGTCATTATTTGAATATCTCCCCTCCCCCATTTCACCAAACACACCAGGCCGGCAGGCCCCTTGTTGAATGAAATAATTTTCAAAGAAACCAAATGTTGATTACTTGATGTTGCTTTATAGCATAGGATATTGCATCTTGTGGTCATCAGAAATATTTATTTTTCTCTTTTCAAAATTCTTTCTCGTTGGTAGTTAGCGTTGTTGAATGTCAGATGCAATACTTGCTCGTTGGTGAATGGTAGTTAGCGTTGTTGAATGACAGATGCAATACTTGCTTGTTCGTGAGATGTTAGTTAGCATTGTTGAATGACAGATGCAATACTGCTATCAAATTAATTAAGATAAGATTAAAATATGGTATTACCTCCAGTCCTAAATAAAAGATAAAGTTGACTTTTTTTGGAGAGATTGAGGAAGCTAAATAAGTTATTTAATCATGTTATATGTTATGTATCTTTAGATTATATATTAATTTATTAGTTAAACTAATTAGTTTGAAGAAAAAAATAAAAATATAAATACTCTAAAGTAATTTAATTAGTTTCCTTAATTTCTCTAAAAAAGTTAACTTTGTCATTTAATTAGGATAGGAGGGAATAGTATTTAACAAATTCCAACTGTTCTTGTTTGGTTTGGTATAGTCAGGTCACTCGGTGGTTGCAGTTATTTTGAATTATGACATCAAATCTTAATTCATTGCAAAGACTTGAACTCATCCAATGCTCTAAATTGGCCTCTCCTTCCATAATCTATCAACAGTTTCACATCATTAAAGAAGCTTAAGCTCATAAAGTGCTCTGTTTTTACATGGCATCCAGAGTCCACAGAGAATTTGATATGCATCACTCCATGCACGAGCTTCAAAATTGTTCACATTCTTGATTTGCTTCTCACATTTCACGCAAATTTTAAATCTGACTTTGATCAGGTTCCTTGTTTGACGCTATGGTGTTGGAAAATCAAATCTAAATATTTGAAATATATATCTTTTAAAATCAAGTGTTTATTACTTGTTGTTTATAAGCATAGGATCTTGTATATTGTGGTCACCAGCGATATTTATTTTTCTCTTTTCAAAATACTTGTTCATCAATAAAATGTTAGTTAATGAATGATTGCTAAAGATTTTATATTTTTAATAATATAAATCTTAAGGGAGAAACGCTGGCAACTTCAGTCTCGACTCTCGAGTTAAGTGTGTGTTTGGGAACTAGCTAGCTAGAAATCACATTTTGACGGAAGCGACTCCGCCCCCAACATACACCACAAGGAATCAAAACATCTATAATTTATAACTCTAAAATTGATCCTTATCTTGCTCTACTCTATTATTTGTTCGAGCTTCACATAAAAGGAAAAAGGTTTAATTTTCTAATCTTGAGCACTTAGTAAGTTAAGAATGAAATTGTCCTCAAATATCAACTTATTCATACTCTTCTCCATAGTCAAAATAGTCATAATATGAACATATATATTATAAAGGAAGTATTATTTTCCATAAATATAAGTATTTTGAGAAAAGGAAGAATGTCTGTTGTTTATTGAAAACAAAAAAACAAATATTAATTTAATTTGATTTGAATAATTTATTAGCAAGAGTAAAATTGACATAGCAATAACATCTGATCTAATATTAATATTTCATGTGATAAAATCAGTATCTGATGTGATATCTTTAATTTCCTCTTGGATAAGATAAGCTCATAAGCATGCATGCTTTTGTCTCCATTTTTCACTGAGACATGTAAACATCTCTTTTATCCTCCCATTTCTGAGTAATTTTCCATGATTGGCTCTACAACTAGCCGTCTGGTAACGTCAAGAACATAGGGTATATCCGTGACTTTTAGTTGTATGAAGCCATATTTTTTAAATATTATTCGTCTCTCTTTGGCTTATCTTCAAAAAAAAAATTTGACTTTACCGTTGTTGAATGACAGATGACAGAAGCGTTGAATATTCTTTTGCTCCCAGCCCGTCATAGAGCATAAAAAAAAAAAAGGCTATGTGTATGGGACTCTTCATTCTGGGGAACGCACATACACAAATCTCTCAACAATTATTCATATAACTCAGCTTGCTCATACAAACCAGATTGAACTTGCCATCGAATTAATCAATGGAAGCCATTGCTGATAATGTCATTAGACTATTGGGCTATCTGGCTTCTCAGGAGCTTGGGATCATTTGCAACTTCCAAGATGATCTGGAGAGCATGAGGAGCATGGTCACTGCAATCAAAGCCGTACTTCGTGATGCAGAGACGAAGGCCACGAAAAGTCATCTCGTCAATGATTGGCTACAGAAGCTGAAAGATGTGCTGCTTGATGCTGATGACTTGTTGGATGCCTACTTAGCTGATGAGCTTGCAAGGGAAGTGACGACCAAAGGCAAAATGGCGAAGGAGGTACGTATATTCTTCTCCAAATCCAATAGAATTGTTTGTGCTGCTAAAATGGGTCGGGAAATCATGGCCATCAGGAAGAAACTTGATTGCATTTCCAATGAGAAGAACACTTTGAATTTGATTCAAATCTCTACCATTGAGTCTAATTATGAAAGGAGGCAAACCCACTCGTTCGTGGGGGAGGAAGATGTTGTAGGGAGAGGCAACGAAAGGATGCAACTTGTTGGTGTCCTTTTAAACCCTCCTGATGTTGTGAAAGATAATAACGTTTCAGTAGTAGCCATAGTTGGGATTGGGGGATTGGGAAAGACTACACTAGCTCAGCAAGCCTATAATGATGAGGCTATCAAAAGGCATTTTGAGCTAATGAAGTGGGTTTGCGTGTCTGATGATGAATCCACTGATAACAAATTTAACATCAAAAGAGTAGCTGAAAACATCATTGGGAAGGAATATCGTGAGATGGAGCAAGTGGCACAGGGTTTAAAAGAAACGATTGAGGGTAAATGTTTCCTGCTTGTGTTAGATGATATGTGGAACGAGAACCGTGAGAAGTGGCTCGAATTGGAAAAACTGTTGAAGGGAGGAAAAAAGGGAAGCATGATCATTGTGACCACACGTAGTAAGAAAGTGGCACAAATAATGGGCACACATCCGCTTCTTCTTATTGCCATACAAGTCTTGGATGCAAATAACTCTTGGGAGCTATTTCGAATGGTGGCTTTTTGGGATGGGAAAGAACCTGATAATCAAGAATTGGTAGGTATTGGAAAAGATATTGTGAGCAAATGTGCTGGAGTTCCCCTTGTAATAAGAACTATTGGTAGCCTATTGTTAACCGAAAAGTTGGAAGCACGTGCATGGTCCTATTTTAGGGATACCGAACTTGCAAATATAGGTTCTGGTGACAACAATGTCTTATCTATCCTTAAACTCAGTTATGATCATCTTCCCTCCCATTTGAAAAATTGCTTTGCATTTTGCTCTCTATTTCCAAAAGATTACGAGATTGAGAGAAAAGTGCTTATTCAGTTGTGGATAGCTGAGGGGTTAATTCATCCATTAGATGCAAATAGGCACTTGGAAGATGTTGGGGATGAGTACTTCATGCAGTTATTATCAAGGTGCTTGCTTCAAGATGTGATGCGAGATTCCTTTGGTGAGATAGAGCAGTGCAAGATGCATGACCTCATACATGATCTAGCACAGTCAATCACTAAAAATGAGAGTTATATTGCCACAAGTCAAAGGATAGAAGAAGAGAACATTGGTGATGGGATTCGTCATGTGTCTAGTCATTTTGACAGTGCTTGGAAGTTCCAATTTAGTAATGTCAAGACAAGAAAAGTGAGAACAATTTTGTCGCCAAAAGGAGAGTTTTTCCCAAGTCGCTCTTCGTCGAGATTTTTTAATCCAATTTGCCAGTCTACAACATCACTTCCAAAGCACTTGCGTGTATTGGATCTTACAAATCGAGGGTTGGAAATTCCAGAGAGTATAGGACACTTGAAGCATTTGAGATATCTTGATTTAAGTGGGAATTTGAGACTTAAAAAGCTCCCACGAGGAATTACTAAGTTGCATAACTTGCTCAGTCTAAGACTTAATGAATGCAGATATTTAATTGAATTGCCTAGAGATATGAAGAGATTGGTAAGACTCAGACATCTTGAATTGTATGGTTGTGATGCACTGAATTGTATGCCACGTGGTTTGGGAAGTTTGACTAATCTCCAGACATTGACAACATTTGTGGTCGACAAAAGGAATGGTGGCGGCGCAAGGATATGTGAGCTGCATGATTTGATTTTGTTAAGAGGAGGGTTAACAATTAAAAACTTAGAAAGGCAGCGGAGTAATATTGAGGAGGTCGAGTCATCAAAGTTTCTGTTGCACATGAAATATCTTGAAAGATTGAGCTTAATGTGGTCGATATTTTCTCTTGATGAAGAATTTAGGGAAGAAGTCAAGCACAAGGATAAGATGATTTTGGAAGCTTTAAAGCCACCTCACACAATCAAAATACTATATATTGTCGGATTTCATGGTAAATGCTTGTCAGAGTGGATTGGAAATCTCACATCATTGAAAGAGTTAGCGCTCAACAACTGCTCTACTTTGTCATCACTTCCAGAGTCTATTGGAATTCTCACATCATTGCAAGTGCTAACGCTCAACAACTGCTCTGCTTTGGCATCACTTCCAAAGTCTATTGGAAGTCTCACATCATTGCAAGTGCTAAGTCTCAACAACTGCTCTGCTTTAGCATCACTTCCAGAGTCTATTGGAAATCTCATATCATTGAAAGAGTTAACACTGTATAACTGCTCTGCTTTGGCATCACTTCCAGAGTCTATTGGAAGTCTCACATCATTGCAAGATCTAAGGCTCAATAATTGCACTTCTTTGGCATCACTTCCAAAGTCTATTGGAAGTCTCACATCATTGCAATATCTAATGCTCTATAATTACACCTCTTTGGCATCACTTCCAGAGTCTATTGGAAGTCTCACATCATTGCAAGGTCTAATGCTTAGCAGCTTCCCTGCTTTGACATCACTTCCAGAGTCTATTGGAAGTCTCACATCATTGCAAGTGCTAAGGCTCGGTGGTTGCACTTCTTTGACATCACTTCCAGAATCTATTGGAAGTCTCACATCATTGCAAGTGTTAAAGCTCATTCATTGCACTTCTTTGACATCACTTCCAGAGTCTATTGGAAGTTTCACATCATTGCGACGTCTAAACTTCTATAATTGCACTTCTTTGGCATCACTTCCAGACTCAATAAGGAGTCTTACATCATTGCAAGATCTTAGCCTCTATGGATGCTCTGCTTTAATGGAAAGATACGGACAACAATTACAGGGTTTTAATTGGCCTGGGCTTGCACATGTACCCACACGTATCATATGTTGATATTTCTTGAATAAATAATCGGTTTCCTTATCAACAAAATCAGTGTACGTACGTATTTACCGATTACTCCATTCTTCCCTTCATGGATAGTTCCAGCTTTTTTTATCTTCCTTTAATCTTTCATTTTCTTACTTGGCATTTGCCCTTTTTCCTTGTCTTGCAGTCCTCACATGTGTTTGTTCAAGTAAAGATGTTTCTGTGCTGCTTCTTGCTGGACACCAATAAATTCTCTGTTTTTTTTTTTGGTTCTTAAAGTCCAAATTTTATTTTATTTATCCTACTATATTTAAGTATATCGGGTTATTATATTCTTCCGCATTATAGGATCTTCACAGTTGTGGTTTGAATTCTTTTAAAAAGACTTTTACCAGCCATTAATAGCTAACATCTATTTCCCCTACGAAACAACAAAAATATTGGTTTATCAATTTCCTAGGCTCTAAGCTTCACTTGTAATCAGCATATATTATTACGTGTAAATTATATAAAACTGTAATCTTCTTAATATGTGAAACTTTACCATTAACTTCCCTTAATTTTTTCATTTATGTAAATAACTCTTATGCTATTATTTTTACTTATTATTTATCTGCAAATGACTTAAAAATTTTTAGAGGTTTATCTACTTATAACTTATTGGTTGAAGGGAAGTTTATGCGGTATAAAACACATTTCTTAAGTAGAGAATTATTTTGTATGCTTTATTATTTAATAGCAATTATGTACTTTATTATATTTTGTATTTAGAGCATAAATCACATTTCTCAAGTAAAGAATTATTTTTTTCATCTCATTATATTCTTATACCGACTGCAGCCATGTCGATATGTATCTTATTATACACCAGGTATAATTTATTAACCCGAGAAAAATGTAAAGTGGACGGTGCTGAACATCAATTTTTAATTGATTAAAGTTTTGATTTTATTTATGCTCAAAAAATAAAATAATTGAATCAATGTTTTCGGAAAATTTTTCAAAATAAAAAAAAAGGAACTATGAACAGCTATCAAAATTATATTCCATATCAATTGAATCCGAATATCTGAATCGAAATTAATTTTGGAAGTAACGCCAAACAAACTACGAAAATATTTATCAGCATTTAATTTAATATTGTCATAATTTAACCAAGGTGAAAACTCCGGAAATCAATTGGAAAAAATAATCAAATTGAAAAATTTTAATAAAAAATATTTAAAATCATTATTTTTTAATTGAAATTTCAACAATCTGTCATCTGTGATTCCATGGTCAAAAAAACAATCTGTGATTTTTAACTCCGACAAAAATCACGATTTTTATTAAAATTTTACGAAAGAAATTAAAGATTTTAAATAATATTTATATTAATATGATATCAAAAGATTTTAACAAATATCGTGGCCTTGAATTAAAAAAAATGAATATCTTACAGAAATTCATTAAAATTAATATATGTCATTATTGTTCGACTTGGATCCAGCCAATTATTTCAATTAAAAAATATCGCTACATCAGTAAATGGAATGAAAACCTCTATATATAATTTTTTTTTTTTATATAGCCGTGAAATTGATTCTTTTCTTCCTCTAGCAAGTCTACTCTATAAAAGGTAAGTTTTTTTTTTTTTAAATTTTCTAATAATGAATACAGATGTAAAGTTATGAAATTCTCTTCAAATAACAAGTTATTGATACTCTTTCCTTTCAAAATAGCCAAAATGTGAGGATATAAAAAAAGAAATATTAATTTTCCTTTTAGAAAAGATAAGTATTTTTTTTTTTTAGAAAAGTATATGTCTATGTGTTGGGAAAAAACATATCTATGCATTGGGGAAGAAACTTAAACAGCTATGAGTTTAACTTGATTTCATGGTAAATTTCTTGTATGAAGCAACCAAACATTGGCAATAACACACGTTGCTAATATGAAGCTATTTCTTAATTAAAGCATGCTCGAGAATTTTTTGTTGTATTCTTTTTACAAATAATTAATTTTCTTGATCAATACAAATTAATTAATTAACTCTTGTATTTAAAACAAAAAGTGGTACTATTATATGCTCTCTAAAGGCTCTTATTTTCGATCAACTAATTCCTTAAATCAGAGCCCAAATGTTTCATCAAATTCCTTTCGCCATCACTTCCATATTCCATTGGAACTCTAGCTCACATCACTGCAAACACTAACCCTCAATATATAACTATTATCTTCAATCTTTTTTATAAGAGCTTGATAATCGAATTACGTGGTTTAAGAAAGAGGTTAAAATTAACTAAAAATAATAAATGTGTCTGAAATAATTTTTTTTTTCAAGTTTGACCTTATTTATGAGGGACAAGTAAGAGACAATATATGGTTACTTGGAATTCTTCATGAAAGCACAAGTACTACTTACTTTTATATTTTTTGCAGAGTTTTCAAATTATGTGCATTATCAAATTCCATGTACCTTTTTACTATTGTAAGATAAGGAACATATTATGTTGAGTTAAAGCCTTATTTAATTAATAAAACTTCAGTCATATATATATATATATATATATATATATATATATCGAGGGTTGCCTGAACAATATTTATGGAACATTACATTTAGAATTGAGAATTACTTGGGTCAAAATGTGTACTAGTCTCTGATTGTTGATGTTTTGGTGTCAATTAGTGCTCAAGAATTTACCAAAACATTGAAGTCAAATTTGTTGTTTCCTTCCATAAACCCCCCTCCAAAAAAAAAAAAAATCACTTGTAATTAACTTAGTTTCTACTTGATCTCTGGTAATATTCAAATATGTATATTTAAGCATGTCATTGACTTTCCTATAAATTCCCCATTTAGCCCCTTATTAAAATAGTGGGAAAATATGTATATTTAATGGGGGCAAAATTAGAATCTTATTTAATTTTTAGACAGTTAATGAATTTAAAGGTTTTTTTTAGTTCTTATAAAACATGTTAGTAATGACTTATTGTATAAGATATGCGAATAGTTTTGAAGTGGATGAATAACTCAACACTAAGATTTGATAGCTAACTAACAACCATCTCGCTACAAAATAAAAAACTTGAAAACGAATTAATAAAACTTTTTGCATGTTTTTTTAGCAAAATATGTGATTTTATTAACCCAGAAAAATAGAACCCAACACACCAACAACATAACAGTCCCCAATAACAACCATAATCCTGTACTATATACATTTCCATGGTCATCAGCTCCACATCCAGCAAGTATCCTGGGTCAAAACTGGTACGGTGCATGGTCAAGCCTTTTCTCAACTCTTTTTTTTTTCCCTCATTTAATGGATGGTGCTGAATATCCATTTATTGATTGATTAAAGTTTTGTTTTTTTACGGCAAAAAAATAATTGAATCAATGTTTTACGAAAATTTTTAAAAGGAAAAATACGGAACAGTGAAAAAGCTATCAAAATGCCATATCAATTGACTTCAAAATTTTACGAAAGAAATTAAATATTTTAAATAATGTTAATCTTAATATGATATCTAATTATTTTAACTAATATCGAGGCCTTGAATTTTAAAAAATATTTTTTCTTTGAATAGTTAAGACGCATTCATTAAAATTCTAGTATGTCATTATTATCGAATTGAATTCAACCAATTATTTCAAAATATACTTAAGAAGGCCTTAGGGCCTGTTTGGTTTGATCCTATTGCACCCTGCAGTGCAATGCAATATTAACTATAGGGCAAGTGTTTGGTTTAATTTTTAATCAAGGTGTAATGAGTTAATTTTTTAATAATTATTTAAAATTAATATATCACACAAAGTTTATTTTAGCCTTAGCTTAATCTTTGAAAAAAAAAATTGCTAAGAGTCATTGCGCCGCCTCATCATAATGGTCAGGCTACCTCACCGAGGATTGTCTGATGGCGATGGTTATGGTGGTAGAGGTGACAAAAATGAAGGTGTGGCGGCGGCAATGGTGACAATGGTTGTCATGGTAGAGGTGGCAGCAGTGGCAACATCAACGGGGGTGGCAGTAGCGGCGATGGAAGAAGCGGTGGCGGTGGCGGGGGCGGTAGGCAGCAGTGGAGGAGAAGGTGGCAGTTGTGGCGTGGCATGACGGGTAAAATAAGATAAGTGAGACAATGACAAATGAGACTGAAAGGTAAATTGGATTTTTTCAACCATGTAACTTTTTGGTATTCATTATTATCATGGTGAACTCTATTATCATGCTAAAAAACAACCAAACACTCTAATCTTGATAATATAATCATGATTATCATTGTAAGTATACAATGGGGTTGAACCCAATGTGCTTTTAATTTCTGTTGTCGCACGCATATGTGTTTTTTTTCCTCCTGAACTAACCCCTATGGTTAATTTCTTATATGATGAACACTCATTCATGGGATGATTAAGCTCAGCATCATATAACTGTTCCAATCTAATCATGAGTGCATCTCAAAATTTTCTAATTATAATTTCATTCTAAAAAAGAGATATCTTGACAAATGGCATGAAAATGAGATAACCTTGTTGCCATGTTGTTTTGTGAAATTAAATAAGTAGGCAAGTGTTAAGTTATCATGTGATCATACTTAGATGAAGTCGGTAATTAAAATATTCCCTATTTTGGCCTAAGATCTTTGGTTATCAATTAATCATGTCGTGGTACTTTGCTACAAAAGTATGGTAAAGAATCAAGTGAGGTTTATTAGGAGGAAGAATGTCATTTTTTAGGATTTTGTTTCACTGATTCTTGAATAGTTTCCCAGTGTTCTAAGGCTTTCAAGGATTAAGCTGAAATTTTCAAATTACGCGTACCGCATTAGATAACACTATCAAATTGTACAAGTGAAACATATTTCCAACAATGAAATTGTTCTGTATTAACAAGTTGACATTCACTTATATTTTCCTTCATATGAGGACTGAAAATATGGCATGTGATTATGTGTGAGTTAAACAGTCAAAAGCAAGGTTGGATACCATATAATAACCTACATATAGCAAAACTAAATTTGGGCCAAAGCAAGAGGAGAACCCCTACTTTAACCCATATTTTCAGGTATAAATGTCAATGGCTACAATCATATATGCAAATAACATAAAGTAAAAATTCTTCATTCTAAATTTTAAAACTTTTTTTTGCCAACAACATTCTAAATTTTAAAACTAATGAAAGCAAGAGTACCATAGGAAGACTTAGTTGAACAGGGGATTGTGAAGGCACCTCCTCCGTGTCCTGGTTGTAATTTTCAGCAGAAATAATGAATGGATTTGCTTGCACTGGCAGAGGAAACATGAAAGTGGACATCATCTGCTGATTTCCCATGAGGAGGGCCTCACATGTACAGTGTAGAGCCATTTCTTTGTAAGGCTTGTTAAAGGGAGGTGAAACTGAAACGCTTGCAACTTGATTTGTTGTTTCCATAACCTAAATATATTATCATTTTGTCAAATTATATATCACTTTGGTTTGAGAATAAAAGTGGTATATATTTAGATTAAGTGAGAAATATTAGAAAAAAATGAGTGGGGGAGAGTTCAAGATGCGTCCTTTTATTCTCTAAAAGCTACAAGGCTTTTGGCATGTAGGATTATTCTGTCTAACTCTTGTCCTTTGATACAGAGCATTTGCCCTGGACTATCGTTTTTACTTTGAGAAATATTTCAGCTTCATCCCGAGGTTAATTCTCATAAATTGTCTTTGCTTCATCTCAACCTTGTTCTTTAACTCTTTTGCTTATTATATGAATTAATTTTCATATTATATAAACTAATAATCGATCCGATTTTTACCTGAATATATAGTGTCAGGTCGTTTCATTTTCTATATATTCTAATCTGGAGCAATTATTGGTCTTGTTGTATTATCAGCAACGTGACGAAACCTTCTAAATAAAAGTTGAGGTAAGTAATTTATTTATCTATCCGTACATATGTTTTGTGTCTACATCATTATTGTTGCTGAATAGGTTTCATCTTATCAAATCCTCGATTACCACGAACTTGCATCTCTTCTCATTATTCTTTTCACTTTATTTTATACACTTTGCCTCATCGTAGTTATCTTTTTCTTTTTTTTTTTCTTTTTAAATTTTTAAGCAGGAATTATACCATCAGCTGTATTTTGGATGATGACACTGCTGACATTAACTATGAAAATATCCAAGAACACCACGATGAGCCTTCAGTTGTCGTTGTCCAATATGACACCGTGACCATATTGAAGGTCAATGGTTTACAAAAACTTCTTCAGCGAAATCCGAGATGCGACTCTTCTTCTAGGATGGAAGATGTAATGCTTGCCTTAGAGGTCCACTCAGAGGTCAGGAATCAGGATCAAAGCTCTGTTTCATAACATAACCCATCTTTAACTCTCAAAATCAAGTTATCAATGAATGCATCTTTAATGTTAAAGGAAAAAAAAGATCAAATCCAAAAGTCAATTGAGTATGGATTGTCCAACTAAGTGAAATTCAACAAATCTGATGTTAGAAAATGCGGTTAAGTATATCAAGGTCTTTGAAAGGATGGAGGATCAGGATGTTGTTTACTACAATTACTTCTTTGAAAGGTGGTCAGAATGGAAAATAGAGTTTCTGTGTTGCTTTCTGCTTTACATCCACCAACAAGTTCATTTAGAATTCAAGGTTGGTCCTTGATGGAAAACTCTTCTGTAATGGTATTATTCAAGATGAAAATAGACCTACTAGTCTGTATCTCAAGCAGAGTCATCCTCATCAAAACTACACAAGACATGAGTAAAACAGAAGCAAGCTAAGTGCTTGTATTTATTGGAATAGAAAAAAACTTACTAATCCCAAAATGTCATCAACACTAAGCAAGCTAGAACTTCCTGAATGCAGATGTGTAGCGCCGGCCATGCTTTCCAATTCGCGGGATGAAACATCATCATCAAGTGCAAACAACGGTATGTCAACCTGCAGATTCTCAGTGTTTAATGTGAAGGGTAATGTTAGATGCAAATAATATTTAAAAAAAAAGACAGTATGAGTTACCATATCGGATGATATATCATGTTTCAATCCAGATTGGTGGATACCTCCCGGTGACTCAGTGGACAATTGAGCTCCCATTGGACATGCATTATCAAATGAAAAATTGCGAAGCAGCTTTTCTCTTAGGTTGGATGGTTCCTGTTGCACAATGAACTTAGAAGTTAGCACTATATACCAACAAATTAGACCATGGAAGGTTTTGGAGGAAGAGTCCTTATCCCACTTGTGTGCTCATCAATAGGTATCAAAGCTAGTGGTTGACAGTTCCAAAAATGGCTGTCGATGGAAGGTTCTAACAGGTGGAGATTTTAATGGGCAAGGAAGCAAGTAAAGTGTAGGAGTTGAACACTGTATAACTGCCAGGAGATCAGCCCTCAACAAGGGCCAAATGAAGGAAACTAAAGTATTATGTGATGCTCAAAAGGGTATTCAAGTGGGTTTGTTCTCCCACCTAAGCAGCTAGCTTTTGGAGGAGAGTTCATCATTCTACTTAGGTATCACTGAGAATGTGAAACAATGTTGAGTTAGGTGTATTCATCAGGGAAAATCAAAACCTCCATTGTACCATAACATTTTATGTCATTGAAAATATTAGGGTCTTCAACATTAGTTCCAAATTACAACCAAGAAACACAAGAACTGATTTTTGACTTCTCAGTGTTCAGTATTTGATGTTCAATCATTTCTAAACCAAAGGGATGATATCGCATGATTTCTAACAAAATGTACAAGGCTTTTGAATTTCCAATCATCTTATGGACATCTTAGTCAACAAACTAGTAAGATTACAATGTTGGAAAATTGAAGGAAGTGACATTAGATAGCCACCATTAAGGAGAAAATAAGTTCTTCTTGTGGTAGAACGAACATTGAAAGAGAATTTTTGGCAGAGATTAGCTCCCATTCCTAACCTATCTAACTTTGCCTTCATATATGATTTAAAAAAGCATACAACTCAATTTTTCTGAAAGAGTTCCTTTAGCTTAAATATTTAGTTTGGAATATAGCTTAAAGGTTCAGCTAGGAAATTTCAGGGCACTGTTAAGCAGAAGGTCACTTCATATGCATTACTTGGAGACAAGAGAAACAATGGGAAAGAAATCATGCAATTTGGATTCATGGACATCCAACGATATCACAAACTTGTCTTACTGAGCATCTGAAGAGAATTGAAGACTGAAAATTGATATATATTCATCTAGGCAAACTACATATATATGCAGATGAGACCTGACATAATACCGTGCAATCAAGGAAAAATAAGCAAGACTAATTATCCTAATTTCTGCCTATGATTGAGGATCTAACTTTTCTCTTTCAACTTTCGGTGATCTCTCAACTTTCAATGATTCTACACTCTCCCTTAAGTTGGACTGTAGATATCAATCAAGTTCAACTTGCCAATCAAATACTCAAATCTGTCCTTGGGCAGTCCTTTAGCGAGGGTGTATGCGGTCTGTTCTTTAGAGGGTATATACCTTAGATCAACAATATCCTCATCAACTTTTTCCCTTATAAAATGTCTGTCTATCTCAACATGTTTAGTTCTATCATGTTGAACTAAATTATAAGCAATGTTGATTGCAGCGATGTTATCATAATAGACCTTGATTGGTAGATTTATGAACTTCCTCAAATCTTTAAGAACATGCTTTATCCATATGCCTTCACAAATTCCCAGTTCTACAGCCCTATATTCAGCTTCAACACTGTTCTCTCGCAACTACACTTTGCTTTTTACTTCTCCATGTGACTAGGTTACCCCACACATATGTACAATATCCAGATGTGGATTTCCTGTCATCTTGATCACCTGCCCAATCAGCATCTAAATATAACTCTACAATCCATTTGTTAGTTTTCTTAAACAGCAAGCCACGTCCCAGAGATCCTTTCAAATAACGAAGAATCTTGTAAACTTCATTCAAATGTTTCTGTTTAGGATCATGAAAATGCTGACTAGCCACACTTACTACAAATGCAATGTCTGGTCTGGTATGAGACATATATATTAGCTTGCCAAAGTGCTGACTTTTCGAGATAGTAGTCATCAAGTGACCTGAGGTCTTGTGTCAACTGCCACAATTTTTTCTTAACATCAAATCTACGGGGCCTGTTCCCTACAGTACTATATGTCTCTCGAAGGGCCTCCCAGATCTCTTTGGTTGAAGGAAGATACACAAAACTCTTCTTAATTGATGATGACATTGCATTGATCAACCAAGATGATATCAAGGCATTCTCAGACTTCCAAACTTGAAATGCCTTAGTTTCTGATTCAGGGGGCCTTTTTGCTTCACCAGTGACATATTCAAGCTTGTCCCTTCGATTGAGAGCGAGGATTATGGATTGAGACCATTCCCGATAATTTTCACTGATAAGTTTCTCAGAGACAATAAAGATAGTAGAGATATCGTTGGGCCGTGGAATAAACGAAGAACCTTCAGATGACATACTGATAGAATTAAATTAAGCAATATGACCGGTTCAATCCTTTGAATTTTAAAACTTTAGAAATACCAGTTTAGTCCATTGAATTTGAAAAATGACAGGTTGGTCCTCCTAATTTGCAAAAGGACATATTGGTTCTTCAAATTTCAAAAATACCAGGTTGGTCCTCTGAATATTGAAAATGACAGATTGATCATGAATGAGTCAAATTGCAGATTAGGCCTTCGAATTTTGTATATCACAAATTGGTCCTTGATCAATTAAAAATTTGGTCAGATTGGTCAAAAAATGAAATTGCCTTCTTAATTCCTTGCAACCCTCCGTTTTCTTCGTCTTCGAGGATCGTTGGCGTTTTCTGCATTCTCAGCCAACAAGGTCTAGTAAGGTCCTCAGAATTAGAGAACGCCATAGATGATGAAAAAGCTAAACCAGAGGTGTTCAGCTGCCAAGGAAATGGTTCATCGAAAGTTTCAGCAAGGAACGAAATGATTATGTATGGGAATAGAAAAAATGGCCACGAACTCGATGATTCCGACTCTATAGAATGACGAAGATAACAGCTCAAATAGTTCAAACAGCAGCGTCGATTCAGATGTCAATAAGAGATTTTCTGATTAGATTATCGGTACTGGGGTGCCGATAAGCCTTTTTTTTCCTGCTTCAAGACTGTTCTGGATGGAGGAGCTAATCAGCTGAGGTGTTACTGGTCTGAAGAAGTCGATCCAAAGTTGTTTCTTAGACCCTGAGTGAGGAGCTAATCAATGATGTTGTCGTCTATGAGGCCTGAACTTGACAGAAGTAGGAGTTACAGGCGATACACAAAATAACAATTCTGGTAATTTTTCTTCAACTCTCTGATACCATGAAGAGAATTGAAAGACTAAATTGATTGTATTGAAATGAGAGGATTTACACAATCTTTATAGGACAAAAAATAAAGATAGAGTGAGAGTGATTAATGAGAGAAACGGAGAGACAAATAAAGAGTGATTGACTAGAATGAAGAAGAAAGTCAGCAATATCATGTTTGCACCAAAAGAGCTTCAGACTTTTAACATATAGACCCAATACTAGGCCTTCCTTTACTTTAAGTTTGACTTATAATGGACATCAACCTGTTCATAATGGAGTTATCTTTGGTCTTTGCAACCTCATCAACCACAGTTCTATTATGGCTATCTTCTGGAAAAATTGGTTTCTTCATATCCATTTTTCTGAAATAATGCAGCTAAAGAAGAAAACACAGATACATTTCTGGATTGTTTCCTTGGAACGTTAGCTTCCTTTGCTAAGGAGGGGACTTGAGAAGAAGGTTGAGGACAAACTGATGATAGCACAAGAACAATAGAAAATATGCAGTGTACTACTACAGAATATATATAATACTACCCTAAAGGACGTCCCTTTTTAAAATAGGGAAGTAAAAACACAAAGGAAGTGGCATTTTTGTAAATAATGTAACAAAGTGGAAATTTTAGACGTCCCAAATTTGAATTGGGACGCCTTAAGTACAATTTAGAAGTCCCAAATTTCAATTGGGATGCCTAAAGAATCCTCCTAGCACCAAAAATAAAAAGTTAAAATATTTGAGACTACTTTAGACATCCCAAATAGGTTTTGGGATGCAAAAAGTTTGAGCTTAAGAGCCTGAATCTTACCTTTAGGCATCCCAAAAAATTTTGGGACATCTAAATTCTTACTTTAGTCATCTCAAATAGTAAGACTTTAGACGTCCTAAAATATTTTAGGACGCCTAAACGTTTAAGGTGGCGTCCCTAATTTAAACAAGGGACGCCACTTATATTAATGTTTTGAGGGACGCCATGGTGTCCCTAATTTAAACAATGGATGCCAAAAGTAGCGTCCCTAATATTAATGTTTTGAGGGATGCCAAAATTCAAATAAGGGACGTCAAAGGGGCATCCCTTATATTAAATATAAGGGACGCTTTCCTTCCTCTTTCTCTCTCTCGCGTTCCCAGCAACATTTTTCAATTTTTCTGAAATGAGTTGTAGAGAGAGACCCACATTCTATAGATTCAAACGACTTCTTCCTTCGGTGTTCTCGCCATCCTCCCTGCTATCATCATGCCCTTTGGTGGCCCTATCTACGACGGTAACTCTCTCTTCATCACTTCTCAAATTTAACTTGCCTGTTTGTTTATTATTATTATTATATAATTTCCTTTCTTTTTTCACAATCAGATATGGTATAGTGCATGTGGAGATGAAAAAAATGGATTTTTGAATTCTAAAGTTTGACTAAAAGAAGTTTGAACAAAGCTAGCAAATTGGTGAAAGTGTGGTGATACCAGAAAAGGAAATTTTGTAGCCAAAAAGAGAATGGAAAAAGCTAGCATTTGTGTTCAATAAAACTATTGTAGATGATTCTCGTCTGGAACTTGTGTTTGCTTCCGTAATTGTTGACTTCAGCATCTACAAGAAATTTAAAATTCAAATGATTTTAGACGTCCCTTTTTTAAAAAAGGGACATCTAAAGTGTAAACTTTAGACGTCTCTATTTTAAAAAGGGACGTCTAAAGTCTCGCCTTTAGGTGTCCCTTTATTTAAGGATGTTATTGCTTTTCTTTACTACGTCGCTAACATAGACGTCCCCCTGTTTTAAGATGTTAAAGTGCCTAAAAAAGGGATGTCCAATAGGTTTTTTGTAGTAGTGGTGTGCCCCCAACCCTGGTTTCATGGTCTGGATGGACCATTGCTAGGAGTAACTGATGAAATAATGCCTCAGGAAATGCCTAAAGAGGGCCGAGTGTCAAGTTTGGAAATGAATTGGGGGGGGGGGGGAAGAGTTGAAGAAAAGAACAAAAGAAGCAAGAGCAAATTATTAGTTATAGCCAAAAATTAGGAGAAAGCTTAAAAGAGATTAATGTATTCATACCTTGTTCTGGTATTGCAAATTTGGTAGTGAAGCTGCTATTTGAGCAGTTCTGTAAACTGTAGAAATCAGGGTTCTGGCCATAACGGTGATGTTAGACATATTTTCCAATAATAGAGCCATCAAATCAGGAACAGGACCTGCATCTCCAATCTGTATGGTAGTATAGCCCAAAACCAAAAAAAAAAAAAAAGGTTAGAGAAAACAGACATCCAAAGCTCAACATATATAAATAGAGACACACACTCATGCCTCTTTGATCTCTCATGCAGTTAATTGAAGTCTTTGAAAAGTGTATAACATATTGTGACCCTGAGTGATAACTGTGCCAAGCATTCATCTACTTCCTGTGGGTACTTCTGGTTCCATTAGATAACTTCAGCCCCAAGGTTTGAATCATCACTAGAGCAATGTATGCTTTTCCGTAGGTGTCTCATCAAATCACTCAGTGCACCAATTATAGCTACAGATTGCTGAACCTTTGTCTGTTTAGCAAGCCGGGTGACAACATCAACAATGTCGAGCTGCACATTAGGTCTTTAAGACATTCTTGTGATCAAGGTGCTTGACTAAAATGGACAATAGAAAGTGTGTATTCTGCCCTGCAAATTACATTGAATTTCAAAAAAGAAAATAAAACTCAACAGGCAAAACTGGTCTAGAATCTATCAAATCTTGGAGCACTGAAGAAACCAAAACAAAGTTTTCAATTATTAACTGCATTTCCAGCAGCACTGGGAGAGCAAGCCCATGTTCCGGAGACCAGAGATTAGCATTATCAAAATAGCGGAACAAGGATTCCAAAACACGCCGTACAGTTGTAGCCTCTTTAGCTAACTTTGCCATGTTATGTAGACAAGATAATAGAATGAAAAATAAAGAATTTATAAACAGCTAAAGTGGATTAATTAGTAAATCAGAAGATAATCCACCATCACGAGAATGATAATTACACTGGCACATTAACTGGTCCTTTCTCATTTACCACCATTCTCCAGGAAGTAATCCTTGTAAATTGCATATTTTCAGAATCTTTCTCAACATCGCCATAATTTTCCAACACAACTGAAGCAACCTGAGTTAAAAAGCAGAAGGATGCTGTAAAAGAGATGCTGTGTACGGAAGCATAGAACATGAATGTTCACTTGAAAATAAGATTCTCTTACTGCAAAACCCACTATGGCAAAAACTGAACATCGCGTTGAACATGAAAGTAGTGTGATATTTGAAAAAATCAAAAACTACATAATTCACCTGATCAGGAAAAAACAGAATTCTTCTTGCATTACATACTTATGAAAGATATAGTTCCAATTTGGGGGAAAACCTTGTATGCATTTGAGGAATACTTAAATGTACTTTCTACTCTAGAAAATTCTAGACAAATAAGAATTAGATAACTTAAAATGTGTAACAGATGATACTTACATTGTCAAATTCAGCTGAAACATGTGAAAATTCACCCATGAACCAAACCTGTGTCAACACATAATTACTGATCAACCAGTTTACTCTGCTAAGCCCTTAATTTCATTCACTTAGCAATTCACGACTTCATAAAGTAGGCAAGTGTCTTTTCTTAAAGATATAATGGAAAGGAAGCATTTTGGAACGACATGAATAAACCATGATGAAAACATTCAAGGATTTCTAAACATACAGCAACAACAGAACCTTAATCCCATTAGGTGGAGTTGGCTACATAAATCAAATGACGCCATTACGCTTTATCAAAAACAAAATCTCGGGATAAATTGTTAACTAAGAAATATTTTTCAATAACCTCATTGAGCATTCTCTTTGGTCTTCCTCTACTCCTTTTAACTAATCTCCAAACAACTTGATCTACCCTCCTCACTGGCTCATCCAATGGCCTTTGTTGTACATGTTCAAACCACTTCCAGTGATTTTCTACCATTTTTTCTTCAATAGGTGCCACTATAGCCCTTGCTCGTATATATCCATCCCAATATCTTCATCTCAACAATTTCTAAACATAGCCTAGCTGAAATTATCTGAATCCTTCAAATGGATTCTCTTTCCTGCTTGGATGAGAGTTCCTATGAAATCATACACTGGTCATGAATCTGTATAATTCGCCTATTCATTTAATTAACTCATTTAATTTTACATTTTCTGCTTATACTTGCCCTTTTTATTTATTACCAGGCCATGTTTATTTTTTTCAAGTCAAAGACGTGTTCCCTATAAAAAAAATGAAGCTTTTTAACAAGCTAGCCATACTGGGCTTCTTCTAAGGTCAAACTATCTCAAAGAGAGATAACATTACTGTCTTTTCAAAAACAAGTTCCTAAAGACTTGCATGGATAATGATATTCAATGTAACTTGGTTTTATTTCAAGCTTTGGTGTATCAGACGTGATTGTAACTGACATTGTACGTACTATGCTACTCCATATGATTTGATGATACTGAGAACAACAAAAATATTTGATCAATGAATTAGAGGGAAGTTCCGGCTCCAACCATGTGCAAAGGCTCTAATCATTTTTACTTCAATATTATCCATGTAGTTTCTTAATAACTCCATGTCAAGCATGTCAAAAGATTGCTTAATATATCCTACTTTTATCATAATATTTAATATCTTATGTAGAAATTTTATCATTAATTTTGGGCTAAATAACATTTATCATGATTAAATTGAATTAAAGATAATTGTGTGAAAATAGAGCTTAAAATGATATATTTGTTACAATATTGTGATTGCTCTTTAAAATTTGAATTTTGAATGAAGATATTACAAGATATTAATTTGAATTGTAGATTATTTTGGGAACGTTGGAGTTGAAGGACTTAAAAGTAAAAATGCTAAGGACTAAACAGAAAATGAAATTCTGCATATGGCTAGAATGGAATTTTGACAGAAATAAGGGCAATTCTGTCATATTAGCATCACTTTTAGAACAGAGAGAGATCAGAGAAAACTACAGAAAAGTGCCCCAAATTTGATTAATGACATTTTAGTAGCTAGAGATATTGTCAGTTTAGCACCCGTATTTCCAAAATACCAATTCAGTTCAAATTTCCAAAAATCAGCGTCCTCCTCCACTAAATATGATTTTAAAGCTTATTTACTCAGATTTTGAGAATTTTCTTTAAGCTCACATCTTCAAACATAAACCTAGAGAGGGGGTGAATATTTAAAGGATATTGACCGACAAAGGGCTATTCTGTAATATTAGCATCACTTCTAGAATTAGAGAAAGATTAGAGAAAACTACAGAAAAGTACCCTGAATTTGATTAATGACATTTTAGTGGCTAGAGATATTGTCAGTTTAGTACCCGTATTTCCAAAATACCAATTCGGTTCAAATTTCCAAAAATCAGCCTCCTCCTCCACTAAATATGATTTTAAAGCTGATTTACTCTGATTTTGAGAATTTTCTTGAAGCCCACACCTTCAAACATAAATCTAGAGAGGGGGCGAATATTTAAAGGATATTGATCGACAATAAAAGGAGGGAAGAAGCGGACAAGAGTGAGGAACCAGCAGCCACAGACAAGATTCACGGAGTGACGAGCAATTTTGAACGAAGGGAGAGAATAGAGACGGCCTTCACCAACGTCTCATTCTACCACCATCATCGATCATCAACTACCATCACCTCCATCTTCTTCTCCTTCCATTATCTCATCTCTCATGGGTTTCTTGATGTCTAATGGAGTTGTGGCTGTCTCTAAAATCATGAGAAGAAAAATTCTTTCGTGCTTCTTGGGGATAGAAGATTGGGTTTGAGCTTCAGAGATATATTCAAGAGAGTTATTTGTTTTAATATTTTGATTTAGCTATGTAATAGATTTTCGAAGTTAGGATATTATGTTATATAGTTAATTTACTGAAATTGCGAGTTGTTTATCTTAGTTTGAATTGAACAATTGTGATGTGGATTGGATTTTGTGATTTGAGATTTATATTCATATATTCCCTTTTCAGTGTAACGTGGTTACGTTGTGCTATTTTTTCATAGTTTGAATGAGTATTATGACTACTTTGATTTTGTTTGAATATATCAGTTGAGTGTTCATTGCATAGAGGAATAAGTTACATAAATCCAATCCTAAATTGCACCTAAGTGGTATTTAATAGTGTATTAAGAAGTAATTATCTAGCTAGAGTTCTAAAGGTAATCATTAATTAATATTACTAGACTTAACAAATTGCTAAAATTTGATTTTTGACTTAGTGAGTAATTTAACTCCCAAATCACTTTGAGTAAGGATAACTTATATTCCATTTTTCCAAGAAACATTCATCATCAATCTACTTAAATCAAAATTTCTTTAATCTTCTCAACAATTTCTCAAAAACCCAAAAAATATTAGTTTAAGTTTTTTTTCCATTATTAAAAAGAAAATCAATTTCAAACTCATATCTATGTTTTTGTCACTTAGTTTAGCTTAGGAATTAAATAAAAGGCTTCTCAAGAGAATACGATATGAGTTATACCCTTCACTGAATAATTTGGTTTATTTTTATTTGACCCGAGGCGACTAAATGTTATAAATCATGTAGTTACACTTGGATCAGCTAATGAGGATGATTCTGTTATACTACATCTGGTCCTAAATATAAGATCTCTTTATCTAATTTGGGGAGATCAAGGAAACAAAAAAAAATTACTTAATTACAATATATATATAGTTGTGCTAATGAGAATCAACAACGAGCAGCCTTCAAGAAGTTATCATATATATGTGCTTCATGCTGGCACTTGCAAGGCTTTGTAGTGCTATTTGCATTGGGAGTTAGCGTTTTCTTATTAGATTATCTTAAAGAGTCATAATGTGAAGGGATATTTAGGATGAAGAATGTCATTTGTTAGAATTTTGTTTTACTGATTCTTGAACAGTGACGACATAGTATTATAGGGCACTCAAGGATGAATTTATATATAGAAGAATTTGTACAGCACATAGTTGCAAATATTGTGCCCAAGTTTTCTCTTTCACTGAAAGCGTTTGACATGCACGTAGGGATGTTCTGTTTTTATTCTTGTTCTTAATTAGTTGAAAGTTTGAAACACAGAAAATATTTACCCTTTTATTAACTTGTGCACAAGTTTATCATCTCTCCATCAGAACTCCACAACACGTTGTTTTTGGGAAGGTATAGTTACGACTTCTATAGAACTGGCCTTTTAATTTCCTTGTAAATAAAGTTGTTTTACAATGCAAGTAATTAATCAATTAACTGTCTGCTTTCCAATAACATTCTCCTTAGAAATGTTATTGTAATTTTGACATTTTCCAATTCTCCTTCTCTTTTAACGCATCTCTTCCTGCCATAGGTCACTCTCGTTTGCTGTGTGTGTGTGTGTGTGTGTAATATTAAATTTTGTCATATATTTTTTTCTTTTTTCCATCGAAATTTTGTCATATTTTCTAACATTAAAGAGCATAACAATTAAAATTAATGAGATGTCATTTTAAAATTAATAAGACCAACCTTTAAAATGCATATAAAAATATTTTGTGAATTGAAGCTGTTTTTCACTGGCAACAGTGAAGCTTTAAGAATACTCCTCTAATCCTGTATATAGGATAGAGGGAAAATTTCATTAATTTTTTTATTTGTTTGAGTTATGATGTATTTAATGACATGAAGTATTTTTTAGTAACATCAAATCACCAAGTATCTTAAATTAATTAATTTTTAATGCATCGAGTAACATAGAGTTTTTTTTTAATTAATTAATTTTTTAGTGCATCCAGCACCATGTAGTATTTTTTTTTTAAAAAAAAACACTCCACAATATTGGATGCACTAATAATTTGAGATACTAGAAAAATATTTTAGAATATTATGTGGTACAAAAAAAAATATTTTTAGATGATAGATATACTAGAAATAAATTGAGATTTGAGTCACGGATGCCAAAAATATTTTAGGGAGCAACATCTTATTTAATCCAAATTAAAATAAAAAATAAATTAAAAAAATGGGTTGCCTTATGCCAAAATTGAGGGATGAGCATGCCTTGCTCATAAATGTGATGAGTAGGGCATGTGGACCCTATGTATAAGGCAGTTCATTCAAAATTTTGAAATGAATATATAATTTAGCCCTTCACTTATAATAATGTTGAATTTTTTTTTATTTAGTATTATATATATTAAATAGAGATAGAGTTGGAAAGTTATTGAATTTTATAACAGAATTAATGAAATTTAAAATTTTCCATAGTATGGATTAAAAAATATTGAAAGTATCTTATAATATAAATAGGATAATAGAAGTACCTTGTACGCGATAAAAAATAGGATTAATTTAATTAAAGCTACTGGCTGTATTTCGTCTCGTTGCTAATGTTGTTATGGTCTGTCCTAAGTGTTTCTTTTGGGTTTTCTTTTTAATAACCTTTGGTTTTTTAGAACTAAGTTGAATTCGGGAATCTGACACGAAGAGAAGCGCTTGGTTACAATTGCAAAATAGATGAACTATTAGCGTACTTTAGTTCTTGTTCTGAAGTTTTATACAATTTGTTTCTAGTTGTTTATCTGACACAAACCTAACTTGTCTTCCATGGTAACTGTCTTGGTAATAAACAATTTGTTATTTATAAGTTTGTCAGTCATTATAAGACTCCTGAGAGTTCACAAATTCTAGTTGCAGGCTTTGTTGAGAGTTTTAAGTTTTAAATTTATAATAAGATATCCTTGGACGAGTACCGAGATTATTTTTTGGCCCTTATATGTATGATGATTGGGGCATATGAGTGAATGGAGAGGGGTTTGGGGGAGGGGGAAAGAAAAGGATGGCAGATTTAGGGAGAGAAACGAGGGAGGGAGGTCAGAGTAGTTTTATTCCTGAAGGTTGGGGAAAGAAAGTAACCCACAAAGTGTTATGCTTTAATGATAAGATCATAAGAACCAAATGCTTAGGGAAGAATTTAGGAGAAGAGAAATTATTTTATTAGAAGAAGTGCAATAATCTTGAACACCTGCAACTCCAACTAACCAAAATGATAAAGGCTATTAGAAAGGGTTGAGCAAGGCAAGAATCTTGCTCTTCCAAATCTTATAGCCAAGGATGATCTTTATAATACAAAGCAAATAATAATAGTAAAACAAATGGCATTGGCAAAATAAATAATCACAATGCTAACATGAAATGATGTCTATCTCTCCACTGTCCCCATGTTTCCCATTCTGTAATAACTGCCCAGGCTGCACATTCTGCTCACAACTTTCCTCCCCTAGTTGTCATTAGTGGAGTACAGTCACTTGGTACTTTATCACAATTTGTCTTTGATAATCTGTCTTCTAATCTGGATCAATTTAGTGATTTTTTATGCTTTTCTTGTGATGTACAGTTCAGTTTGGATGATGTTAAAGTTCATAAACAGAGGGAGAACTATCTTGGTCAGAGTATCAAGGCCCCTGTTGGCAGAAGGCAGAAAGGTAAAATTGATTATTCTTTCAGGTTTTAAATTTCACGAAGAATTCTGTATATCAATATACATATGTATATGCATGTTCTTGGATAATTGCTTAGTTTCAAGGGCATGCATGTATTGCTGTTATTGCCTTAAGGTGGTCCTTTCATGACACACAACCCTCTATTTCCTGCTCATTTTGGAACTTCTATTTCCACTGTGTATATTCTCCCTCATAGAGCGTTTTGGCCATTGAGGGACTCTTGCATAAAGAGGGATCTTACTAATAGGGATATGGTAAACTAGAATTCCTTTCTACTGCTACTTCACCCTATGGACTCTGGTTCTTCCTCCGCTTTTCTTTAAATTCTCTTCTCATTATCTTACTTTATTAGTTGTGGAGAAGCTATTCTTCTTGTGGCTATAGCGAAAATTTAAGAGTTGATGGTCCCAGTGGTTATTACAAAATTTTGGTATTTTGGTCTGATTATTGCACTTTAGTGTTGGTGCTGGCTAATAATAATAATTCTTACGTCATTTTATGTAGAAGTAAAATTAATAAAATTAAATTCTGTAATCTCTAACTAATATTTAAGCCTAGTACTACATTTTTAGAAATAGATTTGGGTGTAGCCTACTCTCAATATGTCTAATGAATTAATGGGCATGACTGGTAATTCACGCTCTCATGTATCATCAATCTTAATTCATATATGTGTGTCTCTCTTAGAAATATGTATTTGCTTATTTGTATTTCTATAGGTTATATTGGTTTTAATTGTTAATTGTTAAAATAATAAATTTGATTTCAATTAAGTTGCTAGATTAAAGATAATTTTGGTTTGTATGATAAACTTTCTTTTCTTGTGTTTGACGTACCAAAAATATACAAATATAACTGTATGAAATTGTATTGAATATTAAATAAGGAGAACTGTCTAAAAATACCTTTGGGGTAAATTAATTGCTAGTTGCTACCAAGTGTGTAAGCGATATTCCATGTGTGCAAGCAATCTTCCGTTTTGTGCAAACCATCTTCCGTGTGTGCAAAAATCTTCTATATAAATGTGCAAACAATCTTTTTGTTGTGTGCAAAATATCTTCCGTTATGTGCAACAAATATTCTATGGTAGCATTCAGCAATTAATTTGCCAAAAAGGTATTTATCAGCAATTCTCTCAATTAAATATATGAAAACACAATAAAAGAAAAGAGTAGCAAAATGATGAGCTAAGGGCATCCCAATATGGGAAAGTTGATCAAAAGATGTTCTCAACAAAATGTTACAAAAGTAATATATAATAATAAAGGATTGATTAGCTCCAGTAATTTTGTTACGTAGACTAATGAGTTGATGATACGTAAGGAAATTGTGACTCAGATTGACCCCCTTGATTCCATGATAGTGATTGATGTACAACTTGTGAATTAGGTTGATAATGTGGATTCTGCAATTGAACATATGAAGATATATGGGCCTACTTGATTCATCTATGTTGACAACTGATTTAGCTGAAGATCATGATGAATTGGTAAGGCTACTTGATGAGATTGTTGCATTATTGACTGGGAGCGAGGCATACCAAATGAGGATGTGAAGAAAGAAGATGGTTCAAATATTCTTGGTCACAATTTGCTAAAGTGATATCATGGATGCTTCTTCTTCTATGCTCTCTTGTTTCTCTTTCTTTTTGGCAAGTATAAAACTTTTGAGCATGGCTTGCCACCTGAGTTGCATCCCGCGTCGTCACTGCATATTTAGAGATATTCTTCCAATGTCCCCAGCTATATTTTTGCACTCCTAGCAGGAATAGTCTGTTGAAATTAAAATGAACACCACATAAGCCTATTTAATGATCACGCACGCGTGCGCACATATATATGTAATGATGATTATAAGAATAAATAATAATATAATATTAAGTTTACGTACACATGTTCTTTCAAAGTCCATAAGGAGCGTCTCTGATGCTTGGGTGGCTGATTATTGGCGGAAGAGTCCAAGTATTGTGGTGGTTGTACCAAGCCCAATTCAATTTGGAGATTTTGATATCGTTGAAAAACCATCTCCTTGGAGAAGCCGACCACCTGCGCGATATTCTCTCACCAGTCGGGGTAGTCTTCCAGACAACACAACAGAGCAACTTGAAACCGTTTCCCCCCCCCCCCCTCAAAACTCCACTGATTCATCATCTTTTTTCTTTCCTACACCAATCATAACACGTATCAGTCTTCATGATCATATGTGTGTGTGCATATATATGTATGTGTGTGTGTGTGTGTGTATATATAACAACTGAACAACCCGTAGATGTGTGTGAGCGTGTATAATAACCATGCAAATTATGTATGACTTCAAATGAAGCAATGGAGCCCAAGTTATGCTTGAACTACTATATAGAATATATAACTAGTAAAGAGATAGTGTATAGTTTTATTGAGAAATAGGTGGCTCAGAAAGCCAAGGACAATATATGAAAGAATTAAATTAACTAAAGGTAGTTTGAGGAACTCATGGTTGTTGCCTTGTAGTGTAATTAGAATGAGGTCATTGTTCACATAGATTGAATGTCATCAAGATGAAAAGTAGAAGCTTGCTAAACAAAATTCATTGCTAAACTCATACTTTCCTCCAGGGTTACATAAAATGCCCTAAGATTTGTGGGACTTATTGTAGAATAAGGAAATAAAGAACAAAAGTTGTGATGTAATTTGCACTTGAATGCCTAACAATTTTATTACTAGTTGCCTAAGATCCTTGAAGGTTAGAACTCCATGTAGGTGGCATTATTTTTAGTCCAAGCACTATTTCACTATATGCCACATAACCTCATACAAAATTAACTACACTAATACAAATTAAAAACTTCCCTCTTTAAGTTGTGATAATATTAGGGTCTTGAACTTATGAATAACATGTTTTTCCTAATAGCTAGAAACCTTTCTAATGGTTCTTGTTGTTATTGGAGCAGTTGAGGGATTGATAAAAATAAGTACTACTTCTTTCCAACAACCTTTTTACACAGAACTTTCTATACATGTAGGATTCTTTGTATGTCTTGCCTTTGTTTTAAGGTCTAGTTAATATGGAAAGATGTAAAGCTTCTATTTCTTATTGATTTAATTTTTCTTATGAGGGTAGTAAATCAATAATATTTTATTCAATTACTTGTTTTTGTTGTTCTGAGCTTATTTGTAACACCACAAAGCAAGTTTTTAGCAAACCCACTTTGACCCTGATATCACCCCCTCATTGTTTTGAAACGCAACGAAATAGGAGGTATTTAGACACTTATAAGACGTCTTTTGTCTATGGGATCGACCATGTGATTAAAAGGCATGGGCTCTATCACTTAACTACTAGCTAAATATGGAGTTGCATATAGCTAAGATCAAAGTCTCAAGAACAGAATTTCAAAACATATACTTTATGAAATTATTGGAATAATTGAGAATAATTAAACTTACAACTCTCTAGCAAGCTGTGGCACAAAGATGTCGTTTCTTCATAATTCTTCTTCGTATAGATAGAGTTAGGTAAGGTAGAGAAGTATAACTGATTTTTGTTGGAAGATTTGGTGAGAAAAGAGAAGGACGATTTGTTATTCTTGAGGATAATTCTTGTGGTTACGTATGTGTGTAGGAGGAAAAAGATTACTTCCGGATATTTATAATCTAGATTTAAATTATTCTTCTTCAATCTACTTTTTATGAGAATTCAAATGGTTAAAAAGTGGGAAAAGTCTAGAAGAATGAGATTATGTTGGATTTTTAAATTTTAATGTTTAGGCCTCCATTTTTTTTTTTTTTGAAATTTGGCCTCCGTATTTTATTTCCATACATGAAATTTTTAACCTCATCGTTCCCTTATTTTATTTATGAATTATTTTGAATTTTATTTTTAAAAAATTGGAGTATTTGGTTGGATGACCGCCATATTGTCTTTTGTTGCCCTGAGACCGCCATTTTGTTAAAGTCAATTGGACAAAATATTTCGACCAAAAAAAAAACAAGAAGACAAAATCGCTTCTTTCTTTTTTTTTAAATAGTTTATTTATTTTTAATTTTTTGGTCAGATAATAATCGTTTATTTGGGAAGATGGAAAACTGGGAGGCGGTGTGATAGGATTCCACGGGCAGTTTATAGATGTTAATACATGTGTTAATAACTGTTAAGTTATTTTCTGTTTCATATAGGAGTAGTTATTATCAGTTATAGGGGAGGTTACTTTCAGTTATTGTAAGTCTTATCCTATTAGGCTATTCGGCTATTTATATGTTACATGTATTAGTCTTAAGATATGAATGAAGAATTGATTGTTGCTTGGAACTCTCGTTTCCTCTAGAACTTCAGATACTGGTTCTAGATTTCTTCCCTTCTCTCTTCCTCTCTTTCCTTCTCCTTTCTCTATTCTTTCCTCTCTTCTAAATCATAGAATCTATCATTTTCCCTGAAAGAAGGCAAGCCGCTGATTAAACAGATTATGCAGTAATTTTACATTTTAAGTTTGAGATTGACGGAGTTCTAACCTGGAAAATAATAATCATAATTATATTAGTTCTTTTTATTTGCAGCATGTTCCTAAAATCAATGATAAGCTACCGTCTGATGATGAACAAATATCACATCATCAAAGGCTCCTAGACAGGTAATGGGTTATACTCCTCCGGTCCTAAATGTAGGATCTGGTTTGGGGTGCATTTTGATCCTAAATGTAAGACCATTTTCCATTTTATCTTATTTTTATCATTTTGTTTCAAACTAATTTACCTAACTTATAAAGTGATATATAATCTAATGTTACACAAAAATATTTTAGGGAGATTGTGTCACATATATTGTAGTTAAGTAATTGATAGTTTCCTTAATTTCCTAAAATTAGATTAATAGGTCTTATATTAAGGATCATAGGAGTATTTTGTTCCTACCTCTTCATTGTGTTGTCTACTATACATAATATAGAAATGGAAAATATAATTAACATGTTTGTAAATCAAGCAATTCTTCACTCAAATACTTGAAGTTTGTTTAGGACTTCACACTAGGGATATCAATGATGCTATGGATAGACTTTTGCGTATGCAGTTCTCTATGGATATGTGTCTGTTTGAGAATCCTCTAGCTGATCTTTGCTAAGTCAATGACTTGGAAGCTAGCCACAATGGAACCTAGCCGCTAAAATGGTCATTTATATCTAACCTACAAGATAAGTTTACAGCAAAGAAAATTGAGGGGAGGACAACACAATTTGGGCGCCTCTTAGGCTGTGTGCAATACTTTTATTTATTTTGGCCCAAAGGTTGTGTGTAATACTTAATTGTCTCATGCTCTCCTCTGAAAATCAAGTTGGCTTGATATAGTTCTAGTCTACTAGGTCAAGAAGGAAGCCACCCTGAGAATCTCAAATGAACATACCTAATAGTAAAATTTCTTCTTTATATTTTTTCAAGACCACAAATATGGCTCCCTTCGCTCCTGGCAATCCAATCTTTCAAGTAACGTTTGTACCACCACCTACTAATACTATATATATATATCAGTTAACAACTCGTTCTTTATCAATAGCATATCAACGTAGTTGGAAATGGAGCTTATCGAACTATTTTCTCTTCCTTCTCTTTTCCTTCTATCAAATGAATTTCAGAAACTTTCGTTATTAAGCAATAGAAAGGGCTGGACACTGTTAAGTGATAATAAAAAGGGAAAGATCAATATTGTGTGCTAGGCGAAGACCGCAGAGATTGAAGCATGTATCGCGGTGGTCGAGATCGTAAGTATTCATTTTTCTTGGGCTCTTGATTCACTTTTTTCAATTGCCCTGTTTCTTCTTCATCTCCCCAATGCGTTGTGATTTTCTTTTTCTTTCGTTTTTTTTTTTTTTTATTGATTCTGCGATTCATCAATAGAGCATCCTTTCCCCAATAATTATGTTTTTGGATTTGAAAACTAGCATATAGGGTTATCTATTTGTTGTTTCTCTGAATCTGTCAAATTGGCAACTGCAGTCTCCTCTGTATATTTAACTTCTCGTAGCTGTTGTTGTCATGGTCTGTCCAAAGTGTTTCTTTTTGGTTTTCTTTTAATGACCTTTGGATTTTAAGAACTTAAGTTGAATCCGGGGTATCTGACATGAAGAGAAGCGTTTGGTTACGCTGGCTGCTGTCAGCTTGCAGCCTGCTTCAGCTTTTTCTAGTTGTTTATAACTTGTGTTAGTTTCAATTCGGGGTATCTAACTTGTGTTCGTTGATAACTTCCCTTTTCTTTGGGAAATAAACAATTTGGTAATTAAATTTGCCGGTAAAAATAAGACCCCTGAGAGTTGCTTTTTGATGAGAGTTATAAATTTTAAATTTATGATAACTATGTTTCGTGCCATAACCTTTCTAAAATTCTAGTTCCACAGTCTGCTTCTGCATACAAAATACGTCTAGGAATAGATCTTTGATATATTGCAAAGGCAGTATTGTGATCCTCTTCGTCCTGTAGCACGAAAGCCTTTCAACTGAGAGCATCATTCAGGTGCCAACGGCGGTATCGTTATGGAACTGACTGAAGCCAGCACTTACCATAGTATGAGAGGCACTGTAAAGAACATTAGACAGATCATAAACATGTATGGAAGAAAGAAAACAATGGGAGATCAGAGTAGCTCAGTAGTTTTATTCCTGAATGTTAGGGAAAGAATGTATCCCTCAAAGTGTTTTGCTTTAATGATCTTTACAAAGTAGGCGACTTTAAAGCATAAACCTGCCCATGTTTATTTAAATCCTTTTTTTTTTTTGTCATTTTGAATCTGATAAAATCATAAGAACCAAATGCTCCGGGAAGAATCTAGGGAAAGAGAAATAATTTATAGAGGAAGAAGTGCGAGAATATTTAAACATCTATAACTCTTAACAATGCAAAATGATAAAGGTAGGATTTTTATAGAATAATATTCTATGGTACAAATCAGATGCATTGAAATCAAGCTATCTTTTCACCATTGATGCGACCATTTTAGTTGCCATTATCCAACCTACAACATTCGTCTGAGTATAAGCATATGTTGATAGTTTTGTCTTTTTCCCCCTATATAATGGAATATAAATGTAAAGCTCTTCCGGAGTTTTCTTTTGTTCTAATTGTATATTTACATTAATAAATTCTCAGTACAATGTGCTTAACCCACTTAAGTGCCTATTGACTCTTTTCATAATTTGGCCGTGGAAGGAATATGGTTAAAGAAATCTCTTTTATTGTTGACTTGATTCTCGTTTGTAGATTTAGTCTACTTAAAATCTCTTGTGACATTGGGAATTATATCTGTCTTCAAACAATCTTATCACAATACATGAATGATTTTCCACCAATATTCCTCCTGCAGAGCATTCTGCCCTTGGAATGAATCTGGTTCTTCAATGTCCACAGTCACAGACAGTCCACCCAAAGTGGAAGAATGAAGAATCATCTATGTAAGTTCAATCAGTTACTGTGTGAATAGTTATGTTTGGGGTTTTTTTATACATATGGATACGTAATTCTGAAACAGTGCTATAAGGTCTTCCTCCAAAGTTAGCTATGTACAGAATTTTTTTAGGCTTTAGTATATGATTTTGTACACAACATATCAATAGGAGGAAAATGATCCAAACATTACATTGAATGCCCTTTTGGCAACGTAAACCATGTTCTTAGTGTTGGGGGTTTATAATATACCCTTTGCAAGTTTATTGTTTATTTTATAGCCATTCAATTCATCTTAATGGTGTATTTTTACCTTGCAGAATTTTTGGTTGCTTGTATGGTAATAAAGGAAATAATGTCATAGACGAGATCAAGTTAAGGAAGGAGAAAACTCATTAATTTTTAATTCTTTAATAAAAAAAGTAAATTAAAAACTCATTAATTGTAAATATTACTCTTTATTTTTTTTATAAAAGTTTCACTGATACTTGTGTTGGGAATGAAAATGAAATGAAATCCTATCATTTGCATGTCCCTTTTTGAGTTATCTATCATTTTAAAATGACTGTTAATCTGATCATATATGTCCCCATTTCACCATTTGTTAACTTAAATAGGCTATTCTTCACTGGAAGGAGAAATATGGCAAGGGAGATTGGAGAAGCATTTCAAGAAATGTAGTGGTGACAAGCAATGTTGTAAAGTATCGTGTATGTTTTTCATATAGATGACTATAAATGAAGAAAGAAGATCATTCAAATAATCCTAGCTGAAGTCTGCTAAAGTGAAATTATGGATACTTCCTCGTCTCTTCTTCACTCTTGCTTCTCTTTCTCTTTAGCGAATATCAAACTTCTAACCATGGATTGTCAGTTGAGTCACATTCTTTATCACCATTACCTTTTCTGAAATGTTCCCTTAAACTTCAATGGGTGGCCTTCTAAGCCTATTTAATGGTCGCACACGCACGCACACGCATATATACATGTAATGATGATTATAAGAATAAATAATAATATAATATTAAGTTTACATATGCATATTCTTTCAAAGTCCATAAGAAGCGCCTATGATGCTTGGGTGGCTGATTATTGGGAGAAGAGTCCAGGTATTGCGGTGACTGAACCAGACCCAATTCAATTTGGAGACTTCGATATCGTTAAAAAACCATCTCCTTAGAGAAGCCAACCACCTAGGCAATATTCTCCCACCGGTTGGGGTAGTCCTCCGGATAACACAACAAAGCAACTTGAAACCACTTCTCCTCCTCAAAACTCCACTGATTCATCATCTTTTTTTCTTTCCTGTACCAATGTTTGAGAAATTTTTTTAAAGACTCTATGAAGTTAATTAAAGAAGAAAATCCTTAAAAATTATTAAGGATTGATTTATGGAGTTGGATCTAAAAAGAATTTGAAGATAATAAAGGATTGATTGCTAATAGAACGTAACAAAAAACAAGTATTCATTATCCAAATAAATAATTCATTTAAGTATAGTATAGGGTAAGTGTAGATATCACCACAATTCCTCGTCCTTGTGATAGCTTGTTTGGTTTTGATAGATGAGCGTTTAGTTTTTCTTTTTTGCAAATTCAGCACCAAAATCCAAACTCCATAATTCAACATCATCAAGATGTCAGTCTTGAGAAGCTTTTTCTCATCCTACAAGATTGTATAAATCTTTTTCTTCCATGGAATCCAACCTTGCTTGGATGTATGGTTGTGTGCCTAGGGCCATGAGATGATAAGGAAGAAAAATTGGAAGAATTTCCAAGCCACTTCAATGGTTGGAAGAAATGGTACAAAAGGGGACATGAAGGCAGAAGGTAGTGAACTTACTTACTTACATGTATGTGATATTTTTGTTGTGTATTAATTTGTTGTATTGATTTATTTGATTATGTGAAGCATGTTTGAATAAATGAAGTTCTGTAGTAATGTTTATAATTATATCATTTTGAATAAATGAAGCATGTTTATGATAGTATACTCTACTCCTCTGGTTCTATTATATTATAGGTAATTTCTAGTATGTTTCATACAAACCCAAAAAACCTTAAATTTTATTAACTCTACCATAAAATTTAATAATTTTTCTAACTTTGTCTCCATTCAATACTCCATTTAGTCCTATATATAAGCAACAATTTTGTTTTGTTTAAAAATTTAATGCATTTTTTCCATTTTTACCCTCAATTAACTTCATGTCTCTCTCATCTCTTTTTTTCACTCTCTCTGTCTCTCTCTCTCTCCCTCTCTCTCTCATCTTTTTCCTCACTCATTGTCTCTCTCGCACTTAAAATCTTCATAAATAAAGATATGTTTAGAAAAAAAATCTCTTACATATTCATTGCTTTTAACTAATTAATTTTAACCACTAGTTCATTTGCGTGATTACCAGAGAAAATATACATTACACCCCATTAGAATAAAGTCAACACAATAATAAATAAATGGCAAGATTATACATTCGCAAGAAAAATTTAATAAGGCGCCTAATAAATAGGATTAAAAAATTTCTTACACGTAAATAGGATTAGAGAAGTATTATTTCATTTTTTTTTTCTCACTATTTCTCTGTCACTTATCAGCTTATAAATTAGGATATTTTTTTAAAAAGAAGTAAATTTCTTATGTATTTAATTTATTACTTATAACTAATTGTAATAGATTGATTAAACCACACAATCCGGTTATTTCGATTTTTTAATAAAAAACATTTTGAGTGTTATTCCGTTTGGCAATGATTTGGTCGTTATTAAAATGGGGTGGATCATTGAGAAGATTGTTTTGGATGCTAAATTTCCAAGAAATGGCATGCATGTGCACTTTGACTTGCGATCATGATCACCATTTCAACTTCCCTTAGACAATTCATATTTCATAGATGCTTGGTCTATCTTAAGTATAGCCGTATAAGATTCTTTAAACTGAAAAAAAAAAAAGGTAACTCATTAATTATTTATAATAACATATAGAAAATATAAGGGATACTCCTTTTTTTAAAAAAAAAATATTAGTATTCAAATTACTTATATTTAATTAGTGGAGTTAAAATTTTAAAAAATATATGAGGCCGCTGGAGCTCTGGTGAACCTTATCTACAACTTTAGTATTTATATTAATAACTCAAATATCTATATTAACAACTTTGTTTGAAAAATTCAAAAGAAAAAAACATGACACCACCGGGGCTCTGAGGACCGATCACCGGAGCTCCGTTGGCCGTCTGCCAGCAAGATCACAGGAACTAGAGCTCTAGAGGCCGGCAAAGGGTGTGTGATGATTTTTTATTTAAAAAGAAGTAAGGATAGTTAGGTAATTTCTCACATTTGTCCAATATTCAAAATTCTAAGTCAATCTCTTTAAAATTATTGAAATGCAACATACTTATTTGTCTTTTACCCATGCTTATTGAACCCGGACCAGACCGGCCGGTCCAGCCTGGGAACCGGCGAACCGGCCGGTAAACCGGTCCGGTCCGGGTTGGTATTTTAAAAAAAAAAAAAAATTATTTTTCCTTTAGAATTTCATACTATAAGTCTAAAATTTTCAATTTCTCACCGATTTGGTCCCGATTTAGCTCCGGTTTGGTCCCGGTCTGACCCACTAACCCTTAACCCAGTACCCCGACCGGTTCAATGCCCGGTCCGAATCTTAATACCTTGCTTTTACCAATTTTGATAGTATTTTTCTATCTTTTTCCATTTTTTATACTCTACTAGGCGACCGGATTTATTGATATATTCGTCTAATATGAAACTCCTGGCTAGCTTAAATTGAATACTTAAAAATACTGTTTAGGGTTTCTCTTATTGTTGTGAGATTATACTCGTTAGTCAAAGTTGTTGAGAATCGTCTTATTGAGATTATTTCCTAAATACAAGTGGTGACTATGAATAGGAAATTTTGATTTCAATTCATACATATTTATAAGAAGATCGGTCCTAGCAATGCATCTATTGGCTTGGGACCTAATTATCTTGTTCATTCTTTATTTTTTTCTAGTCCTTCTTGGCTGCCAATACGACGAACTTGAGATTTGAAAGACCGTAGATGAGAGTGTAGCACACTAGCCACCGATTATCTCGTCCAGTATTCCACAGCTTTTTTTCCTTTTTTTTTTTTTGGCTACAATTATTCCGAAACTTGATTATAAGTCTGAATAGAAGTATCAGGCATTTCTTCAATGAAAAGGGAAAAAACAAGAAGAGATAAGGTTTGCAGTCTCGGTCGAGGTTTCTTTTCTTCCACAACGTTGTGTTTTCTTTTCAAGGGTCGATAATGATTTTTGGATCTTTCTTTTTCAAAATGGGACGTGCCAATGTTGAATGAGTAAACTACTGTGCCTGAAAATTATTTACAAATTACACACGTTATTATCCAATTGGAGAATATGTATACACGTTTTCTAACGTTCACTGTAGCAATTAATTTCCTTTTTGACACAATAATAAAAAGAACTAGCTACTCCTGAAAGAGGCAAACTTCTTCATGGTACTGCTGTGGCAGCTTGAAGAAGAACGTTGTGTTCAGTATGACTAACCCACCAACAACGCCCATATCTTTACTCTTCGGGCAGGGGGTGTCTGATGCTCCCAATATTTTTTTCGGTTTTTTTTATGGTTAGATTCTATATAAAACGAGTGACATTTTAATATTATGTGAGTAAAAAATAAAAATTTTTTTTTATAATTTTTCAAAAATTTAACTAGTATATGATGTCGAGTCCCTAACATCACATCGGCGACAGACTCCACCAAATTAGCATGAAAAAATTATATTCAAGTCTTAGATAAAAGCAAATATGAAAAACTAGTTCCATCATACTTCAAAATTACTAACAAGTTCCTAAAATTGTCAATAAAACTTATTGATAATTTTGTAATCTAAAAGGATTATTTTTTCTTTTTTTTTTCTCTTGTTTAGAATTTGAATGTAATTTTTTCAATTATCATTTATGAAGATTTGAAAAACCCTGTCTCCAGCTTTTTCAATGTCTTGATCAAACTCACAAAAATGCAATCTCACCATACAAATGAACACTGAATCCACTTGAAATCCCCAAGTCACATTAAATTTGGATGTTTCTTTCATCCCTTAGTTTCGGGCAGTCATGTATACTTCATCAGGTGCAAAATAATTTTGGTCATCTCTGTAGATTGGCTTTAAACCGAAACCTGCTGAAATACTTGGTGGGTATTCCCTCATCAAGTACGGATTATCCGCGTTCCAAGTCCGCAACATGCCAGTATCGTATCGGACGCAGCTTCTCTCCTCCAATTTTTCCGTCCGCTGCCTTCCTTTTCCTTTAAATTGCGTCTTTTGGCGCAAAACAATGCAGTAAGTTTTTATTTTTTGAAAAACGTTATTCAATATTTTGATTTAATATTTTAGTAGCAGTTAATTTTTTAAAATAATTTTTCAAGATCCTAAAATAATTTTTTAGTATTATTTAGTATTTTGAAGTATTCTGAAAAACATTATGAAATATTTTTTCAGTACCATTCAATTTCTTAAAATATTTTTTCAAGATCCTAAAATAATTTTTTAGTATTATTCAATATCTTAAAGTATTTTTTTTATTGTCAGTCAGTACTCTGAAATATTTTTTGTGCAGCTGAACTAATTTTTAATGCATCTAACATCCTAAAATATTGTACTAAAAATATTTCAAAGTACTGATTGATACTAAAAAATACTTTAGGATACTGGATAATACTGAAAATTATTTTTAGAGAACTGACTGGTACTAAAAAAATACTTCAGAATGTTGAATAGTGGTTTTCAAAATACTAAAAAATTATTTTTAGATCTTGAAAAATATTTTTAAAAAATGACTGATACTAAAAAAAATACATAAGAATGTTGAATAATATTTCTCAAAATAAAATCTTGTTACACTGTTTTGCGCCAAAATGGCGCAGCTTGAAGGAAAAGGAGGGCAGCAGATAGTAAAGGTGGAGGAGAGAAACCGTATCCGTATCAATATTGACTGCATACTGCTGGGCTCCACCCTCTAGAAACATCCCCAGCTCGTACGGGCAGGGCTGCCTGGGCATCCCTCCGGCTTACCTTTCGGGGGCTTCTCAAAATATTTTTTTAATTTTTTTAATGATTATATTCTATATAAAATAGATAACATTTTGATATTTTAGATATAAAAATAATATTTTTAATTTTTTATGATTTTTTAAAAATTTAATACTCTAAAAATATATAATTTTTCTTCCCGTTAAAGCATTAAATCTTAATATAAAAACTCACTTATATTATAAATTGCATCACAAACAAGTTCTGATATTAATAGTGAGATAGAGATAGTATTATCAAACTTGATTTTAGGTTTGACTAGAAGAATCGGGTTTTTCTTTATCAAAAGAAGAGATGAGGCTTTGCAATTTCCACCGAGGCCTCTTTCTTCCCCTTTTCAGGGGTTGGGGGTGACTTTTTGGATATTTTTTATGTTTCCTTTCTCGAATTGCCATTGTTGAATGAGTAAACTGCTATGGCTGAAATTTACAAATTGCACGTTATTATGCAATTGGAGAATGGACTCAGTAAGCTTTTTCCATTTGGACCGTCCAGATGGACGGTTTAGATTTGTTTTTATAAATTGGTTATTTTTAAATAAAAAAATCACTTTTTAAAAAAATATTAGTTAAAAGATTATTTTTATTTTATATTATATACACATTAAAATAATTTTTTAAAAAAAATAAAAAATAAAAAATATTAAATCTAAACCGTCTGAATCCCATCTAAACACTCCGGATAGAAATAACTCTCCTGCTCATTCTTGGCAGGGAGCTCGTTCCATTGGGGAATATGTATACAAGTATACTTCTCAAAATACCCATCTAACGTCACTGTAGCTATAACATTTTTTTAAAATAATAATAATAAAAAGAACTATGTGCCTTGGCCAAAAAAAAAAAAAAAAAAAGAACTATGTGCCGTCCTCTTGAAGGAAGCTAACTTCTCCTTATTGTTTCTTGGTCACAAGGATCGCCTCATCGCTGTAACTGCTGTGGGCAGCTTGAACGTCCGATAACGTTGTCTTCTTCACTATGACTCACCCACCCACAATAGCCATATCTTTCCTTCTATTCTTCCAAGTCCTTTTCACTTATTGCATCACGTCCTACACTCCTGTAGTAAATTTCTTAGTCAACTGCGGTAGCTCCGGCAATTCTCCTTCCTCAGATGGCCGGAACTGGACCGGAGACGTTGAGTCCATACGATTCTCTCTGATTGAATTCTCATCATTAAGTGTCAAGGCGCTTGGCAAAACAATCCCTTACGACACTGCACGCCTCTCTCGCTCCGAATTCTCCTACTTGTTTCCTGTGGAGGCCGATGGCCAAAAGTTTATCCGCCTTTATTTTTACCCATATTCCTACGACCTCAACTTTCTCCGCTTCGACTCTTTCTTCTCCGTCAGAGTTGGATCTCACACTCTTTTAAAAGACTTCAATGCTTCAATCACTGCCGATGACGCTGGCGCAGAAACCATTGTACTAGAGTACTGCGTTGACATTGTTTACGCTGGTGAGGGGCTAATCATAACCTTCACACCCAGTCTATCTCATCCAAACGCCTATGCTTTCATCAATGGGATCGAGGTCGTGTCTATGCCCAACTTTCTTTACTACACAAACCCAGACAACTTGGAGGAGATGATGCTTAATGGTGGAACCCAACAGTACGCGATCAAAAGCAATAGAGCTCTGGAGACAATGTACAGAATCAATGTTGGCGGAAGTCAGATCCCTCCCGAAAAAGACACAGGCATGTTTCGAAGTTGGGACCAAGATAATGCCTACTTGGAGAGTGGGGAGCGCTCACTGAGTCTTTCAAGAGCTTTTGGTGTAAACCTGACCTACAGAGATGATCAAAAATATTTTGCACCTGATGATGTATATAAGACTGCTCGGAACCGCGGGATGAAGGAAAAATCCAAATTTAATGTCACTTGGGAATTTGAAGTGGATTCGGTGTTTTATTACATGGTGAGATTGCATTTTTGTGAGTTTGATGAAAATGTTGAAGAAGTTGGAGACAGAGTTTTTCAAATCTTTATAAATGATGCTTTGGTGGAGTTTGACGCCGATGTGATGTTGTGGACTCAGAATCAGATACGAGTTCCTGTCCATAGGGACTATGCAGTGTCGATGCCGATCAGTGGAAGCTTCAAGAAGCTCAATCTTTCAATTAAGTTGCAACCACACCAAAATGCAAGAAGTAGTTACAGAGATGTGTTATTGAATGGTATTGAAATTTTCAAAATAAAGGACTTCGGAAACAACCTCGGAGGCCCGAATCCCCCCGATCCCGATCAACCTTCTTCTCCCTCACTGCTTCCAAAGGCATCTAGAATGAGGGTAATTTCCATTGTTGCGGGGTCAACTTCCGGCTTCATTTTGATATCTCTCATCGCTTTGCTGACTTATTGTCGATTGTCTAGAGCTGCAATAAATGAAGAAGGGAATTCACAGCGGGGATCAAAATCGGTAACCACATCAGAAACAAACAAATCCTCACTGTTACCATCCGATTTGTGTCGTTGCTTTTCAATAAACGAGGTAAGAGCAGCCACTAATAATTTCGATGATGGTTTAATTATCGGTGTTGGAGGGTTTGGCAATGTCTATAAAGGCCACATTGACCATTGTTCAGTTCTTGTGGCAATCAAACGCCTAAAAAAAGGTTCACAACAAGGGGTCAAAGAGTTCCAAACTGAGATTGAAATGCTCTCTCAACTTCGTCACCATCATTTGGTATCTCTCATTGGTTATTGCAACGATGACAACGAGATGATCCTTGTATACGAGTTCATGGCCAGTGGGACCTTTCGTGACCATCTTTACGATTCTCAAAATCAACCACTTACTTGGAATCAAAGGTTGGAAATTGCCCTAGGTGCTGCGCGAGGACTGCATTACCTACATACAGGGGCAAAGCATGCAATCATTCATCGTGACGTCAAGTCGACAAACATATTAATAGATGAAAAATGGATGGCCAAGATTTCAGATTTCGGATTATCCAAAATAGGACCTGCGGGTATTACAAGATCTAACATCAACATAAGCACCTTAGTGAAAGGAAGCATTGGATATTTGGATCCAGAATACTACACATTACAAATATTGACAGATAAGTCGGACGTATACTCATTTGGAGTTGTCTTGCTAGAGGCATTATGTGGGAGGCCTCCTATTCTTCGAACAGTGGAGAGGGAACGACAAAACCTTGTAGAATGGTTCCGAAGATGTGCTGATGAGAATGAGATTTACGAAACTGTGGATCCAATCTTGAGGGAAAGTATGATGCCAGAGTGCTTAGAGGTATATACTGAGATTGCATTGCAATGCTTGGCGAATAATGGGAACGAACGGCCATCCATGGGTGATGTAATGCTGGGCTTAGAATCTTTGTTGGAGATGCCGATCAAAGTAGAGAAGACAACGCTTGGTGGGACCCTAAATGAGGAAATAACAGTTGAAGGAGAGGATAAGGAATCAGGATTGAATGGGTGATGGACTTACGTGTTGATCACTTTGTTATCGTGTCTGATGCTTCACAACGTTGCGTGGACCACTTTTTTTTTTTTTTGGTACAGTGCGTGTGCCACTTTGTGTCATTGACGAATAATTTCAGAATTATTAATTGCTATAAATTTTTTCCCTTTTTTCCGAGATATTCCAATGCTATTGCATCTTCGAAGCAAGTTGCAAAGCCTACAAGTTAAACACATGGTGCTTTGTGTGCTTTTATAATTAGGTTTTATATATTGAAATAATCAACTGCCCCTTCTGGTCCAACTATAAAGTAGGTTTTACATTAAGAATTGAAGCGACTAATGAATAAAATTGAAAGGCTAAAATGTAATTTTGGTTCTTGAAGTTTACGTGAGGTATCATTTTAGTCCCTTAAATTTATAAAGTATATTTTTAATTCTTAAAAATTAACATGGTCAATGTTACATACTCACAGAAAATGCTAACTAAGTAAAGTTAAGTGATAACTGTGTAATACTGACGAAACAAGTTTAATTTTTTAAATGAAAAATATTTAATGAGAAATAAAAAAAAATACCTAATTTAATTTTAATCTTAATTATCACTCTGAATTTTTGTTGTTAAAAAAAAAAAAAGCAACCCCCAGTTTGACCCCGTCACCCCTCATGATTTTAATAAAAAATGTGCTTATATAATTTTGGTTGTTTTGAGCGCATTTGTAACATCCCAAAATGAGTTTGTAGCAAACCTAGTTTGCCCTCGACACCCCTCATGATTTTAAAACACATTGAGATAAGAGGTATCTAAACATTTATAAGACATCTTTTATCTGTGGGATCAACCATGTGATTAAAAGCCTCATGCTCTATCACTTAACTACTCGCTTATGGAGTTACATATAGCTAAGATCAAAGTCTTAAGAATAACATTTCAAAACATATACTCTAGAAATCATTGGAAACATACAGGTAGGGTAGAGAACTATAACTATTAATTTTGTCTGAAGATTTAGAGTGATAAGAGAAGAATGATTTGTTATTCTTGAGGATAGTTCTTCTGGGTATGTGTGTGTATGGGAGAGGAAAGATTACTTACGAATATTTATGATCTAGATTTAAATTATTGTTCTTCAATATATTTTTTTATGAGGATTCAAATGATTAAAAAGTGGGAAAAGTCTAGAAACACGAGATTATGTTGGATTTTTAAATTTTAATGTTTTGGCCTTCTTTTTTTTTTTTTTTAATCTGGCCTCCTTTATTTTTTTACCGTACATGAATATTTAAACCCATCGTCCTTTATTTTATTTATGAATTATTTTGAATTTTATTTACAAAAAATGGAGTATTTGGGTGGAACCACCATATTGTTTTTTTTTTTGGTAACTAGATCATCAGAATTTTAAATTTTAAATATCTTATAATGTATTAAAGATTTTATATTTTGTATTTAATCTAACTATCTCATTTATCTTTCTCGATTTGGATTTTATATTTTGTATTTACTCTAAATATCTCATGAATTGTTATTCTTGAGGATAATTCTTGTGGTTATATATGTGTGTGGAAGCGGAAAAATCACTTATGAATATTTATGATCTGGATTTAAGTTATTCATCTTCAATATGTTTTTTATCGGAATTCAAATTTATCAAAAAGTGGGAAATGTCTAGAAGCACGTGATTATGTTGGATTTTTAATTTTTAATGTTTTGGCCTCCGTGCTTGGAAAAATTGTGAAAAAATCCCTCATTGGCAACTTATTTGTCAAATGGGACCTTCGCGTGCAGATTATCTTCCACGTATGCAGAATATCTTCCCTGGTGTGCAGATTATCTTCCCTGTGTGCAAAATTCTTCCCTATGCGTGTGCAAAAATCTTCCCTACGTGTACAGATATCTTCCCTCCGTGTGCAGATATCTTCCCAGGTCCCATTTAGCAAATAACTTGTCAATAAGGTCTTTTTTAGCAATTCTCCCTCCGTGCTTTTTGTTTTTTGGAAATCTGGCCTCCTTAATGTTTTTTACCATACATGAAATTTTTAACCCCATCATCCCTCATTTTATTTATGAATTATTTTGAATTTTATTTATGAAAAATGTAGTATTTGGGTGGATGGCCGCCATATTGTTTTTTTTAGCAGGTCATCAGAATTTTAAATTTTAAATATCGTATAATGTATTAAAGATTTTATATTTTGTACTTACTCTAACTATCTCATATTTGTTTCTCGATTTGGATTTCTCTCCCGTGCCCACACGGGTCAAAACTCAAAATTGGGGATGATGATGACTCAGCGGACTAACCATGACGACAAGCTATAGTCTTGTGTTCCAGAGGGCTGCCCCAACCGCGGGGAGAATATCGTCGATGCCGTCCCTACCGCCACCATCGATTTGGTCTGGTAACGTTATTGTGATCTCCTACATGACGTTGCCGAGATTGATGCCGGTGAGGGTCCCGATTTCCGCCTTCCCTGACTTCCCCTCTGATGCTGAGCTCTCCTCCTCTGATTGGAACTCTGATAATCAAATGTCGTTTAAATCGAAGCCGCCTAAGAATGCTAACATTGACAAAAAGAAGGGCATGCCCTGGACTGAGGAAGAACGTGGGTATATTGGTCCAAAATTCTCCAATTCAATTGGATTTTGGTTTTGTTCTTTTTCCTATTTCTTTTAACTGTGCTTGATTTTAGGGATTTCTTTTATAATCATCAATATATCATCAAATATTGTTCCACTTAAGCTAATCCTAGGCTGTGGCTCATCGTAGGCTCCAGACTACTTTCACTGTTCATAAGCCATTTAGGTCATGCATCGGGCTCCTTGGAAGCCATATAAAGGGAAAAAACTCCTTTTGGAGCGGGAAGTTCAAATTTTGAATTCATACCAAACTTCCCGCTAGAAAATTCTTTTCCAAATACCAACAAACAGGAATAGTTCCCATTCTTTTGGATATAACCTACTCCTTCACGGCAGTGCGGGTCTAGAGTCGTCTTCCATGTTACTAGTGTTGCTTCTTGGCATGATCTCTTTGAGTTGCTTCTTGGCATGATTCCTCTGCTTATCCCTACTCACATGATCTCCTTGAGGTTTGACAGTTCCACTATTTTTGAGAGTTCAATCGACCATTTTCTCTTAGTTATTTCACTTCTTATTTTTGCCAAACCATTAATGGCACATACTTGTTGGATGTGGGTGGGAAATATGTCCCACATCGCTGAATTTGTAAGGGAGGAGGCGCTCCTTATGCTATAAAAGGAGCTCCCCTCCTTCCCTTTCTCTTCACCCCTCAACTTGTCTACTTCCTTCGATAAGGCATTTTGTATCTCCTTTTCTCTTATAGTTATTCACTTGTAAATTATTTAGAGTGAAATTATATTCTGGTATTTCCCTTATTATTGTCTTATTTATTATTTATTAGTTGTTATTGGATATAGTAGTTGTGATTTATTATATTATTAAATTACGCCTAGAGACTTTGTTTATAGTTTGTGATTTTTTAGTATAATCTGTTACACTCTATATATCCCGCTTTCGCAACAATTGGTATCAGAGCCAAAGTTCTGTTTGAGTATGCTCTGTGGTTACAGTGTAATCTGAACTTGCACATCAGAAAAGAATTACTTTGGGCTTTTGTATTGACAGCTATTAAATAGTATCTGGAGCAGAAATGGCGGACAAGAAGATTGAAGGATCCACATCAAATGTTGACAACTCGTCGTTGACATCTTCACTTATGACAAGAATTGTGTCAAATGCGAAGGTTGCAGTTGAAATATTTGACGGATCTAGACATTTTGGGATGTGGCAGAGCAAAGTTTTTGTCTTTTTGATGTCCTTTTGCAACAAGCACTAGACTTTGCTATTGAAGAGAGAAAACCAGATAGCAAGGGAGAGGAAGATTGGAGGAGGATCAATCGTGTTGCTAGTGGTACCATTCGATCGTTCCTTTTACGAGAATAGAAGTATCCACACACAAAGAAAACTTCTGGATATAGACTGTGGAAGGCACTGGAGCACAAATTTTTGAAGAAAAGCACTCAGAATAAACTTCATATGAAGAAAAGACTGTTTCGCGTCACCTATGTACTTGGTACCACAATGAATGATCATATTACCAGCTTCAATAAGTTGGTAACAGATTTGCAGAATTTGGACGTGACCTTTGAAGATGAAGATCTGGCTTTGATGTTGTTGGGATCACTTCCTGATGAGTACGAGCACCTGGAGACTACTCTACTTCATGGCAAAAAGGAAGTATCTCTTAGAGACGTTTGTTCTGTGCTATACAGCTATGAACAAAGAAAGAAAGAGAAACAAAGAGGCGGAGAAGCAGAGGCACTAGTCACAAGAGGACGTACTGAAAATCAGTCGAGATCAAGGAAAGGGAAATCCAAATCGAGGTCCAGACCTAGTAAAGATAAATGTGCCTTTTGTCAAGAAAAGGGCCACTGGAAGAAGGATTGTCAAAAATTGAAGAACAAATCCAAACACAACAATGGGAAGGCTGCTATGGATTCAAATGTAGCTGACTATGATGATGAAAATTCAGATTTTTCATCTACAACGATATCATCAAAATTGTCAGGCGTATGGTTGTTAGACTCAGCTTGCAGCCATCATATGTGTTCCAATCGAGACTAGTTTACAGATTTCCAAGAAGGAGCATGTGGAGTTGTCCACATAGCAGACAATACTTTACTTACCGCATATGGCATTGGTTCAATTCGATTGAGGAACCATGATGGATTGATCAGAACATTAACAAATGTTCAATATGTACCGGATTTGAAGAAAAATCTCATTTTTGTGGGAACTCTGGACTCAAAGGGATTCAAAATCACCATAGAAAGTGGAGTAATTAAGATACTTTTCGGTGCACTGGTGGTAATGAAGGGTATACAAAAGAACAATAACACGTACCACTATCAAGGTAGTACGGTTATTAGAACAACAGCAGTGACATCCAGTGATGAGAGGGAAGTAGAAGCAATGAGGTTGTGGCATATGTGCTTGGGACATGCTGAAGGTAAATCCTTAAAAACTCTATCAGATCAAGGGTTGTTAAAAGGATTAAAGCATTGCAGTTTGGATTTTTGTGAGCACTCTGTAAAGGGGAAGCATACAAGGGTTAAGTTCAAAACAACTATCTATAATACAAAAGGTATTTTGGATTATGTTCACTCTGATGTTTGGGGTCCTTCCAAAACACCGTCATTGGGAAGAAAATGTTATTTTGTAACTTTTGTTGATGATTTTTCCCGAAGAGTCTGGGTGTATACAATGAAGACCAAGGATGAAGTGTCGGGAATCTTTCTTAAATGGAAGGCGATGATAGAAACACAAACCAACAGGAGGATTAAATGTCTTTGTACAGATAACGGAGGAGAATACAGGAATGTTCCTTTCCAGAAGATTTGTGAGCAAGATGGCATCGTCAGACAGTTCACCGTCAGGCATACACCACAACAGAATGGAGTGGCAGAATGCATGAATTGGACTTTACTGGAGAAGGTTCGGTGTATGTTGTCCAATGCTGGCTTAGGCAAAGAATTTTGGGCTGAGACAATTACATATGCAAGCCACCTCATTAATCGTTTACCATCTTCTGCTATTGGTGGTAAGACACCATTGGAACAGTGGTATGAAAAACCTGCTACAGATTATGATTCTTTACATGTATTTGGCTCAACTGCATACTACCATGTGAAAGAATCAAAATTGGATCCGAGAGCAAAGAAAGCCATTTGTTTGGGAATCACTTCTGGAGTCAAAGGATATCGTTTATGGTGTCCAGAGACAAAGAAGATTGTATTCAGCAGGGTTGTTACCTTTGATGAATCTGCCATAGTAAGAAAGGTAGCAGTTGAAGATACCAAGCAAGGTGATGGTATTTCAAAGCAGGTGGAGTTTGAAGGAAAGTTGATTTTCCTAGTACAAGGTGCAGACGGGGAAACAAAAGAAGACTTTCCTGTAGCAGATGAAGAGCTAGTTGAAAGGGAGGTTTCAACTCATAAACCTCAACAGCAACGTGAATCAATAGCAACCAGCAAGCCAAAACGAATAATAAGAAAGCCTACTCGTTTTAAGGACATGGTGGCTTGTGCAACCTCAATTGTAGCTGATGATATTCCTTTATCTTACAAGTGGGTTATCCAAAGCTCAGAGAAGGATAAGTAGAGGAATGCCATGGATGAAGAAATGTAGTCCCTTCATCAGAACGGTACGTAGAAATTGGCCAAACTCCCGAAGGGTAAGAAGGCAATTGGTTGCAAATGGGTATATGCAAAGAAAGAAGGATTTCCTAACCAAGTTGATGTACGCTACAAAGCAAGATTGGCAGCTAAAGGCTATGCTCAGAAGGAGGGAATTGATTACAATGAGGTATTTTCTCCAGTTGTGAAACATTCCTCCATTAGAATTGTATTGGCTTTGGTAGCATAGTTGGATTTAGAACTAGTTCAAATGGATGTTAAAACTGCATTTCTAAATGGAGATTTGGAAGAGGAAATCTACATGACTCAGCCAGAAGGATTCAAAGTTGCTAGAAAGGAGAATATGGTGTGCAAACTTGAAAAATCGTCATACGGATTGAAACAATCTTCAAGACAATGGTATAAACAATTTGACAAGTTTATGTTGCGGCATAAGTACAAAAAAAGTAGATACAATCATTGTGTTTATTTGTGAAAGCTTGAAAATGGATCCTTTATATATCTCCTCTTATATGTTAATGATATGTTGATAGCTTCAAAAAATCAAGCAGAAATTGAGAAGCTGAAGGTTCAACTAAAAGGGGAATTTGAGATGAAGGACTTAGGATAGGCAAAGAAGATTCTCGACATGGAGATAACAAGAGATAGACAATCAAAGAAACTTATTTTATCTCATAAGGAGTATTTAAAGAGAGTGCTAAATCTATTTGGTATGGATGAGAGAATGAAGCCAGTTAGCACTCCACTTGCCCCTCATTTTAAGCTTAATGCTGATATGTCGCCAAAGGATGAAGATGAACGAGAGTATATGTCAAGGGTACCATATGCAAATGCTGTTGGTAGCTTGATGTACACAATGGTTTGTACGAGACCTGACATTTCACAAGCTGTTGGAATTGTGAGTAGGTATATGCATGATCCAGGAAAGGAGCATTGGCAAGCTGTGAAATGGATTCTACGTTATATATGTAATACTGTGGATGTTGGATTGTTCTTTCAGCAGGAAGATGATCAATCTTTAGTTGGGTATTGTGACTCAGATTTTGCAGGTGATTTGGACAAATGAAGATCAACTACTGGTTATGTGTTTACTCTTGCAAAGGCACCAATTAGTTGGAAGTCGACTTTGCAATCAACAGTTGCTTTGTCTACCACAGAGGCAGAGTACATGGCAATTACAGAGGCTGTGAAAGAGGCAATTTGGCTTCAAGGATTTCTTGGAGAACTTGGTATTAGTCAAGAAGACATCATAGTATTTTGTGATAGCCAAAGTGCTATTCAATTAGCAAAGAACCAAGTTTACCATGCAAGGACGAAGCACATTGATGTTCGATATCACGTCATACAAGAAATTTTAGAAGAAGGTGGAGTCATGATACAGAAGATACGGACAAGTGAGAATCATGCTGATATGCTGACAAAGGTGGTGACTTCTGTCAAATTTCAACATTGTTTGGATCTAATCAACATTGTTGAACATTGATTGTTGAATTGTAAATAGAATTTGTAATTAAGAGAATTACGAATGTGGGAATTTTTCCAAGGTGGAGATTTGTTGGATGTGGGTAGGAAATATGTCCCATATCACTAAATTTGCAAGGGAGGAGGCGCTCCTTATGCTATAAAAAGGAGCTCCCCTCCTTCCCTTTGTCTTCACCCCTCAACTTGCATACTTTCTTCTATAAGGCATTTTGTATCTCCTCTTCTCTTATAGTATTTCACTTGTAAATTATTTAGAGTGAAATTAGATTCTGGTATTTCCCTTATTATTGTCTTATTTATTATTTATTAGCTGTTATTGGATATAGTAGTTGTGATTTATTATATTATTAAATTACGTCTATAGACTTTGTTTCTAGTGTGTGATTTTTTAGTATAATCTGTTACGCTCTATATATCCCGCTTTCGCAATAATGTATACTCACTTGGTTCCTCCATAGGTATTTATTGTTTGCAACAAGGGATTGATGCATTCATTCTTGCCTCAATCACCTACCACACCATCAATGCACCCGTACAGGTTTTTATGTGTGTATGCTTCATTTAATGTGAAACCATTTGCAGTTGTAAACACAAAGCCCATGAGGTAAGGCCATGTTTGGTATGATGGAATTAGGAGTGATGGAAATAGAATTGAGGATCAATTCCATCATGATGCTTGTTTGGTATGATGGAATTGGAAAATTTTTCAATTCCATGTGGAAGCCAAATAGGCTCAATTCCACCCAATCAATTCCATCAAAATACCTAAGATTTACAATTCCATGTGAACATTTCTATCTATTACCCTCCACTACCTTCAAAAAAAATAAAAAATAAAAAATTGAAGGACATTTTGGTATTTTTATACAAAAATTAGATCTCATTTCTATGACATACCAAACATACTTTTAGTCCCCATTTCCATATCCATATCCATATCCATTTCCATCAAAATCAATTACAGCGTACCAAACGGGCGATAAATATCTAATTCTCCCGTTTTTGGGGAGATTTTGCCAAATAGTGTTAAGAACCGGTTTATGGTGAGATTTTTCAGAGGAAAGTGTTGTTGTACGGCGGGTTTCTCTGTTAAGGGAGGTGGACAATGTGTGTATGATCAGTAACATCTGTAGTTCATCCCTGAATCTGTGGTGATGGAGTGTGAAGAAGATTTACCTCCAAGATGTTTGAAGCTCAAGATTGTCTCTGATATTGCTTGGGGTCTGATGGAGGAGCGAAGGTTTTTCGGTAAAGAAGTTTCATGACCTTCACTTTTAGCATCTTCATTTGTCTATTCAAGTTTCACGAGCTGTCTTTTAATGGCAGATGTTTGCAGCTTTGTCCGACATGTAGACACTCTCCGTTTGACCGAGTTCAGGGGCTTCCCTGTGAAGGAGTTAACCCACATACTTGAGACTTGCAAAAAGGAATCTCCTTGATACTCATATTGTTTTGATTCAGTTTTTGCGATCGCCTCCTCTTATTGCTTATTGTTTGCCCATCACATTTTTGTATACTTAGGGCTAAAGATCATGTTGAACCTTCGTGGTTCTTGGGTTGAAAATGTCCAGTCGGAAACGGTTGTGGGATGACTGTAATACTTAATTAAGTCTAACTTCACTTCCTTGTATTATATTTGCATGACTGGAATGTTCTTCATATGTACTAACGTTTAACAACGTTACATGGTTTTTCCAGGGTTCACTTTCTTATTATCACAACCTCCTTGTCTTTATTTTCTTAATATTTCATAGAAAGGAATTATGATCTTTCTAGTGAGTTTGCAGGGGTATGTGATGTACCATGATGACATTGGTGAAGGATGTGCAGCAAATGAAGTGTTCCAGAGATTTGTTGGGGGAAGAATTAGGCCTTACGAGATTTGCAGCCTTTTTCCATTTTCCTTTGGTTTGATGTATCCATATCTTTGTAATGCTTTAACTGAAAACTGTTGATATACCAAGACTCATTTTTGTTTATTCTTTATGTGGTCAACTTTTGTCTCATCCTTTATGTCTCTCATGTTTAATAAATGAGATGTGGTGGTATTTTACAACATGATACCTTCTGCTGCATTTACTTTACAGAATTTACAGTTATTATCATTATAATCATATTCGAAACACGCAGAAAAAGGTAAAAATATATACCTTGGAACTTTTTCAAGGCATATATATATGACTCACTTTAGATCAGAACCCACACGCATGAGGGGAGTACGGATTTTATCCATGCATATGAGTCATCAATGAGTCCACACAGCTTTCGTGCACATGTATGTCCATAGTATCTCTACCCTTATGATAAAGACAAGAAGAAAGAAACCTCCATGAAAGAAGTAGAGAAACAACAGAAGTTTTAATTATCCAATGCATAAGACTCATAGTTGAACCACTTTTGTGAGTAATTTTCTATTGATAGGAAAGTTAGATAAATTACCTTTCTTGCATGTCAATATTATTAGATTACTGAATCATACTCAAGCATGCTGTTGATAAATTTATTATTGGTATTTTCTGCTAGCAACCAAACAAGTTCCAAATGATAAAGCAATTTTTTTGTCTTCTCTCTCCTTTTTATTTTGGTTCGTGGGATGTTATGATCCATAACTCTAATGTGTTTTCATGCCACCATACGATTAGGGTGAATAACAAGGTTTTGGACTTTTAGACAGAATATTAGGTGTTTGTAAAGCTATACTTAAAAGAGCAAATTCCAGTGGTAGATTAAATTATGAAGAGATAGAATAACGAGTTATAAATCTATTACTTTTTTTTACTAGCACTATAAATTTATTTTGGAGAATAGAAAAATAATTATAAATATATTTCTAATTTACTGTATTGCGTAACAAGAATGATATAGAATATTGAGCTTTATATATCCTAACTCTTCTGCCTACTTAGGGAGCTTTGACGTTAGTTATATTAACTTGGTAGAATTTCTGTTAAAAAAAAATATTAACTTGGTAGAATAAAACCAAATGGGCATTTATTGGATTGAAAGTTACTCAGAAAACAAATTGTCATATAAGGAGTGAATTTCTATTGTTGATGGTGATATTAATGATGGTGCTTTGAAAAATGCATGTTTCATCAAATTTTAACTTATCACGTAAGGAGAAGCACATAAGGATGTATTGTTGTGATGTCGTGATTTCATGACATATCTTTAATTAGGAGATATTTTTGTGTGGAAGTTGAGTTGTCTTTTATTGGACTTAAATGAAATGATTCTAAATTTATAAGTGCAAGGAAGCACATAAACATTGTTTTACTATCTATACAAAGAGATAATTAAAAATTTTGATGTATTATTCTATTGAGTTGTACTAATTTAAAATTTCATAAATAATTTGTTTTATTTTGATTTAACCCGAGGTGACTAAATGCTATAAATCATGTAGTTACACTTGGATCAGCCAATGAGGATGATTTTGTTATACTGTCTCTGGCCCTAAATATAATATCTCTTTATCTAATTTGGGGAGATCAAGGAAACAAAAAAAATACTTAATTACAACACACACACACACACAGTTGTGCTCATGAGAAATCAACAACGAGCAGCCTTCAAGAAGTTATCATATATATGGGCTTCATGCTGGCACTTGAAAGGCTTGGTAGTGCTATTTGCATTGGGAGTTGGCGTTTTCTTATTAGATTATCTTAAAGAGTCATAATGTGAAGGGATATTTAGGATGAAGAATGTCATTTGTTAGAATTTTGTTTTACTGATTCTTGAACAGTGACGACACAGTATTATATGGCACTCAAGGATGAATTTATATATAGAAGAATTTGTACAGCACATAGTTGCAAATATTGTGCCCAAGTTTTCTCTTTCACTGAAAGCGTTTGACATGCACGTAGGGATGTTCTGTTTTTATTCTTGTTCTTAATTAGTTGAAAGTTTGAAACACACAAAATATTTACCCTTTTATTAACTTGTGCACAAGTTTATCATCTCTCCATCAGAACTCCACAACACATGGGTGATAAGAAAGCTGAGTAGGAGGTTTGAAGCTTGAGCTATATTTTGACTTGATTAACTATAAAATTAATTGTTATTAAAAAAACAAATTCCAATGGTTGTTGTTTGGTTTGGCATTGGCAGGTCACTAGATGGTTGCAGTTATTTTGATTCATGATATCAAATCTCACTTCATTGCAAAGACTTGGAACTCATCCAATGCTCTAACTTGGCCTCTCCTCTTCCATAATCAATCAACAGTTTCACATCATTAAAGAAGCTTAGACTCTTCAAGTGCTCTGTTTTTACATCACAAGGAATCTGATATATATTACTCCATGCACCTACGAGCTTCAAAATTGGTTCACATTCTAAATGTTCTTCTGGAATAAAGAATTATTAGTGTCTTGTTACCTTCACTTCGAGGTCCTTTATTATTATTAGAATTAAAAGGAATGTAATAAAGAATGGGGAAATTCACAATTTGGTTCTCATAGTTCACACAAACTTTAGATCTAGCCTTGAGGTTTTTTGTTTGATGCTTCAAGACACCTTCAAATATGGTGTTGGAAAATCAGACGTTGATTACTTGATGTTGTTTTATAGCATAGCATAGGATCTTGTACATTGAAGTCATCTGAGATATTTATTTTTCCTGTTTTCAAAATACTTTGTTTATCAATAAACTGTTGGCTACTGAATTGAGGTTCAGAACACGCAAACAAACCAACTCCAAAAAATTAATCTACGTTGTTTTTGGGAAGGTATAGTTACGACTTCTATAGAACTGGCCTTTTAATTTCCTTGTAAATAAAGTTGTTTTACAATGCAAGTAATTAATCAATTAACTGTCTGCTTTCCAATAATATTCTCAAATGAACAGAAAAAATATTTTTGGATGCTAGATATACTATAAATATATTGAGACTTGAGACACCTGATGCCAAAAATATTTTAGGGAGCAACATTTTCTTTAATCCAAATTAAAATATAAAATAAATTAAAAAAATGGGTTGCCTTATGCCAAAATTGAGGGATGAGCATGCCGTGCTCATAAATGTGATGAGCAGGGCATGTGGACCCTATGTATAAGGCAGCTCATTAAGATTTTAAAATGAATATATAATTTAGCCCTTCACTTATATTAATGTTAAAAAAAATTTTATTTAGTATTATATATATTAAATAGAGGTAGAGTTGAAAATTTATTGAATTTTATAACAAAATTAATGAGATTTAATGTTTTCCTTAGTATGAATAAAAAATATTGAAAGTATCTTATAATATAAACAGGAGAATAGAAGTACCTTGTACGCGATAAAAAATAGAATTAATTTAATTAAAGCTACTGGCTGTATTTCGTCTCGTTGTTAATGTTGTTATGGTCTGTCCTAAGTGTTTCTTTTGGGTTTTCTTTTTAATAACCTTTGGGTTTTTAGAACTAAGTTGAATTCGGGAATCTGACACGAAGAGAAGCGCTTGGTTACAATTGCAAAATAGATGAACTATTAGCGTACTTTAGTTCTTGTTCTGAAGTTTTATACAATTTGTTTCTAGTTGTTTATCTGACACAACCTAACTTGTCTTCCATGGTAACTGTCTTGGTAATAAACAATTTGTTATTTATAAGTTTGTCAGTCATTATAAGACTCCTGAGAGTTCACAAATTCTAGTTGCAGGCTTTCTTGAGAGTTTTAAGTTTTAAATTTATAATAAGATATCCTTCGACGAGTACCGAGATTGATTTTTTGGCCCTTATATGTATGATGATTGGGGCATATGAGTGAATGGAGAGGGGTTTGGGGGAGGGGGAAAGAAAAGGATGGCAGATTTGGGGAGAGAAACGAGGGAGGGAGGTCAGAGTAGTTTTATTCCTGAAGGTTGGGGAAAGAAAGTAACCCACAAAGTGTTGTGCTTTAATGATAAGATCATAAGAACCAAATGCTTAGGGAAGAATTTAGAAGAAGAGAAATTGTTTTATTAGAAGAAGTGCAATAATCATGAACACCTGCAACTCCAACTAACCAAAATGATAAAGGCTATTAGAAAGGGTTGAGCAAGCCAAGAATCTTGCTCTTCCAAATCTTATAGCCAAGGATGATCTTTATAATACAAATCAAATAATAATAGTAAAACAAATGGCATTGGCAAAATAAATAATCACAATGCTAACATGAAATGATGTCTATCTCTCCACTGTCCCCATGTTTCCCATTCTGTAATAACTGCCCAGGCTGCATATTCTGCTCACAACTTTCCTCCCCTAGTTGTCATTAGTGGAGTACAGTCACTTGGTGCTTTATCACAATTTGTCTTTGATAGTCTGTCTTCTAATCTGGATCAATTTAGTGATTTTTTATGCTTTTCTTGTGATGTACAGACTTCAGTTTGGATGATGTTAAAGTTCATAAACAGAGGGAGAACTATCTTGGTCACAGTATCAAGGCCCCTGTTGGCAGAAGGCAGAAAGGTAAAATTGATTATTCTTTCAGGTTTTAAATTTCACGAAGAATTCTGTATATCAATATACATATGTATATGCATGTTCTTGGATAATTGCTTAGTTTCAAGGGCATGCATGTATTGCTGTTATTGCCTTAAGGTGGTCCTTTCATGACACACAACCCTCTATTTCCTGCTCATTTTGGAACTTCTATTTCCATTGTGTATATTGTAATATCCCGAATTTTGAGACTTGAGCTTAGAGAATAAGCCTGAGATTAGTGGATTACTAAGCCCCAGTTTAGCAAGATCCCAAATTGTGATTAAGGGTTAATGACTCCAAAAGTGGATGTCATTAGTGATAAATGGACCTTTTTGGAGATTATGGTGTGATTTGGCACCCGATGTGATTCGTATGTGTTCTGAGCAACGCCGAAACCCTGTATTTGAGTTCAATTGTGGATTAACGTCCAAATTGACTTAGAATAGAGGGAATAATTGAATGGGGTATTGTGATGGAAATGGTGTCATGTTGTGGTATTTAATGATTGGAATTGATTTAAATTGGATTGGACACATTGGTTGCAAAAAATTGGAAATGCTGTCCAGTGTGAATTTTGTCTGGGCAGTTTTCTCGTGTGGACGATTTTACTAGGCAAATGATATCAGAAAATTATGAAACTTTCCAGTCTTAAATTTCACATCCCAAGCTTCAAAATGGACATATAATTTGTGCCATTTCATGTTGGGAACTAGGAGATATGACTGTCCAAAGTTTGAGATCGAAAATGGACTCTGTTTTGGGGCAGTGATGACATTTGTGTAATTCTGGAATTTTGTGGTGATTTCTAGTATTGGTAAATATTTTTCCTATAAAGAGGACTTAAATACCTTTCATTTGACTTTGGAATCACCTCATTTAAATTTTTCTAGAATTAGTTATGATTTTTCAAAGTTTGGGCAGAAAATCTGCCAGAAAATCCGAAAATGCCAATTTTGGGAATTATGACATCATCTCAATAAAAGTTGACATCAGCATGGAATTACATATTTTCTCATCTTCTCCAGCTCTCATTTCGTGCTGAACCAGCTGAAAATAGTGAGAGAAAGTTGAGAGCTCTTAGAGAGAGAAAGAGGAGAAATCTCACAAGGTAAGCCGATTTCTCCGACGATCTAGCTCCTAACGCGTATAACTCCGATCCTAAGCTACTCCTTCATGTTCTTTAAGGTTTGGAAGCTCTTCCTTTGGTGTTAAAACAGCTAGGGTTTCAGCCAAGACAAGGAAAAGCTAGTGGGAGCTTGAGGTAACTTTCAAACTCTTGTGTATTGACTATTCTGGCTGTTGTGGACAATTTAATTGGTGAAATTTCGCCGGATTGTCATTGGTTGCAAAAATGGAAAATGGGTGTGTGAGGCTGTTATGCTGCCCAAATTGGTACTAAATGGTAGTTGTAACCTAATGGAATAGTCAATAAAGTGGTTAGGAGTAGAAAGGAACGCGTTTACGGAGCCGAAACCGAAAAACCCCAATTTTTCCCGGGGAATTGAGAATTTCGGCCAAGCCTGGTTTGGAGGGGTTAGAGATGGATTTTCAATGATTTGATGATTCCATTGAGTTCAGGAGCGAAAATTAGGTGGGGTTACAGTTGGTCACTTTTTCGGAAAAGGCCGAAAAAGCATAATTACGAAAACGCCCTTGAAACCCTTAAATTGGGGCTGCCAAGGGTAAATTTGTAAATTGAAATTGAATTTGATAATTCCGAGTCCGGAAATGGATTCCTTGGGCGAAAATATGTCAGAATAGCCCATGTCAAAATTTCGGGAAAAGTACAGCCGGACAGGGTACGGCGGGGCCGGGCTGGGGTCCCGGGGGTATTTTGGTAAATTTTCAATATAGCCTCATATAACCCCCAGAAACACTATGGAAGTCTCTAAATAGTACATTTGACATTGTAGGATCGAATGTGAAGCCCCGAGTTGCTGGCACGTAAATCGAGGAGAAAAGATTGGAGGTAGGGAACTTATCTCTCCTGCATGCTCTGATAACTGTATTAATGTGTTGATACATGTTATTGCTTGGCTTGATTATGTGGAACATGTATGAATGATTTGAAGCTATGTTTCAATATATGCTATGGCCATATGTGTATCGTTCGAAGCATTGAGCTTATAGATTTGTCATTGTATGTGTGCATGAGTTATGTGATGCAAGCATGTCATGCATTAAACACTTATCTTGCCTGCATATTGATAATATTTCCCTACTGAGATTCTCTCGAATCTCACCCTCCCCTACCAACAATTTAGACAGGGCAAGTGGCTCGTGGAGGGAGCGGCTAGGACTCCTTCGAGATGAGAGTTGGTAGTTGGTTATCAATGAGCTGTGAAGACTGTATATGATTCCGTTGAATATATGGTTATGAATTTGAGATGAGATTGTGTAATCCCCATTTGAAGAATTGTAATGGGCAATCGTGCCGTGTATATCTTTAGCGAAGGTATGTACCCGAGATTTCCGGGATGATTATGTTGTGCACTCTGATATTTATATGAATGTGATTTATCTTCGCGTAGTAAGTGTATTCGAAATGTGAATATGAGACCAAGTTTATAAATGATTTCGAAAAGTATTCGTGAAAACCCCATCATGTGATGGGTTAGTAAATGTTATTTGATTATTATTGGTCTCTATTTCATTTTAATCGTGTATTTCGGATATAATTACTGAGGGGGTTACATATATTCTCCCTCCTAGAGCGTTTTGGCCATTGAGGGACTCTTGCATAAAGAGGGATCTTCCTAATAGGGATATGGTAAACTAGAATTCCTTTCTACTGCTACTTCACCCTATGGACTCTGGTTCTTCCTCCGCTTTTCTTTAAATTCTCTTCTCATTATCTTACTTTATTAGTTGTGGAGAAGCTATTCTTCTTGTGGCTATAGCGAAAATTTAAGAGTTGATGGTCCCAGTGGTTATTACAAAATTTTGGTATTTTGGTCTGATTATTGCACTTTAGTGTTGGTGCTGGCTAATAATAATAATTCTTACGTCATTTTATGTAGAAGTAAAATTAATAAAATTAAATTCTGTAATCTCTAACTAATATTTAAGCCTAGTACTACATTTTTAGAAATAGATTTGGGTGTAGCCTACTCTCAATATGTCTAATGAATTAATGGGCATGACTGGTAATTCACGCTCTCATGTATCATCAATGTTTATTCATATTTGTGTGTCTCTCTTAGAAATATGTATTTGCTTATTTGTATTTCTATAGGTTATATTGGTTTTAATTGTTAATTGTTAAAATAATAAATTTGATTTCAATTAAGTTGCTAGATTAAAGATAATTTTAGTTTGTGTGATAAACTTTTTTTTCTTGTGTTTGACGTACCAAAAATATACAAACATAATTGTATGAAATTGTATTGAATATTAAATAAGGAGAACTGCCTAAAAATACCTTTGGGGCAAATTAATTGCTGGTTGCTACCAAGTGTGCAAGCGATCTTCCGTGTGTGCAAGCAATCTTTCGTTTTGTTCAAACAATCATTCGTTGTGTGCAAAATATCTTCCGTTATGTGCAACAGATCTTCCATTGTAGCATTCAGCAATTAATTTACCAAAAAGGTATTTATTAGCAATTCTCCCTATTAAATATATGAAAACACAATAAAAGAAAAGAGTAGCAAAATGATGAGCTAAGGGCATCCCAATATGGGAAAGTTGATCAAAAGATGTTCTCAACAAAATGTTACAAGGATTGATTAGCTCCAGTAATTTTGTTGCACAGACTAATGAGTTGATGATAAGTAAGGAAATTGTGACTCAAATTGACCCCCTTGATTCCATGGTAGTGATTGATACACAACTTGTGAATTAGGTTGATAATGTGGATTCTGCAATTGAACACATGAAGATATATGTGGGCCTACTTGATTCATCTGTGTTGACAACTGATTCAGCTGGAGATCATGATGAATTGGTAAGGCTGCTTGATAAGATTGTTGCATTATTGAGCGGGAGCGAGGCATACCAAATGAGGATGTGATGAAAGAAGATGGTTCAAATATTCTTGGTCGCAATTTGCTAAAGTGATATCATGGATGCTTCTTCTTCTATTCTCTCTTGTTTCTCTTTCTTTTTGGCAAGTATAAAACTTTTGAGCATGGCTTGCCACCTGAGTTGCATCCCGCGTCGCCACTGCATATTTAGAGATATTCTTCCAATGTCCCCAGCTATATTTTTGCACTCCTAGCAGGAATAGTCTGTTGAAATTAAAATGAACACCACATAAGCCTATTTAATGATCACGCACGCGCACACACATATATATGTAATGATGATTATAAGAATAAATAATAATATAATATTAAGTTTACGCACGCATGTTCTTCCAAAGTCCATAAGGAGCGTATGTGATGCTTGGGTGGCTGCTTATCGGCAGAATAGTCTAGGTATTGTGGCGGCTAGACCAAACCTAATTCAGTTTGGATATGTTGATAACGTTGAAAAACCATCTCCTTGGAGAAGCCGACCACCTGCACGATATTCTCTCACCGGTCGGGGTAATCTTCCGGATAACACAACAGAGCAACTTGAAACCATTTCCCGCCCCCCCTCAAAACTCCACTGATTCATCATCTTTTTTCTTTCCTACACCAATCATAACACGTATCAGTCATCATGATCATATGTGTGTGTGCATATATATGTATGTGTATATATATATAACAACTGAACAACCCGTAGATTGTGTGTGAGCGTGTATAATAACCATGCAAATTATGTATGACTTCAAATGAAGCAATGGAGGAGCCCAAGTTATGCTTGAACTACTATATAGAATATATAACTAGTAAAGAGACAGTGTATAGTTTTATTGAGAAATAGGTGGCTCAGAAAGCCAAGGACAATATATGAAAGAATCAAATTAACACTACATTTCTTGAAACTTGTTTTATAATCCCTAAAGGTAGTTTGAGGAACTCATGGTTGTTGCCTTGTAGTGTAATTAGAATGAGGTCATTGGTCACATAGATTGAATGTCATCAAGATGAAAAATAGAAGCTTGCTAAACAAAATTCATTACTAAACCCATACTTTCCTCCAGGGTTACATAAAATGCCCTAAGATTTGTGGGACTTATTGTAGAATAAGGAAATAAAGAACAAAAGTTGTGATGTAATTTGCACCTGAATACCTAACAATTTTATAACTAGTTGCCTAAGATCCTTGAAGGTTAGAACTCCATGTAGGTGGCATTATTTTTAGTCCAAGCACTATTTCACTATATGCCACATAACCTAATACAAAATTAACTACACTAATACAAATTAAAAACTTCCCTCTTTAATTTGTGATAATATTAGGGTCTTGAACTTATGAATAACATGTTTTTCCTAATAGCTAGAAACCTTGCTAATGGTTCTTGTTGTTATTGGAGCAGTTGAGGGTTTGATAAAAATAAGTACTACTTCTTTCCAACAACCTTTTTACACAGAACTTTCTATACATGTAGGATTCTTTGTATGTCTTGCCTTTGTTTTAAGGTCTAGTTAATATGCAAAGATGTAAAGCTTCTATTTCTTATTGGTTTAATTTTTCTTATGAGAGTAGTAAATCAATAATATTTTATTTAATTACTTGTTTTTGTTGTTATGAGCTTATATGTAACACCACAGAGCAAGTTTTTAGCAAACCCACTTTGACCCTGATGTCACCCCTCATTGTTTTGAAACGCAATGAAATGGGAGGTATTTAGACACTTATAAGACATCTTTTGTCTAAGGGATCGACCATATGATTAAAAGGCATGGGCTCTATCACTTAACTACTAGCTAAATATGGAGTTGCATATAGCTAAGATCAAAGTCTCAAGAACAGAATTTCAAAACATATACTTTAGGAAATTATTGGAATAATTGAGAATAATTAAAGTTACAACTCTCTAGTAAGCTGTAGCACAAAGATGTATGTTTCTTCATAATTCTTCTTCGTATAGATAGAGTCAGGTAAGGTAGAGAAGTATAACTGATATTTTTGTTGAAAGATTTGGTGAGAAAAGAGAAGGACGATTTGTTATTCTTGAGGATAATTCTTATGGTTACGTATGTGTGTAGGAGGAAAAAGATTACTTCCGGATATTTATAATCTAGATTTAAATTATTCTTCTTCAATATACTTTTTTATGAGAATTCAAGTTGTTAAAAAGTGGGAAAAGTCTAGAAGAATGTGATTATGTTGGATTTTTAAATTTTAATGTTTAGGCCTCCATTTTTTTTTTGTTTGAAATTTGGCCTCCGTATTTTATTTCCATACATGAAATTTTTAACCTCATCGTTCCCTTATTTTATTTATGAATTATTTTGAATTTTATTTCAAAAAAATTGGAGTATTTGGTTGGATGACCGCCATATTGTTTTTTGTTGCCCTGAGACCGCCATTTTGTTAAAATCAATTGGACAAAATATTTCGACCAAAAAAAAAACAAGAAGACAAAATCGCTTCTTTTTTTTTTTTTTAAATAGTTTATTTATTTTTAATTTTTTGGTCAGATAATAATCGTTTATTTGGGAAGATGGAAAACTGGGAGGCGGTGTGATAGGATTCCACGGGCAGTTTATAGATGTTAATACATGTTAAGTTATTTTCTGTTTCATATAGGAGTAGTTATTATCAGTTATAGGGGAGGTTACTTTCAGTTATTGTAAGTCTTATCCTATTAGGCTATTCGGCTATTTATATGTTACATGTATTAGTCTTAAGATATGAATGAAGAATTGATTGTTGCTTGGAACTCTCGTTTCCTCTAGAACTTCAGATACTGGTTCTAGATTTCTTCCCTTCTCTCTTCCTCTCTTTCCTTCTCCTTTCTCTATTCTTTCCTCTCTTCTAAATCATAGAATCTATCATTTTCCCTGAAAGAAGGCAAGCCGCTGATTAAACAGATTATGCAGTAATTTTACATTTCAAGTTTGAGATTGACGGAGTTGTAACCTGGACAATAATAATCATAAGTATATTCGTTCTTTTTATTTGCAGCATGTTCCTAAAATCAATGATAAGCTACCGTCTGATGATGAACAAATATCAGATCATCAAAGGCTCCTAGACAGGTAATGGGTTATACTCCTTCGGTCCTGAATGTACGACCTAGTTTGGGGGTGCATTTTGATCCTAAATGTGAGACCATTTTCCATTTTATCTTATATTTATCATTTTGCTTCAAACTAATTTACCTAACTTATAAAGTGATATATAATCTAATGTTACACAAAAATATTTTAGAGAGATTGTGTCACATATATTATAATTAAGTAATTGATAGTTTCCTTAATTTCCTCAAATTAGATTAATAGGTCTTACATTAAGGATCAAAGGAGTACTTTGTTTCTACCTCTTCGTTGTGTTGACTACTATACATAATATGGAAATGGAAAATATAATTAACATGTTTGTAAATCAAGCAATTCTTCACTCAAATACTTGAAGTTTGTTTAGGACTTCACACTAGGGATATCAATGATGCTATGGATAGACTTTGGCGTATGCAGTTCACTATGGATATGGGTCTGTTTGAGAATCCTCTAGCTGATCTTTGCTAAGTCAATGAAATTGGAAGCTAGCCACAATGGAACCTAGCGGCTAATGGTCATTTATATCTAACCTACAAGATAAGTTTACAGCAAAGAAAATTGAGGGGAGGACGACACAATTTGGGCGCCCCTTAGGCTGTGTGTAATACTTTTATTTATTTTGGCCCAAAGGTTGTGTGTAATACTTAATTGTCTCACACTCTTTTCTGAAAATCAAGTTGGCTTTATATAGTTCTAGTCTACTAGGTCAAGAAGGAAGCCACCTTGAGAATCTCAAATGAACATACCTAATAGTTTATTTATAATGTCATCTAAAAAATTGTATAAATTATTTATAAATTTACTACCTTAACCTTAATTCTAAGTTTCACATTTTATCATTATTACTTTCAACCCTTACTTTCGCATCGATCATTAACCCCCACCTCTCTTCTCTCCGATGGCTTGAAATGGCAATGCTAACTCACTCCCTCTCCCTTGATTTGTACCATCCATTGAAACACAATAATTTATATAAGTTTATTTTAGTGCCAAGTGAAATATTATAATCTTAATAGGAGGAGTTTGTCCCAATTTATGTGGTAATAGCAAAAGAAATAAAATCTAGTTTTACATGTTACTTATTATGCCTGGTCAATTTTAAAAAATATATCTCATTAGTCAGCAGACATTAGTTTTTCTTATTCTTATTTGCTCAAACAATTGTTGTCACTAGAGATTTTTTTTCTTTTCCTTACTAAGCCTTTATATTACAACGAGAATGGATGCTAAGCTTTTAAGACATAATGTAATATCTTAAATAAGTGTGAAGGAAATTATACATGAATTTAGATGCATAGGTTTTAAAAACTATTTAAAAGCCTATATTTTAAGTAGGCTTTTAAATAGGCTTCAGGTCTTTTGAAGGCCCAGGCTCAGGTCTAAAAAAAACTTATATACAGGCTTAGGCCCAGGCCCAGACTTTAAATTTTTGTTGCAGGCCTAGGTCTATTTAGGTAAAGCCTAGCCTATTTCCACTCCTAAATAACATTAACGGTGTTAAATAATACTCCCTCCGGTCCTAATTATAAGACAAAGTTGACTTTTTTGGAGAAACTACGGAAGCCAATTAAATCACTTTAGAATATTTATATTTATATTTTTTTCTTCAAACTAATTAATTTGACTAACAAACTTATATATAATCTAAGGATACTAAAAATATAAATACTCTAAAGTAATTTAATTGGCTTCCTTAATTTCTTCAAAAAAGCCAACTTTGTCTTATAATTAGGACCGGAGGGAGTAGTTTTCTTTTGAGCATGGAAAATGAAAGGCACCATATGGGCAATAATGACAAAATAAATTATTATAGGTTATTATTAAAATTTAAACTACTTTGAATGTTTTTTAATTATAGGTTACAAAAATAATATGGACCCTTACATGAAAAAGACATAATAAGGGCATTAATTTCTAAACAAAGGTTACACTTTTAATGTAAATCTCCTTAAAGGAGTTATTGTTACAAGTGTAGATGCTTAATTTAATAGTGCAAGTGTACACTGTCGTAATCAAGTAATACAAAAATGAGTAGAGTATCGTTCCCACGAGGATTGATCACTAAGTACCAAAATGGGTAATTTTAACTCTATTTAATTGGTCGATTAGTTGATGATTGAAAGCATGAAATAAAAGATAATTAAATATGAATGCAAATGATATGAAACAACTATGAGAAAAAGTCCTAGGAGTCAGATTTCACTTAACAAATTTCGGATTGAATCACTTATCTATTCTAGCCCAATTTATTCCACATGATTGATAGTTCAGTTTCCCTAATTTAATTACTAGCATCTTCCAATGTCAAGCAATTCTATAATTAATTGTTAATCCAATATATTCCTATATGAATTTAAGCAATTAATTATACATTAAGATTCATGGAACTTAGTAAGACTACACAACTTATATGAATATATTCCTATTTCATATGCAAGTCATGGTTTTAATTATATGATCTATACACATGCATTTCCTTCCGGTCTCAATATGCATATTGAAATCATTCAAAAGATGGTCAGTCAATCAAAAACATTAAGAATAATAATTAAAACTCAATCATGAAGGATAAATTCAAACTAGATTTAATAAGTGAAGATTCAATCAGTCATTAGTAAGCTACGTCATCACCCTAGGAAAATGTAAATTTAGCACATGATAAAATAAAAAACAAAACCAAAATAAATTGACATTATATAAAACTAGAATGAAATCCTCATAAATACTGTATAAAACTTGAATATTAAATTCTTAAACATAAATATACAACCAAAAGATGCATGAAAAATGTAAAAATCTAGCCGTCCCTTTAGGAGGTAAAACTTTCCACATAGGTGGCATACAAAAAGTAATACAATCCTAAGTCTTCCAAGATGGAGGCATGCAAAAAGTAATACAATGCATAAAATTAATTCTAAGATGATGGAGTAAGTGGAGAAGAGATGAGAGTAATGAAATGGCGTGTAAGCAGAGAAGAGTAATGGAAATGAAATGGTATGTGTGGAAAATAGATGAGAGTAATGGATATGAATTGGTGTGTGAAATGTGAAGGAGATGGTGACTATATATAGGGAAGAATGGAGTAGGGTAGATGAAATGTGGTAGGTGAAGTAGTAGATAGAATGTGGTAGATAAAGTAGTTAGTGAAAAAGAAGATGAAGAGGTAGATGAAATGGTTGGTGGAATGGTAGATGATTCCCGCTTGCAACTTCCAAGCAAAATTCGAAACCTTTGGAGATAGAACTGGATTTTGGTCTTAACATCAAAGTTGTAGAGCTCTTTCTTAGCTTTTTATCTATATAAAGAACATCTCAATCCGACATCTAGAGCTCCAGATATTGCCTGAAAACTTAAAGAGGGTCTAATTTAGTATTTTTCAAGAAATTCTATTTTATGCCAAAATCATTATTTATTTATTAATTACACCCAAATTTATTAAATTGAGCTCAAATATTATCCATAAAATAATCATATAAGGGAAAATAAATATGCAAATATTTTATTTATCAGTTATCTTAATCAAGCCTCTTTCACATTCATTCTATTCTATAATATAATGGTTTACTTCACATGATCACCCACATTTTGCAACCAAGCCAAATTCCTTTCCTTTCTCAAAATCTCAAAATATATATGGCAAACACTCAGTGAGACCTTATATACCAAATCAATGATAGCAAGGACACTTGAGTTATTGTTGCAAGTTTATTGTGCAATAATGACAAAATAAATTAGTATAGGTTATTATTAAAATTAAAACTACTTTGAATGCTTTTTAATTATAATGGCCCTCAAATGAAAAGACATAATATGGGCATTAATTTCTAAAAAAAGGGTTACACTTTTAACGTAAATCTTCTTAAAGGAGTTATCTTAACCAAGCCTCTTTCACATTCCACTCCATTCTACAATATAGTGGTTTACTTCAAATGGCCACCCACATTTTGCAACCAAGCCAAATTCCTTTCCATTCTCAAAATCTCAAAATATGGCAAACAGTTAGTGAGGCCTTATATACCAAATCAGAAGTACTCCACCGTATGCTCCTTAGAAGGTGGACATGATTCTGATGGATGAACGGGTTTGACCATCACAAAGTTTCTTCAACACCAACCTATGAGACCACTTACATTGAGTTGTAAAAAATATGCAAAGAATACAATTGAAAGTTTCGTCACTAAGAAGTTATTGATGGAATGAGGGAGCTCCTGGAGGGTGAGGTTTATCACCTCCAAAACCCTGAGATGATTAACAACAATGGCATACATAAAGTGACTCCACACTTGTGGAGGATCATATTCAACAACACATCATATTTTCAAAATTTTGATATAGTAATTCCTAAGACACATTCAACTTTTTTTTCCCACAAGAGTCATTGCAGATAACACAATTTTGTGCTTTGCAACTAATTTGTTAGTGTTTGTCACTAATCTATTGTGTATAATTTATACCCTTAAAATCTTAAAATATAATTATCATATTTGTGTTTTGTAATTTGGGGTTTTTCGAACGTCATAAGATTTCTTCAAGCTTTTGGAGACTAGAAAGATTAGTAGAGAGAATATGAAACTTTGAAGAGGCTAAATTTCACACTTACAAATAAAGAATAATGTTTCACTCATGTCGTGGCTCAGTGTCATTGCATTGCTGAAACCTACCAATGATTTTCGTCATTTATTTATAATTTTCACATTTATGTAATTGTCATGTTTTTGTTTTACTTCAATATTTTGTATTTTTTGTCATTTATTTTTTACTATATTGTTGCACTTGTGTGCATATCTTATTTTATGTTTTTTTCCAAATGTAGCTGTCATGTCTGTGCGTTTTATTATATAATATTAGCGAATAGTTAATGTCCAATAATTAATTAGTTAAATGCCTTTGTGCTTCATAAATAACCGGGCCTTTTGTCCCATTTTGTCCTTGAAAAAAGGAGTGTGAGATTGTTCCCTGTTAAAGTTTGTTTGCCTACGAAGATATCGGAACCTTTCAAAAATCCGCATAACCGAAAGCAATAAAATGGAAAAATAAATACGAGAGTGAAAAATGAGTTATGTTTAAAGGGCTGTTTTGATACGCTTGAAATAATAACTTAATGTATGTTCCATTATCAGAGTTATTCATGTCACACGGAGAAGCTAGCTACATCAAAACTGGGATAATTATAAAGGAAATCTATGTAGTGCCAACATAACTACAAGGATATTATATTTTGGCACTTTGTGCTTTTTCTTCTAAAAAAATTCAATAAATACAACAAGGTTTTCAGCTCCAAATTAAAAGAGCATATACCTATAATTAAAATTGAGAGTGCAAAAATCTATTGCCCAATTGTAAATTCCTACAAGCTTGGAGTAGTTTCCAGATTGCAAACAATAGCACCACATATTAATATATTGTACTCATGACTTAGATAAAAATGAAACTACATTAGATTCATCAAACAATATGTATAAACCATTGTCCTAAAATTTAAAAAAAAAAAAACCACCACAGGCATTCAGAATATGTGGTTCTTTCTTGATGAGCTCTTATTTATTAGCCTATTTATGTTCATAATTCTTCTCATACCTTTCCTTGGCTAAACAATAATTAAACAATAGTACATAAGAGCCTACTAGATAGGTGATTAACGTTTTAAAAAATACTTTGACAGTCCTTGACACTCTTCCTAATCAAGTTTGAAGCAACAATCTTATTCTTTTTTTTCTTTTTTCTTTTTTGGGTTTCCATGCCTTGAAACAAATCTTGGTGCTGCTCAACAACTATCTTAGTATCAAATATTAATAAACAAAACTTCTAAAAAAAAGGCCTTTTGGTGTTTACTGTTAGGATTCCTTTAGGGGAATTACGTAATATTAATGAGGTTATACATAATATTTCTCAATACTAACAAATAAACTTATTCGAAATCGTATCTTAAAACTTACAACAGACAATACACATTGTCATGTGCATCACATGGGAGAAGACCCTAGTTTTTATTATATAGAAATTAAAAATATGGTTGAAATGTAAATTTTAATATTAATTTTTAGGTATAATTAATACTTATTTTAAAAAATGTCGTTTGCAGATTTCTGGGCATAATTAATATTTGTTTTCAAAAATAATATTCAACCTTCAGAAATAACTTAGGATGTTCAAAAAAAAGCTTGTAGGTTGATTATTTGTAATTAATATGTATAAAGTATGTTGGGACCTTTGCTTTAGAACCAATTTCCGAGTGTTTTTAAATTAGCAAGAATTATTTCAACCAGAGATAAATAAATAAAATATAAAATTTTATTAAATTCAGCCAGCATGTTGTTTTGTTCCGTACACTTGCTTTGCTTCTCATTGTAGATGTTGTTTCGTTTCCACGTGATATTTGAAGGCTTCGTCTTCCTCCCTTGGTTTCATTTAAATACTCTCTCATAGTCTTAGCTGCGAGCCCGCGAGTCAGATTTTTGCTTTTGAGAGTCGTTGTTTTTGCTAGTGGTTGTTGTAGATACGGTGATTGGAGAGGGTCTGGTACTGATTTCGCCATTCTCGGATTCTAATTGCTCAGCAAATGAACACAACCAAGTAGGTAGACATTTGACATTTCGTTCTTTCGAGTTTTCTTTATTTTGTGGTTTTCTTGTGAACCTATTTGATTGCCAAGAAATCTAACAGATAGGGGGGAATGTTGTTTCTGAGTCTTCTTGATTGTGTGGATTAACAGATACAACGGATCGTACATTTTGTTTTGTCAAATTCTTACGGTGTGATCAAATACGAATTCTTATTGACATTGTTTGAATCGGTGTGATCAAATACGATAACGAAAAGTAAGTAATCATCCTTCTTGTTCATAGTCAGAGTCAAGTCTTTATTCTCTTGTTATATATATATTTATATATATGTACATACACAATCATGATGACTGATTTGTATAATGATGAAGATGAGCGGAGGAGAGGCTGTTGAAGACTGCTCTCCTGTTGTTTTCGAAGGACTGGCCCAACCGGCAGGAGAGAGTGTGGAGTTGTTCCCTGGCGCCGCCACAGAGATGGTTGACGGTGTCGCCCCTCTTGATTTAAATCAGACTCCGCCACCGGATTCCCCTTCCCCCTCCCCCTCGGCCGCCGCCATCACAGAGATGGTTGGCGGTGTCATCCCTGTTGATTCAAATCAGATTCGGCCACCAGATCACCCCTCCTCCTCTTCTTCCTCCTTCGCCATCACCGCCCCCTATTAGCCACTCATCAACTATAGCAGTCGGACAAGCCCCCCACCATTGGAGTAGAGAGGAACACGCATACGTACAATTCATATGACATTATTTATTCTTATAATAATCACCCTCATTCATTATAATTCTGACCTATGCACGATTCCCACATATGTGTGTGTGTGTGTATGATGAAGACTACCTTGTCCTTCACTATTGTATAGGGCTGTAGTTGTAATTCATCAACAAGTAATAATCATTGATATCACAAACACATATGATCATCACTTTGATTTGAACAGACTGTTCCTGCTAGGAGTGGAGCTATATGGTCGACAATGGAAGGATATTTCTAAATGCGTAGAGATGACAAAGAGACATGTTCAGTTGAGAAGCCAGCAACCACCCCCGGGTCCCAAAGTGGACTAAGATCCAATGCATCACTTAAAACTTGAGGATTGTCTATTTGCTTTTCATCCTGATTTGATGGATAAGTTACGCAAGAGGATTCGTGGCACTCCTCCTCCTCCTATTCCACAGCCGCCTACGAAAATTCTTATGAATGAAGAGGCAGAGAAAAAGGGGACAGAGGACAACGGAGAGAGCTCTACAGGCAGAGATCAACAAGACAACTGAAAGAAATTAAATGCATCAAACTTAGTTTGTTCGGTAGTGTGTGAATAGTTATGTTTGGGGTTTTATTATACATATGCACACATATTCTGAAACAGTGCTATAAGGTCTTCCTCTAAAGTTAGCTATGTACAGAATTTTTTAAGGCTTTAGCATATGATTTTGTAGACAACATATCAGTAGGAGGAAAATAATCCAAACATTACATTGAACTCCCTTTTGGCAACGTAAGCCATGTTCTTTGTGTTGGGGGGTTTGTGATTTACCCTTTGTATTTTTATCTTACATCATTTTTGGATGCTTGTATGGTAATAAAGGAAATAACGTCATATGCGAGATCAAATTGAGAAACGAAAAATCTCATTAATTTTAATTCTTTAATAAAAAAAGCAAATTCAAAACTCATTAATTGTAAATATTACATAATTTTATTTGTGTGATATGCTTTCTTTACTTTTGGTAGGATGTTAAAAAAAAAACAAGATAAACAAAACTGTATGAAATTGTATTGAATATTAAATAAATGAAAATGTAATAAAAATAAAATAGCAAAATGATGAGCTAAGTGCGTCCCATCATGGGAAAGTTGATCAAAAGAAGTTTTTAACAATATTTTACAAAAGTAACATATAATAATGATAAAGGGTTGATCAGCTCTAATAATTTTGTTGTGCAGACTGAAAAGTCGGTGATAGGTAAGGAAATTATAACTCAGATTGATCCCCTTGATTCCATAGCAGTGATTGATGCACAACTTGTGAATTAGATTGATAAGGTGGGTTCTGCAATTGGACGCATGAAGATATATATGGGCATACTTGATTCATCTGAGTTGATAACTGATTCAGTTGAAGATCATAATGAATTGGTAAGGGTGTTTGATGAGATTGTTGCATTATTGAGCGGGAGTAAGGCACCAAATGAGGACGTGAAGAAAGAAGTTGGTTCAAATATTCTTGGTCGCAGTTTGCTAAAGTGATATCATGGATGCTTCTTCTTATGTGCTCTCTTGTTTCTCTTTCTTTCTGGCGAATATAAAACTTTTGAGCATGGCTTGCCACCTGAGTTGCATCACGTGTCGCCACTGCATATTGAGAGATATTCTTCCAATATCCCCAGCCATATTTTTGCACTCCTAACAGGAACAGTCTGTTAAAATTAAAATGAAAATCATATAAGCCTATTTAATAATCACAAACATGCACACATATATATGTAATGACGATTATAAGAATAAATAATGATATAATATTAAGTTTACGCACGTATGTTCTTCCAAAGTCCATAGGGAGCGCCTATTATGCTTGGGCAGTTGATTATTGGCAGAAGAGTCTCGGTATTGAGGTGCCTGAACCAAACCCAATTCAATTTGGAGATTTTGATATCGTTGAAAAACCATCTCCTTAGAGAAGCCGACCACCTGGGCGATATTCTCCCACCGGTTGGGGTAGCCCTCTGGATAACACAACAGAGCAACTTGAAACCGCTTCTCCTCCTCAAAACTCCATTGATTCATCATCTTTTTTCTTTCCTACACCAATCTTAACACGTATAAGTCATCATGATCATATATATATAACAACACATAAATATGCCCCTCAGGTTGAATGCCATCAAGATGGAAAATAGGAGTTTGTTAAACAAAATTAATTATTAAACCCATACTTTCCTCTAGATTTAAATAAAATGCCCCAAGATTTGCATGGCCTTATTGAAGAAGAAGGGAATAAAGAACAAAAGTTGTGATGTAATTTGCACTTAGCAATCTTATTACTAGTTGTCTAAAATATTTGAAGGATAAAATTCCATATAGGTGATTTTTTTAACCCATATACTGTTTCACTACGTGCCACACAATCCCATATACTAAACTAACTGCACTAATACAAATTAAAAACTTCCCTCTTTAAGTTGTGATCATATTAGACTCTTAAACTTATGAATATAATAACATATTTTACTTTATAGCTAGAAACCTTTCTAATTGTTCTTGTTGATAACAATTCCAACAACCTTTATTTCTTATTGATTTAATTTTTCTTATGAGTGTAGTAAATCAATGATATTTTATTCAATTATTTGTTTTTGTTATTTTGATCTCATTTGTAACATCCCAAAATGAGTATGTAGCAAACCCATTTTGGCCTCGACACTCCTCATGATTTTAAAACACATTAAGATGGGAGGTATCTAGACACTTATAAGACGTCTTTCGTTTGTGAGATCGACTATGTGGCCAAAAGTCCCGTGATCTATCACTTAATTATTCACTTATAGAGTTGCATATAGTTAAGATCAAAATCTCAAGAAGAAAATTTCAAAACATATATTGTAGAAATAATTGAAAACATAATTGAGAATAATTAAACTTACAATTCCCTAGCAAGCTATGGCACAAAGACGTTGTTTCTTGATAATTCTTGTTGGTATAGATAGAGTTAGGGAGGGTAGAAAAGTATAACTGTTACTTTTGTCTAAAGATTCAGTGAGACAAGAGAAGGATGATTTGTTATTCTTAGGATAATTCTTGTGGTTATATGTATGTGTGGGAGAGGAAAGATTACTTGTGAATATTTATGATCTAAATTTAAATTATTCGTCTTCAATATATTTTTTATGAGAATTCAAATTATTAAAAAGTGGGAAAAGTCTAGAAGCACGTGATTACGTTGGATTTTTAAATTTTAATGGTTTGGCCTCTTTTTTTTTTTTTGTGAATCTCGCCTCCTTATTTTTTTTTAGGATACATGAAATTGTTAACCCCATCGTTACGTTATTTTATTTATGAATTATTTTGAATTTTATTTACAAAAAATGGAGTATTTGGGTGGACGACCGCCATATTGTTTTTTCACCTGAGACAGCCTTTTTGTTAAAACTGAATATACAATAAAAATCGTTCCGATCAAAAAAAATAAAATAAAATAAAAATCGACAAAATCGTCTTTCTTTAAGAAAACCGTTGATATAGTTTTTTGTCAGAAAATAATCGTTTATTTGGGCAGAGGGAGAACTGGGTGGCGGTGTGCGGTGTGGTGTGCGAAGACCGCAGAGATTGGACGGAAGCCGTTTCCAGATTGAAGCATGTATAATCCTGCCAGAGGTGGCGTTTGCGCCGGTCGAGATCGTAAGTCTTCATTTTTCTCGGGCTCCTGATTCACTTTTTTTCAAATTTATCTTACCCACGATTGACCTATTTCTTTTTCCTCTCCCAAGTGCATTGTGATTTTATTTTTTTTTAAATCTGCGATGCATCAATGGGGCATCTTTTCTTCAATAATTATGTTTTTGGAATGAAAAACTAGCACTTCGGGTTTTCTATATTTTTTTTCCCGGAATCTGTCAAATTGGCAACTGAAATCTCTTCTCTGTATCGTTAATTTCTCGTTGCTGATGTTGTCATGGTCTGTCCGAAGTGTTTCTTTTGGGTTTTCTTTTAAAATAACCTTCGGATTTGCATTGGGTGTATCAGACATGAAGAGAAGCGCTTGGTTACAAATGCAAAGTAGATGAACTATTAGAGTACTTTAGTTCTTTTTCTGAAGTTTTATCCAATTTACTTCTAGTTGTTTATCTGACACAACCTAACTTGTGTTCGATGGTAACTGTCTTGGAAATAAACAATCTGGTATTTATAAGTTTTTGAGTCATGTTAGGACTCTTGAGAGTTCAAAAATTCTAGTTACAAGCTTTCTTGAGAGTTTTAAATTTTAAATTTATAATAATATTTGTTTCTACGAGTATCGAGATTGATTTTTGGGCCCTTAAATGTATGATGATTGGAACATATGAGTGAATGGAGAGGGGTTTGGGGGAGGGAGAAAGAAAAGGATGGCAGATTTAGGGAGAGAAAGGAGGGAGGGAGGTCAGAGTAGTTTCATTCCTGTATGTTAGGGAAAGAAAGTAACCCTCAAAGTGTTATGCTTTAAAGGTAAGATCATAAGAACCAAATGCTTAGGGAAGAATCTAGGAGAACAGAAATAGTTTTATTAGAAGAAGTGCAAGAATCTTAAACACCTATAACTCCAACAAACCAAAACGATAAAGGCTATTAGTAAGGGTTGAGCAAGGCAAGAATCTTGCTCTTCCAAATCTTATAGTTAAGGATGATCTCTACAGTACAAATCAAATAACAATAGTAAAACAAATTGCAATAGTAAAATAAATAATCACAATGCTAACATGAAATGATGTCTATCTCTCCACTGTCCCCATGTTTCCCATTCTGTAATAACTGCCCAAGCTCCATATTCTACTCACAACTGTCCTCCCCCTGTTGTCAATAATAATGCATACAGTGACATGGTACTTTATCGCAATTTGTCTTTGATGATCAACCTTCTAATCTGGAATAATTTATTGACTTTTTATGCTTTTCTTGTGATGTACAGAGCTCAGTTGGGATGATGTTAAAGTTGATAAACATAGAGAAAACTATCTTGGTCACAGTATCAAGGCCCTGGTTGGCTGATGGCAGAAAGGTAAATTGATTATACTTTCAGCTTTTCTATTTCACGAAGAATTCTTAATATCAATATACATATGTATATGCATGTTCTTGGATAATCGCTTAGTTTCAAGGGCATGGGTGTATTGCTGTTATTGCCTTAAGGTGGTACTTTCATGACTCACAACCCTCTATTTCCTGCTCATTTTGGAACTTCTATTTCCATTGTGTATATTCTCCCTCCTAGTTTTGGCTTGCTAATATGGATATGGTAAACTAGAATTCCTTTTTACTGCTACTTCACCCTATGGACTCTTCTATGTTATTCTGCTTTGGAAAGGAAATGTTGGACTCTGGTTCTTCCCCCGCTTTTCTTTAAATACTCTTCTCATTATCTTCCTTTATTAGTTGTGGCGAAGCTATTCTTCTTGTGGCTATAGCAAAAATTTAAGAGTTGATGGTCCCAGTGGTTATTGCAAAATTTTGGTATTTTGCTCTGATAATTGCACTTTAGTGTTGGTGCTGGCTAATAATGCTAATTCTTACGTCATTTTATGTAGAAGTAAAATTAATAAAATTAAATTCTGTAATCTCTGACTAATATTTAAGGCTAGTACTGCATTTTTAGATATAGATTTGGGTGTAACCTACTCTCAATATGTATAATAAATTAATGGGTATGACTGGTAACTCACGCTCTCATGTATCATCAATATTTATTCATATATGTGTGTGTCTCTCTAAGAAATGTATTTGTTTATTTGTATTTCTATAGGTTATATTGGTTTTAATTGTAGATTGTTAGAATAATAAATTTGATTTCAATTAAGTTGCTAGATTAAAGATAATTTTGGTTTGTGTGATAAACTTTCTTTTCTTGTGTTTGACGTACCAAAAATATACAAACAAAACTGTATGAAATTTTATTGAATATTAAATATATGAAAACACAATAAAAGAAAGGAGTAGCAAAATGATGAGCTAAGTGTGTCCCAACATTGGAAAGTTGATCAAAAGTAATTCTTAACAAAATGTTACAAAAGTAATATATAATAATAAAGGATTGATCAGCTCCAGTAATTTTGTTGCGCAGACTGATGAGTTGGTGATAAATAAGGAAATTGTGACTCAGATTGACTCCCTTGATTCCATGGCAGTGATTGATGCACAACTTGTGAATTAGGTTGATAATGTGGATTCTGCAATTGAACACTTGAAGATATCTGTGGGCCTACTAGATTCATCTGTGTTGACAATTGATTCTGTTGAAGATCATGATGAATTGGTAAGGCTGCTTGATGAGATTGCTGCATTATTGAGTGGGAGTGAGGCACCAAATGAGGACGTGAAGAAAGAAGATAGTTCAAATATTCTTGGTTGCAGTTTGCCAAAGTGATATCATGGATGCTTTTTCGTCTGTGCTCTCTTGTTTCTCTTTCTTTTTGGCGAATATAAAACTTTTGAGCATGGCTTGCCACCTAAGTGGCATCCCTCGTCGCCACTGCATATTCAAAGATATTCTTCCAATGTCCCCAGCTATATTTTTGCACTCCTAGCAGGAACAGTTTGTTGAAATTAAAATGAAAACCACATAAGCCTATTTATTATCACACACGCACGCACACATATATATGTAATGATGATTATAAGAATAAATAATAATATAATATTAAGTTTACATACGCATGTTCTTCCAAAGACCATAAGGAGCGCCTATTATGCTTGGGTGGCTGATTGTTAGCAGAAGAGTCCAGGTATTGTGGTGCCTGAACTAGACCCAATTACATTTGGAGATTTTGATATCGTGTAAAAACCATCTCTTTGGAGAAGCCGACCACCTGCGTAATATGCTCCCATCGGTTGGGGTAGTCCTCCGGATAACACAACAAAGCAACTTGAAACCGCTTCTCCTTCTCAAAACTCCACTGATTCATCATCTTTTTTTCTTTCCTAAACCAATCTTAACACGTATTAGTCATCATGATCATATATTATGTGTGTGTGTGTGTGTTTGTGTGTATGTCTATGTATATACATCTAACAACAGAACAACATGCAGATGTGTGTGTGCACGCTTATAATAACCATGTAAATTATGTATGACTTCAAATGAAGTAACGGAGTCCAAGTTATGCTTGAGCTATTATATAGAATATATAACTAGTAAAAAGATCGTGTATAATCATATTGAGAATTAGATGGCTTAGAAAGCCAGGGACAATGTATGAAATAATTAAATTAACGCTATACATCTCTTGAAACTTGTTTTATAATCACTAAAGGTAGTTTAAGGATCTCATGACTGTTGCCTTGTAATATAATTAGCATGATGTCATTGGTCACATAGATTGAACGTCATCAAGATGGAAAATTGAAGCTTGCTAAACAAAATTCGTTACTAAAACCCATAATTTCCTTTGAGTTAAATAAAATGCCCCAAGATTTGTTGGACTTATTGTAGAATAAGGGAATAAAGAATAAAAGTTGTGATATAATTTACACTTGAATGCCTAACAATCTTATCACTAGTTGCCTAAAGTCGTTGAAGGTTAGAACTCCATATATGTGATTTTATTTTTAGTCCATACACTGTTTCATTATATGCCACATAACCCCATATACTAAACCAACTGCACTAATACAAATTAAAAGTTGCCCTCTTTAAGTTGTGATAATATTAGAGTCTTAAACTTATGAATAACATGTTTTACCTGATAGCTGGAAACGTTGCTAATGGTTCTTGTTGTTATTGGAGTAGATAAGGGATTGATAAAAATAAGTACTACTTTCCAATAACTTTTTCACGCATAACATTCTATGCATGCAGGATTCTTTGTATATCTTACCTTTATTTTAAGGTCTTATACTTAATACAAAAAGATGTAAAACTTCTATTTCTTATTGATTTAATTTTTCTTATGAGTGCAGTAACTCAATAGTATTTTATTTAATCACTTGTTTTTGTTGTTCTAAGCATATTTGTAACATTATAGAGTAAGTTTGTAGTAAAACCACTTTCACCCCGTCACTCCTCATGATTTTAAAACGCATCAAAATGGGAGGTATCTAAACACTTATAAGACGTCTTTTATATGTTGGATCGACCATGTGGTTAAAAGTTATGTGCTCCATCACTTAACTACTAGCTAAATATTGAGTTGCATATAGCTAAGATCAAAGTCTCAAGAATAAAATTTTGAGACATATACTAAAGGAAATCATTGAAAACATAATTGAGAATAATTAAACTTACAATTCTCTAGCAAGCTATGGCATAAAGATGTCGTTTCTTGATAATTTTTATTGGTATAGATAGAGGAATATAACTGATATTTTTGTGGGAAGATTTAGTGAGATAAGAGAAGGATGATTTGTTATTCTTGAAGATAATTCTTGTGGTTATGTATGTGTGTAGGAGAAAAAAGATTACTTCTGAATATTTATAATCTAGATTTAAATTATTCTTCTTGAATATATTTTTTGTGAGAATTCAAATTATTAAAAAAGCGGGAAAAGTCTAAAAGCACTTGATTTTGTTGGATTTTTAAATTTTAACGTTTTGGCCTCCATGCTTTTTTGTTTGAAATTTGACCTCCGTATTTTATTACCTTACATGAAATTTTAACCCCATTGTTCCCTTATTTTATTTATGAATTATTTTGAATTTTATTTTAAAAAATTGGAATAACCGCCATGTTTTTTTTTTTTTACCTGAGACCGCCATTTTGTTAAAATCAATTAATTAGACAATTCTTTTGTTTAAAAAAAATTGTTTATTTATTTTAATTTTTTTGGTAAGATAATAATCGTTTATTTGAGAAGAGGGAAAACTGGGAGGCGGTGTGCTGCCGCTGGGCGCAGACGGCAGAGATTGAAGCATGTATCATCCTGCCAGAGGTGGCGTTCGCGGTGGTCGAGATCGCAAGTTTTCATTTTTCTTCGCCTCTTGATTCACCTTTTTCAAATTTACCTTCCCCACAATTGCCCTATTTCTTCTTCATCTTCCCAATGCGTTGTGATTTTCTTTTTTTATTTTTATTCTCCGATTTATTGATAGGGCATCTTTTCCCCAATAATTATGTTTTTGGATTTGAAAACTAGCATATAGGGTTTCTATTTGTTGTTTCTCTGACGCTGTCAAATTGGCAACTGCGGTCTCCTCTGTTTCTTTAATTTCTCGTTGCTGATGTTGTCATGGTCTGTCCGAAGTGTTTCTTTTGGGTTTTCTTTTAAGGACCTTTGGATTTTAAGAGCTTAAGTTGAATTCGGGGTATCTGACATGAAGAGAAGCGTTTGGTTGCGCAGGCTGCTGTCAGCTTGCAGCCTGCTTCAGCTTTTTCTAGTTGTTTATAACTTGTGTTAGTTTCAATTCGGGTGTGTTCGTTGATAACTTCCCTTTTCCTTGGGAAATAAACAATTTGGTAATTAAATTTTCCGGTAAAAATAAGAGCCCTGAGGGTAGCTTTTTTATGAGTTATAAATTTTAAATTTTTTATAACAATGTTTGGTGCCATAACCTTTCTGAAATTCTAGTTCCACAGTCTGCTTCTGCATACAAAATACTTCTAGGAATAGATCTTTGATATATTGCAAAGCCAGTATTGTGAGACTCTTCATCCTGTAGCACGAAAGCCTTTCAACTGACAGCATCATTCAGGTGCCAACGGCAATATCGTTATGCACACGCAAGAGCCTTTTGGAAACTGACTGAAGCCAGCACTTACCATAGTATGAGAGGCGCTTTTAAGAACATGAGACAGATCATAAACATGTATGGAAGATAGAAAAGGATGGGAGATTTAGGGAGGGAAAGGAGGGTTGGAGGTCATAGTAGCTCAGCAGTTTTATTTCTGAATGTTAGGGAAAGAAAGTATCCTCAAAGTGTTATGCTTTAATGATAAGATCATAAGAACCAAATGCTTAGGGAAGAATCTAGTTGAAGAGCGATAATTTCATTAGAAGAAGTGCAAATATCTTGAACCTCTAACTAACCAAAATGATAACGTCTATTAGAAAGGGTTGAGCAAGCCAAGAATCTTGCTCTTCCAAATCTATTAGCCAAGGTGGATCTCAATTGTACAAATCAGCTGCAGAAGCCTAAGTTTCTGAAATACGTTCTCTTTGTATAATAACATCAAATAATAATTGTAACACAAATCGCAATAGTAAACCAAAAAAACACAATGCTAGCATGAAATGATGTCTATCTCTCCACTTCCCCCTTGTTTCCCTTTCTGTAATAACTGCCCAGGCTCCATATTCTGCTCACAACTTTCCTCCCCTCGTTGTCACTAGTGGAGTACAATCCCGTGGTACTTTATCATAATTTGTCTTTGATAATCTGCCTTCTAATCTGGATCAATTTAGTGATTTTTTATGCTTTTCTTGTGATGTACAAATTTCAGTTTGGATGATGTTAAAGTTCATAAACAGAGGGAGAACTATCTTGGTCAGAGTACCAAGGCCCCTGTTGGCAGATGGCAGAAAGGTAAAATTTGATTATTCTTTCAGGTTTTAAATTTCGCGAAGAATTCTGTATATCGATTTGCATATGCATATGCATGTTCTTGGATAATTGCTTAGTTTCAACTTTCAAGGGCATACATGTATTGCTGTTATTGCCTTAAGATGGGATATGGTACTTTGAAGGACACACACATAACCCTCTATTTCCTGCTCATTTTGGAACCTCTATTTCCACTGTGTATATTCTCCCTCATTGAGCGTTTTGGCCATTGAGGGACTCTTGAATAAAGAGGGATCTTACTAATAGCGATTCCGTAAACTAGAATTCCTTTCTGCTGCTACTTCACCTTATGGACTCTTTTATGTTATTCTACTTTGTAAAGGAAAAGTTGGACTCTGGTTCTTCCCCTGCATTTCTTTAAATGATCTTTTCATTATCTTACTTTATTTGTAGTAGTGGGGAAACTCTTCTTCTTGTGGACTATAGAGAAACTTAAGAGTTGATTGGTCCCGGTGGTTACTACAAAATTTTGAAATTTTGGTCTGATTATTGCTCTTTAATGTTGGTACTGGCTAATAATGCTAATTCTTGCGTCATTTTAAGTAGAAGTAAAATTATGTAATAGCCAATCTCTAACCAATATTTAAGCCTATTACTACTCTTTCTGTTACAGTATTCACATAAGAAATGAAAGAGAAAGGGAAAAGAAGGAGACAGAGAGGAATTAAGAGAGAGAGACTGAATAGTGCATATTCTCATTAGGCAAAACAACAATCTGAATTACAATAAGCTAGAGGTATATTTAAAGACTTAGTTCCCTTCTAATCACCGCCTCTCATTAAGCGGTTTATTGCCCCTTCAATTTTCTAACGGCTAACTGACTCTAACATAACTAACTAACTAACAATATTCACATTATTATTCCATAAAATTCTCAGAAAGAGATTTGGGTGTAACTGTATGACTCATAATTCACGTTCTCACGTATCATCAATATTTATTCATTCATGTGTGTGTCTCTGTCTAAGAAATACGTATTTGTTTATTTGGATTTCTATAAGTTATATTGGATTTAGTTGTAAATTGTTAAAATAATAAATTTGGTTTCAATTGTGTTGCTAGATTAAAGATAATTTTATTTGCGTGATATACTTTCTTTACTAATGGTGGACATGATAAAAATAATAACAAAACTCTATGAAATTGTATTGAATATTTTATAAATGAAAATGCAATAAAGATAAAGTAGCAAAATGATGAGCTAAGTGCGTCCCAACATGGGAAAGTTGATCAAAATAAGTCTTTTACAATATGTTATAAAAGCAATATATAATAATAAAGGATTGATCAGCTCCGGTAATTTTGTTGCACAGACTGATGAGTTGGTGATACATAAGGAAATTGTGACTCAGAGTGATCCCCTTGATTCCATTGCAATGATTGATGCAGAACTTTTGAATTAGGTTGATCATGTGGATTCTGCAATTGGACGCATGAAGATATGTGTCAGCCTACTTGATTCATTTGTGTTGATAATTGATTTTGCTGAAGATCATAATGAATTGATAAGGCTGCTTGATGAAATTGTTGCATTATTGAGTGGGAGTGAGTCATCAAATGAGGACGTGAAGAAAGATGGTTCAAATATTCTTGATCATAGTTTGCTAAAGTGATATCATGGATGCTTCTTCTTTTGTACTCTCTTGTTTCTCTTTCTTTTTGGCGAATATAAAACCTTTGGGCATGGCTTGCCACCTGAGTTGCATCCTGTGTCATCACTGCATATTTAGAGATATTCTTCCAATGTCCCTAGCTATATTTTTGCACCCCTGGAAGGAACAATTTGATGAAATTAAAATGAAAACCACATAAGCCTATTTAATGATCACACGTGCGCGCGCACACATATATGTAATGGTGATTATAAAAGTAAATAGTAATATAATATTAAGGTTACGTACGCATGTTCTTTCAAAGTCCATAAGGAGTGCATATTATGCTTGGGTGGTTGATTATTGGCAGAAGAGTCCAGGTATTGCAGTGGATGAACTAGACCCAATTCAATTTGGAGATTTTGATATCGTTGAAAAACCTTCTCCTTGGAGAAGCCGACCACTTGCACGATATTCTCCCATCAGTTGGGGTAGTCTTCCGAATAACACAATAGAGCAACTTGAAACCACTTCTCCTACTCAAAACTCCATTGATTCATCATCTTTTTTCTTTCCTACACCAATTTTAACATGTAGTAGTTGTCATGATCATATATGTATGTATGTATGTAGCAACAAAACAAAACGAATATATGCATCAAGATTGAATGTCATGAAGGTGGAAAATAGAAGCCTTTCAAACAAAATTCATTACTAAAGCCATACTTTGTTCCAGAGTTGAATAAAATGCCCCAAGATTTGTGGAACTTATTGTAGAAGAAGGGAATAAAGAACAAAAGTTGTGATGTAATTTGCATTTAAATGCCTAGCAATCCTATTACTAGTTGCTTAAGATCTTTGAAGGTTAGAACTCCATATAAGTGATTTTTTAGCTCATACACTATTTCACTACATGTCGCATAACCCAAATACGAAACTAATTGCACTAATACAAATTGAAAACTTTCCTCTTTAAATTGTGATAATATTAGAGCCTTAAACTTATGAATAACATGTTTTACTTTATAGTTAAAATCCTTTCTAATTGTTCTTGTTGATAACAAGTACTACTTCCTTCCCACAACCTTTATTTCTTTATTGATTTAATTTTTCTTATTAGTGTAGTAAATCATTTTTATTTTATTCAATCACTTGTTTTTGTTGTTTTGAGTTCATTTGTAATATCTCAAAATGAGTTTGTAGCAAAACCACTATGGCCCCATTACCCCTCATTATTTTAAAACACATTGAGATGGGAGGGTATCTAGACACTTATAAGACGTATTTCGTATGTGGAATCGACCATGTGGTTAAAAGTCACATGCTCTATCACTTAAGTAATCGCTTATGAAGTTACATATAGCTAAAATCAAAGTCTCGAGAACAAAATTTCAAAACATATACTCTAGAAACCATTAAAAACATAATTGAGAATAATTAAACTTACAATTCTCTAGCAAGTTGTGGCACAAAGACGACTTTTTTTGATAATTGTTGTTGATATAGATAGAGTTAGCTAGCATAGAGAAGTATAACTATTAGGGAGAATTACATTTAGGTCTTAAGGAAGGAAAAAAATGAAGAAATAATCTCTGTAGATTGTAAAATGAAAAATTGGTCCCATTAACAACTCTAGGAGTCTGTATTAACAACTTGTTAACAACTCTAGGAGCCTGAAACTCCTTAGAACCATTTTTTCATTTTACAATCTATAGGGACCATTTCTTCATTTCTCTTTTTTCTTGGGACCTGAGTGTAATTCTCCCTAATTATTACCTTTGTCAGAAGATTTAGTGAGGTAAGAGAAGGATGATTTGTTGTTCTTGAAGATAATTCTTGTGGTTATATGTGTGTGTGGGAGGGGAAAGATTGCTTGCGAATAATTATGATCTAGATTTAAATTATTCTTCTTCAATATATTTTTTTATGAGAATTCAAATGATTAAACATTAGGAAAAGTCTAGAATCACGTGATTATGTTGGATTTTTAAATTTTAATGTTTTGGCCTGCATTTTGTTTTTTTTTTTTTGAAATCTGGCCTCCTTTTTTTTTTTTTTTACCGTATATGAAATATTTAACCCCATCGTCCCTTATTTTATTTATGAATTATTTTGAATTTTATTTACAAAAAATCGAGTATTTGGGTGGATTACCGCCATATTGTTTTTGTTTTTTTAACTAGATCATCAGAATTTTGAATTTTAATTTTAAATATTAAATATCTTATAATATATTAAAGATTTTATATTTTGTATCTACTCTAGCCATCTCATTTATCTTTCTCGATTTGGATTTCTTTCCCGTACCCACCCAGACGAGTCAAAACTCAACTAGTGGATGACGATGACTCAATGGACTCGCCATGAGGACAAGCTATAGTCCTGTTTCCATAGGACTGCCTCAACCGCAGGGAGAACATTGCCGACGCTGTCCCTACCGCCACTGTCGATTTGGTATGTCAACGTTATCGCGATCTCCTACATGACATGGCCGAGTCAAAACTCAACTAGTGGATGACGATGACTCAATGGACTCGCCATGAGGACAAGCTATAGTCCTGTTTCCATAGGACTGCCTCAACCGCAGGGAGAACATTACCGACGCTGTCCCTACCGCCACTGTCGATTTGGTATGGCAACGTTATCGCGATCTCCTACATGACATCGCCGAGATTGATGCTGGTAAGGGTCCCGACTCCCGCCTTCCCTGAATTCCCCTCTGATGTTGAGCCCTCTTTCTCCGATTGGAACTCTGCTAATCAAATTTCGTTCAAATTTAAGCCACCCAAGAATGCTGACACTGACAGAAAGAAGGGCTTGCCCTGAATTGAGGAAGAACGTGGGTATGTTGCTTCAAAATTCTCCAATTCAATTGGATTTTGGTTTTGTTCTTTTTCCTATTTCTCTTAACTGTGCTTGATTTTAGGGATTTCTTTTAGAATTTCCAAGAAAAGAGCAGATAGGAAAGAACTACTTACTTGGGAAATCGAAGTTTTTGTTCTCATGGAATTAGAGGAAAACTCTTATGCTATGTTTTGTTACTCTTATTCTTCATGCTATTCTGAGGTTTTCTAAAGTGAAGCTGCCCAATTCATGTCCCTGGTCATATCGTCCAAATCCTCTAATTCTAGATGTGAACATTCAAATTCAATTCTCCAACCTTCTTCTCCAGAGCTCCACGTTCTCCATCTAAACTTCCACTTCAAATCCTCATAGGCATCTCTCTAATGGTTCAAATCCATATTTTATAAGTTTGCCAGTCAAGATGAGAGTCCTGAGAGTTCAAAAATTCTAGTTACAAGCTTTCTTGAGAGTTATCAATTTTAAATTTAAAATAATATATGTTTCTACGAGTACCGAGATTTATTTTTTGGTTGGAACATATGAGTGAAGGGAGAGGGGTTTGGGGGGAGGGAGAAAGAGAAGGATGGGAGATTTAGGGAGAGAAAGGAGGGAGGGAGGTCAAAGTAGCTCAATAGTTTTATTGAGAGTACAACTTAACATTGAAATCCACCAATAGCCCTCTTTCCAACATCACCATGAAGGTATAAAATTTCCAAATTCCATGTTTAAGCAAGATTTAAATCAAATTCATGTCAATTATGTGTATGCACGCATATATAATTTCTTCTTCACCATAAAAATACTATAGAAACACATCAAACAAAGTCTTATTCCTTTCAAACATTTCAACGAACACCTATTCGGTATTCAAGATTAACTCATAAAACAAACATCCGTGTCACTCATGTCCCACAATAACCCAAGATTTCACAAATCAAACAATTCATTAAGCACCTCATGATAATGAAAGTTTGAGTCATAAATAATGCCATCCAACCAAAACCTATTCCATTAGCAAAAAAAAAAATGGTTTTCTCAGTTTCCTAGATATGTTATAGAACATAAACATGAGAACATATTAACATATAGCGACAACTCAATCAAATAGACATCTAACTTACAAATTACCATCCCACATTTCATATATTAAAACTGCAAATCCAATCTTAACTAATTAACAAACCCTTGTACAACTCAAACCAATTACTAATTGGAGGAACAACCATCCTTTCCAAACCACACAAGACACGACAAAGAAGGGAAAGCAACATTCTCTATTCATGTAGAAATTACAACTACCTTGACAGCTGATATAAGCATTTGGTGGTTTCTACCTTCTTTCCCATATAATATGTTTTATAAATTATAAAAATTACTTGACTTCTGTAAAATTATCCTTTTGGGTATGCTAACGACCAATGTATCCTTAATCAATGGTACTCAGTCCTCACTCACTTTCTATGCATGGGAATGTTGCTTGTTTATTTAGCCGGTGAGGCAAGCCTTTTTAATTATTGAGCTATTTAAATTTAGATTTCAATGATTTTAATAAATTTTGGGAAAGAAAGTAACACTCAAAGTGTTATGCTTTAATGATCTTTACAAACTAGGAGATTCTAAAGCTACCTGCCCATGTTTATTTAAATCCATTTTGTTGGCATTTAGAATATGAAAAAATCATAAGAACCAAATGCTCCGGGAAGAATCTAGGGAAAGAGAAATAATTTTATTTGTAGAAGAAGTGCAAGAATCTTTAAACACTTACAACTCTAACAATCCAAAATGATAAAGGTTGGATTTTTATAGAATAGTATTTTATTTGAAAGGGTTGGGCAAGACAAGAATCAGACTCTTCCTAATCTTATAGCCAAGGAAGATCTATATGGTTCAAATCAGATGCCGAAGCCTAAGCTTCTCAAATACACCCTCTTTTTATCACAGCATTAAATAATAATAGTAAAACAAATAGTGAAATAAATAATCACAATGCTAACAACGTAGCAAATTGGTGATTTTAACATGAAATGATGTCTATCTCCCCACTTTCCGCATATTTCACATTTTGTAATAACTGCCAAAGCTCCATATTCTGCTCTTAACTTTCCTCCCCTAATTGTCACCATGGACTACAGCGACATGGTACTTTATCACAATTTGTCTTTGATAATCAATCTTCTAATCTGGATCAATTTATTGATTTTTTATGCTTTTCTTGTGATGTGCAGAATTCAGTTGGGGTGATGTGAAGTTGATAAACATGGGAAGAACTATCTCCGGCTGGCCAAAAGGTGAAATTGACCATTCTTTCAAGTTACATTTTCTTGAAGAATGATGCATATCAATATGTCAATATATGCATGTTCTTGGATACAATTGATTGCTTAGTTTCAAGGGCATCGATGTATTACTGTTATTTCCTCAAGATGGGATATGGCAGTTTCAAGGGTACACTAGCCCACACACACATCTATTTCCACTGTATATTATCCCTCATAGAGAGTTTTGGCCTTTGAGGGACTTACTATTAGGCATTTTATAAACTAGAATTCCTTTCTGCTGCTACTTATCTGTGATTCTACTTTGGAAAGGAAAGGTTGGACTCTTGGTTCTCCCTCCACTTTTCTTTAAATGTTCTTTTCATCATCTTACTTTAGTGGTAGTAGAGGGGAAACTATTCTTCTAGAGTAAAATTTTCACAAGTTTAAAACTCTTTTACCCCCTATACAATGGAAGATATCTATCGTTGGTGCAGAAAAACAACAGATCACAAAAGGAATCAGCCTAATTTATCGGTTACCACAGCCCTTGAATAAGAAGAGGAGACATGCTGATTGAGTTTATCACTTTTTTAAAGAGTGTTTTAAATACTCCCTCCGGTCCTAATTATAAAACAAAGTTGATTTTTTTTTTTTTGGAGAAATTAAGGAAGCTAATTAAATTACTTTAGAATATTTTTTTTTTCTTCAAACTAATTAGTTTAGCTAATAAATTAATATATAATCAAAGGATACATAATATATGATATAATTAAATAACTTATTTAATTTCTTTAATTTCTTCAAAAAAAGTCAATTTTATCTTATAATTAGAACTGGAGGTAGTATTGTTTATTTATTTATTTTAAATTCAGGTAAAGATCTGTTTTGGCATGCAAGGGATAAAAAGTCCCTGGAGATTAGTGTTGGTGTGGAGGCCATGCTGATAGGGTTGATGGCCTTGTTTTTTCAACGTAATTATATAACATAATGTTTTATAAACATGTCACTGATATATCTTTTTCGTAAACATTAGTATAATAAACGTGTTCTGTATATTGACTTGCCATTAATGAAGTTTTGTTCAATTCATATGGAAGTTTTTCATCAAGTCATCTATCTTTTTGCACATGCAGGGGAAGAGAACGACTTAACAAAATATTTCAACTTCATATTAGCAAATTATCAATGCTTATATGAAGTTGAAATGCCATTGAGCAGATCTCTAACTGGTATTTAAGCCCATTATATTAATACTTTTATAGAAAGAGATTTGGGTGAAACTTACTCTCTCTATATATCAAAAATTAACAGTATGACACCTAATTCACGTTCTTACGTATCATCAATGTTTGTTCATATATGTGCGTGTCTCCACGAAATAGGTATTTGTTTAAGTTATATTGGATTTAGTTGTAAATTGTTAAAATAATAAATGTGGTTTCAATTGAGTTGGTAGATTAAAGATAATTTTATTTGTGTGATATACTTTCTTTACTTATGGTGGATATAATAAAAATATGCTAACAAAACTTTATGAAATTGTATTGAATATTTTATTGAATGAAAATACAACAAAAATGAAGTAGCAAAACGACGTGCTAAGTGCGTCCCAACATAGGAAAATTGATCAAAAGAAGTTTTTAACTATGTTACAAAAGTAATACATAAAAATAATAATAAAGGATTGATCAGCTTTAATAATTTTGTTGTGCAGCTTGATGAGTCGGTGATAGTTAAGGAAATTGTGACTTAGATTCATCCCATTGATTTCATGGCAGTGATTGATGCACAACTTGTGAATTAGGTTGATAATGTGGATCCTGCAATTGAATAAATGAAGATATGTGTGGGCCTACTTGATCCATTTGTGTTGATAACTGATTCAGCTGAAGATTATAATAAGTTGGTAAGGCTGTTTGATGAGATTGTTCCATTATTGAGGAGTGAGGCGCCAAATCAGGACGTGAAGAAAGAAGATGGTTCAAATATTCTTGGTCACAATTTGCTAAAGTGATATCATGGATGCTTCTTCTTTTGTGCTCTCTTGTTTCTCTTTCTTTTTGGCGAATATAAAACTTTTGAGCATGGCTTGCCACCTGAGTTGCATCCCGTGTCACCACTGCGTATGTACAAATATTCTTCCATTGTCCCCAGCCATATTTCCGCACTCCTAGCAGGAACAGTCTGTTGAAATTAACATGAAAATCACATAAGCCTATTTAATGATCACACCCACACACAAGCACATATATATGTAACGATGATTATATGATTTAATAAGAATATGATATTAAGTTTACGCACGTATGTTCTTCCAAAGTCCATAAGGAGCGCCTATTATGCATGGGTGGCTGATTGTTGGCAGAAGAGTTTAGGTATTGCGGTGGCTGAACTAGACCTAATTCAATTTGTAGATTTTCATATCGTTGAAAAACCATCTCCTTGGAGAAGCCGACCACCTGCGCGATATTCTCCCATCGGTTGGGGTAGTCTTCCGGATAACACAATAGAGCAACTTGAAACCGCTTCTCCTCCTCAAAACTCCACTGATTCATCATTTTTTTTCTTTCCTACACCAATTTTAACATGTATTAGTCATTTTCAAGATTGAATGTCATGAAGGTGGAAAATAGAAACTTTCAAACAAAATTCATTACACCCATACTTTATTATGATCCAGAGTTAAATAAAATGCCCCAAGATTTGTGGGATTTATTGTAGAAGAAGGGAATAAAGAACAAAAGTTGTGATGTAATTTGCACTTAAATGTCTAACAATCATATTACTAATTGCCTAAGATCTTTGAGGGTTAAAACTCCATATAAGTGATTTTTTTTAGCCCATACCCTGTTTCACTACATGTCGCATAACCCAAATACAAAACTAATTGCACTAATACAAATTAAAAACTCCCCTCTTTTTAGTTGTGATAATATTAGAGTCTTAAACTTATGAGTAACATATTTTACTTTATAGCTAAACACCTTCCTAATTGTTCTTGTCGATAACAAGTATTGCTTCCTTCCAATAAGCTTTATTTCTGATTGATTTGATATTTCTTATGGGTATAGTGAATAAATTATATTTTATTTAATTACTTGTTTTTGTTACTCTGAGCTCATTTTTAACATCTTAAAAATGAGTATGTAGCAAACCTACTTTGGTCCTGTTACCCCTCATGATTTTAAAACACATTGAGATGGGAGGTATTTAGACACTTATAAGGCATATTTTATCCATGGGATCAACCATGTGGTTAAAAGCCACGTATTCTATCACTTAACTATTCCCTTATAGAGTTGTATATAGCTAAGATCAAAATCTCAAGAACAAAATTTCAAAACATATACTCTAGAAATCATTGAAAACATAATTAGGAATAAATAAACTTACAATTCTTTAAAACATAATTGTTACCCCTCATGATTTTAAAACACATTGAAATGGGAGGTATCTAAACACTTATAAGGCATCTTTTATCCATGGGATCAACCATGTGGTTAAAAGCCACGTATTCTATCACTTAACTATTCCCTTATAGATTTGTATATAGCTAAGATCAAAATCTCAAGAACAAAATTTCAAAACATATACTCTAGAAATCATTGAAAACATAATTGGCAATAAAAAAACTTACAATTCTTTAAAACATAATTGTTACCCCTCATGATTTTAAAACACATTGAAATGGGAGGTATCTAGACACTTATAAGGCATCTTTTATCCATGGGATCAACCATGTGGTTAAAAGCCACGTATTCTATCACTTAACTATTGAGTTGTATATAGCTAAGATCAAAATCTCAAGAACAAAATTTCAAAACATATACTCTAGAAATCATTGAAAACATAATTGGGGATAAATAAACTTACAATTCTCTAGCTAGTTGTGGCACAAAGACGTCGTTTCTTGATAACTCTTATTGGCATACAGAGTCAGGTAGGGCAAAGAAGTATAACGGTTGCCTTTATTTGAAGATTCAGTGAGAGAAGAGAAGGATAATTTGTTATTCTTGAGGATAATTCTTGTGGTTATATGTGTGTGGGAGAGGCAAGATTAGTTGTGAGTATTTAAAGATTAGTTGTGAGTAATTATGATCTAGATTTAAATTATTCTTCTTTAATATATGTTTTTTTTTTTTTGGAAATCTGGCCGCCTTATTTTTTTTGACCATACGTGAAATTTTTAAACCCATCACTCCCTTATTTTGTTTATGAATTATTTTTTAATTTAATTTACAAAAAATGGATTATTTGGGGAGATCACCGCCATGTTATTTTTTTCCCCCAAACCTGAGACTGCCTTGTTTGTTAAAATTGAATAGTCAATAAAAATCGACAAAATCGCGTCTTTCTTTAAAAGAGTCGTTTATTTATATTTTGGTCAGAAAAGAATCGGTTTTTTGGGCAGAGGGAAAACTGGGTGGCGGCGGTGCGGTGTGCTGGGCGAAGACCGCAGTGATTGAAGCATGTATCATCCTACCAGAGGTGGCGTTCGCGGTGGTCGAGATCGTAAGTCTTCATTTTTCTTGGCCTCTTGATTCACTTTTTCCAAATTTACCTTACCCACAATTGCCCTATTTCTTCATCTCCCCAAGGCGTTGTGATTTTCCCTTTTTTGATTCTGCGATTCATCAATAGGGCATCTTTTGCCCAATAATTATGTTTTTGGATTTGAAAACTAGCATGTAGGGTTATCTATTTGTTGTTTCTCTGAATCTTTCAAATTGGCAGCTGCAATCTCCTCTGTATCGTTAATTTCTCGTTGCTGATGTTGTCATGGTCTGTCCGAAGTGTTTCTTTTGGGTTTTCTTTCTAATAACCTTTGGTTTTTTAGAACTAAGTTTAATTCGGGAATCTGACATGAAGAGAAGCACATGGTTACAAATGCAAAATAGATGAACTATTAGTGTACTTTAGTTCTTGTTCTAAAGTTTTATCCAATTTCCTTCTTGTTGTTTATCTGACACAACCTAACTTGTGTTCGATGGTAACTGTCTTTGTAATAAACAATTTGTTATTTATAAGTTTTCCAGTCATTATAAGACTCCTGAGAGTTCACAAATTTTAGTTACAAGCTTTCTTGAGAGTTTTAAATTTTAAATTTGTAATAAGATATGCTTCTACGAGTATTTTTTGTCCCTTAAATGTATGATGATTGGAGCATATGAGTGAATGGAGAGGGGTTTGGGGGAGGGAGAAAGAAAAGGATGGTAGATTTAGGGAGAGAAAGGAGGGAGGGAGGTCAGAGTAGTTTTATTCCTGAATGTTAGGGAAAGAAAGTAACCCTCAAAGTGTTATGCTTTAATGATAAGATCATAAGAACCAAATGCTTAGGGAAGAATCTAGGAGAAGAGAAACAGCTTTATTAGAAGAAGTGCAAGAGTTTTAAACACCTATAACTTCAACAAACCAAAATAATAAAGGCTATTAGAAAGGGTTGAGCAAGCCAAGAATCTTACTCTTCCAAATCTTATAGCCAAGGATGATCTCTATAGTACAAATCAAATAACAATAGTAAAGCAAATGGCAATGGTAAAATAAATAATCACAATGCGAACATGAAATGATGTCAATCCCTCCACTGTCCCCGTGTTTCCCATTCTGTAATAACTGCCCAGGCTCCATATTCTGCTTACAACTTTCCTCTCCTGGTTGTCACTAGTGGAGTACAGTCCCGTGGTACTTTATCACAATTTGTCTTTGATAATCTGCCTTCTAATCTGGATCAATTTAGTGATTTTTTATGCTTTTCTTGTGATGTACAGAGTTCAGTTGGGATGATGTTAAAGTTGATAAACATAGGGAGAACTATCTTGGTCACAGTATCAAGGCCCCTGTTGGCAGATGGCAGAAAGGTAAAATTGATTATTCTTTCAGGTTTTCAATTTCACAAAGAATTCTGTATATCAATATAAATATGTATATGCATGTTCTCGGGTAATTGCTTCGTGTCAAGGGCATAGGTGTATTGCTGTTATTGCCTTAAGATGTGATATGGTATTTCCAAGGTCACACAAACACATGCCCTCTATTTCCTACTCATTTTGGAACTTCTATTTCCACTTTGTGTATTCTCCGTCATAGAGCGTTTTGGCCATTGAAGGACTCTTGCATGAAGAGGGATCTTACAAATAGGGATTTCGTAAACTAGTCTTCCTTTATGCTGCTACTTCACTCTATGGATTCTTATCTGTTATTGCTCTTTGGAAAGGGAGTGTTGGACTCTGGTTCTTCCCCCATTTTTCTTTAAATGCTCTTTTCGTTATCTTACTTTATTAGTAGTAGTGGGGAAACTATTTGTCTTGAGAAGTTTATTCATGAATTTAAAGCTTTTTCAAAGGTTTTTGCCATCTCTTCTTAGGGTACTGTAATGCTGGTGGATAAAAAGTGATTTTAATAAAGAGCATTTGTCAAGTTGGTTGTTTCTTGGACAGCAGTAAGCAATAAGATTGCAAATTTGAAATTAAGCTACCTTTTCACTATTGATTTGACCATTTAAGTTTCCATGGTTGGATGCCTACAGCATTCTACTAAATATAGGCATATGTTGATAGGTTTGTCTTTTTTTCCAATGAAAGATATATAGCGTCAATGCAAAAAACAACAGATTAAAAACGAAATCAGCCTAATTTATCTGTTAGCGCAGCCCCTGAATGAAAAGACGGGGCCTTCTGATCAATTTTATCACCTCTTTAATGAGTGTTTTAAATTTTATTTATTTATTTTCAGGCAAAGATCTATTTTGGTATTCGAGGGATAAAAAGTCCATGAATGCGGAGATGGAGGCTGCCAAAGAAGAAATCAAAAGAGTTAAGGAGGAGGAGGAGCAGGCAATGAGGGAGGCCCTTGGTTTAGCTCCTAAGCGTGCAAGTCGTCCTCAAGGTAACAAGCTCGATAAACATGAATACTCAGAACTGGTGAAGCGTGGGTCTACAGCTGAGGATGCAGGTGGAGGCCATGCAGAGGCAGTAAGGGTTGATGGCCTTGGTTTCTCAAGGTAAATTAGTTGGGCATGCAAAGAGATATTTCATTTATTTTCTTCTACTTTTGGTGATCTTGTTGCTGATCTTTCCGTGCATCATATGAAATGAATGATAGGATTAAAAATGTGTGAATGTCAGTTCTTCATTGGCATGTGTAATGATAGGCTTATTAAGGTGGAGCATATAATATATTCAACCTGGATTGATGGCTGTTGGGGCATACTAGAATGTTGATATTTCTTATCTTTTCTATTGTGACAATATTAACCTTGCATCTTTTGTTTACCGAACAGTAGGTTACGTATGTGCTACTTGTATATTTAGATTTATGGAGAATAAATTCTCAGTACAATGAGCATTGGAGTGTTAGAGGTGGTGAGGTTTTAAAGATACCCATTTAAGTGTCATTGGCTCTTTTCATCACTTTGCTGTGGGAGGAATGTATTTAAAATATCATTTATCATTGACTATTTGACTTGTTTCTCTGTAGATTAAGTCCACTTAAAATTTCATGTGAGTTATATCTTCTGCAAACAATCTAATTACCTTATTTGAATAATTTTCCCCCAATGTTCCTACAGAGCACCCCGCCCTTGGAACGAATCTAGTTCTTCAATGCCCTCGATCACAGACAGTCCGCCGAAAGTGGAAGAATCGCCTATGACTGTTCAAACAGCGAGGAAGGCTGAAAAAGATGAATCAGAAGATGAAAAGAGCAGAAGAAAGAGGAGGCGTCATGAGGAGAAGAAGCAAGAGAAGGAAGAGAGACGGGAAAGGCGCGAGAAGAGGCATTCTCGTGATTCAGATGACAGGAAGAAACACAGGAAAGACAAGGAGAGGAGGAGACATGATTCTGATTGATATAATATATGTTCTTGTGTACTCTCATCATTTTATGCGGAGTAACTTGCTCGTTGTATTGTGTGTGCATGATGTTGATATTGTATTTTACTATATTTTGGTAAAATTCAATTAAATATCGTATTTTATGTGGGTAACTTCTTGTCCACAAGGTTCTGGCATCAGATGTAGTCATTACTTATTTACCTTGTATATCTCAGGTTTGGAATTCTGTGTTGGGTTTAATATCCAAGCATGAATGATTTTCAAGTCATAGTGAATAACACCAATGCCAATTACGTTAAATATGTTCCCAGACTTTATTTTATATGATTGGCGTGTCAATTAATCATTGAAGTAATATATGGGAAGCAATCTATTCAAAGATAAGACTGTCGATAAAGTATAATGATGTGTGATTTATGTAATTGATTTCACTTAGTGAAATAATGTTTTGTTGTTGTAGTACTTGGTTGATAACTAGGGGTCAGGGGCAAAGTAATTCCTTACTTTGGCAGGTGATGGATTCAAGTTCAATGGTTTAGTCTCCTCTCATTTAAAAAACAAAAGTATTCTAGGTTTAAGTAATTTTTATTGTATAGAAATTAAAAATGTCATGTTGTATTTCATTTCCTTAAATGTAAGTTCTAACATTAATTTTTAGATATAATTAATACTTGTTTTCAAAAATGTCCTTTGCGGATTAAACGAAGGGTAAAAGAAAATAAAACAAATTTTACATTATCATAGATTTTGATACATTCTTGATTAGTGTTTTTTATATTAGGACTCATATTTAAGATATAGTTTTGATAACGTCTGTGTCAAACTTTTACCGAAAGATTTTTTGTAACAGTGAAAACTAGCAACAATAAAAATTGACCGGCTTGAGCTTCATCAACCTCAAGCAAGATTTTTAAAGAATAACAAAAATAGTTGTTTCTATGGGAAAAAAAAAACAAGAATAGTTGTTTTACCAATAATTTATTGGATAAGGTGGCACCATGAAATGAAAGGATGTGAACGTAAGTTTAAATTCTGAGAAATGTTTTTATTGGAAGAGGCCATTTGAAAGATGTAAATGTCAATTGCAGAAAGAAAGGCTTTGTGTTTGTGTTTGTTTGGGATTACGTTTAAGACCCTTTAAAAATGTTTATTTATATAAATTGAGATAAACCTCATCTCACATATTTACCTTATATATTATAAACTATGATTGAATAACTGTTTTTAAGTAGAGCCGGGAATACGGGCTGACCCGACCCTTCACGGGCTCGGGCTTAAACGGGCCAGCCCGTTTAGGCCCATTTACTAAAAAGTACTATATTTTTTAGGCCTTTGGCCCTACAGGGCTGGCCCTTCACGAGCTCGGGCCTAAACGGGCTTAAATTCATTTTAATTCAAAAAAAATTTCTTTTTCAATTTTTTCAATTGATTTATTATTTTGCTTTAAATTGAGATACATTATTTTTAAAACTCATAGATTTTTGGTTAAAATAATCATATAATGTCCAAATTAACCTATTTTTTAAAGTTTAAATTAATAAATCATTGTAGAAAATAAAATAAATCAAACCAATTAATAAGTGTTTGCCTATTATTAATACTCTATTAAGTACTTAGGTGTCTCTTATATTGATAATTTGATATAATGATATTATATTTATTAATTTATTTTAAAAAAATATTAAACGGGCCTAAAAGGGCCGGCCCTCAGGGCTGCAGGGCCGGCCCTACAGGGCCCGCCCTTTTAGGCCCGCTTCTCTTTTTAGCCTCTAAATCATAAACCCGGTCCTCGAATGGCTCAGGCCTAAACGGGCCTGCCCGACGGGCTCGGCCCGAATTCCCGGCTCTATTTTTAAGGTTGCAATGCTTTTTTTCAAACAAACACAAATCTGAAAGAGAATTTTTAGGGGAAAAAACAATAATAAAAAAAAAAAGAAAGTAGAAAGCATACGCCAATGACGGCACTTGCCCCACACCCACGGAGGAAAATTCCATTATTAGAATAAGGAGAGAATAAAGTGAGCGACCAGCTGCCACCCTCAAATGGTCAGAGCTGAAGGGATGATGTGGTAAAATCAATATAAATTTTCAATTCCTAAAAGCAAAAACTTCATTTGAATCTTGGAGTTTTATTTAAATTTCAATTTAGTCCTCCAGTTTGTCTTAAATATTTGACATAAACAGTCTATAGGCTATTCTAATCCGTGTGTGATTATTTTAATTTAAATTTGACTTGGGGACCATTACATTTCCCCCCCTTTTGTGCCTAAGGACTGCTAATCTGGTAATTGCTCGCAATTTCTCTATATCTCTCAAATCTTAAAAATAAGAGTTGGACAAAGAATTTATTCTAAATATAAGAGAATAATTCACTTTATCTACTAAATTTATATTTTTTTCCTCAAAGTATCTCTAATAGTTGCATATATTATGGGGTTTACATCAAGAATAATTCTAATGCACATGATTAAAGAAAAATATTTCAGGAAGATTAATACACATTTGTTACAAATAATTAATTAAACTAGTTTATCTAATATATAGAAATTGTTTATACAGATCTTATGTTAAAGATATGAGGGGTATAATTTTGGGTCAAGGTGCAATTGCTCCGTTAGTTTTTCTTTGGAGTTCAATGTCCCTAAAGAAGTTTCAAAAAATAATAATATTGTCCCACCTTATTAAAAAAAAAATTAATTTTAACCATTAAAAAATTAACATTGACGGTTAATATTTTAGCGATATGGGACAATATTGCTCTATTTTAATATTTTAACGATAAGGGAAAACATTATTCAATTAACTCTAATGGAAGGGGTTTTATTTACTTAAATATGAAGTCTTGAGTTTAAGTTGGTATGAATACAGAAAGCACACAAGAAAAAATTATCTCAAATTGAGTCTGAAAATGCTCAAATTTGGTCCGCTCAAATAGCAATAGAAAAACCCCTACACTACACTGGCTGCCATATAAAAACTGTATTCTTTTAGAAACAATTAAAAAGTTTTGAAGTTTTTCTCTATTTGGGATTAACAAGATTAGAAGTAATTTATAATTAGGATCCGAAGGAATATTATGGTTAGGGAATAAATGAGAATTGAGTCGAATTTTGGGACAAAGAGAGATAATTGCAATTCCTAGATGTTCCTTCCCCTACAAGCCGAACCCACTGACTCTGCTCTCCCATTCTCTCTCTTCTTCTTCCTACTTCCAGGTCGGGTTCCAATTTCACTAGGCCGCTTTTCTCTCTGCCTTAGCCTGAATAATTTCAGAACAGAAGAAGAAAAGAAGGGTCATTGAAGATTAAGAATTTGAATCTCATGAAACTTTGATAGTTCTTCCTAAGAACTGCAAAATTATTCAATCCCTCATCGAAAACGGAAAAAAAGGAAAAACAAATTAAGCGGTGAAAATGGTGTCGGCAAACAAGGAGATGGCTGCTTTCTGCTTCGACACCCTCGTTGCTCACTACAACAGCGAGGATGCTCCTGCTGCTGCCTTCGATGAGGGTCAACAGTAATAATTCTCCTTGTCTTCGCCATATTTGCGCTCTTTTTTTGTTTCTGTTTTACCCGCATGGGGATGTTAATGGGGAGGATTTCTGGGACTGGCTCATGATTTTGATGTCATGGTCATTGTTTGATATTTCTGATCTGTTTAAGATGAGAATTTCATGGATTATTTATTGGCTTTCTTTTTTCTAGATAAATATCTCGTCTTTTTTTGTATGTTAATTTCCCCCGAGCTTCTAAGCTTGCACAAGTAATTCTGCAGAGGGTCATCATGGTCACGGGTGACAGTGACATGGCATTTCAAAGCACGGAGAGAAGGATTATATAATCTTGTCAAATTTCTTGGTTAGAAGCTATAACTAACATTTTTTGGCAAACGTGACAAGTATAACTCAACACAATAGTTTTAAGATGATTTCCGTACTGTTGGGTTGTTTTGTGTAACAGTTGACTCTGGTGAAAATCTCACAATTTCAGTAGTTTCTCATGATGACTAAATTAGCTGTGAGGATGCATGCAGATTTTGCTAAGTATTACGCGGAACACATTTTTCTAAGTATTGTAAGCTTCTTTACTTATGACTCATGAATTTCTATCCCTCGACAAGAGTAAGAATTTGTTCTCATTGTCCCTGGACTTTTGGGGTGTTCTCCGGGTTGGCGACTAGATCCACAATTCTCCTTTATAAGCTTGAGCTAACACAATGCAATTAGGTCTTAGCTGAATCCTTGTTGTCAAGGAAATAATCGATTAAAGCTACCACTAGTGACTTTTGTACGTCTTTTTAGTGAGATGCTGGGATATATAGTTCTTGTTGACTTGTTGTCTGAGTAGGGTCTCTCCGATGATATGCACTTTCACCATGTCTGTATGCGTGTGCTGAATCTATGGACGTGCTAGGTTGTCAGCATTTATTATTATCATAGGCTGTTTTTGGTTATTGTAATGATTCTCACAAATTTCACCTCTCATATTTTTCCCCTTAACAGTATTTTTAAGTTTTAAATTTGATCTTGGATTTATAATGACAGAATTTGGCCATATGGGCTTCACATCTGGATCACTGTTATGTTATTTCGATGACTTCTTTGTCTTGTATTTTCCTTTTCCTTTAACATTGTTTTAGTGGCATGTTTAACATATCAGTGCACTACTGTTAAGGAATAATTGGTCTTTACTGATGCAGGACCTCATTCATTGAATCTGTGAACAAGATGACTGGCAACATTGGCATTTTGTTTGAGATTTTTTTTTTTCTGGGTTGGGGGGATTTACTTCTTAGGCTTCTTTTGTTTCAAGCCCCATCCCCTCGCTGCCCCTCTAAAATAAACCCAAATAGTGATACTATTTTCTTATTTTAGCTCTCGTAAAAAAGTTTTCAATTGTTAGTTGAAATTCATGTTTGCATATATGGTTATATAATGTGAATTTTGATTAATTACACTATTAAGAAAATAACCCTTTTGCAAGTTATATGCTGTTTTAGCATTAAAGCTTCATTTATAGATTTACTTAACATCAAGGCATGCGATTGAGCAATATTCATGGAGAATCTATGAAGCACCGATGCTTCAAAAAAGTGAATGTGTCCATATCTGATGTGTATTTGACACAATATATGTCTTGTACTTCATGATTCGTTGTATATTCCAACATGTGTATTATCATTTTTTTTCGACAAAATATTTCTATATTACTTGAAAACTTTTTTTCCTTCTCTTTTGGTTATTTACAAATCAAAATGCACAATGTGGAAGCCACTTCACTGTGTTCAGTCTCTCTACTTGTTGGCGTGTATTGTTTGATTAAGAGAGGATCCATGATACTGGAGTTTGTCGTGGGGTCCTGTACATGTTGGGCATAAGATGTGTGGTTCTGTTACAAATATGTTTTAATGCTTTACTTCACAAATTCTGTAAATCATAACGTTTCTTTAAATCCATATTTCAACAATAAGTTTTCTTTATAAAATGTGATCTTCCCTTCAGTATATTTTTTTCCTTGCAAATGTGCTCTTTTGTTGTATGGATGTTTGCTTAGGATGTTTCTTGTTGAAGTGAAAATAATTTGGTTTCAGCCCATTGTTTGTTACCTGGAAGAAAGTGGTGAATGATGGGGAGCCTCGGCTTCGAGGTTGTATTGGAACTCTGGAAGCACGCTACCTGATTAATGGCTTCAGGGATTATGCACTGACCAGGTCTGATGATGTAATTATGCAGTTTTTTTTTTAATATTTACGTAACTGCATTTCCTTGCATTATAAACTGACGTCTCAATTCCCCATGGTTGGGAAGGGAGTTTTCCTCTCTTTAAATGTGTGTTACTTGCCCCTGTACTTACATACGTTGAGAAATGTTGGTGGTGGGCTTGTTTAGATGTAGATCATGTTTCACATGGTAAGAATGTAACCATAGACATAAATATCATTCAAGGAAGTTTTTGGATGTTTCTTTCTTCTAGAAGTCTTTCCTTTTTCAAGTTTCATATTGGTGATGCATCTCATGTCATGGATTAATTGGCATCTTCACAAAAAATATGGAATGGCTTAGTTCTGGATTGTTTCTGGTATTCTCATGCAATGCACTAACACACGTTGTTAATGCGCTAAGCTTCTGCTCTTTATTCCTTTCTAATTTATTTAGAAGGCTAAAGTTCATCTAGGTAGCTTTGGTACTGCATGCATCATTTGTAAAGTCAATCTCAGTTATCTGAGAAAATAATAAGGTATTGATTCTTAAATTAAGTGATAAATGTTATCAGAGCCTTGGGACCTATTTTTATTTCCATAGTTCATGCATATGCTGTTTTTTCGATGAAAAAATTGAAGGACATGCTTTTATTTCCTTGTTCTGCAATTGGTTGATCATTAATCCTCTTATACTCCCTCATCTTTGTTCTTTGAAATATTTCACAGCGCTCTCAGGGATCGCAGATTTCCACCCATACAGGCTAAGGAATTACCTTATTTGGAGTGTACAGTCTCTATTCTTACTGATTATGAAACTGCTGACCATTACCTTGATTGGGAGGTATGTGCCTATTTATTTGTTCTATGCAGAGCTTTTAGGAAGAATCCAAAAGTAATGTTTAATCGATCAGTTCAGCTGTCCAACCATAATTCTGCAGCCTTGTCAGTTCAATGTTTGGTCTGATTTTTTATAACACTGCATGTTACTGAATTTGGAGATAGTAGTTCTCATTATAGATGCCCTTTACAGAGGAGGCGTAGATTGTTTAATTGTTTTAAAACAGATTGACTGCAAAGCTGATAAACATTCTTTGACATCTTACTCCTTTGATCCTTTGACATCTAAATCTCATAACAGAAAGATAAGCCAATGAAACTAACATGATGTAATCCATTTATGTTTATCCATGGCCTTGAGTTTTCATTTTAGTATATGGGTTTCCAGACTCTAGCATAACTCAACAAGTCAACATTAACAAGCTTAAGATGGATAAGTGATTATGTGTTCTTTTTTATTTAGGATCTTATTATATATGATATGAAACTTGATTTGTTGAAAGTGGAGGAATCATAAAAGTTGTCTGTTGATTGGGTTGAAACTCTGGCCAAAGAGATTTTTTGTGCTTATAAAAGACTAATATTTAGTTCATTATAATATGACTTGATGGGAGCACTTGGTGCCTTGCCCTAGTGGCAAAGTAGTCCCCTACACGGGGGAGGTGGAGGGTTCTATCCCCCACCGGACCGGTTTGGCCTCCTTTTTTTTGAAGGGAAAAAAGAATATGACTTGATGGAAAATACTTATTTATTTTCTTCGCTAATATTTCTATGCTTTGCACCATGTGATAGGTTCATAACAACATGAGATGCTTCACAAATAGTGCTTGCACAGCGTCCCCCGCCCCCCCCCCCCCCCCCCCCCCCGCCTTTCCCCTTTTCTTTTTAGGATTAACCTGAAGAGGGTAGCCAGAGATTCACTTTGATTGCTACATGGATTACACAATGCACATATTTTATGCCCAAGTTTCAGCTGAATAATGATAGTTGTGATGATGTTTTTCCCCAGTGGGTATGCCAATAGTTTAATGTGCAGTTGTTTATGTAGCATCATGGATGAGGTTGAGTATTTCAAGTATAGAAAATATTAAGAAGCCAGACTATGTGCAATGAATGCAAAATATTTGCTTAGATCTTGGTTTTGTGTTCGTTTTGCTTTTTGCACTTTAGAGTACTGGTTTTTTGCAGGTAGGAAAGCATGGTATAATTATTGAGTTTATTGATCCTGACTATAATACAAGGCGAAGCGCCACTTACTTGCCTGAAGTAGCTGCCCATGAAGGTAGCTAGCTTAGCATATGTTTACTACTCCCTCTGTTCCTTGTTTTCTCACTTTTCCTTTTCAAGAAAATTTATATTACTAATTTTTTTTCATTATACCCTTCTTTTTACTAACACTAGAAGTTCAAGGCAACATTAATTACTAAAATAAATTAAGAACATACTAGAAAATTTAAAAGGAATCATAATATATTAATTGCATTTCTTAATCTGTGTGTTACAACCTTGTAAGTTTGATAAAAGGAAATGGAGGGAGTACTAAACTTCGTTCTCCATGATGGAAAGTGAATTTAAGTTGTGGCGGAAGAGATTATGATACAGCTGAAACAAAGATGCCATAACGTTTCAGACTTGCAGTTCCGTTATTTACATACACAACCTTATAACCCAAGTAACAACAGAAGATAGATGAAGAAAAAATAAGAGTACCCTGGCCTTGGTTTAGTTTTTATTTTATTTTCAAAGCATTGTTAACTTTTACACGGTATTTGGTCTAACGGAGGGGAAGGGAGGGGTTTTAATAACCCCTCTATATCCCCTCAAATTGGTGGGGAAGGTTAAGAGGGGAGGGGCTCATTTTGTCGAACCAAACAAGGAGAGGGGAGTTACTTCCCCTCCATTTTTCCAGCCAAACAGACTGTTAGTGCTTGGTTGAGGAATTATGAAGAAGAGAAGGGATATAATTTTAAACTAGGATGGAATATTGTTGATGAAATGAAGAGTGAGACTCAAGTTCATACACGACTTCTATAACTTCACTCGGACAACTCCACTTTTACGAACACACAACTCTTATCCTGTCCATACAAATTGTCATAACCTTTAAACTTTCTCCTGTTTACTTATTTACTAAAAGTCATCAATCACTTTTTTTCCTAAATACACTGATATTCGTAAATGATGCACATAATGCTTTTCCCCACAAGTATTCAGTTTTTTATAATTTGAACAGGTAACTTGAAGAAATTTCCTCTATGTTCTTAGCTTACATAAGAGGAGGTTCTAAATGAGTTTTTTATTTCCTCTAAAAAAAACGGAAAGAAATCTGGTCCTTAAATTTGTGAGAAGAGTGTTTTCCCCTTGTGCTTATATTTACAAAATAATTATTTATTTTTTCTTAACTGAATTGGCAGTCCTTTAATTACTGACCATGGAAGTTCTCAACAAAAATTTAAGGAGTTCTCTGTGTAACGAAATGATAGAGCATTACGAAATACTGAAAATGGGTTCACTTTTTATTACACTGAAGATGATGGGTATAATATTTATTATTTTTTTATTGTCATTATTTAACAGTAACTGTTTTATTTTAAATCTTTAAATTGAGAGACATAACAGATAATTTTATCAAAAAGTTACCTTTTTTTATTTCTATACCTCCAATTGCTTGATATATAGTGAAGTATGGGTGAAAATCCAACAATCTGTGTCTTCGTACTTTGGTTTTAGGTTGGACAAAAACAGAGGCCATTGACTCTTTGGTCCGCAAAGCAGGCTACAATGGCCAAATTACCGAGTCACTCAGGAAGCGGTTAGAGCTGACTCGTTACCAAAGCACCTTATTTACCATGAGCTACAGTGAATATGTTTCCCATGTGAAGGAGACAAGAGGTGAGGCTCCTCTTATTAATGGGTTTAGGCCACATCGTCACTGATGCTTCTCATACAGACAATCTTTGCTAGAAGCTTTTGCATTGCTTTGTCTGGATGAAAAAGAAACAATTCCTATAGAAGATGATTCTGATTCAATTGTCTGTTGGGTTGGATTTGATTTGTTTCTCCAGCCCAAGATACTGTTGTAATTGTTGCAACTCTTTATTCTTCAAATTCATTTGATTTTGAAGAAAAACTTATTTAAGCATTGAACTCAGGTTCTGTCGGTGACTGTCTCCCATCACCTAATTTAGCAGCGCAAGAACGCTGCAGAACTCTTCAACTGTTTGATATGTAACTCTCATCCATGGCTGAAATTTCAACTCTTTCTATTAATTCCTTTTAGGTCATTTATGTTTTAAGCCTTTTAAGTGAAAATGTCTGAATGGTGCGGACAAAAGAGAGAGAGAGCTCTGTAGTGGTTTATTGAGTTTGGAAGCTCAATAGATTTGAGCATTGCTAGATTATTGATTACTAATGGTTATGGGTGTACTCATGCCAGTTAATTTGTTTAGTGACTATGATTTAACCGAAGGTGCGAGGGATTAATTTGATTGGATAAGAATTATTGAGGATTTTATAATAGAGTACCTAATTGAGAGAGAATTGATTTTTGGGAATCACACGAGAAAATTCTACTTCAACTTCAAAATTTCAAATTAGTCTTGATGCTTATAAGAGTATGGGTATTAACTATTGTGTAATAATTGAAAATTTATTTTAGTAGAAAATCACTGATTTAAAATTTTGAAATTCAAGTAGTATTTTTTCATTTTTGTTTTTTTAACGTTTTTATGATGTAGCCATAAATTCATCCTTAATAGTTACAGTTATTTGTTTTTATGGAAAAAGTAAATGCAAACAATTATAGGATTACTTTTTATCATGAATGAATGCCATCTCGTTTTGAAGTGAAGAAAGTCATAAAACTGTTCATAAAATCTAAGGCCAACTGTAAGGAATTTCGTTGTTTTTTTTTTTTTCAAATTATAAAAAATGTATCCTTAAATTTTCACACCTTGTAAAAGTTATTAAGTCAGTATTTCTAGGTTTTTTTTTTATGAGATGTGCGGTGTAGTATTATGGAGTGGGGCTTATTGGGCCCAGATGGATGAAAGTTTCCACTTTCCATGTAAGTAGGAGGTTGTGGGTTGGATTCCACTGGCGTTCTTTAGTGTCTGTCAATTTTCTTTTCTTTTTTTTTTTTTGTAAAAAAAAAGGGAATGGTGCTTGTTTCTATCTATATCTTGCAAGCCAAGTCGTGGTGAGTTCAACTAGCCTGGAACAGAGGATATAGGTAGACTATTCTCGAATTAGATACTAAAACCTTGATTCAGCTTATTTCTGAGAAATAGACAAATATCTCATATTCCTGAGTATTCACGCTCGTCTGAGAAATGAAAAATCCTACAACAGATTAAGCGTATAATATTTTTCCTGTATTACAAAATCTCAAAAAGTCGTTTAAGACAGATGGTAGTGTATCAGACACCAAACGCAGTGGCACTTGTTATTTTCCTTGTTTTATAGACATTCCACAAAGATAAGAGGGGGAAACAAAAAAGCACTGAATTCTTAGTCACACCATACATTGACTTCACCCTACTACTACAAGGCTGAGAAAAGGTTCTCATTATTGTTCTGTTGTTGGATAAGCTCGTACAGAGACAGACAGACAGACATATTATATACGTATATCTGGATCAAAATTTACTGCGGTACCAGTAAACACCCTTCTGAGATGATGCTTCGTCAGGCTCCACATAGATGCATTCTGTTGCTTCCCTCCACAAGGCCTTATAAAAGGGAGTGCTGTCGAACTGGTAGTGCTCTCCCAAAATAGGCTTCACTGCTTTTGTTGCTTCCATTGCATGGTAGTGAGGCATTGAGGAGAAGAGATGGTGGGTGACATGAGTGTCTGTTATGTGATGAAACACTTTGTTCAGTATCCCATAGTCTCTATCCACTGTGGCCAACGCTCCTCTCATCCAATCCCATTCAGATGAGTCGTAGTGTGGTAATGCAGAGTGTGTGTGCTGCAAATAAGTGATTGTCACCAGGAAGCCATTCACAATCAGTAATGGAACCCCATAAACACAGAAAAGCCAAGCCACTCCTTTCACACTTGCTATATGATAGAGAACATAGGTTACCCCAAACACACAGACATCAGAGAGAGATATTAGCAGCCTCTCACGGTCGGAATAGATGGGAGCGTAAGGGTTGTAGTGGCTTGCGAAGCGGTTATAGGGTCTGCCAGAAACATTGAAGGCCAAGTACAGAGGCCAGCCGAGGGTGAGTGTAATGAGGAGAGAGAGAGCCCTTCCCAGTGGGTTATTGTTCAGGTATTTGCCATACCATGGGATTTTGGATTTGCGTTTGGGGACAAAAACTTCGTCACGGTCAAGGGAGCCAGTGTTGGAGTGGTGGCGGCGATGACTGATCTTCCATGAGAAGTAAGGGACTAGGAGTGCAGAATGGAGAATTAGACCTACCAAATCATCAAGCCATTGGTAATCACTGAAGGCATGGTGGCCACACTCATGGGCAATCACCCATACACCAGTGAGAATGCAGCCTTGGAGGGCCCAATAGATAGGCCAGAGAAGGTAGGGAATTGGGTGAGGAAGGAGATGGAAGTAAGTAGTTGCACTGTAGAAAATGAAGGCCAAGAAAAGGTCATGAACAACATAGGAGAATGAGCTGAAGAGGGAACGCTGGAAGCAATGTGGAGGAATCGCTTTCTTTAGTTCGCCAACAGTGAAAGGTGGTTTTGAATGTGGAGACCTTAAGAGAGGCTTCTGTTGCTCCCCAGAATTTTCTCTATGTGCTGTAGCAACACGGCCTCCATCTCCCATTGTTTCTTCAGACTAGCTGGCATGAAAATTAGGATTATGTCAGTTTCTGAGTATCTAATATAAACAGATGAATCTTTAAAAATACTCCTCAGTGCAAACTATTAAATAAATGGCAGATGAATTAAAACAACGGTCAGGAAGTACTATTCAAGAACCTAAAGGTGGTCCTCAGTCTGCCATCACATGGCAGGCAATAATATACCAAACAACGAAGTGGTCCTGCTAAGCTTGTAGGCTTATGCCCCTCCAGTTAATCCCAGAAAAGGAATGGACACATGGGCAAGTGGGCGAGTGGGGACATAATCAATATATTATAACATTCCCTTAAGCTCAGGAAAAATAACAAGGACAAAACTAACACATTTAGAGTTCATATACCCCTCACAGACGCAATTCAAGTTCATGACTCGTAGCTGGTATGGTTTTTCTCTATTTGATAGGTAGTAGAGAAGCTACCAAAATTGATTTGGAAACAAACAAGGACGATTTTACATCGGTATAAAACACCGCATTAAAGTTTCAGAAGTAGGTTGATATATCACATGCATGGCACAGTAATTTCATCATCCTTCAGATGGAAGGCTACGGATTTCTGATTCACAGGGCTAACCAGCTCACATACCAAACAAAATACAGTGAATTTTATAGGAGGGCCCACATTAGTAATGGCAAGGACCCATTTTCCGACCTGCCATAGTCCACAGGTTTTGTAGCATTCATGATCACCTACTGACCACAAATCTTATTGAGGTTTTTACGTCAAATAATAGAACAAAACCAAAGGTAAAGTTCTTCATGGGCCTGCCTTTCTCATATAAAAACAGCAGCACATGTATATTTCTCTAGAATGCTATATCACGTCACTAACTCCTTCTTATAATTCCCCACATACTACAAAATCAGAGTCATCGACTCTTTCTCTAGAATTCTGCACGTACAATTTGTCATAATCAATATTAAGAACTCCAGGTCAAACATGAGGAATTTTGCATGAGTTTGTTGATCACTTGAGTTCTTAGGGTGTTAACTATTTATAAGTTCTTGAATAAAAAGTTAACATGTGAATATTTTTCCAACTCAACCTCAAATCATTTGCGCTGTGTGTATAAAATGTTTCTTCTTGTGTCATGATTCTGAAAAAATCAGATGGCAAAGTCCAAATCAAGTGACTTTAGCCAAGTTTTATGCACAAGAAGATACCAGAAAGCTTTACAAGGGAGGGAAACAGGGTAAAAAGGAGCAAAAAAATTTTTCAAATCTCAGTAGTTCATCGAAACCAGTACGGAATAATTAAGGCAAATAAAAGACAAAACTGTTTAGACCATATTACAATTTTCATTCTGTTCATTTCAAAAGCAAAGTAAAGAAGCAGAAAACCTGAGGCATATCAATGAGCTTATACTTACAATATACCAGTCACCGACAATGAGAAGGAAGCCGCTATCTGCAATTAAACTACGAAAAAAGAAGCAGAGACGCGCTTTATTACATCTGTTAGTGAGATATGTGTGTGTGTATATATAAATTGATTGATACCGAAGACTAATAATACTGTACAAGTTCTTCCAAGGTAGTCAAAGCATTAGAATAAAATACAAGAGAGAGAGAAAGGGACATGAGAAGGCAATGCACCTCGTGAAGACAAAAAAGGGCGAGAGAGAACACATATTCCAATAGCATCTCTGTAGCGTGAAGAGATATTCTTATACTGATGCACGTTTTTTTTTTAAAAGAAAATGAAAATGTTTACGACGGTCCCAATGAAGGTTAAGGAATCTTCAGAATATCAAGAAAACTGATGAAAGATTTAAAAAATAACGCAAAAGAATTGAGAGACCAACAACAATAACGAAGACTCAGCTTGAATTAATCTTCAAACAAATAAAAAAAATAAAAGATTCGTTATGCAATCATTTAGTCAAGTGCCTTGGAAGATATCGAAAAAGAAACGGACATGAAATAAGAAAATTAACAATTAAAATAATCTTCATTTACACAAAAATGAATGAAACGCAACACGAAACGAAGGAAAAAAGAATAGGAACAGATGTCTGCATTTTTCTCAGATCTTGATAAAGCAGTAAAATGAACAGATTTTCTTTCAAGCAATGCCATCAAATCTGCTCCAAATTAATTCGCTACCGAATCACATTACAGAGAAAAACCATAACTATTCATCCTTGATTCAGAAAGAAGGAAAGAAAAGCAAAACGTACATATCATCAAAAGTAATCCAATCAAAACTAAAATGCAGTAGTTACACACAGATGCAATGTTTGAAAAACGGATACAAGAATCAAAAGAAGAAGAAGAAGAAGAGAAAGAGAGAAGAGAAATGCAGGGAAGTACCAGGAGGTTGTGGTATGAACAGAGGCGTTGTTAATTGAGGGAGATTGTGTGAGGAAGGAAGAAGAGAAACAAAGTATTTCTATGAGGGAAATCAAAGAAAGGTTAGAGAAGGATCCACCTGAGGAAGATGGGTCCCTTGAGATTCCAAAATGAAAGCGGTGATTCAGAGAGAGTGAAGTGTGGGGTCGTGTGTGTGATTGTATTGCCATTTGCCAAAATAGCTGAACCTCTTTCACGCGCGTTAGCCAACGCCTCTCACACATTCTCTCCTTACTCTCTCTCTTGACACCTTTCTCAATCAGTCGCCCAATATTTCATATTTACACATTCATAAGCATGTTGTCATGTTTTTCATTGTAAATTGTCGTTATATACTCTCTAGTTGTTATTGGACTTATGGGTGATTAAATTCCTTCCTTCAGACTTTATAGTAATTCCACCAAATTTAATTAATAGTTTGTGGAATGACTTACAATAAAGGTCATATGTCTCTTCTAAAAGTGCCTTATATTAAGAATAAGAAGGAATACATTTTTTATTTATTGGATTATGAAATTTTTTTTCATTTAAATTTGAAAGAAAATATGATGTATTAAATACGGATATTTTAAGAAAAATATTAATGTGATGGCGAAAATAAAACTCTCTCTTCCCTCACCATAAGGTTTTAATAATCAAACTGTTTGGTTAAAGAAATCTGTTAGAATTAATTCAAAATAATAAATAAGTAAGAAATGTACCTTTTTTTAAATATACCCTTATTTATAAGTGGGTACATAGGTGAGAGTGAGTAAAAATGAGAGAGAATGTATGAGTAAAAAATAATAACAGAGAATATAATAATTAAGGGTAAAATAGATAAAAATGCATTTGATGTTCAGGCAAGCCCAAAGTGAATCTTATAAAAGGGAACATATCAATTCAAAAATTAGGATCTTATAATAAAGAATTGAGGGAGCAGTAAGGCATTACATTAACGATCAAACCAAAATTACTAATAAAGTTTGATATATAAGACCCTAGATAGTAACATGCTCCTCTATTCCTAATTGACTAATTTGTGTTGATTAAGGATGTTAGTTAATTAGTTAGTTAATATAATATGTTCTTCTAAAATACTATAATCATTTTTTTTAATTCATTCCCTCCCTCTCTTATTTGATTATTGTTGAGGGAATATTAATAGAGTTAATTTGAGAAAAATGATAAATATGTAAAACATATCTTATATTTATGACCAACATTTACTCCCCAATTAAATCCAACATTAAAAACCACAGGAGTAATTTCTTGGTTCCACACAGTTAACTTCTTGAGTAATTTCTTGGTTTATAATTTTAACGGTTAAAAATATATATACTACATATGTACATAAGGAAAATTTCTCTTTCTTAAGTACATATATCCTCTTATTGAAAATAATCCCATTCGAGAAAATGTCAAACAGTAAATATGGACAACTCGAATATTAGTTACCACATTAGGATGAATTATCCCCTTCCACACAAAATGCCAAGTCTGCACTTCTCACCCCAACCTTAGAGGAATATTCCCTCTCACTTTCATAATGACTATTTCATGTTTTATTCCAACTCTTTCATCAATGTCCGTGTGTATGTAAATATACGTGTTTCTATAAAATAAAGGGTTAAGGTGTAAATTTATTAATGAAGTTTTGTCCGATAAACGTCTAGTACAAATATCTTTTAGAAGGGGTAAACATACCAATGAACAATTAAAAAAAATAAAAATAGAGATGGCATAGATGTGTTTTGGATTTGTTGGGACATTTGTACACAAATGCCTCGAGGGGTGACATTATTTATTAAGAAATGTCTCTATATGTTGCAGCATTTTTTATGACAAATTAAAACCATGTAGCTTTCCATAATGACATCCTTTAGTGCCCGTTTGATTCACAGAATAGAAGATAATGTAAAGGAATGTAATGCAATGTAATGTAATAATGATTACATGAATTTGTTTGGTTCGTCATTAAAAAAAAGATGATGTATGTGCATAAAAACGTTTGGTTGGATTATATAAAAAATGAGAATATATGGAAATAATATAGCAAGAGATAAAATTACCCCTATTTACACATATATGTATAATATACACGTTGGGTTCAAAGTAATTTTTTTCAAATTTGTGCAGCATATGCATTTGGGTTCATAATAATTTGTTAATATTTAATGGTGAAAATATTATGAAGGGATTATGGTAATTTTTTAATTTTTAATGGTGGGAATATTATTTAATGGGATATTTTAATAGTTTTAATGATGAAATATAAATTTTTTTATTTTTTAGCAGGGAATATTTTTATTTTTATATAATTAATTAATTTTTCAAAATATTTAATGGTGGTAATTATTTAATATTTAACAATATTTATGTGTGGTTACTGGTCAAATTAAAAGATTATAATGGCAATAATATCCTTTTCACTTGATTACAAGATGTCTGCATCTTCATTCATCAGTCCTGGCAGTGTAATCCGGATTATATCAAATGATGTAATTAATATTACAAAATTTACTTCCTCTTGTCCTATTTATAAGTAACTTTCCTTTTGATTGCGTAAAACGAACTGGTAGTTAAAAACAATAAGTATATAAAAAATGTCATGTTTTTTTCATATATGCCCCTATTTATGAAAAGAGTATAGGAGAGAGAATAGATAAAAAGTATGAGAGATAATGAGTATAAGATATGAGAGAGAATGAGTATTTAATAAGGGTAAAATAGAAAAAAGAAACTTACATTTTCAAACAAACAGTGAAAGTTGCTTATAAAAAGGACTAGCCCTATGAAAGAGAAAGTTGCTTATAAATAGGACTGGAGGGAGTAATTATCTTTACATTATATTAGATCAACCAAACGCTGTAATCAGTCATTTATATCACGATTACATGTAATCATCTCCCATGGAATCGAACCAAATAGGCAATTAATGTTTTAAAATACAAAATCTATTAGAGACAATAATTACACACAACTATTTAAATATTAACATCATAGCATGTTAAATTTAAAATTTAAAATACTTTATATGTATGGGCTTTGAGTCAATCTGCCACTGCATACACAGACATATATATTCCGTCCAATCTATCACACACACACACACAAAAATACAAATAACCAAATTACGTAATTTAAAATGTTAATTGATATTAAGGTAATAAATATGTAAAAAAAAATACCCTTTTATGTGGGAGGATAGAGAGCGAATGTTAGAGAGAATAAATAAAAAAAAATGATGATAATATCACAGTGTGTGTAGACTAAGATGAATTGCATTCTTCACGGAATTGTAAACAATGATGATAATATCATTGTCCTTGTTTAAAATTTTATTTTTATATCTTATTATTAGAGTTAAGAGAAGAACGGATAGAAAGTCACCTTTTTTTGGGTTTAGGCCCTGAAGTTTAGCTTGCGACCCATTTGTAGTATTTGATTAAAATCAAACCTTCAAACTCGTTAATTTAACTTTATTGCCAATGTGGCCAACGGAATTTTGTAGAAGAGATTAGTTTCTTATAAAGTGACGAACCAAGGTTTGAACCTCTGTTAGAAAGAGACGTTCACATTTAGCATCCGACAAAATATATATATATATATATATATATATAAGCGAAGTGAGAGTAATTCTCTTGAACCATATTGTCTTCACAATTAGAGAGAGCATGTTTGGCGTAGTTTTTTTGGAGGTAGAAAAGCCACATTTGGAAGACGAAAACACTATGAAAACAGCTTATTATTGATGAAATTTTAGTTTATTGATGGAATTAGACAAAATGATGTTTTTTTTATCAAAAGTCACGTTAAAATTGAAGTAATTTTTTCTAAGCTTTTGGCTTTTGTCTCTTTTTTATTTTTCTTGTATTTAAACATTATAAAACTGACTTTTTACTATATTATCTAAATAAGTTTCCATCAAACTAGTTTCTTTTTTATAAAAGTATATCTAAACATAAATCACATTACACTAATCAAATTTTACCCTAACATCAATATATAAAAGTTAGATGGGATTGAAAAAGTCACTTTTGTAAATCCAAACAAACTCAGAAAAGTGATAAGCATGATGGTGAGCTTCACTTGAAACATGAAACTCATCTCTCTCTCTCTCTATATATATATATATATTATTCCCTTTACTTCTATTGTACATATATCTTACAAGAAAATCTTAACTAGGTATAATAACATACCATTAATCGTGTAAAGAAATACATTGCATGATAATGAGGAATCATAGAGAACAAATGATATGCCATGTGTAGTGTAGACTAAGATGTACATGTACATAAATAGAGAGCGAATGTTAGAGAGAATAAGTAAAAAAAAACCTAGGGTACAAGAGATAATTAAATATAACATGTATTCAATGGGGATAAAAATGGAAGGAAAAAAAACTTTGATAAAATTTCAGACATTGTTTTTAAGTGTATCTTATGAATAGGACTATGTCTGCCTTAAAAATAGGCTAAGAGAATACATACAAACACACTAGGTACCCTAACTTCGTATACAATAAAACTTGCTTCGTGAACCTTTATGTGCGCGCGCGCGCGTGTGTGTGTGTGTATGTGTGTACATATAAAAGGGAAAGAAATATAAAACGAATGAAAACAAATATACAAGGATAGAGAAGTATAAGGTATCCTTAGTGACCAATGAAATCTTCAATGTCTCTGGGATCGCATCTTTACGAAGCAAGCATCTCTCTCTCTATATATATATATAGGAGGTGTTGTGTCCTTGATTATATCTACGTTTTCATTTTAAAATAATGTTGGTATATTTCGTTAACTATGTTTTTGGATTGTAGGATAAGTCATATACTCCCTGCCGTTCTTAATATAAAAATATTTGAAGAGTTGATTTTGATTCTAAATATAAGATATATTTTTTTTATATTTATCAATATTTTTTAAATTTATCCCAAAGGATACTCACTTAATAATAATCAAGGAGGAAAGATAATGAATGAATTAAGGAAGATGACTATATATAGTGTTTTAAATATATATATATATATATATATATATATATATATATATATATCATATTAATTAACTTAACTAGCTTCTTTAATATAATTAAATTAAGTAAATATATATTATATTGAGCAACAGAAGGAGAAAATGAGAAATTAATATTACTTGAATGGCTACGTAATCAAGCTTTCTTTGATATGTTCGTTCAATCTGGGCATATTGTCATTCAATTAATTAATTAATTCCGGGAAAAAATTAATTAATTAATTAATTACTTCATCGTTTTTTTAATTATTGCCGACTCATATATAATAGTAGTAGCATGTTCATTATAATATATTGATCCGCCCAAGAACATTTACTAGTAGCTTCAAACAATATTGTGCGTGTAGGTGTCTGTGTTTTAAAAAATTGGTTAAAATTAATTAAAAATAATAAATATGAGAGAAATAAAATTTTTTTCTAAGCCTTCCTAGGCAAATAAAATAAAATAAAATAATGGTGAGAAAAAGAATGAAAGAGAAATTGTAGAAAAATGATTAAGAGTAAAAATATAATTAATTAGGGAAAAAATTAATTATAGGGTTAATGTGCAATTTTAGCAACGAAACTTTTTGTCATGAGTGTCTTGCACAATATAATTAAGTTTTGAAGGGTATAAGAGTAGACATAATCTTTTAAAATAGTGCAATTTTAACAATTCTGTTAAATTGATGCAAACATCCATTATAATATTGGAGGGAGAACAAGTGGGTCTCACATAAACAAAGCAATTGATATTTGGGTCAATTTAATAGAATTGTTAAACTTGTACCGTTTTTAAAAGATTGTGTCTACTTTTACACCCTTCAAAATTTAATTATCTAATGGTCAAAAACTTTATTGCTAAAATTGTACCTTGACCCTTAGTTAAAATGTATATAATATTCACACAATCTCAAGCTTAGTGTGTGTTTAGATTAACTTTTGAGAATAGCTTTTACAATTTATAAGGTAAGTATGTGAGAGGAGTTTTATCTCGGATTGCGCAAACCTAGGTTTGACACCTAAGTTTGGGAAATTCCTAAACACTCAATTAATGTTATAAAGACGACCAAACCAATTTAAAACGGGAAAATTGCATCTCAGGTCCCAAGCTAAAGAAAATGCAATCCAAATGTCTTTTAAAATCTCTAATTTGCGGGCAAACTCTATGGGACATTTGGGTAATATAATCCAATTGTGAAAAGACTAAAATACGCTTAATAAAATAAAGAAAATAGCTCTTCTCCAATTGTTCTTCTCTCACCTATAGCCCCATTCAGGGATTTGGCGTGTCAGCTGCACCTATGCAGCTGCCCCCTCTGCTGCGCCCCCATTTTGGGGCTTTCTTAAATATATTTTTTATGACTCTTTAGATCATTAGATTCTACACGAAATGGGTGACATTTGATATCTTATGGGCAAAAAAAAAGGAGCTTATTTTAAATTTTTATGATTTTTCAAAGATAGTTTCTAAAAAATGTGTTTAAATTGAAAAAAATGCAACATTTTTCTGAAATATCTTTGAAAAATCATAAAAAATTGAAAACAGCTCTATTGTTTTTCCATAAGATATCAAAATGTCACACATTTCGTGTAGAATCTAATAATCCAAAGAGCCAAGAAAAATACATTGGGAAGGCCCCCAAAGTGGGGGTGTAGCAGAGGCGCGATGACACCCCAAATCCCCCATTCAGAACTCGAGTCACCCTCACATTCATCGAATACAATCGTTCCATTCCTTTGTGCTAGTACCTTGGCCCGCCATTGAATGTACTGGGGCTACTTGAGCTCCTTTCCAAGCCCTGAAACACTATCTTCCCTTATGAGTTCATTCTAGGGCTATCCGCTAACACTCCCCTGCGTCCAACCCTGCCTGATTCCCTAGAGCTCGATCACTAGACTGGACTCCTATCGACCTGATTGCCCGATGGATAGTCAATTAGCGATCCGTGATTATTACTATTGAATGAGCCTGGCCTCGGCTTCACCATCCTCATTCTTTAACAAGCCGATTTCAAGATGTGATGGAGGGAAATCGGGTTCAAGTCGAGCCTATCTGAATCAAGCGACAGCTTTGGGAGATCTTCGTAGTTGTGGTTGGAAGATGAAGACAAGAGAGAGTGATGGGAGGAGATCGAAACGGGCTCGAAGTTAGACTCCTTCAACAATATGGGTGACTCAAGGATGCATCTAAAGAGGAGGAGGGGGGAAGATTTGTAGGTCCTGCGAAGAAAGTGCTTGATTAACTTGTTGGCAATAGAACAAGACGACGACGACAGAGGCGGTATCATTTTCTGGGTGTCACTCTTGGTGGCTGCACTAGTGGTGTGACACAACCTCTTAAGGCTGAGAAGAACTTTCCAGCGACTAGAACACCTAAGAGCCTTGGGGGCGGAAGGGGGAAGGGTGAGTCTTGGAGATATGAGAGGCGGAGGTAGTGTTTCATTAAGGGTATTTTAGTCTTTTCATAATTGAATTATATTACTCAAATGTCCCACAGGACTTACTTGTAAATTGGAGATTTCAAATGACCTTTAGGTTATATTTTCTCTAACTTGGAGCCTGAGTGCAATTTTACCATTTAAAATTTGACCGAGGGAGTATATAGCTAATATTTAGAGATGGGGAATGATACATAATAATGAGACACTATGAGAAATTTATTTTTTTTATTTTGCAAGTATTTTATATAGATCAAATTTATGAGTTTATATATAGGAGCATCTTTTATGAGATATTGAAATATTCGAATTCTCTAGAAACATATTATATATTACGTACGTAATTAATAACTTGTTGGATAAATAAAATTTCGAGCAAATCAATCAGGATAATTTGTCTGTTAAATTTGGAAGATGCCTAGAATTATCTAGAAACAAAACGATTGATTATTAAATTCTATGATCAAAAACTGAAGGAAGGTTGTTATAAAAAAAAAAAACTAAAGGAAGGTCGGTGTCTAACAAAACTAAGATCTTTCAGTGAAAAAAAAAAAAAAACTAAGATCCATTCAACGAAATTCTAGGAAACTCAGTAAACCCTTTTTTAAAACATAAAATGTAACACCCTAAATTTTTATTCACAAAAAATATATTGTACTTAATTAAAAAATTCAATAAAATGATGAATATTCATGAAATTTGGAACTTATGAATTTTGAAATATTCATATTCATGAGGAAATGGGCAAATTAATTCATAAAAAGAATTAAATTACAAAGGTGATAGCAAAATCATAATTTTGCCAATTTAGCCCAAGATTAATTATTTTCCAATTAATTGGAGTTAATTTCAATTAATCAAGAAAAATAAAGAAAAATGTATAATTAGATTATTCTTAGTGAAATAAATCAATAATTGTGAAATTAAGGAGAATACATTAATTTCATGAGCACATGTCCAAAATGCTACAAGAAAAGAATAATGATGACAATGGTAAGGTGGGTATGACATGAAGTATGGACATGATGATCATGGCAGGGTGATGTTAAGGGAGCAAGTAAGTCAACTTATGAGGAAGTATGGCATAAAGTGAAGAGGTATGGTGAAAGCATGGAGGGAGGCATGGTAGAAGACATGTGTCACCATGTCAACCCTTGATGAAATCAATGGCTAGGAAGAAAGAAGAGGAATTCAATAAAAACATATTCTCTTCCCTCTTCATGCAACATTTAGTCCAACACTAGAGAAAGAAGAGAGAGAGAGAGATCGGAGACCTTAAGAGCTTTGAGAGAAGGAAGAAAAAATCTAAGGTAAGAAGTGATTTCTTGAGTTTTTCTTGTGATTTTTGTCATGATATCCTTCTCTAAACCTTGATTCTTCATGGATCCATGATCTTCAAGACTCATTTTGAGCTCAAGAAGAGAGAGAGGAGACGCCTAGAGTAAGAGGAAAGGAACTCAAGAGGTAACTTCACAAATCCTAAAACTATGTTAGTATGTGATTGTTGTTGATGATTGTGGGTGGTTTTGGTTATTTTGTAGAATTTGTAAATTTGGAAAAGCTATAACCCTAAGGGGTTATGCTCTGCTCAAATTTCTATGAATCATGATCAAGAAGTGTTTAAATGAGTTAATAAGGAATTAAAAGTAGAAAAGTACTAGTTTTGGAAGCTAAAACATAAAACTACATTTTTGCATTTTCTTGAATATTTCGGCCAGCACTATTTCAGGGGATAGGAGCTGGATTTTCATGAAATATATGGTTTCATTGGATTCAGTGGACAAAAATAGGTGGGGTTACAGTTAGTCACTTTTTCGGTAGAGGCCGAAAAATCATAATTATGAAAACGCCACTAAAATCCCTAAATAGGGGCTGTCAAGGGTATTTTCATAATTTGACAGTGAATTTGGTGATTTCGAGCCCTGAAATGGATTCCTTGAGTAAAAATAAGTCAGAATAGCCTTAGTCAAAATTTTGGGAAAACATGCCATTGGGCCGGATACGGCCAGGCCACGCCGGGGTCCCAGGGATATTTTGGTAAATTTTCATCATAGATTAATATAACCATCAGAAACACTATGGAAGTGTCTAAACTGTACATTTGACGTTCTAGGACTGAGTAGAGAGCCTGAGGGATTGGCACGCAAATCGAGGCACCTTATTCGAGGATCGGGGAAGGGCGATTAAGGTAGGGAACTTACCTCTCCTGCATGTATTTGATATTTGTGCTAGTGTATTTATGCATGCTATTGCTTTACTTGATTATGTGAAACATATATGAATAATTGAAGCTCTGTTTCTGTTTATGCTATGGTCATACGTGTGTTGATTAAAATATTGAGCACGCAGATATGTCATTATATGAGCATGAGTTATGTAATGCAAGCATGTCATGCATTAAACACTTATCTTGCATGCATATTGGTATTGCTTTCCTACTAAGATTCCACAGAATATCACCCTCCCCTACCAATAATTTAGACAGGAGAAGACAGAACATATGCTGAGAACAAAGAAGAGAACCATACAAGGGGATTGCAGTGGTTGAACGAGGACTGGAAGATGTCTCTGTTTCACTGGGATGGGTGTAGACACACACGTAGCGCTGCGAGGCTACATTAATTATAATTATCAAGTACAAATCTCTATAGGGAATTTTCGTAATCGTGCACATAATATCAGTATGTTTATGCTATTTTGTGTTGCTCATTGAACTGCGTATCGTTTTTCGCAAATATTTTGAAATAAGTTCAAATAAAATGAGGGTGTGACATAAAAGGAGTAAGGATTTATGAAATTGAAAAGTATGCATTATATAAAGTTTATATTTCCAATTTAAATTATTAAAAGGAAAAAGATTTAAGAAAAAATTATGGTGGATCCGAAAAAATAATGTGTTATCTAATGATTTTTTTTTATGTCCACTTCTCATACTAGCCATATCATAAATTCTCCCATACAAAGAGAGTGAATGTTTTATTATGTCTTGATTCATTTAATTAATAGATTGGTTAAAATATAATTTTATTTCTTTAAGTTTTACATAATTTATACTTTTAGTTCCTTGACTTCTTTATAAAGTATACTTTTAGTTCTGTATTTCTAACATCCTCAATGTTGCTAATGAAAAATGTTAACATAGTAAACTTAAGTGATGACTGTGTAGTTGACAAAGCATATTAAAGGTTTAATTTTTTAATATAATATATTTAGACTATTAAACTAAAATAAACCGACAAATCGCTTTATATAAAATTGAGGTTTTGATACTTAAATTATTAAAATAATATATTTATATTATTAAACTAAAATTTTTTAATACAATCGAGGTTTTGATATTGACTGATTCATTAGATTTTTATATGCTTTTCAATTTATGCATTTTAAATTTAAGTTTAAAAACATTTAATTACACGGTAATTACTTAAGCTTACACAATCGTCACTTGAGTTTTCTGTGTCAACATTTTCTGTTAGCAATATTAACAATGTTAGAATTATATGACCATCAAAAGTATACTTTATAAAGTTAAGGGACTAAAAGTATACCTCATGTAAACTTAAAGACTAAGGGGCTGTTTGGTATGAGGGTAAGGGAGGGGAGGGAAAGTGGGTGGAGGAAAAAAATTTTTGAGTTGGATTTAAAAAAAAATTAGAAAATTAGGGTTAAAATTTTTTAATTAATTTTCCTTACTTTTTTATCTTGCATCTTTTTTTTATCAAAATTTAATAACCCCATTTCACAAATTCCTTTAAATTCAACTTCTAAAAACTTTCCTTCCCCTCCTCTCCCCTCCAAATCCCTCATACCAAACAGACCCTAAAAGTAAACTTTAGCCTTAATAAATATTAAAAAGGAAATTTTGGTTTTTTTTATAAAGTAAATAATGTAATATGCTTTCATTTAAATATGTAATGTAGTTAGAAAAATCTTATATTTAGTGCATGTTTCAATTAATTTTTAAAGAATAGTTTTTACGATTTACGAGGTAAGTATGTAAAAGAAATTTTATCTCAACTTACTGAAAAGAACTTTTAAAACCACAATTTTGCGTTTTAACAAACATGCACGAAAGCAAACGGAGTAGCTACACTACATCAAAACTATAATTTTAGTTTGAATAGTTTTTAGTATGAAATAAATAGACATATATATCTATATACTCATAAAATAATATATATATATATATAAATATATTGATAAAGACTAAATATAAGTATAGTAACAGGATTATATTTAACATAAAAAATTATTTTTACACATTCCTCCAGCTAAAACATATTACAATAAAAAAATCATATTAAAATTTAACTGCAAGAGAATGTTAATTGTTTTTCCTTGTTTTCCTTTAAATATTGTTCTCGATTTAAGAATGTTCTTTGGATGCACATATTTGGAATGAAATAAAAAATTGTTATAGACAGAATACAATTAATATTAATATTTTATAAAAGTCAATATAATTAAAAGAATCTGACGTGATTCGTTTGAAATCTCATATAGTCCTCGAATTGCATATAAAACAAAAATAAAAACAGTGTCGTTTCATGGCATTCAGTAATTTCTTGTTTTCTTAACTAGAAAGCGACCATTTGGTTGCTGCACACCGCCAGAACAAACCGAATATTCTTTTAAACTTCTAAACTAATCCTTTCTTGTCATTTTCGCCTCTTTTAGTCATTTTCGCCTCTTTTAATGGCTATGTTTGGAAACACGTTTTGGAGTAAATAAATCCTTATTACGTAAGTTGAGATAAAATTTCTCTTACATACTTACCTCATATACCGTGAATTACGATTTATAAGCACTTATTACACAAAAATAAACTATTCCAAACAAACACAATAAGTATGTTTTTTGAAATTCAAATTCATATTTTTATTCTTACAGGGGTGAAGTCGCTTACCACTTCAATTAATAACTTGTTGGTAGATAATACTTTAAATTAATTTATTTAACTTCCTTAATTGCTTTAAAAAAATCAGCTATTAAGGATAGGAGGGATTTTTTTTTTTTCATTCGTAATTATGGTCCATAGATAAGTGGCAAACATTGTCCGACTTCAATGTTTTTGGTAAGATTAAGTTTGCAATTTTCCACAAAATAATTAGTAATGAATAGTTAAAAAAAAAAAGATACTTCATCCGATCGTTAATATAAAATCTATTCTGTAATTCAATTTATTAATGTGACTCTTATATTAAAGACAAAAGTTATATTAAGAAGCAAAAAAGAAGAATGATATTCGCACAAGGAAAGTAGAGAGAATAATAGAAACAAAAAGAACGGGGACAAGTCTTAAAGGAAGTAGCTCGCTTGAGGCATTAATTTAATCAATAGTCTTAAAGGAAGTATGTGAGGGAAATATTGTTCTGCTTTACTCTTATTTATGTCTTCTTTACTTTTAACAATTTTCTTTTTGAAATGGGAGAAAAAAATACATATTTCTCTTTCTGTATATTTGGATAAATAGGGAAAACCATTTAGAAAATTACTCTATGGAAAAAATGTTGACCCCATGCTTCTTTTTTCATATGGGCAAGTTTTGCTCCTCTACAAAATGTATCTGCCTATTTAGATTAGCGATAAAAGTTACTTTTCTAGCATGATTTACGGTACATAAGATAAGTTTATGAAAAAAATTTTATCTCAACTTACGTAAATTTATTTTTTAAACGCTAACTCAAAGAGGGGCTTAATCCATTTTTTAAGAGAAAGTTTCAAAAGGTATGGAGATGACATGCTTCTTTTCCTCGTAGTATGGGAACTCACGCCAGATTAGCTGGTCAAAATAATAATTAGATTGGTCAACCCGTCCCTTAATAAATCCGATTAAGATTTTAAGATGAGTAGACTAGGTTGGATTTTATAGGTTCTTCTTTTATTTTCTAGTTTTTTTTTAAAAAAAAATAGTAGCCATCATTTTGTACCGTAACAATTCTATTTTGTTAGAATATAAATGGTTTATAGAATGTTGTATATACTTGTAGGTTAATGTTTTATTATTCAAATATCATTTTAATTATGACCAATTTGATTCAAGGATGGCCGTGGTTTAAACTGACTCAGTCGGTTTATTGACTGATTTGATAATCATTACCTAATCAATTTAAACGATTGTTCTATCTATATGCTTGTTTGATTCAACGTTTTCTCAAAAAATAAATCTTTATTACGTAAGCCGAGATAAAACTCCTCTCACATACTTATCTCATATACCGTGAATCACGATTTATAAATACTTATTGTCTAAAAATAAGCTATTCCAAACAAACACTACGACTGCAGTAGCAATGATTAGAAAACTAGAAAAAAAGTAGGACTGTAGGAGTCAATTAAGTGCATGTTTGTTTAAGCTTTTTGCACAGTAAAAACGCACTTATTACGCAAGCCGAGAAAAAACTCCTCTCACATACTTACCTCGTATACCGTGAATCACGAATTATAAGCACGTTTTGAACAAAAATAAGTCATTCCAAACGCACACTAAGAGTATGGCACCAATTACTTTTATACTCTAAAATTGTGGCTTTGCTTCCAACTTTAGAACATCTGGCATCTTTATTAAAATACTACAAACAGCATAACAAATTGCCAAAATGCTATGGAGTAAAAAACATTTATCAAAATGCTGCATTACAACTCGTTTATCAGAGAAGAACGAGTTTAGATTTATGAAGAAGTCGTTTTCTGTAAGAATGATTTCAATATCTGACATAAATTTTTTTTAAATTAAAAAATGAAACACGTTCACCTAGTGAACGACTTTTTTTTTTTCCTACAAAACGTCCTGAAACACGTTCACCTAGTAAACGACTTTAACTCTCCCTTCTCTGTACTACACGCTTTCTCTCTCTTTCTTTTGTTTTCAGACAAAACTACACCTAAATACCCCATTTTATAAACTTTTCAGTTTTACTCTCTCTTTTTATTTGTAAATATTACAATTATTGACCTCACCACTTCCATTTTTATTTATTCTATATTTCAAACAAAATTAAAAATGAGTCTATTTTATTTCCTGAAAAATAGAAAAAATATGAGTACATTTATGTAAAAAATAATTTTTATGATAATTAAATTTAGAGAAAATATATAAAATAAATACAAGACATTTATAGATATGATATAGGGAAAATTATTGACAAAAAAAATATAGGAAAAATTAGAATGAAGGATTGGAGAAAAATATATTTATTAAGAAGAAAAATCATAATTACTTAGAATGACCAAATTAAAAAATATAAAATTAAAAATACTAAAATACCCCATTCTTTAAATAATTATTTCAAAATACTAAATCGTAATTATGATGGGAGATTTTAGTTTTAATTTTAGTTATTTTCTAATTATGAATATAAGAGAAAATGTAGGAGGATTGTTTAATAATATCATGTTTAAAAATTTTTAAAAAAAGAAAAAGAAAAAGAGGATGATGAGAGAATTTAGGTGAAGTAGTTTTCTTTGTATGCAGTTGATATGAAATGTATTCAGTTTATACTAAAAAAGTTTAAAAAAAATATGATACGATCATATGTTTGAAATTTTGTTTGAAATATAGAATAAATAAAAAATGGAAATAGTGGCGTCAATTATGGTAATATTTCCAAATAAAAAAAAGGAGAGGGGAAACTGAAAAGTCTATAAAATTGAGGTCTTAGGTGTAGTTTTGGCTGAAAACAAAAGGAATAGAAGGAGAGAGCGTGCAGTAAGGAGAAGGCGAGTTAAAATACTTCAGCATATGAGTGAATTTCATTTTTAAATTGGAAAAAATATATCTCAGATATGGAAGTCAATGAACAACTTCTTCATAGATCTAAACTCGTTCTTCTGGTGAACGAGTTCTAATATAACATTTTGATAAATATTTTTCATTCTATAGCATTTTTTTTATTTTTTATACTGTTTGTGGTATTTTAATAAAAATGCCACATCTCAACCCTTATTGAAAATATACAACTAGAAAATTATACCCACAAGATCTAACAACTTCAAGTAATGTTTAACTTGATGCCATTCAAATTAAGAACTGATTGGGAACTTGAAAGCAAACAGTTTTCCACGTAAAATCATATACAGTCTAAGGTACTAACATTATTTATGCACTCCTGTATCAAACTATCCGTGAAAGCATAATTTCATCGTCTAACATCCGGCCATTTATGTTATATACGTCTTAAAACAAGCTTTCTTAGACCCATCAACATTTGAAACCCCTGCAAGCAATAAACCACAATACTATAATCAGGACAAGGATTGCACCTCCCACTATTAGCTTCATCCGGAGATTCTGAAACCACATCTTCCTCCTCAGAGTCCTGCCTTGCCTCTGGAAGCTGTCAGCCTAAATTTGGGAGCAAGAAACAAAATCACATCACCGTTCTTTAGTATACCCAGTACTTAGTATAAGACATATTTACCTAATTTGATTAGATTAAAGAAGTTAATTGAGTTAGTTAATATGACATATATTTTCTAAAACACCCTAGTCATCTTTCTTAATTCCCCCATTCCCTCTCTTCCTTGATTATTATTGTTGATTAGTATTGAAGGGGCATCAATAGAAGTAAATTAGGAAAATATTGAAAAATATGAAAACTAAATCTTATATCTAAGACCAAAATCAACTCCCCAGATATGTCTTATATTTATAACTGGAGGGAGTAAAATGCATAATTATGTATAGGGGACATTATGTGGACATAGATGCTATGAGCCAACAGAATTTAAAGCATCTTTGTGTAATGTATCTGTCATGTCATGCCCAATACAAAGGTCTGAGTGTCACTATTTTCGTTCTATACTAGTATGAACAAACAAGGAGTGATAGATACCTGGAACTGTAAGTTTTCTGTTTTATCAACCAGAAGTTCTATCTTCTCCCCACGATCCAAAACCTGCAACCAGGAAACACAAAGGCTGTTACTAGAGTGCTATAAATGAGTGATAACTTCATGCCATGCTTTACAGAGCAACATAAGAGAGAATGATGCTCAAGTTAACAAAGACTCTAAGCAGATATACTCAAGAACTAATAACTTGAGTTGTATTCTGTTAATGTTCAAAACCTTTTAAATATAGTTTGGTTTAGATAAGGATCTAAGCTCAGATATGACAATGGACTGAGATGTAAAGTACGCGTCTGGCTGCACATTCAGGAAAGGAATATGTGAATATTAATTTGAGTGAAAAACAGAACACAAAAACGAACTGGCTTCCTCGTTTTCCTGGGTCTGAGAACATCTTATCACATTGGTGTATCTAGGACTTAAGCTAGTTATGATGAAGGAACTTCAAGGCAGGTCTAGCAGAGAAGCAGAGAACTTGCGACACTACAGTAAATACTCCACGCTTTGAATTCACGTCACCATGAACAGCTATCAATATCATCATCATTTCCTATTTTCTCTCACAAAAATCTATAATTGATTGATAAAATGTCTCTGTTATATCCTAATTATTTCATATTAATATGCATGACGAAAACATATTTCACTAACAAGCACATCCTTAGGCAACAAGGCACTAAGAGTTCTTCCACTCTAGTAAACTATCCTCTGACTATTGCAAGCATTAAGTGAATCACAACAATAGGCATAGGAGGAAATAATCCTTTGCTGCCAAATATGGTGACATCCCAGCTGCAGTTACCAGTATTCCTCTAGACCACACACTATCCTCACCATTGCACAGAATTATCCCTTAAAACATTATCTATTACCAATATAAAAGGTACTTAACATTAACAAGTTAAAGATGCTTATCAGTAAGATGAGGGTAGGGTACTACAGTCTCGATCCACAGACCCTGAGAAACTTATTTTTCTCTCATCTCCAGACTCATACACTAGTGGGCAACAAACTGAATACCTATCCCCTTCCCCAGTGAATATTGAAATCCTCAGACACAGCAATTTTTTGAGAGCTAGGACATGTCTATATAACATTATTTAAATTCGCAATCAACATAACTTGAAAGCCTCTCCAAACGCTTAAGTTTTCCAGAAATGTACCGAATGGATATGCTTTGCATGTAACCATACAGCATAAGTATTTTGATCATCCTTACAACAGATTAAGAAACGTGTACCTTCTCAATATTGTCCATCATTATCCCCTTCACCTCAGTTATTTGAGCCTTTACTTTTGATAGCTTACTTATTTCCTCAGGATGGTTTGCGCAATACTGCATGTGCTCCTTAAGCCTTGGCCTGCACAAAAGATTGAAAACAAAAGTTCAAAAGGCCAAACTGCTATGAGGCAAATCAACCACATATACACACCCAAATTCTCTGTCTAAATTGTATGCAATGCCAAATTTGTCTTCAAATAAGTCATCTTCATCAGCAAGTGCACCAGTATCACTATTCTTAATACTTGAACCATAAATTTGGTTAAACTCATCCTTCACTCGTTCAAGAAATACGAAAGGCACACCCCTTCCAACTGATTCGTCAGCAACCACGAGGAAAACTACATTGCAGAGAATCACTTCAGAAAATGACATCTAAACCAATCAACGCAAATAATGCATAAGAAAAAAACTAAGAACAGTCAATACCAAACCCATTGTCTATGAGGAAGTTGAATGTATGGCCATCACATGAGAACGTGTACTTGCTGCTGTTGGAAGGTAGCTTCTGCAAGCATTGAACAGCAATTGTACTGAAATTTCCTGTATATGGTGTGTGCTCGGCTAACACAACAGTTCCTCTAGCAACAAAACTATAAATTAAGCCCCGCTGACTCATCTCAGAGTAGCTCCACCAAACAAAGCCAGGGCCTGAATAAAACAATGCCAACAAAGACTTAAACAAGCGGTAAATCCATAATTTGATAAAAAGGAGTTAAATTAAAAAATATATCATCAAAGTATATCAATCACCAACTCAGAAATTGCTAATGAATAGTTCAGGCACAAAGTAAAACCCCCAGCAAGTACAACCTAGAAAGTGGAAGGTCTTAACTCAAAACAGCTAACTGCACCATTGTCTAATTGATTCAGTCGGCTGGGGTTAGAAATATGATTGCGTACAAAGGTTGTCATAGTCACGCATCCAAATTATTGTAGTTCATGTATGGATATCAGTTAGAGGTACATAAGTAGATGCTAAAGGCCACCTGGTTTGCCTGCAAGTACTAGTATTTGGTGGTTCTAACTTCTAAATAAAGAAAATAAATCCAAATAAAGTCAACAAAAATGAGGAAAATAGAGAGTTGAGAGTTGAAAGATGTTCACTCCTTCCACACACAGAAAAGCCCCCTCTTCCCACTCGCAACACCATCTACAGTGAATTGGTGCCCAAGAAAAACCCCAAAAAAAATTTTCTGGGTGCAATAAATTCTTTGTGCCAAACGCTGTAAATTCAAAATTCAATTAAGAAAAATGGAAAAGAAAAGCAAGTTCATCCGACGAAATTTGGAAAAACCCTTCATACGATAGTCACAATCTTAGTAGCTACGTATGAATTAAGCCGTGCTTCAGGTCAGAGCCAAATAAAAGATAAGTACAAGGGGAAAATCCTAAGTACAACCAACTTCAATTCAAAAAAGAAAATGTAACTGCAAGTTGTCGGAATGGTTCAGACTACAGTAAGGTTGCCCGACAAACAACGCCAACACTTAGTCCAGATGTTCAACGCATCAATCTGAACATCCAGATTACTGTTTTGTTATATATTGACTTGGGATGCAGAGAAAGCAAAAACCAAGCTGAGAAACGACAAAGAACAATTGCAAGAAAGCCAACACAATCCTAAGTTGATCCGATCAGAAAATTTCCCAATCAGAGAAACTTGTTTAGTTTGAGAGGAATCCATACATAAATTGAAACAAAGATGGGAGCGAGAGAGATACCAGAAGTGAATTTTGCACGGTTCGCTTCCTTCCTTCAAGTGCAAGAATGATGCGTTGATCGAAGATGACTTCAATTTTATCGGTTTCAATTTCAACTTTCAATCGTCGGGATCGAGGTGGGGTATCGTACACGTGGAAATGGCGCGCGAAGCCAATGAGAATAAAGTGTTACATATACCTATTTCTTCACAAAGCAATTTTGGAAAAATTGCATTTAGGTTTTGAATAGGAGAAAATATAATAAATTTATCTTTTAAAATCTTAAAATGACATTTTAGTCCTATGAAATTTTTCTGCAATAAATTTCTATTTTTAAATGTCCAGAGATTTATTAATCAACGCCTATAGACTTGTCAATAGAAGGACTAATAGATTTGTAAGTAGACATTCTTAAATTTGTGAGTGAAATTGGAATTTATTGTGAAAAAATGCTACAGGACTTAAATATAATTTTAAGATTTTAAGAGATCATTTTGTTGTATTTTCTTTTATCCAGAACCTAAATACAATTTTCTTTAAAATTTTTTAATCGGTGTGTCTCAAAATATCAATTATCTAGATATTTATTTCATTTTTTCCAACTTTACCTCTCTTCACTTATAAAAACCTAGTTGAAAGAATAACACTTATTTATGACATTTCACTAATTTTAAGTGTTTTTTTATTTACATAAATCACTTACTTGAAACTTATAATAACAGTGGAGGGAGAATACTTCATTAGACGTATTTTTCAAATTTATTACTATCCCAATCTTAATTATAAGATAAAGTTGACCTTTTTTGGAAAAATTAAAGAAGCTAAATAAGTTACTTAATCATATCATATGTTATGTATCTTTATATTATATACTCCAGTCCTAAATATAGGATAAAGTTTGTAGTGCAAAACTTTATTCTATATTTAGGACCGGAGGTAGTATTAATTTATTAGTCAAACTAATTAGTTTGAAGAAAAAAATATAAATATAAATACTCTAAAGTAATTTAATTAGCTTCCTTAATTTCTCCAAAAAAGTCAACTTTATCTTATAATTAAGACTGAAAGGAGTACCATTTTTATAAAACATAAACAAATCTAATCTTAGGATTTTTTTTTTTTTTAGCAATTCATTTTTTTAAATCTTCCACTGTGTCCCTATAGTTTCTGTCATTGATTTTTTAGTATTTTATAATGTGGTGATGGCTTTAAAGCAAAGACAAGCTGCCGGAATAGCCACATTGTGCTTACCCGTTTTGTCAGTTACTATGGTATATGTCTTGGCAAAAAAAAAAAAAGTTACTATGGTATATGAGGTATATGGGTCCACGTGTCCTACGCTTAGCACGCTTGTATATCTTTGGATTTATGTCCTGTTTGATATTAAATATGGTTCATTTTTATTAGAAGTGGCTTTATAGATAAAATTAATTAATATCATTATTGATTTTCAACGTTTGATCAAATTTTAATTTTTGTTTCTTTAATATAAAATTATTAAATTAAATCATTATAGTTTTTAATAACTTGGTCTGAATTTAAATACATAGATCATTCATTAAACTAAAAAAGTATAAAGATTAACAATAAAAATAAAAATCAAAATTCAATCAAACCGTAAAATTTAACAAGAGTATCAACCTAGATACAAAAAGTTTAGAGTTTCCATAGCGTTAGGGCTTATAAGAGCTCCAGCACAAGTTTTTGCAAAAAATTATCTAAATCGGGCTTACAGGACTAGTAACTTTTACCCCATATCAGTTACATAGGCCTAAAATGGGCTGCAAGTACAGGGCCAATAAGCATGTTTGTTTAGACTTAAAAAAACTTATAAGTTGTTTTTTACGTAAATCGAGACACAACTCCTCTCACATACTTACTTCGTATACCGTAAATCACTATTAAAAAGCAACTTATAAGCAATCAAATCGCTCAACCAAACATACCCAATGTTTTTGCTAGGTTTTGACTTTTTGACCAAAAAATTAATAGATCTCATCAAACTCTAAGACTCATTATTTAATCCGAAAGGTTCATCCTAAGGGATAATTGATATATATTTTTTTAAATTTTTTTGAAGGGTTAATGTGTAAATTTGTTTCTAAGTTTTTGATCATGAACAATATTGTCTCGAAAGCATTGTTATTAAATCCGGATCGGACTGGCCAGTTTGACCCGGGAACAGACGACCCAGTCAGAGAACTAATCCGATTCGTGAACCGGATCAATTCAGTAATTAAAAAAAAATCTTTTTTTAAAAATTTTTTGTATAATTTCATATTAATAAGTCTAAAATCTTCACTCTCTCACCGGTTTGGTCCCGAGTTAGCTCTAGTTTGACTTTGATCTAACCCACTAACCCTTGACCTAGTATCTTAACCAGTTTATTGACCGGTCCCAATTTAATAACATTGCTGGAAAATTCTTTTAGATTCAAGGTTACCTAAAAAGTTTTAACTTTCAACATGTAAAATTGAAAAATTATTTTTTTAAAAAAATATATGTATAGAAATTTCAAGTAGAGCTTTTGAAATTTGATATTAACACGTTAAAAATGTGCAACTAATTATTTTAATTGAAAAGGGGGGAAATGCATTAAAATATTGTTAAAATTGATAAAAGACAAATAAAGGTATTGAATTTTAGTAATTCCAAATGAACTAATGTAGCGTGTGTTTGATATCACGTTTTGCATGGAAATAAGCCCGTTTTCATGGAAATAAACCTAAATGAGTTGGGATTTTTTTTTTTATGTTTAGTTCATCTTATTTTAATTGCATCACTGGTAGAATAAGCTACTTGTTAAATAAGCTCCTCACTGCGGCTTTTTTATTAAGTCACTTATTACGTAAGATGAGATAAAACTCTTTTCACATACCTACCTCGTATACCTTAAATCACGATTTATAAGCACTTGTTGTCCAAAAATAAATTGCTCATCCAAACATAAATCACATTACAAAAATTGATTTTTCTATTAAGTTATTTTTCCTACCACTATCACAAACACACTCGTAAACTTTTGAAATATTGCAAAATGTGAGAAATTAACTAATTACCCTTATTTTTTTATTGTTTAAAGAATCTTCAAACCCCCTTGCCAATCGTGTGGAGGCCTGCCACCGGAGCTCTGATAACGAGCCGGTAAGGAGTTTGAGTATCGCTTAAAAAATAAAATACTAAGATAGTTAGTTTTTTTTTTTTTTGCCATAACTAAGATAGTTAGATAATTTCTCATATTTGTTAATATTTCAAAATTTTAAATCAATCCATTTGAAATAATTGAAATTTAATATTTTTATTTATCTTTTATCAATTAATAACATTTTTTTTTGTCTTTTTCTAAAGCTAGGAATTCGGGCCGAGCCCGTTTATGCCCGAGCCCTTCAAGGGCCGGGCTTATGATTTAGAGGCTAAAAAGAGAAGCGGGCCTAAAAGGGCCGACCCTGCCTATAGGGCCCGTTTAATATTTTTTTTAAAATAAATTAATAAATATAATATCATTGTATCAAATTATCAATATGAGAGACACCTAAATACCTAATAGAGTATTAATAATAGGCAAACACTTATTAATTTGTTTGATTTATTTTATTTTCTACAATGATTTATTAATTTAAACTTTAAAAAATAGGCTAATTTGGACATTAGATAATTATTTTAACTAAAAATTTATGAGTTTTAAAAATAATGTATATCAATTTAAAGCAAAATAATAAATAAATTGTAAAATTTAAAAAATAAATTTTTTTGAATTAAAATGAGCTTAAGTCTGTTTAGACCCGAGCCCGTGAAGGGTCAGCCCTGTAGGGCCGAGGGCCTAAAAAATATTGTACTTTTTACCAAATGGGTCTAAACGGGCCGGCCCGTTTAAGCCTGAGCCCGTGAAGGGCCGGCCCGTATTCCGGGCTCTATTTTTCGCCATTCAAAAAAGCTCATTTGATTTTGGGAGAATTACATTCAGGTCCCAAGGAAGAGGAGAAATGAAGAAATAGTCCCTATAGATTGCAAAATGAAAAAATGGTCCCATGGAGTTGTCAATACAGGCTCCTGGAGTTGTTAATGAGTTGTCAATACAGGCTCATGGAGTTGTTAATGGGACCATTTTTTCATTTTACAATCTATAGGGACCATTTCTTCATTTTTTTTCTTCTATGGGACTTAAATATAATTGTCCCTTTGATTTTTTGTTTTCCACATTTGGGTTAAAACTTAAACAAGATAATCAATAAGTTATTGATTGATAGGATAAGGAGGCCCATTTTCATCAGGAAAAGAATCTAAATTCGAATTCTTAAGAATACACTTATTAGATAAAATAAGAACCATTTACTTTTTAAATTTGAGAAACCTTTAATTAAAAAAAAAAACTTAAAGTGGACCAGCCTCAAACCAATAGTTTGACTCATTCCTCGAGTTCCCTCTGGCACCAATGGTTTGTGCTTTCCCACGTCAATGTCCAAAAATCGGCAACCCCAATGCCCCCCTCGAGCTTTTACAGTTTTACTGATACCCTATTGTACGAACCAGAAGCACATTAAATTACTCTCTATCTCTCCTATATTCATGCATTCCGACATATTTCAATAATTAAATTAATATTTTAATTACCATCGTAACTAATGATGTTTACTTTATCTTCTCAGTAGTTGGTAGTTCTAATTACTATCCTATAAGATCCATTATAGATCTGGTATATCAGGTCAAAAAAAAAAATATAGATCTGGTATAAAAAATAAGGGATTTGACTAAATCTTTAATATATAGTTCTACGTGATTCTTCTTTAATCTTTAATATCTTTTCTCTTCGTAGCAGAATGTGCCTCTCCCTGAGCAACTTATCTTTACCCAAATAAATACTCTATGATGAGATAAATCTTCCAGAAGTACCAATTTATTTTAATAAAATTATTATATTTAGTGTCTGACAGTACATCAAACAAGATTAATTTAAATAAGAGGATACCTATGCTTAATCCAAAAAAATTAATTATATAAAAATCAAGTAAAATTTATATAATAGGACTTAGATGAATCGTTAATACATTGGTTTTATAAAGATTGATGGAAAAAGATTGAAACAACGAATTTATATTCTTTTTCAAGATGTCTATGAAATTAAAATAGATAAAAAGACCATCGAGCGAAATCTTCTTATATATATATATATGTAAAGATAGTGATATAATTGAAGGGTGCATCAAATGTTGAGGCAACTTGGAAATCCCATTTTTTTTTCGATATAAAATTTCCTAATGTCATTTATTAAAAAAATAAATGAAAAATTCTTACTTGAGAATGAATTGAATCAATTTAACAAGGGTTATTATTTGAGACAAGGAATATAAACAAATAAATTCATTCACGTGCGGTATTTTTCTTGTTAAATAAGAGTACAAGACATTAATACTTTACATTCTCTAGTATATTGAATGTCCTACTACCCCATGGCAAAAGAAAAAAGAATGCCCTACTACCGAATAGTAATAGTAATAATACTCCCTCCGGTCCTAAATATAGGACATAGTTTGTAGTGTAATTTGCACTATAAATTATGTCATATATTTAGGACTGGATGTAGTAGTAAATAGTAATTGCATACACTCGGAAAAAAAAGAGAGAAAATTGTGAAAAAATACATCTTTAAAAATTTATTTGTTAAATGGGCCTTCGCTTGCAGAATATCTTTCGGGTGTGTAAAATATCTTTCCGTGTGCAATATTTTTCCTTATACGTATGCAAAAATCTTCCATTCGTATGCAGATATCTTCATAAATCCTATCTGATAATTAAGTTACCAATGAAGTCTTTTTTAGAAATTCTCCCAAAAGAAAAAAAGTAATTGTATACTTTACATAAGTTATTTGAATGGTAAGTAATACTTTTTTTAGCAAATTTTGTTGGGAGAATCACATTGAGGTCCCATGGAAGAAAAAAAATGAAGAAATGGTCCCTATAGATTGCAAAATGAAAAAATGGTCCCATTAACAACTCCATGAGCTTGTATTGACAACTCGTTAACAACTCTAGGAGCTTGTATTGACAACTCCATGGAACCATTTCTTCATTTGGCAATCTATAGAGACCATTTCTTCATTTCTCTTCTTTCTTGGGATCTGAATGTAATTCTCCCAATTTTGTCTTGATAATTAATATTTAAATATAACTCATTGTATTTCTATTTATTATTTAGTTTCTCATTTAATATTGATAAAGTTGTAAATTTTTCTCAATTTAAAATAAATTTAATTAATTAATTATATATTTTTTAATTATGATGAATTTATTAAAATCACTTATGTTATAAATTGAAGAAGTACATAAGGTGTTGAGATGCACGTCATATATCTAATTAAAATTAATGATCAGCATGGCTACTAGAGGCCAAGAAAGGTGAGTGCGAATTAATAATCAATAAACAAATGCAGAACTAAAATGACCATTGGATTACTGATTACTTATATTGAAATAATTTGATTTATATGGATTACCTTAATTATCCTTTTTTGATAATGTAATTATCCTTTCAAAGTAATAATTTAAATTGGATTTATTTTTTTAAGTAAAAACAACAATTAATTATTCGTACTGACGGCTCATTATGATTAATTATTGAATTATTAAATTAAATTATAATATCTTGGTTGAATTTTTCTGCGGGTACGGAAAAGGGAATGAAATTAAGTGCTCTTGGGATAGTTTATTTTTGGGCAATTAGGCTGTGTTTGGAAACACGTTTTGGGGTAAATAAATCCTTATTACGTAAGCCAAGATAAAACTTCTCTCACATACTTACCTCATATTCCGTGAATCACGATTTATAAGCACTTATTACCCAAAAATAAGCTATTCCAAACGAGCACTAAGTGCTTATAAATCATGATTCACGAAATACGAGACAAGTATGTGAGAGGAGTTTTTTCTCGACTTACATAATAAGTGTTTATTAATCCCAATAAACAATACTAAACACATACTAAGTTTATTTCCGTCCCAAACAAAGAAATCCCCCAAATACATGTGCTCGTCGCGTTCCTTGATTCAATCCTTTCCCTTTACGCTATCCTTCCTCACAAAACAACACAGTCTCTCTCTCTTTGTGCCTCTGCAAAATTATACAGAGGTAAAATGATAAAATCTAATTACTCAGTCGCATTCGGTTTGATTACTTTTTCATCCATATCTCTCTCTCTCTCTACTCTCTACCAAACTATCAATATTGCTATTTAAGGTTCAACCACCATTAGTCTCTCTGTGTCCTTGTCTTCTTGATACCTTTTTCTTCTCTAAGAAAACTCTTACCCTCTTCTTAACTTCTGCTTGTTTCCCGGAAAAATCTTGGCTCATTGCAATTTCTTCATCATCCTTGGGTTTCTTTTTGGTTTTTTTACTGTAATGGGTAATTGTGTGCATACGTCGGAGAAGTTAACGGCGGAGATTGTACCACACGACGGAGCTCAGGCTGCTTACCCCACCGTCCGATTATACGGCTCGCCCAAGAGCGTTCTCGCCGCCTATATTCGTTTCGCCCTCATTCACAGGGCCGTCTCTCTTGACTTCGTTCCCTCCGCCCAAAGAAACACGTTGGCAGGAGAGTTCGCGCGTGCCGAAGCTTCCGATCCGGATAGCCCGGTTACACTCCAGGTAGGATCCGACACTATCTCAGGCAACCGAGAGACATTGCTCCGGTTCATCGACGCTCGGTTTCCGAACCCGCAGCTGACACGGACAACGGCGGCGGCGGCGGGAGTTGGAGGAAGGGAAGAGGATGAAACGACGCCGTTGATGGTGAGGGTAACAAGGCTGCACCACAAAAGCATGCTGTGGCATTTGGAGAGGATGGTGAGATGGACGGAGGATCTGGCGACACGTGGCGGAAAGAAGGCCGCAGATCCGACGATGGGAAGTCCGGTAATGGAGGCGAAGAAGTTTGCTAAGAGCTACTCGCAGCTGCTTGAGTTGATGCTTGAGCACGCTCAGATGGAAGAGAGAGTCCTCTTCCCCATCTTCGACATGGCCGATCGAGGTTAGCTCCACGCTTCTTACTGTGCGTGTTACCGCATTCTATATAAACTTCACTTGCTTCTTTTAGCAATTTTTTGATCTATAATATAATATGCTGTTGAACTTGAAACGATTAAGATTAAGATTCAATTTCAATAATCAGAGTTGTGGGCAACTGGGCGTGTGGAGTTTGAATCCCAGCATGTGAATTTCTCTGAATCTGTTACATTATCGACTACTTTGTTTCAGATAAAAGTCCTTTCAGATGTCATAGTCAATGAACAGTTCAGGGAAGTGCGCATATGAGTTTTCTTGTTTAATTATGATGATGAATTTGACAGTGAAAAGCGTAGAAGTTGCTTTTGTAACGTGATTTACAATATATGAGTTAAATCTGAAAAAGTAGTTTTGTCTTGATTTGAGTGGAAAATCCACCGCCTTCTCAAACAGACCCATAATATTAGATGGGTGGTTTGATAGAAATAATTGTAATTGGAGCGTTATTAGTAACCCTGAATATGAGTAATTTCTCAATGAATAGGATAGTATTTGATGGGTGATTTGATAGAAATAATTGAATTAGGACCGTTAGTAGTGCACCTGAATAATCCTAGTTAATTATTGTGGATGTGGTTATCGTTAGGATTAGGTATGAGGTTCATGGATTTCCCATAGTTTATTATTATATTACTGTTTACTAATAATTACTCAAAAGTCAGATAATCTTATTAATTACCACTAGATAGCTTAACGATTTAGGTTATGAAGAATAAAATATTTGCATGTATTTAGACATTATTGGATTTGGACCTGTTTGGTATTTTTAAGTATATATATCATGTGATCACTGTAATTATTTTTGCAGAGGGGTTTCAACGTGATTTTTCTTAATCTTCGAATCTTTGAAGCGAGCAATTTTTCTTTATGTTCAACTTGTCTGCTACGAGATGCCCAATGCAATGTTTTGGAGTTTTCTAGTTTATGATTAGCAAGTGGAAAATAAGAAAATAAAATGGCAATTCTAGTTTCAAGTCTTTACACACATTTTGTATCTGAAAAAAAAATAGAAAAGAAGAGGAATTTGCTTGCTTGCTTGCTTTTTTTTGAATCAATTCTATGAAGCAAATAATGGAATGTGAAACTGTACTTGTATGGTCAGGGCTATCAAAAGCTGCAAAGGAGGAACATGCTAGGGACCTACCACTCATGAATGGCATCAAAGAAGTTATAAAATCTGTTGGGGTTTTAGACTGTGGAAGCCCTGGCTACAGAGAAGCTCTCTCCAATCTCTCTTCTAGGCTTAAATTGTTGCAGGTAAATCATCATCAAAACTTAATTAAGAACAGTGTACTAGTATCATTTGAACATTGAGCTTATTTGGTTGGTGATGATTTTTTCACACACAGGGGCAATGCAAGCAACACTTCAGAGAAGAGGAAGTGGAGTTGCTTCCATTAATGGAGGCTGTGGAGATGAGCAGAGACGAAGAACAGAGCGCCGTGGAGCAATGTTTCGAGGTGATGCAAGCGACACACAATCGCTTATTCAAGTTCCTGCTGGAAGGGCTCTCATCTCATGATGCTATGAAGTACCTGGACCTGATTCGCAGTTGCAGAAACAGAGAAAAAATGGAATCAATTCTTCAGATGATTGTTCAGTGAGAGTGATTGAGTTCATCAGATATTATGATATCTTTAGTTCCCAAGTTCCAAGCCCCACTTTGTGTATAGAAAGAAGTTCTAAAGGTTAAAAAAAAAAAATTATGTTAGGGATGAGTTTTATCAGAAAGTATTGGGAGTTATATTTACTTATACTTTTGTCAATGTGAATGAGATTTGAGAAATTGTGGTGTGCTGGTTTGATAAATGAAGCACATGTATAGGCTATGATGGTGACTTCTTTTGTGGAGTAATGCATGTTACTGTGAATCTGTCCACCTGGCCTTTAGAGTAACAAGGGCACTTATTCTTCTCTCTTTTTCCCCTTTGGATAAGGTTGTCACATGCACCATCTATGTGTGCTCTCATCCTTTTTCATTTAAAAAAAAAGAGAGAGGAGAATCACTAAGATCCTAAAGAAAAAAATGTAATAACCAAAAAGTTTCACGTCAGATGAGATTGTTTACTTGTAATTGAGACTTTATCCGATGTCTACTTGAATCTTATTAACAGGTATCTGAGTAACCGACTAATTCAGAATTTGATTAATTCAATTCAAGGTTTTGTAATTATGATACCTCTCCTTAGGGGTTTTTTTTGAACTATATGGGATTCAAACTCAATTCACCTATTTTATAATCTAGTCAATCCATCATTACATCAAGCTTCCTTGAGTAGAGATCTGTGAGTGATTCTCATCAAGAAAGGTTACAAATTTTAATGGCCTGTGTTTTGCTTTGGTAAACAAAGAAATATTATATTACTCAAATATTTATGAAGAAGAATAATAATTATAAGACATTCACAAGATTTTTGGTGACCCATTAATTGCATTCGTGAGCATAATTACTGCGTCGCTTGTTTCAGGCTATAACCTTGCCACTACGGCACTTCCACCTTCCTTTTATTTCTCCATCAAGAGGCTCTTTCCCTTTAAGGCTTTAAGCCTTTAACTTTCCTACTTACACTTTTCTTTATTTCAATATAATAATTTTACACATATAATTATTTGTTATTAATATAAAGACATAAATTGGAATTACTAGCTTAAATCATGCACTGAATTTATCTCCCCCCATAAACCGTCCACACACACACACATCTGACTTTATTGTAATTAAGAATGGGATTCAAACTTTGTCAAAATTTGATTTTTTTTCCTTATAATTAAAAAAAGTTTAGGTCAAAGTTGACCAAAATGGAGAGAAGCTATGAAACCTCCTAGTGTATTTCCATAAAATTTATTATAGTACTAAAAATGCGTCCCAACTTCTGAAATAAATTTCAATATTAACTATTATTCTCAAAGCAGAGGAGCTAATGATTAAATTGTTGAAATTATAACGTATAATTAATTAATTTTTGTAAAGAAAACAAAAATTAAGATAGCAAACGTGTAGAGCACTATATAGAGTAAATGATTTCAAGTTGTGAATGATTGAGTCGACAACACCTCACGTTCATAATTTAATCATGGGTCTAACATATCATAATAGAGTTGAGATAACTTGTTACTCACACATCACATTCACAACACCGCTAATATTTCACCATCTTCTCTTGCTACCATTGCAATCACCAACTACTTCTCTTCAACTTTCAATTTTACTACCCCATTCATCATTTCTTAATTTTTTTTTGTTTTTGTTTTTCTCTTTATCATATTAAATTTGATTGTTACATTTTATATCTATTTGTAATTACATCTTAACTACTAAACCTAATTAACGTAAGTTACATTGCACCTTAACTTTTGTTTACGATAAATGAAACCATGTCTTACCCATCTTCAATTTTTCTTTGTTTACCATAAAAAGATCAAGTTCACCTTTCTTTTCTTTCTTCTTATTCCTCTTTAACCTGAAAAAAAAAAGAGATTATTTTAAAGGAAAATCAGTAAAAAAAAAAACCTTATTTAGAAATTTTATGAACCAAAAGAACTTGATATATTTTTATACAAAAAAAAATATTAGTACTATATAAGATTTTATACATAGAAAATATTAGTACTTAAATTAAGGTCCTTCTACCTAATAAAATTTTTAAACAAAGATATTTCACTGATTTTATCTATTTTTAATAATACCTTCAATCTTTACTACTACCTCTGGTCCTAAATATAGGACAAAGTTCGTAGTGCAAATTGCACTACGAACTTTGTCCTATATTTAGGACCAGAGGGAGTATAAGATTCTATTCCTAATATAATTTGCACTATGAATAAGATCTTATATTAAAGATTGAGGGCAATATAATTTTGGGATAAATTGTATTTCCACTTGTAAGTTTTTAGATTGTACAATAATGTCCTGTTGTAAAAGTAAAACATACTTTATATTATTGATGTCTTTGTGTGAGAAAAACTGGTTACAATTTAACGAATAGCCTAACGCATATATTTGCTTTAAATATTGAAAAGCCTTGTTCCAACAAATATGTTGAAAACTAGTAAACTGTCTTGAAACAAATATATCTTGAAAAGTCTTGTACTAACAAATATGTTCAAATATGATGGATTAAAGTAAGTTGTGGAGTGGTTTTCACAATTTTGATGTTTAATCCCTCTTTTTAAGATTTAAAGGACTAGACATTAATAGGCTTGAGATTATACAACCTCCCACTTATAAGAACATTTTCATGTCATCATCAAGCTCCAAATTCATTGGATGATGTTGTTTTTAGGTACTTGTATCTTTTTATTGGAGGCCATAATGTTTAAGGCATTGCCAGTTACTAATTGACAACATTGTTAGGCATGTGTTCACTATATTACGAGCAACAAGTCCCTTTCGCTAGACCCTAACCCTATGGATGTTTAATCATTTGTCCAAAGGGGGAAGTGAATTGAGGTCATCAATGTTTTTGTGTTGGGTTGTGAGGAATGAATGGTCAATTTTATGGAAAGGAAGAAGGAAAGGAAGGGCTCCAAAACTGAGAGGGAAGGAAGCATCCAAGGAAATTAAAGCAGAGAGTCCAAGTCCATGAGAAGACAACTGAATGAGAATGATGAATTAGACAAAGCAGTGATGATGTGTGAACAATAAACTCCAAAAAAACAGGCCCACTCCTTTTAATAATGTTTGCTTCCACCACATGTTGCACCCAAATTCACCCAACGGATAAAAAAACAAACAAACAATGTTTTTAGAACTCCACCAAGTGAATCCATTAAGGCCTTGCTCCATGATTCAAACCTTAGTTGGACGCTCGGTTTTTTTTTTACTTTCACAAAATTGAAATTCCGACCAAATCTTGAAATGACATAGAGTTACAATTGAGTCAAAATGCAGGGATTGCTTTACTATCGAGTCAAAACAATGCGGTTACAATCATTTTAAACACATTATACGTATATTTGTAAATTTTGTTTATAAAATGAATTACTCTTTCTCCAACCTATCTTTCTTGTTTAAAACATAAGGGAAATTATATACAAATATCAACCTATCTTTCTCGTTTAAAACATAAGGGAAATTATATACAAATGTCGAATAAAAAAATTATTACTCATCCCACCTATTTATAAATAAAATTGGGAGAATTGTGAAAAAATACCTCAGTAGGAACTTAATTATCAAATGGGACTCCAGTGTGCAAACGATCTTCCGAGTGTGCACAAGATCTTTCCCTGTGTGTAGACGATCTTCCCTATGTGCAGTTGATGTAATATCCCAATTTTTGATTAAGGGCTAATCATGATTATTGTGGATAATTATGGATTTAATTGGAATTATTATGTGTTTTATGTCAATATTAATTAATATGTCATAATTAGTGAAAAAAATTGGAAGAATGGAATTATTGGCCATGAGTTGGTAATTAAGGGAGAAATTAATTACTAACTAAGAGAAAATGAAATGTGTGATTAAAATGACTAATAGAGAGATTAAAGTAGCTAATTGGTGGCTTATTTTGGGTGAGCCAATAGTAATTTGACATGTGGCAAAAGTGGGTAAAGAGAGAATGTGTGTAAAAGTCAATGAGGGAGTATTTTATTTGGTTTCTCTCCCTTCCTCTCCTCTCTTTTCGCTGAAGGCATGGAGGGAATATCATTATTTTCATTTCTTCACTCCATCTCTCTCTCATTCGGTTATAGTGGAAGGAAAAGGGAAAGATAAAGCTTGAGAAAAGGTAAGGAAAATGATCTCCTTTGCTCAAACTCACTTCAATAGTGTTGATCCTTGGAGTGAGAGCTTCATTTTGGTGTGTATAGTGTGCCCATTGGTGGTGATTTCAAGAATCACAAAAATCTGGTTGTTGGAGAATCAAAGAGTGATTTTGAGAAAGTTGATAAGGTGAGTGACACTAATCTTTTTATCTATGTTTCATGTCATTTAAAGTAGTTTGTAATTTTTGAAAATTTTGGCTTGAATCCGAAAATGAGTGCCACTGTTCATTTGGTATGTTTTTGGCATGAGAATGGTATCTTGGAATAAATTTAGGATAGATAGATTTATTGGAGGTTGAAATGTTAAGTTTAGTGATTTTGGGAAAATTGATGATTTGTGTTGACTTAAACCAAAGCATGATAATGGAGTAGGATTTTGTTAATTTTGATGTTTCCATTGGATTCCTTGGGTGTTTTTGTGTGGGAGTAGTTTTGGTTTGATATTTGGGTTCATTTGGATCACTTGGTAAAAATTATGGAAGTGCTGTCATACCTTCTGCGTTTTCTGGTTTCTGATAATCATGCTCGAGTGAGAGTGAGTGTGATCGAGTGAAGGAAGAACATCACTCGAGTGAGGGAAAATCATGCTCGAGTGCTGTGTGTATTCTCCCTTCTAGCCTTCAGTTCTCATGTCGTACTTTCGGGCGAGAGGCAAGAGTGTTGCCTTACTTGCAAGTGTTGAGGTTTCTCACTCGAGTGAGGTCTTCTTCACTCGAGTGATCCTTTTCTGTGAAAGTTCTTGTGCTCTCGGGCAAACACTTTCTATCCTCACTTCCTAGCACTTGAGGTGCTGTCCGTACCAATGCCCGAGTGAGACCATTTTCACTCGAAGTGCAGCAGTGAAAAATCAGTTTTTGTGCTTCCAAAAGGGGATCTTTGGGATAGTTCTTCCTACCCTTTAGGAGTTTTATTAGGGGTATTTAATGACTCTAAAAGAGCAATAATGATAACCAATTAAGTGTTATGAAGTGAATTAAGTCTTGGAATAGAGTATAACTCTTCGTCCCTAATTATGAATATAGGATTTGACATTTGCCCTACTCGGGAGAGACCGGCGCTAGGACACGCACGGAAAGATCAAGGTAGTGACTTTTCTCTCATGTTGTGTATGATGTTTTGGTATGCATAACTTATCTTTGAACTGTGAACTACATGTACCATGGTCCATTACAGCGCGAGCAGGTCAGCGTGAGCCGTGTAGGGATTGACGCTGGTCATCTCTAGGTCGGCCGTTGAACTGCCGTTGTAATCGATATGGAACTTTGTGAATCCAACCCGTGGGGCAGCGTTTGTTAATCCAGCCATGGGTTGTGAGTTTTGAATCTTGCCTGTATGGCTTGTGTGATGAAATGCTTTATATGAATCCCAGCTGTGGTGAAATATATTGTGTGGATTGTTGTGATGCAATTTAGCGTGAGCAATCGTCAGGGATGACATGTGTCATACTAACCATTGTCGTTGAACTGCCGTTGTAGTTGCTTGTATGAATAATGATTTGATTTCATTCCTTATTATTGTACATTATATGATTGATTTGACACTACAGGGATTCTTTAGAATCTCACTCTCCCAAAATTAAACATTTTAGACAGGGCCGAAGGATCGAAAGGCAAACGAGTGACGAAGAGCGAGTAGAGCTCCGTGTTAGGAGTTCCTTTTTGGTTATTGGTTATCATTGTATATTATTGGATATTTTGTGGGAAGTATATGTATATTTTGAGATTTGTGATGTAGTTTAGTGTAATTCCCAAGTAAAAGGTATGAAGTATGGGCTTTATGCCTTTGTATAAACCCTTATTAAATGAATGGAACCTGAGTGAGTCGGGAATTTACTTTACACTTTGATATCTGTAAATGGAATTCACCTCTACAGGCCATATTGATTTTGAAATATGAATATGAGACCATTGTGAATAAATTTTGAAAAAGTTTTTGCAAATCTGATTTTAGCAAAAGATTACCTTAATAAGTCCCAATTTGAAATATGGTCTCTAATTCTACATTAATTACATGTTTAAGAACTTAATCTCTGCCTAGGGTGTGAAGGGGGTTACAGTTGAGGGTAAGGAGATCTGGGAGAACTGACCCGGTCAACTCGGGGTGACCTAGTATAACCTGAGGTGACCTAGCTTGATCGCGGGTTGCCTCGAGTTGTTTTTTTCATATACTTTTTTATGTGCCAAACGATATTGTTTTGATTTTTTTTAAAAAAATATATTTCCCTCATTTTGTTTTAATTTTTAAGGAGCTTTAAAAGGATTGTGGAATGTTTTTAGCATCGGTTAGAGAAAAATCCATATGTACTTGATGATATTTTTGTGGGTATTAAATTCAAGAGATTATATTAGACTATTGGTTAAAAAAAACTCTTATATAATTTTTTGAATGATATACATAAATATTTAAATTATATATATATATATATATTTTAATTGATCCGAGTATAACCCTAGATTGACCCAAGTATGAACTAGTGATACTTAGTGTGTGTTTTAATTAGCTTTTAAGAATACTTTTTATGGTTTACGAGATAAGTATGTAAGAAGACTTTTATGATTACCTAAATTTAAATTTAGGATCTTCCCAAACACTCGAACTCGAATAATCCAATGGCTCAACCGATTCAGTGTCCGGATTAATATCTTGCTAAAAACATATTCCATTTGATAACAGGTAGAGTATCTTGTGCTCGGGAGAGGGGAGAGACTGAACTCGCAGGCCATATTTTATGGCGGGAAACTGATAAATTCGCTCATATCTTGAATCGCCGATTAGCACCCGGAAGCAACTCGCAATGGGCTCTGAAGCGATCCTTCTCCCAGAATGGGCATCCCAGCCTTGCATCATGGGAATCGACGAAGCTGGCCGAGGACCCGTTTTAGGTTCTTTTTCAAACTTCATTTTTTCCTGATTATTGGAGATTTTTCATTTCTCTTTTCACTGCAATTCATCTTTTTGAGCTTGGGCTTTCGAATTTTTTTCTCTTTTAAAACAATCTGAATTTCATAATGGATTCTTGTTTTGTCATTTTGGGAAAAAAATTTCAGGACCCATGGTGTATGGATGCTTGTACTGTGCTCGCTCCTATCAGAAGACCCTCGCAACTTTGAGTTTTGCTGGTAAGTTCAGACTTAACCCTTTTGTTCACCCTGTGATGCTAGTGGTAGTTGCATGAGAAGAATGATGATAGAGCTGAACTTGAAAGCTTTTATATAATAATCATAATTTTTACAAAACTTGCTGAAATGTCAATTGAATGCTTATGCAGTATTGGTGGGAAATTCTTAGAAATTTGTTCTCCAAATGTCAATTGAATGAAATTTGTAATAAGTTGCAATTTTGGTTGGGATGCTGATAGATCGTTTTTTTTAAATGTTTATAGTTGGTTGTTGGGCTCTAAAATGGCTGTACATTATACTGCGACCAAATATTTTTCTCTTAGACACTGCAAATTTATGTTTTAAGTTTCGTTGTAATTTTAAATTTTCTTCATTCCTGTATCTGGCATCAAATAATAGATGTAGACTCAACGCAAACAAGACCACATATGAACCATAGAAATTGTTTTCCTTTGCCCATTGTAAATGAGAGCTGCATATAGGTTGCAAAGCTATGACCTTGCATAACAAAACAACTTATGGCTCAAAGACCACAGAAGCAGTATTTTGAATGTTATGCCTGCCGCGCAAGATAACTTTCTCATTGCTGACTGCGGTCAACTGCATTTTGTGAGCGACAAGTCTAATACTTGTGTGGCTATATGTTTGGTGCTCAAAATTATGTTACAGCCAAGGTTCGTGACTCATGTCAGTGTAGGGCTATATATTTGGTTCTTGTCTAAGATGCTTTGTGTGGTTGGTTGGTTTTTGCATAATTGTGGGTTGGACTTGGTCCTTGTAACCAAGCAAGATGCTTGGCGAGGGTCTCAGTTTTTGGTGATTTCACTGGAGGAATACATCTGTCTCAAATTCATAGGAATTTATTATTCATTACACAAGACTGTTCTGTTGGGAAATTTGATGCCTGAAGATAAAAGCAGAAATTGTTAAGTTTGGCATGTTTTGCAATAAGGAAGTAATCAAAATTTCAAATTACCATGGCAGGATTTTTTTTTTTTTCAATTGGGGATTGGTGGGTCAAAGAAAAGTTTGGATTTCAACAACAGCCTTAAACAGAATGCAAGACTAACTAGTGCTCATGCCTGGACACATGAATTACAAAACTGTGTTGCAAAATGTGCTGTTGTATCATTTGCCACTTTTCTGGTGCAGATTCGAAGACACTAAAAGAAGAGAAGAGGGAAGAATTATTTGATAATCTAAAGAGAAATGAATCAATTGGATGGGCAGTTGATGTGTTGTGCCCACGAGAACTCTCAGCTAAAATGTTGAAGAGGTGAATCGAACGTAAGTTAGTGCTTCATTAGTTCTACAATGATTCTTTTTGCTTATGGTCTTTTCTTGTCGTGATTTTAACAGGAACAAGATAAACCTGAATGAGATATCGCATCAATCCGCAATGGGCTTGATTGATAGGGTACTGAAGATGGGAGTTCTTCTGACTGAGGTAAAACTTTGTTCTACGTGTGTCATTAATTGTATGTAGCGGAGCTGACGGACTGTTGGAAACTTGGTTAAAGTTGTTCTTCCTTCCCTCCTATTTCTTTGTATTCTGATCTTATTCTTCATCTTTCTATCCGATTTTCCCATTACTAGCCTCCTTTCCCCGCAACAATCATACTTTATAAGGACTTGTTCTTTGCAATCCTTCTGTCTGTTTCCCCATTTCTCCTCTTAAAATTTCTCACAGAACTTATTGGCTCATAATTAGAGTAGCCACATCAATATCTCCCTCATTTATCTTTTTACTGAAATATTGTTGCTGGGAAAAGAGTTTAGATAGTAAAAGCATTTACTTTCATCTTTAAAACACATTTGAGTTTTTTGTTTTGTCTTTTTTTTGACACTGTCTTGCAATATTATGGATTGATAAGTTTATTCAGATATCTTATCTAGATGAAACTGGGACTTACTTGCGTATATTCCTAAATGTATTTTGAAGCAGCATGAACAAATGTACATATCTTTGCATAGCACGGCTCCAATATGTATATCTGCTATACCCATATTCTAATTTATTGAATTGAAAAAGCTGAACTCCGGGGTTTGTAGTTGCAACTTGCAATTTGCTTGTGTACTTTCTCAAGTAATCCTCAACCCAAAAGTTTTAGGCTTTCAGTGAAGGATAATGATCGGTTTGATCAATATTTCTAGTATTCCTCTTCGAGTGAAAATGGGTGGCAAGGATTGAACTCTTGATTACTTGGTGCTTGAAGCTTGGGTTAGAATGACATCCAACATGAAGAATAAGCTACTAATTAAGGTCGATGAAAGTTTATTAATATATCCAGCATGCTTCAAAATTATCATCCTCCTTAGAAACATTCTTTGGTTGCAACTCGAAATTCAAATCCTTTAGGACCACTTATCAATCAAGACTGAGTTAAATGATTATGAAATCCTGAAGCAGAAGCTCCTTTCTCTATTGAGTAGCTTTTGCATGCATTCTTCTGCAGATTTTGAGTATAATTTGGGCGCAGAATCATGTGGTTATCACTGTTATCTTTTGTGGGGTGTCATATTAATGCAGATATAACAATTGCAAAATAAAGGGGTAATCGAAATTTTATTTATGATTTTCAGGTCTATATAGATACAGTTGGAGATCCAGGAAAATATGAAATTATGCTATCAAAAAAATTTCCATCTATTAAATTTGTGGTTGCAAAGAAGGCTGATAGTCTCTATCCTGTTGTCAGTGGTGCTAGCATAGTTGCCAAGGTACTGAACTCCCTTTTTTATTATTACCTATGGTGCAAAATCTGGTAATCCACAAGCAATGGCTCTTTAATTTTCACTATTTAGGTCACAAGAGATCGAGCTTTGCGGGAATGGGTGCTTGATGAGACTGCTGAAAACATGAACAGAAACTTTGGGTCTGGATATCCTGGAGGTGAGAAGGATTTGAGTCCATCTCAAGCTATGTCCTTGTCTTGATGAATTCCTGTTTTTCATTTACCGCAAAAAAATTATTTTGCTGACAAAAACCATGGGTATTTTCATTTGCACAGACCCCCAAACCAAATCCTGGCTAGAACAGCACAAGCATTCTGTCTTTGGATTCCCAACATTGGTCAGATTCAGCTGGGGAACCTGCACTACATATTTTAAAGATATTGTGGAAGTCTTATGGTCAGTCTCTACATTTTTTCGGAAATCTTTATAGCATGTGATCCATGAGTTTGTTGCCCTTTGTATTTGTTAATGCATTCATTATATTATTATGTTTTCATATTACCGCTAATTAAGTAAATATCTTGCTATCCAAGCTGCAATCTAGTCCCTGTAGAAGGTGTTGAACAAAGTAGTGATGGACTGAATATTTAGTAAAACGTGCTACTAGATTTGGTTGTGGATAAAGTACAACGACGTTGTGTGATCCATATAGCTAATCCCACCTAGCAGGATCAAGCTTGTTGCTGTTGAAAACTTGCTACTATTAAAATCGCTGGATAGCATCCTAGATGTGTAATTTTTATGTTTATAAAAAGAATTCCAATCTCTATTTTGGAGTTCATTTATTTCCAGCAATATAAACAATTTTGGTATGTTGTTAAGAATGTTGCCTATATTGTTGATATCAGCCGGATTTTATAATTTTTTCCACAACTGAATTCTATTAAATTGAGTATATTGAAGGATGAAATTCCATTAATATACATGGTCATTTATTCATGTGAAATGAAAAATCTCCCTCCTCTTTTTCATTCATTTTTGTATCTTCTGAGTTACAAGCTTTATATGGGAATTGTTTGTGCTAGTCTTTCCTCATTCACACTTGTAATTATATTTTATAGGGAATCTGATAAAATGGATGAAGAAGGGGAAGGTGGCAGCAACAGTGGCAAGCGGCAACTGAAACTAAGAAACGTTGGTTTCACCACATCCAAGAGAAAAAGCGAAGAAATTGAATCAAGTGGCAAAGGTCGCAGCAAGTTTTTCCAGACTCGGAAGCTTGAAATTGTTACTGATTTCTGATTCTAATTTTGATATCTAGACTTCTCTTCTGTAACATGTTTGAAAGTTGTTAGTTAAGTTATATGAAGCATGCAAGGAGCTCGGAGACTTCCTGCACAGACACTTTGTAAATCATCAGATTTTATTTTATATTAGTCTCTTGTAATTTGTGAGCTGATTAAGCAACTTAGATTATATATTAAAGTTATTTAGTCAATATTCAGCTTAACTAACCATTCGGCCATTTAGATTTCCTAGTTTCTGGTGCAAGTGGAATTTCTTGATTTAGTAATTTCTCTCCATTACCGTTTCGTTTCACAAGGGGAAATATATTTGGAAGATTCTAGGAGAAATATTCTTGAAATTTCAAAATAGTGAAATACCAAATAAGTTTTGTTTACTATAATGTATTCGTTATTATTTATATCTGATGGGCAAAGGACAACACGTTTTGATAGGCATTAGTGATTGGATTTTTAAAATTCTGAAGGTATTTAATTGGAATTTTTTAAAACATATTCCTTTTTATTTTTAAGAAAAAGCTAAATTGTTTAAGTAAATGTTTATGGGCAGAGAGCATATATTCATATTCATTGTGCTAAAATTTTAATTTAATCGGAACCGAGTCTTTTAAAGGTGTTTTTTACCTTTACTTGAACTCGAGACCTCAATACACAAGCAGTTAAAGCCACTTTCACTTGAATTAATACATGTTGGTTCTATTACAACATTTTTTTAAAAAAATTGTGTGAAAAATAACATCAACTCCAGAAGTGAGATGTGAATGCCAATGAATACTTTTATTATAATCTTCAACTCATTCATAGGCTAAAGTTATGCAAATAATCTTATGAAATGAACATTGAAATTGTCATAACCTACAACTCATACAAGCCCATTCTCATTGAAGATTTCAGTCCTAGGTTACTAGTAGCTAGCTAATTTCTGAGCATTTTACAGTCTTTTATTTCAGAAGGGAAAAAAAATGAAGTAGATAAATCCCAAAGTAGACAATGCCACATCCAAGCATATTGACACAGTAAAACATGCATGGAGCCAAAAAAAAAAAAACCTCTGAAGAGCCAAAAGGCTTTGAAAAACCAAATTAACTTTTGCATACCATGATACATAGACTTTCACTTTTTATGTGAACAAACAAAACTGTACAAGAGTAAAGACAGCCATGATCATCATAATCAAAGTAGGAAATTGGAGTGTTTTAAGGTTGGAGGTGGCAGCTCCATGGTGGTTCTGACGGTGGCTGGCAGAACCAGCTGTATAAACAGGGATGACTGCTGCACCACCGCCTTGTTGTGTATTACCATTTTCACCATTGTTCGGTGCTTTGCCGGCACCGCCACCGCCAGCCGTAGTTCCATGACCAATGCTTCCTCCTTCTATCTTACTTCCTCCATAAACATGTCTCTCTTCTTCTAACTTGCTTCTCTGCATCAATTCTGTACACAAGGTAAACTCTACAATTTTAGATGTACTCCTCTGGTCACTATTACTGGACCCTTTCAACTAATTTATACAAACGAAGGAATGACAGTTAAATAATTAAATTTGTCCTAAATTAATAAAATTTTCCTACTTTACCCTTATTAGTGGGGTTGTTGCGGGAGAGAAAAACGAGATGAGCCACATTTAAGTATTAATTATAAGGATAAAATTGACAAATAAACATTAATGACTTTTCAAGTGACTTGTATTAAGGATTACAGAATTCTTTTAAAATGCGTTTTATAATAGAAACTAGAGAAAGTAGCCTGTTTTTGTTTGCTTCAAGTGCTTCAGAAAGAAACCACTTCCTCCTGTCCTTACCATGAGATTCATTTTGTAATCCAATTTCTTCGTTAAAGTAAGGCCTATATTAAGGACAGCGAGACTAGCATGGTAATCCTGGGTCTGTGTTTTGAAAAAGAAGACACAAAAACTTTCAGGAGAAATTGCTGTTTGATATAATTCATTTAATGATTCATGAAGTGAAATGTAGACTTACTGTTGAGGATGCAAAAAGGACAATAATGAAGGTGGGGGGACACATACATGTTGGGGTATTGGGTTCTCTCAAGAGAACAATTTTCTCACGAAAAGGAATGTATAAAGGGCGGTCCAGTGCATTGGGCCAAGTTCCTACCGATGGGGCCTAAACAAAGTTAGATGTACGTTGCCTTATCCCTGAAGTGGAGAGGCTGTTTCACATATTTGAATCCTTGATCTCTTAGTCACGTGGCAGCAACTTTTCATTTTTCTCGTCACATGCCAGTGAAAATGTCAAGAAAATGAATGCATAAGAGCATCAATTTGCAGCAACTTTTTGTTTGACTGTTGTTTGTTCCCTAGGAATCTATAGTTTTGATGCCTTTGTCAATTTCAGCCACAGTTAAAGGTGTATGTATGAAACTTTGATTAATGGGCTACAAGAAAGGACAATAATCCACCGCACAAATTCAAATTCACTCAACAAGATTCCTCCTTGATACCTTAAAACAGGATTTCCCCTAACAATGACCAACTCTAAGGAATCTGCAACTATTTTAGCCGTCTTCTTGCTATAATCCCAGATCGTTTATGCGCAGATGAAAAGGAAAGAGCCAACCAAAGTTCAGAAAGAACAAATATTTATGTAGATGGAAACAAGTTTACAGCAGAAGGACATGAAAATTAGAGAAAAACAAAAACTTTCTTCATTAACTAAAGAACCGAATTTCCAGTAATCTTTCCTTCAATGACTGATTTACTTTCTGCAGATATGGTATTTGTCTCAAATCTATAAGATTATCACTAGCAGACACTGTACAAGTTTTCCAAGATTGGATCTTTAGTGAAGAGAAAAGAGTAAGAACAGTACCTGAAGCTGAAGGCAAGCTCTTCTGAACTGGAGATGGAGATGGACATGCAGAATGAAGCAGTAGTATGAACAAGATAAGAGAAAATTTCAATTCTCTGATAGCCATTTGGCTTTTCTGTTATTTTTTTCAGAGACTTGTACAGATGCAGATGAATAATAGATGAAGAGAAAATCCCAATTCTCTGTCACCTCAATGATCTTTCGTTTACTTGTAAAAAGCTTGAATCTTTGGCACCTTCTCCCACTGAGGAAAAATAGATGATGGTGTGGGCAAAACTGCAGTTTAAATATGATTTGTGGGGTAGAATCTTTTGCAAAAGCAGAGCCTAATTTAAATCAATTATATATAAAAATGAAAAGAAATATCACAGGTTGTAATTATTTGAGCCTTATCATGAGTGAAAAAAAAGTAGCTTTATGAAACGAGACAATTGTGATTACTGATAAGTCCGTGTACTAAACAATAAAGATTGTGGAATCTTTTGGAAATGTGTTTGTTGATTGGAAGGTGAAGCCAACTATCTCTATGATCCACAAGAATTCATTATATTATAATTAAATCATAATGCGTGTGTGTGTGACTATATATATACTCTTTTTCTTTTTTTGATACGGTACAGATAATATATATTAATTATATGATTACTTCCAGAATAATTGTGGGAATTAGTTTTAGTGCTTCAGAAGGAAAACTGCAGTGCCTCACTATGCAATATGGGATTGTTTAACTGGCAATGAATTTACTCTTTTAAAACTCTCTCTCTCTCTCTCTCTGAAAAGTTTCTGTTTGGGAAAATTTTATTTGTTAGAACATGATAACATGATATGTTTTTATATATAAATAGTAGTATTTGGCAAGATTTCATATACAGAAATTATCGATAATCAAATTCAAATCCTTTTAGCCTATAAAATTTTCAAACAGGGAATTTTTTTGTCCTAATTCCCATTCTCAATGTACTAAGGTTGAACATACAACTTCACACTTAAGAAATCTTAAGGGAGATGTTTAGTGTCATTAGGCTACAACACACCAACACTCTTAATTCTCTGATTTCATTTAAAATTAAAGATAGAAAATCAATTGATTATTTTTCTTTTATCTTCAATTTTATAAGACAGAATCCAGCATCTAGTTTCAATTGCTTTTATATAATTTTATATAGGTTAAAGTATGCTTTTAATCCTTTAAGTTTTACATAAGTTATACTTTTGGTCGCTTAATTTTATAAAGTATATTTTTGGTTCCATATTTCTAACACCGTTAATATTGGTAACGGAAAATGTTGACGTATCAAACTCAAGTAATGACAGTGCAGCTGACAAAACATATTTAAGTTTTAATTTTTTAATATAATAAACTTAATTTATTAAACTAAAATAAACCGCCAAATCCTTACAAATGAAATAGAGGATATGTTATTTAGATTATTAAACTAAAGTTTCTTAAAGATTTTGATATTAACTGTTTCATTAGGTTTTTAGATATTTTTTAATTTACACATATTTAAAATTTAAGATTAATAACATTTAATCACACAATCATCACTTATATTTATAAAATCAGCATTTGAGTTCGTTGTGTCAGTGTCCCCGTTAACAATATTAACTGTGTTAGAATTATAAGACCAAAAGTATATTATATTTTAGGGAGAATTACTCCTAGGTCCCAAGCAAGGAACATATTATTATAAAGGTCTCTCGAAATTGTAAAACACACTCAACAGGTTGTTAATACACGCAGAAGAGTTGTAAATAGGGACCTTTCTGATAATATGTTCCTTACTTGGGATCTAGAAGTGATTTTCCCTATATTTTATAAAGTTAAAGGATTAAAAATATACCTCATATAAATTTAAAGGACAAAAGGCACACTTTAACCCTTTATATATTAGAATTTAAAAAAAAAAAAAAAAAGATTAACGGGTGTTTGAATGATAATATTATTTAGAAATTAGTTATGTATATCAACGATTATGAGGGGGACAAGTTAGGCACCCCCGTCCCCATAATAAGTAGGCGTTGAAAAAATAATCGGTCCCCACAAAAAACAAAAAAACATATTTATGCAATTATTTTGATGGAAAATGGATTTGAAAGATGAAAATGGATGGTGCAAGAGAAATAGGATTCCTTTTCCATCTTTATCCATATTTGTTGTGACATCTACGGACTGTGGTGAGAGGATGGCGACGGGGAATGATGATGAATGTGATTTGTGATTTTGTGTAGAAGATAATAGGTTAGGGGCATTTTTGTCATAAATTATATAGGGTTAAGCAAAATGATTAAACAAAATGACTTTTCTAAGAGGAAAAAAAGGATTATTTAAGCTGTGTTTAGGATCACTTAATTTTAGAGAATAAGTTCTTATTACTCAAGCCGAGATAAAACTCATCTCACATACTTACCTCGTATACTGTGAATCAAGATTTATAAGTACTTAGTGTGCGTTTGGAAGAGCTTAAATTTGGGAAATAAGTCCTTATTACGCAAGCCGAAATAAAACTCCTCTCACATACTTACTTCGTATACCGTGAATCACGAATTATAAGCACTTATTGCCCAAAAATGTGTGTGTTTGTGTGAGCGTTTTGTATAGGAAAAACGCACTTATTACGCAAGCCGAGAAAAAACTCCTCTCACATACTTACCTCGTATACCGTGAATCACGAATTATAAGCACGTTTTGGACAAAAATAAGACATTCCAAACGCACACTAACATTATAAGCTATTCCAAACGAACCCTTAGCGTGTGTTTGGGGGGGGCGTTTGAGCCCCCCAAACGCTGGTTCGGCCACCATAAGCCCAATGGGCAACTTTGAAAAAAATAATAAATGTTTGGCAAGCAATATGATCAATTGAGCTTAAGATTGAGTTAATAGCTTTTGGTATAAGCTCAAATTTGGAGCTTTTACTGATTTAGCTTTTGGGGAGAGTGAGAATGGTTAAAATATTTTTTCAGTTGTGTCCAGTGTGATATCAGACTGATTGCAATTTTACCCTTAATGTACTTTTTCGGCTACAAAAATTAATTTTAACTATTATTTGGTGATTTTAACCCTTAAAATATTTTTTCAACTGTACCCAATGTGTTATCATACTGATTGCAATTTTATCTTTAATGTACTTTTTCAGTTCCAAAAATTATTTTAAACTATTTTTTGGTGTTTTTAACCCTTTAAAATATTTTCCACCCACTTTCTCTTACTATTATCACAAAAATCACTTGTGCTTAATTCAATACAAACAAGTTTTATTTTTACAAAAGTCATTTTTCCCATCGCTGTTCCAAACATAAATCACATTACACAATCGAGCTTTTACCAAAATTGAAATTACCAACCGCTAAATTGAAAAACTCTATTTTTCCCATCGCTCTTCCAAACACACCCTTAGTCTCTATACTTCTAATTTCATTATTACTTGGCTCCTTTTTTTATCCCCTTTTTTTGGCAGGCTACTAACATTATAATACTCGTTTGAAATAGTTTATTTTTTAATAATAAGTGTTTATAAATCATGATTCACGATATACAAGGTAAGTATGTGAGAGGAGTTTTATCTCGATTTATATAATAAAAACTTATTTTTTAAGAAAACGCTGTATCAAACAAGCCTTATATCAAACATAATCAAGCAAGCTGACTTATTCCCCCCCCCCCCAACTCTGTTTTTTTTTTGGGGTAGAATTTATGCGGTATCCTATAGCTAAAAATTAATCCTCTTAAGAAGTAGATATCATCAAAGTGGGTTTTACCTCTCTCAACAGAATATTTTCTATACAATTCGAATTTAGGACATGATGTTTAAGAAACCTAACTATTTACCAATTGTGTCATCCCCCTCTCTTTTAAACCTCCTTCCATCACAATCAAACATCAAGGGGAAAAAAACGAATCACAAAAAGAGACTCTAAGAATCGATCTTTTGAAATTTTTGGTAGAGTGCCGTAGAACTTTGACAAGGCATCCGGCAGCTGCAAAAATTGTAATGGATCAATTACTAGCCATTTTTATCATCAAAATGATTTTCTTTTCTTATCAGCCATCTTAAATTTTGGATCATTAAAATTATTTAAAGTTCAGTGGAGAGAGAAAATTAGAGTGTGGGAAATAGACCTTGCAAAATCAATACCAAGCGAAAATAAAGAGCTCTACTTTTTATAAGCTTGTTTGAGTTCCATGAGTTGAGATAAAACTTCTCTTACATACTTAATTCGGTATTGTAAATCATATTGAAAAAATAACCTTTTACCCTAATCCAACAACATTATATTTGTGAAAAATTAAGATTCTCTACTTTCTGAATTTAGAGGTACATATTTCTTTCGGTCAAAAAATATGAAAGAATACCTTGGAGGAAGGAAAAACTATTCTATACTTTATTAGTGGAAGTAAATTTCCATAAATTATAGTTAATTAATTAAAAATATAGTCTCATAAAGACTCTCGGGGTGATATAATTAAAATTAACATGTCAACTTATTGGAAAAGGCATTGTCACTACCATCACTAATGTGGAAAATTGGCATGTTCCTTTCACAAAGTGGATTATTTCCCTCCGCATAACTAGGGATTAGTCAATGGGGGCAGAAATGCAACAGCATTCACTTTTTTTGTGGATCTTGTAAAGAAAGAAACATAAATAAAATCTATACAAGCCTTATAAAATAGGACTTATAGAACATACTACCTCTGATCCTTAATATAAGTTCCAGTTGATTTTTTTTAAAAAATTAAGGATACTGAATAAATTATTTTTTTTTTCAAACTAATTTGTTTGATTTATAAATTAATATATAATATAATAATATAAAACATATTACATGATTAAATAACTTATTTAGCTTCCTTAATCTTTAAAAAAAGTTAAATATGTCTTATATTAAGGATCGGAGGAAGTATTAAATATTATTAAGAGTACAGGAATCTGTGCATGTGTTATATTATTCAGAGAAGAAAGATAAGGAATATATACAGGTAGGTCTAATAACTATCAGCATGAAATCAGGGATATACAATCAGAGAAGGATCCTAGGGAGTAAAGACATTTGACCATTTACCTAAACAAGACAATAGAGGAGAATAACTCCTATTAAATATCCAGATTTCTCACAATTGCTCTATCTGATTAATAAAAAGATGAACTTTTCATAATTGACAGATTTGATTTGTCCACTTAGTACCTGTTTAGATTAGCAGTAGAAACTGCTTTTCCAAGGTGATTTACGATATACAAGATAAATTTATGAGAAAAGTTTTGTCTCAACTTGTATAAACATACTTTTCCATTGCTTTCTCAAACAAGCCCTTAGTCTTACCAAGATTTATCACTCTTTCTTAACTCATCACCACCATCATAAAGAACTAGAGTTAAGGTGTCAGTTAGCACCCTGAAGTATTTTCTCAAGTACATCTAGTGTCCTAAAATATTTTATAGTGCATTCAACACCCTAAAATATCTTTTTGTATCCAACGCCGTAAAGTTTTTTTTTTTTTTTATCTTCAACACCTTAAAATATTTTTTCAAGTGCATCCAACACTAAGACTTGAAAAGTACTTTAGAATGTTGAATGCACCACAAAATACTTTAGAATACTAGATGCACATAAGAAAATACTTCAGGGTAATAAATACATCTTTACCTTAAAAACTACACGACAACTAAATGAGTTTGTAACTTTGTATAATTAATTATACTGAAAATTTCAATTGAGAACAAACAACAAAATTATATGATTTGATGTCAAACATAGAAATGCTGTCAATTGTCGAATTTGATTTGATCAAGAGTTTTGAGACTCATAGCGCAGAGGATTTTTGCATCTCAAAATAAATGCGCTTTCTAAAATTCGAATTTGTGTTCTTTTCCTTACAGGAGTGAGACCACTTACCATCTCATCCAACAACTTGTTAGTTGTCAATTTTTTATGCGTATCAGTATGTTAGTATTAAAATTACACACACATTAGTTTTTACTCGTCTTGATCATTATGTTTCTGATTTCACATTAAAAAGGGGGCAACCACAATTAAACAAAAGATAAACACTATATATATAGCAATGATAAGTTAATAGAATTTAAGAGATGGAACAGACTTTCTACTAAGCATTGATCTACTGCTTTTTCTGGAAACAAAAGCATTCCTCAATCCTCATAAATACTTCAAACATATGCTTACTTAGATGCTAAAAGGTGCTCTTTAGCTTATAAGCTGCAACTTCTTACCATTTTAGCCTCTTCACCAGCATCTGTCACTGTCTCTAAAGAAACAGGCTTCTGAATTCCCCATTTGCTAGTTGGCATAATTTATTATACGATTCAGTGTCTACAAAGAAGGGAACATAGAAATCAATATACATAGGAAATTAAATGAGCTGGATGTATCAAGCATCATCAGTAATAATTTTCAACAAGACTATCTGCCAAAAGTAAACACTGTTCACATGTTTGTGTCTATACATCGATGATCTGATAAATATATATTGATGATAAGATCTGATCTATATATTGAGGTCTGAATTTATTTAAGAATTTCTTATTTATCCCAAAATATTTAAAGGTTTTGAGCTTGTTCACCAATACATGTATCTTGAGATTCTCGCTCTAATTTGTTTCTAATCAGATTATAATCTCAAAATACATTTGGTATAAAAAGGCCCGCTCCATTGAGTAGCTCGAATATTTTTAAGACAATTCTTTGCTTTAGATAATTAGTGTTAGTGTACTTGTAATTGTTAGTATCGATGATAGAAGGAGGTATAAAGAACAATGAACACTGGATTGACGGGCTTAGATATTACTCCCTCTGATCCTTAATATAAGACATATTTGGGGATTTGATTTGGTTCTAAATATAAGATCTATTTTTCATACTCGTCAATCTTTTCCATTTACCCCTATTGATGCTCCCTCAACAATAATTAAGAAGATGGGGAATTAAGGAATGTGACTAAGGTGTTTTAGAAAATACTTGTCATATTAACTAATTTAACTAACTTCCTTAATCTAATTAAATTTGGTAAATATATCTTAAATTAAAGACTGAAGTGAAGGGAGTATCATTGACTTGTACGTGCTTAGCTTAGATGAGTTCAATACAAACAGATTAAGTTCTCATGATTTCTGTGCGTTATTGAAAATTAAAAACTCATTATAAAAAATAAAAATTTACAACTAATGAAATGAAAGGTCAATACGCTTATTGTAGTGCTTCATACCGAATGTGTTGCCAAAGTCAGTCCATATCTCAGCATTAATCAATTGGTTGCTCTCTGCAATACCAATCACCTCAATATAATTCATAGCAGGAACCTGTGGCAACCCTTTCACAGTTAGCTGACTGCCATCTGTGGATTTTCCAATGGCAACACCACCATCAGATTGATGAACTTGAACCACAGCCCGAACTTTCTTCCCTATGAAATTGGGAAGCAACTCTGCATTTACAAATGCTGCAGGATTTGACGTGTCCATGGCCTGAAATCAGGAAGCAAGCAAAGTGAAAAGAAGTAGGTAAGGTCTAATGTCCTTGATGCAGTTCTTCTATAGAGAAGAGGCAATCTTTTTCGCCATGAAATTCATCTCGTGATTCTTACTCTAATGCTTTAATTATGAAGATGAAAAATCCCAAAATACGTTTAATAGTTAAACAATAACGGGTTAAGAAGGAGCTCTCCACAAGTTGTCAAATGACGCATGTTGAACATATCATGAAAACATGCCAAAATAGAAGTACTGGTAAATGATTTTGTTGTTTCTTGAGATGATTGCTTTGATGTTGTTATGCTGTTTTCCCTTTTGTTGGCAAGAAAATATGATCAATATGTTGACGTGATTCAAAAAACTGTTCCAACCCATATCAGATTATATTGAACATTTGTACAGTCACAGAGGAATTTCCACAAGCAGAGTAAGTGCACACATGAAAAGGCCAGAATTCACATTTCATTAGATTCACCTCACATGAAAATAGGAAAAAACCAAAACACAACACAAAGATAGCATCTTGGAATCAAAAGGGTTATGTGAACCCAAACCCATAATTTGATATTAAAGCCAGTCTCGTTTCAAAGGATCTGAATCAGACGAAACAGAACCTTTGATTTTCTGTCCGCGAACGAATCAAATCATAACTTTACAAACAATCAATAATTGAAACATTCAAAAATGAAACATCTTTCAAAAGGAAGAAAATGAAGGGAAGATGGATTACTGAGAAGATTAACTTTGGGAATTCAAATCATAAACGGTAGCAAGTAGATCAAAATGCAGAAACATTCAGAGAAAGAGAAGAGATGTTCGAAGGCGAAGGGAAGATAAAGTCTCTTACTTGTAACTGATGTAAAAACCGGTAACCCTATCGCGTTCTTTCTCGTGGCCGCCTTCACGGTGTTCTGTGAAGAATGGAGAAAGAAAAGGCGGGAACGTACTTTGTTAGAGGCTCCATTCTGGCGGGAAATCATTTTGGGAATTTGTTTTTCTTCATGAGAAAATTAAAATGGACAATATAAAATCAAAACTTGAAAAAAAATAATTACAGCAAATGATTGTATTATATTATGGCATCTCATCAAAATAAGTTTTTGCAAACGGTAAGAATGAGCAGAATATTTTGAATGAGTTGAGTTGATGAGAGAATTTAAGGTTTTAATACATACATACATACATACATACATACATACATACATATATATATATAAAATCACAATCCAATATTATCAATGTGTGCTTGAACAAAAATGCTTTTCTAATTTAAAGTAAATTAAATAAGGATGAAATACAAAAATATTAACAATTAATTATTATTTTATATATGACTAAATAAATTATAATATTCATAAATATAATATAATTTGTTGGAATTTTTAATTTTTATATTGATTGATTATATATTTAGTCAAATGCTATTACTAAAGAATTTATAATAATACACTAATTATAAGTCTCAAAATAGAGATTGTAATATCTCAAAAAGTAATTAAATACAAAACCACATGTAAAAACAATTACTTACTAGTTGTTATTTTGAACAATTTTAATTTTTATAGTTCAATGCCACATTTCTAGATAATACTATAACAACCATGCTTCTCAAACCCGGACCGGACCGGACCGGACCGGCCGGTCCGGCCCGGTAACCAGCGAACCGGCCGGTAAACCGGTCCGGTTTCCGGTCCGGTCCGGGTTGGTGTAAAAAAAAAAAAAAAAATTTTCCTTAAGAATTTCATACTATAAGTCTAAAATTTTCAATTTTTCATCGGTTTGGTCCCGGTTTGACCCACTGACCCTTAACCCAATACCCCGACCGGTTCAATGACCGGTCCGAGTTTTAATACCTTGATAACAACAAAGCCTCATCTCAATAGATAATGTTGGCTACAAAGATCCACAACACTATTGTGCTACATGGATCCCACATCTCTAAATGTTTTTTTAAAAAAATTGTCACAGAATTTTTCTAAAAAATTATTCACATGCTATTTTGTTTAAAAATTAAAAACTTGGTAATATCTAAGAAACGTATCCCTCCGTATAATCGTAGTTCTTTTTGTTATAAAATCATGACAACAAACTTGGTACGAATGAAGCATGTCGGACTCAATGCTCTGCCAAATTAATCATCGAGTACTTAATTAGCACTCAATCTTGTCTAGACACATATTCGATGGTATAATACTTGAAATATTTAAATTATAGCCACATCAACATCATCCAGCTCTATGAATGAAATGACCAAAATGAGTCTGACTGAACTACTTGTTCATTCAACAACTAGGCTATAACAATAATATACTAAAAAGGAATACCGCAGCCAGAACAGTCTCACAATTCCTTACTAGACTGACACATATTCAAGCTCATGTAAACGACTAATGAAAACCATAAATTTGATTAGTTGAGCTCATCCTCCTTGTGGGTGTGAATCACACAGTCTGCAGTTGGATATGAAACACAGGTCAGAATATAACCCTTCTCCATTTGCTTATCATCCAGAAAGGATTGATCTGATTGGTCCACGGATCCTGTAACCACTTGGCCAGCACAAGTAGAGCAGGCGCCGGCTCTGCACGAGTAAGGCAGGTCCAACCCGGCATTTTCAGCTGAGTCCAGAATGTAAGAATCATCAGGAGCTTCAATCTCATTCTCACTGCCATCAGGTCCTATGAGTTTCACTTTATACACAGCCATGGCATAAACTCTGAAGGATTCAGATTTCAACCCAAATTGCTTAGAAACACTCTTCACAGAGCCTAATGATGACCCTCGCTTGAATAGAGCACAAGATCTCCTTGTGGGTGTGGTTCTGGACATGGAAGCTGCAGGAAGTCTCACATTGGACACGTTCTCAACTGACATCTTGTACCTGAATCCATATCAATTTAGACAATTTGTTTTTGTTGAATTTAAAAAAAAAACAATACACGAGAATTATTTAGTCACAGTTGTTGAATCAAGGACGTTAATCCGTGATTCAGAAATGTGGCCTTGTCTATCATATCATCAAATTGTACTTTCCAATGAACCATAGTAGTGCTTTTGAACTTATGAAATGCAATAGCAACCGCTATCAATCAACAACCAAGCAATGACAGCTACTCTTTTTGGTACTATTCCATCACTGTCTTGTTATAGCGTAATAGTCAAGTACTTCAGCATCTTTGACAGCTAAACTCGTTAATAACTCAAAATTCTAAACATTTCACATTTCCAGAATATGACAAGAAAAGCTTAAATTGATTATTAGTTAATATTATATAAGATTCCTAACAATGAAAGGACCCTGCTAGTCTCTCTTAGTATCATTTCCCCAATAGCGCCTACCGATATTTGTTAAATAATCATTGCCATCAAGTCAACACTAAAATCATGATCCTGACTTTGCCACTGTTCGAGAAGCCAGCTTTCCTGAAGTTTGAAAGAGAGGAAAAAAAAACATAACAAACATTCGCAACTAAATCAAATTTATGAATTCAGAGAAATTACTTCTCATTCTATCAATCATCAGATATATTCATTTTTATGAGAAGAGAATCTAGATCACTTCTAAACATGCCACGATTTTTACACCGTGAGTTTCGCAACAGCAGTAATAAACCCCGATGCAAATTGAGAAACTGAGAATCGATCAGAAACTCAAAACAACAACAAAATTGTCCATAAAATCATCAATACTCAGCAATCCACAGAGAACCAGGCGATACACAACAACAAAGGCCAAAATCGTTGCTAATTTAAAAAAAAGAAAGAAATCAAGCAAGCATCACAAGAAACACACACAAGTATTTTTAACTTCAATAACAATAATAAATGAAATCGGCGAACGAATAAATGAATCAAGAGCAGAGAAGAACACGGGAGATCAGCAACAGAAAACGGGAGAAGAGAAGGGTGAGGGAAGCTCACCGAAGGTAAACGCAAGGAATGAGGGAGAAGAAGGTACTGGATGTCTGTGGGAAGTGTGGTGAAACCGTGAAATGAACACTTACTCGCCCGCACAGTATTTATAAAAAGCGAAGGAAGGTGGGGTTTACATGAGAAAGTGACTTTTGGATCGTCAAAGGGGCGGCTTTTGTCTTGCACTTTGTAAACTGACTTCTGATGAAATTGGCTGTATATTTGACCAAGGGACTACTCCATCTATAGTTTTCAACATCATCATGAGTATTCATTTTAATCTGGGTATTATATACTCCTGTTCAAAAAATAGGGTGTTTCTGAAAAAAAAAAAAAAAGGAAAATGGCAGCATGGTCTATTAAAAAGGTCTCAATATATGCATGATTCACTATCTAAAAACTTTTAATGGAACTCAACGATATAGATTCAAATTCTGAAATTATTTACTTACCTTAGTTGTTAATATGGCACATAAACTTGTCAGTAATAATATTATGGCTTGTTAATATAACACATGCACTTATCAATAGTAAGACTACCACTTGTCAGTATGATGCATACACTTGTCGATATGGCGCATACACTTGTCGACAAAGAGATTTGTATATGGTGACACTATGACTTGTCAATTAGGGCAAACATGTAATTTCATCATTCAAATCTATATCACTTAAGTCCTTTGAGAGTTTTTAGACTGAGACTTTTTTAAGATTTTTTTGTTCCTTGAAACCGTACTGGGATTTTTCCTTAAAAAAAAAAATAGTTCATAATATAAATTAACTAAAGAGCTACATTAAATTATTATCTTCTATTTTTACATATATTCATTAGTGATACACATTGGGATATTAAGAAATGAGAGAAAGGTGGGATAGACTTGAATAAGAGTAAAATTAGAAAAAAGAATAATTTGAAACATTTAATGATTTACTCGTTCCTTTGATGAATGGTGAGCTGATTGACAATGGGCATGTTTGTTTTAGCAATTTGATTGTTTATAAATTGTTTTTCACGTAAATCGAGATACAACTCCTCTCACATATATACCTCGTATACCGTAAATTATGATTGAAAAGTTACTTTTAAGCATTACAATCGTCAATCTAAACGAGTACGAGTGTGTTTGGAACAGCGATTGATAATTGGACTTGTTTCAATTGGGCTTGTTGTGATATTACTTTTAGTAAAAGCCAAATTATGTAATGTAATTTATGTTTGAATTGGCGATTGACGATTGACGATTGAGCTTTTGTAAAAATAAAACTTATTTGGATTGGCTTAAATAAAAGAGCTTTTGTGATAATGGTAAGAGAGAGTGGGTGGGAAAATATTTAAAAAATCAAGTAAATATTTAAAAATTACTTTAAAATATTAGGTGCTACTGGAAAAATATTTTAGAGTGGGTGTAAATTAATAAATTAATATTCTAAGTTTTTGGTGCTCTTTACTACTAAAAAAAATACATTAAAGATACAATTGTAGTTAGTCTCCTAAGACTGGGTACAACTGAAAAATTATTTTAAAGAGTTAAAAGCACAAAAAAATATTTTAAAGTAATTTTTAAAACTGAAAAAGTATATTAAAGGTAAAATTATAATAAATCTGATACCACACTAGGTACAACTTGAAAAATATTTTAAGGGTTTAAAAGCACAAAAATATATTTTAAAGTAATTTTTGGAGCTGAAAAAGTATAGCTAAAATTGAAATCAGTCTGATAACACACTAGGTACAGCTGAAAAAATATTTTAAGAGGTTAAAAACACCAAGAAAATATTTTAAGGGGTTAAAAACACTCAAAAGATTTTTTTTTGAGTGGGTACAACTAGAAAGTGGGTAAAATTGCAATCAGTCTAATAGCACACTAGGTAATGGGTATGACTAGAAAAATATTTTAAGGGGTTAAAAACACTCAAAAAATATTTTTTGATACTACATACTATTTAAAAAATATTTTATGGGAAAATTCAATATTATATAACTAATTTCCAGACAACCTAATCTAGCATAAAATGTCATTAGCTTTTAACAAAAGCTCCATTTTCTAACTTCTCCAAATTGAGCTTTCACCAATTGGGTTTTGGCAAAAGCTCAATTGTCAATTGGCCTCTCCAAACACTCAAATTTGAGTTCTCAATTGACAATTGAGCTTATGATCTTCAATTGGGCTTAAAAGGGGTCTCCAAACACACACTACAATAACTAACATTTTAAGACCCGTAAAAGTATATATGAATCGCTGCAACGGCTCCATTTGTCTTTTATTTATTAAATTCTCAAAGTCTGTTTTAATTTATATATTCAACTTCTTTTAAGAAAAAATTCCTGTTAGTGACGAAGATGTTTAACAACTAACAAGAAATCTCGTGCAATAATTGCCAAGTCGATAATCACTACATGAATATCAATATTAATATTTAATATATGTTTAAAATATGTTGATAAAAATATTTTTAAAATCTATTAAAATAAGATGTCCCTAATATATTATTTAGTGAGTGTTTGGAAAGGCGTTTGGGACTTTATATGCCCGATTTTATAACACATAAGCCTGAATCATAATCGATTTTTTTTTTCCTGATATTTGGATGAGCATTTTTAACATTCTATCCCGGGTTGAAAAAGTTGCTTATTCTTTGTTTTTTTTTTTTTTTGTGTCAAAGAAAAAGTTGCTTATTCAAAAAACTCTGAAATGCAGATTCTCAGTTATGATAACTGACAAGGCATTTTTATTCCCTCCCTCTCTTCTCGTGTTTTAGGGCCCACGTCGCTCTCAGTCATGGCCCTCTCCCCTTATTTCTTGCAAATTCAACTCATTCACAGTTCCAAATTCCATTGTATTTGTGTCGCCAAATCACAGCCTTCAATTCTATCATCCTGAAGTTGTAGCCATTTTTCATCTATTTAATTAAGATAACAAAACAAATGTGAATGGAGGAGGGACAAGCCCAGATGTGAATGCAACAGTAACATTATCCTTTTTGTGTTAAATATTAAATACTCCATCTTATTTTCTTATAATTACTATAAAAACGCTTATATAATCGCCAATCCAAACAAATTTTGACGTTTAAAAAACTATTTATACAATCGTCACTCCAAACAAATTTTGACTTATGAAAAAGTACTTATTCAATCACTCATCTAAACATAAATCATATTACACAAATTGGTTTTTCTATAAAGTCATTTTTTATAAGTCAGATTCAAAATAAGTTATTTTTTCAGGCGCTATCCCAAATACATTCTTATTCAGCGTGTTTGTTTCACCGTTTCAGAGGCCAATCAGATGTTTGGGTGGGCTCATCTCGTGTGAACAGTGATTTATTCATTTTGGTGCGTTCGATTGGGCGATGGGCTTTAAGGAAAAAGTTAAAAAAAGTCCCAATTCTGATAAGCTCAAAATTGGAGCTTAAAATTGCTTAGGAATGAGCCCCACGTGATGGCTTCTGTTTTGAGGATTTTTGGGGATCAATGAAGTACTCAAAATCACTTCTAATTACAAAACTTCTTTTATGAAAAATATTCTAAATAATTTTCTCTTTCTTTAGATAGTAATCTTTTACTAATTAGAAAATATTTTGAGATAAGAGTTTAAGCAAGTTTTGAGGTTTGTCAATATATAATTGTAAAAATGTAGAGAATAATTAATAATTAGTTTTAATTAGTTTAGATTTATTATTTAGTTGTTTTATGATTTTATAATCAATTTTTTTTTACAAAAGCCACTTATGCAAAAATCCAACCAAACATCATTCATTTTTACATAAGTCACTTATCCAATCACCAATCCAAACATTCATATTTTATCCAAACTTACTTTTTTCCAATCTTAAGATTTCATAAGTCAAAGTAAAAATAAGTTACTTATCCAATCGTCAATACAAACACCCTCATTATTTATGAATATCACGATTTCGATTATGGGATTTCCACATTACAAATTGGATCTATCATCCATGTCTCCACAAATTTGAGATAATTTTCACATATTATCTACGAATGTAGCTTGCGACACAAATTTTCTTCTGATAAAAATTGAAAATCACACATGTGATTAATTTTCAAGAGTTTAAGAATCAAAATAAAACAAAAGATTAAAATAATCTAGAGGAAAAAATGAAATCAAATGATAAAAATATAATTCAAAATAATCAAACTAAAATGAGATTTTTCTTTTTAAGTTATCAGCCATTCTTGGCAATATCTTCCTTGGAATTCTAAGCTCCATGGTGCTACTAACAGGGTAGCTTCGTTCTGCTCCGAGTCATTCCAAGCCAGCTTATACCGTATACTGAAAACAAAACAGGGTCAAATCCTTGAGCCCCAAGATACAACAATCAAGTATGCGAGACAAATTTTGTCTCGATGCCAAATCGGGATCCCAAACAAACACTATATATTGTCTAAAGCTTGGAAACAATAGCTTAAAAGGAAATAAGGAGAATGTATGGTTTTCGGTTGTCTTCATGAACTACTATTTGAAAGACCATCATCAAACTGTCATTGACTCAAGGAACTCACACCCATATCTCCTTTCTTCTTCGGCGGTGACGATAACCGGTGCTTCGACCATTCTTCAAGCGCCTTCCTGTGGAGAGCATTCATACGGATGTAAGGCCGTTTTTGTTTAATCAACTTCTCAGCATTCTTCCAGTCTTCTGCAATACCTAGTGCCACTAACAGTGCACACATAATGGCAACACTTCTTCCATGACCTGTAAGACAGAAGAAACATTTTAATTAGTTAAAAGTATAACAACTCATTATCATCTGACTTGAAGATAGCAGTGTAAGATCATAAGGTTTACAACTGCAATTTCATTTCGACCTAAAAATTCAACTAATCAATCCGAAAAATGATATTTATGTTGGCATCAAGGAAAGAATTGCAATAAAAACTTCTTTACATTAAATTCATTATAGTAAAGGAGATATGGGAGCTAACTTTCTATTCTATAGTACAGGTTCTCCTTGGTTAGAAGCCACCACAGGTAGCTCAATTTAGAGCCACTGCACTGACCAATCAATAAACGCTCAAGTGGCTTATTGGAAGTAATTGGGCTAATTGCTCAAAAAGCCCAATAATGGCCAACAACCATACCCGCAGCATTTAAAAGCATGTTTGGGATCATGATTGGGAATCACAAAAGTGCTTATGCACATAAGTCGAGACAATATTTCTTTCACAAGCTTACCTCGTATATCATAAATCACGATTAAAAATATGCTTTTGAAGACTTCAATCGCTATTCCAAACTAGAACTTAATTGAGTATTCATTTTAATCTGGGTATTATATACTCCTGTTCAAAAAATAGGGTGTTTCTGAAAAAAAAGAAAAGGAAAATGGCAGCATGGTCTATTAAAAAGGTCTCAATATATGCATGATTCACTATCTAAAAACTTTTAATGGAACTCAACGATATAGATTCAAATTCTGAAATTATTTATTTACCTTAGTTGTTAATATGGCACATAAACTTGTCAGTAATAATATCATGGCTTGTTAATATAACACATGCACTTATCAATAGTAAGACTACCACTTGTCAGTATGATGCATACACTTGTCGATATGGCGCATACACTTGTCGACAAAGAGATTTGTATATGGTGACACTATGACTTGTCAATTAGGGCAAACATGTAATTTCATCATTCAAATCTATATTACTGAAGTCCTTTGAGAGTTTTTAGACTGAGACTTTTTTAAGATTTTTTTGTTCCTTGAAACCATACTGGGATTTTTCCTTAAAAAAAAAAATAGTTCATAATATAAATTAACTAAAGAGCTACATTAAATTATTATCTTCTATTTTTACATATATTCATTAGTGATACACATTGGGATATTAAGAAATGAGAGAAAGGTGGGATAGACTTGAATAAGAGTAAAATTAGAAAAAAGAATAATTTGAAACATTTAATGATTTACTCGTTCCTTTGATGAATGGTGAGCTGATTGACAATGGGCATGTTTGTTTTAGCAATTTGATTGTTTATAAATTGTTTTTTATGTAAATCGAGATACAACTCCTCTCACATACATACCTCGTATGCCGTAAATTACGATCGAAAAGTTACTTTTAAGCATTACAATCGTCAATCTAAACGAGTACAAGTGTGTTTGGAACAGCGATTGATAATTGGACTTATTTCAATTGGGCTTGTTGTGATATTACTTTTAGTAAAAGCCAAATTATGTAATGTAATTTATGTTTGAATTGGCGATTGACGATTGACGATTGAGCTTTTGTAAAAATAAAACTTATTTGGATTGGCTTAAATAAAAGAGCTTTTGTGATAATGGTAAGAGAGAGTGGGTGGGAAAATATTTAAAAAATCAAGTAAATATTTAAAAATTACTTTAAAATATTAGGTGCTACTGAAAAAATATTTTAGAGTGGGTGTAAATCAATAAATTAATATTCTAAGTTTTTGGTGCTCTTTACTACTAAAAAAAATACATTAAAGATACAATTGTAGTTAGTCTCTTAAGACTGGGTACAACTGAAAAATTATTTTAAAGAGTTAAAAGCACAAAAAAATATTTTAAAGTAATTTTTAAAGCTGAAAAAGTATATTAAAGGTAAAATTATAATAAATCTGATACCACACTAGGTACAACTTGAAAAATATTTTAAGGGTTTAAAAGCACAAAAAAATATTTTAAAGTAATTTTTGGAGCTGAAAAAGTATAGCTAAAATTGAAATCAGTCTGATAACATACTAGGTACAGCTGAAAAAATATTTTAAGAGGTTAAAAACACCAAGAAAATATTTTAAGGGGTTAAAAACACTCAAAAGATTTTTTTTTTGAGTGGGTACAACTAGAAAGTGGGTAAAATTGCAATCAGTCTAATAACACACTAAGTAATGGGTATGACTAGAAAAATATTTTAAGGGGTTAAAAACACTCAAAAAATATTTTTTGATACTACATACTATTTAAAAAATATTTTATGGGAAAATTCAATATTATATAACTAATTTCCAGACAACCCAATCTAGCATAAAATGTCATTAGCTTTTAACAAAAGCTCCATTTTCTAACTTCTCCCAATTGAGCTTTCACCAATTGAGTTTTGGCAAAAGCTCAATTGTCAATTGGCCTCTCCAAACACTCAAATTTGAGTTCTCAATTGACAATTAAGCTTATGATCTTCAATTGGGCTTAAAAGGGGTCTCCAAACACACACTACAATAACTAACATTTTAAGACCCGTAAAAGTATATATGAATCGCTGCAACGGCTCCATTTGTCTTTTATTTATTAAATTCTCAAAGTCTGTTTTAATTTATATATTCAACTTCTTTTAAGAAAAAATTCCTGTTAGTGACGAAGATGTTTAACAACTAACAAGAAATCTCGTGCAATAATTGCCAAGTCGATAATCACTACATGAATATCAATATTAATATTTAATATATGTTTAAAATATGTCGATAAAAATATTTTTAAAATCTATTAAAATAAGATGTCCCTAATGTATTATTTAGTGGGTGTTTGGAAAGGCGTTTGGGACTTTATATGCCCGATTTTATAACACATAAGCCTGAATCATAATCGATTTTTTTTTTCCTGATATTTGGATGAGCATTTTTAACATTCTATCCCGGGTTGAAAAAGTTGCTTATTCTTTGTTTTTTTTTTTTTTTTGTGTCAAAGAAAAAGTTGCTTATTCAAAAAACTCTGAAATGCAGATTCTCAGTTATGATAACTGACAAGGCATTTTTATTCCCTCCCTCTCTTCTCGTGTTTTAGGGCCCACGTCGCTCTCAGTCATGGCCCTCTCCCCTTATTTCTTGCAAATTCAACTCATTCACAGTTCCAAATTCCATTGTATTTGTGTCGCCAAATCACAGCCTTCAATTCTATCATCCTGAAGTTGTAGCCATTTTTCATCTATTTAATTAAGATAACAAAACAAATGTGAATGGAGGAGGGACAAGCCCAGATGTGAATGCAACAGTAACATTATCCTTTTTGTGTTAAATATTAAATACTCCATCTTATTTTCTTATAATTACTATAAAAACGCTTATATAATCGCCAATCCAAACAAATTTTGACGTTTAAAAAACTATTTATACAATCGTCACTCCAAACAAATTTTGACTTATGAAAAAGTACTTATTCAATCACTCATCTAAACATAAATCATATTACACAAATTGGTTTTTCTATAAAGTCATTTTTTATAAGTCAGATTCAAAATAAGTTATTTTTTCAGGCGCTATCCCAAATACATTCTTATTCAGCGTGTTTGTTTCACCGTTTCAGAGGCCAATCAGATGTTTGGGTGGGCTCATCTCGTGTGAACAGTGATTTATTCATTTTGGTGCGTTCGATTGGGCGATGGGCTTTAAGGAAAAAGTTAAAAAAAGTCCCAATTCTGATAAGCTCAAAATTGGAGCTTAAAATTGCTTAGGAATGAGCCCCACGTGATGGCTTCTGTTTTGAGGATTTTTGGGGATCAATGAAGTACTCAAAATCACTTCTAATTACAAAACTTCTTTTATGAAAAATATTCTAAATAATTTTCTCTTTCTTTAGATAGTAATCTTTTACTAATTAGAAAATATTTTGAGATAAGAGTTTAAGCAAGTTTTGAGGTTTGTCAATATATAATTGTAAAAATGTAGAGAATAATTAATAATTAGTTTTAATTAGTTTAGATTTATTATTTAGTTGTTTTATGATTTTATAATCAATTTTTTTTTACAAAAGCCACTTATGCAAAAATCCAACCAAACATCATTCATTTTTACATAAGTCACTTATCCAATCACCAATCCAAACATTCATATTTTATCCAAACTTACTTTTTTCCAATCTTAAGATTTCATAAGTCAAAGTAAAAATAAGTTACTTATCCAATCGTCAATACAAACACCCTCATTATTTATGAATATCACGATTTCGATTATGGGATTTCCACATTACAAATTGGATCTATCATCCATGTCTCCACAAATTTGAGATAATTTTCACATATTATCTACGAATGTAGCTTGCGACACAAATTTTCTTCTGATAAAAATTGAAAATCACACATGTGATTAATTTTCAAGAGTTTAAGAATCAAAATAAAACAAAAGATTAAAATAATCTAGAGGAAAAAATGAAATCAAATGATAAAAATATAATTCAAAATAATCAAACTAAAATGAGATTTTTCTTTTTAAGTTATCAGCCATTCTTGGCAATATCTTCCTTGGAATTCTAAGCTCCATGGTGCTACTAACAGGGTAGCTTCGTTCTGCTCCGAGTCATTCCAAGCCAGCTTATACCGTATACTGAAAACAAAACAGGGTCAAATCCTTGAGCCCCAAGATACAACAATCAAGTATGTGAGACAAATTTTGTCTCGATGCCAAATCGGGATCCCAAACAAGCACTATATATTGTCTAAAGCTTGGAAACAATAGCTTAAAAGGAAATAAGGAGAATGTATGGTTTTCGGTTGTCTTCATGAACTACTATTTGAAAGACCATCATCAAACTGTCATTGACTCAAGGAACTCACACCCATATCTCCTTTCTTCTTCGGCGGTGACGATAACCGGTGCTTCGACCATTCTTCAAGCGCCTTCCTATGGAGAGCATTCATACGGATGTAAGGCCGTTTTTGTTTAATCAACTTCTCAGCATTCTTCCAGTCTTCTGCAATACCTAGTGCCACTAACAGTGCACACATAATGGCAACACTTCTTCCATGACCTGTAAGACAGAAGAAACATTTTAATTAGTTAAAAGTATAACAACTCATTATCATCTGACTTGAAGATAGCAGTGTAAGATCATAAGGTTTACAACTGCAATTTCATTTCAACCTAAAAATTCAACTAATCAATCCGAAAAATGATATTTATGTTTGCATCAAGGAAAGAATTACAATAAAGACTTCTTTACATTAAATTCATTATAGTAAAGGAGATATGGGAGCTAACTTTCTATTCTATAGTACATGTTCTCCTTGGTTAGAAGCCACCACAGGGAGCTCAATTTAGAGCCACTGCACTGACCAATCAATAAACGCTCAAGTGGTTTGTTGGAAGTAATTGGGCTAATTGCTAAAAAAACCCAATAATGGCCAACAATCATACCGGCAGCATTTAAAGCATGTTTGAGATCATGATTGGGGATGTCAAAAGTGCTTATGTACGTAAGTCAAGACAATATTTCTCTCACATACTTACCTTGTATATCGTAAATCATGATTAAAAAAATGCTTTTGAAGACTCCAATCGCCATTCCAAACAAGAACTCAATAGTTGTTAGCTTCAATAAATATTTGATTATTTCCTTATTTATTTAAACATTCTGTATCCCAATAGTCTTGAAATTATTCTCACACTAGAATTTTCTGAATTAGATCCCAAGGGATTTGACTGGATAAGGTTTATTTTCCAGCAAACCTCAAACATCTATGCATCCTAGATTGATTAAATAAGAAGAAATACACCCAGAACCAATAGATTCTCCAGAAAATAACATGAGGCAAGAAACCCAAAAACAAGCTATTAAGTTTGAGAATCAACTCACTTAAATACCCTACAAATTACTACCTCCTGTCCTAAATATAGGGCACTTCTATCTATTTCACCAGAACTAAGAAGGTGTAATTAAATCATGAAAAATGTCTAGACATGAAATGACTTTCCAACCTTACCCATATTAAAAGCATGGATTTCAAAAAGAAATATCACTGGAAGTTGTAAACAGGGATGATTTTAGAAAAAGCTAACTACTGTTCTATGCAAAGTGAATAATATACAAGACAATCAGTTTGTTCTAAAATGTGACTAATATATAGGATCAGAGGGGAGTAATTCATATCCCTCAATGTGGAACTAAGCATCCAATACTACCTCATTTTCCATCATCTTGGTTCTTTAAGTACTTGAGTACCCATTCTTACAGAGAAATAGGCCTGCAGCCCTGAAAGTACTGGACGCACAGAAGCCTCGAAATGAGCAGAACAAGCTAGCCCTTGGCACCAAATTCCAGCAATGCAGAAGACCCCCGACCAGTGACAAACTTCAGTGTGTCTACAGATCAAGACTCTCAAACAGACAATCAGAACCAGTAACCTGACAACCAGACATTATAACATCTGGGCAGGGCAAATTCACTGACTCTAAGACATACTTCAAAACACTTTATAACTCCCTTGGCTGCACTTCCAGCCAGCAGCAGCTGTCGCACCACAGATATCTTCTTACCCAGCCTCCAAAGTAACACCACCTTCTAATCCCAGTGAGACTTCACAAACTCGATTTGCTATTCCACATATGACTCCTTGCAAATACACTCATGATTCTCACCTATAATTCTATCTAGAAGAAAATAGTAGTGCAAAGAAGAGAAAGAGGAACATGAGCAGACTAGTCTTTTTTTTGGGAGTTTGGGGGGGGGGGGGTATGAGGATTGTAAAGAAAGAGTCCAGGTCATCTTGGCAACCTTGCTATAAATCTATAAATGAACATGTTCCATCAGCATGATAAAATCTGTGAAAACAACAAAGAAATATTGCTTTTTGGGGGGGGGGGGATGGGAAACACTGGTAAGCTGTATGCAAGCCTTCGCCTCTAAGCTAGATATTCTTGGTGAAAGCACCATTGTAGTGAGCATAAGTCCTTGGGAGAATCATAGCCCAAAAGCTAGCTGTTGGAATTGGGGAACCTAAGGCTTTATAAAACCCCATTTTCAAGAAAACCCACCCGATGTGAAACTCGTTACAAAGGCCTTAGAAACAGAAATTTAAAAGCAAAACCAAGGGGGAGGGCAAAGAAGGATATTAACAAAGACCAAAAGATATCAATTCATAAGAGCTTAGCTAATCTGACAAAGACAATCACCAAAAGAACCTACCAACATGAGTCGATAAAGAGGCCAAAAGTAATTATATCCTAATCGTTTGATAAAACATAGTGGGCGTGTAGTGTTCCATTTGAGCTATGATAGAACGCAATGGTTAAGCACCATCTTCAAATTCAAGGCAGAACCAAGTTCCATTTCAAGATGGGGGAAGAAGGTATAAAGGAGGAAATAACAAACAGGCAGGACCATAACATACAGTCATACAGACAAGCACATTTATGAAGAATTATGAATATGCTAGAACGACCAGAGGAAAACATAAATGACAAACAAATGCAAGGAGGAAAACAACCAGATCCGTTGAAAGTCATGCATATCAGTAAATCACTACATGCAAACTATTAATGACTGGCACACTACAGTGTCAGATAATATATCACCAGTTCTCATGCCCTTGTGCAAGTAAAGCGCATGTAGGCGCAAGTTACAGAACATGTACTAGTGAAGAAACTAGAAAGCTAAACAATACTTCATGAAAGATCAATGTGACCAGTCCAAGATGCTTTGCCATTAAGCTTCAACAGCTTACCATAAGCACAGTGGATGAAAATGGGCCTTTTCAGCCCTCTCTTACGAATAGCCCACTTAACAGCGGATTCTATTTCAGCAGGTTGAGGAGACCTGGTGTCCCAAGTTGGAATGCACATATACGCCAAACCTGAGAATTCTGACTTTCTAGGCAGTTCACAGGTACAATCAATAACGGCTGGATCTCCTGGTGGCAATTTCTCACGTGAAGATGGCCACCCACCAACATAAAGTCCCTCAGAAATTTCACTGTATGGTGCTTCCCGACTTCTCATTCTCCTCAATGTTGAGAAAAGTCGAACAAAGTACAAATATGGACTGAACATGATTAATGACCAAATGGGGAAGCTCCCATCTGTGCTCTTCCCCAAGAGCATTGGAAGATTGATTGATGGGTGAGAAGCAAGCGACAGCAAAAACGATACCAAAGAGGCATAGAGGAAAGGAATAGCCAATACCATAAAACCCAGGCTTCTAAGGTATACGAAACTCAGAAACAGAATTGTAGCTTTCAACCCTATCAGAACAGAGATACCCACACCCATTTTCTTAAGAATTTCAAAACAAAACCAAGAATGAGGAAAATAAGAGAGTCAGAAATCTATTATATTCACAAGCCTCTAGGGACGAAAACGGCTACAGAAAAGAAATGAAAAACTGAGAAGATTAGGCACGATTTAGAAAGAAAGTTCACAGATAGTTGACCAAATCGGAATCGGACAATCTGTAATTGCAAGAACTGACACTGAAGATCAAGAGAACCAAAGCTGTATGAGTCTGAGTGTGTGGTGCGGGCGAGAGACTGTGGGAGGGAGGAACGACGATGGCCTCTTGCTTACTTCCAGGCGGGGAGACTTTCCCTTCTCTTTGGCTTTACAGTTAATTTCCAAGTTGTAATATGGTCATGTAAAAACATTTAATAATTTAATTTCAGTCAACATGAACAAATTTTTTTATTCATTATAATTAATAGGAGAAAAAAGTAAAAAAAAAAAAGAATTTATTATCCTGAAAATGGATTTATAATATGGACCAAAATTTTTTGTTAAAATAGACATATAAATAGGATCATAATGATAATATATAAATAAATATTTAATAATCCAATTAAATTGAAAATTGATATTGAAATTATAAGAATTTAAAATTTTTTAAATCAGAATTTAATTGGAACCTTTTCCAAATTTATAACTAAAAAGAGATATACAGATAAAGGGTGTGTTTGGTTTGAGAGAAGGGGAGAGGAGAGAGGGGAGGAAAAGAGAGGCGGTAAATTATCTTTTTGGGTTGAAGATATTTAAATTTTGAATTAAAATCTTAAATTTAAAAGAAATAAGAGGGTAAATTTTGAGTGAAAATCCAAAATTTGAAATAATAAGAGAATAAATTTTGAATTTCTTAAACCCAAAATTATAATTTCCACCACCTTTCCTCCTCTCAAACCAAACATACCCGAATAGTCATTATTAATAATTAATGGGTTGAAGGGTAAATCTACTCATAAACCTTTTGACAATGTGCATCTATAAACTATAATTTTTATTTGGATGCAAAAACATTCATAAAGTTTTTAAATTAATGTAAAAATATAATGATGATTAAGTCAACTAACATTGATCGTTCAATAAATATATCAGTCAAAAAAATAGTGTAAAAATCAGTGTTCTCAAGCTCGGACCGGACCGGCCAGTCCGACCACGAAACCGTCGAATCAATGGTTCGATTGATCCGATTTGACAACTGACCCTGATTAGGTTGGTTTTCATGTGGTTTGACCGGTTTTTTTAAATTTTTTTTATTATTTTATTCAAAATTTTATATAAATAATTATAAAATTTTTCCTTCCTCACCGATTTAACCCCGGTTTAGCCCTGGTCTAACTCCGATCTGACCTACTGACCCTTGACCTAATACCCCAACCGGTTCAATGATCAGTCCGGGTTTCAGAACCTTTATAAAAATACCACACCTATTTAGACCACCAAAGTTAATTGTTTAACAAATTGTCTCCACATATGTTGCACAAGCAATTGCGGGTCATCCTACATGACGCAATGGTTGTCCAACCCTATCATTTTCTTTGGATATTGGCAATCATGAATATTATCAAAGAATTTGAACGTAATATTTTACAACAGCACTGCCCCCAATTCGCAGTTTATTAGCTTCAAGGCAAAACCACAAACGGCACAAGAAACACATTACAAAAAAAAAAAAAGTGGATGAAGAGGATAAGACAGGCACAATTTTCCAGTCCAAAAAAAATAAAAAAAGACAAGGCACAATTTCAACATCAATTCTGTGCAGCCATTATGTCGTGAAGAAAACCTTGTACTGGCATATAGGGATTGCCTGCGTTGATTGACTTAACAATTCTGATATTTTTATTCTATTTTAGAAAATTCAACAGTATTTTTGCATCATTTTTTAGATTGACATATTTGTTAAATAATCAATATTAGTTTACTTAACGACCATGATACTTTTGCATTATTTTTAAAACTGTGTGTATACATCCAAGTATAGATTAGCGTGTGATTGCATCTCCAGGAAGAGCTCAGGAATCAGGAAAGCTTTATACCTAGACCCATAATTAATTACTTCTCTAATTCTTAATATAAGATATATTTATAGAGTTGATCTTGATCCTAAATATAAGACATAATTTTTATATTTGTCAATCTTTTCCTAACTTACCCATATTGTTACTCCCTCAACAATAGTCGTGGAAGAGAGAGGATGAGGAAGTTAAGGAAAATTATTGGGACATTTTAAAAAATATATGTCACATTAACTAATTTAACTAACTTTCATAATCTAATCAAATTAGATAAATGTGTTGTATTAAGTTTCAACGTGGAATAGTAAATTTTATAAATTTATAAACATCACTGGTTATAGCTCCGGTCCATACAATGCTTGAAAAGAGCAAGGTATTAAAACTCGAATCGGACATTGAACAGGTCGGGGTACTGGGTTAAGGGTCAATGAGTCAGACCGAGGCCAAACCGGTGAAAAATTAAAAATTTTAGATTTTTAATATGAAATTCTAAAGGAAAAATTTTAAAATATGAATCCAGATTAGACCGGTTTACAAGCCGGTTCGCCGGTTTCCGGACCGGATTGACCGGTCTAGTCTGGATTCAAGAACCTGGGAAAAGAGTCATCTTGCATTATTTTGACGAAGAAACAGCATCAATCATTACCAACTTGAACTGGATTCCAATTCTAATTGCATCCAGAGTCATTCCTCTCTCTTGTACCACAAAGAAGATCATCAAACTCAAGTTCAGAACTTTGAGACGGCTGATTTTTTTCAGTTTTGACGGCGTTCTGCATGGCGACGATCATTCTCGTCGATCTTCTAGGGCTCTTCGTCGTGGCCGTCGGCGGCCTGTTCGCGCCTTCATGCTTCAGTAATTGCATCGTGTCTCCGACATCTTTCTGCAACACTCGTCGAGATTCTTCCATCTGAAGCTTACATCTTCGCATCTTCTCATGAATATTCGTCCTCTTACTTTGATCCTCCATTTCTTGCTCTCCATCATCTTGTTAGCTTTCGATCTTATTTCTGGATTTTGGATTGTGGCGGGAATGTTAAGATAATAATATGCTAATAGTGTAACAAAGTCGTTCTAATGCTGTTTATTTTTGTCATTTAGTTAACTAAATATGTTAAGTTGTCAGTTTACAACCCATTCACATCATTTTTATTAAGAGCTAACTTTCTATTCTATAGTACAGGTTCTCCTTGGTTAGAAGCCACCACAGGTAGCTCAATTTAGAGCCACTGCACTGACCAATCAATAAACGCTCAAGTGGCTTATTGGAAGTAATTGGGCTAATTGCTCAAAAAGCCCAATAATGGCCAACAACCATACCTGCAGCATTTAAAAGCATGTTTGGGATCATGATTGGGAATCACAAAAGTGCTTATGCACATAAGTCGAGACAATATTTCTTTCATAAGCTTACCTCGTATATCATAAATCACGATTAAAAAGATGCTTTTGAAGACTTCAATCGCTATTCCAAACAAGAACTTAATTGTTGTTAGCATCAATAAATATTTGATTATTTTCTTATTTAGTTAAACATTCTGTATCCTAATAGTCTTGAAATTATTCTCACACTAGAATTTTCTGAATTAGATCCCAAGGGATTTGACTGGATAAGGTTTATTTTCCAGCAAACCTCAAACATCTATGCATCCTAGATTGATTAGAAAAGAAGAAATACACCCAGAACCAATAGATTCTCCAGAAAATAATATGAGGCAAGAAACCCAAAAACAAGCTATTAAGGTTGAGAATCAACTCACTTAAATACCCTACAAATTACTACCTCCTTTCCTAAATATAGGGCACTTCTATCTATTTCACCAGAACTAAGACGGTGTAATTAAATCATGAATAATGTCTAGACATGAAATGACTTTCCAACCTCACCCATATTAAAAGCATGGATTTCGAAAAGAAATATCACTGGAAGTTGTAAATAGGGTTGATTTTAGAAAAAGCTAATTACTGTTCTATGCAAAGTGACTAATATACAAGACAATCAATTTGTTCTAAAATGTGACTAATATATAGGATCAGAGGGGAGTAATTCATATCCCTCGATGTGGAACTAAGCATCCAATACTACCTCATTTTCCATCATCTTGGTTCTTTAAGTACTTGAGTACCCATTCTTACAGAGAAATAGGCCTGCAGCCCTGAAAGTACTGGACGCACAGAAGCCTCGAAATGAGCAGAACAAGCTAGCCCTTGGCACCAAATTCCAGCAATGCAGCAGCCCCTCGACCAGTGACAAACTTCAGTGTGTCTACAAATCAAGACTCTCAAACAGACAATCAGAACCAGTAACCTGACAACCATACATTCTAATATCTGGGCAGGACAAATTCACTGACTCTAAGACATACTTCAAAACGCTTTATAACTCCCTTGGCTGCACTTCCAGCCAGCAGCAGCTGTCACACCACAGATATCTACTTACCCAGCCTCCAAAGTAACACCACCTTCTAATCCCAGTGAGACTTCACAAACTCGGTTTGCTATTCCACATATGACTCCTTGCAAATACACTCATGATTCTCACCTATAATTCTATCTAGAAGAAAATGGTAGTGCAAAGAAGAGAAAGAGGAACATGAGCAGACTAGTCTTTTTTTTGGGGGCGGGGGGATGAGGATTGAGGATTGTAAAGAAAGAGTCCAGGTCATTTTGGTAACCTTGCTATAAATCTATAAATGAACATGTTCCATCAGCATGATAAAATCTGTGAAAGCAACAAAGAAATATTGCTTTTTTTGGGGGGGTGGGGAGGGATGAGAAACACTGGTAAGCTGTGTGCAAGCCTTTGCCTCTAAGCTAGATATTCTTGGTGAAAGCACCATTATAGTGAGCACAAGTCCTCGGGAGAATCATAGCCCAAAAGCTAGCTGTTGGAGTTGGAAAACTCAAGGCCTTATAAAACCCCTTTTTTAAGGAAACCCACCCGATGTAGGACTCGTTACAAAGGCCTTCGAAACAGAAATTTAAAAGCAAAACCAAGGGGGAGGGCAAAGAAGGATATTAACAAAGACTACAAGATATCAATTCATAAGAGCTTAGCTAATCTGAAAAAAACAATCACCAAAAGAACCTACCAACATGAGTGGATAAAGAGGCCAAAAGTAATTATATCCTAATCGTTCGATAAAACATAGTGGGTGTGTAGTGTTCCATTTGAGCTATGATAGAACGAAGAGAATAGCAATGGTTCAGCACCATCTTCAAATTCAAGGCAGAACCAAGCTCCATTTCAAGATGGGGGAAGAAGGTATAAAGGAGTAAATAACAAACAGGCAGGACCATAACATACAGACAAGCACATTTATGAAGAATTATGAATATGCTAGAACGACCAGAGGAAAACATAAATGACAAACAAATGCAAGGAGGAAAACAACCAGATCCGTTGAATCAGTAAATCACTATATGCAAATGATTAATGACTGGCGCACTACAGTGTGAGATAATATATCACCAGTTCTCATGCCCTCGTGCAAGTAAAACGCATGTAGGCGCAAGTTACAGAACATGTACTAGTGAAGAAACTAGAAAGCTAAACAATACTTCATGAAAGATCAATGTGACCAGTCCAAGATGCTTTGCCATTAAACTTCAACAGCTTACCATAAGCACAGTGGATGAAAATGGGCCTTTTCAGCTCTCTCTTACGAATAGCCCACTTAACAGCGGATTCTATTTCAGCAGGTTGAGGAGACCTGGTGTCCCAAGTTGGAATGCACATATACGCCAAACCTGAGAATTCTGACTTTCTAGGCAGTTCACAGGTACAATCAATAACGGCTGGATCTCCTGGTGGCAATTTCTCACGTGAAGATGGCCACCCACCAACATAAAGTCCCTCAGAAATTTCACTGTATGGTGCTTCCCGACTTCTCATTCTCCTCAATGTTGAGAAAAGTCGAACAAAGTACAAATATGGACTGAACATGATTAATGACCAAATGGGGAAGCTCCCATCTGTGCTCTTCCCCAAGAGCATTGGAAGATTGATTGATGGGTGAGAAGCAAGCGACAGCAAAAACGATACCAAAGAGGCATAGAGGAAAGGAATAGCCAATACCATAAAACCCAGGCTTCTAAGGTATACGAAACTCAGAAACAGAATTGTAGCTTTCAACCCTATCAGAACAGAGATACCCACACCCATTTTCTTAAGAATTTCAAAACAAAACCAAGAATGAGGAAAATAAGAGAGTCAGAAATCTATTATATTCACAAGCCTCTAGGGACGAAAACGGCTACAGAAAAGAAATGAAAAACTGAGAAGATTAGACACGATTTAGAAAGAAAGTTCGCAGATAGTTGACCAAATCGGAATCGGACAATCTGTAATTGCAAGAACTGACACTGAAGATCAAGAGAACCAAAGCTGTATGAGTCTGAGTGTGTGCTGCGGGCGAGAGAGTGTGGGAGGGAGGAACGACGATGGCCTCTTGCTTACTTCCAGGCGAGGAAACTTTCCCTTCTCTTTGGCTTTACAGTTAATTTCCAAGTTGTAATATGGTCATGTAAAAACATTTAATAATTTAATTTCAGTCAATATGAACAAATTTTTTTATTCATTAGAATTAATAGGAGAAAAAAGTAAAAAAAAAAAGAATTTATTATTCTGAAAATGGATTTATAATATGGACCAAAATTTTTTGTCAAAATAGACATATAAATAGGATCATAATGGTAATATATGAATAAAGATTTAATAATCCAATTAAATTGAAAATTGATATTGAAATTATAAGAATTTAATTATTTTTTAAATCAGAATTCAATTGGAACCTTTTCCAAATTTATAACTAAAAAGAGATATATAGAAAAAGAGTATGTTTGGTTTGAGGGGAGGGGAGAGGAGGGAGGGAAGGAAAAGAGAGGCGGTAAATTATCTTTTTGGGTTGAAGGTATTTAAATCTTGGACTAAAATCTTAAATTTAAAAGAAATAAGAGTCTAAATTTTGAGTGGGAATTTAAAATTTAAAATAATGAGAGAATAAATTTTAAGTTTATTAAACCCAAAATTGTAATTTCCACCACCTTTCCTCCCCTCCCCTCCACTCAAACCAAACATACCCTAATAGTCATTATTAATAATTAATGGGTTGAAGGGTAAATCTACTCATAAACCTTTGGACAATGTGCATCTATAAACTATAATTTTTATGTGGATGCAAAAACATTCATAAATTTTTTAAATTGATGTAAAAATATCATGATGATTAAGTCAACTAACATTGAGCGTTCAATAAATATATCATTCAAAAAAATAGTTTAAAAATCAATGTTTTCAAGCTCGGACCAGACCGGCCAGTCCGAACATGAAACCGTCGGACCAGTGGTCCGATTGATCCGATTTGACAACTAACCTTGGTTAGCGTTCACGTGGTTTGACCAATTTTCCTTCCTCACCAGTTTAACCCCGGTTTAGCTCCGATTTAACTCCGATCTGACTCACTGACCCTTGACCCAATACCCCAACCGATTCAATGATCGGTTCGGGTTTCAAAACCTTGATAAAAATATCACATCTATTTAGAGCACCAAAGTTAATTGTTTAACAAATTGTCTCCACATATGTTGCACAAGCAATTGCGGGTCATCCTACATGACGCAATGGTTGTCCAACCCTATCATTTTCTTTGGATTATTGGCAATCATGAATATTATCAAAGAATTTGAACGTAATATTTTGTTGGAGTTATTATATATTTGTGGGTGTGTCAAAATGGAAAAGTCCTATATTGCTCAAGAATGTGGAAGCACAAAAGTTTAAATAAAAGCTTGTGATCTTGAGCTAATAAATGGGCCAAGAGGAGGAGTGGACTCACACACATGGCCACATGGAAATCCTGCAATTTCCCGTGTGTGAGTTAACATAGAATGGGCACTTTTATTAATTGATTTTTGAGAAATATGGAATTACAGATTTTGAATAATCAGCCATATAGAAAATGCCATTTTGCTCAACAAAAATAATGATTTTTGGACATTGGTTCTATTCAAATATCAAAACGGATTATTTCTTCAATTCCCTTTAAATGTCTAATGTATAGCCTTTTAATGGCTTCTTATGTCCAACGTTTAGAACCTTATTTAAACTCATTCATGGCACTTTATGTTAATAAAAACTGCCCACTTATGATGCTTTAAAGGCTGCCAACGTTTGGTGTGGTGAGGCCTATATAAAGTGCTTTGGTTAGAGGTCTATGGATCTGGATCATGAGCCTACGAGCACTCCTCTCCTCCTCTGATTTTTGCTTGCTGAGTTCTATTATATTTCGCTGTTCTGTTCACCCTGTTCTTGCAGGAAGGATCCATTTTATCCTGGGGAGTGCCGCTTCCTCTTAGCCGGTGGTTGCGGAATAGCTCTTAAGGACAACGTCCTTGGACGTGACTCGGATTATTCATTTACTTTGTAGGTGCTGTCACATATAGGATTTGCAGAATATGAGGTAGAGTTGGAAGATTCACTGGATCGTATGAGAATTTAGGTGCTGACGACAACAATCTTAAGAGCTACTACTTGCTTTGTCTTCTCAAAATGGTTGTTAGTTGAGCACATCATATTTTCGTTCTGATGTTCAGGTAAGAGGAATTTTGTTTCCATTGCATATGACCGAGCTTGAACTAACATTGTTTCATTTGAAGACGTCAAACGGTGTAATAAATTACCATTGACAAAACAGTTATTCATCTTAATGTGCCTACGGTAATTTCCTTTGGGTATTTTTCATTGTTGAAAGTGACTCAATAATGATAATGCATAAATGTCTCCTGGGGTGCTTATTTTCCTGAGGTTCATAAATTAAATATTGAATTTAAGGGCTGTCTTGATTTTATATGGGCAAAGTATTCCAGAACATGAGTTGCTTAAGCTTGACACGCACCTTGATTTTAAAAAGGTGAATATATATATTATGATGAGTTGGATCTCACATTTTGTGCTTTCTTTCAGGACATTCTCTGAGATTTTATAATAAAGAAGCTGGTCGAATTGACAGTTCCTCTTTTTGTGATCATATTAAGATGATAGTAATTTACTGTTACCGTGCAAAACTAATGTTGGCACAAACCTCTAGTAATTATAGAGGCTAGGGATGATCTGAGAATTGAGTTCTAACTCAGAATGACAACCGGGCACAACCACCTAGTATGGTGATGTGAGTTGGTGGTAGACGTGAATCCGATGAAAGCATGTGTTAAGGCAGTGGTCTGATGAAGTCTATAAAACTTGATTTTGGGGCATGTGTTATATGCTCAGATGGAAAGTCCCAGCATAAACACCATGATTGGTAGAGTTGCTACTGTTGTACGTGTTTCTTCTAGAATATTTTATCAAGTGTGCAACTGGGTCCTATCTCTCCACAGGTACACGTTCTTTCAAAATACTTTTTGAGGTAGTGGATTGATATGGCAATGGCACGTGGATTGACGAGAAGCATTATGTTTAAACTCATTTGCATGTCCTTTGTGTGAAACTGCTAAGGCTTGATGCTTTGTTAATTTGCAAGCGTTGGGTTTTAATATGCTAAATGCCACTTAGTTGCGTTTTATGGGTATTAATATGTTTTTGTTATGCATCTCGTCAATATTTTTCTAAAAGTTACAATTTTCTATGATTTTATGTCTGTTAGTGGAAATGGGTTCTAGCTAAATATTAGTGATTGGGTGAATGGTGTACCTTTCCATTGTGAAAATGTTTCTGGTGTTTATTTGCATTTTAAATGTGAATGAATATTTTTTAAGTGGTTACATAGAAAGCATTCATTATGAATATATTACAAGAGGAGCATAATGTTGCAAACGTTAAAATGTTAGCGTTGGTAAATTTGGTTTTGGAGGTTTTATTGTTCTTTTTAATGAATTAATTCTTCATAATTTTGGTAACCTCCATTGGATCAAGACAATTTTCTGAGACTGCACCAATCACCTAAGCAATTATATGTGTCTATAGGTGATGTGATTGGGGGTTTTAATTCATTCAATGAGTATTCCGTTGGTGAATTTAATCTTTGCCATTGGTGTCTTGAGGCTTTATTGCCTTTGGTTGATTATATTACATTGATTTTAATTAATAATTGTTTGTATGGGACCCATGCTGAGTTTTGGTCATGGCAATTAGATTTCAGTGATAATGTGATTATAATTTGTTCTGAATATTTTATATGGCGAGATTCTAATTAAATTAGAATTATTATTTTTAAGGTGTGAAAATATTTTGAGTGAAAATATTTTGAGATATTTGAAAGTGTGGGGTTGCCTAGCATGTGGGGTGCCTTATAAATTTTTAAAGTTATAAATTGTTTCTAGCCTCATCATTTGATAAAACCAAGTTGTGGTTTATTAAAATTAATTATGTAGAGGTATTGTTATTTGCTGCAGAGAGCAAATTTTGTGAATTATTTGTGTGGTGTGAAAATTTAATCATTTATCTAGTGAAGAGATAAATGTGTTTAAATTTCATGATTTGCGAGTATATATTTATAGTGGTATAAACATGCATGACTACTGTGAATATTGAATTTTTAATGTAGATGGCATATGTGTTATAATATGTCTTACAAAACTATATATTGCTGCCTCATTTTATAAATACAAGATGTATGATGCAAATAATTGATTGAGTGGAGGCTTTGCTATATTTGCTAATGCGAGCAAATTTTGTGAATTTTCAAATATTTTGCTTGAAACAAGCATTATGTGGCATGAAATTTTTGATCATTCATCTATGATAGATAAATGTAATTTTCATAATTTGAGGCTATATAATTATCTTGGTGTGAGGATATATATGTGAATATTTCTTATGACATTAATATGTTATTTGAAGCAATTTTGCAGCTTATGTGAGGTATGCACAAATTGTTGAGAATTTGTTACATTAATATCGATATGTGTGATATAGATTATGCTAAATGATGATTGAGCGCATATATATATATATGTGTGTGTGTGTGTGTGTGTGTGTGTGTGTGTGTGGAAATAAAATATTTGAGGGGTACCATAAATATTGGTATCAAGTACAGTGGATTCCCGTTGTATGAGATACACGGATGTTAACTAAAGTTCAGTTTTATCTGAGAAAATCCACTAGTAGCCAAAATAAATTAATATGTGAGTTAGAGTTTGATACTCTGGAATTGGCTAAATTATTGAAAAACTCTTGACATATATTTTGGTGGAAAACCGACACTTAATGTCGATGATTTGAGATTGCCAAATGGCAATAGCCATTGTGAAAAACAATGATGTAAGTGAAATTTGTTTGAGATATAATGTGAATAAGCTAGCTTGAAAAATTGTGAAATTATCTCAATCAATTTTGTGAGGTCAAAGAGTTGACCCATGGATTCGTTAACAAACTCCGGGAAGAAACAAATTAGCTGAGGGGAATGGGACTAAAGCCAATACGAAATTAACAGTAATGGCAACCCAACCTCTGTGATTGGTGATCCCATGAAGGAGGTTCAATGGATAAGAACAAGTCATTTGTTAGTTCTGTTAGCACTAAACTAAATGACCAAGTCCCTTCCTATGGCAAGAGAAAGTGCTAGAATGCATTTGGGTGAGGCTGAGCGAAAGCTCTTAATGATTTCATAATCCTATGGGATGATGTGCTCATTGCAGGTACATTTCATGAAATCACCTCTATGAATGTGGAGTGGGGCCACTCCTATGAGATCGTGGCAAAATCTCGAGAGCATTTGTTATGCATCAGGCACGCACATGGCCGTCTTAATGTGCAAAACCGCGTTAATAGCAAAATGTGGGAGTATAATCTGACTCTTAATGCCTCTAGTATACGCCTAAGAGATGAGCGGTTTTAAGTTCTTAGGACCACCGACATCTCTGTATACTAAGTGTTATAAGTCTAGGTCTGGTTTTAAGTTCTTATGACCACCAGATACAATGGTTATACCCGTGTGTACAACTCAGCTAATGGTGTTCCCTTTTGACACATGTGGGGGATTGTTGGAGTTATTATATATTTGTGGGTGTGTCAAAATGGAAAAGTCCTATATTGCTCAAGAATGTGGAAGCACAAAAGTTTAAATAAAAGCTTGTGATCTTGAGCTAATAAATGGGCCAAGAGGAGGAGTGGACTCACACACATGGCCACATGGAAATCCTGCAATTTCCCGTGTGTGAGTTAACATAGAATGGGCACTTTTATTAATTGATTTTTGAGAAATATGGAATTACAGATTTTGAATAATCAGCCATATAGAAAATGCCATTTTGCTCAACAAAAATAATGATTTTTGGACATTGGTTCTATTCAAATATCAAAACGGATTATTTCTTCAATTCCCTTTAAATGTCTAATGTATAGCCTTTTAATGGCTTCTTATGTCCAACGTTTAGAACCTTATTTAAACTCATTCATGGCACTTTATGTTAATAAAAACTGCCCACTTATGATGCTTTAAAGGCTGCCAACGTTTGGTGTGGTGAGGCCTATATAAAGTGCTTTGGTTAGAGGTCTATGGATCTGGATCATGAGCCTACGAGCACTCCTCTCCTCCTCTGATTTTTGCTTGCTGAGTTCTATTATATTTCGCTGTTCTGTTCACCCTGTTCTTGCAGGAAGGATCCGTTTTATCCTGGGGAGTGCCACTTCCTCTTAGCCGGTGGTTGTAGAATAACTCTTAAGGACAACGTCCTTAGACGTGATTCGGATTATTCATTTACTTTGTAGATGCTGTCACATATAGGATTTGCAGAATATGAGGTGAAGTTGGAAGATTCACTAGATCATATGAGAATTTAGGTGCTGACGCCAACATATTTTACAACAGCACTGCCCCCAATTCGCAGTTTATTAGCTTCAAGGCAAAACCACAAACGGCACAAGAAACACATTACAAAAAAAAAAAAAAATAGTGGATGAAGAGGTTAAGACAGGCACAATTTTCCAGTCCAAAAAAAAAATAAAAAGACAAGGCACAATTTCAACATCAATTCTGTGCAGCCATTATGTCGTGAAGAAAACCTTGTAGTGGCATATAGGGATTGCCTGCGTTGATTGACTTAACAATTCTGATATTTTTATTCTATTTTAGAAAATTCAACAGTATTTTTGCATCATTTTTTAGATTGACATATTTGTTAAATAATCAATATTAGTTTACTTAACGACCATGATACTTTTGCATTATTTTTAAAACTGTGTGTATACATCCAAGTATAGATTAGCGTGTGATTGCATCTCCAGGAAGAGCTCAGGAATCAGGAAAGCTTTATACCTAGATCCATAATTAATTACTTCTCTAATTCTTAATATAAGATATATTTATAGAGTTGATCTTGATCCTAAATATAAGACATAATTTTTATATTTGTCAATCTTTTCCTAACTTATTACCCATATTGTTACTCCCTCAACAATAGTCGTGGAAGAGAGAGGATGAGGAAGTTAAGGAAAATTATTGGGACATTTTAAAAAATATATGTCACATTAACTAATTTAACTAACTTTCATAATCTAATCAAATTAGATAAATGTGTTGTATTAAGTTTCAACGTGGAATAGTAAATTTTATAAATTTATAAACATCACTGGTTATAGCTCCGGTCCATACAATGCTTGAAAAGAGCAAGGTATTAAAACTCGAACCGGACATTGAACAGGTCGGGGTACTGGGTTAAGGGTCAATGAGTCAGACCGAGGCCAAACCGGTGAAAAATTAAAAATTTTAGATTTTTAATATGAAATTCTAAAGGAAAAATTTTAAAATATGAATCCGGATTAGACCGGTTTACAAGCCGGTTCGCCGGTTTCCGGACCGGATTGACCGGTCTAGTCTGGATTCAAGAACCTGGGAAAAGAGTCATCTTGCATTATTTTGACGAAGAAACAGCATCAATCATTACCAACTTGAACTGGATTCCAATTCTAATTGCATCCAGAGTCATTCCTCTCTCTTGTACCACAAAGAAGATCATCAAACTCAAGTTCAGAACTTTGAGACGGCTGATTTTTTTCAGTTTTGACGGCGTTCTGCATGGCGACGATCATTCTCGTCGATCTTCTAGGGCTCTTCGTCGTGGCCGTCGGCGGCCTGTTCGCGCCTTCATGCTTCAGTAATTGCATCGTGTCTCCGACATCTTTCTGCAACACTCGTCGAGATTCATCCATCTGAAGCTTACATCTTCGCATCTTCTCATGAATATTCGTCCTCTTACTTTGATCCTCCATTTCTTGCTCTCCATCATCTTGTTAGCTTTCGATCTTATTTCTGGATTTTGGATTGTGGCGGGAATGTTAAGATAATAATATGCTAATAGTGTAACAAAGTCGTTCTAATGCTGTTTATTTTTGTCATTTAGTTAACTAAATATGATAAGTTGTCAGTTTACAACCCATTCACATCATTTTTATTAAGTTACAAATTTACCTTAAACGTTTTAAATCTAACTTTGAAAAATATGAAGTAGATAACACATAGACTTTCAACACAAATTTACATCTTCATAAAAATGATGTGGATGATATATGGATTGTCGGCTTAATATATTTGGTTAACTAGCGATCAAATTTAACTAGGATACCAGTTAGGACAAAATTGCTCCTTAACCGATTTTAAAAGGGGAAAAAATTCAATATATGAACGTAATAAGTAATCTTAATTCATGGCTTAAAAAAAATCTAACTTTTAATAAAATTTTTTGAATAACCTTAACAAAGTGATTTTTTCAAATACTATAATACTGTATTTAACTAGACTTATTTTACCAAAATAAACACCAGGTTGATTATTATTGGCTGAATATTTCAATTGAATAGCATGGTATAGGGGACCTTGGGTATGTCATTTGTTTTATAAGTAATAATTGATTCCACTCAAAATGGTGTCATCATATAAGAATACATACTACCATGGTCTTTATTATAAGGCTACTTGTAAATGAAATTTGTAGTCTTAATATAAATTCAATCAGGGGTTATTAATGATTGTTTTCTTATTTTCCCCTTATTTAATTTTGGTTGAATATAAAGAAAAATGAGAGAAAGATAAGAATAATTTGTAAATATAAAAAGAAAATTTTAATAAAAGTGAACTTAGAAAAATGTATTAATTAAAGCCAAATTTAATGACTTAACTCTCATTCCTTAATTAATTAGAATTAGCTAAAATATATTCATAATAAGACGAAAGTGATATTATTGCATCACATCAGTCAAAATATAAGGATCAAGATACAAGATGTTTCAAACAGTTTTCAATTGGAATAAACTGATGTTTCAAATATGGGGATCAATATGAAGCAGAGTGTAGATTTCCAATCACAAGCCAATCTTCCAGGAAGATCAATGGAAGTTTTTGTTCCATAGAATCCAGATAGCAGAAAGACATGTATGGGATTTTGAGCTCATTGATGATTGAGTACAATAACAGTTTACACTGACTTATTATTATTTTACATAAATATTCTTGAAATGGCTCACCCATCTATCCTCAGTAGCTATCAATATCTGTCTCTGGCCTCCGCAGGTAGTAACGCAGACAGTTCACTAAAACCTGCAACAACAAGTCTTATCGTATTAAGTGGGGATGTTTGATAAGTGAACATTTAATTTTTAATTACTTGAAATTGAATTTCTATTCAAAGAAAACTTGAGTGTTAGATATATGAAAAGAATCAGTACTTCAATTTTATTTAGGACACAAACAACAGGTAGATAGGTTTTCAAGTTCCTACAACACGAAGCCTTATTTCACTAAGTGGGGTCGGCTAAATGGAACATATAACGTAATTGTGCCTTGCCAACAAACAAATCTTTAAACAGATTGTTAACCAACAAAAGGTTCCATTCAATGACTTCATAAACTGTTCACTTCATTGAGGTTTTCAAGTTCTTAAAAAATATTAAAATTCCATGTACTGCCCCATTTGGAAGAGAGAAATGAAAGGGATCATGCCTTTAGTTTCCACTGTTTAATTACATTTTTAAATAAAGACACGAAGACTATTTTACCTGATCAAAATCATTTTGTCATTTTATACTTTTCTATTGCGCACATAAGAACAGCTATCACAAATTAGAAGAGTGCTATAGAGTTCATTAGTGTCTCGGTGTCACAGTTCACTGAAGAAGTTTATCTAGTAATTAATCTCCATTTTCAGAAGTATCATAAAGAAGAGAAAGAGGGGCTGCTATGTAAGGGAGGTACGTGCTAGCTTTCCTACTCATCATATTTCAGCACCTAAGTGAAAAATCTACAGCCCGAGAGTCTGTAAGGAAACTGGACAGAGTCTCCATTTAGAATGAATCCTTAAAGTACCTGAGACATTGACTTGTTTAATGCTGCACCTCCATAGCTGACATGAAACTTATCCTTAGCAACCAAACCCTGAAAGATGAAAGGTGGAGTTGATTATCCAAGAATAAAAGGAGAGAGACAAGGAAGACAGGGTGAGGTAATACTTCTGTATCTATCTCTGCCGATTCAACAACAATGTTTATATCTGCAATGACACTGATAATTTCACCTAGCAATCCCGCTCTGTCTGCTGTCTCAATGTACAGCAAGCTGGTAAAAATTGAACAGAAATTACATTAAATTATATCAAACACCTATTATGATAGCACTCTGAAATAGTATCAAGCGAGAGATCAAAGAAATTCTATAACACAGTGATGCCCCATTTAGTAGATAGGGAAGGAAGGGATTCTCTATCCTTCATATCTTAGCAGTATCTATTCTGCCCTTGTAATTATTATGTGACAGCTTTGATCCTGTTTTTATTTTATTTCTTAAATAAGGATGCCAGGGTCATTTGGTGCTCTCAAAATTAGTTTTTTGCAATTCCTTTTTCTTTACATTCCCTCTGCTCTATAAAACAGAGGAGCCATAAGAGATAGAGTCCTCAGTACAAGTAGAATCACCTAACGTCAACAACACAAGAATACGGCAGTAAAGCACATAGCAGAGTAGCCAAATTAAAGCTAAGCAAATGAAACAGTCCAAACATTTGTTAGTTCTTTTTCTACAAGTCCACCTCCTTTCTCCCCCACTTCCTTTCTTCAACCATTGGCGTTTTGGATGGGTTTATCGTTGCAAAATAGACTCTCAGATTTCAGCATCCAAAACACTTTAAAACATAAGGTGCCAAAATGAACTATAAATGTGTAAAATCAAAAGGCACAGACCTCCTCTTAGGTCCATCTTCCTTGACATGTATATGGGTTGCAATATCAACATCAAGCTACATAAAACAACAAACAGAAGTTATTGTTAGCGAGAATTGCCGACAGAAAAGCACAAATGAACCAAATATGACATGAGCAAGTTTTTACAATAAGATCTGAACTACTGTACGTCTAAAGCCCCAAAAAAAAAAATCAAACATTTGCTCTCCAATGGTATAGAAAAATGAGATCTTAAGCATTCAGTTACAGAGCAGCAATCTCTCCAAAAGCAGTCATGAAGGAAGGCTAAACTGGAAAGATACTAATGATCACCTTCTTTTCTGGAGGTTTAATTCCAAACACCTCACCCATAGCTAACTGTGCGCTGCTCTCCTATAAAAAGTATAGAGTACTTATAAGGGAAAAGCATTTCAAAATTGTAAATAATGAGAAAAACTCATATACAATCGCCAGATAAAAAATCTAGAATAAACATATATCAAGCATACTCACAGGATGATACTTCAACATATTGCCAATAATGGTAAGTCGGATGCTCTCGAGCATATTGGGATCTTCAACTTTGCGTCCAGTGTCTCTGCATAATAAATAATCAAAAACAATATATAGAAACCAGATGTATTCAACTTTGCCATGTTAAAAGCAATGCTGATTATAATGATACATTGATAGTAATTAATATAACAATTCCACAACTCTACCAGAAACCTTCTCTTTTCATGTTTCATGCTTTCACTTGCTCTAAAAATATCATCCAAGAGACAATACTCAATAAAGGAGAAGACAAACACTCACAATTGAGTGATAAAGAATTTTGTTTGCTTCACAGATCCTTTAGTGTAAACAGTTCCCTTTGAGACAGCCAATCCCAACTCTTTCAATGCTTTCATCTGCCTTGACATGAACATGAGTCAATTATTAATTATAATTTATTAATAATTACTAATGGTGTCAGAAGAGATATAAACTCATGTCTACGTGCATGTATAATGGATTTCTTAGGGCTTGTTTGGTAAGAGGGAACGGGAGGAAAAGTGAGTGGAGGGATAATTTTTTTTTGGTTGAATTTAAAACAATTAGAAAAGTAGGGTTAAAATTTTTTAATCAATTTTTTTTTAACTCTTTTATCTTGCAGATTCTCTATATTAAAATTTTGTAACCCCACTTCTCCAATTTTTTTAAATCCAACTCATAAAAAATTTTCCTCCCCTCCCCTCCAAATCCTTAATACCAAATAAACCCTTAAGCAACAGAATCACACCTCAAATACATCGCATCAACAACAAGAATGCATTAAGTGATCCTACTATGTTGCAGGAATTCAAAAGACTAGGCGAATTGAGTTATTAATAGTCACATTACTGTGTCAATAAGAGCTCCAAGGCGATCACCAAAGCTAATCTGAACAATAGTTGCATCAAAATCTGAATCTTGATCTATCAGAACTACTGGCATAGGAACATTATCAAAACTTTCAATGGCCCTCTGCAATAAGAATTTGCCAATCGCATGTTCAGCTATATGCATGCATAAAAGCATATCATAGCCTTGTTTTGTGAGATAACAAACCCATTAAACACAGATGGTACACATGACAGTAAGAAATAGAAGATCATAATATCATATGTTCAACAGAAACAATGGTCCATTTTGGTTGTCAATAGGTTCAACAGCCACAAGGGTTCTTGCATGCATACAGGAGGGAAAGATCATAGAAGATTGACAAGTGAAATACAAAAGTTATTATGCGATAGCCTCAGCTTAATCTTATTGCAATATGACATACAATCCACACGCATGAATTAATCAGCCCTGTTCCATCAACCATCCAAGAAAATTTTTGCAAACCACAGTTAATAATAGGGGATTGAGTGTTTCAGATTTCAATTCTGTCAACTAACAAACATTCTCATTGAAATGATGGAAAGAAACACATCACCTACCAATGAAGCAGAACCAACTGAGTTCAAATCATATGCAGATGCATTAACAACAATCCTGCATAACGTTTAAAGCTAATAGTAAGAGTGAAATAATATATAGATCAATCACAATAAATCCACTAAAGAAAATTAAAGCCTCAGCCTCAGCCAACCTCATTTTCAGAAACCATCATTCTGATGAAAACATTATCAAAAGAATTTATCTAAAAGAAATTAAAAAAGTCATAACATAAACAAACCATACTGTTTAGTTGAGTTTTGGAATATCTCGGTTTACAAGTGGTTTATGCTTTAACTTGTGAAGACAACTTCATTCACTTTTCAGTTTATAGAAAATTAAATGCGTAACATACAATATCATCCATAAAAGCATTAACTTGGAGTAATCGGGCTAAATTGCTGACAAGGGGGAGAGATTCTGTGCAGAACAGCCTTAACATAAACATAAAAAGTAGGCCACTCAGATGGAACTTCTGCATTGAATACATGTTCCTAATACAAAATACAACAATAAGTCCCATAAACTAGAAATTTTAGAGCTATAAAGCCTTTCCTACATGCTATGGGCCTATGAGTTTGCCCTGTCGATGGAGGAATTATTTGAGAGAATTTGAGGCTGAGTGTGGATGGAAGGTTCTATAATTTTGAGAACAGCAGAACTTAAGAGGAGAAATTTGTCATGCAAATTCTTAGAAAACAGCAGATAGAAGAGTGACGGAGTATAACAGAAAAAAAAGCGTATAAATACGCCTAGTGTGCGCGTTTCTATGACAAAAAAACCAAATATGATGGTGATGGTGATGGTGATGAGATCACTGGTTAAACATTTCCTTATTTCCTTTATTTTGCACGATGAAGGATCATTACATTCGAAAGGAAAACAGAGTCAAAGCGAAGAAGGTACAACTTAATCACAGAGCTGGTTCAGGGAAGTTGATGGAATGGGAATTAAGGCAGAATCCATTTTATACCTGTCCGGAAAGGAAGGAGAGTAAACAAAGGGAGTGATTTGTTCCCTTGAGCGTAGGCGTAAAGAAGAGGAAAACTCGAAGTTTCAAAAAAAAAAAAATCTAGTAACTTCTACTCTCACCCAACAACAATATATAATCAATCTAATTATTCCGTTACGTTCCCAAACAAGCTCGCGCTTCTGCTTCGTATACATAAATAAACCCCTCTTCTGATAATTTTCCACCAAAACCACCTCAACAAAAAGACGATCATGGGCAGTTTCATCCAATTCCATTTCTTAGTGAAAATCACATTTCGTTCCACTCGCATGCACCAAAATTTAGGGAGAAAAACAGCACAAAAATGGACATAGCAATTCACATAATCGCACTGATTCCAAACAAAAGAACTTGAGAGGATTAAACCCTGCACAAACGAACACAGAACTTTGTTTACTTCACATTCGGGTTCGAGGACACCAAACAGCACAAGAAGTAACGAATGAGAGAGAAAGACAGGCGTTTCTTACATTCTCCTTGAGAGAGCCTCCCGGGATTGAAGAGAAACAAGGGATGATGAGTGAGCAGGAAGAAAGAGGGGATCGTGAGCCCAGGTTGCGCGGTGGGCTGTGAAGGAAGGAGAAAGAAGAGCTCTCGTGGCAGCCATGGATGAGAGAGAATGGGAAGATCGGAGAAGAACGAGAGAGAAGTGGCGATTTGGCGAGTCGTGATCTCTGGGAGACTGAGTTAGGAGAAATAGCTCGGAGACGAGAGCATCAGAATCTCTGCGAGCGATATAAGGTGAAAATGACATCTTTATACTGACCATTTAAAAGAAATTAGGCAAGGAATGGTAAAACGTATTGGGAAAATCCATAAATATTCTTTTAAAATATGGAGAAGACATGATTCCAGAATCACATATCTCAAGTCAGATATATGGGAGAAATATGAGATTATGAAATTGCATCAAAAGACGCCTTTACCCTTAAGTTTTCACCTTTTTTTTTTTACCTGGAAATGTTGCTTTTTATATATAATCTAAATGGACAAAAAAACAACTAAGAAGTCTTAACATCAATCAGACAAAAGCAGAAATGGAAAGATTAAAAGCTAAAAAAGCAAAGTCAAAAAAATTAAATTGAATCCAGTTCATGCACATTAACCAATCCTTTCTCTGTCATGGTCTCCAAAAGCTTCCTCATTGCTGAAAGACAATTCTCCATTATCAGTTGCATCACGTGATATAAGGCAAAGCATAGAAGGTGTTGGTGATGACACCCACCCCGAAAGGTACATCTTCTTTCGAATACAACCTGCTAGATAATTAGCAGAAGAATTTCCTTCCCTAGGAGTGAAGGAAAAGAGAAGATCCAAACGTGATTTAGCTAATTGAAGAGTTTCCTCCAGGTAGTGTAGACTGCACCATTCGCTTGTTGACAGATCTCCCGTAGACAAAGCTCGGAATAGATTCTGGTTATTTCACCTGTCACCTACACATTGTTGACGTCTTATGCATAGAGAATGACTACTTAGAATCACAATTGACAATTTAAGTATTTATATTGACCACTTAGGTGCCTCAAATATCAACAGCGTTATAGGAATTTTCAAAGTCACCCCTAACAACTTACATATAGAGAATGATTATTCGAGAATTGCAATTAATAATTTGAGTATCCATATTAACTCTTTGGGTGCCCAAAATTTCAACAATCTTGTAAACATTTTTGAAGTCGCCCCTATAATGCATCATTGACAACTTACGTATAAAGAATATCTTCTTAAGAATTTCAATTGACAATTTTTATATCCATATTGACTATTTGCGCCTTCTCTTTTGTTCTTTATTTACCACATAACTCATGGGTAGAATGGTCCTTTAGAAACATTTGCTAATCCTAGATTCTACCTATATATCTGACTTGAGATTTGTGATTTTGGAATCCCTAATATGTCTTTTCCATATTTTAAAAGAATTTTCTGGGATTTTCCCAACTTTTAATATAAATATGTTAGTTTATGGGTTTGTAGATGTAATTTTGTCTGAAAGTAACGAAGTGGGTCTTATTCTTAGCAAAAAGAGTAGGAGTCGCTGTAGATTGTAGCCAGGAAGTGACTGTGAGTGACGTCCAGTTGAGAGAGGCTGGTGGCACTTGAAAGCCAAGTCAGATTCAACTCTTTTTGTCTTTTTTTTTCTCTACAGAAAAGTGAAAATTACAATTTAAAATCAAATTAAAAATAAAAATTTCTAAAGTTTAAATTTAAAATATTCGCCCTTATGTGCATTAAAAAATTCTATCAAACAAAATTAATCCATAATTTTCATTGATTCCTTCTGTAATGTAATTGTCATTTTTTTAAAAAATTTTAAATCTAATTTCAGTAATTAACTTACCTTGACCTCATATTTATGCCATGTTTGGAAGGATGGAAGTGGTGGGATGGGAAGTGAAAGTGGAGGTGGAGTCCAACTTTTACATGTTTGGTAGGGTTGAAACCACTTCCTTAGAGAAGTGACTTCCATAAAAGATGGAAGTCACTTCCATAAGCCACCCGTTGGAATTGAGCTCATCTCCATGGAAGTGTAGAGCCTGACCATTTTGCCTTCTCTGAGAAAAAAAGGAGGACAACTGAGGACAACAGCGAATGATATGATGGAGGACGACGACGAAGGCAGACAATAGTGAATGAGGATGACGACGGCGGAGTGCAGGGTGATGATAACAGTGAAGGTGACGAAGGACGGTGAAGGTAGACGACGCTTCTTTCTTCAAACCTTCTACCACTTCAGATCCAAGGTGAGGGTAGACGGTGCTTCACTCAGATCCAAGTTCTGGTTCAATTTCGTTCTAGTTCGATCTCTAGTTTGATTCCGTTCTCGTTCTCGTTTGATCTCTGGTTCGATTTCGTTTTCGTTCTCGTTTGATCTAGAATTTGGCGTTGATTTTGTTTATTTTTTAAGGCAGAGATTAGCTTTGATTTTGATTATTGTTTCCAATTCATTTTTTTGCTTGAGTTGTGTGGATGTTCTTCAATTTTGGTTCATGTGTTTCCAAAGGTTCACTCCGTTCACGGCCATTCACTCCATTATCCAGAGTTTGCCATTGACGAAAGGTGGAGGTCTGCAAAGGGGAGCCTGGGAGTGTTGGAGAGTTTGAGTTTTTTTTTAAAAAAATAATAATTAGGGTATTTGGGTCTTTTCATAGGAAAAATATACATATTGATTAAAAATTATATCCCACTTCCATCAACATACGAAACACATTTTAAAATTCATTTCCACTCTAAGTTCCAATTCCACTTCTATTTCCTCTTCCACTTCCATAAAAAATTCTTTCATGATATCAAACGGGGCATTAAAGTTATTGGATTAGGTGGGAAGCCGACACAAGTTTCAACGAAGAAGTGTATAACTTTAATCTTATTTATAAGTCATTTTTGACAAAAAATTTTAATCCTATTTATAAATTTATTTTTAATATAGTAAATACATTTTATACTTTTTTTACTTCTATTAATTATAATAAATATTATGAATTTATTCATGTTGATTTTTTAAATCTATTTATAAGTTTATTTATTTTAAAAATTTAACCTATAATTAATAAATTAACATAGTTTTTTTTATATATGAGAATTAATTAAAAAAATTTATAAATATAACCGGAGTGATACTTGTTACCATTTGAAGACGTGAAAGCCTCTCTGCACTCAAAATCTTTATTAAAAAAAACGAGTGTTTGGATAGGGTCGTGTCAGAATGTCCTTTTCATGAGGTGTAACTTGTCAGGCAAATTTGATGATCTAATTCAGCAGATTAGGTGTTTACTTGTTGGCCTTTATTTCTTAAAAAAAAATTGACAACTACTTGCCGGCTTCCACTCTACGTTCTGGAGGACCCACCATAACATTGTTTTTGTACGTGTGCGCACTTTATTATGTGTGTTTGGTGGGGGCGTTGGGGCCCCCATAAGCTCAGTGACTGAGTGAAACGCTAATGGGCCATTGAGAAAAAATAAATCATGCGTTTGGTGGGTTCAACGGTCAAAATAGCGTCTGGGCATTTTAATAGCTTTCAATCAAAGCTATCTGAGGGAGCTTATTACAGAGCGTTTGGAATTTATCCGTTAGTTTGCATTTAATTCCTGTCAGTGTTTTCTCTCTCTCCTCTCCTCTCCTCTCTTCACATCGGCTCAAACTGAATCTCGAGTGAATCCAGTCGCGTCTTCCTCTGCACGATCTTCCCTCTCTCACCGGCCTAAGGTGGTTGTTTAGCTGGATCTTCACCGTCGCTCGAGGTGCGTTTTGTGGGTGCTGTCGTGAGTAGTGGTCGGCAGTGGTTGGGCCTGTCGCTCTTCCTTCCGGTAGCTCGAGTTGTGAGTCGCCGGCGTTGATGCAGGACAGCGTGTTGTGGACTCCGGTGGGGAGCTTCTGAACTCACAGTGGCCGATCTGTGATTTTGCTCCGTCAAGAGTGGATCTGCTGTCCGTCGATCGGCGCCATCGTCGTCTACTCTCATCCCGTCGAGACGCCGCTGTGAATCCGAGTCTCTACTTCTCCCATTGGTCTTACTATTATCTCTCTGGATTGGGATTGTGGGAACCAAAGAGCCAATTGATTTGATGACTGATCAAATATATAAAATCATGACTTTCTTGAATAAGTTTGCAAATCATTGTAAGTTATTGTTAGGAGACATCAACAACTGATATATGTCTACACTAGCTATTGAAAGGGAAGCAATGCTTCCTTTCTGTGGTGGGTGGTTCTGTAGTGTAGTTTTGTTTGTACTGAGAAATGTTTGAATTTCTATTCTATTGATGCATATCACATTGCAATCATGTGTGCTTTCAGCTTTATGATTATTTTTATTACCTAAAATTCGTTTTTTTGGTGTTCTACTTTATCTATTTCACAATTGGCGGGATATAATAACTGGACAATGAAAAAAAAATGAAGTTTCCAATTCTTATATTTGAAAGTTGGATGGATTGGTTGGATCAAATCTTGATTTTTCCAGATATGATGCTAATGTATATTGCATCATATTTCTATCAACTCTACAGGTTACCCTTCTTTGCCGGGACACTGAAGCTCCAACCCCAAAAGCAGCTGCAGCTACAAGTGGCATTATTAAGGTTTTAATGATTTTCAAGTGCCGTTACCATTCCTTTACACTTTATTAGTTTATGGTCAAATTTGCTGATTTACTTGACCTCTGCAGTCATTAATTGGCCATTTTGATTTGGACCCCAACCGTGTTTTTGATATTGTGAGTTGCTTCTCTTTTTTCTCTCTTTAGCACTACTGTCCATGTTATTTTGTTTTCGTTGACACTCTGAACGGTTTGATGGTCTAGTTACTCATGGCTCCTTTTAAATAATTCTATTCAGCCTGATAACAATGTCTTCTTAGAGTTGATTCCTATATTTCCCAAGGTGGACAGCATCAACCTAGTTTCATTCCTGTGCTCATTATGTGACAATGAATCTGAAGATATTTATGTTCATATGTCTTTCTTTTATACAGTCTCATGCTTCACAGATTCTTGGATTCAAATTTCAATATTATCAGCGAATGGAAGTCAGCAGTCCTGTACCATTTGGGCTCTATAGACTGACAGCCTTGCTGGTGAAGCAAGAATTTATTGATCTTGATAGCATGTAAGATTTTCTACTGATTGAGAATCAAGCGTTGTGTTGATATGTAATACTAGTCCAATGTCTGACTGAATGCTTTATTATGCAATCTGAAGTAATAACCTTAAATTATACTTAACTATAACATTTGTTTGACTGAGAAACAACAAAATCACTCATTATTGTGTGAGTTTTGCTATCAACTTATTGGTCCAAAACAAGAATGAATATGCATTATATACTTGCAAAAATTATGTTGCATTTTTTTCAATTTCAAATTTAATTTCTTTCTTACTATTCTCTCTAAAATCACTTATACTTAAGCCAATCCAAACAAGGTTGCAAAAGCTAAATTGACAAACTTTATTTTTTCAATCGCCAATCCAAACATAAATCACATTACACAATCGGGCTTTTACCAAAAACAAGATTACCAAAAGCTAAATGGACAAACTCTATTTTTGCAACCGCTGTTCCAAACACACCCTATATTTTGATTATTGTCATCCGATCATATTTATTTTAATTAGTTTTAAATAGAAATGGGAAAACTATTTTTTTATTCAAATCCTTTCTATTACATTTTTTTATATTATTATCTAGTATCCAGTTTAGGGTTTGTAATTGCACCTTTCAATATAAATATTTCTTTTAGGACTTAAATTCAAGATCCGGAGAGACCTTATACCGTTAGACCAATTCTATTTATTATAGGCCAATTTGAGTTGGTGTTCAAAAAGTAAATTCATGTAAATCGAGATAAAATTTCTCTTATATACTTACTTTATACACAATAAATCATATTAAAAAAACAGTTTCTACTATTAATCCAAATATAAAAGTTTTATCTCGATTTATTTACTTGATAATGTTTTTCAAATATTAGCTCGTACTCTTAGCGTTGTTGCGCTAGAGGTGGGTCCAGGCTTGAAATCAAATTGTAATGATTATAGCAGCTACCTGTCGTGGACAAATTGATCACGAATTGGAGGGCCAAATTCTCTTCAAGTACAACGAGAAAAATAATGGAATAAAAAATAATATTATAATTTATTATAATTAAATTCAAAAATCGTGATACAATTTGTGATTTTTCTATGCAAATTAGTCATTAGATATGAAAAATGAGGATGGACGAGATTTTTGATTCACAGGACAAAAGTATTTTGAGAAATACAAATTTTTGAATGAATTTTATTTTAATAAAAATCCCCCACCGTTTCACTGTATTTTCCTTGCAGTTGTCATTATGCAAAGTCTGGCTATTGTTTTTTTTTTAAATGACAAATTATTATTTTTCAAATAACGGTGGAATTAGTAAGGAGATAACATTTAGAATATAGACCAAACCAAAGATATTTGGTCTCGTGGGGGACTAATTAAATCACAAAGTGGGAGGATTGAGGTTTAATTCCCACCTTGCTCAAAAACCTCTAAGAGATATCCTAGTTGCAAAACATCAACTTGAACTAGCCAGTTGCTCGAATTACAGCCTAACGACATGAAAGATCTCCTATGAATGGTAATCATAAGTTTGATCTCACTTATAATATTAGGTTATTAGTGCGTGTTGCTTTAGGACTCGTTTGGAATAACTTATTTTTTAGCAATAAGTGCTTATAAATCGTGATTCACGGTATACGAGATAAATATGCGAGAGAAGTTTTATTTCGACTTACGTAATAAACACTTATATCCAAAAAATAAGTGTTTCCAAACATGCACTTAATTGGGAAAAAAAAGACTCCAAAGAAATTTGTAATCTATTTTATGTAGAGTAGGGGAGCTATCCAAATAAAGACTAACCTAGGTAAGTTTAAAATTCTTGCTCGTCTTACAGAAGAGGAAAATCTGTAATCAGTAATCATTTAAAAAACAGCTTCATCAGTTCATGTCTTTGTCAAACACACAGAAAAACCAAACAGAGTTGTTTTTTTTTCTTTTCAACATCCTGGCCAAATACGCTTAATGGATACCACAGGCATGAATTCAAATTCTACAAGAAACAATTGCTCAGGGCTTGTTTTATATATAAAATGAAATAGAACATAATAAAAATGGATTCAAAGATAAATCTTGGTGTACTTACTTAAAGGGTTAATAGTTAGTCTTTATAGTTTGCCCCAGGGTTATCTAACCGGACCGGCCCAGAAACCGGCGACCCGGCCTCTAAACCGATCCGGGTCAAATTTTTAAAAAAAAATTTTTCCTTTCGAATTTCATACTATAAGTCTAAAATATTTCATTTCTCACTGGTTTAGCTCCGATTAGACTCCGGTTTGACCCACTGACCCTTGACCCAGTACCCCGACCGGTTCACTGACCGGTCCGAGTTTAATTACCTTGATTTGCCCTCATTTTGATTTTAACACCCTAAAATTTCACATAAAAAAGAAGACAAACTATAAGGACCAAACACTGAATTAACCCTTACATAAAAAATAGGGAAAAAATAAAAATTACTCCCTCCAATCCTTAATATAAGATATATTTACCTAATTTAATTAGATTAAATAAGTTAGTTGAGTTAGTTTATATAACATGTATTTTCTAAAACACCCGATCAGTTTCCTTAATTCCCCCCTTCCCCCTCCTCCTTGATTATTGTTGAGGGAAGTGTCAATAGGGGTAAACTAGAAAAATATTGATAACATGAAAACTATATCTTATATTTAAGACCAAGTTCAATTCCCCAAATATGCCTTATATTAAGGACAGGAGGGAGTAGTAAATAAATAAACAACATGATAGATATTGCGAAGTACTGAATGAATGGAAATGATATTCCATTGCTTAAACCAAACATAGTTGTCTTATGTGAAGGCCCAAACTAGCTTAGATTTTAGAAGCGAAGGGGGTCAGAATTTGATCCAGCTGCTTGCCTTAACTCAACGTTCCTTTCATAACAAAGATGAATGGTAAGATGCAGGGCATGGTTAATTTAATGCTCCAGTCAGAAGACACTTAAGTCATTTTACATTGAATTGACGCCAAAGATAAACACAATGAATGCAACCTTTGGGTTATCAATACACAAGGCATTACTTATCTCTATATGGTGGCACCCCCAGCATTGGCTCCAAGGGAGCCAATTGGTGTTGCAGAAACTTGTAAACCGATTCAGTTGTCACCGCGGCCACCCGAACAATAAGACCGTTTCTCTGTGCAAAATAGGAGCTAGCAGTTAAAAATATGCATAAATTATGACAGCCATGAAGCCTACATGACCAAAAAGAAGGTTGAGGTAGCAGCAATCTGTGAGGCACCAAAACTTCAAAACCAGGATCATAGGTCTAATACAAGCTATTTATCCGGACGTTATCAAAGCCCATGTGTTAATAAATAAATAACTACCTTTGGACCAAAGAAACTGCAAGAAGCAATGAAGCTTGGTTTTGACACGCAGTAATCTGATTTTCTTTTCCTTTGATGGCTTGAAGTTGTGGAAGGGTGTAGTAATTGCTCAGACATTATTCTTTTCACATCATCTTGCACTAGAGTCTGCACATGCTGCACCTTTGGCCTAAAAACAGTAAAGCATTTGGTACAGGAACTTGTGATAAGAGAAGATCAAATCATAAAATATGATCACCCACCCTAGAAGTACAATCATTGCAATTACTTGGTAGTCCTGCATGTAACCTTCCACATGGCCGACTTTTTCTTTATCTAATAAAATCTGTATATATGAATGGGACAACTCAGGAGGATAAAAAAAGAGAAGAAAAGGAGGATAAGCATAGTATGTATCACACACACACACACACAGAGATACAAAACAATCCCATGCCAGTCATCAGGAATGGTATTTGCTGCTAGTATCAATTTGCGGTCTCCTTGAGCTCTCTCTTTTCATTAATTGTTAAATGTCTCTCACGGACCAACAGCTCTCTACTATTTTCCCCTAACTTTTGATGGTAGAGGGGGAATGGCAGATGTAATTAAATGAACTGCACAAGTTATATAAGATGTTTGAATCATCTGCTACTCCCATATGTACCATATTCTTATACCACACTCGAATTAGTATCATGTGAAAATATTTGAAAGAGGACGACTTATCCACTTTAGGCTTCAGACGGTTGGCATGGGCTAAAGAATTGGAGTAGAATAAATAACTTCTCGAGAAATTTCCGAAAAAGTTTCTGTGACTAAACAGGAAGAAAATAACTTCTCAAGAATAATTTCACCCTTAAACAAGCAATCCTAATATGTTCTTCTTATATTCTTGGGTTGGTCAGCTTTGCTGCATTTTGCAGCTTCTTTAGCATTCTCCCATTTCATACGTTCTCTAATTTGTTTCAGAGGATATCTTATCCTCTTCTCATTGACATTCTTGTCAGTTTATCAGAAGACAAGTTAATAGATAAAACAGAAGAGGGTAAGATTCTCCATTATGAAGACACAGAATAGAAATAATGAAAGACAGGCAAACTCTTGGAAGTTGGAACAACTAAATTTCTGCAGTTTGCCACATCTAAGAATTTTCAGAAGAATTAACATAATACAAGCTATTCTAAAAATTGGAAACATTACAGTGTCTAGAAGCAAAGGTTGATCATCTTCTAAGAATATGTTGTTGGTGCTTCTGTAAAGATTGAAGTCCCATTTTTCTCCCCTTTCATGGCGCCCACTTGTGAGCCAATCAACAATGGCCAAACTTGAGTCTGAAGAAACCCTGAAGACTTGTTTCTGAGAGTATCTTGCAGCTGAAAAACATGTCACTGGATCTGGAATAATAGCCAAGAATGCATTGCTCCCAACTCTTGCCTACTACATGGGATAAATTTATCATTGCTTTTGTCAGTCGAATCCATCAGACACATCAATAGCAGCATCATTAAAACAATACTATTCACTTGCAAAATAAATGTGTGTCATCTTATCAGTACTATGCCAGAAAAGTCAAAATGTTAATTCATTATACTCCTGCCAAAAATTATACTGTACCATGTTACAAGCTCAAAACCATAAATCCTGGAATAAATTGAGAACTGTTAAGGGAAAAACAATCAACATTAAACCTTTCACTGTCATTTAAAATGATGACTTGGTGAATCAAGCAAATAATGACAAACACAGGTCTCAGTCAATAAAAACGATTATACAAGACAGAACACAATTGTCCAAGTAAATTTTTGCTTTATTAATATTCTCACCTCCAATATTTGTTCAGAGCACTTTGATCCCACGGATTTATAAACCTATACAAGTACAAAACATCCTCATTTCTACAACTAGACAGCAATCACATCCAAGAACAACTCATTTCAAACGAAAAAAATAATGATAAAGAAACAGAAATTAGTTGACCTTAGTGGAAGCTTGGGTGGTTAACACTGCAGTGCAAGCACTCCCCACAGAGAGCTTGCATGAAATGCGATCACCCTGCATCATATAAAAGGGAAATATCCAGTAATAAGCATATATGACCAAACTCATTGGTTAAAAAAAAAGAACAACCCTAAAGAGAAGGAGCATACGGATACAATTCCGCCTCCATAGGTTACTGTGTAAATCCATACAGCATCAGTTTCGGAAGAACCAACCTACAAAAAATGCCAATCACTCAATCGCTACTCCCAATAACTCAAACGTCAAGCTTGTGTAGTTGAAAAGCGTTACTGAGAGAAAATAAAAAATAAAAAAAAAGAATCGAAACCTTTCTTGGTAAGATGAACTTCAGAGGATACTTTGAGAAGCATCTAATCGCCGTTGATCGGCCTCCCACTTTTTCAATCACCAAAGCACCCGTTTCTATTTCTGCATCATCCTCACCCTTGCGCATTGTTTACTCCGCTGTGTGAGAAGGATGCTCCAGTTCGCGCTCGTTTTCTGGTCAGAAGCCGAACAAGCAATCGCGTTCCGCGTTCGGTTTATCTTCTCTGTGACATCCGGCCGCTGCGCCTGCGTCTGTACTCTCTAGTCTGTGTTGTTGTTACCTGTGAGACGAGCCAAGTCAACCATCCGCCGGATCAATTGGTTGTAGGGTGGAAGGCTTCTAGCACGGCCTAGCTTACAAGGGACCAATTTATCTATTTTTGTTTTAATTAACTCTCACATATAATTATATATAATATAATCCAGATCAATTTGATACTTAAAACAGAGTTGAATTTTTTTTATAGATTAAGGAAGTTAAATAAGGTATTTAATCATATTATATGTTGTGTATTCTTAAATTATATATTAGTTTATTAGTCAAACTAATTAGTTAAAAAAAAAATAAATATAAATATTCTAAAGTAATTTAATTAACTTCCTTAATCTCTCTAAAAAATCAACTTTATCTTATATTTAAGATCGGAGAGAGTATAATGTTTCTGAAATTATTAAATTAGTCTTGAGTGCATGTCATTATTCATCTTTACGCTCATCTATTTCATTCATCTTCCACTCACCCCTCTCCTTTTATTTTATCAATATAGCAATGCTAGCTCGTTCTCTTTCTCCTAATTTGTGTGGTTTGCTAAAACATACTAAATGCTGCAAGTTTATTTTAATAAGGCCCTAAAATCCCTAATGAAATACTCCCTATTATCCTAAATATAAGACATAGTTGATTTTTTTGGAGAGATTAAGGAAGGTAAATAATTTACTTAATCATATCGTATGTTGTATATCCTTAGATTATACTACCTTCCCGGTTCTAAATATAAGATAAAGTTGACTTTTTTTGGAAAGATTAAGAAAGTTAAATAAGTTACTTAATCATATCATATGTTATGTATCCTTAGCTTATATATTAATTTATTAGTTAAACTAATGAGTTTGAAGGAAGAAAATAAAAATATAAATACTCTAAAGTAATTTAATTAACTTCTTTTATTTCTCCAAAAAAGTCAGCTTTGTCTTATAATTAGGACTAGGGAGAGTATATCAATTTATTAGTCAAACTAATTAATTTGAAGGAAAAAATAAAAATATAAACACTTTAAAGTAATTTAATTAGTTTCCTTAATCTATTTAAAAAAATCGATTTTATCTTATATTTAGGATTAAAGAAAGTATTATAATACTTGTATGAAAAGCTTGTCCTAGTCTAAGTAAGAAAATAAAAGAGGCAAACTCCAATTTTAGAAGTCGTTTGTTGAGATTCCTTATTAAATCAACAATTAGTTTTTCTTCTTCCCAATACAACCAGTCCAAATGATTTTGATGCAAAGACTGGATTTTAAACAAATAATAATGGCTCAAAATTATTTTAACAATTGATGTATTTGAATCAAATATAAGAAAATACTGCATAGAAAAAAAAAAACTATTTTTCAATCTAAATATTAGGACAAAGATTTAGCATAGATAAAAAAAAAGAATGGAAAAAAGACAATACAAACTTAATTTATTCTTATTCAAATCTTGGCAGCTCAAGAAATTTAATAATAAATCACTAAACTCTCTCATACTACTATAAGATAACTACTTCAAAGGTGGTCACTACTACAAGATAATTCTTTCAAAAGTCATCTCATTCTTGTTTTCCACCCAAATGTTTATTGCCCTTTACAGTATTTTTCAGGTAACAAGACATTTAAAGAAATTAATTTAGGATGTTACATGTTATTAAATAATATTTTAGGCTGTTGTGTGCTCTATTATTTTTTTAAAAAAGTGTGCACCTTTATTATTTTATCACAAAACGATGTAGTTTAGGGTGAAGGAGGGAAGCGGACTGTGAAGAAAAAGGAGAGTAAGTTGAATTCATTTAAATTTAGGCATGTTGTTTTAATAGAATACTAAGACACTCTATTACTCTCTTACATGCCATTTGTAAGTTTTGCTCATGAAAAGTAAAATAACGATACATTACAATAATTATTTTAATATTGCAGGTGAGTGTTTGATTTGGGCATGTGTTTTTTTAACAAACATATCAACCATGATAATTTCGGGAAAATCTTAGAAAAGTACCATTAAAATATCAAAATGGCAATTAGTAATTCCAATTTTAATAGTCTCGTATTAGTTAACATGTACTAAAAAGTAATTTGAAAATGTTGCGTGCCTAACGATGGATGCTTCAATTCTGGAGTCTGGGAGAAGCGGCTGGGGGGCACTATCAGTGGAGAAGATGGTTGCTGGATATGTGGATTCATGTGTAAATTTACAATAGTTCCCTCGACAATAGCAGAAATCATTGTGGTTATCCAAGATCTTCATATATGTTGGAATAAAGATTACAAAAAGGTCGTCGTATTATCAGATTGTATCGAGGTTGTGAATGTTTTGACTAGAGGTTGTGATATTATTCACCCTTTTAGAGATATTATAGACGATGTCAGGTTGTCGATATCTAAGAATTAGTAAGTGCTAGTCAGTTATATTCTTAGGGGATAAAATAGCTTAGCTGATCATTTAGTTAAATCTGCTATAATATCGAAGGAAATTTTTGTATCCTTGACCACTTACCACTTTCATACCAGGAGGTAGTATTGGATGAAAAATAGTAAGTTGAAGTTTGTTTTCTATTTGTATCTATATTTGCTCTTTAAGTTTCATTAATGTGATTCCAGTTTTCATTTAAAAAAAAATGTTGTGTTGTTACCACATTACCCATCATTAAAAGAAAACAAAAACAACAATCTGCCTTAACATCCTTGCCAATAGGCAATGATAGGAGCTTTGACGTTGGCAACTAGAACTTTTTGTGGCAAAGTTGGTTAATGGAATACCAGCCTTTTAAACCATGGTTTCAAATCATGGTTTGCGCAATTTGAGACAGAACTCCTCTCACACACTTACCCCATAAGTTATAAAAACTATTAAAAAAAGCTAATCCAAACACACACTAAATTATCGAAGTGTGGAATTTACTAAAGTATGTTGTGATTTTTGAAATGGTTATGGTGAATAGTCAATGAAGTGTAGCAAATAGCTAATGAAGTTTAAAATGACTACACATTTGGTTGATTTAGTATAAAATTTGCTATTATAGGATATTTACAACATTTTATTAACTATTTACTCTACTTTTTTAGCCTGTCACAAAAAATTCTAGCCATCAACCGTTGATGGGGTGCTGCTGATGCTGGATCTCTGGTGGGGTACCAGCGATGGGATGCTGATGGGGCTGTTTTTTCCAAAAGTGAGAGGTAGTATGGTAAAAGAGTAGCATCTTCAAATTTCATTTTGGTAAATGTGGACTAATTTGAGATTATAAAAATTGAAGTCAATAATTTGTTATTTTAAAATTTCAATAGCATTTTTCTGAAATTTTCTCTAATTTTTTTAATATTAATAGGAGCCACGACTTTTAATAATTTTGGGTACTAGTACTACAAAAGATTTCTTTGTCAAACAAGTTGTCCCAATAGAATATTGCATCATCATCGTGACCCAAAAATCCAAAAGAATAAAGCGAGAAAAGAAGTTGAGCGAGAAGAGTATCCGAATTGGAGCATGAAACTCCCAACATAAGTGTCAACCCTTGAGTTGACGTTGACACATTTCTCAAACTCGATAAAGGGCCCTGATTTCTTCTCATGCTCCAATCTTCTCATCCCTTCGCTCGGCTAGTCGGCTCCCTAATTTCTGTGGGACCCATTTCGTCTCTCCCGTCTCTTCCCCTTCAACTGCAGAATCGCAGGTCTCGTTCCAGGGCTCAAGCGCAATCGCCCACTCTTCGTGTGTACACATACTTTATTTCTCCACAATTGATCTCCTGCTCCATCGACTCGTCAATGCAGGTACCTAATGGTCGCTTTTTCGACTTTTTCGGGCATTTCGAATTCACAATTTTGTTGTCGCGTTACGAATTTCTCGGGTAAAATTTCACGGAACCCTAATTGGTAATTCTCGCCGCGGGTAGGGTTCCGGACCTTGTGACGCGTGTTTGATGGATTTTCTGGGGTTCAATTTTCAACTTTCGACCCTTCGAGCTGAACCCCATTTGCGTTCTGTTTCTGTTTTTAACGGTTGGGTTCGAACTTTTCTAGACTCAGTGTTAACGAAGCCTCTGTGTGTGTGTGTTTGCTGGTATTCTATAAAGCCTTTTCTTTTGGCAGTAATGTGTGGGTTGCTTAGTGATGCATGTTTTCCTGCACTACTGGGTATTCTACTTCGGACCAATTTTTTTTTTTCATTTTTTTAATTCGTCTATAATTAGACATTGAATAGGACTCATACTTTATTTTTAAATCGTATTCACAATTGATAATGTCAGGTTTATTTTCTAAACTAACATTTGTGTATTTTAGCATCTCCACTTTCGTAGGTTTATTGCAATCAAAACTGTCTTAAGAGTTCTTTCATTCAGTTGCGCACATTTTGATATTGCGGATGCCTTTCACTTTATCGGGCAGATTATACTGAGTTATGTAAATTTAAATTTCAAACGGTAGAATTTGTATGAACATGTAAAATAATTCTTTTAATGGGAATTGCAGATATTCCATGCATCTTAATACTCTCAGTTGTTTCTGGTTTAGTGACTTGTCCAAGCGGCTACTCATTGCATGAGCCACTAAAGTGGAATATGGTGGAAAATACTCTCAATTGTTAATGGTTTAGTTACTTGTCCAAGAGACCACTCATTGCATGAGTCACTAAGATGTAATATGGTGGAAAATACGCTACTTTTGACTTGGTTCAAATATCTTTAACATATGTCGGGAAACTCTAGATTTGATTTAAGTGCTGCTAGTCCAGAGGAATTAGCTTTCAAAGGGAACATTCTGAATGGGCAGAGGGGAAATTTGATGAGTGGCAGCTTGGACAGGTCTAGAAGCTTTCGGGAGGGCAATGAGGGACGGATGTTTAATTTTGGTGCTAGTATGTTCCGGGGAAATTCCACTTCTGCATGGGATTTGCCTCCACTATCTCAGTGTTTGATGTTAGATCCTATTAACATGGGATATCAAAAACTCATTCGGTCAGGTGAACTAAAGAAGGCGTTGGGGATATCTGGTGGAAGCACCCTTGAAGATTGTTCTTTTGGAGTATCGAATCTGAAGGCTTCCTCTCCAGTGGCTACAGAGGACCTGAAACGATTCAAAGCAAGTGTTGTAGAGGCTTCTGTCAAGGCTAGGTAACTTAGGGATCACTTTGCAATACCAATTGTTTATTCAAAGTTCAAATTGTGCCAACCACTCTTCTTTATTCAATAAAATTTCCTGGTTGAATTGAGAGTTTGTGTATGCAGTATGCACTTGAATGCAAAGGTAGGCTGCAGCACCATGCCTTGCTGGGCAAGGCCACAGCTGTTTTGTGCAGATTTCTAATGGCACACCTTGCACTAGTGCCTATGGCAAGTGCTTGGGGCGCCATTTGGAAGAACCACATTTCTAACCCTCACTTCTTAGTCATTCCTCTATCGCCGGGTTTTCAACCTCTTTGCTCTCTTTCAGTCTTCCTTTATGTCTCCCCAAGCCTTTTTATGTTTAGTTTCACTGTCTCTCTGTTCTGCTCTGTTTCTGAATCAGCCTCTCTTTCTTGATATGTCTTGTTCTCTTTCTTAATTTTGTGTTTTTTTTTTCTGTATATATATTTTCGGTTTTTCCAAGTTTTTACTTCTTTGCTTCTATATTTTTTATTGTATTTGTCAATTTTTATTTCTGATATATTTTTCCATATATATAAGTTAATTATCAAATATTTTTTTTATAAACAAAGTATATTTATGTATTTATGCATGTATGTGCTACTTGTCTTTTATTTTTATTTTAGTTTATGTAATTGTGTGCACCATGCTTTAATGTTTCTGAGAACGATGGCGCATGCTGCAAAGCATGGCTCCAAGAGTGCTTTGTGCGATGGTGGTCACATGCATTTGACAATTATGGTCAAATGTTTATTATTTTCAATGCTTTTTCTAAGTCATCAGAATTAGGGCTGTGAGGTCCTTAAATTTCTTAAAAATGGTTATATTTTTCTTTTTGCTTTATTCTCGCTTCCGTAGTTATTCTGTGGAAAAGTTCTGAAATTTGAAGATTCTTCTTAGGGGGAGATCAAAAAGGTTGGATGAATCTCTAAACAAGCTAAACAGGTATTGTGAAGCTTTAAACTCAAAAAAGCAACTTAGGAATGAGATGTTACCAAATGAGAGGTTGGGTGGGTTGAACTTGTTAAAGATGGGAGGTCAGGTTCACCGCAGCACTTCAGAACTTGTGAATCAAAGGCTGGAAGACAGATCCAAGAATGTCACTCTGAATAAGCGTTTTCGTACTCCAATTACTGAGATGCGGGTCTGTAGCCAGATTTCTTACTCAGTTGCTTGTTACTTTCTTCATAACATTCTGATTAGACTTGTTGTATTTCTTGCCATAAAGATGTAGAAGATTGAATTGGCAGTTGTGCGGGACATTATAAGTGCATTCTTTATGTGCACTGTAATGTGAACTTTGGGTAAGGATGTGTTTATCTGATGGCTAGCATGATAAGAAAGACATCATCTCTTGTTTTTGATACATACAATATTTTATCTCTGTTATACTTTTTCCTTCTCATTAATATATACTTTTTCATTTAAAAGAAATTAGTACTCTTAGGCGTTTCTTTTAACATTTAGAGACACTAATCCTAGGCCAACTGTCGTCAGTGGCAAATGGGAAGAATGCATGAATTCCATTTAGTTGTATGGGTAAAAATATATATGGTGGAATTTTAAGGAAGGCTGAGTGGGGCATTAAAGGAAATCGGAGTAAAGGGTAGCATGAGGCCACCTTAACAGTTAACACCACTGAAAGTGGTGATCATTACTTGACCCCTCAAATGATGTATAAAGAGGTGTAATTTAACAAACAGGAGGTGAATGAATCTCTACTTTCAGAAAGATGAGCATATGTATTGTTATGTTGATGCCACTTCTACTTGCTTTTATATTTGCCTTAAATATTGGGTAATTCAAGATGAGATGCTTTGAATTGCTACTGTGACTTATTTAAATATACCATCTAGTGCTTCTATATTAAGGCACTGAAATCTTTTAGTTACTAGTTACTGCATACTGATAACTAGTGCTTTTTCTTAATCAATTTGCTCTATATTTTTTTCCTAATTCTCAAAAGATGAGCATTCTTCTATCTAATTTTGGCTTTACTGAATTTGCATTTTTTTTTTTTGGGGAAAAACTCTAGGCTGAAGGACAAAATAATAACTTGAGGCAGCCTTTGGTCGCTGGAAAAGATAGAGATACCCCTAGGGGCAGTGCAGAAGGTTGTGATTTTGTTGAGGAGAAGATTCGTAGATTGCCTGCAGGAGAAACTTGGGACAAAAAAATGAAAAGAACACGTTCCATGGGCACTAGTTTTGCCAGATGTATTGATGGGGAAGGAGAACTGAAAAGGGTTATGCATCTCAAGATAACTAATGAATCTGGCCTGCAGTCCTCTGGTACCCAAGGTTTAAGGTAACACCAGTTTATAAGATGCTTTGAAGTCCAATGGTTATGTAAAATGAAGATTCATTAGATCTGGAGAGTTATCTAGTCGAACATAAACTAAGCTGATTTTATCACTTGTTTCTTCCTTCTAGACTTGCAACTGTCCAACTGCTTGAAACTGTCTGCCTCTTACAGATTAGGATCATCTGGCAATAATAGCAAACCCGATCTTTCCTCTCTGCCTGCTAGTTCAAATGGATGTACTACTGCCAAGAATGGGCAGGAAAAGGTCCAAAGGGATTCAGCTGATGGATCAAATAAGGAACGGGTTACACTGAGAGGAAACAAGTATTAATAAAGCCCTTTGTATTCATGATATATGTTTACTTGAAGCATTTATCATTTATTTGACATGATAATCACTTCTAACATTTTCTTTATGATATTTTCTTTTCCTTTTAGGTTTAATGTTCGTGATAATAATTATATCAGTGGTGCTTATCCATTGACAAAAGGAAAGGCCTCAAGAGCCTCAAGAACTGGTCCCTTGGTGGCTGCCAACTCATCTATTGCATCTCGTTCAGCTGAAGCACTTGATTCCTGGGAACGATCTTCTAAGATGAACAAGCATCAGTCAGTTAGTGCGAATAGCAATCGCAAACGACCTTTGCCTACAGGATCTTCCCCACCCTCTATGGCCCAATGGGTTGGACAGAGGCCTCAAAAAATTTCTCGCACTCGAAGAGTAAATGTGGTATCTCCTGTCTTGAATACTGATGATGTACAGATGCCATTGGAATGTTGTTCTCCTTCTGATGTTAGTACCAGAATGACTTCCACTGCTACGAGTGGATCACTTTTTTCCAAGGGTGCTGCCAATGGCACTGAACAAGATAAAGTGAAACATGAAAATGGTTCCTTGCCACCCATGTTATCTGAAAGCGAAGAACCTGATGCTGTTGAAAGTAAATTAAAGGAGAAAGGAATGGAAAGCATTGATATTGATGAAAAAGATATGAACAATTCTCTGAATACAAGTTCGTCTGTCTTGGCTACTAGAAAAAACAAGATGCCCAACAAAGAAGAGATTGGAGATGGTCTGCGGAGACAAGGAAGGAGTAATAGGGGATCGGCAATATTGAGGGCTACCTTCTCACCCTCGAAAGAGAAGTTTGAGACTACAACCTTGCCAAAGCCACTTAAAAATACTAAGCGTATTTCTGAAAAGAATGCAAGGTATTATTATATTTTGTCTTTATATTTCTGATGAAAAAAATATTTCTGATGAAAAAAATGGTTCCTAAAATGATAAATATTATGGTGATCTCTCAATTTACGTATTGGTAAACTTTCAATTGATTTAATTGTTTCAGTAAGTCAGGACGTCCTCCTCTGAAGAAATCTTCTGACAGGAAATCTATTACTCGCCTTGGGCATCTGTCAAATGGCGATTCCCCTGACTTATCAGGTATTTCTATTATTTTGTATATATTCAATTTCAACTTAATTTACTACAGTAGTGAATTTGTTTTTAATAGTATACTGATAGATCATACTTAAAATCTATCTTTATTGACCTATGGGCGTGCAGCCAAGTAAATCTAAATTCGTATTTAGTTGTTTTGCTGTGTTCTGCATGAAGTTCTATATAAAGGAAGAGAAATGTGAACTTTAATATTGTTGGTTTTTGCCATAAATAGTTAATGCAATTCATTTATTACCACTTAACATTAAGGAATTCTGATTAGATTAAATATTTCTGTAATTCGCCTTAGAAGTTTTATTTATTAAAAAAATATGATGTTGAGCAGGTTCATTCAGTCATGGTAAGCGCATCAAACTTTATCTTTTTCCCAGTAAAATGCTTCAACTGATAGAAATCTCCAATCAGTAAATATTTTGATAATATATTGTAGAATGCTTCTTTTTAATAGTAGAATACTTCAACTGTGGGATGAATATTGTAAATATATCTTGACAATGGCTGCTGACTTGGCATCTTTTCAAAGAATATCCTCATATCTTTCTGATAGTTGATTCTGCGGTTATAGTTTCATAGAAGAGAATGCATTGTTGCACCCTTGCTGATAGGGTGAGGATGCATCATTAATGCCTGGACAGCAGAAGGATTATGTTATGGAATAATAATAATAAATGAATTACAAAAATAACAGTATGGGTAGTTATAGAGATGAGAGGCGGTTAAACCTAAGAAGTATTATTGCCTATAAATAGAAATGAAGTACCCCATTTGTAAGTCAGATTATGAATTGTATGAATTAGAGCGTTCCCCCGTTTCTCTTCCCGTCTCCTCTATTTCTCTCATCTCTCCTCTTCTCTATTTCTCTCTCTCAGATCCTCTCTTCTCTGTTTCTCTCTCCAATTCCCCCTTTCTCTGTCCTTCCCTATTCCAATACCACAACAGATTATTCAGTGAAAGATTAGGGACTTTGTATAGGCATCATGGATTTAAGGTGGAAAATTGGTAATCTATTCTTTAGTTTGTAGGAGGTGGGGTGTGTGAGAGTAAGAGGGTTTGCTAAGATAGGGAGTAATATGCTGCACAGGCTAATTACTGGCTTTTTGGTTGCTGTGAGTGGGAAATGCAAGTTTGTGGTCCCACACCTAAGGTTCGTTGTGTTACTCCTGGGAATTGATTATACAGTTAGATTTAATCAATAAAAAGCAATTTCGTGAATAAAGCTGAAATCTGATCGATGACTGAAAAAAAGCATTGGATCCATTTAAATAAAACAACTAAGCTTCACATATTTGGGATGTAGTCATTGTGCTATAATGATTTTGATTTCCACTGCTGCTTATCTAGAGAGATAATGAGGCTCATTTTCAACAAAAGTTGTCCTTGATCACAGACTGCACAAGCTGCTACTATTATCTTGGGAATGACCCCATGGATTTTTTTTTGGAGGGGGGATTCAAGAGTATGAAGTTAGCCAAGATAGCATTTATATACAGCTTATCAAATCTAGTAATTCTGATCTATCTGGTATAGGTATGACTATTAGCTCCTTATGTTTTAATCTGAACCAAAAGATTGAGAATTTTTGGTTTTTAAGGTTTTTTTTTTTGGCTGCATCCCGCCTCACCTATGTAGCTCATGTTGTCTTTTCATTCTTCCTCTACATCCTCATGGGTTCCCTATTTTTTGGCTTCTGGAGAATTTCCTCAGTAAAGAAGGTTAATGTGTTTTTGTGTGCATGTACTATATTGGTGTTGGAAATTGTAGTAGTTTTCTGAGTCAGCTAAGGTTATACACTATCATTGCTTCATATAAATAGTTTAAGCACTTGATGTATTGTTCAATATTTTCAGGGGAGTCAGATGATGACCGAGAAGAACTGTTAGAAGCTGCCAATCTTGCAAGCAATTCCAGTTGTGTGTAACTCAACTTGAAGTTGGATTGTGTTTTTGCACTTGTTCATATGTGTATCTGTATTTATGGCTTAAATGTTGCTTTTTTAGATGCTGGCTGTTCTAGTTCATTCTGGAAGAAATTGGAACCAATTTTTGCTCCTGTCAACTTGGCAAATGTAGATTACTTGAAGCAGCTGGTGGGTGTGTCAATCATTCTTTCACTCTTGTGAAATTTAAGCAGAGCTTAACCTTCGTTTTCCTTGCATCAGGTTAAATCAATGGAGGAGGATCATGGTTTCTCTCAGACAGTTAGTGTAACAAATGATGTCTCGGTACTATTTTAGAAGCTACGCTTTTCAAAATTTCACTATAGTTGCGGAAATTGACCCTTGGAACTAGTGATCAATATTTTACTCTCTGAACTAACTCTTCCTGGCCCGCTAATATTAGTGAATATAAATCCCGAATCTGAGGTTTGTGGTAGATTTATCAGCTTACTTTGTCAACATAATATTCATCTTAATGTTTCCTTTTTTTTTTCTTTCGACTTTTCATTGTGATGAGCTTATAGCTCCTTGTCACACTTTTGATGCCCAATGTCTTGTATTGTAATTAGACTTGTTTAATGTCTTGAAAAACTCTGAAGCATATATGAAATTTACATATTTAAATGAGGCATGAACCTAGAAAATAATTCGGGGTATTATTTAAAGTGTCCTTCTTTCCCTGCTCAGGATGGACTTTTGCTTAAGAACAACTTTCTGTCGCAATTTCAGAAGGAGAAAAGCATTTCAAGTCAAATGAATTCAAAAGAAATATCTTCAATGATTGACATCGATGGTCAGCATCTGGACGGTGGCTTTTTGCACAAACAAGTAAATTCAGGGGAAAACAAATTTGCACCATTGTGCCAGCGAGTTTTGGCAGCTATTGTCCTAGAAGATCAAGTTGATGAGATTGATGATTTTCCGGATATTGAACAAAGATCTGTGATAGGGGCTGAATTTGAATCGCATTGTGTATCTAGTCCTCAAGTTAGGACTCATTGTGCTTCTGATGTGTTAACTTGTAATGGGAATATTAGATATACTAATGGCTTGAACATCCATGATCAAGAACTTGATCTTTTACCAGTACATCAGGGACTGTTAAATTCAGACACAGAATTGTTCCCAAAGACATCTAAAAATGGTAGTGGTGGTTTAGTAGCAGCAAATATGGATTCTTCTCATTCATTGCCTTTTGATTGCCACTATGAGAAAATGAGTTTGGATGACAAAATCTTGCTGGAGCTGCAGAGTATTGGCCTATATCCAGAGGCAGTGGTGAGATTTCAATTTGATCTTACATGATATGAATGGCACCCTTTCTATCTTACTGGTGCTTTTTGTTTGTGTAGCACTCTGCTTCCCTCTCACGTCGTTTTCTCTTGTATAAACACTAAACATGCAACGCAAAAAAGATTTTTTAGAAGCAGACCTTTTCATGTGGGCTTTGTATTTGTAAAGTTTAATGCTCATCAAGTTTGGTTTTGAAGATTTTTTATTTTTTGAAATTTCTATCAATGACTCATCTTTCCATGTTTGTCTTTTAAGCCTGATCTTGCTGATGGGGACAGTGAACCTATTGACCAAGATATTATTCATTTACAGAAATCTCTTGACCAACAGGTTTTGTTTTTAATGTTTGATGTTTGCTAAAGTACAAGGAAGGCATTCATTTAGTCATATTTTCTGAGGTGTATTGTCTATATATATGCCCACCTTTACAGGTTTGTAAGAGGAGAGAGTACTTAATGAACCTTATCCCAGAAATGGAGAAAGGCAGGGAAACGGAACAACGGTAGGATAATTATAGTTTTGATATGTACATTTTATTAGATATTCAAACATTTGAGATATATAAATTGGAATGAAGACAATATTTATGCATATGTACCTTTGTTGATGCTCATGAATAATTAACATATCGTATTGCAGAGCCCTTGAGCCAGTTGCTATGGAGAAACTTGTTGAATTGGCCTATAAAAAGAAGCTGGTAATTTGTTCCCCTTGTTCCTTATTTCCTGAGTGTTTGGTTCTTTCACATATTTGTATTTAATCATTGTCTGCTATATCATATTGTATTATTGGTGGTCTCCGCATGCATGACAGCTCTGATATTTTTTGTTTGCATGTAGTTTTTGCTTGAAAGATATTGTATTGATATGTTTGGAACAAGCTGAGACTTGAATACTTGTTTAGTGCTGCTGGAAATGCACAATGATGCAAATATGGTTTCACATGGAATTGTGCTTAATTTTGTTTGCTTTTTAATTCTTTATTTTAGTTGAGTTAGGAGTACATTTTCTTGGATAGAAATATGTAGATGGTATATTTTATTCCCCATCCCTTCCTTTTGTATTCTCTCTTTCTTCCTTTTAAAGGTCTGTAAAAATATTTGGAATATTTTAGCATTTAGCTGCTTGTTCTGGGGCTGAATAACAAGTTCTCTTCAAAGGCTCATTCGTTACTAGATTTTAGCTATTTGATTTAGTTGAATGAGACAATTCAGTGCTAATAATATTGTTGTTGTGTCTTTGCCGAATAGAATTATTTGTTTAGGCAACTTGTTTTGGGTCAAATATAAGTGCTTGATAATAGACTTCATTTTGGGTGTTAAAGTGAAAATAGTGGATATATTTTTGAATAGTTGAATTGAATTTAGAATATGTTTTGTCTGTGGAGTGTCTTTGTTGGTTTATTTGCTCCTTTGCGTTGTCAAGACTCAGGAAGAAGTGATCTGCAAAGCGTGCATTGTTTGCTCTAGACTGTCAAGTTTTTGTTAATGACTATGCAGTGATATTGTTTTGGTCTTAGTTTCCTTTTTGGAACGTCCAAGAAAAAAATTGCAGTATGAAATGACCTCTCTAATTTTGATAGGCTACTCGTGGAAGTAGTGCAGCAAGAAATGGACTCCCCAAGGTATCGAAGCAAGTTGCCTTGGCTTTTATGAAGAGGACTCTTGCTAGATGCAGAAAATTTGAGGATACTGGGAGAAGTTGCTTTATGGATCCTGTGCTTAAAGATGTTCTTTTTGCTGCGCCTGCTCATGACAACTATGCTGGCTCAGTTGCTGCAATAAATCTACCGCAAGCTCAAAATTCTGGGGGAGAGGCTATGCTCTCAGGTTGTCTAATTTAACCATGATTTAAGTCTTTTCCTTTGGGAAGAAAATTTACTTTGGTAGTGACATTCTAGAAGTACTTTAACTTCATTTATGTAATTCTGTTCACGAACTCTGCCATATTTTGGTACGCGATCAATACTTATTTTAATATCACAACAATTTGGAGCTTGGCATTTGCAGGTTTCTTTCCTTGTAGGGAGCAACATGGTCTTGATAATGATCAATTTGGCAGTAGTCCAGTGGATGGGTTTGAGAATCTAAATCAACCCTCTGACCATGATTTTGCCAGAACAGGACCAATACTAAACCGAGGGAAGAAAAAGGAACTGCTGCTTGATGATGTTGGTGGTACTGCTTCGTTGAGATCTGCACCAGTTCTTAGTAATTCTTTCATGGGTGGAGCAAAGGGAAAGAGGAGTGAAAGAGAGAGGGACAAAGACCCTTTAGGAAGAAATTCTGTCGCAAAAACTGGCCGACCCTCTGCTGGTTGTTCTAGGGGTGAGCGTAAAACAAAATCAAAGCCCAAACAGAAGACAGCTCAACTGTCTGCATCTTTAAATGGATCTCTTGGCAAGTTGCCTGAAAACACTGATTCTGAGCACCAGTTCACTAGTGGTTCTGGTGAAGTGAATGACGATGGGAATGCCAGACAACGTAAAATTGAGTCTGGTTCTCATGGTCATACATCTAATAATTTGTCCGTGGAGCTGGGGCCAAACACTGACTTTCATGAATTTGACTCATTGGAACTGCATGTAGATGATAATGGACTTGATTTGCTGAACTTTGATTTGGAAAATATAACAGATCAGGATGCAGAATGGCCCCTAGACATACCAATGGATGACCTTAATGAGCTGACTCTGTATTAGTGAAGGCGAATCCAGGATACACACAATTCCCATGGTTAGTTTGACTTGTATAAACAGTGCTGCGTCAGAGGAAGCTGCTAATAGAATTTATACCTCTGATTATTTGCACTTGTAATTATGCCCATTCTTTTTGTATACTTATCTACAAAACCAGAGAGAGCGCAAAAAATAGTTTAGCCCTCAATTGTTTATAACATTCAGGGATTTCCTCAGGTTGTAACTGCTGCAATTTAATCAAAAAATTTTGATCTTGTTCCTGTTGTCATTGTTGTTCAATTGTAAATTTTCTCATACAAGGTTATTATGTCATGACCTGTCTATACTATGCATCTCAAGATGTTCAGATAGTTCTTGGCATGTTGAAAGGTTTTCATTCAATTGCAGACTGCTGTACCTGTTTCAAAATGATATGGCTGCTAAAGAGGTTAAGTTATCAATGAATTATATATAGGGTTTATGTTAAGCTGAGGAGTGTGGTTTCTTCACGTTTTTCATGGATTTGCAAGTTCTTGTGGCCCTCTCCCTTTGTTTTATTCATTTTGTAGCATACCTATATGTATGAATTGATGTAGAGTGTGTGCGCGGCGCGTGTGTATTTTTCTTTTTATTATGATGATTTTAAGAGACTGTTGTAATTTCTTCAGAGAGTTTGTGGACATTGTATTTCATCCTGACAGTTTTGTTCTACTGTGAGTCAAGCTACTCTAACTGGTTCTAATTTTTACATTCTTATCGTCTCACTATATTAACAGTGAAACTAGTCTTGATGCCTGCAATTATGGGGTCAATATTCTGGCCGAAAAAAGAAAGGGGTCAATATTTGATACTTCCTCCTATTCTTGTATATAAAATTCAGTTAATTTTTTTTGGAGAGACCAAGAAAGTTAAATAAATTGTTTTTAAAATATTTATATTTATTGTTTTTTTTCAAATAAACTGTTTGGCTTATAAAATGATATATAATCTAATGATACATAATATATATTATGTTTAAGTAATTTAGGTGGACGCTCAGTCATATTTTTGTGACAAGTATGATGACTGGATATGAGTTATTAATGATGAAGGACAAAAATATGAACTTTCCAAAAATTAGGGACTGAGTTTTAACTCAATAAAAAGTTTAAGAACTAAGTCATGTCAAAAAGATCAAGTTATAAGTGAGTTAAAAGTTGAAAGGTTAAAAGATTAATTTTCCCTTTAAATTTTATATGAACTGTTGATTGATGATGACGACGATAAAACTGATTTGTTAGTATATAATGAGGGCTCAATTTCGTAATGTTTTCCTTTTAGGGGTATGATTCTTTATTTTCAAAAGTTGAAATCCTTCTCAATCTGAACTAGTTTGATGCACATATGATTGTTTTCCCCCTTTAATTTGATGTCAAAGTTGTAAGTTTTGCGTTCTAGTGCCCGCTTAAATTTGTAATATAAGAGAAATATTCAACAGTATATATGTTTAAAATTCAAATGGATAAAAAATGTGTATAAGTTGATATATATCATCAAAATCAAGCAATGCTTATATCTAATATGGTTGAGTTTGTATGATATCTTACTTTTGACCGAAATGAGCATAAAGCATTCCACAAAAATAATTGTGACCTGCTATCTCAAACGTCAAGTCCTTACAATTTTTCTCATATACTACTTTTTCATGCCCCTATCCATACAAAATAGAAGATCTAGTTAATTAATTTACATGGATTAAAAAAGTTAGGTATGTTAATTATTTATAAAAAAGGTGTGCTGATATTTTTCTAAACTACCCCTTTTATTTTGGTATAAAAAACACACACCTCCTTTTGGTCATATGAAAGGGATAGCCACTCAACTTTAGACCTAACCATCGAGATAGTTTGAGAAAGAATAATAAATAAAGTTGATAGAGAAGATTGAGATTTTACAATTATGGCCGAAATAACCCTTCAATTAGCTTTTACACTTGAACCAAGGGTTGTAGACGTCATTAGTTCAACCATTAGTAAGAACGACCCATAAAAATGAACTTGCAAAATGAATATGTTTATCATAAAGGGAGAGTCAAAGCTACAGATGAGATTTCAGATATCCTTACAATAATGTTAGATGTTTAATTAGTTTAACACCTTTTTTTTTTTTTTTGGTGAAATGGAGAAAACCTCTATCAATCATTCAGAAACACAACATCATGTGGGTATTCAGTCCCCACTTGGTCTGCAAATAATACATCTAACACTTCATCAGGAGGCTCAAGAAAAGAAACAAAATTGCAATCACTACGCAAACTCAAATCAGCAAGTTTGTGGGCCACTTGGTTCCCTTCACGAAAGGTATGAGTCATACAAATCCTCCAATCACCTTGCAAAACCTCAGCTATCCTCATTTGTAATAAATCCTTGCCTTCACCACCATCACTTAATGTAGAAAATATAGTCATTACCACCTTCGAAACCCCCTCAATAACTAACTGCTTGACACCCAACTCCTTAGCAATTCTCAAACCCCATAGTGCCCCCACATCTCTGCACAAAAAGCACTACATATTCCAAGTTTCACAGCATACCCCTTTTTCCAATTCCCTTGCCAGTCCCTTATTACTCCACCACACCCTGCCAGACTTGAGCCACCTCTAGCAGCACCATCAAAATTAAGCTTCAACCACTCAGTAGGAGGAGCCAACTAGCTAATATTCACTGACTTCCTCTTTCGTCCCAGCGGCTTAGATAGCCTAACCAAGTTATCCATCTCCCATACATACCTATAAATAATACAGCCAGGATTTGTCGGCATTTCAAACCCTTCCTCAAAGAGCATTTTATTCCTCCACTGCCACTGCCACCAAACAACCACCCCAAAAATCTTAGCCTATGCACTATCTTGACACAAATTCTGCAAAATCCAATCCTTGAGTTGCCTATTAAAGAAATCACCCCCACCTTAGAACCCCCCATATCTCTCCAAACATCCCTTGCATACCTACAGTCCCTTAACGCATGTAGTAAGCTCTCCTCTTCTCCATGGTAGTGACTACAGCTAGCAAAGCCACCAATAATTCTTGATCTTCGACCAGCAGTGAGCAACCTGTCATGCAAGCACAACCACAAGTGTATTTGAACTCTACGTGTCCCTTTCCAGTGCTAAATTGTTTTCCAGTCAACCTCAGAACACACTCCATCCTCTTTTTTAACCCTCTTATACATATTAGCAACATTGAATTTACTCCCACTCCCCCCTCACCATCTCAAGTTATCATTCCGAAGGTTAGCACAAGGAGTAGGTACAGCTCTTAATTTCAACAAATCCTGCTCACCAAGGTAATCTTTCAAAAAAAAAAAAAAAACAAACTCCCACTCACCTCTTTCATTAATCATATCACTTACCTTACATTCAACTAGTCTTCCACCTGGTTTCCTTATCACTTTCTGAAATAGTGTTGCATCATCAGATATCCATAGATCGTTCCAGAAGCTGATCTTGTTGCCATCTCTGCAGTCCCAAGCAACCAACTCAACTATATCCCCCCATACACTTGCTAGACTCTTCCACAAACATGAGTCTGATTCCTTTGTAATACACTCTCTAAATAGATCCGCTTCCCTTCCATACTTCTCCCTCAATATAACCGAGACTAGCCCTTCTGGCTTGGCTAACACATTCCAAGCAAATTTGCTAATTAAAGCTTTATTCATAACTTCCATATCCCTCAATCCATAACCCCCCTTCTCCTTAGATGAGCACAAGGTATTCCATTTCAGTGCATGGATCTTTCTTTGATCCACCGAGGAGCCCCAAGTAAAATCCATTTGAATTTTCTCTATCTCTTTACAAACCCCTACTGGAATAACCACATGTTGCATTGATAAAATAGCCATTTGAGAAGTTACAGATTGTACCAGATTCAAATGACTTGCTAAGGACAGACTTTGCTTCTTTAAACTACTAAGCTTTGACTGGACTTTGCTAATTAGGAATTGAAATTTGTTCTTTGTGACTCAGTCATTTGTAATATGAGCACTCAAATACCTTCCAAGTTCCTCTTTCCTTTGAAAACCGCAAACTGCACATAACTCCTCTTGTTTCCTTCTATCCATATTTTTAGAGAAAAATATACTAGTTTTTTGTTTGTTCACTTTTTGTCCCGATATTTTCCCAAAATAATCAAGGTAATCCATTACATTACATAACTACCCTATATCAGCCTCACAGAATAATATCAAGTCATCTATGAACATCAAGTGGGATACCGTCACTCTTCTTCTTCCAAACCTTAGCGGGTTTCACAACTTACCACCTATTGCATCCTCCACCATATGTGACAACTTTTCCATACCCAACACAAATAGATAAGGAGAAAGTGGATCCACCTGCCTTATTCCCCTAGAAGGTCTAAACCACTCACCTTTCTCTCCATTCCACAATATCGACATACTTACCGTGGTTATACACCACTAAATTAACCTCAACAAATTATCAGGCACCCCAATCTCAGCAAGGACCTCCAATAAAAAACTCCAACTCATGATCATATGCCTTTTCCAAGTCAATCGTGATGGCCAAAAACCCCTTCCCCCTTCATCCTATTCATAATGTGCGCAGCTTCTTTGGCAATAACTAATTTATCATGGATACTTCTCCCCGGTATAAAACTGGCTTGATATGGCGATACAAGATTATCCATTAAGCCCCTCAGTCTTCGCTCCACAATCTTTGTAATTCCTTTATACAGCACATTATAAAGAGCAATAGGCCTAAAGTGAGTCACCAGTTCTGGGCTATCCAGCTTTGGGACCATGACAAGTAACGTCTTATTAATCTCTTCAACCTTCTCCGGGTTCGCCCACACATCCTCCATATACCTACATACACTTCCACCCACAATCTCCCAATTACGTTGATAAAAAACAGCCTAAAACCCATCATCACCAGGGGCCTTGAAACCACCCATGCTAATAAAAGCACCCTGGATTTCAGATTTTTGCAGAGGTCTCCCCAACTTCCTCAAATCCTCCTCATCCACTTGACCCCACCTTTGTTTTGTATAATGCCATTCTCTACTGACTTCCTCTTCCTCAAAAAATTGCTTGTAGAAAACAAGAATCAACCTCATTAAGTCACTCGCATCTGTTACCCATGCTCCTCTATTATTTTTCAGCATAACAATCTTATTCCTCCTCCTCCTAACAATAGTTTTCATGTGATAATACTTCGTATTTCGATCACCATACTCTATCCACCTTCCTCTTGATTTTTGATACCAAAGTACCTCTTCTTGATGCAAAGTTTCAATCAGCTCCAGCTGCAATTGCTTCTCTTCCTCCACTAATCTTTCATCCTCCTCCCACTCTATCATTTGTTGTATTCTATAAATTTTCCTATTCAACTCCTTCTTCCTCTCCTTCACTCTCCCAAAAACCTCCTTGTTCCACACCTTCAAGCTTCCCCGCAATCTCCTCAGATTCCTTGGAATTTCCATTGATACATTCCAATTGCTTCTTAACATCTCCTTGAACTTATCATGTAATAACCAAGCTGCCTTACAACGAAAAGGTCTTCTCCTAATAAAGTTCCTCTTAGGATTTGTATCTATTAATAATGGATGATGATCTGAACAAGACCGAGTACCAACCCTTACAGAAGCATATGGAAACTGTCTTTGCCACTGCATATTACAAAAACAGTGATCGAGTCTCTTATAGACGCGTTCATACCCCCTCCACTTAGGACCCTTGCAAGTAAAAGATGGCTCCTTCATATCCATAACCAACACACCCCATTCTTCAATAATCCCACGGAATCGATTACATTTTTGAACATTTACTCTAGCTCCTCCTTTTTGCTCCCTTGGATCAGCAATTTCATTGAAATCGCCCTCTAGACACCACCTCCCACTCATTTGCTCTGCAATATTTTTTATGTTTACCAATAACGATTCCCTTCCTTCCTCTTGCGGACACGCATATACTGCAGTAGAGTACCATTCCTCTGTTGTCCCTACACCAAAACAACAATGTTTCTCTCCACAATCTTCAACTCAAGGGTTTCATCTCTAATATTGACTACAATTTTTAAATTTTTGAAATCCAGTTGATTAGTGATCCCCTCATAAATTCTAATTTTTTTGACACTAGTCATTAATGAGTCAAACAAAAAGGTTCACTATAATTTCAACTTCAAATGTGAGATAGTTCTATATAAAGGAAATATCTCAAGGTATAAGAGTGCTCAAAGAAAACTGGTCTCCTTAAGCATAAACATGTCAAGAGAAGTGGCATAACTGTGTAAGTGTGTAATATGAGTGCATCAATGATGACTAGAAAAGAAAAGTATCACTCAAAAAAAGGAAAGGAGATTGAAGTTTTACATTCATAACTACAACGAACCCTCAATTAGCTTCTACATTTAGTGTTGGTGGGAGTATGAAAGATTTAAATTTCATATTATTTTTCGATAATATCAAATATTTAATTACTTTTTCACTTTGAATCAGTCCACAGATTTTATGCTTAATCCTGGAGTTTTCAAATTTCTGAAATCTAGTTGGCTAGTGATGCCCCTAATTAATTCTGATATTTTCTGATACTGATAATTAATTAGCCAAAAACAAGCCCATTGTAATTCCAGATTCAGGATGTGAGACTATTCTATATATAAGGCCATAGATCTTAGATAGTAAGCAAGCTCAACTAAAACTAATCTTAGTGTTCTCAATAAAAATTGATCTCCTTAAGCAAAAACATGTCAAGAGAGGCGGTGAAAGATAAGTACATTACTGATAAATCCAAGAGAAATGTATCATTCAAGAAGAGGAAAGCAAGTATCATGAAAAAAGCACTGTGGCTCATATGACCTTGAATAGATAGGAATCTATACAAATGAGGATTAACACGGGGAAAGAACTTTTGATGAGATGACGGCGAGAAAACCATGAAGAAGAGATTTCCCAACAAATGATCCAATGTATGATAGAGAAATCAACGGTGAGCCTTACAAATTGAAACAATATGAAGATGTCGGTTGCGCAGAGTTTGAAGAACATTAATAGGACAGAGCAAAGAATTGTTGGGTCTTGGTCTTCCTTCTAATGTGGAGAAAATCCCATGTTTGAATTGTTCAATTTGATGTATTTTCCATTTGATGTATTTCCTATTTTATAAAATGAAAAAGAAAGGAAAGGAACGAAGAAAAAAGGAAAGAAGAAAAAAAGTGAGAGAATGGAAAAAAAAAGGAAAGTTTCTGATTGTTTTTTGTGAGAAAGAATAATCTCTAGAAGTTTTCTAATTTGAGGTTGTGCATCACTTGTTTAAGTAGAGAGAGGGCATATTAGGTTTTCAGGCAGAGAGGCCCTACCGAGGAAGGATAGGCTGAGGCTGGAGAGGCAGAGAAGTCTAATATTACAGCCATGTGAGAGAAAAACGTAACTTCACATATCAGTATCGGTAAATGGACGTTTGTGCATTAGTTGCCTGTTGGATCAAGTTGAATTTGGTCTGCAGGTTTAGAACATATGGTTCATCATTTTCAATGGTGGGATTGTTGTTTGAAGGCTTGGTGTGAGAGAAAAAGGGTCCGTGGTTAGGGATTTTTTTCTGGTATTATATTTTGGGTTGCTTTATTTTCTATTGTAAGCTTGTAGTTTTTGTTGTTTGGTTGAGTGATTGCATGTGTTTTTGCATTTGTTTGAGACTCTCTTATACCCTATTTTGATCATAGTGGATCATATTTTCATTGGTCTGGACAACCTATGATTTTTATCCTTGAGTTTAGGGTTTTCCATGTTAATAATTTTGATATCTCTTGTGCTATTTAATTTCTGTCATAGGTTTGTTTATTTATTTTCTTATAGGCTTTTGCGAGTGACAGAAAGGTTTAACATCTGTTGTGCCCTTCCTAACAAGAATCTGAAAAAGAAGTGGAATTCACCTTCTTTAATGTCAAATGATTTGCCTATCTTCAGAGAGAATGAGATTCTGCAGCCATCTAGCAGTGCCAATCCATATATTCTAAATCCACCAACATATGAAGGATCGGTCTCCAATGTACAGAATGAAAACTTGACAGACCAACATCTGCAACGTGGCAAAGACCTCGGAAATATGGAAGATTATATGGGAATTAGTGCATACGAGATGCCGCAACCTTCTCAAAATGACAATCACCCATCTGTTCCATCTTTGTTCAATCAATTTTCTCAATGAATCCAGGTCTCTGTCCTTTAGTAGTTGTTTGAGGTCTATTTCTGCTATATGTGATGTTTTTGTATATGATGGTTGGGTGGTTTTGCTATTGTTGCAAACTTGTGTCTATAGACAAATAAATTGTACATCCATGGCATGCTTATTTTGTTTTGTTAGTTTTTGTTCTCGATTGCAATCCAAAAAATTTCTTCTTCTCAAATCTTGATAGATAAGATAATTCTGATTTTACTTCCAATAACAATCTTAGGGTGATGGAGCCCCACATGGGCACTTTGGATACCATGATCTATATTCCATAGGGTCAATAGTTAAGATTTAGCAGTGGGTTCTCCATTCCATCTGAGTGTCCATAAATTTGCAAGCTCCCATCAATTGGTATTAGAGCTTGAAGTTTGCTCTAGAAATTGCAATTTGCTAAGAGTTTTGACACCCAAATTAAAGAAGCCGAGTAAAGTGTTTTGGAGTACTGACATAGAAGTGCCAGCTATGTGAAAGCAGACAATTGATGGTGAAATATGTAATGAGTTGCGGCATTGAGTTGTATGGGTTGTTCTGTAGACTATTTTGGTTGGTTGGAGAAATGTGTAATACTCCCTTCCATGCTTATATATAAAAGCCTTTCAACCGAATTGCATGATTTTAACAGAGTTAAAAATAGTTAAATGTAATAATTATGTAGGAAATTTAAATTTTTCCCCAAAAATGCCCCTATTTATGAATGGGTGAGAGAGAGAGAGGGTAATAATGAGAAAATGATGAAAAAGAATGTATGTAGTATAATAATTAATTGAGGGTAAAATGAAAAAAAAATACATTTATTATTGAGACAAACTCAAAAAAGATCTTATATTTAGGGATAAGTCTTTTTTAAAAAAAGACTCTTATATATAAGGATGGAGGAAGTATTATTCTTTTTTAATAAAATTTAATTTCATTTAAGCTAACTATTGGTGAACATTTTTTCTTAGGCGATAGTCTACACTCAAACAAGATGGAAGTCATGAAAGTTGTTAAGCTTCACAAATAGAAATGGAAAGATCTTGAAGACAACGTATATTGAATTTAAAGATCCTTTTGTCCTCTATGAGGTATTGGGATGTTCTTGCAAAATTGTGATCTGTTTAACTTATCATCAGTCATCAGCATTTGAGACAGGTTTGTGAAACTTAATGTTGTGCTTCTTTACACATGTAGCATTGAGCTGGTAAATACTGTCATACAGTTATATGATGTGAAATTAAACCCTATTTTCTATTTAAAATTTATTGCGCCTTTGATTTTGGAAATAAACAAAATGCCAACTACTAACTTATGCCCAAACATCCCAAAATTTTGTATTATAAAATTTAGAACATAGGATGTTTGTGTAATTTCTGAAACTAAAAGGTTATTTGCATCGGTTTTATAAGCTTATGGGATTTTAAATAATTTGGCTTCTCATTATTATTTTAAGAAAATAATTTCATAATTGTCATAATTAGAAGATCAAATTCATTAAATACTCCTAACTCCCTTCGGTCCTATTTATAAGCAACTTTTCTCTTGATCGCGCAAAACAAACTGATAGTTAAAAACAATAAGTGTGTTAAAAATGTCATATTTTTCCATATATGCCCCTAGTTATGAAAAGAGTATAGGAGAGAGAATAAATAAAAAGTATGAGAGATAATGAGTATAAGATATGAGAAAGAATGAATAAAATAAGAAAAAAAAGCTTACATTTTCAGACAAAAAGTGAAAGTTGCTTATAAAAAGGACCAACCCATGAAAGAGAAAGTTGCTAACTTTCACTTTGTGTCTGAAAATGTAAGCTTCTTTCTCTCTCATTTAATGCTGCATGTATAAAGGAACACAAAATTCTAATAAATGGAAAATCAAATTCATTAAACGCTCCTAAATAATACACATAAATTAATAATACTGATTAGGAATACTTAATAAAAGTTCATGTATTTTCTGGCACCACTCATTAATCAGTTCAATTTTTTAAGAGATATTCAATGTATATTATTTTAATTACATTCATGAATAACACAAATGAAGAGTATTGACTTCAGATCCCTTCATAAATTCTCATGTGTTTTCTGGCATCATTCATAATGGGATCAATGGGGTTCAATGTATATGATTTTAATTACATTCATGAATAACACAAATGAAGAGCATTGATTTGGGATTCCTTCGTAAACTCATGAATTTTTTTGGGTCCTCTCATTAATGAGTTCCATTGTTTAAGAGATATTCAATGTCTATGATCTTTATGGCTCCACTCATATGAACAAGACAATTGAATGTCATTGACTTGGGATCTCTTCATAAATTCTAATGTATTTGTTGGCGCCACTCATTAATGAGTTCAACTGTCTAAGAGAGGTTGAATATATTTATTAAATGCTCCTAATGACTGTACATTGACTACGGAGGTTCAATGAATGTAAATTTAAATTTAAAATATGAGGTGGCTTATATATACAAATATACAATAGATCTTTGAAAAATAATTGTGCTCCATCGAAATTTTCTTTCTTAAGAATAACCACTATAAGAGAGAAGGGGAAGCATGTGCATATCATTGATCAGCTTGCATGATGCGGAAACATCAACAAGATGATAATAGAGGTATCTGACAAAGAAGTGGAGTTCTATGTTCCAATTATATTATTTTCTGACACCACTCATCAATGAGTCAAAAATAGGCTCATTGTAAACTCAGCCTCACAATATGAGACATTTCTATATGGAGGACATATCTAAAGGAATAAGTGTGCTCAACAAAAACCGGCTCTCAATAAACATAACCATGTCAAGAGATGCGGTGAAAGATTAGTACATCACTGATGAATCCAAGAGAAATGTATCATTCAAGAAAAGGAAAGCAAATATCATGAAAAACAGTACGTGAACTTGGCTTCCTTTGTGGTGTTGAGGGTGGGGCAATCATTTTTAATGGTGATCCCTCTGATCCTCAACCTGAGGTTTGGTCGGACCATGAAGGGGTCCAACAACTGATTGAGTGGTGTCAAGTTAGGCCTGTGGCGCCTAGGACCTTGAACAAAGAAGATTAGCACAAAGAAAGAACTTTTGATGAGAAGACAAGAAAACCATGTAGAAAAACGTATGATCCAATGTTTGGTAGGGGCAAACCCTCATACATTGGCTTGATATGAAGATGGTTAGTTGAGCAGAGTTTGAAGAATACATGCCAACTAATAAATTGCAATGTCATGCTAATGATTATCCGGATTGATTTTGTTCAATGTGTAACATATGCCATAAAGTATTAGTTGTTAAATTATTATGATTTGTCAGCTTTTAGTTTCTAGTACTAATTTACAAATTTGTTTTAAGTTAATTCACTACAAAAAAAAAAGTGATTTGGTAGCGGTTAAAAATAGGTATTAGTAGCGGTTTTCAGAGATATTTGTAGAGGTTATATAACCGCTACAAATAAAAAAAAAAACTGAAATTTTGAAGGTAGGAAAAGAGAAATGAATTTTTTTTTCTATTTTGTAGGGGTTAAAAAACCGCTACTAATTTTGAATTTTTATGAAATTTGTAGCGGTTATATAACCGCTACTAATTTCATGAAAATTCAAAATTAGTGCCAAAAAATTAATTTTATTTTAAAAAAGGCGCGTTAATTAGTAGCGGTTGTTAAAAATTTTAAAAAATACGATCATTTGTTTCTGTTTTTTTAATATTAAATTAAATAGTTTATTTTTTATTAGTTTATCTAATTTAATTAGCTTATTATTCAATAGTTTAACTTATTTATAAATTAAAAGGAATAATTTAATTTAATTGGATTAGTATAAAAATTGTATTGATAATATTATTAAGGATACGTAAGTAATAAGGAACTATTATGTTGTTTACTACAATGTAATTGTGTATGAAAAATAGAAGAAAATGAGATAAAGTTGTAAAATATTTAGAAAAAAAATAGTGAGAATAAATTTTATACAAAGGAAAGAAGTATTGAAAAAAAAAATTAAAAAACTTGTTACCATATTTGATCGTATTGCTCAGCTCCTCAACTCATACAAAAGAAGTTGTAAATGAGAGAAAATGAAAGAAAGGTAAGGTGAAAAGAAATGGGGGAGTGTTTGAAATGAGTTGTGGTAAGGGTATTTATAGGAATTCACGTACCATTTGTAGTGGTTAATGTATTCATTTTGTAGCGGTTTTTATTTAGTAGAGGTTATTTTTATTTTTGTAGCGGTTTTTAATTAGTAGCAGTTATTTTTTATTTCTGTAGCGGTTATTAAACCGCTACAAATATTAATTTATTTTTTTTAAAATTTTTTTTCTAGATTTTTTAAAGACAAAAGTTTAATTTGAATTTGATCACTCATCATCGCCATTCCTACAGAAATTATGTAGAAAAATTATTGTTAGGGATGTATTATTAAATTTAAAAAAATTAATTTAAATGATGTGGACTTAAAAAAACTCACTGCAATAGAGGTAAATTGTCATTGCTTTCAGAGAAGTAGTTTTCAAAATTGGCTGGCTGAAATGGCTCACTCTCGTAGGCAATGTTATCGCCTTCACCCATGTCGTAAAGGTCTCGTGGCTTTAAATGAACGACCATGTGCCAATCCCTGTACCTTTCGTCCTCAACAAAATAAACTTGATGTGCCTCTGAAGCAAGAATATACGACTCATCATCTTGAGAAATACCAGTATGAATCGGCCGTGAGAAATTGATTGATGTGATCCCTAAGTCGTTAGTTGTCAGTCCCCAAGAAGTAGTGGTATTTGCCCACAAACACTTAAACAGCGTCATAGTGAAACGGCCTTGATAATTAAGTTCGACCACATCAAGAAGCTTTCCATAGTAAGGGATGCCTTCGAACTGCATGTTGGGGTCACTGCTGCTCGCATAACTCCTTGTCCCAAATGTGCCATAAACACCCGAATTTTGAGTTTGCAATCCTTGATCCTGGAAACCGTGAAAAACTTAAAACCATTGACATTGTATGCTGTAAACCTTTTTGCATGATCAAGAGGGCCAATTGCGAGAGCTCTGAAATCTGGTGAGTATGGTTTGTGGTCATTTAGTATTCTACGCACAAACCAACTCAGAAATTCTCTGTGGACCCTCTTATCAACTTCTGAGGATGTTTGTGTACGGATCCTGAGTTGACGCTTAACATGACTTCTGAATTCCCTGCAATTAATAATGGAAAGGCGATAGTGAAATGAAAGTGAAAAATATTACGAAAGATATAGAATAACATGTGAGTGTACAATTCTTACTGTATGAAAGGTTCAACTTGAGTGCAATTAATCAAGACATGTTTATATGCTTGCAACTTCTCAGTTGCCGTTAGTTTGAAGTTTTCAGTTGCTCCAACTGGTTTACCAACACGAGGGATAAATTCTCCTGATGTCGGAGCAGGTTCGGGACAATCGTCAACATGAGGTGGGCAGTTGAAAGCCGTCTCAAGATCATTAAAGTAACCTTGAACAAAAATACAGTACCTCATCCCCTATATAGCCTTTAGTTATAGAACCTTCTGGCCACGCCTTATTCCTTATGTAAGAGTTTAATTTCCCAAGGAACCTACAAAGTAAAGAAGAGAAAATTGATACTCAATACTGGAAAGGACGACTAGCAAACATTAAATACTGAGAATAAAGCACATATTTAAAATGAGTACCTCTCAATCGGATACATCTATCGATATTGTACTGGTCCAGCGAGCTTTGTTTCATGAACGAGGTGGACTATAAGGTGAACCATCACAGTAAAAAAGGACGAAGGAAAGATCATCTCCAAATGAGAAAGGGTAAGAATGATTTTGGACTGCAGCTGATAGAGCTCCTCAACGATCAAAACCTTAGAACACAACTTCCAAAAGAAAGAACAAAGTTCCACCAAAACAATGGAAACATCAGGAGGAAGTGCATTCTTTATAGCCAGAGGAAGTAACTGCTGCATAAGAATATGTGAGTCGCGACTCTTCAGGCCAGCAACCTTTTGAGCCTGCAAGTCAACACATCAAGAAATCTTGCTTGAATACCTATCAGGAACTTTTAATTTCTTCAACGTTGCGAGGATGGCTTCCTTGTTCTGTTTTGTGAGGGTAAACTTTGCTGGCTGAAATTTGTCATGCTCATTTGGCCAAGCGTCTTCACAAACTCCCATGTCGCGTAAATCTTTCCTTGCTTGAAGGTGATCTTTTGTCTTGCTGGGTTCGTTAAGCAACGTATATAGCACATTGTCGCAAACATTCTTTTCAATATGCATTACATCAAGACTGTGGCGAAGTAAATTATAAATCCAATATGGAAGAGTGAATAAAATATTTATCTTCTTCCATTGCTGCGGTGCCGAAGTCCTGCGCGTCTTTTGACGAGTTTGTGCTGAATCGTCGCTTTCTCAAAACTCAAAGTCAACATGCTCAAGCTGCTGTAAGATATCTGTATCAGACAAAGTCTGAGGTGGTCCTCTTTTTTCTGGTTTTCCATTGAAGCAATTCCGCTGCAATCTGAACTTATGCGTTCCATCGAGAAACCTCTGATGCCCCATAAAGCACCACTTTTGGCTATGGGGAAGGTGCACTGCGTCAGAGTCAAAATTGCAAGCTGGACACGCTGACCCAGTATGCACATTCCAACCAGATAATGTGCCAAGGCCAGGAAAGTCACTAATCGTCCACATCAAAGCTACACGCAAGTTGAACAAAGTCTCATCGTAAGCGTCGTACGTCTCCATGCCAACATTCCACAGGTCAAGCAATTCCGCAATAAGCGGTTGGAGATACATATTGATGTCATTGCCTGGCACCTTTTTGCTTGGAATGATAATAGACATAATGAAATAGTTTTGTTTCATACACATCCAAGGGGTAAGTTGTAGGGAACTAAGACTACCGGCCAAATACTGTAACTTGTGCTAAGATTCCCGAAAGGATTGAAACCGTCAGTCGCCAACGCAAGCCAAACATTTCTGGGGTCAGTCGCGAAATTTGGAAAGTCGTTGTCAAACGTTTGCCAAGCGACTGCATCCCAAGGATGTCTTAATTTACCGTCTTCATTCTTATCAATGGCATGCCACCTCATGTGCTCCGCAATTTTAGATGACATAAATAATCTCTGTAGGCGAGGTTTCAAAGGGAAATACTTAAGAATCTTTACAGGTTTCTTCTTTTGCTTTTTCCCCTTCCGAATTGTCTTGTACCTCGATGTGTGACATCTCTTACAAGTCTCCCTACAGGAATCGTCTCTCCAATACAACATATAATCGTTGGGGCATGCATCAATCTTTTGATAGTTCAACCCTAACCTATTGATAATCTTCTTGGCCTTGTAGAATGTTGTGGGAATCTCAGCGTTGGGGAATGCATCTTGTAATAATTCGAGCAACATTAATATTCCCTTTTCTGTGATTCCACACAAGCACTTGATATGATACAATTTGATCAAGAAAGATAATTTAGAATACTTTCGACAACCTTGATATAAAGGACGATCTGCTTCATCCATCAAGCTGAAAAAATCCCGAGCTGCTTAATTCCTCATAAACACCGGCTCAGAATTGTGCACTTCTTCGTTGAAGTTCTCGCCTTGAAATCCAAATGCATCACGCACATCATCATTCACAGGATCATCTTCATCTAGTTGAACGCCTACTTGAGAACTTCGAGGAAGAGCATCATCATATCTAATGCCGGCCTTCTTACCATGAACTGCCCATAACGTATGGTCCTTAGGGAAAGGCTTCAGAAGCAAATGTTCCTTAACAACATTTTGTGCATGGCACTTCTTGAACTTGCATCTCCGACACGGACCGACGATCTTGCCGTTACAGCTGGCGTGAGTGAATATGAAATCCAAGAAATTGTTTAATTCGTACAAATATTCTGGAGAATTGCACAACAATCTGATCCATGACTTATCCATAACTACTAGTGAGAGAGAAGAAAGTATAGAGAAGAAGATGAGTTAATAGAGAATGATGAATGCCTGGAACCTTATATTCTGAAATTCCAATGTTTAAAATTTTGTAGCGGTTAAAAAAACGCTACAGTACTACAAATTTGTAGCAGTTATATGTATAAAACTGCTACTAATGTTCAAGCTGTTGGAATTTTTCACAAAGTGGTGGGAAATTCAAAATTTAAAAGTTAAGTTTTTGTAGCGGTTATATGTATCAAACCGCTACTAATATTAAAGCCGTCGGAAATCAAATGGAAAAATTAGTTTTAAATCTGTAGCGGTTATACATAAATAACCGCTACAAATTTGCACAAAGGCGGCAAATTTCAAAATTTAAATGTTGAGTATTTATAGTGGTTTTTATTGTTAAACCACTACAAATATGGAACGTTATTTATAAATATAAAAAAAATAAATTTTATATATATATATATATATTTGTAACGGTTTCTACACAAAAACCGCTATAAATGTAACACAATTTTATTTGTAGCGTTTATTTATTGTAAAACCGCTACAAAGATATATATATATATATATATTTTAAGGTTTAGAAATATAAATAATATTGTTGCAATTGATTCACAAATTCAATAACGCGGTTTAAGAATATAAATATAATTATGGTAAACATAATAAGAATTTAAGTTCTGAAATACAAATTTATATATATTTATTTACAAATGTTTCAACAACAAATAAAAAAAAGATGTCCTAAACTAAGTAGCTGGGGGCTGATCATCTGGTGCTCCCTCAGGTGGGGCTCCATCAGGTGCGGCTGGATTGGGCCGCTGGGTAGAGTAAGCCGCACCATCATCATCAGCAAGAGGAGGAGGCTGCACGACGAACCGAGGGACTGGCGGAACCTGTGGATACTGCTCGTCCGGGAACAGGCGACTCCATCCGAGCTCGAGTATGCTGTTCGTGATATCACGTCACTGCATCTGCTAAGCGTAGATCAAATCAGTATGCTCCTGCATCTGTTGCTGCTGCTGAGCCATTGCAACCTGTGTCTGCTCCAAATCTGACAGCAGCTGCTCAACAGACCCATCCCTCGAATGTCTAACCCCTCTAGAGCTGCCAGCCTCAGAGGCAGCACTCCTACCGTAGACCATGCTAGGTCTGGCGGCTATCCCCATCCCCCGAACGCGTCCAGGGTGCCCAACCTGAGCCAGACCCGCCTTCAAAGGAGCCGTCGGGTCCACTGACCCCTGTGACTCCTCGGCCTGGGTCTCTCGCAGCTCAGCCTGTGACTGCTGCATCCTCTCCTGCCATTTTATGAAACAATTACTAATTAACATTTTTCATTATTATGTTGGTTTTATAAAAATTATAATAATGAAATTACTTATAATGGCCGCCTTTGCCTGCTGAAAGTTAAGAGTCCCGTCACGATTTCTGTGTGTGATTGCGTATAACTCCCCATAGTCTGTCTGACGGTTCTCCTGCTGTGCCTTCCTCTCCTAAAACAATTATATAATTCAATTATTATTATAAAATAACCAGCTAAAACTCAGTGATATTTTGAAAAGTTACCAGCTCGCTGTAGGTGACAGCAAAGGTCTTCGATCTTGCTGTGTGGTGGATCGTCTGCTGCCCACGGATCTTGGTGTTTCTCTGAGAAAGTGCCTGGAAAAAAACAATATTAAATGTATTAAAACAATATAAAATATTTAAAATTAATTACATTTAAATTATAATTTAATTATTAACAATTACAAAATTATATATAAATAATCTAATAAATACATTACCTGCCCCTCAGCGCTCCTCCTGAACTGGACGAAACTCGCCCAGTCGTTCGGCCTCACGCCGTCCGGGACGCTCTCGATCAGTTGCTTCAGAGGCATCATCCCATCCTTATCCACCCTGTGGAAGAGACGGTTCCTCTTGTTCCTTCAGCCGTCACCATCTTCACGAGGGTGTACCTTTTCCGGTTGGCACGGACGGCAAAGCACAACTGCAAAAAAATTATTTAAATATCAATAATTACAAAAGTCCTATTAAAAAATATTAATTAAATATAATTAATTACAAAAAATATTAATTAAATATTATTAATTACCTGAACCACATCCTCCCAAGCCTGGTCCTTTGGCCCCTTTAGAATGTGCCTCCACATTCCTGAAGTACAGGGAGAACCACATCTAATTCGCGACCAGGTCGTTCAGGAAGCAGTTGAATAGGTGACCCCCATTGTCGATGGGCTGGTCCGTGCCCTCATTCCACGACACTATAACTCATAGTGTTCGGTCCATGCTGTTCAGGCCAGCCACGTCCAGCCTCCTCGTCGACACGTTCCCCTGCTCATCTGGACAATTTACCTCACGTTAGATAAATTGTAATTCAAATTTAACATTTTGAATTTAAATAAATAATTTATTAAATAAAAAAATTATTTATCTTGGACCTGCACCTCAAACCTAGTGGACCGCGAAGACGACCCTCGTGGGTTGTTTTGCTCCTGATCCTCCTCCTCATCGAGGAACTACTCCATCTCCTTGAGCCCAATCGGGATCTCGAAGTCCTCCTCGTCGTAGTCCTCAACGCTGATATCTGCCCCCCAAACTCAGGTACCTTTGATATGGTCATCTCCTGTGGGATTGTCTGTGGTGCCTGTGGTAGGGCCGACTCCTGTAGGGGGATGAGCTGAACGCGGTTGCCCTCCCTCCGCGTTGCCCCCTGCTCTATTACTGCCACCCTACAAAATCGGTCTAGGGACCTCAGGTGCCTTCCCCCTATCCTCTCTTAAAGCCATATCAACTGTAAAAATTCAAAAAAAAAAAAATATTTTAGTCACATTATTATGCAAAAATATAATAAAAATAAAAATACAAATAAAATACATCTTATCTCCTTACCTCAAGTAGAAATACCAAGAAATACTGCAGCAAAAACTCTTTCACAGACGTCTGAATGCTCAAATCTAAAAGAAAACATTCAGAGAAACTTCAGGAAACAAAATGAGCAAACGGAGAAATGAAGGAGGAAGGTGTGTTTAAATAGGCCGAACCTTTGTAGCCGTTATTTCAATAACCGCTACATAAACCGCTACAAATCACTTAGGGCGGCTAAACTTTGTAGCGATTCTAAGATAACCGCTACAAAGTACAAAAACCTTTGAAGTTCTGTAGCGGTTAAAGTATAGAACCGCTACAAATTTGGGGACCTTTGAAATTCTGTAGCGGTTAAAACCTAATAACCGCTACAAATACGTGACGTTTGGAATTTTGTAGTGGTTTTATTGGTCAAACCGCTACAAATAACCACTACACTGTTGGCACGTCTTGGTCGCGCCATGTGGTGCGAAAACTGTAGCGGTTATTATTTATTAACCGCTACAATTAAATCGCTACAATTTTTGATGGGAAATTCGCGCCATATATATTTGTAGCGGTTTTTTCTAGGTAACCACTACAAAAAAACACAACCAATCTATCGCGTCACTTGGCGCGTAGCTTGCCACTACAAATTTGTAGCGGTTTAGGTTAAAGCCGTTACAAATGTTACTATTTGTAGTGGGTAATTATAACCGCTACAATGTCACTGCTACAAAATACCTTTTTTTTTTGTAGTGATTCCATGAAAACTCTAAGATGAATCCGATCAATATATACCATTGCCATTTGCCAATAAGAATATGACTCACTATCCATTATACTATAGTAGTAGTGAAAGATATGCATATCGTGATACTTATATTTTATCTATAATCATCATTATGAGTTCCATAATTAGTTAGTTAATATCTTAATTAGTGGAAAAAATAATTTGCAGACAAATTTGTAACTAGACGTCTTGGGGGTCAGGTTTAGTTAACAAGACAATAACAAAAGAAAATTATACACAAATAAATAAAACTAACTAGGGATCTTTCATAAATTATAATGTAGGCTCCGGCACCACTAATTCTTGAGTTCAACATTTTTTTCAAAGAGTTGTTGAATGTTTTTATTATTAAATGCTCTTAATAAATACCCATAAATGAATTAGCATCGACTATGATCCCTTCATAAATTTTAAAGTATTTTCTGGCACCACTTATATATGAGTTCAATCCTCCCAAAAATGCTCAATGTTTTTATTAAATGCTCTTGCTAAATGCACATAAACGAATACTCTCTCCATACCAAAATATAAGCTTCAAATTTGTAAATGGGTGTGTTCCAAAATATAAACTTTATTTTAGGTTTGTCAAAATATTTATTGCGCTTCTTCCAACTTTTCTCATTGATTGTATTTGTTACATATATTGTTTTTCTCACTTATCCTCTTTACAAATAAGGGCATAGCTGGGAAAAACATATTTATGGCTCTTAACTAGTTTTAATTGTTTCCTTCATAAATAGAAATCCATTACTTAAAACTTACAATTAGAGACGGAGGGAGTAACACTAATTAACTAGGGGTCCCTTCATAAATTCTAATGCATTTTTTACACCACTTATTAATGAGTTCAATTCTCTAAGAAAGGTTCGATGAATGTAATTTTAGATTAAGAATGCGAATGGTTCTATATAAAGAATGGATCTTAAAATAACTGCTCCACAAAAACAAGTTTCCTTAAACATAATCATGATAAAAGGGAAGTGGAAACATATAGCACTACTCTATGTTTAAATATAAGTTACTTGTATCCTATTCTCATAAATGCATTAAATTGACAAAATATTTTACATTAGTCCTTATTGAATTTTTTGTCTCTATCTACTTTATTAATGATTTTCACATCTCTCTCCTCTTCCTCTCTTTTCAATAGAAATTAAATAGAGGTAAAATTGAGAAAAAAGTTATTACTTACCCTACAAGAGTTACTTATTGAATCAAACTTTTTCTTTAAAAGTGACTTATATTTAGGCACAAAGTGGTATATGTCACAAATGACTTTAAAGACAGAGTGGTCATTAATATATTCAGCATATCATTATTTTTTGAAAAAACAATAGGTTCACAATTGTCATAAGTGGAAAATCAAATTCATTAAACTCTCCTAATAAATACACAAATGAAGTGACTAGGATTCCTTCATAAACTCTAATATATTTTCTGACACCAGTCATCAATGAGTCCAACTAACTAAGAAAGGTTCAATGTATGGAATTTAATTTTAGGTTCAGAATGTAAGATAGTTTTATATAATGGACAGATGTTAGAGGAATAATATGGGCTCCGCAGAAACCGATTTAATTTCCTTAAGCAAAAGCATGACAATAGAGAGTTGCCAGCATATGATCCTTTGTATGACAGGGAAAACAATGCCCACCCTTGAAGATTGGTTTGATACGAGAATGTTAGTTGAGCAGAGTTTGAATAACATTAACAGATAGTGCAAGAATCTGGCAAAGAAGTGGAATTCTCTGTTCAATCTTCCTCAATGTCAGAGGAATTGCGAGTTTCCATAGGGAATGAGATGTTGACAGACCAATTTCAGCAATTTAGCATGGATGTTCCAGCATTTCATTAGTTTTTTATGAAAGGTAAGTTCATAATTATCATGGATGAAAACAAATCAAATTCAGTGAATGCTCCTAATAGATACATATAAATGAATAACACTGAGTAGGGATCTTTAAAAAATTCTAATGTATTTTCTGATATCACTCATTAATGTGTTCAACTATTCAAGAGAGGTTCCATGTACTCCGTCCGGTCCACAATATAGGGCACTTCTAGAAAGAAGGTATGGTCTAAAATATAAGTCACCTTTAGATTAATTAATGGTCTTTTTCATGTTTTTCCCTGTGTTTAATACTTACTTTCCAACTCTGTCCATTTATTATATCCCCCTCCCTCTCTAAAAAAAAAACATTTCCAATGCAATTAAACACATTTTTCAAGAAGGGTAAAAGAGGAAAAAGTTTACATTTTAGGACATATTAAATGACTTAACTATCATTTCTTATTTCCTCTAATATAGTTGAAGTGTCTTATATTATAAACTAGAGGGAGTATGTATTTTCAGCAGAGCACTATTATTCCTCAAACATTTGTCCTTTATGTAAAGCTATCTCACATTTTGAACATGAAAAAACATACCTTGAACATCTCTTGGATGGTTGGACTTACTAATGAGTGGTGTCAAAAAATACATTAGAATTTATAAAAGATCCCTAGTCAATATTATTCATTTATATGTATCTATTATGAGCATTTAATGAATTTGGTTTTTCATTCATGACAATTATGAACTTAATTTTCAAAAAAAAAAAAAAAGAGATCTTTTCAGATGATTTCTTGAAGAGATTTTCTCTGGTAAGAATTTATATATGGCCTGTTCTGTTCTTAGCTTTGTTTACTACAGTTCTGTTTTCAAAGCTATCAATTGCAGCGAGTTGTTTAGGGCTACTATTGAAGAGATTTTCTTCATACGATGTCTTGGATGGTTTTGGATTAATCACCAAGACAATAACAAAAGACAAGTTATTCTCCTTAACTGAAAGTGAAAAAAAAACAAAAAAAAAGGACACCAAGAACAACTCAAAAGAGCCTTACAATGTCTTGAGAGATCCTAAGAAGAAACCCTTAAAATAAATCATTGGTTGAAATCATAACCCAAAAGGCAGTGTGCTATTTTTTGCACATTGTGGTGGCTTTGATTAGAATGGAATGTAAGGAACTTTATGCATCTTCCTTTGCTTGACCTGTTTAATGTGTTGCATATGCGATATGGTATGTTTGTCAGTGATCTATTCCGATGGTTTCCTGCCTTTCGTTTTTCTACTTTGGTGAATTTGTTTGAACTGTATCTTGTTTGTGTGGAAATTGTAAGATGCAGAAAACCAATTATATGCCCTCATCAGTAAGAACTCGAGACACTATCCCTATTACTTGAAAGTGAAACCCACAAGTATTCCACAAAAGTAACTGTTTCCAATAGAAGATTTGAGAAATCTTCATATACAAATCTGATATTTCATTCTGATCAGACACCACAATCCTACAAAGCCAGTTCACAGCCAAAATGGACTTTATGCTCCTTTTGCTTTCTAAAATCCATAAAATTACTGAATACAGTTATGATTTTCCATAATATAAGAATGGAAGAAGAAAGGTTGAAAAATGTAGTCAAATAATGCCAAGTACCATCTATGAATTGATTTTTTTCACAAAAATATTATCTTAATCAAAGGATTTGACATAAACAGAAAGTTAATATATAGGCAATTGGATATCCTGATTCTTGCTGTATGTTGGAAATTGTCAGTGAGGTTGATCCATACTTCACTTGCCTGTCTTGAGGTAGTTTCTTCCCAAACACTTGTTTACATTACTACCTCTAGTCCCAGTTGACATTTTTAAAAAGATTAAGGAAACTAAATAAATTATTTTAAAATATCTATATCTATAATGTTTTCACCAAACTCATTAGTCTGACTTATAAACTAATAAATAATCCAATAATACACAACATAACTATGATTAAGTAATATATTTAGCTTCTTTAATTAATCTCTTCAAAAAAAATAAATTGGGTCTTATATTAGGACCGGAGGGAGTAGTTTGAAGGAATCTGCATAATCATTGGATAAGATAATGTTATGAAAAGTGATTATTTCATTGAATTGTTGTTATGAAGTATTTTTAATTTGTCATTTCTAAAAGATGTGTAGATTTTTTCTATAATAACCTGCCAACAAAGTATATAATTTCCAATGTTGATGCTCATGCTCTTAATATTGAAGTGATAGACAGAAGTAATATGAATGATATTTAGAATCTATCTCTAAAATATGGCTCTAGATGTTTGTGTTATTTGTCAAAGTCTAGAAATAAACAATCATCATTTGCACTGTGAAGTTCCAATAGAGATATGAATTAGAAGTTCTGGCATGTTTTATGAGCATTGGCTTTGTCCAGCTGGATTGAAATTTTTACTGCATTTTCGTGTACAGGTTTTAAGAGCAATAAATAAAATGCTTAGATACTGTAATTTCCCAAATTTTTTTCTGCCTATTCATATTGAAGTTCTACTCATTGACATTAATCAAACGCAATATTTTCAAACATACATAAAATGGGAAATGGGAAATAGACTCAGGCCAATCTTCTCCCATAAAATAAAGTTGAAAAATTGAACTGATACTAATCCTGAACTGGAGACTTTTCAGAACAAAACTTTTAAGAAATAGTTGAACTGAAAACAGCTACAACTAACAGACACTCCTACTGCACCACATCTCTACATGGATTGGGATTTCACATATGATAATAAACCTGGTATTATGTTCTGTTGTATCATTTGTATGTAGGTTAGGGTCAGGTTTAGGGGCTGTTATTGAAGATATTTTCTCTGGTATATGGCCAGTTCTGTTCTTAGCTGTAAGAATATTGGGCATACCTGGAGTGTGACCAATTATCTCTAATTCCCATGCAAATTGAATCACAGTTATGGAAACGATTATGATGCACAGCAAATACACCAGAAGAAGAAGAGAGAGTTATAGTAGAGAGAAGAGGATTCAATGTTTCTGAATATTTTAGTTCAAGTGATTCACAACTGAATCCACACGCCTCCAGATCCACCGCTGCTTCACCGTAGCTCCTCGCCTTCTCTAACGTTCTCTCGGCCTCCACTGCAGACACCCACTCCACCGCCCTTACTCACTCTTCTAATCTGTCTCTATCTCGATCTTGCTTCGTCACCGCCCTTTTGCTTGGTGAGAATAATGAACAAGACCGAGCATCGTCCTTTGTAGCCTTCTCTATTTTTTTTAAACTCTTGATCTGATTTAGCAGCTGGAACAGTGCCTTCCTCCCTAGCTTCACTCTCTCGCAATACCAGCATCAATTTGGGTTCTAAGCTTGTGATTTCCCCCCGGTTCTCTCTTCTACAATTCAGTCTGTCTCTTTGTCATTTGCAGTTTATCTTCCCATTGCTGTCTCTGAGGTAAATTTGGTCCTTTTCTCCATTTCTGTCTTGAGTTTTGGTTGGATTGCATTGGATATTTTGTTTAGGTGGCTTTAAGAAAGTTCTGTGAGTGAGATTAATTGGTGAAGCATGCTGACATTACGCTTGAACTGATGAATTTTGATGTGAGGTTTCTTATGTTTTGTCAGGCTTGTTTGGGTAGTTTAGATGAGGTTTTGAGATGGTGATTAATTGGTGAAGAATTCTAACATTTGGATTGAATTGAATTGATGAATTTTGTTATGAGGGTTGCTATGTCTGCATTGCTTGGATAGTTTCTGAAATTCATGTATACAAGTTCTTAACTTTCTGAATTGCTTGTATGTGCTTGGTGTTCCAGAGATTTGAATAATATCATTAATTTAAAGAAAACTTGAGGTTGCTATAAGCCTAGAAACTAAATCCCTGTGAAAATCCTGTTTAATCCTAATTCCAAGCTGTCTGAATTCAGATTTGACCAAAAGTGTTCATGCTTGACAGTGCTATCTTGATTATCTTCTTACGTCAAGTGGTGCTGGAAATTCACTCTAGAGATCTTACAAGGATTGTTGAGAATTAGGCTTGAACTTAGAATGTGATTTGAGGATTAGTGGCTAGCAATTAGATCATGAAGTTGATGATTCATTCTGATATGTTTTTCCATATTTCTTTAAGCATGATTGGTTAACTAAGCATTGCTTATGCTGCCAAATAATGATGTTCTGACAATCTTTGACTCATTGGTTTTAATCTACACATGTGCACTGAATTTTTGACTAAAAAAAACACAAACCCCATTTTCATGCTGCTATGCATGGAGTGACTTCTCTTGTTTTTGGTACCACATGTTGCCCAATTAAATAAGGTTTCAGAACACATTTTGCAATGCCTAATGTAAAACAATTTGGATAATTTTGGCAGTATATGAACTAGTGCTTGGTTAATGAGTTGTGCTCAAAACATTTCATTGTGGAAAACCCAAATTCTGTCCACTGAGTCAAAAGAGGAGCATTGCATTTGTTGAAACTATTTTTGCCTTGGATCATTTGATTTTGGCTGAGAAAAGTTTTGGGTCATTGAAATAAAGTTCTAATTTGATATTTGCGTTTCTAATAATGAGTTTCAATATAGATATATATATATATACACACAAGTTTGTTTCCCTTTAAACTTTTGCTTTTCTCTTGCCCTTGACTTGATCTCTTCTTGAACTACTTTGGTTTCTCATGTTTGGAAAAGTTCAGATAAATGTTTGGATTGATCAGCTGCATCTTCACTCTTTGAAATCCTCATTTTGTGAAATTAAAAGGTCATCTAAGGCAGTGAGGATAGGATTAAGTTTGAAATTCTTGTTGAAAACTTTGGAATTACATTGGAATTCAAAGTTTGGGGGTATTCTTTCTTCCTTTTAGGATAGTTTTAGTCATGTTTGTTTCTTTGTATTTGCTTTCATTTTTGTTGAGTTTTTGGTGTGTTTTGTGCTCTTTATAGGACTGTTATAACAACGCTAACTGCTGCTTCTATCTTTTGCTTGAGCACTAGTTAGCCCCATGATTGATCTGTTAATAACTTGTGCTTAATGTGCATATTCTTGGTGCTTGTTTTGGATTAGTAAATTTTGAAATTTGGCATTTAAATGTGAATGCTACTACAGGACACTTAATAGCTGATGCTTGATGCTGGCTATTGATGGCCAATGCTCCTTGACACTCTTATTAACATGTGAATATTATTTTCCTAGCTATTGATAGCTAGCTTGAGTGGTTCATATAATTGTTTCTGTCTTCTGACTTGCCTGCTGTGATTGTTAATTTCCTAGTTACTGATGGCTAGTGATGACCTCATTTCCTATCTTGGTTAGGCTATTGAGGGGGCCTAATTTTTGTTAAACATTGAATAGGTGTAAATGCTGTGAATATTGTACTTTACACAAGTGCTGGCTATTTTCTCTCCCATCCTTTTAGTTGACAATGAGGACATTGTCAATTTTAAGTTTGGGGGTGAGAGTGGTTCGATTTTGAAAGTGCTTGAAATTTTGACTTCAATTTAAAAAAAAAAAATTTGAAAGAAAATGAACATTAGTGCACAAAAAAAAAATTTTTGAATAGGTTTTTCAAGAAAATTTTTGGAATGTTTGAGATTTCTCATACTTAAGTTTTTGCTTGTAAAACAAATTTTGTTGAAAATGAGCTGTTAGTTTTAGTTATATGTCAAATATTGTTTGAATGATCCTATGATATAAATTACTGCTCTATATGTTATATTGGATAGGAAATTTTTATTAATGTGCATGGATGAGTGCGTTGTAGTGATAAAACATGTTGTTCAAAAGTTTTCAAGTAATTCATGTACTATTGGAGTTAAATTTATTATGGATGTGCTAGTTGAAGAACTTTGTGGCAAATTAGATTATATGCCTTTGTTTCAAGTTTTTGATTTTAGAATGCCCTTTGGAATTCTTCAAAACTTTTGACTTATTTCATAAGATTTGAAAAAATGATTAAGGCAATTCATAAAATGCGGTTGAGCCTTTCAGACTTACCTAATTGATGTGATTTCCCTGTGAACCCTTATTTTGAGCCTATTTGAAAAACCAATCAAAGATTCTTATTGAAAAACCTAACACCTACCTACCCTAGCCAATGTGTAAAACCATGATTCCCTTATTTTAATATAGATGATAAGTGATTGGGTTGTAGAAAGTGGCGATGTTATGCAAAGTTACATAAGATTTTGGGAAGGGGGTGTAAAAAGTAAAAAAAAAGGGGGTTCAAAATGTATAAAAATAAAGCCAAAAAGAATATTTAAAAAAATGTGTATATAAAAAACAAGAAATACTCACAAAGAAGGCTTGATATGAAAATTTCAATTTGGTCCAAGTTTGGGGGAGTATGTTCCATGGAAAAAGGAAGAAAACCCTTGAATAATTATCATCTATCTTAAGGTATTTGATTGATTATCCTTTACCTTTTCTTTTGAAAACCTTCACCCCTGGCCCCATTACAAGCTAAGAAAAGTCACTTTGATTTTTAAGTCAAGCGGACTGAATTAGAAGAAAAGAAGAAGGAATTAGGGGATACTAAAATTATTTGTTTGAACATGGGTATATGATTTGAAATGTTACTTTTAACTTTAACTAGTACAAAAGGAATAAATGTTGACTCTATTCATACACTCACCCTTAATAACTGTTGAAAAGCATGTTTCAAATCTATGAACTTTTATCCTTGCATATTGTATTTATTTCTTGTTTAAAATAATTAGTTGACCAGATGATGAGGACAATTCATTCATACATAAATGATGAGTAATTGATTCATTTAGTGAGGATAAACTTCTTTGCTTGAGAACAAGCAAAAGTTTAAGTTTGGGAGTGTGTTAACTTGTAGGAATCGATAACATTCTAGCACATTTTCTTCTCTTTTTACTTACTTTTGGGTACAAAATTGTGCATATAAAGAAAGTATAGAAGAAAATATGATAGAACAAAAGAAAAATTCAAATCATATAAGTAGGATTATCAATTAAAGTTAAAGAGCTCATGAAGTCTTCCTTGTAGGTGGAAGAAGAAAAGTCATAAAAGCTCACAAAGATTGAAGAAAGCTCATAGGCAAAGAAGCTACTGTGTGATATGCTTCAGCCAATGTCATATGTGCTGAAGCAGACATGGTCAGAACTTACTATGTAATATGCTTTAGCACTTGACCATTGGCTGAAGCCAACGAGGAGCAGAGCTTACTGTGTCAATACTTCAGCATTTGACCCTTGGCTGAAGCCAATGAAGAGTAGAACTTGCTGTGTCATATGCTTACGACAGACTATGTAACCATGCATTTTACTTGTTGAAATGCATGTGGAGGGTTTTTAAGGAAGGAATAGGCTGAAATTAGGTCATTCTGCAAGTTTTTAAGTGATCTTAGGAGCTTTGGTTGCTAGGGTTTTGGCTTCTTGAATAATATTGATCTTAGGTTGAATTCTAGAAGAGATTTGGGGCTCCAATCCTTGGTTTTTCTCATTCTTCTTCCCTTTCTTATGTTAAGTTTTTGATATGGCTGTAATTATTCTACATAGTTGTAGCTCTTTCATGACTATGAATAGCTAGAACTCTCAATTAGGATTACTTTTACCCATTGTATGGATTGAAATTACTAGATTATCTTACTTTTGTTGGTTAATGAGTATATATGTTGAGTTTTCTTTGAGCTTAATGCTATCTTATGCTTGATCACCAGATGATTAGAGTTGTTCAATAGGAAGATGCTTGTGAGAGCTATTTTGATTGTAGAACTTAAGCAAAATCATGCTAGACTTGAAGTTTATGGATTAAATAGATGGTTTGTTGTTAGAATAGAGATATATCTAACAACCGAGCATAGTCAATTGAAGGATTGCTTTGCAAAGATGGTTTTCATTAAGGGTTAAGGTGCAAAAATACACATGTGATTTTTCTCAAAGTGCACCCAACACCAAATGCTTTTTTTAGGTGCAAAAGTGACTATGTGGTTATAAAATAGGTGAAAACTACCCTTTGACCATTAGTTTGACTGTTTGACCATTAGTTTGACTTTTTTATCTTGAAAGTGATGACGTGTACGATGACATGGACGCTAGAGTGACATTCTGGAAAAAAAACTTGCTGACTGGGCAATGAAAATCAAATTTTCATAATAAATCATATAATTTAATAAAAAATAGTAATATAATATATGTATTATAATTATTTTAATTTAATAATATTGGGAATCTAGGGTTGGGAAAAATTGAGCAATCGGTATATTTTTTAGGGCAGCAGTTCTGCTGAGTGAATTAAGCATTTTGCATTCAGATTTGAATCTACTTCAGCAAAAGTGGTACTGAAATAGTGAAATGTGGGCAATATTAATTGCAAAGCTTCACTAGTTAGCAAGTTTTTTTCCAGAACGTCACTCCAGTGTTCATGTCATCGTATACGTCATCACTTTCTGGATAAAAAAGTCAAACTAACGGTCAAATAGTCAAACTAATGGTCAAAGGGTAGTTTTGCACATATTTTCAAACCACATAGTCACTTTTGCACCTAAAAAAAGCATTTGGTATTGGGTGCACTTTGAGGAAAATCACATGTGTATTTTTGCACCTTAACCCTTTCATTAATTAGAAACAAGAGATTGAATATTCTTAATGAAGATTAAAAATCAATCTTGACTTGAGAGAGCTTGGTTGATGATTTTAGAATATTTGACTAACATATACACTCATTTAATCAACATAAGTGGATATTTGCATGGTTTCATGAAATATAGTGGGGAAGAAGTAATCCTAAGTTTATACCTCTTGAAGTTAAACCCAATTTCTCAATTTCCACTATATTGCTTTGATATTTTTATCAAAAGTCTTTAATTAACTTGATCAAATTCAAATGATTCCATTCAACCTAATTAAGAATATGGTTATATTAGTTAACTCACTTTCATTATAGTCATTGTGGATTGACACTCGTTTTCTCACTAATTTATTACTTGCGACCCGTATGCTTGCGGAAGCTAAATGGCGAACAATAGGTATTCTCCTATTGGAGATAATCTTATTCGAGACACTGTCGGGTACTAAATGTGGGCATCTCTACCAGTGAGGATTCAAATCTTAGTTTGCTATATTGTGAAAAACTAGCCCCTTTCGCTAGACCCAACCTCCGTTGGTTCCAACATTAGCTTTATTTACCATATTTCTGTTTTTCCAAGCTATTTGTTGTAGTGGGCTATTTCGAAGTCTATTTGGTACAATAGGCCTGCTTTTTTCTTGAAGAGGGGTCCTTATGATATGTTTGGTACGCACAAAAGTCCTTTCTAAAATGGAAAAACAAAAGGAAAAGTTAGACTTGTGTGATTAGTAAGTTAAAAATTGGTGGTACACTTCCTAAACATGAATAAAGGAGTTGATCTTGGTCCTAAATATAAGGCAAAATTTTCATATTTATCAATATTTTCTTAATTATGCTCCTCAACAAAAATTAAGGAGAAGGGGGGAGGAGGAAATTAAGGAAGATGATTGGGTGTTTTAGAAAAGATATGTCCTATTAATTAACTTAACTAACTTTCTTAATCTAATTAAGTTATATAAATATGTCTTATATTAAGAACCAAAGGGAGTAGATTTTTTGGAAAGCCTTGTTCTCATACTTATTCCTATTCCCATTCTCATTCTCACTTCCATTTTATTCCAAATGTATGATTTGAGTTACCGTATTGACAAAAGTGGATTGTCTCCCTATGTTCAATTTCTCTCATTTCTCACTCCTCTCTCAAACTCTATCTCTATGTTCTCTCTATCCTATCTCTTCTCATACATTAGGGCAGAACAACGTTTCAATGTGTTCTTCTTAGTGTTGCATGTCACAATATGGTGTCAAGTAGTCTTTTAAGACTTTGCCTTAAGGTCACTTTTAAAATTGCCATAGTCCTTTAGAAATCATTGAAGAGAACACTTAATAAGGTTATTGAGCGAGATCTCTTAGTTAACAATTTATCCTGAGATCTAGTTTTTGATCGAGCTCAATGACATTGTTTGATCCATATAATGAACCCCATCTAATGGGATAAGACTTGGTTTTTGTTGTTGTTGTTGTTGTCATTGTCATCGTCATCTACGTGCTCAGAATTACTACAAGGCCAAACCATGTAGAAATGCTTAATCACAATATTACTATAAAAATTTAGCATTCAGTTCATAGATTTGGAAACACAGTGATCCTTATTTTATGTCTTGGTCTCTCAGAAATTGAAGTGGTTGAATATTTTAGCCATATTCTACATATGCTAGTGCACATAATGCATGGAGTTCCCGTTGTATTGACTTTTTTTTTTGTATGTTTGATTTTGAAATCTGAATTAACTAATTGCTTTCTCCGATCTTTAATATAAGATACAGAAGAATAATATCTTATTATTATTAGAATAATAGCTTATTATTATTTATTGTTAGTATCTTTAAGTAGTTAGGATTAGAATTTCAAATCTTGATCATGATATATTTGGGATATTTTAAGTTAGAGATATGATGCGATCTCGTCATCTATGTAATATCCCAAAAAAGTGATTAAGGATTAATGACTTCAAAAGTGGATGTGATTATCAATAAATAAATACTTTTGGAGAATATGATGTGAATTGTGATTCGAATGTGTTATGAGTAGTGCTTGAATCCTGTATTTAAGTTCAATTATGAATTAACTTCTAAATTGAATTGGAATAGAGGGAGGGTGCATATGATAGTGAAATGGAAAGTTGGGCAATTTGGTGGTTGTGTTGCATTGTGGTTCAAAACTGAATATGTGTGGATATGATGAGAATTTGGCTGTTTTAGTGATTCCAATGACTTCCTTGTGAAAATTTGTGTGAGGAGAGTGTTTGTCGTGAAATTGGAAATGTAATACCTCAAATTTTGATTAAGGTCTAATGATGATTATTGAGAGTGATTTGTGAAATTAAATGTGGAAAATTATGTATTTTGTGGCAATTTTAATTAATGTCCCATAATTAGTGAGAAATTGGAAGAATGGAATTATTGGCCATAAGTTAGTGATTAAGGAAAAAATTAATTACTAGCTAAGAGAAAAATGAGAAATGTGATTAAATGGCTAATGGAGGGATTAAGTGATTGATTGGGTGTTTGCTTTATGGGAGCCAATGAAGAATTGACACTTGGCGAGCTCACATGTAGAGAGAGAAAAGGGAAAAGTCAAATTGAGTTTTTGATTATTTCTCTCTCCTCTTTCTCCCTCATTTTCGGCTGATGTGCGAGGCTAAAGGGAGTATTATCATTTGCATCATCCTCTTCACTCTTGCTCTCTTTCTTGCGCCATTATTGAAGGAGAAATGAGGAAAAAGAGCTTGTCATTAAGGTAAACAAACGACCTCTATTGCTCAAATTCACTTTATTAATGTTGATCCTTAGAGTGAGAGTTTCATTTTGATGTTTATAGTGTGCCTATTAGTGTTGATTTGTGCCCACATGAAATTTTGGAGGTTGGTGAATCAAGAAATCTCTTTAGCAAAGTGAAAGAGGTAAGTGAGACTAATCTATCTATCTAAGTTTTATGCCAAATGGTTTAGTTTGAAATTTCTAGAAATTTTGGCCTTTAATCTGAAAATGAGGACCATTGGGCTTTTGGCATGTTTTTGGCATAGTAATGGTATGTTGGGAATGTATATGGATAGATAGGATTGATTGAGAATTAAATGATTGAGTTCAGTGATTTTGGAAAATTGGTGATTTATGTTGCCCAAAATCAAAACATGATAATGGAGTAGAATTTGGATAATTCTGATGATTCCATTGAATTCCTTGGATGTTTTTGTGTAGGAGTAGCTTTGGTGGAAGTTTTGGATCCATTGGGATCAATTGGGCAAGTGTTAGAAAATGTGGTCAGTTTTGCTACGCTTTTTGGGTTCTGATAAAATCACTCGAGTGAAAGTGAGTTCACTCGAGTGAGGGATGAACATCACTCGAGTGAGGGTGAGTTCACTCGAGTGCGTTAGTATGTTTTTCCTTTCTGCTTTTAGTTTCTGTTGTACTTTCGTAGATAAAGGCAAGAGTGTACCTTAACACTTACGAGTGTTAAGCCATCACTCAAGTGCTTTGTGTTCCACTCGAGTGCTCCTGATCCTTGAGAACTTTTGTGCTTTCGGGTCTTCACTTTCTGAGCTTCACTTTCTAGTGCTCGAGTGAGCATTTGGCTATCACTCGAGTGTTGCTTTCTGTGCTCGAGTGTTCTTGTCTCTGAAAGTTTATTGTGCTCTCCAGTATTCACTCGCTTTTGTTCACTCTCTAGTACCTAAGTGTAGACCGTACCATCACTCGAGTAAGGTCTCCTTCACTCGAGTATCCATACAATATCACTCGAGTGTCTCAGTGAAAAATATCAGTGAAAGAGAGTAAGCACAATGTTGATGTTTTCATTCATGAGCATCAAGAAAAATTAGCGAAGAAGAATGTTGCATGTAAAGTAGCGATAAGAAATTGGAGGAATGGGATTAGGTCGAATATTGAGTCTAAGTTGATGGAAGAAATCAAGGGCGCCAAAAATATGGAATATAAATATTATGGTGATGATATGATTTCAGTTGCAATAGTGTGTGACAACCAAGTCATCCATCTGAGTGTTAACCTCATAGGGCACACATGCACTTGCCTGGCATGGCAGATGAGCGGAATCCCTTGTCTACATCATGTGCAATAATCAAGTTAGTTCATCATAATGTGTACTCGTACGTCGATGAATGCTACAAACTTTATACCTAAGAAAAAGTATATGCAACGCCCATGAGGCCTATAGCAACATATGATTGCCCACATGCTGAAGCCCTTACAGTGACACAGATGATGACACAAATTTATTGCGACAACCAATTACTAGAAGTCTCCCGGGAAGGCCAAAATGAAAAAGGATTGAATCTCAATTTCAAGACAAAAGGGTTTATCATTGTGGCAGGTGCAATGAAGCTGGTGACATTTTAAAGACCTGCAAGAATCCTAATCCAAGCTGATCAATCATGGTCATTTGGGTTCTTTTGATTTTGGAAAGTGCATGTTATAGTATTTGTGTAAATATGATTAGATACAAATCCACACTACTTCTATAGCAATGCTCTGTGACTTTTGTCTTACTTGTGCATGCATTTTCAGCTATAAATAAAGGTTGGATATATATGGTTTGGTATCCCACTTTCATTTATTGAAAGTTGTAATGAGTTGTAAATTATGTTGTCAATGTGTGGACCTACAGTTGTTAATATATATATATATATATATATGCAGTTATGTGACATTTGTGTATCCCACTGTCATGTTTTGAAAGTTTTAATCTAATGTAAATTATGTTATCAATGGAGCCACCACCAGTTATCAGTGAAGGCCCCCTGAGTTGTCAGTGGAGGTCCCTTGAGTTGTCAATGTAGGATGATTGAGTTGTTAACACAAGTATATTGTTATGAAGAGTTGTCAATGGAGTCTCAATGACTTGCCAATGGAGGCACTATGAGTTGTCAGTCAATGCCCCTTGAGTTGTTAACACAGTTATGCTATTATGAAGAGTTACGAAGAGTTGTCAACAGAGTATCAATGACTTGTCAATGGAGGCACCACAAGTTGTTAGTGAAGGCCCCTTGAGTTGTCAGTTAAGGCCCCTTGAGTTGTTAACACAATTATGCTATTATGAAGAGTTGTCAACAAAGTATCAATGACTTGTCAATGCCTGCCCCATGAGTTGTCATTGATGGCCCCTTGAGTTGTTAGTGAAGTCCCCTTGAGTTGTCATTGAAGCCCCCTTGACTTGCTACAGCAAGTTTGTCCACTTGCTGTAGCCAGTTACACAGAGAGCACACGAAGGGTACTTGCCACGGCAAGTTTGTCAGCTTGCTGTAGCCAGTTACACAGAGAGTAAACTTCTTGAGAATGTTTACTTGCCACAGCCAGTTGGTCAACTTGCAGAGGCAAGTTGGCAGAAGTTCCTTCTATCTTTGTAAAATTAGGTATGGTTAAGTCATTATTAATTTTCTCTAAAATTGAAAAAATTCCAAAATTAGTCATATTTAATATCATGATAACATCCTGAAAGTCATATGAAGTTGCAATTAATTAGATTTTCAATGGGGATAATATTGAAAAAAAACATAATTAATTCCACATTTGAGGCTTACAATAAGAAATTAAGAATCATGTATGTTTTTTTTTTGTAAAAAATGCCTTGCTAGAGTGGTACGTAACTTTCAAATGACTATGAAAACTTCAAAGCTTTGGAATGTATGCACTTACATAATAACAAGACATATATAGATGCTCACTCAATTATTAATACTTATTAACAACTTTCCACATATTTTGGACAAGCTACAAATTACACAACAGCTTCATTGAGTTGTCAATGAAGACACCAAAAGTTGTCAGTGGAGCCTATAGCATTATGCAACCAAGTGCATCAAATGTGCATATCTGTAGGACTAATGTTTACTAACAAAAATAACTATTTAATTCATAAATATTCAAAAAGTCTCAAGTACAAGTTTGAAGTTGGACAAACCCAAAAACATATCATCCATATAATGTGGCTACACTTGATCATTACACAAAACATACCACATTTATAATTACTATGCACATTATCATAACAAACCCCTAATGTGTTGTCAATATAATTCTAAGTCAATGCAAGCCATAGCATTCTATGGTAAAGCTATAAACAACTTGAATGTATAATTGAATTCAGTATCCTAGTTGGTTCTCCTCCTCTTATGTATGTCTTAAACCATAAACAAACTCTGTCTGCATGTTTGTTGTAAGGATGAGTAACTAGCCACCGCAAGAACCCGACCTTTATTTCTTGGAGCTCATATGGGGTATAGTATGGCATGGTGTATCCGTCTTGCCCTTGCTCAGTGCCGTCCCACATCTGTAACTAGGATAATACATGCACACCACAAGAGTCTTTGCACATAAACATGTTAACAAGTAACAAGGATCAGTTGTATTTTCAATGTGTTTCTATGAACAAAAACCACAATGTGAACTCACGTGTCTGCTTGTACATGTACTTTTGCCCATGTCATTCCCTTCTTAATTTTGTTCTCATCCTCAAACAGCTGTGGCTTGACTATTTGGAGAATTTGGAATAAGCAATTTGGCTGAAAAAAATAAAAACAACATCAGTAAGAAATATGAATGTAAGTAGAGTACGAGTTCTAAGGTGACAATTATTCTATACAACTTCGATTGCCATGTATTCCTTTGGGTCAATCTGTCCTTTACGTTTCCTTATCTTCTTCTTTGGCTCCATTGGTTTACTCCCCAATTTGTTTGCAGATTTCAATTCCTCTTGTCTCCTATTATATGTCTCCTATTATATGTCAGTATGTCAACCAAAGAGTCAAGGGCATAGCATCACATGGTTTTAGTGTCAACCACATAGCAAAATCGGTGATCAACCCAAACAGCTGGAGCAAATAACAAATCACAATCCCAATGTTATATCCTAAGTATTTGGGTAGGATTTGTCTTTCATTATCAGACAAAGACCATTTCAGTATGTTTGCAACAATTTTACTCATGAAGTTGGCTGTAAATATGTTTCTGCTAACTCTACCGTCCTTTATTTATTAATCAGCAACCAATGTCTTTACGATCGTTGACGTTAACTGCATCAGTGATATAAACAAGTAACCCAACAAAAATATGACAACAAAGCAATATAACATAACTTAATACCAGCGGCATACCCTATCATTAATCCATCCCCTAAGTCTTAGACAACTGAGTTCCCCTTGTGAGGAAGTAGTCATACATGTCCACGAACTCCTTGAAATAAAACAAACACACATCATGTCAATCATACTATTACTACAATGTAATACCATTGCAACCAACCAAAGTAGTAGTTTAAACTTACTTGTTGCCGTCATCGTCATTACACTGAGTTGTACACAACTGAAATAATATATCCTTCTCATCCAGGGAGATTTGACAACCCAGCTGGGAGTTATGACCCTTTTAGACCTTCTCAATTCCACGTCACTCCTTTTTTGTTGGTTATCTCCATCATGATGCTGTTGGAATTGTGATTTTTCTGTCACTGCCATTATAGGCCTCAATTTCAATGATCGTATCATCATGTTCAGTGTCTTGGTCATCCTTTTCATCCTCTACATCCTTCTCTTCACTTTGTGATTCCTCGTCCTCTCTTTTTGGGTCTGCTTCCTCATCTTTGTCATCTTCATTTTCATCCTTTTCAGCTACCTTCTCATCATCCTCTTCAAACATCCTTGAAGTTGATGCCTTATAGTTTGTTGCATCTTCATCTTCACCATCCTTGTCTTCGTCGATATTGCTCTTGTTCTCATCCAACAACCTATTTTGAAGGGCAAGGAGCTCGTCACCGATCATGCCAACCAGCCTAGCGTATGTCCACTACAATTCCTATAAAATTAACATGTTGATCAGATTTACTAATTAAGGCATTAAGAAGTTGACAGAAAAGCTATTTAAAACAGTTTACATATTAAAGTAGTCATAATTACTGGGTGTGTCAGCATTGTTTCAGGATTAAATGTTGTAGATGAAGGGCCACCCCCCTGCGCGACACCATAAATAAGCCATTTCTTACTTTCTTTATCTATTTGAACTCTACTCTTCACCCGTTCCTCATTCCAATATAGGATGACATCTTCATCTTTACTTGCTTTCAGATTGCCCAAAGGAAAATATTGTAGGCAAAATATCTACATCACATGTACATAACAATTAACAATTATACATTCACATTTCCAATTGCAGAAAAAAGACAAGATAGGCACGTACCATGAGGAAGTATATACAACCTCCAACAGTTTTTCTACCTTTAGCGTTCCCTTTCCTTAATTCCTTTTGGAAATTCCCAATTGCAATGCAAAGTTCTCTAAAAATGAAGGATGACCAATCGAACTGACCAAGTGCATCTTTTGTTAGCATCATCAACTTTAAGACACGATCACTGACATAAATACTCGCACTAGGGGACAATAAGGTTCCTAATGTAAATATGACAAAAAAGAATTCAAAATTTTCATCCATTTCACCCATAAAAAATTCTTCTATTTGTTGGTATTTTAAATTTTTGTATACACTCCTGAGGTCCTTGAATATCCGATCTTCATCGTCTACTTGTACTTGTATGTCTAACCCACCATTTGGTAGACCGACCAATTATCTAACATCTTTAGCCTTTAACTCACGGGTCTGCCCTCGAAATGAGAATTGCTTGGTGGGAGGGTCAAAAGATCGCATGAACTCTGCGCATATGTAATGGTTTATCTGCGGGTAACAAATATGAATCAGCTTGTCAAACCCAATTATCTTAAGCCTTTTCATGGTGTTTGGTCTGCCCTTCAAGTTCTTGCAGACAGCCATAAATTGCTTTGGTGTGAATCTTGTCAGGAATGGAATGACATACGTCTTCCCTTTACTAGGGCCTCTTAATTGTTCAGGCCGTTTAGGATATTCTTCTCTCTTATTTTCCGTCAACTTATTCCAGGCCTCCCTTACCTCTAGGTTGGCCTCTTGAAAAGTTTGCAACTTATTCACCTTCCCCTTCTGTTTCTCCTTCTCCTTTCCCTTATGCTTCTCCTCCTTGTGGGTGAAAAATTCTTCTATGAATAAAGTATAGCCAGAAAAGCTAGCTACCCTTGTTCGTGTTGGGCTTTTTCTTCCTTGTTTCTCTTTGCCAGACTTTCCTTTGTTCATCTTGCTGAAATGGACAATGGACACACATTAAATGAACTTAAATTTTAGATGTGTCATATGCTAATTATAATTCAGTAGACCCCTCATAAAAGCAAGATTCATTAAACTATGCTGATATTGACAGACATTAACTCAACTTAATCCAAGTAAGATAGACATTCTTAAGATGTTGTAGAGAATGACAGCATCAAATCAGAACCACTACCTCACTCATTCAAAATAACATTAACATTTTGCAACAAAATGTGCATGAGGCCAGAACATGTGCAAGTTCACAGTAAAAGGATGCATGCATTAGAATTCAAGCATATACACATTGAAACAAAATAATACTAATAATCAAAACTGCAAATGCTTTTCTCACAAGTCATGAAAAATAGCTTCTTTTTATGATCATATTGAACAATGCCCATTCATGCTTTGCTTTCTTCAGCATTTAAACTATGTGACATAAACTTTCTTTGCAGTTAGCATACTAATAATCAAAATTAGTAACAAGTACTTTTATAAATCTAAGTCGACTAATTCTTGATTCTTCACATGCATGCAAATGACTTGGACCTTCTTAGGGCTTAGCTTGTAATCCCAATGTTTTTTCACTTGCACCAGAATAAGATGGCATAATTACAGGAGCCTTGATCACCTCTACATCCTACAGCATAAATTATATGGACAAACAACCTCAAGATAGCAGGGAATCCAAGAGAAAAAACCAAACCATGCTCATAATTACTGATTACTATTACAAATGATTACAAAATGCAGACAAATGAAGAACATTGGTGCAAATAATGTCAAAAACATCTTAAACTGTAGCTAATTGAATATAATTTTCCTATGCCTCTATAACTTATTTTTTTAACACTATCACTAAAATGGAACATATTATACTAATTCAAATGCAACATTGAAATAAACCCACGTCATTATGATTATAGGTCACAGCTCAGCATAATGTCACAAGGCACCAGGCTTATCTTTTCATAAGTATACAAGATAATAAGAGTAAACAAATAGATTTCACTGTAAAATGCAAAATGCAACAGATTGGAAATACAAGACAATTTCACATTAACCACTCCCCCAATGATACAATAGCCAGAGAAATTTTAAACTTTCTTTTTTATAATTTGAGAAAATTCAAGTTGTCACATATATATTTCAGTTTAACAAAAATTTATACAACCCTGTCAAATAGTCAATGAATAAAGCACAAAAGGTAACAACAGTATATATAATTGGAATGCCTTCAGTTAATAGACACTCAACATCACAAGCATTTGCCCATGATTTAATGACAACACAATGTTTAGCATTCTCTACATGCCAAAAACAGCAATAACAATGAGTAGCAATGGTGATCACAGTTCAGGAAATTCTGTTTCAGCTACCATGGAAAATCAACAAGCTTGAGAAAGGGATTAAACTCAATGCCTTGAACTAAAACACACAAAGGAAAACAAGTTACAGAACCTAAAGATCAAATTCAAGACACTTAATCAAGCTAAATTCTAACAGAAACACTAGTATTGACCAAATATGTGTGCCCCTACCTCCGCGTCCCATGTGACAAACTCAAAGACACAAACTTTTGGGGCATTGAATACAGATTTAAACACAAGTTCTGTGCAAATCATGCTTATCGAGGTTGTCCATCTTTTAAGAATGTGGAAATGAATATGCTAATATGAATATGCACAAACCAATGAAGCATAAAAATCACAGAGTGAATAATCAAGAAACTGAAAGAAACAAGAGGCGAAGGTATGAACAGGAGCTTAACCGACCAAATGGCTAGTATGATTTTTCGGAAGATCTCTTGGCTCAGCTCGCCACTGGCTTTCCCTTTGTGGTGAGTTTCTTGTTCTTGAACCATCAAATTTTGCCTCCGAAAACGCAGAAACACCGAAAATGCACAAACACCGTCGCATAAACACCGTCGCCGATAATGACGCCTTTCGGGGTTCACTCAACAGGCCAAATCTTAGGTAATCGAAGCAGATTGGGCTCCAAAAATGCACATACACCATTGCCGATGCTAGCTTCCCTTTGCCAGAGATCTCGCCTTTCGCAGTTCACTCAAGTGGCCGAATGCTAGCTTCCGAGAATGCACAAACACCATTGCTGATGATAGCTTCCATTTGCCAAAGATCTCACCTTTCGGGGTTTACTCAAGTGGCCGAATGCTAGCTTCCGAAACGCACAAACACCTTCACTGAAGTGGTCAAATCTCAGCTCGTCGAATTAGCCAAAGAAGCTCCAAACTCAATTTGCCCTATTTGCAAACTTAAGGGTATTTCAAACATTTCTTACCTAGAATTTATTACAAAAAGGTCCCATGGGACTTGAGAGTAATTTCAGATTTTCCCGGGACCATTTCTTCGTATATTTGCTTCGATGGGATAGTATAATTCTCCCAATATAAATTGACTTGTAAATATAATTTTTATGAAATCTCTCTATATTTATTTGTTGCTATGGATGATTGTTTAACAAAATGGAGTATGCACCGTCCTCTCTTTATTGAGAGTCCATCAATCACCTCTTACATAATAAGAAATTATTTGGTTTTTATAAAATAAATTAATTAGTTAAAATCGGTTATTCTCATTAAAGATATTTTAAATTTGATCTTTATTTTTTCCAAAATCACCCTCATGCACTGAAGATCATTGAATTAATATACTTTTTACCCCGCATTATAGATAAAGCGCATTTTGCATTAAAAAATTAATTATCTAAATAATTTCTAAAGCACTTTATATTAGAGAATACGAACACTTTAATGATCTTAAACCATCTTCGAGTTTTCAATCAAGTTCCAAAATATTTTTTATTAGTCCTTTAATCTGTTTGATTTGTTAGTCCTTTATGTAGAAAAACCGTTAAATAAAATAGTAGTCCATCCGTAGCCTATGCGGATTCACTTGTGCCTAATCAAATTCAACTTGTTAACATTTTCCCATCAGTCTGCTATATCATTGATGTTTAACATATTGTTTTACACCATTGGTTTTATTTAAAAGTTTTGTATATAAAGGACTAACGGCTTAGTTGGAATATTGAATCACTGTTAATATCTTATCTTGGTAGTTAAGATCATGATTAGTGATTGGGGGTCCTAGTCAATTGTTGAGTATGTAAGATAGTGAGGTGCGTAACATGTTAAGAGAGATGATAATTTGAGTCTCTCTAGATAGGGAAGTCCCTCCAAGATCCCTATAATTATGGTTAGTTGTTAATTACCCTCGAGTGATGAATGATCATTGTTAAACCTAAGTTGGCTGATTTGTATCTTGTAAACATCCATTCTTTATCAATAAAGATTCCTCTTGATTTTATTAACAGGTTTTAACAAAGTAAACTTAAAAGATCTAATAAAAAGAAAAAAAAATTAGGAACTGCGACTAATTTTCCCTAATAAAACCATCCTAACATGGTCCATTAGCGTATTAGGTACGTTGTCATCACTTATCATAATGCAATTGTGTATCAAATTTTATGAGTGAAAGTGACATTTGGGCTTACTTATGAGAAGAATGAAATTATAAATTGAGACACATTATATTATAAAATGAGCATAATGACACATTATATTATAAAATGAGCATAATTTATAACTCCATCGATATCTTTAGTTTGACCAATACTTCTTGTGTGTCCGGCCGGTCGATTTTGGTGGGTGCATTATATAATTTTATGCATAAAAAGTTTATTTTGATTCGCGTGAGGCACTCCTTGTGCCGCTTAGATAGACACAGAAACCAATAATGCTGTACGTACTAATAAAATGCTATGACCCTTAGCTAAATGGTTGATGTACAACTTCCTTTGCTTTGTCCGAGTCAGTACAAAATGCTTTAGTATGAATAATAACAACCGTATAATAATTCAGAATATGGAAATTAAAGGTGTCAATACAAGGGGATATGTATAACTTTGGTACATATGTTAACCGGAAGAAAAACCATGAAAGATATTTATGTCTAAATATATGTTTTACCTGTTGGCAAAATTCTAGAAATATACCTTTAAAATATCAAAATCTTAAATTAATTTTATTTTCTATAATAGATTAGGTATTAATTACACTTTATTGGCAACTCACAATTTATTTTAGTAGAAAATCACTAATTTATAATTTTCAAAGTTTAAAAATATTTTTCTGGAATTTTCCGTTACTGTTTTGCTTTCCTCAACAGTCAACACTCCTTTTATTTTTGCAAGTTGACTACCCACCTTTTCCCTCTCAATTACTACTCATATTCCCATTCACATTTGCATGCTGCCCAAGAGGTCTTTATTGATTATTTCCATCCATTGATAGAGAACGGACATTTGGCTTCTTTCCATTTTTTGAAACACTTGACCCTGATGAGCTGATATTTTATTTGTTCCATATATGAAAATATATCTTGGGTCTCTTGGTCAAATCTTTCTTCTCAACCAAGACATTTCTTTCATTCTTATCTATTTATTAAGTACATACTTTCAATATGAGACCCAAAAAATATCGAATATAGAATATAATCATTCATGTAAGGATGTGACTTGCCGATCATTATGCTCAATAACTCCTTTTCAAGCTTGCCGTTCTTGACCAACGCATTTAATTCCTCCGGTGCATGTAATTATTTAGAAAAAAATAATTTAAAATACCACCCCCACCACCGCATCTTGTGGAGTTCATATGAATATTACCAAATCTTATTCCACATTGATTCAGGATTTAAGTGTGGAACTAACAAGTAAAAGTGTGATTGGTTCCACTCTCAAAGTAGCGTGGTGCTTCTCATCGAAATGAAGCCTTCATCTGTCATGTTACTTGCCTCTTTCTCAATATGCACTCACTTGTTTCTTCTCTTTACTTTGATCTTTCCTCCATGCAAAGCTATCCCTTCATCGGGAAACGACACCGACCACTTGTCTTTGCTCAAATTTAAGGAATCAATATCTGATGATCCACACCACATCTTGGACTCTTGGAATACTTCTACGCACTTCTGCAACTGGCATGGAATCACTTGTGGCCGCAAGCATAGCAGAGTTACAGAGCTGTGGCTAGATGGATATGACTTGCGAGGATCTATAACTCCACATATCGGCAATCTCTCCTTCCTCAGAGTTATTGGACTCGAAAGAAACAGTTTCTATGGAGAAATCCCACAAGAGTTGAGTCGTTTGTTCCGGCTACAGGTACTTTATCTCACCAATAACACATTGAGTGGGAATTTCCTGTTAACATCACAAGTTGCTCTAAACTCAGGTACCTATCATTTGGTGGAAATAATCTTATCGGCAAAATACCCATGGAGATTGGCTATCTCCGTAACCTTGAAAAGTTATATCTAGTTCAAAACAATTTTAGTGGCCAAATTCCAACGTCTATGTGGAATCTTTCTTCCCTTGAAGTTCTTTTAATGGGGGGAAATAACTTGGAGGGGAGTATACCTGAAGAAATAGGTCGTCTAGAAAAATTGAAAGGATTTAATGTAGTCGCCAACAAGCTTTCAGGTGCAATTCCTTCTACTCGGTACAATTTGTCATCCCTTACTCTAATCATACTTACATTAAATCAATTCAATGGCTCTCTCCCAACAAACATGTTCATCAACCTCCCTAATCTCGAATCCTTTGAAATTGGAGCAAATCAATTCTCAGGTCATATCCCAACGTCCATTCAAAACGCGACTATGCTTGCAGTTGTCTCTATGGCACAAAACAGTTTTGTAGGGAAAATTCCAAATCTTGGAAAGTTGCATGACCTCTCAATTCTAGCGATCGGTAACAATAGCCTGGGAAGTAATTCTTCGAAAGACTGGGATTTTCTATTTTCTTTGAGCAACTGCAGTAAGTTGACAACGCTAAGCTTGGAGATAAATAATTTTGGGGGCCATTTACCAAATATCATAGGCAATTTGTCCACCCAACTCACATTACTTACACTTGGAGAAAATCAAATAAGTGGTAGAATTCCTATGTCAATAGGAAACCTCATTAACCTGATGAAACTAGGAATAGACAAGAACAATCTCACTGGCATCATCCCAAATACTTTCGGGAAGCTTCAAAACATGAAACACTTGTCTTTGTGGAAAAACAAATTGTCTGGAGAAATAATACATTTCATTGGCAACCTCACCCAGTTAATTCACCTAGATTTGTCAGATAACATGTTAGAAGGATCGGTTCCTCCAAGTATTGGGAATTGTAAAAGTCTACAATACCTCGATTTATCGCTAAACTGTTATAACGGAACCATACCGGTCCCACTGATTACTCTTTCATCTTTATCAATTTTATTGAACTTGTCACATAACTCTTTTGACTTGAATCTCCCTAATGAGGTTGGAAACTTAAAAAATATTAGTCAATTGGATGTCTCTCATAATCATTTATCTGGAAGCATTCCTCAAACCATTGGAGATTGCCAAAGCTTAGAGTATCTCTTTTTGCAAGCGAATTTCTTTCAAGAAATCATCCCCTTATCTTTGACTTCATTGAAAGGTTTACGATATCTAGACTTGTCACAGAATAACTTGTCAGGATCAATTCCAAAAGGCCTACAGGATATTGCTGTTTTGGACTAACTGAATGTTTCCTTCAACATGCTTAATGGTGAGGTACCAAGCAAAGGTGTCTTTGGCAATACAAGTAAAATATCACTTATGGGGAATAACAAGCTTTGTGGAGGCATATCAAAGTTGGAGCTGCCACCATGCCCTATCAAAAGAAAACAACCAAACTTCAAGTTGATTGTATCAATATGTTGTATGATTGCTTTTCTTCTTCTGGCATCTGTTGTTGTTGCTATTTATCGTGGTAGGAAGAGAAGCAATAAATCTTCTCCAAGTTCACCGCCAATTGACATGATATCTAGGGTATCATATCAAAGTTTGCACAATGCTACAGATGGATTCTCCGTCAACAACTTGATAGGATCTGGGAGTTTTGGCTCTGTATATAAAGGAAGTTTTAAGTCTAATGAAGTTGTTGCGATAAAGGTCATCAACCTTCAAATGAGGGGAGCTAACAAGAGTTTTGTTGCTGAATGTAATGCTCTTAGAGATACAAGACATAGAAATTTGGTAAAAATTATATCATGTTGTTCTAGCATAGATTACAAGGGTTGTGAATTCAAAGCTTTGGTTTATGAGTACATGGTGAATGGAAGCTTGGAAAATTGGTTATATCCTATAACAGTGAATCCAAATCATCATCCAAGAGTTTTGCTTCTTGATCAAGTAATAAATATTCTTATTGATGTTGCATCCGTATTACGTTATCTTCACCATGAATGTGAGCAACCACTTATTCATTGTGATTTGAAGCCAAGCAATATCCTTCTTGATGGTAACAAGGTTCCTCACTTGAGCAATTTTGGATTGGCAAGACTACTCTCAACTACTAAAGTCATTTCTAATGAACAAAGCAGCAAGATTGGAATAAAGGGCACTGTTGGTTATATTCCTCTAGGTATCTTTATTTTTTTGGCAACAAAAGGAAGCACAATTCATTGCTTTCAAACTCTTAAAATGTTTTTATTTTTTATGTTTTTTGAAATTATATATGAGGACTAACATGCTTATAACATTTCAGAATATGGAATGAGTTCTGAGGTGACAATACAAGGTGACATGTATAGCTTTGGCATTCTTATTTTAGAGATGTTAACGAAGAAAAGACCTATGGAGGACATGTTTAAGGATGGTCACAATCTTCATAAATATGTGGAAAGCACTTTTCCAAATAATCTTTTGCAAGTTATAAGCCCAACTATTCTCCCCATTGAATCAGAACATGTGGCGGCATCAAGAGACTTACAAGAGAACATGGTAAGGGTCCATCCTAATGTGGAGAAATGCTTATGTTGCTTGTTTAGGATTGGACTTGCTCTATGGAATCTCCACAAGAAAGAATGAGTGCAGCAGATGCTATTAAGGAGCTAATCCCTATCAAAAGGTTTTTTCCTTTATGCTGAGTACAAAATTTTCTTGATACATCACTTGCATGTCTTTCTTCACTGACATATTTTCAGAGTGTGTAATGCTCAATTTAATTTAATTAGAAGTTTAACGTAGGCATTTTAATTCTACGAGTACATTAATTATTATATTATTCCATTTTTTTTTTGCATTTGAAGTAATTCTAAAATGTTTTCAACAAAGCTTTTTGTTTGCTTTGAATATTTACACTAGCACCGCATTTTCTATATATGTTGTTACCTTACTATTCTTTAAAATATATTGTTGTATAAAATAAAAATTTTGCGGTTGATTGTGTTTTTAGTTGTGATATTTTTCCTTATTCGTAAATTTATTTTGCAGGTAATTATCGAGATTTAAGAGATTCACTTCTGGTGTTGGCAAAATTAAAAACGGAGATTGGTAGAAGGTCTAACAAGTGATTGTGAAGCTCCGTTTTGGCGGTACTTATAAGTGTAGCAGCGACAATGAATGCTTATTAATTATTTAGTGTTTCCACTTTCTGTTTCTCTTTTTCTCTCTTTTTAATTAACGTTTGCATTGTGTCCTTTGTCATTTTCTTTCATGGTTCTCTTTAGATTCTACATGCTTTTGGGCTGTGATATGTTTCACTTTTGGAGTTTAATGACATTTGAGAATATTTTAGTATGATATATGTTATTTAAGTTTATATACACAGTTTAAAAAATTAATACTGCCTGCTGTGTTTAATATAAAAATTAGATAAATAGTTTATAGATATTAGAAAAATTAATTAAGTTAATTCTTTATAACAAATGTGTGCATATGCCCTATTTAATCATGGACATTAAAACTATCTTTGATGGAAGCACTCTTAATTAAGTTAATTCTTTATAACAAATGTGTCACCAACAGGAATATTTTTTTTAGTAAATATCAATAGGGATATTTTAACGTAAAGAAAAGAAAACGAGTAGAAAAACCCATTCAAATTGAGGGTCATGCTTAAAAAAAGCATACTTTTTGGGTAAGTAGGCCTCTCGGCCCAACCTTTTTAAACCCGAGTGCGTCCAGGATCAGCTTGTTTCCATTTTGGTATGTTTTAACTATTTTGATAGTTATATTTGTTCAATTTCTTCTTTAGTTGGTATTAATTTAAAATTGTTTTAATATGATCCTTTATAAATGACACGATGAAACATACTGCAAAGATGAATATACGTAAATTTACATAACTTATTATCTAGTTTGAGATACCTTGTGTTTCTATGAGAATAGTTTGAGGGAATGGATTTTCTTTAACCCATTAATTTATTTCATTCATTCATACATTGGAATAAAAATAATATATTCTTGCAAAAAAAAAAAAGAATAATATATATATATATATATATATAATGTATTTGTTTATGAAATTTAATTATTTTAAAAATATCATGGTCAAAAAAATTATTTGTAAAGTATTATGTAATTTTACATAATTTACTGTATAATTTTCTTAACGTAGGTAAATATTTTACAAAGATTAATTGTAATCAATACTAATTAAAAGCTCAAATTATTGACTATATATAATAATTTCAAAACGTGGACCCCTTATTATGGGTTATACTTTTGTTCCGCCATGAACGGAAGTATGCTGTCTACAAGAAAAAGTGAAACTTTATTGATCTGTTTCCAGCCATTGAATGAGAAACTGAGAGGTGAGGACAGACACTTAGTGTTTTTTTTTTTTTTTTCATTTTTCAAAAGACTCATACTGAACTGACATTTTAATTTTAGCACATATAATACTTCATCAAATCCTTATTATAAGCATTTAATAATAATTTTATATAAATTAATAAATTTATTCAAAACTGTTTGTTGCTTATAAAATATTACAATTACCCTCAATAAAAAGCCATTAGTTTGATTAAAAATTAGGAAGTTATATAATTAGTTAGAAATGCTAAGTGAAAAACAAAGGGAAAATCCCTAAAAAATACCATCAAAATAGGTAAATCCTAAATCAGTTCGAAATTGCAAAATCTCGGTTCAGTACTGTGTCAGTATGGTTGACAGTGCTGGGTCGGCGAAAAGACGATTTTGCCCTTCAGCCCTCCCTCTCTTAACTTCGGAATAACAACACGAGACTCTTAATTAACAACTTCGGATTCTTGATTAACAACTCCGCTTTATTCTTTCACATCTTCGTATCTCAAAAATATAGTATTGTTAATGTAAAATACGGTGTTATTAATAAAGAAAGAGGTGTTGTTATTGGCCCTAAAACTTAAATTACGAAGTTGTGAAACAATAAATGAGAGTTGTTAATACAGAATATGGTGTTATTAATAATAAGACCGGTATTGTTATTGTGAAAGTATAAAGAAGAAACTGGAGTTGTTAAACAAGAATCCAAAGTTGTTAATTAAGAATATTTGATTTGTTATTTACTTCATGTAAAGATTTTCAAAAAGGACAGCGACGACTAAGATATGAGTAAGGTCCCACCACCCACCAATTATTGCCGTTAATATATTTCGCTTCTTCCAACTGTTCCCATTCTGTTCCGTACAATTATTTGTAAAAGTTCAAAACCTTGAGATTAAATTAAGTGAGACCACTAGAGATTCTTAGCAGAATGTTCTACAGTTAGGAAAAATTATACCAAATTTATTACTCAGAGATTAGAATGACTCCTTTTATTTGCAACTTTGTAAATATAATTTACGATCATTTATTCACCCTTTACAATTGAAAATTGTTTTGGTACCTTATAATTTAAAGGTTGCACCTTAAAATATTTTTTTAAATGCATCCCAGTGTCTTAAAATATTTTATAGTGTATTTAGCATCTTAAAATATTTTTAATATTATTTTACACTTAACAATTCAGATAATTTAAAGTGTTAGATACATGTAAAAAAATTTATGTAATTACTTACTCTAATTAAATTTTTAATATGAACGGATGTTTATAGTAGATGGCGAAAAAACAAAGAATAATCTATAACCCAACGTAAGTGAGCAATGCGAAATCACCATATAACACCCTCACTATATAAAGCCTACCAGCGAGCACGAAAAACCGCGAAAAATTTCTTCCTCAAGTATCGGACCCTGTCGTCTCTCTCTGCCTCTGTTCCTAATCACCGGTATAACATGAATGATGACGCACTTCCGGGTCCACTACCATTAACAGTGGTGAACCTCTCATAGACAATAATATAATGACAAATCTTATAGTAGGAATTGAAAGATTGACCTAAGTCTCCTTTTCATGATCATGTCTCATGTATAAGGGTTTATCTTCATCTTCATATTCTTATTTATTTTAAAATAAAATCAGCAGGATAATATCTTAAAAATTGAAGCTTTCCAGGTCTTAAACTCTCTCTTTTAATTGACAAATATTCCATCAATTAATCCTACAGCATTATAATAATTTTTCACAGCTCACAATGAAAGAAATCATATTTGTCAACACATATCATAGGTAAATTAGAAAGCATTACAAGCCAACAAATAAAATATAAGTGTTAAAAATAAATAATTATTTTACTTATACAACTCATCAATAACAATTACTACAACTCCCACAAATTATAACTACTACATATCTTCACATACAACCTATATACAATAACATTTAATTTTATCTCATTTATTTTTCAGCATATAAAAATAAGAATCATTATTTCAGAATTCATAATAAATCAAATATAAAATAGATTTAACAAATTAAACTATTAACTTCTAATAAAATTACATTTATAAGCTCAAAAATTTAAAAACTTATAGTGTATAGAAGTTTGAATAGAGTGAGCTGAAACTTCAAACACAAATATGAAAAAAATTAATAAAGCAAAAATAGAAAGATAAAGTTGCATGCATGTTTAAAAAAAAAAGATAAAGGGTGTGGTGCTTACAGATTTGCATAGTGCAAGACCAAAGCAACGGAGTGGGGTCCGATGTTAGTGATGCTTGAGTGAGGAGGAGGAGGAAATGTGAGCTACAATGGGGAGAGTGGGGACTGAAAGAGGAGGAGAGAGGAGGAAATGTGAGCTAGATACTGTAGTAGGGACCAAAAGAGGAGGAGAGTAGGAGGAAAATGGAACAAATGGGAATAGGTGTGGGGTCAAGAGTAGGAGGAAAAGGAAGCAAAATGGGAATAATAATGAACAAAAGGGACCAAATGGGACAAGTGGGGAGGGAAGGGGTATATTAAAGGGGGAGGAGGAAGAGGATAAGAGGCATGCAATGCCTCTGATTGGGTGGAAGTGGATGAGAAATATCCACTTTCTCATCCACTTTGTGTGCATACGTGGTGGCTTGTGTAGCACTTGGTTGATCGAGCGCCACACAAGCTCCACAAGCAGCTGTGTCACTTCTTTGAGGAAACACCACAGCTGCTCTAAAATGTCTTATGTAGTTCTTGATTGACCAAGCGCCATATAAGGACATCTACAAGCTATGCACCACAATATCCCTAGGCTTTGAAAAAAAAATTAAGAATAAGCTGAAGAAGTGCCACAAAATGTGCGTCACTATTTCCCCTTGTTGTAATAGTGTTTCAAGAAACCATTCCCTTACATTTGGCTTTACTAAAAGGTCTAAGATATCAAACTTATCACAAAATAACTTGTCTGGATCAATTTCAAAAAGCCTATAAGATATTACATTTTTGGAGTACTTGAATGTTTCCTTCAACATGCTTGATGTGGAAGTACCAAGAAAAGGTGTATTTGCCAATGCAAGTGTAATATCTCTTATGGGGAATAACAAACTTTGTGGGGGCATATCAGTGTTGGAGCTACCACTTTGCCCTATCAAATCCATTGGGCAAAGAAAACATCAAGTTGTTCGTATCAATATGTTGTGTGGTTGCTTTTCTACTTTTGACATCTATTGTTGCTACTTATCATGGTAGGAAGAGAAGCAAGACATCTTCTTCAAGTTCTCCAACAAATGACATGATTTCTAGAGTACCGTATCAATGTTTGCATAGTGCTACAAATGGATTCTCTATCAACAACTTCATAGGATCTGAAAGTTTTGACTCTGTATATAATAGAAGTTTTTAGTCTAATGAAGTTGTTGCGATAAAGGTCATCAACTTTCATAAGAGGGGAGCCAACAAGGGTTTTGTTGCTGAATGTAATGCTCTTAGCACAAGGCATCAAAATATCGTAAAAATTATATCATTTTGTTCTAGCATAGATTAGAAGGGCCAAAAAGCTCAAAGCTTTAGTTTTTGAGTATATAGTGAATGGAAGCTTGGAAAATTGGCTATATCCTAGAATAGAGAATGCAGATCATCATCCAAGAGTCTTGGTCCTTGATCAAATAATAAATATTCTTCTGGATGTTGCATCTGTATTATGTTATCTTCACCATGAATGTAAGCAACCACTTGTTCATTGTTATTTGAAGCCAAGCAATGTTCTTCTTGATGCAAAAATGATTGCTCATTTGAGTGGTTTTGGATTGGCAAGACTTCTCTCAACTGTTGAAGTAGTTTCTAATGAGCAAAGTAACATAGTTGGAATAAAGGGCACTGTTGGCTATGTTCCTCCAGGTATTATTAAACATCTTTTTCGACAAAATCATACTATTCATTGCTTTGAAACTCTTACACTTTTTTTTTTATTTCTATGCTTTTTAATTATCTAAGAGAACTAACATGCTTACAATATTTCAGAATTTGGAATGGGTTCTGAGACATCAATACAAGGTGACATGTATAGTTTATGTATTCTTATTTTAGAGATATTAACTAAAAAAAGACCTACCGGAGACATGTTTAAGGATGGTCATGATCTTCATTCCAAACAATCATTTGCATGTTGTGAGCCCAACCATTCTTCCTATAGAATCAGAACATGAGGCAGCATCAAGAGACTTACAGGAGAACATGGCAAGGATCCATCCTATTGTGGAGAAATTCTTATGTTGTTTATTTAGGATCGGACTTGCTTGTTCAATGGAATCACCAAATGAAAGAATGAGAGCAGCAGATGTTACCAGGGAGTTAATCTCTATCGAAAGGTTTTTTCCTTTATGGTGAGTACAATGTATATAGTCTTAATACATGTCTCATGTTTTTATTCAGTGATATATGTTCACTGCATATGCAATGCTCATATTTAAATTTAATTAGAACTTTAACATAGACCTTTAAATTCTACGAGTACATTAATTATTTCATTTTCCTTTGTGGTTTTGAAGTAATTCTGAAATATATTTAACTAAGCTTTAATTTTTGTTTGATTTGATTTACAATTGCACATCGCATCTGCTATTGTATGTTGCTACCTGGATATTGTTAAAAAAAACCATTTTATAAATCCAATTAATGTCTAATTTGTTCTCCACATATTGGTTCCCTTAATGTTCAACTAGAATATATATATATATATATATATAAACACTTGTGGTTCATTGTGTTTTTAGTTGTCGCAATTTACCTTATTCCTAAATTTATTTTGCAGGTAATTATATCTGAGATTTAACAGATTCATAAGGTCTGCCAAGTGAATGTTTAAGCCACGGTGGTGGTATTAAAGTGTTGCAGGTGAAGCCTTATTGAAGTGTTTTCACTTTCTATTTCGTTTCTCGTTTCTTTTTGTTGTTAGTTTCACTTGTGTCATCGTGTCATTTGTCGTTTTCTTTCATGGCTTTTGCCGTTAATTTGACTTTTAGCCTGTTTTATTGTTCCCTTCTAATGATATTTTAAAGTGTGTTATCATGACATGCATGTCCGAGTAATCGACTGATCTAGAGTGAGACTTTGTAACCAGAATGCTCCTCACAAGGGTACGGTCTTTTATAGCAAAGCGGGATTTGAGCTCAGTTCACTTATTTTATAATTTAGCTTGTGTAGATCACGCACCCTTAGTCTTTCCTACTTTATATCATCAAATATTCATAAAATCATCAGCAAGTGACTGTTATGCCCAACATTATAATAATGGACTATTTTTTGTCATAAAGTCATTCAATATCATAATTTTGTTTTAAAAAAAAAACATAAAAAGATGCCTTTCGTTTTGTTTGAGTCAGCCCATGCTTTATGTAACTTCTCTTGACCTCACTTTAAAAAATATGTGTAATATATGGGTAATAAATGATATATAAAGAAATGATAGGCTTATAACTTAATGAGCATAGAAGGGAAAAAAGATCCACTTTATAATTTTCCACCAATCAACATTTATAAATAAATTAATTTAATGCATTTAAACAATATATTCTAATTTTAGTTACAGTGGGGATTTTCAAATTATGCGTTTGTAAGGTACTTGTTTGTAAGCCCGCGAGAAGCCACTCATCTCAATCAAAGTTTTTTCTCCCCTAGCATATGTATCATTCTGTTGAAGGTAATTTTATTTGATGTACTGTTTGGCATTAAATATGGGCAACTCTTCTAGAGTCTTAGCAGGGATTCGAACCTTGATTTACTATATTGTGAAGGACCATAGTCTCAATCAGAGTTAAGTGGGCTAACTTAATTTTAAGTTCCTATGGCTCAATAACACTGGACTTGGGCCTGGGGCATGCTGGGACTTAGATGTTTAATTATTTGGGAATAAATGGCTTTGAATAGGTTTTTACTTGGCTAGCAAGGCATAATTTTTTTCTTAAAAATGGTGGTGGTAAAAATCATGATTCACAATGGAGGTTGTTAGGCCATTACGTACTTGGCCATTTGGTTTTGCTGTGACAGGTTGTCAACTTGTAATGCCATTTTATAGTATAGGACTATATATGATCAAATGCAATGCTATATGGATCTCCAATTTTAATAAATTACTCTGTCAATGTCAACTCCTTCTCTTTCTGCGATTTGTTTTCAAAGATGGGAATGAGATTAGACCACTACGTCAAAAGATACATAGCGGCCGCCATTATTGAAGCCAAATTACATTATTGTTGTTACACGAGGATCTATTAATGAGTTTGCCTTCTGGAGGTAGTAAGAAGCTTTAATTTCTAATCTTTTGTGCCCCTCCATAAATATGCTATATGATCTCTCTTATGCATAACATAATTAAATCACTTATAACTAATTTATTGGAATCAAGAAAAATTAATTTCTTCATTAAAGTTGACTACAAATTGTTTTAATTCTATCCTTACCCCTAATAAATATCATAAATTTTAAAAGGGTAAGGGTCAGTTTTGCCCAAGAAGCTTTCTCTTAGGAGCACCCCGGAGTTTTTTTTTGTTGAGTAAGATTGCTTCAGAAGTTAACAAAATGTAACAATTTCCACGTGGTGCTATTATGTTAAGTTTAACTGTTATTTGTTATTGTAACTTCCACATGGCGCTATTATGTGACACTCAATCTCCAACTCATCACCACCTCACCATCTTCATCCCTTCCCTCTCTCTTGTCTAATTGGCTCCGAAAGCCTAAAATCCCTATCAACAATAAAGTTGACACTTAGTTTACTAGGGAATGAATTACTTGGATCCCCGACAACAGCAACGACAACACTTGAAGAACCCTCTAGACACCTCGGGGTTATCAAAAAATAAAACTGAATTAATGTAATATAGTGCACAACTCGGGTCGTTTCACTTTAAGGAGCTGATTATGAAATTAATTCATGATAAACTAAGTATCTACAATGCAAAATTGATGGGGAAAACATGTTTTTTATTTACAAAACTACGAACTAAATGCAATCAAAATAAATAATTTTGGGATTTTCAAATAAAATGGGATAAAAATGGTTAAGAATGCAAATGATGAAGATGCTCTTAGAAATGATTTTGTAATAACTATCCTTGCTCAATTAAAATATTTGGGAAGTTGATGTACTAAGCTTATAATATGCCAAACCTCATTAACTAATGAGTCTAACATCACAAGAAATGGACTTCTACTCTAGAAATGCTATTAAACGCTATTCGTATAATGAGTCCTCTGAGTTTCCTAATATATCAAACCTTAATTATTATTGAGTTTAATGCTTAAACTCGTAAAAGCATTAATTTAAGCATTATTAGAACTCCTTAGAGAGTGATTATGGAATAAGTAATGCATTAGATTCATTTATAATTCCTTTTCAATCAAACCCTCCAATAATAGCATGTCAAATAGAAAGAATTCAATAGAGTCATAGATACACACATATATATTGATGAGCACAAATCTTTATTACAAACCTAAATAATATGAACTCAATCCATAAAAGAAATCATAGCTGAAATTATAGTCTTACTACATAAATGAATTATTAAATCTAAGAAATCACAAATATAATGAAATATAGGTAAATTAAACTTCACTTTAAAACACATATGAGCTCTAACCGTCTAAAATCATCTCCATGAGCACAAAAAAGCCTAGCCACTCATGAATTCAACTGCAACCACAGCTTTATTACAAATCAATATACCCATTGAAATTAAATGAAGAGGCGAATTTGTTGAAAGGCTGAAAGAATGCCGTAGGTTCTTGAGGAGGGAATGAAGGAATTGGAGAAAAGTATATGAAGAGAGGAAGAAGATGGAAGGTGAATCTGTAATGGAGAAGATGTAAACGTTGAAGAACTGAGGCAGTAATGGAGAACATGATTTCGACGACGGCAATGGTGGTTGGAAAGGTGCTGCGATGGCCTCTTCTCTGTCTCTCTCTCTCCTCTCAAACTCCCTATGTTCCCCCTGAATGTTTGGGCTATTGACCCTGCTTAAGATGGAGAAGGTCGCCGGCAACGATGGAGATGAAGGTGGAAGTTGCCAGCGACGGAGGTGGAGCGAAGGTGAAGGTTGAAGAAGGTCTCCTAGTCTCCAGTGTTCGCTGTGCACTCCTCTGTTTGTCTCATTCGAAACTCATCTAAACTGCCCTAATTTCTCAGACAAACGCTGCAGTTTTAAGCGTGGGACCAATCTGGCATTTGTGAAATTCTGGGTATGAAACTGTCATTTCTTAAATGAGAGTCCCGAATTGCTATTTTCAGATTTAATCAAATTTTTTAAGTGCCTACAATTAAAAATAATAAAACCAACATCAAATATTCTCAATAATCAATTATTAAGAGTAATTACAATTTTTATGGCAATTTTACCCTTTTAACTGTAATTCTATGCGTTTACTCTTAATCCCAATTTATTGTGACAATGACATTTTAAACCTAGGAGTTACGATAAAATTTCCAAATTAAGTATAAAAATATATAATAAAATAGGAATTTGTCAAACCATCGTTTCACTATGAAAGAAATTGTGCAAATGAAAGACATTTCTTTGCGAGCGAAGAAGCATTTCATACTGCTGACATTTAGAATGCTTTTGGATAAATGGATTTTGATTCGGAATTTAGATTCAAAATCTTGCATTTTTAAATTTATATATTAATATTTAAAATATTTTTTTTGGGTATTATGAAAATTTTCAAATTTTAATACTCAAAAATGATTTCTTTTTAATTTCACAAATGTGTAATAATAATAATAATATATTGGAATTTAGATCAAATCAAAATCTATTAATTTTTAACTATTCAAATAATAGATTTGGCCCAAACAATGAACAATCGAAGCATGTTGAAATGTATTGTTATTTTGTAGAAGAACGGGTCTAATCAAAAGAGATAGAACCAACAAAGATTTGGACGAAGGAGCAGCTCACATATTTGTTCACCAAGGCATTAGAGAAAGCTCAATTCATGTACTTCAAAAGCAAGTTGGGTATTGTCAACCTACATGTGCCAACTTAAGGGGGAGTGGAGAAATATATCTTATTATTATTAGAATAATATCTTATTATTATTATTATTATTATTATTATTATATCTTCATCATCATCATCATTATCTTTGAGTAGTTAATATTAGAATTTCAAATCTCAATCACAATAGATTTGGGATATTTCCAGTTACAGATAACATCATCATCTATGTACGTACTTATATATTCATGTGTACTCATCGTCATTATTCAATATATGACATTGAGAGTTTTCATTAGTTTTATTAGATACACTTTATAGTTCCATTTCTTCATTAAAGTGAGTCTTATATTAAGAAGTAGAGGTAGTGTAAGTCTGGAATTGAGGTCTAATCCCTTAGATTTATTTTATATTTCTACATCAGGAGGTTATTTTGTCTCTCCTATTCAGGCTATCATACTTAATGATTTTTCTAATTTTAAACTATCTTTTTAAATTTATCCTGCATTGCCGAAATTTTTGTCTTTGATTTGTTACTTGATGGATTTGCTGTTGAATTGACCAAATTAAACAATCTTAGAGCAGGGATAATAGATCTTAGAGGAATAGAATGTGCTCCGTAGAAATTGGTTTCCTTAAAGGCATTTGCATAACAAAAGAGATTTCCTTAAAGATTGACTTTGATACGAAGATGTTAGATGAGCAGAGTTTTGAAGAACATTAACGGAAGGGTGCAAGAATCTGACAAAGAAATGGAATTCTCTATTCCAGACCGAAGAATAGTGAATATGTGGGTGTAGGAACTATAGAAGATTATATGGGAATTGATGCATTTGACATGCCACAACCTTCTCACAATGCCAATTACCCATATGTTCCATCGTTTTACAACCCATTTTCTCAATGAATCGAGATCTCTGTCCTTCAGTAGTTGTATTATAAAAATTTAGAACATAGGACATTTGTATGATTTATGAAATTAAAGGGTTATTTGCATAGGTTTGATAGAATTGAGGGGTGTAATTTCATATCTGTCATAAATGAAAAATAAAAGGATAAGGTGAAAATCTACCCATGTTGTAGTTCGTCGTGGAGACATGAAATTATAAACTTTCCTTAGGTGTACAAATACATATGAAATTTTTAAAATGGTGCAAAACTAACATGGTCATTAAGTCAACTGAAATTGACCATTTAGCAAATTTACCAATTAAGAAAATGGTGCAAAAAATGTATATGAAGTTTTCAAAATGATGTAAAAATGTTGTGATCATTAAGTCAACAAATGTGACCGTTTAACAAACAGCTTTCACACTCATCGCACAACATTCGCTCCTAACTACTCTGTCTGTCATTGCAAGGTATTCTGCAAGAGGCAATATATGGCAAACGAAAAATACCTCATGCAATATGCTTAAAGGGCGTTATTCTATAAAAGAAAATAATGGATTAATAACGGAATTTAGCAATGGAATTCTCATTAAGAATTTCGTCCCTAATTAATTAATAACAGTATATTTTACTATGAATTCATAAAGTTCTATATCTAATCCATTATTTTTTTGTAGTTATATAGGCTCAACTTTCCCTCCATAATCATTATAAACAAATGAGGTTACAGCCCAAAACTTTAAAGTTACTCTATTTGGAGATTCGGGAATGTCTCAAGAAGTTTGTTGCAAGGTAATGCGAGCTTTACAACGTACTCTTGATGGAAATTTATTTATTATTATTGATGTTTGTGGGATCATCACTTTGTATGAGTAAAAAAGATTTTGAATGTCGATCATTTTTTTTTCAATAAAATGGGAAGACAAGCTTGAGGATTACATATCAAAAATCAGAGTCCCTGCGGGGGCATCCGATAAAATTAGAATGATACTATCAAAGGTCAGAGACCTCAAACAAAGAGGAAAAAAACAAATTTTGCATCTCATTTATATTGTTTTGGAATCAGTTCATAATTATCGTCAGTGCAGAATCAAATTTATTAAATTCTTATACATGATAAATTCAATGAATGAAATTAATGAAAATCCTTTTATGAATATCATTTATTCTCATGTAACCATTGACAGTTTGACACAAACTTTGATTAAATTTAATAGGAAAGTAAGATCCAAACATTAATATTTTTTCTTGCACACCAAATATAGTTACACTTTTTCCTTCCAAATAAAAAATGGCTATGCTTTTGACCGAAGTAATAAGCCAAACCAAACTAGTTGGTCATATTAGAAAGTCACTAGTTTAGTTTGTATGACGGGCTAAACCATCCTATTAGGTAACTTGTCAAGACTAATTAAAACTTAAAAAATTGGTGGTTCAACCCGTTGAATCGGTAATTGTTTTTAACAAAGTTGATTTTAACCATATGTATTGTCATGAACTATGATTACCTCTTTTTATGTTAAGCTGTGAATTAATTGGCAAATGGGCAAGAAATAAATGTAGTATCAAGTTATAAGCTACTCTATATAATAAGCTCCTACATTATAAATAACTTAAATGTAATACTGATTTCAATTCTATTTGTTAAATTATAAATAATATTTATCAAATTTTTGAAATTATATTTTTATTTCTCATCATACTCACTATAAGTTTTTAATTTTTTGATTTATTTGAACTCAATTTTTTATATCTTCTGTCATTATTTTGCCTTTTGTTTTTTGGGTAGAATTATCTTGTCTTTCTTATTTATAATAACATGCTTGATTTGATTATGGCATAACCAATTAGCCTTAAATTAGTGCCTCAGCCTATTTATAATTGGTCTAACTTTTAGTATTGTCTTGCTTTCATCCCCAAATAAGGATAAAGCATCTCACAAGAACAATTGTGGCTTACCATTTCAACCATGTCCTTAAGTTTTTCTCACATTGCTACTTTTAAATATTCGATATTCCCCTCTAGTATTATATATAGTTTGTTAACTAAATTATAGAGGATAAAAAAAATTAGATAAGTTAGTTATTTATATAACTTCGTGTTAATTTTTTTAAAATACCCTTGTTTTTATCATATGATTGCCACTCAACTTTAAATCTAACTATGAGGATAAATTGAGGGGGAAAAATAAAAATAGGGTGACGAAGGAGATTAAAATTTTACATCATCCGGTAATATTTAAGTTTTAGATTTCACATATCCTTGCAATAATGTCAAATATTGAATTACTTTAACACCTTTGATCAGTCCACAGGTTTCATCCCTATGGCGTTGCACAGATTTCATCCCTGGTTTTGGCATCCCACAGGTTTCATCCTCAATAGTAGTGCCTGTAGTTTTCAAATTTTTGAAAATAGAGTTGACTGTCATAAATTCAAATATTTTTCTGACACCACTCATTAATGAGTGAAAAATAGGTTCAATGTATTTTCAGCTTCAGAATCTGAGACAATTCTATATATAACAAACAAATCTTGCGCAGCAGGTGTGCTCAACAAAAATTGTTACTCCATAAGCATAATCATGTCAAAAGAGGTGGTGAAAGATGATTACATCACCAATGAATACAAGAGAAATGTATCATTTAATAAAAGGAAGGCCAATATAATGAAAAAAGTAAGTGAACTTAGCATCCTTTGTGGTGTTGAAGTTGGAGCAATTATTTTCAGTGGCGATCCCTCTGATCCTACACCGGAAGTGTGGCCAGACCATGTAGGTGTCCAGCAGCTGATCGAGAGGTGCCATGCTAGGCCTGTCCCGCGAAGGACCTTGACCATAGAGGAATCAATACAGCAAAGGATCAACATAGGAAAAGAACTTCTAATGAGAAAACAGCAAGAAAATCATGTAGAAGAGATTTCCCAACAAATGATCCAATGTTTAGCCGGGAAAGCAGTGCCCAATTCTACCAACTGGAATGATATGAAGATGTTAGTTGAGCAGACTTTGAAGAACAATGCCAACAAGTAAATTGAAATGTCAGGCAAATGGTCCTTCATATTATTAGTAGTGGAAGATGCTTATCCCTGTTCTCATAGTTGATCAATGTTGTTTTGCTTGTCTTCAAAGTTAGAGACAATAATCATCTTTTGTGCTATGAAGTTGTATTGAAGATTTGAATTAGATATTTTGACCTGTTTAATGTGTTGCATATGCCTTATGGCTTTCGTAGTTGACCTGTTTAATGTGTTGCATATGCCTTGTGGCTTTCGTTAGTGACCTATTCAGATGGTTTCTTGCCTTCCATTTGATGAGAAAAACATTGCTCAAGTCAATAGCTTATACGCAACTGAAATAAATTATCAGCACTTGCAAGACTCTCTAAGGAAACATATAAACAAATATATCGCGGAAATTAAATAGTAATAGAACACAAGAGACACTAATGAAAATCAGCTCCACCATTATAATAAAAATAGAGTACAAGAGAGTTTGAATCAGATGCACAAATAGGTACAAAACACCAATCAAACAATCAAAGCAACAAGCTTACAATAGAGCATGAAGAAGCTGAAAAATACCCAAAATAGAGGCTGTAGGGTGAATTGAATATCTCTTGCACCTGGAAACGAATAGACAATGCAACTGATGAAAATGTCGAACTAGATGTTCCAAACCCACAAACCACATTAGCCTTATCCAGTGGTTAATAATAGTGAAAATGACGATTTACAGAAATTGCCCCGTGAAGAAGCGAAAATGGTTTTCTCTTTTCTGCTCTCTTAAATGGCTGTTGTTCTCTCTCAAGATGAGATGTTACTCTTGCCCTAATCTACCACCTCTCCACCTAAACAAGTGAGACACAAATGGAATTGAAATATTAGGCTTTTTTCCACATAGGAAGGGAGCCCAGACCCAACATCAATTTCTACTTTGGTGAATTTGTTAGGCCTATATGTTATTTGTGTGAAAATTGTAAGATGAAGCAGATCAATGATATACCTTTGTTAATGAAAACCTGAGACACTATCCCTATTAGTTGAAACTGAAACTCACAAAAAGTATACAACAAAAGTACTTGTTTCCCATGGAAGATTTGAGATAACTTTATTCTGAAAACTGACATTATTGCATTCTAATCTGATATCACAATCCCTACAAAACCAGCTCACAGTTAAAAACGGACTTTATGATCCTTTTCTTCCTAATACCCGTAAAAAATACTCAATACAATTATGATTTTCCATATAAACAGTGCCAAGCACCATCTATGAATTGATGTTTATCATAAACATATTATCTTAATCAAAGGATTTGACATAAACTGGATATCCTAAATGTTGCTATATGTTGGAAATTGTCATTGAAGTTGACCCATACTTCTCTTGCCAGTATTGAAGTAGCTTCTTCCTGTCATATGCACTTGTTTATGTTAATTTGAGAGAACCCGCATAATCATTGGATATGGTAATGTTATGAAAAGTGATTATTTCATTGAATTGTTGTTATGAAGTATTTCATTAATCAGTTCTAAAGATGTGTAGATTCTTTCTATAATAACCTGCCAAAAATGCATATAATTTCCGAAGTTAATGCTCATATATACTCATAATGTTATAAAGAGAAGTAATATATGAATTATCTTTAGACAATATCTCTTAAATATGGCTCTGGATGCTTTTCTTTTTTGTCTTCAAAGATTAGAGATAAACAATGGTCTTTTGCTCTGTGATATTCCATTGGAGATTTGAATTCCGTCACAAATTAAATGTCATCATTTTATTAGATAATTTAAATATTTTAGTCAAATCCAGACTCTATTTATCAATTATTAATTGTATTTAATTAGTAAGCATTGATATTATTGTGAAGATGCAATCCTCATAAGGGAAAAAAAAGTCACTTGTATCTCATTCTCGCAAACCAATAAAGGCATTAAATGGATAAATTTTTACATATTTTCCCTTACTTATGAAAAGATGTACATTTTTTCTAACATTAATATTCTTTTATCTAGCTCTCTGCATTTACACCTCTATCTTTTTTCTTCTCCTTTTCGCATGTGCCCAACCAATAGTGAATAGGGGTAGAATTGACAAAACCTCATTTATTTCTTATATTTTGGGTAAAAAGATATAAAGTGGTATGCTGATATACATAAACTAATAACATTGACAAGTGGTCCATTCATAATTTCTAATGTATTTTCTGGCACCACTCATTAATGAATTCAGATTCAATGTATTTATTAAATGCTCCTAATAAATACTCTTAAATGAATGGCATTGACCAAGAATATAATTCATTCATTCATAAATTCAAATGTATTTTTTAACATCCCTCGTTAATGGGTTCAAATGTCCAAGAAAGGTTCAATGTATGTAATTTCATGTTTAAAGTGTGGGATGATTCTATATTCACTACTGCAAATTTGGGCATTTATATTACTCCTAATACATAGTATTTATAGCCAATAAACGTCATATATGTCTAGACGGAGGTTGCGTAGAATATATAACGCTTAAATGTAATGTTAATTATGCGTACCATCATGTATTACGAGGCAAAATTCATGAAAATACAAAAATAATAGTTGTAGTTAATAACTGTCATTTATTTAGTGACAAAAATGACGGTTTTTCCGAAAAAAACCGACATGTAATACTTACAAATGATTCAACTTCCAATCTTTTATATCAATGAAGGCAAAATATAATGGTCTTTAAAAACAACTGTTATGTAATAGTTTCAAACCATCTAGCTTCCCCAAGTACCAGTTCATTAGTCATAACCCTTTGTAACATTGTTAGACCTTCATAAGTCATAACCCTTCGTAACATCCATTTAAACTTACTTATTCCTTGTGATTCATACTACTTTTGTTTAGCGGCCTCCTCCTTCTCTCCATCATGTTAGCATCCTAGGAAGATTCTCTGCCATTGCCACCACCTCCACCACCACCTCCTCCTCCTCTTGAAATAGAGGCTCTAATGTAGTTGTTGGAAAGCCTTGACTGCCACATAAGGTGTCTCATGGCATACGCCAATAAGTTGAACAGGAAGTTGAACCTCATACTTCATCATAATGAGGTTGAATATAACTTGCAGTCAGACCCTTCATCTCCTTCTTTTGATAATGATAATGAAGAGGATGAAGAGAAGGAGGATGATAGCAGTAGTGGTGGTGATGATTGAACACCACGATTGTACTTTTAAAATATTTTAAAAAATATGTGTAAAAAAGCAATTTCATACTTCACGGTTATTAATTCATAACCTAAAGTATTCCTTTACTGTGGTTTTAAAAAACCAATATACTTAACAGTTCTAACTTAATAAATGTAAATTAAAGCTTACGAAACCTTTTCTCTTCCCTGTGTTGATCGACTCTGGGTGCCTCCTCATTACCCAATGATCATCAGTAGAATCAAACACCCTTTTATTACGTCCTGTTCAACTTCCAACGTGTGCAATGATGGTTCTTTTCTGACCCTTCATTTGTTCCAGACATCTGTTTAAACTCCCCATTTTCATTTGTTTTTTCCTACATTTTCTTCATCGTCCTTCTCTTTTTGTTCTCTCAATCATAAAGATGAAACGCCGTGTGGAAGAATTGCCAGAAAGCTCTCGGCATCATCCTCCACCTCCTCCTTCTCCTCCCCTATCCTCCACCTCCTACTTCTCCTCCCTAATATTAGCCACCACTGCCTCTACCTCCACCTCCTCCTCCTCCTCCTTCGTCTCCACTTTCGCCTTTGCCTCCACATCTTATGCTTCCAGAACTGGACATAATGCTGCAACATGCAGAACACACCGACCATGTCGTAAGGAAGCTTTCTTTCTACCTCTTGAGTATGAACAGGGAGGCGAATCTCATACTTGATGAGTATAAGATTGGCCATGATCTTGGCTACTCCTCTAGTAAAGAGTAGCCTGATGAACTCATCACTGTTCTGTTTTTTAAATGTACTATTGTAAAAAAAATACAGAACAAATGCTCAAGGTTATTAGAAAACAACCGTTATGAAATATAATAAATAATAGTTCATTAACCGTTCTTTGAAAACAACCATAAATTTGCAGGTAAATAACTGTGTTTATAAAACAACAGTCATAAAACTCATGGTATAGGAAAAAACATATATGATTGCCTGGACTGATTCCTCTTCAACTTCCATTGCACGCTTCATTTCCAATCTATTTAAACTCTTCATTTTCATACATTTTCTTCACCCTCTTCCTCTATTCTCCTCATCATCATGTTAGGAGACATGCTGAAGAAATGATGGAGATTTGTCCTCGCCAACTTCCACCTCCTTCTACTCCTCGTGCTGCTTTTGAAGAAATGCTAGAGATTCCTCCTTCCCAACTTGGTCCTCCTCCTACTTCTTTTCCTCCATCTTCCCAACATGCTCTTCCTCCTCCATCCCAACCTACTCCTTCTCCGCTTGCTTCACTTCCTCTTCCTCCACCCCTGTCTACTTCGCTTCCTCCTCCCACTAAACCTCCATGCCCTCCTCGTGCTCTTCTGCCTTCGGCCCATGGCTGACACGCTACCGCTTCCTCATCACTCGTACTCGTCTTTTCATATGATTCAGATCACTTCTCTGAAGATGATAGGTAGGTTTTATTTATTTTTGTTTTTAAGTTATATATATAAATATATTAATGTAATGGCTCAAATATATATAAAAAAAATAATAAAATTCCTTATGGTTGTTATTAAAGAACAATGATAAACGTACCTCTCGGTCAATTAATTAAAATAACTGTTATAAAGGTAAAAATATAATTAGCAGTTTTTACTAACTAACCGTTATGTAAGACCTTAAACACTATAGATTTGTTAATAATATAACTCATGGTTACTTGAATATAACCATCATAAAAATAAGACTATTAGCGGTTCTTCCCAACTAACCGTTATGTAAGATCTTAAAATCTATAACGGGGGGTTTGTTTGTAAAACATCCAAATAGTTAGACATTTGAAAACGTTGGCACTCAATCAAAAGCTCTAGATCTTTCAACTCTGAGAAAGGCATCCGTTCAAACTCAAAGTTTTCTTTCTTCAACTTCTGGTTAGGTTGACATAAGGTTTGTGATTTTTCTTTCATTGTACATTTTTGTGAATTTATTTTGGGCACGGATGATTATTGGGTTTTGATTGGGGTTTTTGTTTCTACATGATTTATGCTATATATGGTATTTGAATAAGTAGTGGATGTATACTAATAGCTAACGAGAGACTACTAGAATAGGGCAACATATTTCCTTGAGTTTGCATTTGTTCATAATCCCCCAAATGATGATTTGATTCTTTGCCCCTATGTAAAGTATGGCAATGTACAATAAAGTGATCAAGAAACTTGTACATCATACTTAGTGATTTATGGAATTGATCCTACTTATACAGGTTGGACAAGGCATGGGAAGACAGTTAGTGGGGTAGTTGAACATACGAAAAGTTATGCATCACCTGATTTTCACATAAATGCATTTAACACCGACTGTCTGGATGATATAGCCAAGGCATTGAGAGAGGACCTTTGAGATTGCCTTAAAATGATGGAAACTTTGAAGGGCGACATGGTGAAGCCATTGTATGAGGGGTGCACTGAGTTTACCTTATTAAGCACTATGTTGATGTTGTACAACTTGAAGGAGAGAAAGAGGTGGTTTGATATGAGCTTCACATAATTGCTTGAGGCTTTGAATAAAATGCTACCTAGCAAAATTGTGCTTCCACCAAAAACATATGCTGTAAAGAAGATAGAAATCCTATCTATACAAAGAGGTCATACTTTAGGGTGATTGAGGACATCTAGAAGTTAGATTATGTCAGCATCCGAGTTCCCATTTTCAGTTGCAAGTGGGTTGACAATAATCACGGCTTGAGAATTGATGAGTTAGGCTTGATACAATTGAATTTGAACAAGGAAGGGTATAAAGAAGAATCTTTTATTTTGACATCTCAGGCTAAAAAGTTTTCTACGTCCATAATTCTTCTAAACATGGATGGTCTATTGTTTTGTTGACAAAATGAGAATATGGGTGATGAAGTTGAGGATGATTCATTCAATGAGAGGTCACTAGAACCATTAAATTTGGATGACAAACATGCTTTGTATGTCAAGCACGACCATAATGAAGGCATTTGGGTTTCAAAGAGGCACTACAAAAAAACATGAAATTTCTGACGGAATTTACCACGAAAAAAATTTCCTCTGCAAATTCCGCTGGAAATTTGTCGGAAATTCTGTCTTTTGCCATAAAATTTCCAACGGACTAATTTTGTCGCAAATTTACAATGGAATTTCCATTGGAAATTCTATTCTGCCTCAAATTGCGAGGGAATTTCCAACAGAATTGAATTTCATCACAATTTCTGACAGAATTCAATTCCTTTGAAAATTCCGTGGTAAAATTAAAAAATTATTATTTTTAATTAATTATTATTTTTAATTAAATTTAATTTTAAAAAAATTATTTGTATAAAATTTATTAGTTATTAATTAATATTTTAAATTTATTTTTAATTATTATTTTCTAATTTCTAAAATATTTTTAATTTTCAATCATAGGTTTTGGTCCCAATAGGGGCAAAATGGTCAGATAAAAAGTTATTTATAAAAAATAAAATTTATTAGTTATTAATTATTATTAGTAAAAAAATTTATTTAATAATTATTTATTAGTTATTAATTAATGTTAATAAAAAATTAATTTTAGAAATTAGACGAAAATATAGTCATATGAAATTTATTTAAGATGTAAAATTTTTTAATTTGAAGTTAATTTGTAGCACCCTAAATTTTATATTCACCAAATATATTGTAATTATTTGAGAAATTCAATAAAATGGTGAATATTCATGAATTTAGAATTTATAAATTTTATAAATGTTCATAATCATGAGAAAATGGGAAAAATAATTATGGAATTAAGTTGGGTAATCTCAAATGCCCAATATTAAGGTACAAAAATAGAGAAGTAGTACAAAAAATATTTGGTCCAAAAATATATGGGAATTGGCCAAAGAAAAATAAGAAAAGAAATTGGCTTAAAAAGATAATGGCAAAATCGTAATTTTGCCAATTTAGCATAAAATAAATTATTTTTCAATTAATTGAAGTTAATTTAAATTAATTAAGGAGAATAAAGGTGAAAAACATATTTAGAATATTTTGGTCAATTAAATATAATTTTGTGGAAAATTTGAGTCAAAAGTGCAATTTTGACCAAAATTGAGACTTTACATGTATACATAACTGGAACAAGTTGTGAAGCCAATTTAAATCAAAGGGTAGGACCCCTAAGAGTCTCCTATATGTAGCATAAAGAAGGAAATATTGGTTAAACTTAATAAGCATGGTTACATATACATAAGGATTTATGTATATAAGTTAATTTTTGGGATTTTGGAAAATGAAACAAATGAATAAAATAAGGCAAAATATATGATAAATATCATCATCTTCCTTCTTTCTTCAGCATATCACGTCCAAAAAGACCTGAGACAAGAGAGAGAAAGTTGAGAGCATTTAGAGAGAGAAAGGAAAGAAATCTCGCAAGGTAAGCCGATTTCTTCGGTGATTTAGCTCCTAACGCGTATAACTTCGACCCTGAACTACTCTTTGTTCTTTAAAGTTTGGAGGCTCAAAAATCTGTTGTAGAAGGGCTAGGGTTTCAGCCATACTGAGGAAAAGCTAGTGGGAGCTTGAGGTAACTTCTAAACTTTCATATATCGACTATTCTGGTTGCTGTAGACAATTTAATCGGTGAAATTTTGCCAGATTGTCTTTGTTTGTAAATTTTGGAAATGTGCCATTAGAAGTGTTATGCTGCCCAATTTTAGTTCAAATGGCAGTTATAACTCAATTAGATGGTTAATAAAGTGGTAGGAATATAAAGGAACGTGTTTACGGAGCTGAAATCACAAAACCCCGATTTTTCCTAGAGGATACCATAATTTCAGCCAGAGCTGTTAGAGGGCCTTAGAGTTGGATTTTCAATGATTTGATAGTTCCATTGAGTTCAGGAGAAAAAATTAGGTGGGGTTACGGTTTGTCACTTTTTTGGAAAAGGCTAAAAAAGCATAATTACGAAAACACCCTTGAAACCCTTAAAGTAGGTTGCCAAGGGAAATTTCATAATTTGACATTGAATTTGGTAATTCTAAGCTCAGAAATGGATTCCTTGGGCGAAAATATGTCAGGATAGCTCATATCAAAATTTCAGAAAAAGTACAATCGGGCCGGGTACGGCAGGGCTGGGCTAGGTCGAGGACCCGAGGGTATTTTGGTAAATTTTTACCATAGGCTAATATAACCACAAAAATCACTATGGTAGTGCCTAAAATGATACATGGATAGGTTATAGCCTATTTCTTATACATTTAACATTTTAGGACCGAGTCGGGAGTCGAATGTCGACAAGTTTTACGAGGCACATGATACAGGGGTAATAGAGCTTTGAGGTAGGGACTACCATTTCTCATATACAATGTGATTAATTGTATGTTATATGTTACTATATTTCATAATATGAATGCGTGCTAGAGGCACAGTACCTGGTTGTGGTTCGATACCCAGCCAAGGTATATTGAAAATCCTAGCTGTGGTATGTGACTCGGCTGAGGTACATGTAAGGGTTCTAACTCGATGTTTGGCCCTAAAACTTGTGTACACATATGAATCAAATTGAACTTTTCATTTTGCCTAATATGGTGCATTGCATATTTAATTTTCATATTTTATATGTCGATAGTATGTTTCTACTATGATTATTCAGAATCTCACCCCTTTTTCTAAACAAACATCTCAGTGGGAGCCAATGGATCGAAAGGAAAAGATGTGGACACAGGAAAGTGATTGGCATGTGTCTCGAAGCAAAGTCAAAGTTCATGGTTATAGTTAGCTTATTTTTAGAATACTTTTGAATATCCTGTAAATATTGGAAATACTGTCGTATTCTGTATTTTGTCTATAGATGACTCTGAATTGTAAATGAATACTTTTATCAGTATATATGTACTTTTTTGTATGCATGTGAAACTCGGTTTCTATTACTCTGCTTATATCGAAATGGAAACGGGTGTTGACATAATTTATATTAAAAATTACAATAATATATAAAATTATTTTATATTATTATTACATTTGTATATAAGAAACAAATATATATTTATAAATAATTGATTGTGTATAATAAGATTTTATATATAATTGTGTAATAATAGAATGCCAAAGCAGTCAAGCCAATCTAGTAAGGCATCGTGCACTTACAGACGAGGTTGTGGGTTTGAACCAAAGGAGGCCAAGTTGACTTGCATTTCCAGGAAAAAAGATATTGTGACACGTGGCAGATCTGGGTGTCGACTACAAGATGGAGGTCGCCGGAGCTGCCACGCGTCACCGTCGGCAATGAGGTGGTTGCCACCATAGTTACCGCTTGACTTTTTAAAATTTAAAAAATAAAAAAAAGTTTGCGACGGAATTGAATTCCATCAGAAATTATGAGGGGATTTCTGATGGAATTCATTCCATCAGAAAATTGAATTCCGTCGGAAATTCCTTCTCAATTTCTCAAATTTAAGATGGAATTCCCTCAGAAATTTGTGACGGAATCTAAATTCCTTTAGAAATTGGTTTGTTACGCAGTTATTAGCAACAAAATTCATTCCATCAGAAATTCAGTCGGAAACTCTCAATTTCGTGACAAATTCTGTCAAAAATTCAATATTTTTTGTAGTGAGGGGAAAATTATTATTTAACAAGAAGAGAAGAATTCAAGCTTAAAAAAGTAACTTATAAAAAGCTAAGACTAGAAAAAGAAAAAGAGGCACTTAAGTTCTGTGTTTGGATTGTGTATTATTGTTTTCCTATCGCTAGGCTGGGTTAATTTATGTGTTTTTATAGATAGTCTATTATATTGTTGTTTGTTTATGTGTTATTTATGAAAGCAAGTGGAAATCAATAGCACTACCCCCTAATTTTTTTTTTTAAAAAATATTGTAGATATTTAATGGTTATTTGCTAGAAACTGAAATCCATGTTTTGAAATTATCTAACAGTTTCTTACAATATATGTTATATATATAACAATGGAGCAATACATTACAGGTGATATATTTGAAACATTATAAAGTTAAAATTTCCCCTATATTTAAATGTCTCTTTGCTTCTCTATTTCATTCATTAGCACATTTATCTTGGTCTCTTAGATCAAATGTAAAAGCCCCCAACCCACCAACCTCGAAACCCCGCTACTCCAGTCATTTTTTCCGATTGTCTTTTATGTTCTTCGACTATCATTTTTAGTCGAACCACACCATCCACAAAGCCTTCTCCGTGATTCTCAGCAACAATTACTCAAGTTGTTGCGCAAACTCTAACACGCATTTTCGTTCATTACTCACATTTTCATTCTTCAAACCTAGCCAGGTTGTATTTCTTCGCGTTGTCTATCTAATCATATGGAGGTATGACTTCCCTTTTCCATTATTATTCACTTCATGTTTTTTAGGTTTTAACCTAAGTCATGCTCATGTTTTTTTCCTTATAAAAACTTTGATTGAAGGTTCTTCTCCTGTTATAGGAAATCATTAAAGATTAACAAAGATTTCACTATGTTGAGTGTGTGGTAAATAGCCCCAAGTGGTATAGAGTTGCTACAGGCCACATGTATAACTTACAAGGGGAGAACAAGATTCAAAATTGTCTCTACAAGCTACATGTATAACCTATAGGGGATATCACGATTCACAACTTGTCTCTCCCACATAATCATGTTAGCCTAGAGATCTAAAGGCCACCATCAATCCAAGTTAGCTCTTCTAGTGTCTGCCACAGAATACTCATAGGAGGAATTGTGTGCTATGTGCTGTGTGCTTGAACTTGTTGCTTGACCTGACTTCCTTATTGTCATACCATCTATGACAAAAAAGGTATTATATATATATGTGTGTGTGCGCGCGCGCGCGCATTAGATAAATTTTCTGCTTTAGCTTTACTTGTTGGATTTCACTATATAATAGAACAGAGGCCCACACATCGAGTATAACCATGCAATTTAAGATGGATCAAAACATTCCCAGCTTTGTGACTAGGCTCAATAGAACTCCCTACCGTAAAGGGCACAAGGAGTATGTAGCATCGAGTAAGACTTGATAGAGAATGAGAGATTATATCTATAGAATGCCATCTGCTCCTTCTCATTAGGAAGCATATGGTGTTCTATAGATCTAATCTCTCATTCTCTATCAACTCTTGTTTGAGGCTGCATACCCCTTGAGCCCTTTAAGGTAGGGAGTTCCATTGAGCCTAGCCACAAAGCCGGTAATGTCTTAATCCATCCCAAATTGCATGGCTATACTCGATGTGTACTGAGCTTCTGTAATATACAAATTTGTGCACAATTTTGTTCTACATGTGGGGACAAAAGGAGAATCCCTATTTTTTGAAAAAAAAAACTCGGCTCAAAAGTTAACGTTATTAAATAACAACCATTATATATTTATACACTATATATGACGGTTGTTTCATTAAACCTGTTAACATTTATAGAAACTAAATAATGGTTGCTATATATCAATTGTTATATATGCTAAACGTTTATATAACGATTATTTTAAAAGAACCAATATGTATATTATAAAGTTTTATAAAAATTGTTTACTTTAAACTGCTATTTATTATGACAGCATTACGAACATCATAACCTCATCACATCTCAATACATAATCAATGTTATAATAGAACCGTTATAATAGATACAAAATAAATCACGGTTCAGAATTGTAATGTATATGCACCAAGCTTTTATAGTGCTCGCATATACGACAGTTTAGAAATGTTATGTATGGTAGTTATTAACCATCATATATCACAATTTCTATTGTAGTGATAGAGGATAGATCATAAAGGAATAATTGTGCTCATCATAAGTTAGTTTCCTTAAGCATAGCCACTATAAGAGAGAAGAGGAAATATGAGCATATATCACTTTATGGCTTTAGAATGAGAGGATGCATGATGTAGAAACATTAAGAAGATGATGATAGAGATATCTGGTAAAGGAGTGGAATTCATGTTCTGACTCCCCCAATGGTAGAATTGTTGTGAGCTTTCATTTTCAATGAAAATTTGGCAGACCGAATTCTACAGTTTGGTATTGGTATACAAGTTGTCAAGGTTCTCTGTCATATACAGTAGATTGGTCAATCAACTTTCATCACATTGATGCACAATCCTTCATACGTTTTAGGAGTTGGAGTTGGAACATAGAATTCCATTTCTTTGACGATATCCTATGAAGCACCAATACTTTAACTTATTGAATGTATTGTATTCAGTATGTATCCAATACTTGGTACATTCAGGTATTTCATATATATTAAAAAAGTATTAAAATATATTTTTCAATTTTAACAATTTTAATTTTAAATATGGATCCAATACTTAAAACTTAAGGTCAATCCTCAAAGAAAATGCTTCAGTACATTTTTTTATCAGAAATTAAAATAAATTCAAGATATATTATATTTACTTGACAATAAATATTATATTAAACTGAATTTTATTATATCTAGCAATATTTATGTCACAACCCAAAATCAACGTCGTGACTGGCGCATAGGCTAAACCAAATAATTCCATTTAGCCTAGCAAGCCTAAACAAACCATACAGAGCATCAGACATAACCTTTGCAACAATAAGAGTTCAACGCTGCCATATATTATAGTCATAATGTCAGAGGACCCCATATGAATGGATTCTTGAATAAGTCTATGAAAAAAAATTGTGAAGGAGGAATGAGTCTATCACTAAATCAGTGAGGACATAGATAGCAAAGCGCACGGAAGGGAAACAAAGGCGCATAAGAGTTTTTCGAAAACACACTTGAGGGAGGGAAATTGAATAAAATCGAAATCATCCAATAGCATATGCCAACAACCACAAGACATTAAACTACAACTATAATCTCACTTACACATTCCTTGACCATCTCACTTATCTCTTCTGGCACATATCTATGTAACCCATGGTAAGTAACAATCGTACGTCGCACCTACACACACACACACACATCATACTTCGCATATACATTTTAGGTATCATGGTGAGCAATAACCGTCTCACCTATATATCCCACACACATAAATATAATACATCTCATATATATATATATAGGGGTGAGCATCATTTTTCCGTCTCGGTGTTCCCGTCCCGATCCCGAGCAAATCGGGACAGGAAAATCCCATCCTGAAAGTTTCGGGACGGGAAAAAATCGGGATCGGGATCGGGAATGGGGTTTCCCGATCCCGAAACAATAGATATGGTTTTTTTTTTTTTTAGTTATCTGACTCATCACTAGCTTAGTTTAGTCACTTTGGTGTATTAGTGTATGGGACTCTTTGTAAGCAAAGCCTGACCTCTCGACCCACTGCCCTCTCTGATCTGAGGTCTTCTATTCTTCTAAGTTTCGAGCCCTAATTCCCTTCCCAGCCTCTCTCAGCGTCGGCATCGGCGACAGAGCGGTGACTCTGCCTGAGGAGTGAGAACGACGCGTCACGATGGTGCTTCATCATGGCTCTGTTTTTTCTTCTGCCATATGATTCCTTCTATTGCAGGGCATGCCAGGTTAGGAAAGATTTCGTTTATGCTATTTACTTATTTAGGATTCTGTGTACCAAGAAACTCATCTTTTAGGGCCAATGAAATTGTAATATTGAATCCTTGCAATTATTAGTTCAGTAGGAAGAAGAATAACATCATTCCTAACGTCCTCTTCTGAGCATGCGTTCTTGTTTTTTGTTTTTTTTTTGCTCTCTATTCTCAGCTTTTGGCTCCAAGCTAGTATGGCAGTATTTGAATCTGATTTTGACCCCCATTTGCATTGCACAAAAAGTGATTGTAATTATTAATTAGCAAAACTGTGCAGGGACTTGAAATCTTGAATGGCTTTTGTAAAGATTCTTGGTATTTCGGGAAATTCCCGATCCAGACCTCGGGAATTCCCGTCCCGACAAATTTTCGGGATCGGGATCGGGAATCAAATTGCTTCCCGAAGACTTTTCGGGATCGAGATCGGGAATGGGATTTCCCGATCCCGAACACCCCTAATATATATTCCATAAAACACACACACACACACACACCATATACATCCCAAAAATATTGTTCCTCCGTAAAAATAAATCAATTAAATATTTGAAAAAGAAAAAAAAAGAAATTTGAATTCAAATTAATTAATAAAAAGAGAGGTTGAAAGAAGGTTTAAAAAATAATTAAGAAAATATGTTTTTTACAAATAAAAAATCAATTTAATATTTTGAAAACATGAAGGAGAATTCGAAAACAACGTTGAACAAAGAATAAGAAAATACATGTCAACTTAAATTTATTATCAAAGCTTAGGAAAGTGGAACATAAGAAGTATAAATTAAATATCCACACTAACCAATACCATCACAATAATTAAGTTCAAAAAATTATAAAGTTTTTCGATAAAACAAATACGATACCGCTCACAGTTAAGATGTATTTAGAAGTGTTGAGGGGAGAGAGAAAAAAAGATTTGGAATTGCTTCCCAAGCGAACTAGAATAAAAACAAGAAAAAGATATTTAAGGGTTAGAAATATAGCAAAGGTGGAAATAGATAGTGTCACCTTGCTATTCATGCTCTCACCTATTGGGATCAATAGTTGAGAATTGAGATCCCTTTTTAACCTCTCTGGGACCTATTGGAGAGTCTCCACGAATACCACCTATAGGCAATACTTTCACATAGCCTTGTTGATAATTTACCAAAATAAGAATTTCTCTATTCTTTTTCTATTCATCCTGTGATGCTCAAATCCTAAGACCTAATCTTAAATTATATTTTTGCAAATCTAAATTCTTTATGTTATAAGAATGAAGTCTCATCCCTTTAAACTAATTGTATTCAAAAGTTATCTCATGGGGGAAAAATAAATGTTTGGTATAACAACTAAGGCAATTTATTCGAGACAACACTAAGAACCAATTGCCATGATGCCAATTTTCGAATAAGGACAAGCATGATGTGGTCAATATGGTTCATAAATTATAACTACATGGAGGAAAAAGTAAGTGGAAGTATTTAATTGAAAGAAGGAAGAAAGAGTTTGCGTGTGTGTGATATAACCGAGAAATATTTTGTATAATACTTTATAGTTAAAATTATAAATAGTAAAGTATTAGTCACAAGAGAAAGAGGTTTATTTGATGGTTGATTGTGCATAATCGTAAATTATAACACTATCGTACTTGGCGGTTATTTGGAAAAACCGTGATATATTGTGTGATACTTGGTGATTACTGGTGAATAACTGTTAAGTATGCATGACTAATTTAAAAAAAAAAATTGGAGGGCTCACTTTCGATCAACTCCTGCAAAATTAGTAAATTACCTACAAAAACAACGTATATATACCAAACACTCAAATAGATCCAATTCTGGCTGGAGGTATCACAATATACAAAATAGCTAATTCGGGCCAACAAGTGCCAACAACCTAAAACAAATCTTCCAATACTATCTATACAAATATGAGTACATCAAAGGTAAGGGAATTTACATGATCGAGTGCCCCATTTTCTTTTCCTAGACTTAATAAGTTTAATGCTCTTTTTAGTAACAATTATTTTCTTTAATTTGCGAAGCAACTCCCCCTCCTTGATATCCAAATTCCTTCATTGTGACGTACAAAGCATTGTCCTCATTGAATCGTGTTTCAAGTGACAAACCATGGAAAGGATCATCCTCATTGAATTCACTGTCTGCATCCTCTCATTTGTTTTATTTGATAACAAAATAATAGACCATTCTTTATTAGCAGGATTAGGAACATAAAACACCTGTTTAGCTTAAGAAGCTAAAATGAAAGGCTCTTCTTTATACCTTACTTGTTCAAATTCAATTATATCAACCCTAACTCATCTACTTTCAAAGCATTATTATTATCAACCCACTTGCATTTGAAAATCGAATCCTGAAATCATATGTAATCTAACTCCCAAATGTGCTCAACCACCCCAAAGTATGATATATTGACATAGATAATATTCTTATCTTTTGCACTTGATACATGCATGATGTTAGCAATGACAATTATCACACTTGATACATGCATGGAGTGAGCTCATACCTCTTCAACTTTGTCTTCCCTTCTCAGATGTTTGCAATATCACCAATTGTTGCTCTTCTCCTCCCTATCTTTTGTTTGTCTCTCCTCCCTCTACTCAATCTGAATCTAGATTGCCCCTCTGAAAGGGGAAAAAAATCTAACTCGAATGATTCAGGCTAAGCAGGACTGGCCAGTTGACCGGTTCACTGAGTTCCTAGTCAACTTGTCCAGTTCGAGTTTAATAACACTACTTACATATTACATTAGGGTGAAACATCGTTTCAATGAGTTATCCTCAGTGTTGCATGTCACAGTATGGTTTCATGGCCTTTTTTAAAACTTTGCACTAAGCTCAATTTTAAAATTGCCATAGTCCTTCAGAAATCATGCTTAGAATTACTACTACAAGGCCAAGCCATTTAGAACATGCTTTGATCTCAATATTGTGTAAACATTCAGCATTCAATTGACATATCTGGAAATTTTCTGATCCTAGTTTTATGTCTTGGAAATAGAAGTGGTTGACAATTTAGGCTATATTCTAGATATATACGCTAGTGCACATAATGCATGAAGTTTCCATTCTATTGAATGCTTTATATGAATTATGTGGATACAAGGCAGGATCTTAGCTCTAATTCTCTAGAGAGTTCTCAATCCCTCTGTATTTCTTTTTATTTCTACATCATGAGGTTTTCTGTCTCTCCTATTCATGCTTTATATATAAATATATATATTACAATAGCTAGTCTTGTACTGTGTTGCTTGAGCTTCAATCCATTGTCAATTGAACTTCACTTATCAAAATAAGCTGAAAATATATTTTCTTCAATGTATGTTAAATTTTTTGGTAATGGATTTGAACATAGGTATTAGAGTAAACACTGTCTAAATAATGTTTTTAGAGTTCCCACACTGTATTTATATATAAATTCAAATGCAAAGAATTTCTGTGAATAAAATTCTGTGGTAGAAATTAGAATTTTAACCCTTTACAATGTAATCATTGGAGACCATTTAAATATTTTGGTCACATAATGTCTCTATTTTTAAATTACTAATTGTATTCAATTAGCTAGTAAGCATGGAAGACTATAGTGAAGATGACATCATCACAAGATAGAGGAATAGAGACTCTTGTTTAATTTGTATGTGTTCATTTCTACAAACTTCTTTAAAAACCTAATTAAATTGAATTCTCTCAAGAATAAAAATTATATGCAAACATCTCATCCAATTTTGTATTGTGAAAATTAGAATATAGGATGTTTGTGTAATTTCTGAAACTAAGGGTTATTTGCAAAGGTTATATAAACTTAAACGATGTTAATTTATTTAGAATCTCATTCTTTTTTAAAAAAAAAAAATTTCACAATTGTCATAAATGAAAAATCAAACTCATTAAATGCTCCTAAAATACAATAAATGACGTCGATCAATAACATTAAGGAGTTCAGGTGCAATGTATTTATTTAGCATAAATTCTAATGTATTTGTTTTTGAACCACTCATTAATAAGTTCAGGTTCAATGTATTTATTTAGCATATCATTACTTTTAAAAAACAATTACTCTCTCCAGTCCTAAATATAAGGTCTAATTCATTTTTTCTAGAGAGATTAAAGAAGCTAAATATATTACTTAATTACAGTATATGTTGTGTGTCATTAGATTATATATCAGTTTATAAGTCAGACTAACTAGTTTGAAGAAAAAACTAGATATATATATATATATATATAAGTACTTTAAAATAATTTATTTAGTTTCCTTAATCTCTTTTAAAATGCCAACTAGATATTATATTTAGGACTTGAAGTAAAAATTTCACAATTGTCATAAATGAAAAATCAAATTCATTAAATACTCCTAATAAATGCACATAAGTGAATATTATAACATTCATAAGAGAGGTTCAATGTATATAATTTCATATTCATTATGTGAGAGTTTTATTTAAAGGACAGATCTTAGAGGAGTAATATGTGCTCCGCATATACTTATTTCCTTAAGCATAAGCATGAGAAGAGAGATTTCGTCTGTATGCTAGGGAAAACAATGTCCACCCTTACAGGATGGCTTGATATAAAGGAAGGACAATATCATGAAAGGAAGGCCAATATCATGAAAAAAGTTAGTGAACTTAGCATCCTCTGTGGTGTTGAGGCAGGAGCAATCATTTTCAGTGGTGATCCCTCTGATCCTACACCGGAAGTTTGGCCAGACCATGAAGGTGTCCAACAACTGATCGAGAGGTGCCATGCTAGGCCTATCCCGCGAAGGACTTTGACCATATATGAAGTAATACAGCATAGGATCAATGTAGGGAAAGAACTTCTAATGAGAAAACGGCAAGAAAATCATGTAGAAGAGATTTCCCAACAAATGATCCAATGTTTAGCAGGGAAAGCAGTGCCCAACCCTACAAATTGGAATGATATGAAGACGTTAGTTGAGAAGACTCTTTGAAGAACAATGCCAACAATAAGTAAATTGAAAAGTCAGGCCAATGGTTATCCATATTATTAGTAGCGGAAGATTCTTAATTATCCTTGTTCTCATAGTTCATCAATGTTTTATGTTGCTTGTGTTCAAAGTTAAGAGACAATAACCATCTTTTGGGCTATGAAGTTGGATTGCAGATTTGAATTAGATATTTTGGTATGTTTGTTGAGCATTTGCTGTGCAGGGAATTAATGCCTGTCACTGACCTGTTTAATGTATTGCATTTTTCTCATGATATTCGTTAGTGACCTATTGAGATGGTTTCTTGACTTTCATTTGATGTGAAAAGCACAGCTCAAGTTAATAGCTTATCGGCAACATAAATAAATTCTCATCACTTGCAAGAATCTCTGAGGAAACACATAAATAAATATATGACAGAAATTAAATAGTCATAGAGTACAGGACTCATCAATGAAAATCAGCTCCACTCTGATCAAAATATTATACAAGAGAGCTGAAAAATACCCAAAATAAATGTTGTAGCGTGGACTAAATATCTCTCACACCCAAGAAATGAATAGGCGATGCAGCCACTGAAAACGTCAAACAAGATGTTCCAAACCCACTAACCCCATTAGCCTGATCCAATGGTTGACAAAAACGCAAACGAAGATTTACACTGCCTTGTAAAGATGCAAAAATGGTTTTCTCTTGTCTTTTCTTTTAAATGGCTACTCTTCTCTCTCAAGATGAGACCTCATAATCTGACCCCTCTCCATATAAACAAGTGAGACACAAATGAAATTAAAATATTGGGCTTTTTCCACATGGGATGGGAAGGGAGCCCAAACCCAACATCATTTTCTATTAGTTTCTTCGGCCTATATGTCATTTGTGTGGAAATTGTAAGATGAAGCAAATCAATGGTACACCCTTGTTATTTAAAAAAAAAAAAAACCAAGACACTATCCCTATTAATCGAAACTGAAACCCACAAGTACAGCACAAAAGTAATTGTTTCCCATGGAAGATTTGAGATAACTTTAAAAGGGATTTCATGCTCCTTTTTCGGCCTAAAATCCATAAAAATACTGAATACAATTATGATTTTACATATAAACAGTGCCAAGCACCATCTATGAATTGATTTTTATCATAAACATATTATCTTAATCAAATGATTTGAGGTAGTTTCTTCCTGTCATATGCAATTGTTTATGTTAGTTTGAGGGAACCTGAATAATCATTGGATATGTTAATGTTATGAAAAGTGATTATTTCATTGAATTGTGTTATGAAGTATTTCATTAATCATTTCTAAAAGATGTGTAGATTCTCTCTATAATAACCTGCAAACAATGTATAAATTTTCAATGTTAATGCCCATATATACTCCTAATGTTCTATTGCTAAAGAGAAGCAATATGAATTATCTTTAGACATATCTCTGAAATATGGCTCTGGATGTTTGTGTTATTTGTTATCAAAGTTTAGAGATAAACAATCGTCTTTTGCTCTGTCAAGTTCCAATAGAGATTTGAATTCCGTCATGGACTCTTTTAACGTACACTTTGCAAATGTCATCATTTTATTAGACAATTTAAATATTTTGGTCATATTGAGTCTCTATTTTTCAATTATTAATTGTATTAATTAGCAAGCATTGATATTATTGTGTAGATGCCATCCTCACAACTCACACGATAGAGAGGTAGGAACACTTGTTTTATTTATATGTTTTTATTTCTACAAAATTCTTTCAAAACCTAGCTACATTGACTTCCCTCAACAATGAAACTTATATCCAGACATCCCATCCAATTTGCTGTTATAAAAATTTAGAACATATAGGATGTTTGTGTAATTTTTCAAACTAAAGGGTTCTTTGCATCGTTTTTGTAAACTTAAGGGATGTTAATTTATATAGCATTTCATCATGTGTTCTTTAAAAAATAAGTTCATAATTGTCATAAATAAAAAAATCAAATTCATTAAATGCTTCTTAAAAAACATCACTCTATGCCTAAATATAAGTCACTTGTAGGAAAAAAGCTTGGTTCAAAGTAAAAGTCACTTGTAAGATAATTAATGACATTTTCTCAAGTTTACCCCTATTTAAGTTTACTTGGAAAGAAAGAAAGAGAAGAGAGGTGTTAAAATCAATTGTAAAGTAGAGAAAGACAAAAAAATTTAATAAGATCAAATGCGGAAAATTTTATCAATTTAATGCATTTCTAGTATGTGAGAATGAGGTAGAAGTGACTTATATTTAGATACAAAGTGGTACACATAAATGAATAAGCCTGGCAAGAGATCCTTCATAAATTCTAATATATTTCATGGCACCACTCATTAATGAGTTCAATTGTTTAAGAGATGTTCAATCTATCTAATTTTTTTGGTATATCAATACATATAATTTTAATTACATTGATTAATAACATTGACTAAAGCTGCCTCCACTCATAAATTCGAACGTATTTTCTCGCACCACCCATAAGTAAGTTCAGGTTCAATGTATTTATATTAAATGCTCCTAATAAATACACAAAAATGAATACAATTGACTATTCATATACATTGTAATGTATTTTCTGACAAAACTAATTAATGAGTTTAGGTTCAACGATCCTAATAAATACACATATATGAATAACATTGACCACGGATCTATTCATAAATTCTAATGTATTTTCCTACCCCACTCATTAATGAATTTAGGTTCAATGTATTTATTAAATGCTCATAACACACACACACACATAAATTAATAACATTGACCAGCGGTTCATTCATCATTTCTAATGTTTCTGCCACCACTCACTAACGAATTCAGATTCAATATATTTATTAAATCATTACTATAAAAAATGCTTTTTATGACGGATATTATCGGTCATACATCATGATTCCGAACCATCATATATGCGAGTGCTATATATGCTTTGCGTAGATAAACTATGGTTCTAAATCATTATTTATTCTAGACATATTATAACGGTTCAAATATAACACCTATTTTGTATTGAGGCTTGGTGAGGCCATGATATGCACATTGTTATGATAATAATTAATGGGCACATGTGAACAACCGTCATAATATATGATAATGCTTACATGATACATAACAGTCTCATTTTGACAATAATTCTTATGTAAGAACCGTGACTTTTAATAAAACTAAAATAACAGTCTCACATAGACAACCGTTATGTATTTCGTACATAAATAACGGTTTCTAAATAAAAACCATTAAAGTTTATAATACATGATGATTTATATATAATAACCGTGATATAGAGATGTGAGACTCTTCATGTGAGAGTTTCTCATCTAGTTGAACTCATATGTATATAATAGAATAGCACCTCTCACATTGAGTGGCTATACAATATGGGATGGATTAAGACATTCTAGGCTTTATGAGAAGAATCAATGGCAACTGTTGACATATATAAGTGTTAATGTAATTGTTGACCTAATTGTTTCTCTTCACATGAATTAAGACCGGAAAGCAAAAGCTAAGGGGAAAAAACACAAATATCTATATAGAAAAGGATCCTTAGGGAATGCAAACCCTTAAGCAAAGCATCGGTATGCAAACCCTTGAGCTGCTCAAGGGTTTGCTTACCCCCTGCAGCCTTTCCTATACTAATATTCATGTTTTTTCCACCTAGCCATTGCTTTCCTAGCTTAATTGCTGAAGAGACACAAGGTATAAGTGAACACTTGCATTATGAGATATATAGGCCAGGATTGCGATTGATTCTAGCCACAAAGCCTGGAAAATCTTGATCCGTTCCAAATTTCATGGCTACTCAATATGGGAAGTACTACTCTATTAGATAGAGTCAAGACCAAGTAGCTCTTAAACTCTCGAATTGAAGAGCTTAAGACTGATCACAAAATGTTGAATTTTAGAATTTTTAACTTGGTGCTACCTACTCAATACAAAAACAAGAGAGAAACCTTTGATCAGAGCAATAATGGGTTTTCCAAAAAGATATAATTTCACAAAAGCAATTTAATATGTCACAATGAATGTCTTATTGTGTTGTGACCTCGCAAATGCTATTGGCATTTGCTTGTTCATGTGTGACTTTCGGTACAATTGAACTGGTTTATTCATCACATCCTTATTGATCTTTTCGAAGTAATTTCCAAAGATATGTATACTTCCAAAAAAAGAGGTATTTGCTTAGGGATCCATATCCCCAAAAGTTACTTCAAAAAAGATCAACAGAGTAGGAATCTTCAGTCAAAGTAATGGGTTGACAACTTCCTGTAATAGGAGAGAAACCTTCAATCAGATTAATAATGTGTTTTCCAAAAAAAAAATATAACTTCACAAAAGCAATTTAATGTTACCTTGGATGCTTTATTGCGTCTTAGTACAACTAAACTAGTTTATTCATCACGTCTATCTTGATCTTATTGAAGTACCTTCTACAAATATATATATATATATATATGGATACTTCCGAAAAAGGAGAGACTTTTGCTTAGGGATCCATATCTCCAGAAGCTACTTCCAAGAGAACAATGGGATAGGAACCGTAAATCCAAGCAATGGGTTGACAACTTCCCGTAATAAGAAAGGAACTTTTGATCATAGCACTATTAGGTTTTGCAAAAAAAAAAAAAACACAACTTCACAAAAGCAATTTAACATCATCTTGGATGCTTTGTCATGTTATGACTTCACAAAGGCAGCCTAATTGGCCAGGTTGAACACTAAAGGGTAAAGTGCATACCTAGCTAGGGCTCACAAACCAAAACGCAAGTTAGTGCAAGCAAAAGCGACTCACATGGCAATCATTGAGACAATGGTCAATTGTATTCACTAGTGTGGCTGTCGCTGAGAAGTCTGACAAAGGCTTTTTATGGTGGGGTTCGACTGAAAACAACTCTTGATGGCCGGAAAAGACAACAGGAGTTGTAAGGTTAAAATGTTGGTAGGTTTCATCATTCAAACAGACTAAGTGTCAATTGTATTCTATTTTAGACATTTAAATAGAAGAGGGATGGTAGAATTTTTGGGTTATCGTGTCTAAGACTTTACATCACGGTTCGTTTATAAGAACTGTTATTTATTAGTTTAAATTTATAATAGTTGATCTTTGTTGATAATCATATGTTATACTTTTTTTAATATTTTGGGCTTATAATGCCCAAATAATTATATTTTTATATTTTATAAAAACAAAACAAAAAATTCTCACCTTCTGATAGATGATATGAGGTCTGCTGTGAATTTTGGAACTCTTGTTTCCTCCAATTTGAATGAATCAAAAGTTCTATAAATTCACAGCATATCTCATATCATTACACTACTCTTCACTAGAGGAGTGGCCTGAATCATCTGAAAGTATGTCAGGATCATGGTGGCTAATCCTATACTCATTAAGAATGAGATTGGCCTTCATATTTATACTCGATAAATATCCGACTAGCCTCCTCACTGCAGGGTCAATGCATTTTGCATGACACATTATTGCCTCTACTTGAGGGAGTAGAGGATGTGGAGGTGGAGGAGGAGGAGGAGGTAGAGGAAGAGGATGACGCCAGGGATTTTCTTGTAAGTCTACAACATGATGTTTCATCTTAAGAGAAAAGAAGAGGACGATGAAGAAATAATAAAAAAAATAAGGAAATTGGGAGTTTAAATAGTTTGGAAATGATGGGTTTGAAATATCATTGCACACATGGGATGAAGTTGAAATGTTAAAAAAAATTCTAATCTTCCACATAAAGCTATCAGTTGCAATGGGCTATTTTAAAGTTTGTTAGGTACATTCCACCATAGCCATTCATATATGGAATTACATTTGAAGCCTTGTTTTCAAACAGGTTGCATTTAATGTCATACAAGTTTTTTCAGTGGATAAAAAGTAGCACTTATAACCTTTTATGGTTAAAGAATACCTGATAAACATATGCTTAAAGCCCTAAATTTTAGAAAGAATGGGCCTAAGCCCATTTTCACCATCAAAACAACCCTAATAATCATTTAATCCCTCCTTATTCCCTTATCAGCTCCGTTTCAACCCCACCTCACTCATGCCTTCGTCTCCTAGCTTGCCTCTAAAAGTTTGAATGAAACGCGGTTTGGTGAAAAAGGCTACGCCTTCACAGCATCTTTCTTCGATTATTTTAGACCCACACCAACATCACCGACGAGGAGTGAGCTTCGCAAATCTCATTCCTCTTCAACTTTGTCTTTCCTTCTCAGATCTTTGCAACATCACCGATTGTTGCTCTTCTCCTCCCGATCTTTTGTTCGTCTCTCCTCCCTCTCCTCAATATGAATCTAGGTCACCCCTCTGAAAGGGGAAAAAAGGCTAACCCGAATTACTTGGGCTAAGTCGGACTAGCCAATTGATCAATTCACCGAGTTCCGAGTCAACTCGGCCGGTCCGGTCCGAGTTTAATAACACTGCCTACATTACATGCCATAGTATGGTTTCATAGACTTTTTTAAAACTTTGCTCTAAGTTCACTTTTAAAATTGACATAGTCCTTCAAAAATCATGCTTAGAATTACTACTAGAAGGCCAAGCCATTTAGAACATGCTTTTATCTCAATATTAGTGTAAAAATTTAGCATTCTAGGTGACATATTTGGAAATTTAGTAATCCTAGTTTTATGTCTTGGAAATAGAAGTGGTTGACAATTTAGGCTCTATTCTAGATATATATGCTTGTGCACATAATATAATGCATAAAGTTTCCAATGTATTGAAAGCTTTATATGAATTGTGTGATTATAAGGCAGGAACTTAGCTCTAATGCTCTAGAGAATTCTCAATCCCTCTATATTTATTTTTATTTCTACATCATGAGGTATTTTGTCTCTCCCATTCATGCTTTATATAATTTTTTTTTCTACAATAGCTAGTCATGTACTATGTTGCTTCTTCAATCCATTGTCAATTGAAGTTCAAAATAAGTTGAAAATATATTTTCTTCAATGTATGTTACTTTTTTGGTAATGGATTTGAACATAGGTATTAAAGTAAATACTATGTTTGTAACACCCCAAATTGTATTCACCAAATGCTTTGTAATTATTTGTGGCATTTAATAAAATGAAACGGTGAATTTTGGGAAAAATTGATGATGCTGCCAGTGAAATTTTCTGCAAAGCAGTGAGTTTGTTATGTGATTTTGGATGATCAAATGATGACAAAAAATTATGAAATTTTACATGATGAAAGTAGAAATCCTAAGCTTTAATTTGATAGGTAATGGGTAATTTTTGGAGCTGTATGAAAAATGTTATGAATTTTTGAAGTTAGCCCAGGAAAACTGGCTATTTTCTAGAACAGCATCAAAAGATTTTAATTCTGGGGATTTTCAACTTCCATTTGATAAAAGGCTATATCTTTCCTTGAAACTAGACTCAATAAGGGTTCTATATCATTTGGAATCACTTCAATTGAAGTTCTACAAATAAAGATGTGATTTTTCAAAGTTTGGGCAGAAAATCTTCCAGAATTTGCCACAAATCCGAAAATAAAGAAAAATATGACGGCAACATTGTAATTTTGAGATAAATTGGCATCAGCCTATTTTGCTCTAACTTGGACCCTAAAGTGACGTGAAAATGGGCCAAGGAAGGATAAAAATTATGGTTTAATTGGAATGGGATTTATGACAACATTTACATGTAGATAAGTCCAATTATCTTTATGACACAAAAGTCAAACTAATGGGGATTTGATAATTAAGTAATTAAAGGGATAATACAAGATATTTTAAAGATTCATCCTCCCTCTTTCATGCAAAAGCCATCGGCCAACATAGAGAGAGAGAGAGTGAACTTGAAGCTTTTAGAGAGAAGAAAGAGAAAATCACGAGGTAAGATTGATTTCCTTAGTGTTTTGATTTCTAATTTGTATAATCATTGCCCCAAGCTTCCCTTCTCCATGCTTCCATGTATTTAGTAAGCAAGATCTCAAGGTTTCTAAAGGGAGGAAGTTTGGTTGGAGATAGAAAGAAGGAGGAAACAAAAGGTGACTTCAAAACCCTTGAATTCTTGATGTTATTGTTGTTGTTGGATTTGTTTGTGGTTTTGTGGCTTGTTTGTTGTGATTTGTAAATTTGGGAAGTGTTAACCCTAAGGGGTTATGCTGCCCAGATTTCCTCAAATCTTGGGTAATAGGTGTTTAAATAATTAATCAAGTGATTAGGAGTACAAAGGAAGAAGGATTTGAAGTTGAAAATCAAATATTTCAATTTTCCCTTTTATTTCTCTATGTTTTGGCCAAGCAAGGATGAGGGGTTAGAGTTGGATTTTCAATAATTTGATGATTCCATTGTGTTCAAGAGGGAAAATTAGGTGGGGTTTTATGTTAAACACTTTTTCAGAAAAGTCCTAGAAAGTGAAATGACCAAAAGGCCCTGAAACCCTAATTAAGGGTTGTCAAGGGTAGAATTGTTATTTGTCAGTGATTTTGTGAAAACCGAGGCGGAATGGATTCCTTGGGCAAAATATGTAAGAATAGCCTGGGTCAAAATTTCAGAAAAAGTACGGTCGGGCCAGGTACAAAGGGGCCAGGCCGAGTCCCTAGGGGCATTTTGGTAATTTTTTAATATAGACTAATATAACCACCAAAAACACTTTGGAATTCTCTAAAGTGGTACATGAATGGGTTTCAACCTAATTATTGTACATTTGTAATTTTATGACCGAATGAACCGCCCGAGCTGTTTGCACGAAGGAACTATTTTTGAGTAGCAAAGGGACAAAAGGTAGTAACTTTATCTCTCGTACACTATGTAATTGTTGATATATTGTACATTGCTGTATTTTGTGATATGAACACGTGCGGGGGCATATTACCTAGCTGTGATTAGGGACCCAGCCGAGATACACGGAAAAGTAGGGGATCCAAACAGTTATTTGGCCCTGACTATATATTGTGCACACACGATATAGTTTGAATTTTCATTTGACATTATATGGTACATTGCATATTTAATTTTCACATTTTATATGATTGATAGTCTGTTACTACTAAGATTCGCTTGAATTTCATCCTTTTTCAAATATAAAATACTCCAGCAGAAGCTAGCGGCTCCAAGGGCAAAACGGTAATACTGGCAGTTGAAGGGTATGGATCCTGAAATCGGAGTTATTTGGTTATATTAGTTTAATTTTAATTTGGATATCTTGGGCAAAATTGTACATATATTATTAAATACTGAGGGGAAAACATGTAATATAATCAAGTACCATGCATCAATAATATATCAGTATATTTATGCTATTCTTGTATTACTCACCAAACTGCGCTCAAGTACTCTGATTAACATCAATGATAAGTGATATGTAAGACGGGGTTTTAGAGTGTCTAAATACCTTTGTAGAGTTCCCACATATTATTTATATATAAATTCAAATGCAAAGAATTTCTGTGAATAAAATTCTGTGGTAGAAATTAGTATTTTAACCCTTTACACTGTAATCATTGTAGACCATTTAAATATTTTATCAAATTATGTCTCTATTTTTCAATTGTTATTTGTATTCAATTAGCTAGTAAGCATGGAAGACTATAGAGAAGATGTATCATCACAAGATAAAGGAATAGAAACACTTGTTTAATTTGTATGTTTTAATTCTACAAAATTCTTTAAAAACCTAATTAAATTGACTTCTCTCAAGAGTAAAAATTATATACAAACATCTCATCCAATTTTGTATTATAAAAATTTAGAATATAGGACGTTTGTGTAATTTCTGAAACTAAAGGGTTATTTGCAAAGGTTTTATAAAATTAAGCGATGTTAATTTATTTAGAATTTCATTATTTTTTCCAAAAGAAAAGGTTCATAATTGTCATAAATGAAAAATCAATCTCTTTAAATGCTCCTAAAATACACATATATGACATCGATCAATAACATTAATGAGTTCAGGTTCAATATATTTATTCAGCATATATTTACTTTTAAAAAAAAAATAGTTCATAATTGTAATAAATGAAAAATCATATTCATTAAATACTCCTAATGAATGCATATAAATGAATATTATAACAATGATAAAAGAAGTTCAATGTATATAATTTCAGATTCATTATGTGTAGCTTTTTATTTAAAGGACAAATCTTAGAGGAGTAATATGCACTCCACATAGACTTATTTCCTTAAGCATAAGCATGACAAGAGAGATTTCCGAATATATGATCCTCTGTATGCCGGGGACAACAATGTCCACCCTTACAGGATGGCTTGATATGAAGATATTCGTTGAGCAGAGTTTGAAGAACATTAATCGAAAGGTGCAAGAATATGATAAAGAAGTGGAATTCTCTGTTCCAACCTAAAGAATGGTCAATACATGGGCCATAGAAACTATGGAAGATTATATGGGAATTGGTGCATATGAGATGCCACAACCTTCTCTCAATGCCAATTACGTACCCATATGTTCTATCGTTTTACACAGCCCTTTTTGTCCATGAATTGAGATCTCTGTGCTGCAATAGTTGTATTACAAAAAATTAGAACACAGGCCATTTGTATGATTTATGAAATTAAAGGGTTATTTGCATAGGTGTGATAAACTTGAGGGTTGTAACTTCATAACTGTCATAAATGAAAAATCAAAGGTTGAGATGGAAATCTACCCATCATGTTGTATTTCGTCATGGAGAACCAAAATCTTAAACTTTTCTTTAGATGTGAAAATACACATAAAGTTTTCAAAATAGTACAAGAATATTATAGTTGTTAAGTCAACTAACGTTGACTATTTAGCAAACATGTCAATTAAGAAAATAATACAAAAATGCATATAAATTTTTCAAAATGGTATAAAATATGTTGTGACCATTAAGTCAATAAACGTTGACCGTTTAACAAATAGTTTTCACATACATTGCACAACATTTTCACTCTTAACTGCTCTATCTACTACTGTATGGTCTTCTGCAAGACATAATATATGGCAAATGAAAAGTGCCTCATCAACAAATGCTTGAAGGCCCTTAGGCTCAACTTTCCCTCCATAATCATATGCTTAAGGGCATTGGCAATGTCTCAAGAAGTTTGTTGTAAGGCAATGCAAGCTTTATAACGTACAGTTTATGGCAATTTATTTATTTATGTATTTTTATCATCATCATCAGCATCATTGATGTTTGTGGGATCATACCTATGTATAAGGAAAAAAGATTTTGAAGGTCGATATTTTTTTCAATAAAAAGGCAAGACAAGCTTGAAGATTGCATATCAAAGGTCAGAGACCTCAAACAAAGAACAAACATACTTTGCATCTCATTTATATTATTTTGGAATCAGTTTATAATTGTCATAAATGCATAATCAAATTTATTAAATTCTCATACATGATAAATTCACTGAATGAAATTAATGAAAATCATTTTATGAATATCATTTATTCTTTTTTTTTATATTATCATCCGGTATCCGATTCGAGGTTCGTGGCTGCTACTCCCAACACAAGTGTTGTCCCTGAAACTTGAACTGAAGGCCCAGAAGAATTTAATGGGACTTTATATAGCTAAACCAACTCTATCTTGGTGAATATCGTTTATTGTCATGTAACCATTGATATAAATTTTGATTAGACTTAAGAGGCGAAAGTAAGATCAAAACAATATTTTATTTGCACACCAAATAGTTACACTTTTTCCGTCCAAGCAAAATATGGCAATGCTTTTGACCAAAATAATAAAGCCAAACCAAACTAGTTGGTCATGAAAAATGTAACCCCCTTCCCACCTTAGGTCGAGATTAAGTTCTTAAACTCATAATTAAGTTGTACTTAGAGACCAAATTTAGAAATGGGACTTATTAACATACTCATTTGCCCAAAAATCGGATTTTTGCAAAAACTTTTCTAAACTCATTCACAATGGTCCCAAGTTCTCAATACAAAATAATACTGGCCTGAACAGGTGGATTCCATTTACAATTATCAGAGTGCAAATAAGTTCCCGACTCACTCGGGTTCCATTCATAATAAAAGGGATTTACAAAAGGCACATAGCCTACAATTCATACCCTTTTACTTGGGGATTACACAAAATCTACTATATACAATTCCAAAATATACAATGATAACCATAATCTCCAAAATATACTCCTAAACAGGAGTTCTAACTACTCTTCGTCGCCCGCTTGCCTCTCGATCCTTCGGCCCTGTCTAAAAGGTTTAATTTTGGGAGAGTGAGATTCTAAAGAATCCCCGTAGTAACAAGTCAATCATATAATGTACAACAATAATGCATGTAATCAAATCATCATCCACACAAGCAACTACAACGGCAGTTGCAGCGGCAATGGTTAGTATGACACATGTCATCCCTGACGATTGCTCACGCTGAATTGCTCACGTTGTATTGCATCACAACAATCAACACAGTATAATTCACCACAGCTGGGATCCATATAAAGCATATCATATTCACAAGCCACATAGGCAAGATACACACACACAGCCCATGGCTGGTTTTCACATACGCCGCCCCCACGGGTCGGATTCACAACGATCCATGTCGATTACGACGGCAGTCCAACGGCTGACTAGAGATGACCACTGTCACTCTCTATACGGCTCACGCTGACCTGCTCACGCCGTAATGGACCATGGCACACAATTCACAAGTTCAATGATAAGATATGCATACCAAAACATCATACAAGATATGAGAGAAAAGTCACTACCTGAGTTCTTCCGGGCGTGTCCTAGCGCCGGTCTCTCCCGAGGAAGGCAAATATCAAATCCTATTTTCACAATTAGGGACGAAGAGTTATTCTCTATTCCAAGACTTAAATTCACTTTATAATGCTTAATTGGTTATCATTATCGCTCTTTTAGAGTCACTAAATACTCCTAACAAAACTCCTAAAGGGTTGGAAGAACTATCCCAAAGATCCCTTTTTGGAAGCACAAAAACTCATTTTTCACTGCTTCACCTCGAGTGAAAATGGTCTCACTCGAGCACAAGTACGGACATCACCTCAAGCACAAAATCCTCACTCGAGCACAAGTACGGAAATCACCTCAAGCGCGACAGAAAGCACATGCCCGAGAGCACAAGAACTTTCTCAGAAAAGGCTCACTCGAGCACAAAATCCTCACCTCAAGCACAAGTACGGAATTCACCTCAAGCGCGACAGAAAGCACATGCCCGAGAGCACAAGAATTCTCACAGAAAAGGATCACTCGAGCACAAAATCCTCACCTCAAGCACAAGTACGGAAATCACCTCAAGCACAAAATTCTCACTCGAGTGATGTTCTTCCCTCACTCGAGCACACTCACTCTCACCTCAAGCACGATTATCAGAAACCAGAAAAACGAGAAGGCATGACAGCATTTCTAGAAACTTTTCCAAGTGTTCCAAATGAACCCAAATACCAACCCAAAGCTACTCCCACACAAAAACACCCAAGGAATTCAATGGAATCATTAAAATGATCAAAATCCAACTCCATTTTCATGTTTTGGGTTGAATCAACACAAATCATCAATTTTCCCAAAATTACTAAACTTAACTTTTCAACCTCCAATCAATTTATCTATCATAAACTCATTCCAAAACACCATTCTCATACCAAAAACATACCAAATGAACAGTGGCATCCAATTTTCGGATTCAAGCCAAAATTTCCAGAATTTATAAACTACCTCAAATGGTATGAAACATAGATAGATAGATTGAGTTCCCTTACCTCTTTCACTCTTCCAAAGACACTCTTTGATTCACCACTTTCCAAATTTTCGTGTAGCACAAATCAGCACCAAATGGCCACACTATACACACCAAAATAAAGCCCATGATTCAAGGATCAACATTTAAGAAGGGAACTTGAGCAATGGAGATCATTTACTTACCCAAAAATCAATCTTTTCTTCCTTCCTTTGGGCACAAAACTGACGAGAGAGAGAAAAGAGAGAGAGAGCACGGGAGAGAGAAAGAAATGGAGAGGAGGAGCAAAAAGTGGCCATTTGTCCTCTTGTGGCCTCATCCATTGGCCACCGCAACGCCACATGTCAACATCTCCTTCAATCCCACAATGAGCTCACACAAGCTTAATACACTTGATTCCGACCCACGGTCAAGGAATCTCAACCCTTGATCTTAAATACCACACATATGCAATAATATTTCCAATTTCCACTAATTATGACATAAATTAATATTGTCATAAAATACATAATAATTCCAATAAATTCATAATTATCATTAATAATCATGATTATCCCTTAATCAAAAATTGGGATATTACAAAAAAAGCCACTATTTTAGTCTGTATAATGGGCTAAACCAGATAACTTACCAATACTAATTTAAGAAATTGGTGGCTCAACCCATTGAATCATTAATTTTGTAATATCCCGAATTTTAGGATTAGAGACTTGAGAATAAGCCTGAACTAAGTGGACTGCTAAGGCCCGGTCTAACAAATGCCCCAAACCTATTCCCTAACATTTCTTATATCTTTGGGGTATTAAAGGGAATAAAAAGGTGAATATGGACCCACCTTGAATAGCCTCTGACTATAAATTCTGGATCATAAGAATTAAACACTGAAAATTGGAATGTGAACAGTGCTGCCAGTGTAATTTCCCGCGAGGCAGCTAGAGTGTCATGTGATTTTGGATAATCAAATGATGTTAAAAAAATGTGAACTTTTTCATAATAAAAGTAGACACTCTAAGCTTTAATTTGATAGGTCATTTGAAGCTGTGCACAAAGAGTTATGAATTTTTGAAATTAGCCCAGTAAAACTGGCCAATTTCTGTGACAATGTCCAAAAATGGAAATTCTGGGAATTGTGATCTTCGAGTTGACTAAATGCTATATTTTTCCTTGAAACTTAACTCAATAAGGGTTTTGTAGCCTTTAAAATCATATCAATTGAATGTCTACAAATAAATATATGAATTTTTAAAGTTTGGTGAAAATGCTGCCAGTTTTGGGCAAAATCACAAAATGTATGGGCAAAATGGTAATTTATCATATTAAGCAAAAAAATTTATTTTCTTCAGATTATCCACCCATTCCTGTGGTGAAATTTAGCTTTACATGGGAACGGGAACAACATATATCAAATCCTGACTTAAATTCATTGTAACATTACCATTTAGGCTCTCCTTCGAGTAAAAGAAGAATTACAAAAGGATCTCAAACGAGAACCAACACTTAAAAGTAACTAGCTGCACGCAACAAGCTCGTAAAGGTAACTAAAATATTCAACTATGTTGATGGTCCAAAATTATTTTGTGTGCCTTCATTTCTTTCGGATTCTATTATTTTTTGAGTGATTTTCTGATATGCCATGGAAAAAGTAATAAATTAAGACTTAAGAAATCATAATGATATCTGTTGCAGAACAATCTTTGGCTTGTCTTGTTTGTGATCAACAAATATTTTCAAGATTTTGCAAATGGCTCAAGGTTCCAAGATCTTTGTCAGGCAGGAGTGAAGGCACTTATAACAGAAATTGATCGAAACTTTAATTCAAGCACCCTAAAACTTTCTGAAACTTCACTGCACCCTTGAACTAAACTAAAATTAAGTTTTTTGGCTGAAAAAACATTTATGTCATTGTCTTGTACATGGGCGAAATGATGGTCTTGTAAATTTCTACATGTGTCTTGTAAATACGCATATTTGACTTTTAAATTCCCACATATATCTTGTAAATAGCATGTGTTCTTGTGAATATGCTCATTGTCTTGTACATAGCCGAAATTATCTTATAATTTCACTTATTTACCTTGTAACTAAGCATATTTGACTAGTAAATTCCCACGTGTATCATATAAATAATCATATTTGACTTATAAAGTACGAGCACAATTGTCTTTTTCATCCACAAATTTTAATTTCAGTTTAGTCCTATGGGTTTAATGAAATTTCAGAAAGTTTTATAGGCTGTTTGATACTAAATTGCTACAGATGAGGTACAATGAAATTTTCCCCAAAAATTTTGGGTGAAGTAGCATATCATTGAACTGCCATTATTCTCTTTTTTAGGCAGGCAGCATTTTCCCCCATTTAAACAGACTCATACCCTAGAAGTTTTGAAATGTCAAAAAAATTTCTAATCATCGACATAAAGCTATCAGTTGCAGTGGGCAGTTGTGAGGTTGTCAGGTACATTCCACCATGTAGCCGTTCATACTCCGAAATTGTATTTGAAGCCTTGTTTTCAAAAAGGTTGCATTTAATGTCATACAATTGTGTTTTTTTTTTTTAATAGAAAGTAGCACTTGTAACCTTTTATCGTTAAAGAATGCCTGATGATGAACATATGCTTAAAGGGCTTTAGGCTCAACTTTTAGAAAGAATGGGCCCAAGCCCATTTACAACATCAACACAACCCTAATTATCATTTTATCCCTCCATATTCCCTCATCAATGCAATTTTAGCCTCACCTCACTCAGTCATGCCTTCATCTCCGCCCCACTCATACCTTTATTATCTCCTGGCTTGCCTTTGAAAGTCTGAATGAAACACAATTTGGTGAAGAAGGCTAAGCCTTCACAGCATCTTTCTTTGATTGTTTCGGACCCACACCAACATCACCGATGAGGAGTGAGCTTCACAGGTCTCATATCTCTTCAACTTTGTCTTTCCTTCTTAGATCTTTACAACATCATGGATTGTTGCTCTTCTCGTCCCTATCTTTTGTTCATCTCTCCTCCCTCTCCTCAATCTGAATCTAGATTGCCCCTTTGAAAGCGGCAAAAAAATAAAGCTAACTCAAGTGACTCGGGCTAAGCTGGACTAACCAGTTGACCAGTTCACCGAGTTATGAGTCAACTCGACTGGTCCAGTTTGAGTTTAATAACACTGCTTACATTATATGTCATAGTATGGTTTCATGGACTTTTTAAAAACCTTACACTAAGTTCACTTTTAAAATTGCCATATCCTTCAGAAATCATGCTTAGAACTAGTACGACAAGGCCAAGCCATTTAGAACATGCTTTTATCTCAATATTAGTGTAAAAATTTAGCATTCAGTTGACATATTTGGAAATTTAGTGATCCTAGTTTTATGTCTTGGAGATAGAAGTGGTTGACAATTTAGGCTATATTCTAGATATATACGCTAGTGCACATAATGCATGAAGTTTCCATTGTATTGAATGCTTTATATGAATTGTGTGATTACAAGGCAGGATCTTAGCTCTAAAGCTCTAGAGAATTCTCAATCCCTCTGTATTTCATTTTATTTCTACATCATGAGGCATTTTGTCTCTCCTAATCATGCTTTATATACTTTTTTTCTACAATATATATAGCTAGTCATGTACTGTGTTGCTCGAGCTTCAATCCATTGTCAATTGAAGTTCACTTATAAAAATAAGTTGAAAATATATTTTCTTCGATGTATGTTATTTTTTTCGTAATGGATTTGAACATAGGTATTAAAGTAAATACTATGTCTAAATAATTTTTTTTGGAGTTCCCACACATTATTTATAAATAAATTCAAATGCAAAGAATTTCTGTGAATAAAATTCTGCAGTAGAAATTATAATTTTAACTATTTACAATGTAATCATTGTAGACCATTTAAATATTTTGGTCAAATTATGTCTCTATTTTTCAATTATTAATCGTATTCAATTAGTAAGCATGGGAGATGTCATCACCACAAGATAGAGGAATAGAAAGACTTGTTTAATTTGTATGTTTTCATATCTACAAAATTCTTTGAAAACCTAATTAAATTGACTTCTGTCAAGAATGAAAATTATATACAAACATCTCATCCAATTTTGTTTTCTAAAAATTTAGAATATAGGATGTTTGTGTAATTTCTGAAACTAAAGGGTTATTTGCAACGGTTTTATAAACTTAAGTGATGTTAATTTATTTAGAATCTCATTATCTTTTCAAAAAAAAAAAGTTCATAATTGTCATCATCAATGAAAAATAGAACTCATTAAATGCTCCTAAAATACACCAAAATGAACAACAATGATCAAGGATCCTTCATAAATTCTAATGTATTTTTTTGTACCACTCATTAATAAGTTCAATTGTTCAAGAGATGTTCAATGCATATAATTTTAATTACATCAATCAATAACATTAATGAGTTCCGGTTCAATGTATTTATTTAGCATAAATTCAAATGTATTTTTGACACCATTCATTAAGAGTACAGGTCCAATGTATTTATTTAACATATCACTACTTTTTTTTTAAAAAAAAATTTGTTCATAATTGTCATAAACGAAAAATAAAATTCATTAAATATTCCTAATAACTGCACATAAATTAATATTATAACATTAATAAGAAAGGCTCAATGTATATAATTTCATACTCATTATTTGAGAGCTTTATTTAAAGGACAGATATTAGAGGAGTAATATGTGCTCCGCATAGATTTATTTCCTTAAGCATGAGCATGACAAGAGAGATTTCCGAATATATGATCCTCTTTATGCTAGGGAAAACAATGTCCACCCTTATGGCTTGATATGAAGATATTCCTTGAGCAGAGTTTGAAGAACATTAATGCAAAGGTTAAAGAATATGATAAAGAAGTGGAATTCTCTGTTCCAGGCTAAAGAATGGTCAATATGCGGGCTATGGAAGATTATATGGGAATTGGTGCATAATGATGCGCCACAACCTTCTCGCAATGCCAATTACCCATATGTTCCATCGTTTTACTCTGCCCATTTTGTCCATGAATTGAGATCTCTGTCATTCAATAGTTGTGTTATAAAATTCTAGAACACAGGACGTTTGTATGATTTATGAAATTAAAGGGTTATTTGCATAGGTTTGATAAACTTGAGGGTTGTAAGTTCATAACTGTCATAAATGAAAAATCAAAGGTTAAGGTTGAAACCCATCCATCATGTTGTATGTTGCCATGGAGAACCTGACATTATAAAGTTTTTCTTGGGTGTAAAAATACACAAAGTTTTTAAAATGATGCAAGAATATTATAATGGTTAAGTCCACGTAGCAAATATGTCAATCAAAAAAGTAGTGTAAAAAATACATATGAAGTTTCATAAATGGTTTAAAAAATGTTGTGACTATTAAATCAATAAACGTCGATCATTTAACAAATAGTTTTCACACATGTTGCACAACATTTTTCACTCCTAACTGCTCTATCTATGGGCCCGTTTGGTTCAGGAAAAATGAAAGGAGGGAAAGGGAAAATTAGTTTTTTCCATTAGCGGTGGCCGTTTGGTTTGCTATTTCCATCAGAAAATATTTTCCCACCTAAACCCATATTCATCTATATAGATGCAAATCGGCTCGTACCAAAAAGCTAAGGAAAATGAGATCTTCCATTGGAAAATCTTGTGAAAATACTGATTTGCCCCAATATGGGTTTTGACGGCGGTGTTCTGGTCTCTGATTTCTCTTTCTTTGGTCCGTTCTCTTCTCTTGTCTCTCTCATTCTCGGCTTTGTCTCTATTCCAAGTCGGCCAAATGGACAATGAAGGTGGAGAAAGGGACGGTGGAAGGTGATGGTGGAGAGGGTGGTGGTGACGTTGACGTTGGCTTTTTCTCTGCAACTATGCGGTGGGGATGAACGTTACCGGTCTGTGATTTTCAGGTGGGGATGAGCGTTGCCGGTCTATGATTTTGGGGTGGGGACAAGCGTTGTCACCCCGTTATCTTATTTTGACTTGCAGTGGAATACTAACGTGTGGTTCGGTGGACAACACAGGAATAACATAAATATACTGATAATATGTGCATGATTATAGAAATTCCCCATAAGGGTTCGTACATGATACTTACAATTAAGGTAGCCGCACAGGGCTACTAGGGTGTCTAAACCCATCCCAGTGAAATAAAGACATCTTCTCGTTTTCATTCCATTACTGCAATCCCCTCGTACAGTTCTCTTCCTTGTTTTCAGCATATCTTCTGTCTCCTCCTATCTAAATTGTTGGTAGGAAAGGGTGAGATTCCAGAGAATCTCAATAGGAAACATATATCATAATGCATGCATGATAGATGTTATGTGTATGACATGTTAACTTTATCTAGATACATGCCCCATAATGACATTTTTGCATGCTCAATATTTCATATAATAACATTATGGCCACAACAAAACAAAAACAGAGTTTCATTTGTTCAAATATGCTCTACGCAATCAAATAAAGCAATTACATACATCACTACACAAGCAAATATATCAATTACATGCAATTAAGGTAAGTCCCCTACCTCCAAGTCTTTTCTCCTCGATTTGCATGCCAGCAACTCAGACTCTCAACTCGGTCCTACAATTTCAAATGTACCATTTAGACACTTCCATAGTATTTCTGGGGGTTATATGAGTCTATATTGAAAAATTACTAAAATGCCCCCAGGGTCCCGGCACAACCCAATCGTACCTGGTTCGGACTGTATTTTTCCCGAAATTTTCACATGGGCTATTCTGATATATTTTTGCCCAAGGAATCCATTCCAAACTCATAATTATCAAATCCAATGTCAAATTATAAAATTACCATTGGCAGCCCTGTTTTAAGAGTTGCAGGGGCGTTTTCGTAGTTATGTTTTTTCGGGCTTTTCTGAAAAAGTGACCAACTGTAACCCCACCTAATTTTCCCTTTTGAACTCAATGGAACCATCAAATAATTGAAAATTCCAACTCTAAGGCCCATTTACAGACCTGGCCAAAATATATGGGTTATCCGGGGAAATTCGAGGTTTTGCGATTTCGGCTCCATAAACGTGTTCCTTTCTACTCTTAACCACTTTAATGACTATTCCATTAGGTTACAACTACCATTTAGTACCAATTTGGGCAGCATAACCCCTAGGCCAACCCATTTCCAAAAATTAAAACCAATGACAATCTGGTAAAATTTCATCGATTAAATTGTCCACAACAGCTAATGATTTTTTTTTTTGAAGAGATTATGAAAGAGAAATAACTTACATTACAATATTTATATTTATTATTTTTTGTTAAACTAATAACAACACATACTATAATTAAGTATAACTTGTTTAATCTTCTTAAATTTTTTTTTAAAAAGTTAACTGACCTATGTATTAAAAACAAGGGAAAATCCCTATAACATGCGTTGGAAATAAGGAAATATCTATTCAGTACATTCAAATGAAATTAAGTTTATTTTAGATAACCTCAAAAGATTCTAAAATTTCACTGCACCCATAGGGTAAAATGAAATTAAGTTTTTGAAAAAAAAATAAAATAAGCACATTGGTGTCCTTTATTATTATTATTTTTTATTTACAAGATAATTGCGCTGCAAATGTTGAAGTCGCACGTCTGCTGGAACCCAGCATTCAGGAGAAGGGCTTCATTTATCATTTTTCTTTTATTTTGCAATTCACAAAAATAAGTCATTAATTTGACCTGACTATATGATATTGATATATGAACCGCATTAGACACCTTAGGATGATCCGGCTAAAAAAATATGATATAAAATAAAAACAGTCATCAGACTTTGAATTCTTCGCAAGCGTGTTGATTCAGGTGGCGTGTGTTTGACTTATAAATATAAATTGACTTGTAAATATAATTTTTCTGAAATCTCTCTATATTTATTTGTTGCTATGGATGATTGTTTAACAAAATCAAGTATGCACCGTCCTCTCTTCAATGAGAGTCCATCAATCACCTCTTACATAATAAGAAATTATTTGGTTTTTATAAAAAAAAATTAATTAGTTAAAATCGGTTATTCTCATTAAAGATATTTTAAATTTGATCTTTATTTTTTCCAAAATCACCCTCATGCACTGAAGATCATTTAATTAATATCCTTTTTACCCTGCATTATAGATAAAGCGCATTTTGCATTAAAAAATTAATGATCTAAATAATTTCTAAAGCACTTTATATTAGAGAATACGAACAGAAAATAATCTAGAAGGACGGTGATAAAATAGGGCTGAAGGGAGTAATATTCAAAGCTATATTTATCTCTGCCACTACAAATATATAATTAATTAGATCATGCAAATCCAATGCAAAGCTAATTTAAATAAAGGACCAATCATTTGACTATATCAATGAAAGCTAACCCACACATAATAGTAATAAAATGGGAAAAATCAATCCCTAAGTTCTTAAACTATCTTCGAGTTTTGAATCAAGTTCCAAAATATTTTTTATTAGTCCTTTAATCTGTTTGATTTGTTAGTCCTTTATGTAGAAAAACCATTAAATAAAATAGTAGTCCATCTGTAGCCTATGCGGATTCACTTGTGCCTAATCAAATTCAACTTGTTAACATTTTCCCATCAGTCTGCTATATCATTGATGTTTAACATATTGTTTTACACCAATAGTTTTATTTAAAAGTTTTGTATATAAAGGACTAACGGCTTAGTTGGAATATTGAATCACTGTTAATATCTTATCTTGTTAGTTAAGATCATGATTAGTGATTGGACCCTATAAATAAAGGTCCTAGTCAATTGTTAAGTATGTAAAATAGTGAGGTGAATAACATGTTACGAGAAAGGATAATTTGAATCTCTCTAGATAGGGAAGTCCTTCCAAGATTCCTAGAATTCTGATTAGTTGTTAATTATCCTCGAATAAGGGATGATCATTGTTAAACCTAAATTGGCTTATTTGTATCTTGTAAACATCCATTCTTTATCAATAAAGATTCCTCTTGATTTTATTAACAGGTTTTAACAAAGTAAACTTAAAAGGCCTAATAAAAAGGGGAAAAAAATTAGGAATTGCGATTAATTTTCCCTAATAAAACCATCCTAACATGGTCCATTGGCGTAGTAGGTACGTTGTCATCACTTATCATAATGCAATTGTGTATCAAATTTTATGAGTAAAAGTGACATTTGGGCTTACTTATGAGGAGAATGAAATTATAAATTAAGATACATTATATTATAAAATGAGCATAATGACACATTATATTATAAAATGAGCATAATTTATAACTCCATCGATATCTTTAGTTTGACCAATACTTCTTGTGTGTCCGGCCGGTCGATTTTGGTGGGTGTATTATATAATTTTATGCATAAAAAGTTTATTTTGATTCGCGTGAGGCACTCCTTGTGCCGCTTAGATAGACACAGAAACCAATAATGCTGTACGCACTAATAAAATACTATGACCCTTAGCTAAATGGTTGATGTACAACTTCCTTTGCTTTGTCCGAGTCAGTACAAAATGCTTTAGTATGAATAATAACAACCGTATAATAATTCAGAATATGGAAATTAAAGGTGTCAATACAAGGGGATATGTATAACTTTGGTACATATGTTAACCGGAAGAAAAACCATGAAAGATATTTATGTCTAAATATATGTTTTACCTGTTGGCAAAATTCTAGAAATATACCTTTAAAATATCAAAATCTTAAATTAATTTTATTTTCTATAATAGATTAGGTATTAATTACACTTTATTGGCAACTCACAATTTATTTTAGTAGAAAATCACTAATTTATAATTTTCAAAGTTTAAAAATATTTTTCTGGAATTTTCCATTACTGTTTTGCTTTCCTCAACAGTCAACACTCCTTTTATTTTTGCAAGTTGACTACCCACCTTTTCCCTCTCAATTACTACTCATATTCCCATTCACAATTGCATGCTGCCCAAGAGGTCTTTATTGATTATTTCCATCCATTGATAGGGAACAGACATTTGGCTTCTTTCAATTTTTCGAAACACTTGACCCTGATGATGAGCTGATATTTTATCTGTTCCATATATGAAAATATATCTTGGGTCTCTTGGTCAAATCTTTCTTCTCAACCAAGACATTTCTTTCCATGCTTATCTATTTATTAAGTACAGACTTTCAATATGAGACCCCAAAAATATCGAATATAGAATATAATCATTCATGTAAGGATGTGACTTGCCGATCATTATGCTCAATAACTCGTTTTCAAGCTTGCCGTTCTTGACCAACGCATTTAATTCCTCATGTGCATGTAATTATTTAGAAAAAAATAATTTAAAATACCACCCCCACACCGCATCTTGTGGAGTTCATATGAATATTACCAAATCTTATTCCACATTGATTCAGGATTTAAGTGGAACTAACAAGTGTGATTGGTTCCACTCTCAAAGTAGCCTGGTGCTTCTCATCGAAATGAAGCCTTCATCTGTCATGTTACTTGCCTCTTTCTCAATATGCACTCACTTGTTTCTTCTCTTTACCTTGATCTTTCCTCCATGCAAAGCTATCCCTTCATCGGGAAACGACACCGACCACTTGTCGTTGCTCAAATTTAAGGAATCAATATCTGAGGATCCACACCACATCTTGGACTCTTGGAATACTTCTACGCACTTCTGCAACTGGCATGGAATCACTTGTGGCCGCAAGCATCGCAGAGTTACAGAGCTGTGGCTAGATGGATATGACTTGCGAGGATCTATAACTCCACATATTGGCAATCTCTCCTTCCTCAAAGTTATTGGACTCGAAAGAAACAGTTTCTATGGAGAAATCCCACAAGAGTTGAGTCGTTTGTTCCGGCTACAGGTACTTTATCTCACCAATAACACATTGAGTGGGAAATTTCCTGTTAACATCACAAGTTGCTCTAAACTCAGGTACTTATCATTTGGTGGAAATAATCTTATCGGCAAAATACCCATGGAGATTGGCTATCTCTGTAACCTTGAAGAGTTATATCTAGTTCAAAACAATTTTAGTGGCCAAATTCCAACGTCCATGTGGAATCTTTCTTCCCTTGAAGTTCTTTTAATGGGGGGAAATAACTTGGAGGGGAGTATACCTGAAGAAATAGGTCGTCTAGAAAAATTGAAAGGATTTAATGTAGCCGACAACAACCATTCAGGTGCAATTCCTTCTACTCTTTACAATTTGTCATCCCTTACTATAATCATACTTACATTAAATCAATTCAATGGCTCTCTCCCAACAAACATGTTCATCAACCTCCCTAATCTCGAATCCTTTGAAATTGGAGCAAATCAATTCTCAGGTCATATCCCAACGTCCATGTAAAACGGGACTATGCTTGCAGTTGTCTCTATGGCACAAAACAGTTTTGTAGGGCAAATTCCAAATCTTGGAAAGTTGCATGACCTCTCAATTCTAGAGGTCGGTAAAAATACCCTGGGAAGTAATTCTTCAAAAGACTGGGATTTTCTAAATTCTTTGAACAACTGTAGTAAGTTGACAAGGCTAAGATTGGAGATAAATAGTTTTGGGGGCCATTTACCAAATATCATAGGCAATTTGTCCACCCAACTCACATTACTTACACTTGGAGAAAATCAAATAAGTGGTAGAATTCCTGTGTCAATAGGAAACCTCATTAACCTGATGATACTAGGAACAGAGATGAACAATTTCACCGGCATCATCCCAAATACTTTCGGGAAGTTTCAAAACATGCAATACCTGTCTTTGTGGAAAAACAAATTATCTGGAAAAATAATATATTTCATTGGCAACCTCACCCAGTTAATTCACCTAGATTTGTCAGATAACATGTTAGAAGGATTGGTTCCTCCAAGTATTGGGAATTGTAAAAGTCTACAATACCTCGATTTATCGCTAAACCATTATAGCGGAACCATACCAGTCCCACTGATTACTCTTTCATCTTTATCAATTTTATTGAACTTGTCACATAACTTTTTTGACGGGGATCTCCCTAAAGAGGTTGGAAACTTAAAAAATATTGGTCAATTGGATGTCTCTCATAATCATTTATCTGGAAGCATTCCTGAAACCATTGGAGATTGCCAAAGCTTAGAGTATCTCTTTTTGCAAGGGAATTTCTTTCAAGAAATCATCCCCTTATCTTTGACTTCATTGAAAGGTTTACGATATCTAGACTTGTCACAGAATAACTTGTCAGGATCAATTCCAAAAGGTCTACAGGATATTGCTGTTTTGGACTACCTGAATGTTTCCTTCAACATGCTTAACGGTGAGGTACCAAGCAAAGGTGTCTTTGGCAATACAAGTAAAATATCACTTATGGGGAATAACAAGCTTTGTGGAGGCATATCAAAGTTGGAGCTACCACCATGCCCTATCAAAAGAAAACAACCAAACTTCAAGTTGATTGTATCAATATGTTGTGTGATTGCTTTTCTTCTTCTGGCATCTGTTGTTGCTGCTATATATTTATCGTGGTAGGAAGAGAAGCAATAAATCTTCTCCAAGTTCACCGACAATTGACATGATATCTAGGGTATCATATCAAAGTTTGCACAATGCTACAGATGGATTCTCCGTCAACAACTTGATAGGATCTGGGAGTTTTGGCTCTGTATATAAGGGAAGTTTTGAGTCTAATGAAGTTGTTGCGATAAAGGTCATCAACCTTCAAATGAGGGGAGCTAACAAGAGTTTTGTTGCTGAATGTAATGCTCTTAGAGATACAATACATCGAAATTTGCTAAAAATTATATCCTGTTGTTCTAGCATAGATTACAAGGGTTGTGAATTCAAAGCTTTGGTTTATGAGTACATGGTGAATGGAAGCTTGGAAAATTGGTTATATCCTATATATAACAGTGAATCCAAATCATCATCCAAGAGTTTTGCTTCTTGATCAAGTAATAAATATTCTTATTGATGTTGCATCCGCATTACGTTATCTTCACCATGAATGTGAGCAACCACTTGTTCATTGTGATTTGAAGCCAAGCAATGTCCTTCTTGATGGTAACATGGTTGCTCATTTGAGTGATTTTGGATTGGCAAGACTACTCTCAACTACTAAAGTCATTTCTAATGAACAAAGCAGCACAATTGGAATAAAGGGCACTGTTGGTTATATTCCTCTAGGTATCTTTATTTTTTTGGCTACAAAGGTCACACAATTCATTGCTTTCAAACTCTTAAAATGTTTTTATTTTTTATGTTTTTTGAAATTATATATGAGAACTAACATGCTTATAACATTTCAGAATATGGAATGGGTTCTGAGGTGACAATACAAGGTGACATGTATAGCTTTGGCATTCTTATTTTAGAGATGTTAACAAAGAAAAGACCTACGGAGGACATGTTTAAGGATGGTCACAATCTTCACAAATATGTGGAAAGTACTTTTCCAAATAATCTTTTGCAAGTTAGAAGCCCAACTATTCCCCCTATTGAATCGGAACATGTGGCGGCATCAAGAGACTTACAAGAGAACATGGTAAGGGTCCATCCTAATGTGGAGAAATGCTTATGTTGTTTGTTGAGGATTGGACTTGCTTGCTCTATGGAATCTCCACAAGAAAGAATGAGTGCAGCAGATGCTATTAAGGAGCTAATCCCTATCAAAAGGTTTTTTCCTTTATGGTGAGTACAAAATTTTCTTGATACATCACTTGCATGTTTTTCTTCACTGACATATTTTCAGTGTGTGTAATGCTCAATTTAAATTTAATTTGAAGTTTAACGTAGGCATTTCAATTCTACGAGTACATTAATTATTATATTATTCCTTTTTTTTTTTTTGCCTTTGAAGTAATTCTAAAATGTTTTCAACAAAGCTTTTTGTTTGCTTTGAATATTTACACTTGCACCGCATTTTCTATATATGTTGTTACCTTACTATTCTTTAAAATATATTGTTGTATAAAATAAAAATTTTGCGGTTGATTGTGTTTTTAGTTGTTATATTTTTCCTTATTCGTAAATTTATTTTGCAGCTAATTATCGAGATTTAAGAGATTCACTTCAGGTGTTGACAAAATAAAAAACAGAGATTCGTGGAAGGTGTAACAAACGATTGTGAAGCTCCGTTTTGGCCGTACTTATAAGGGCAGCAGCGACAATGAATCCTCAACACTTCAGGTGTTGACAACCGCGGAACTCCTTGCTTTACAGACAGGGCTGCAGTTGTGTGAGCAATATGGATTTCAGAAGATCGTCGCTTACACAGATTCTCTAGAGGTGTATCAGCTGATCCTATAAGATAGTGGTCTTAGTCACCCGTACAAGTCTGCGATTAATGCAGTGAGAGATTTGGTTGATTCCGAATGGGACACTGAATTGAGATATGCTCCAAGAGAAGCAATTAGATGTGCGGATTTCCTGGCTCGAGATGCGCAGCATCTACTACAGAGTATGGTAGTTTTACCGGTTCCTCCTTCTGGATGTATTTCCATTATTAGGGAAGATATTAGTCCCACCTTTTGAGGTTCATGTTGTCTTGTAGTGTGTAATTCCCAAGCTAGCTTGGCCACTCTTTATTAAAAAAAAAAATTTATTTAGTGTTTCCACTTTCTGTTTTTTTTCTCTCTCTCTTTTTAATTAAAGTTTGCATTGTGTCCTTTGTCATTTTCTTTCATGGTTCTCTTTAGATTCTACATGCTTTTGGGCTGTGATATGTTTCACTTTTGGAGTTTAATGACATTTGAGAATATTTTAGTATGATATATGTTATTTAAGTTTATAAACACAGTTAAAAAAATTAATACTGCCTGCTGTGTTTAATATAAAAATTAGATATATAATTTATAGATATTAGAAAAATTAAGTTAATTCTTTATAACAAATGTGTGCATATACCCTATTTAATCATGGACATTAAAACTATCTTTGATGAAAGTACTCTTAACATGTGTCACGAATAGGGATTTTTTTTTTTTAGATATCAATAGGGAAATTTTAAGGTAAGGAAAAGAAAACGAACAGATAAACCCATTTAAATTGAGGGTCCTACTTTTGAAAAGCATACTTTTTGGGTAAGCAGACCTCTCGGCCCAACCTTTTTAAATCCGAGTGCGTCCAGGATCAGCTTGTTTCCATTTTGGAATGTTTTAACTATTTTTATAGGTACATTTGTTCAATTTCTTCTTTAGTTGGTATTAATTTAAAATTGTTTTAATATGATCCTTTATAAATTACACTATGAAACATACTGCAAAGATGAATATACGTAAATTTACATAACTTATTATCTAGTTTGAGATACCTAGTGTTTCTATGAGAATAGTTTGAGGGAAAGAATTTTCTTTAACCCATTAATTTATTTCATTCATTCATACATTGGAATAAAAATAATATATTCTCGTAAAAAAAAGAATAAAAATTATATATATATATATATATATATAATGTATTTGTTTATGAAATTTAATTATTTTAAAAATATCATGGTCAAAAAAAAGTATTTGTAAAATATTATGTAATTTTACATAATTTACTGTATAATTTTCTTAACGTTGGTAAATATTTTACAAAGATTAATTGTAAATTTGTAATCAATACTAATTAAAAGCTCAAATTATTGACTATATATATAATAATTTCAAAACGTGGACCCCTTATTATGGGTTATACTTTTGTTCCAGCCATTGAATGAGAAACTGAGAGGTGAGGACAGACACTTAGTGTTTTTTTTTTAATTTTTCATTTTTCAAAAGACTCATACTGAACTGATATTTTAATTTTAGCACATAAAATACTTCATCAAATCCTTGTTATAACATTTAATAATAATTTTATATAAATTAATAAACTTATTCAAAACTGTTTATTTCTTATAAAATATTACAATTACCCTCAATAAAAGCCATTAGTTTGATAAAAAATTAGGAAGTTATATAATTAGTTAGAAATACTAAGTGAAAAACAAAGGGAAAATCCCTAAAAACTACCATCAAAATAAGTAAATCCTAAATCAGTTTGAAATTGCAAAATCCCGGTATTGTACTGTGTCAGTACGGTTGACAGTGCTGGGTCGGCGAAAAGACGATTTTGCCCTTCAACCCTTCCCCTCTTCACTTCGGAATAACAACACGGGACTCTTAATTAATAACTCTGGATTCTTGATTAACAACTCCGCTTTATTCTTTCACATCTTCGTATCTCAAAAATATAGTATTGTTAATGTAAAATACGGTGTTATTAATAAAGAAAGAGGTGTTGTTATTGGCCTTGAAACTTAAATTAAGAAGTTGTGAAACAAGAAATGAGAGTGGTTAATGTAGAATATAGTGTTATTAATAACAAGACCGGTATTGTTATTGTGAAAGTATAAAAAAGAAATTGGAGTTGTTAATCAAGAATCCGAAGTTGTTAATTAAGAATCCCGTATTGTTATTTCGAAGTGGAGAGAGGGAGGGCTGAAAAGCAAAATCGTTTTTTTGCCAACCCAACACTGTCATCCGTATTGACACAACACTGAATCAAGATTTCACAATTTCAACGCACTGATTTAGAATTTACCTATTTTAATGGGATTTTCCCAAAAACAAATCATTGCGAGGACTTTAAATAAAACATGTCAGGTAATGAAATATGTTGAAGGTGCTTGTAACACGGACAGGAGAAAGTAATACTTTTGTGTTGTGCATGTTAAAAACGCAGAGGCCCCCCTTAACTTTTTTTTTTTTATCGAAATTAAAAGAAAGTAATTTACTTCATGTAAAGATTTTCAAAAAAGACAGCGACGACTAAGATATGAGTAAGGCCCCACCAGGCCACCACCCACCAATTATTGCCGTTAATATATTTCGCTTCTTCCTACTTTCCCATTCCGTTCTCTACAATAATTTGTAAAAGTCCAAAACCTTGAGATTAAATTAAGTGAGACCACTAGAGACTCGTAGCAGAATGTTCTACAGTTAGGAAAAATTATACCAAATTTATTACAAAAATTATAATATCTCCATTCCGTCATATCTAGTTCATAGTGTATATAATGTTGTCCTACCACTCATAAAAAAATAAAGTTGTCCTACCACGACTGAGGGCTTCGCATGGAACCTAGAGATTAGAATGACTCCTTTTATTTGCAACTTTGTAAATATAATTTACGATCATTTATTCACTCTTTACAAGTGAAAATTGTTTTGGGACCTTATAATTTAAAGGTTGCACCTTAAAATGTTTTGACAATTATCATTGTAGTCCCAACCAGAAAAGTACCCAAAATATTTGAAATCACAGTTGACCCAACCAAAATTTTGACAATTATCATTGTAGTCCCTCCTTCACAAACTTTTATAGTTTGCAAGCAAGACCCTGGTCCAATAGGTTTTGACCAACCTCATCAGTTGAACAGATCCAAAATGAAGAAAAAAACAGAGAGGCGCCGCGGACGAGAGAGCTTGAGAGGAGAGGGAAAGAGACGGAGAGCCACCACCATCGTCAAGGACCTCCCTCCTCTCTATATTTCCGCCGCCAGCAACCTGGTTTTGGCGAGAACACGGCAGGAACAGATCTGAGCTGAGAACTTAACAGACCCGATGGACCTGAGAGCTGGAATTTCTGGGAAGTGCCCGGAGGAGATACAGCGCCGTCCACCACCGTCACCTTTCCTCTATCACTACACCGCCAACCATCGGCCTGTACCATCGACCTCCATGCTTTCCAGATTCAGAGTAGAAACTGGGTTCAACGCCGAAAGCTGAGAGCGGAAGCTGAGACCAGATGGGAAGGAGGGAGCGAAACCGAGAACAGAGCTGAGGAAGACGGAGCTGAGAGTTTCACTGGAGAAGGCAGTCGGGTAAAGGAACAGAGAAGCAGCAGCAAGCTGAGAGCTGCCGCGACTTGGAGAAAGCTGAGAGAGAACGAGAGCAGAAGGGAAAAGGGAGCCGCGAGGCGCAGGTTGGGGGCCTATCTGGAGTGCCCACCAGCACTGTCCTTCACCGCCGGCGGCATTCTCTGTTTCTTATCTCAACGCAGACCGTGACTCCTCTTATTCTTATCTCAACACAGTCATTCCCTTGTTCTGAACTCACACAGCCGTGGCTTCCTCTGTTTTGGTTCAAAATCCAGCTCCAAATCAATGAAATCCTTCATTGATTTAGTGCTAATTGGTTATTTTAATCTGTAATTTTATGGTGGGGTGTTTGAATAAAAGTTTGAGTATTTTTCTTATAGCTATTCTCATGAGTAGCTAGTAGCTAGGTAATTTTGTACTCTTGGCAGTGGGGATTTGTGTTTGAGTTTATTAGACTACATAGGAGAGTTTTTTTCTATTATTTCATTAGTCTAGGATTATATATTTAAATTGCCTAGTTTTAGAAATTATTATATATGATTCTGAAATTGATATTTATGTTAATTGTCTATGTTGGTTTGATATTTATAATTTAGATTGGAGTTTGTAGTGTAAAAATTATATATATTTGAATTCCTTTGTGATTACATTGAGATTATATTACTTAGCGTATTATTGTCTAGTTAATGTGATTGATTTGTACATTTGAGGGGCTGTTTAGCACTTAATTTCAAGAAGACTCATGTTGCATTATTCCAATTTCAATTACACATTAAGTGGTTTTAAATAATATCTCAAGAGGTAGTACTTAGTTATGTTTATAGGAGCTACTATTAATTAGGAATATTGAACTCAAGTGTTATCTTGAAGTTTTTCTTAAGGTTTAATGAGTTTTAACTCCCATAATATTTTTAAGTAAGAATTATCACTTCTTCATTACCAAAAGCACACATAATTCATTTCTTCATAGTGAACAAATTTTTATAAAAATACCAAAAATATTAGTTTAGCATTTAATTAAAGTTTACATTTATCTTTTATTAATTTGAAAAATCCAAAACTGATTTCCCTTTGTTTTTATTGTATTTGCATAACATATAGATTACTTAGAAATCAATAAAAGGCTCCTCAAGAATAGAGAACGATATTAATTTTACCTATACACAATTCTTAATTTATTTTTTATTGTAGACCACAAGGTTAACTAAGAGATAAAAAGTCCCCCAATCAAGCACCCTTTCGCCTCTCTCTACCTCTATTCCTAATCACTGGTAAACATGAATGATCACGTACTTCGGGTCCACTACCATCAACAGTGGTGAACCTTTCATATACAATAATAATATAATGACAAATCTTATAGTAGGAACTGAAAGATTAACCAAGTCCTATCATGTCTCACGTATAAATGTTCTTCTTCATCTTCTCTTATTTATTTTAAAATAAAATCGGGAGCATAATATCTTAAAAATTGAAGCTTTCCGGATCTTAAGTAAAATAGAAAGCATTACAAGCCAACAAATAAAATATAAGTGTTAAAAATAAATAATTATTTTACTTATACAACTCATTAATAACAATTACTACAACACCTATAAATTATAACTACTACATATCTTCACATACAACCTATATACAATAACATTTCATTTAATCTCATTTATCTTTTAGCATATAAAAATGAGAATCATTTTTTCAGATTTCATAATAAATTAAATATAAAAGACATTTAACAAATTGAACTATTAACTTCTAATAAAATTACATTTATAAGCTAAAAAATTAAAAAAAACTTACAGTGAATAGAAGCTTAAATAGAGTGAGCTGAAATTTTAAACATAAATATGAAAAAAAATTAATAAAGCAAAAATAGAAAGATAAAGTTGCATGCATCTTTAAAAAAAAAAAGATAAAGAGTGTGGTACTTACAGATTTGCACAGTGCAAGACCAAAGCAAGGAGTGGGGTCGGATGTTGGAGATGCTTGAGTGAGGAGGAGGAGGAAATGTGAGCTACAATGGGGAGAGTGGGGACTAAAAGAGGAGGAGAGAGGAGGAAATGTGAGCTAGAATGGGGAGAGTGGGGACTAAAAGAGGAGGAGAGAGGAGGAAATGTGAGCTAGAATGGGGAGAGTGGGGACTAAAAGAGGAGGAGAGAGGAGAAAATGTGAGCTAGATACTGGAGTAGGGACCAAAAGAGGAGGAGAGTAGGAAGAAAAGGGGACAAATGGGAATAAGAGTGGGGATGAGAGTAGGAGGAAAAGAGAGCAAAATGTGGATAACAATGAACAAAAGGGACCAAATGGGACAAGTGGGGATGGAAGGGATATATTAAAGGGGGAGGAGGAAGAGGATAAGAGGCATGCAATGCCTCTGATTGAGTAGAAGTGGATGAGACATATCCACTTCCTCATCCACTTTGTGTGTATATGCATGGTGGCTTGTGTGGTGCTTGGTTGACCGAGCGCTACACAAGCTCCACAAGCAACAGTGTCACTTCCTTGAAGAAGCGTGACAGCTGCTCTAATATATCTTATGTAGTGCTTAGTTGACCAAGCGCCATATAGGACACCTCCAAGCTGTGCGCCATAGCATCCCTATGCTTTGAGAAAAAATTAAGAAGTTGAAGAAGTGCCACAAAATGTACGCCACTATTTCCCCTTTTTGTAGTAGTGTTTCAAGAAACCATCCCCTTACATTTGGCTTCACTAAAAGGTCTAAGATATGTAGACTTATCACAAATTAACTTGTTTGGATCAATTCCAAAAGGCCTAGAAGATATTACATTTTTGGAGTACTTGAATGTTTCCTTCAACATGCTTGATGGGGAGGTACCAAGAAAAGGTGTATTTGCCTATGCAGGTGTAATATCACTAATGGGGAATAACAAACTTTGTGGGGGTATTCAGTGTTGGAGCTACCACCTTGCCCTATCAAATCCATTGGGCAAAGAAAACATCAAATTGTTAGTATCAATATGTCGTGTGATGGCTTTTCTACTTTTGACATCTATTGTTGCTACTTATCATGGTAGGAAGAGAAGCAAGAAATCTTCTTCAAGTTCTCCAACAACTGACATGATTTCTAGAGTACCGTATCAATGTTTACATAGTGCTACAAATGGATTCTCTATCAACAACTAATTCATAGGATCTGAAAGTTTCGTCTTTGTATATGATGAAAGTTTTGAGTCTAATGAAGTTGTTACGATAAAGGTCATCAAACTTAATAGGAGGGGAACTAACAAGAGTTTTGTTGCCGAATGTAATGCTCTTAGAAACACAAGGCATCGAAATATGGTAAAAATTATATCATTTTGTTCTAGCATAAATTAGAAGGGCCAATAAGTTCAAAGCTTTAGTTTTTGAGTATATGGTGAATGGAATCTTGGAAAATTGGCTATATCCTATAACAGAGAATGCAGATCATCATCCAAGAGTCTTGCTGCTTGATCAAATAATAAATATTCTTACTGATGTTGCATCTGTATTACGTTATCTTCACCATGAATGTAAGCAAACAATTGTTCATTGTTATTTGAAGCCAAGCAATGTTCTTCTTGATGGAAAATTGATTGCTCATTTGAGTGATTTTGGATTGGCAAAACTTCTCTCAACTGTTGAAGTAGCTTCTAATGAGCAAAGCAGCACAATTGGAATAAAGGGCACCGTTGGCTATGTTCCTCTAGGTATTATTAATTATCTTTTTCTACAAAGTCATACCATTCATTGCTTTGAAACTCTTACAATTTTTTTATTTCTATGCCTTTTAATTATATAAGAGAACTAGCATGCTTACTATATTTCATAATATGCAATGGGTTCTGAGGCGTCAATACAAGGTGACATGTATAGCTTTGGTATTCTTATTTTAGAGATATTAACTAAAAGAAGACCTACTGAAGACATGTTTAAGGATGGTCTTGATCTTCATTCCAAACAATCTTTTGCATGTTGTGAACCCAACCATTCTTCCTATAGAATCAGAACATGAAGCAGCATCAAGAGACTTACAGGAGAACATGGCAAGGATCCATCCTAATGTGGAGATATGCTTATGTTCTTTGTTTAGAATCGGACTTGCTTGTTCAATGGAATCACCAAATGAAAGAATGAGAGCAGCAGATGTTGCCAAGGAGTTAATCTCTATCAAAAGGCTTTTTCCTTTATGGTGAGTACAATGTATATAGTCTTAATACATGTCTCATGTTTTTATTCAGTGATATATTCTCACTGCAAATGTAATGCTCATATTTAAATTTAATTAGAACTTTAACGTAGGCCTTTAAATTCTCTGAGTACATTAATTATTTCATTTTCCTTTGGGGATTTGAAGTAATTCTGAAATATATTTAACTAATTTTTAATTTTTGTTTGCTTTGATTTACAATTGTACACACCGCATCTGCTATTGTATGTTTCTACCTTGATATTGTTCAAAACAAACCATTTTATAAATCCAATAATGTCTAATTTGTTCTCCACATATTGGTTCCCTTAATGTTCAACTAGAATATATATATATATAACACTTGTGGCTCATTGTGTTTTTAGTTGTCGCAATTTACCTTATTCCTAAATTTATTTTGCAGGTAAATTATATCTGAGATTTAAGAGATCCATAAGGTCTGCCAAGTGAATGTTTAAGCCACGGTGGTGGTATTGAAAGTGTTGTAGGTGAAGCCTTATTGAAGTGTTTTCACTTTCTGTTTCGTTTCTCGTTTCTTTCTGTTGTTAGTTTCACTTGTGTTATCGTGTCATTTGTCGTTTTCTTTCATGGCTTTTGCCTTTAGTTTTACTTTTAGCCTGTTTACTGTTCCCTTCTAATGATATTTTAAAGTGTTATCATGACATGCATGTTATTTAAGGTTATATCAGTTTCCTACTTTTTTTTTTTTAAACCTTTCAGCCACATGGTGTTTGACATCCTATTACTAAGTATCTAAGTAACCGACTGATCTAAAGTGAGACTTTTTAACTAGAATGCTCTTCATAAGGGTACGGTCTTTTATAGCAAAGCGGGATTTGAGCTCAGTTCACTCATTTTATAATCTAATTGGTGTAGATCAAGCACCCTTAGACATAAGTTTCCTACTTTCTATCATCAAATATTCATAAAATCATCAGCAAGTGATTGTTATGCTCAACATTATAATAATGGACTATTTTGGTCATAACAGTCATTCAATATCATAATTTTGGTTTTAAAAAAAAACATAAAAAGATGCCTTTCGTTTTGTTTGAGTCAGCCCATGCTTTATGTAACTTCTCTTAACCTCACTTTAAAAAATATGTGTAATATATGGGTAACAAATGATATATAAAGAAATGATAGACTTACTCGATCTACTTTTAATTCAATAAGAATATAACTTAAAAAGTGAGCATAGAAGTTAAAAAAGATCCACATTATAATTTTCCACCAATCAACATATATTTAAGTAACTAACCAATTTTAGTTTTATAAATAAATTAATTTAATGAATTTAAAAAATATATTCTAATTTTAGTTACGATAGGGATTTTCAAATTATGCGTTTGCAAGGTACTTTTTTGTAAGCGTGTGAGAAGCCACTCATCTCAATCAAAGTTTTTTCTCCCTGAGCATATGTATCATTCTATTGGAGGCAATTTTATTTGATGCATTGTTTGGAATTAAATATGGGCAAATCTTCTAGAGTCTCAGCAGAAATTTGAACCTTGATTTACTATATTGTAAAGGACCATAATCTCAATCAGAGTTAAGTGGGCGCTGACTTAATTTTAAGTTCCAATGGCTCAATAACACTGGACTTGGGCCTGGGGCATGTTGGGCCTTAGATGTTTAATTATTTGGGAATAAGTGGCTTTGAATAGGTTTTTACTTGGTTAGCAAAGCATAATATTTTTTTTTTAAAAATGGCGGCGGCGGTGTTGGTAAAAATCATGATTCACATGGAGGTTGTTGGCCATTACGTATTTGGCATTTGGTTTTGCTGTGACAGGTTGTGAACTTGTAATGCCATTTTATTGTATAGGACTATATATGATCAAATGCAATTTTATATAGATTTCCAATTTTAATAAATTACTCTGTCAATGTCAACTACTTCTCTTTCTGCGATTTGTTTTCAAAGCTGGGAATGACATTAGACCACTACCTCAAAAAATACATAGCCGCCATTATTGAAGCCAAATTACATTATTGTTGTTACACGAGGATCTATTAATGAGTTTGCCTTCTGGAGGTAGTAAGAAGCTTTAATTTCTAATCTTTTGTGCCCTTCAATAAATATGCTATATGATCTCTCTTATGCATAATATAACTAAATGACTTGTAACAAATTTATTGGAATCAAGAAAAGTTAATTTCTTCATTAAAGTTGACTACAAATTGTTTTAATTCTATCCTTACCCCTAATAAATATCATAAATTTTAAAAGGGTAAGAGTCATTTTTGCCCAAGAAGCTTTCGGTTAGAAGCACCCCGAAGGTTTTTTTTTTCGAGTAAGATTGCACTGGAAGTTAACAAAACGTAACAATTTCCATGTGGCGCTATTATGTGACACTCAATCTCCAACTCATCACCACCTCACCATCTTCATCCCTTCTCCCTCTCTTATCTAATTGGCTCCAAAAGGCTAAAATCCCTATCAACAATAAAGTTGACAATTAGTTTACTAGGGGACGAGGCAATGGTAACACTTGAAGAACCCTCTAGACGCCTCGGGGTTATCAAAAAATAAAACCGAATTAATGTAATATAGTGCACAACTCGGGTCGTTTCACTTTGAGGAACCGATTATGAAACTAATTCATGATAAATTAAGTATCTACAATGCAAAATTGTTGGGGAAAACATGTTTTTGTGATTTACAAAACTACGAACTAAATGCAATCAAAATAAATAATTTTGGGATTTTCAAATAAAATGGGATAAAATCGGTTAAGAATGCAAATGATGAAGATGCTCTTGAAAATAATTTTGCAATAGTTATCCTTGCTCAATTAAAATATTTGAGAAGTTGATGCACTAAGCTTATAATATGTCAAACCTCATTAACCAATGAGTCTAACATTACAAGAAATGGACTCCTACTCTAGAAATGTTATTAAGCGCTCTTCGTATAATGAGCCCTCAAAGTTTCCTAATACATCAAACCTTAATTACTATTGAGCTTAATGCTTAAACTCATGAACGTATTAATTTAAGCATTATTAGAACCCCTTAGGGTCTGTGTGGCTCAATGAAGCGGAGGGGAAGGGAGGGATTTTAATGGAGGGGAGGGGGGTTTGAGAGGGATTTTCTTTTACCTTGTTTGGATTGACAAAAAGAGAGGGGAGGGGAGGGATTTTAATGGAGGGGGGGGGGTTTGAGAGGGATTTTCTTTTACCTTGTTTGGATTGACAAAAAGAGAGGGGAGGGGAGGGATTTTAATACTACCATGTTTGGTATAGGAGGGGAGGGGAGGGAAAATATTTTTATATGGACAACTTTACCTTTATTTCATTTAATTTGTATTTTATAACTTTCTAACATATTTAATAAAATATAATTATAAATGGCATTCAATACATAAAATTATAATTTTATTATTATAAAAACTAAATAAATATAATTATAAACTGAATTTACTGCATAAAATTATAATTTTGTAATTATAAAAAATAAATAAATATAATTATAATTCATAAATACTACATATACAATAATACATATCTAATTATTAATTATAATTCTATAATTAGTATAGATATAGACAATAGTGTATAAAGATTATCAATAAAATAAGAACAAGGTGATCAACAAAATATCATTGAAATAGACAACATGTCAATGTGAGTGTTTTCAAAGTGTTAACATCATATCCATAATCTAATAACCAAATACTAATATAAGAACCCAAAACCACATTCATAATCTAAGAACTAAAATATTATCATCCAAATAGACAAGTCAAAGTAAAAGTTCTTTCAAAGTGCTAATAACATATCCATAATCTAAGAACCGAAAACCGCATCCATAATCACTTGCTTGTGCAATAAAGGTGGGCATTGAAGAACAGCCCTGAGCTTGGCCACATCATTCATGAGAAAGTTATAAATTCTAGGAATCTTCTCCTCCTCACATCCACATTCTTGAATCATCTTCAAGGTTTCTTCCCCTGAAATATGTGGAGTATATCTCTCTTTAAACACCTTATTCCCTTCACTCAGGACATCTGCAAGAACATCCATCTTCTCTGCAATTAAATGCATTTGGAAAGGGTCTTTATCTTTGGATCCAGAACCCCTTTTGGCCTTAGAGCTCTCACTAGTAGAGTGGTCATCAAGTGTGGCAGTTTCTATATTGAGTGAAACATTCTCAAAAGACTCTTCATTTTCCACATCCACAAATTCATGCCTCCGTTTCTTCATATTTGAAGGGGTATCACCATCATTCCCATTAGCTCTATCATTGCCATAAAGAGCAACCATCTTCTCATAATTGGGTATAGATGTATTTTTCCAATTGGCTGCTTTTGGTTTAACCTGAAAAAAACAATATATCACAAGTAAATAAATTATTGGACATATCAGCGTTGTGAAAGAAGATCAAATGAAACAGAACTAATTATCTGAATTCAATATATAAATGAAACAGAAGGTGTCTCAAGCATTCCAAGTTCAGACATTGCCAACCACACAATGAAAGTTTATTGTTCTGAACCGAAGCAAATGAAAAGGAAGGAGGTGATCTATTAAATACGGGGATGGCATAAGATAGTTGGAATTCTTTGTTCAGAGTGTAAACATGAATTTTCCTCGTTATTGTCATCTATGATAAAATAGTTTCAACTTCATATTTCGACAGAAATAAATAAATAAACGTTGTAAGATCAATGAAAATCCAGGAATTTTTATGACATTCAATTTAATTGTCTGACAACAAGTGGTTCTCTGCTTCCCTACGTAGATGGAAACTAAATCTTGCATTTTTAAATTTATATATTAATATTTAAAATATTTTGTTTGGGTATTATGAAAACTTTCAAATTTTAATACTCAAAAATGATTTCTTTTTAATTTCATAAATGTGTTGTAATAATAATAATAATATACTGGAATTTAGATCAAACCAAAATCTATTAATTTTTAACTATTCAAACAATAGATTTGGCTCAAACCATGAACAATCAAAGCATGTTGAAATGGATTGTTATTTTGCAAGAGAACGGGTCCAATCAAAAGAGATAGAATCAACAAAGATTTGGATGAAGGAGGAGCTCACATATTTGTTCACCAAGGCATTAGAGAAAGCTCAATTCAAGTATTTCAAAAGCAAGTTGGGCATTGTCAACCTACATGCGCCAACTTAAGGGGGAGTGGAGAAAAATATCTTATTATTATTAGAATAATATCATTATCATTAGAAAAATATCTTCTTCATCATTATCATTATTATCTTTGAGTAGTTAATATCCTACTTCTTCTTCTTCTTCTTCATCATTATCATTATTATCTTTGAGTAGTTAATATCATAATTTCAAATCCTTATTACAATAGATTCAGGCTATTTCCAGTTAGAGATATGATGTTATCTCGTCATCTATGTACGTACTTATATATTCATGTGTACTCATCGTCATTATTCAATATATGACATTGAGAGTTTTCATTAGTTTTATTAGATACACTTTATAGTTCAATTTCTTCATTAAAGTGAGTCTTATATTAAGAAGTAGAGGTAGTGTAAGTTTGGAATTGAGGTCTAATCCCTTAGATTTATTTTATATTTCTACATCAGGAGGTTATTTTGTCTCTCCTATTCAGGCTATCATACTTAATGATTTTTCTAATTTTAAACTATCTTTTTAAATTTATCCTGCATTGCCGAAATTTTTGTCTTTGATTTGTTACTTGATGGATTTGATGTTGAATTGACCAAATTAAACAATCTTAGAGCAGGGATAATAGATCTTAGAGGAATAGAATGTGCTCCGTAGAAATTGGTTTCCTTAAAGGCATTTGCATAACAAAAGAGATTTCCTTAAAGATTGACTTTGATACGAAGATGTTAGATGAGCAGAGTTTTGAAGAACATTAACGGAAGGGTGCAAGAATCTGACAAAGAAATTATGGAATTCTCTATTCCAGACCGAAGAATAGTGAATATGTGGGTGTAGGAACTATAGAAGATTATATGGGAATTGATGCATTTGACATGCCACAACCTTCTCACAATGCCAATTACCCATATGTTCCATCGTTTTACAACCCATTTTCTCAATGAATCGAGATCTCTGTCCTTCAGTAGTTGTATTATAAAAATTTAGAACATAGGACATTTGTATGATTTATGAAATTAAAGGGTTATTTGCATAGGTTTGATAGAATTGAGGGATGTAATTTCATATCTGTCATAAATGAAAAATAAAAGGATAAGGTGAAAATCTACCCATGTTGTAGTTCGTCGTGGAGACATGAAATTATAAACTTTCCTTAGGTGTACAAATACATATGAAATTTTTAAAATGGTGCAAAACTAACATGGTCATTAAGTCAACTGAAATTGACCATTTAGCAAATTTACCAATTAAGAAAATGGTGCAAAAAATGTATATGAAGTTTCCAAAATGATGTAAAAATGTTGTGATCATTAAGTCAACAAATGTGACCGTTTAACAAACAGCTTTCACACTCATCGCACAACATTCGCTCCTAACTACTCTGTCTGTCATTGCAAGGTATTCTGCAAGAGGCAATATATGGCAAACGAAAAATACCTCATGCAATATGCTTAAAGGGCGTTATTCTATAAAAGAAAATAATGGATTAGTAACGGAATTTAGCAATGGAATTCTCATTAAGAATTTCATCGCTAATTAATTAATAACAGTATATTTTACGATGAATTCATAAAGTTCTATATCTAATCCATTATTTTTTTGTAGTTATATAGGCTCAACTTTCCCTCCATAATCATTATAAACAAATGAGGTTACAGCCAAAAACTTTAAAGTTACTCTATTTGGAGATTCGGGAATGTCTCAAGAAGTTTGTTGCAAGGTAATGCGAGCTTTACAACGTACTCTTGATGGAAATTTATTTATTATTATTGATGTTTGTGGGATCATCACTTTGTATGAGTAAAAAAGATTTTGAATGTCGATCATTTTTTTTTCAATAAAATGGGAAGACAAGCTTGAGGATTACATATCAAAGATCAGAGTTCCTGTGGGGACATCCGATAAAACTAGAATGATACTATCAAAGGTCAGAGACCTCAAACAAAGAAGAAAAAAACAAATTTTGCATCTCATTTATATTGTTTTGGAATCAGTTCATCATTTTTTATATCGTCAGTGCAGAATCAAATTTATTAAATTCTTATACATGATAAATTCAATGAATGAAATTAATGAAAATCCTTTTATGAATATCATTTATTCTCATGTAACCATTGACACAAATTTTAATTAGACTTAATAGGAAAGTAAGATCCAAAAATTAATATTTTTTCTTGCACACCAAATATAGTTACACTTTTTCCTTCCAAATAAAAAATGGCTATGCTTTTGACCGAAGTAATAAGCCAAACCAAACTAGTTGGTCATATTAGAAAGTCACTAGTTTAGTTTGTATGACGGGCTAAACCATCCTATTAGGTACCTTGTCGAGACTAATTAAAACTTAAAAAATTGGTGGTTCAACCCATTGAATCGGTAATTGCTTTTAAAAAAATTGATTTTAACCATATGTATTGTCATGAACTATGATTACCTCTTTTTATGTTAAGCTCTGAATTACTTGGCAAATGGGCAAGAAATAAATGTAGCATCAAGTTATAAGCTACTCTATATAATAAGCTCCTACATTATAAATAACTTAAATGTAATACTGATTTCAATTCTATTTGTTAAATTATAAATAATATTTATCAAATTTTTAAAATTATATTTTTATTTCTCATCATACTCACTATAAGTTTTTGATTTTTGATTTATTTGAAATCAATTTTTTATATCTTCTGTCATTATTTTGTCTTTTTTTTTTGGGTAGAATTATCTTGTCTTTCTTATTTATAATAACATGCTTGATTTGATTATGGCATAACCAATTAGCCTTAAATTAGTGCCTTAGCCTATTTATAATTGGTCTAACTTTTAGTATTGTCTTGCTTTCATCCCCAAATAAGGATAAAGCATCTCACAAGAACAATTGTGGCTTACCATTTTAACCAAGTTCTTAAGTTTTTCTCACATTGCTACTTTTACATATTCGATATTCCCCTCTAGTGTTATATATAGTTTGTTAACTAAATTATAGAGGATAAAAAAATTAGATAAGCTAGTTATTTATTAACTTTGTGTTAATTTTTTTTTAAAATACCCTTGTTTTAATCACATGATTGCCACTCAACTTTAAATCTAACTATGAGGATAAATTGAGGGGAAAAAATAAAAATAGGGTGACGAAGGAGATTAAAATTTTACATCATCAGGCAATATTTAAGTTTAAGATTTCACATATCCTTGCAATAATGTCAAATATTTAATTACTTTAACACCTTTGATCAGTCCACAGGTTTCATCCCTATGGCGTTCCACAGATTTCATCCCTGGTTTTAGCATCCCACAGGTTTCATCCTCAATAGTAGTGCCTTTAGCTTTCAAATTTTTGAAAATAGAGTTGACTGTCATAAATTCAAATATTTTTCTGTCACCACTCATTAATGAGTGAAAAATAGGTTCAATGTATTTTCAGCTTCAGAATCTGAGACTTTTCTATATATAACAAACAAATCTTGCGCAGCAGGTGTGCTCAACAAAAATTGTTACTCCATAAGCATAATCATGTCAAAAGAGGTGGTGAAAGATGATTACATCACCAATGAATACAAGAGAAATGTATCATTTAATAAAAGGAAGGCCAATATAATGAAAAAAGTAAGTGAACTTAGCATCCTTTGTGGTGTTGAAGCTGGAGCAATTATTTTCAGTGGTGATCCCTCTGATCCTACACCGGAAGTGTGGCCGGACCATGTAGGTGTCCAGGAGCTGATCGAGAGATGCCATGCTAGCCCTGTCCCGCGAAGGACCTTGACCATAGAGGAATCAATGCAGCAAAGGATCAACATAGGAAAAGAACTTCTAATGAGAAAACAGCAAGAAAATCATGTAGAAGAGATTTCCCAACAAATGATCCAATGTTTAGCAGGGAAAGCAGTGCCCAATCCTACCAATTGGAATGATATGAAGATGTTAGTTGAGCAGACTTTGAAGAACAATGCCAACAAGTAAATTGAAATGTCAGGCAAATGGTTCTTCATATTATTAGTAGTGGAAGATGCTTATCCTTGTTCTCATAGTTGATCAATGTTGTGTTGCTTGTCTTCAAAGTTAGAGACAATAATCATCTTTTGTGCTATGAAGTTGTATTGCAGATTTGAATTAGATATTTTGAGGATCAAGGGTGTCTAATGCGCACTTCCCTGATGCACACCTACTGCGCGGCCCATTTGGGGTCCTTCCCAAATATATTTTTTATAGTTCTTTGGATCATTATATTCTACATGAAATGGGTGACATTTTGATTTTTTATGGGAAAAAAATGGAGCTATTTTCAATTTTTTATGATTTTTCAAAGATTCAGTGTTCAAAGTGGAAAAAAAAACTGTACCGCTTTGCAAAAAAAAAAAAGCACTGAATCTTTGAAAAATCATAAAAAATTGAAAACAACTCCATTTTTTCCCATAAAAAAACAAAATGTCACCCATTTCATATAGAATATAATGACCCAAAAAACCATAAAAAATATATTTGAGAAGGATCCCAAATGGGCCACGCAGCAGGTGCGCGCATAAGGGAAGTGCACATTAGGCACCCCTGATCCATATTGTGACCTGTTTAATGTGTTGCATATGCCTTATGGCTTTCGTAGTTGACCTGTTTAATGTGTTGCATATGCCTTGTGGCTTTCGTTAGTGACCTATTCAGATGGTTTCTTGCCTTCCATGTGATGAGAAAAACATTGCTCAAGTCAATAGCTTATACGCAACAGAAATAAATTATCAGCACTTGCAAGAATCTCTAAGGAAACATATAAACAAATATATCGCAGAAATTAAATAGTAATAGAACACAAGAGACACTAATGAAAATCAGCTCCACCATTATAATAAAAATAGAGTACAAGAGAGTTTCAATCAGATGCACAAATAAGTACAAAACACCAATCAAACAATCAAAGCAACAAGCTTACAATAGAGCATGAAGAAGCTGAAAAATACCCAAAATAGAGGCTGTAGGGTGAATTGAATATCTCTTGCACCTGGAAACGAATAGACAATGCAACTGATGAAAATGTCGAACTAGATGTTCCAAACCCACAAACCACATTAGCCTTATCCAGTGGTTAATAATAGTGAAAATGACGATTTACAGAAATTGCCCCGCGAAAATGCGAAAATGGTTTTCTCTTTTCTGCTCTCTTAAATGGCTGTTGTTCTCTCTCAAGATGAGATCTTACTCTTGCCCTAATCTACCACCTCTCCACCTAAACAAGTGAGACATAAATGGAATTGAAATATTAGGCTTTTTTCCACATAGGAAGGGAGCCCAGACCCAACATCAATTTCTACTTTGGTGAATTTGTTATGCCTATATGTTATTTGTGTGAAAATTGTAAGATGAAGAAGATCAATGGTATACCTTTGTTAATGAAAACCTGAGACACTATCCCTATTAGTTGAAACTGAAACTCACAAAAAGTATACAACAAAAGTACTTGTTTCCCATGGAAGATTTGAGATAACTTTATTCTCAAAACTGACATTATTGCATTTCTAATCAGATATCACAATCCCTACAAAACCAGCTCACAGTTAAAAACGGACTTTATGCTCCTTTTCTTCCTAATATCCGTAAAAAATACTGAATACAATTACGATTTTCCATATAAACAGTGCCTAGCACCATCTATTAATTGATGTTTATCATAAACATATTATCTTAATCAAAGGATTTGACATAAACTGGATATCCTAAATGTTGCAATATGTTGGAAATTGTCATTGAGGTTGACCCATTCTTCACTTGCCAGTCTTGAAGTAGTTTCTTCCTGTCATATGCACTTGTTTATGTTAATTTGAGGGAATCATTGGATATGGTAATGTTATGAAAAGTGATTATTTCATTGAATTGTTGTTATGAAGTATTTCATTAATCAGTTCTAAAAGATGTGTAGATTCTTTCTATAATAACCTGCCAAAAATGCATATAATTTCCAAAGTTAATGCTCATATATACTCATAATGTTATAAAGAGAAGTGATATATGAATTATGTTTAGACAATATCTCTTCAATATGGCTCTGGATGCTTGTGTTTTTTGTCATCAAAGATTAGAGATAAACAATGGTCTTTTGCTCTGTGATATTCCATTGGAGATTTGAATTCCGTCACAAATAAATGTCATCATTTTATTAGATAATTTAAATATTTTAGTCAAATCCAGTCTCTATTTATCAATTATTAATTGTATTTAATTAGTAAGCATTGATATTATTGTGAATATGCCATCCTCATAAGGGAAAAAGAAGTCATCTGTATCTCATTCTCGCAAACCAATAAAAGCATTAAATGGATAAATTTTTACATATTTTCCCTTATTTATGAAAAGATGTACATTTTCTCTAACATTCTTTTATCTAGCTCTCTGCATTTACACCTTTATCTTTTTTCTTCTCTTTTTCGCATGTGCCCAACCAATAGTGAATAGGGATAGAATTAACAAAACCTCCTTTATTTCTTATATTTTGTGTAAAAAGATATAAAGTGGTATGCTGATGATATACATAAACTAATAACATTGACAAGTGGTCCATTCATAATTTCTAATGTATTTTCTGGCACCACTCATTAATGAATTCAGATTCAATGTATTTATTAAATGCTCCTAATAAATACTCTTAAATGAATGGAATTGACCAAGAATATAATTCATTCATTCATAAATTAAAATGTATTTTTTAACATCCCTCATTAACGAGTTCAAATGTCCAAGAAATGTTCAATGTATGTAATTTCATGTTTAAAGTGTGGGATGATTCTATATTCACTATTACAAATTTGGGTATTTATAACTTCTAATACATAGTAGTTACAGCTAATAAACGTCATGTATGTCTAGGCGGAGGTCACGCAAGAATATATAACGCTTAAACGTAATGGTTAATTATGCGTACCGTCATGTATTATGAGACGAAGTTCATGAAAATACAAAAATAACGGTTATAGTTAATAACTGCCATTTATTTAGTGACAAAAATGTCGGTTTTTTTTAAAAAAAAAACCAACATGTAACATTTACAAATGATTCAACTTCCAACATTTTATATTAGTGAAGGCAAAACATAATGGTCTTTCAAAACAACTGTTATGTAACAGTTTCAAACCATCTGGCTTCCCCAAGTACCAATTCATTGGTCATAACCCTTTGTAACATCGTTAGACCTTCATAAGTCATAACCCTTCGTAATATCCGTTAGACCTCCATTTAAACTCACTTATTCCTTGTGATTCATACTACTTTTGTTTAGCGGCCTCCTCCTTCTCTCCATCATGTTAGGATCCCAGGAAGATCCTCTGCCATCACCACTACCTCCACCACCACCTCCTCCTCCTCTTGAAATAGAGGCTCTAATGTAGTTGTTGGCAAGCCTTGACTGCCACACAAGGTGTCTCATGGCATACGCCAACAAGTTGAACAAGAAGTTGAACCTCATACTTCATCACAATGAGGTTGAATATAACTTGTAGTCAAACCCTTTATCTCCTTCCTCTAATAATGATAATGAAGAGGATGAAGAGAAGGAGGAGGACGGCAGTAGTGGTGGTGATGATTGAACACCACGATTGTACTTTTAAAATATTTTAAAAAATATGTTTAAAAAAGCAATTTCATACTTCACGGTTATTAATTAATAACCTAAATTATTCCTTTACTGTGGTTTTAAAAAATCAACATACTTAACGGTTCTAACTTAATGAATGTAAATTAAAGCTTATGAAACCTTTTCTCTTCTCTATGCTGATTGACTCTGGGTGCCTCCTCATTACCCAATGATCATCAGGAGAATCAGACTACATCTTGTTCAACTTCCAATGTGTGCAATGATGGTTCTTTTTTTACCCTTCATTTGTTCCAGACATCTATTTAAACTCCCCATTTTCATTTGTTTTTTCCTACATTTTCTTCATCGTCCTTCTCTTTTTGTTCTCTCAATCATAAAGATGAAACGCCGTGTGGAAGAATTGCCAGAAAGCTCTTGGCATCATCCTCCACCTCCTCCTTCTCCTCCCCCATCCTCCACCTCCTACTTCTCCTCCTTAATATCAGCCACCACTGCCTCTGCCTCCACCTCTCCTCCTCCTCCTTTGCCTCCACTTTCTCCTTCGCCTCCAAATCTTATGCTTCCAGAATTGGACACAATGCTGCAACATGCAGAACACACCGACTATGTCATAAGGAAGCTTTCTTTCTACCTCTTGAGTATGAACAGGGAGGCCAATCTCATACTTGATGAGTATAAGATTGGCCATGATCTTGGCTACTCCTCTAGTACAGAGTAGCCTGATGAACTCGTCACTGTTCTATTTTTTAAATGTACTATTGTAAAAAAAAATATAGAACAAACACTAAAAAAAAACATGATTTAGTAGCAATTAAAAATGGTTATTAGTAGCGGTTTTAACCGCTACAAACAACACACAAAATTGTATGTTGCAAGTGGTTTTGTAGCGGTTACTTAAAACCGCTATTCAAGCAAAATAACCGCTACTTTTTTTTGTAGTGGTTCAATCCCACCGTTACAACATCGCCATAAGCAATAATCATTTTCTGTGATATTTGTAGCGATTATAACACTACTACAAATATCAAAAAGTGAAAATTTCAAGGCAGGAAAAGAAAAATGAAATTTTTTTGCAATTTTGTTGTGGTTCATGAACCGCTACTAATATGAATTTTCTTTAATTAGTAGCGGTTATATAACCGCTACTAATTTCATCAAAATTCATGCCAAACAATTAATTTCAGTTTGAAAAAGCCGCGTTAATTAATAGCGGTTTAGTAACCGCTACAAAAATTAAGAAAATTTAAAAAAAAAAATACAATCATTTGTTTCATTTTTTTATATTAAATTAAATAGTTTATTTTTTTTAGTAGTTTAGCTAATTTAATTAGCTTATTATTCAATAGTTTAGCTCATTTATAAATTAAAAGGAATAATTTAATTGAGTTGGATAAGTATAAAGATTGTATTGATAATATTATTAAGGATACGTAGGTAACCAGGAACTATTATGTTGTCTACTACAATGTGATTGTGTATGCAAAATAGATGAAAATGAGATAAAGCTTTGAAATATCTGAAAAAAATTATGAGAATAAATTTTATGTGAAGGAAAGAAGTATTCAAATAAAAAATTTAAAAACTTGTTACTATATTTGATCGTATTGTTAAGCTCCTCAACTTATACAAGAAAATTTGTAAATGAGAGAAAATGAAAGAGGGGTAAGGTGAAAAGAAATGGGGGAGTGTTTGAAATGAGATATGGTGGGGGTATTTATAGGGATCCGTGTAGCATTTGTAGCGATTAATGTATCCATTTTATAGCGGTTTTTAATTAGTAGCGGTTATTTTTATTTTTGTAGTGGTTATATTATTTTATTTTTTTTAAATATTATTTTTCAGTATTTTTTTAAAGACAAAAATATAATTTGAATTTGATCACTCATCCTCACCATCCCTACAGAAATTGTGTAGAAAAATTATTGTTAGTGATGTATTATTTTGTTTAAAAAATAATTTAAATAATGTGGACTTACACCACAGTAGAGGTAAATTGTCATCGCCTTCAAGGAAGTAGTTTTCAAAATTGGCGAGTTGAAATGACTCACTCTTGTAGGCGATGTTATCACCTTCACCCATGTCATAAAGGCATCGTGGCTTTAAATGAACGACCAAGTGCCAATCCCTGTGTCTCTCATCCTTGACATAATAAACCTGTTGTGCCTCTCATCCGCGCTACCCCATCCCTCTGCCCCTTGCTCTACTGCTGCCACCCCACAAAATTGGTATGGGGACCTTAGGCTCTTTCCCCCTATCCTGTCTTGAAGCCATATCAACTACAAAAGTTCAAAAAAAAAAACATTTTAGTCACATTATTATGCAAAAATATAATAAAAATACAAATAAAATACGTATTGTCCGTACCTCAAGTACAAATAACAAGAAATGCTGTAGCAAAAACTCTTCTACAGATGTCTGAACGCTCAAATATAAAAGAAAACACTCAGAGAAACTTCAGAAAATAAAATGGCCAAATGAGAAAATGGAAGGGGGCGGCTTTATATATTGGCAGAGTTTGTAGTGGTTCTTGAAATAACCGCTACATGAACCGCTACAAATAAGCTAGGGCGGCTAAACTTTGTAGCGGTTCTATAATAACTGCTATAAATTACAAGGCCTTTGAAGTTCAGTAGCAGTTATTGTACAAAACCACTACAATTTTCATGACCTCTAAAATTCTGTAGCGGTTATAGCTTTATAACCGCTACAAATAGGCGACATTTGGAATTTTGTAGCGGTTTAATTGGTGAAACCACTACAAATAGCCGCCACACTTTTGGCGTGTCTTGGTCGCGCCAAGTGGCGGTAACTTTGTAGCGGTTTTTATTATGTAACCGCTACAATTTTTGGCGGGAAATGCGCCATATTTGTATCGGTTTTTTTTATTAATCGCTACAAAAAATGTTGACAATCTGTCACGCCATCTGGCGGTAGCTTGTCGCTATAAGTTTGTAACGGTTTAGTTTATAACCGCTACAAATTTTACTATTTGTAGTGGTGAATTATAACGCTACAATTTCACTGCTACAAAATACAATTTTTTTTGTAGTGAAATGCTCACAGTTATTAGAAAACAACTGTTATGAAATATAATAAATAATAGTTCATTAACTGTTCTTTGAAAACAACCATAAATTCGCAAGTAAATAACTATGTTTATAAAACAATAGTCATAAAACTCATGGTATAGGAAAAACATATATGATTGCCCAGACTGATTCCTCTTCAACTTCCATTGCATGCTGATTGAACCATATTTTTATATGAATTTTCCATGATTAATTTGGGATTTTAATGTATTTTCTAGGACATTATTACATTATTAAGCATTAATTTTGGTTAGGGACAATTATTTTGAATTAATGGGAATTAGGGGCAAAATGGTCAAAATTCATTAATTATTATATTTTTTATTGTCCTTTGAACTTTTGATATTACCTTGTACTTAATTTTGCATTGTAGGTATTAAAGAAGGAAATTGAGGATTTGGGATGTTCAAATTAATTATTTTGAGGTGAATTGGGCCAAGTGGAAAGAAAGAAAAGAAAAAAAAAGGGAACATAATAGGCCCAATCAGCTGAAGCCCAATACAAATGCAAGTGAAAAGGGGGACAAAGAATTTCAAAATAACAAAAGATGCAAGTGTGCTATGAATCAACTTGGAGACATGGTGAATTCAAACAAATGAGCTTAAAATCATATGAAATTGAATGCAACAACACCACACAAAAGCTACCAAGTCAAATCAAGGCAAGAATTGCAATGAAGGCCATGCAAGCTACCTAAAAACAAAAAAAAAAATCATAAACTATATGCAAAGAAATAACAAAATATGTAAAACTAACAAGCTTCACTCGAAAAACCCCTTGTCAAAAGTGAATTTGACAATTAGATTACCTAGGAAGCCAATTACTTAGCTCCCCGGCAATGGCGCCATTAATCATAATGCCTCCTCTTGTACTATTGATGATTGTAAGCATAACACTTGTGAACATGTGGAATCTTGTATGAATGCCACTATGGTTGATGTTAGTGATAAAGACCATAGCCTAAACAAAGATCTTTCTCTTGATTCCAATGACTTACATGATAGTTTCAAATTGGAAGATTTAAATACTTTGATTGATGATTTTACAAATGAAAATGATTCTTTCTTGTGATTTGCCACCCGATATAGAAAAGGAAAATGATTCTTTTGAAACTTCAAAAGTTTTAGGTGGTAATGATCTGAACAATTCTCTTTCTTCTTCCACTCTTTTGCCTTCTACCTCTTGTGATTGCAATGATAATGTGGTGTACCCCAACTCTATGTTGGATTCCGCACCTTCCACTTTGCAAAAACAAAAGGATTTTCAAAAATTGACTGGTTGTCTCACTCCTACTGATGGGAGTGTCATTGATTTCCTTGGAAGTGATAGTTACTTGGAGAATTTGAAACTTAACATGCCTTTACTTCACTTGAAATATCTCCATGTTTCTATTTTTGGATGGAATACTGCTATTTGCTCGGATCCTTTGCAGGCACATTCTTGGAAAGGTCGTCGGAGGAACCAACATCCACCGTACATCCTTGGACCTCTTCCGATTGATCTTGAGCCACCTCCACCAAGGAAATCCAATGCGGGAGAAGTTATTTTTAACGACAAATGCATGATTCTCATTAGGGATGAGAACTTCTCCTTCAAGCGACTCAAGATACCCTAACACAGGTTGTCTTTTCCTCACTTGTTTTCTTCTTAAATCCTATGATTCTTTGAGCTTAATTGTTGTGTGAAGAAGATAAGTGTGGGGGAGGGACACAAACCAGTAGAAAAAGGTAGAAGTTGCTTAGTTTAATAGGTATAATAAGAATCCCTTTTGTATGCTTTGCATCTTTTTGCCACCACCATACTTAATTACCATTGTTCCTTGAATTTCAATTTGCTAAACATTCTCTTTAGAGTTGCTTTACACATTGAGGACAATGTGTTGATTAAGTGTGGGGGAGGGAAGTACATTTCAAATCCCATTAATTAGTTGTTTTTAAATTATAAATGCCTTAAACTAGAAAATTTTTCAAAATTTTTTAAGAATGACTTGCCTTGATACATGTCCTAAGTGGTAAAGGATCGCATTTGCCACTTTGGAATGTGATTTGTGAGAAATTCTTTCAACTTTCATGATTTCTAGTGTTTTGGCAACCTTTTGAAACCATGATTTGCTTTTCAAGTGAATGGGAAAAGAAATAAACCCACAATTGAATTTTTGCTTACTTCTTGTTTTGAGAAATGAAATCTTTCATATCATTAGTGCTTTTAAGAGTTGAGCATTCTTGTAATTGATTGCAATGTTTTGATTGATTATATTTGTAAGGTTTGCATTAAGAATAGTGAAGTAAATGCATTGTGGTTAGCTTCCTATGCAATTGATTGTATTGGAGTGAGCATTAGAGAGAAACCTAGTTGGAAGGTTAATTGAGCCTTGAATTTTTTCTATGTGTGTATGTTCACTTAGTCTTTCACTTTCTAGAACTTGTTTCAACTCTTCTTCAAAACAGCATTTGCATTAGTGTGATGAAAATAAAAGAGGCATTCATTCTAAACCCTTTCACCTAAACACAATCCTACATTCATTCACCATTTGTTACCCCCTTTAATTTGAGCCATTCCTATGTTGTATGCATGTCATTATTTCATAGTGTTCATGGTATTCTAACATCAAAGTGGTTTGCCAATAGGTAGTTGAACAAATTATATATGGAAATGTCATGTATATAGAAAAGAGAATTGAAAAAAAAAGTATATATGTTGAAAAAAAATATAGTTTGAAAAAAAAACAGAAGAATAAAAGGGAAGTAGAAGAGAATTGAAAAAGAAGAGAAAAAGAAAAGAAAGGTATTTTAAAAAAAATGTGTATAGTTTAAGAAAGGAAAAGAAGAAGAAAAAAATTGAAAAAAAGAAAGAAAGAAAGAAAAGAAGAAGAAAAGAGAGAGAAAGTATTGTAAAAGAAAAAAAATAGAAAAGTGATGTGAATAAAGAAAGAAAAGCAAAAGAAATATTAAGAAGGCATTGGTTCATGAATTTAGAAAAAAATTAGCAAGAGTTTTCAAGTTATTTAGATGTTATGAATTTATTCATTGACTTAAACTTGCATACCAACAATTTCTTCTTCTGTTTAATTCATTTCATCTAGCCTTCATCCATTATTACAAGCCTTTTAAAGCCCTCTTGATTCATTGCATTAAGTGCTATTAGTTGTGGAGAAGTTAGAGTTGTTACATGCCTATGGTAAGGTGTTGATTAAGTGAATTAGAGTGAAATTATCCCAATGGGGTGAGATGAGTTAAACACTAATACCTTGAGAGCCTCTTGTGCTTCATTTTAATATTTTGGATTGTACGGTTAACTAATTTCTTTGCATTGCTTGACTATGACTAGTGTTGATATGAGAAATTTGATTACTTGATCTATTGCTTTCTAATTATGAAATTGCTCGTCTTTCAATTGCATTGATGATTGGAATTTAAAAAATTGTACTTAATTGCCTTTGTTCAGAAGTACAAAGGTCTAAGTGTGGGGGAATTGATTGAACCATATTTTTATATGAATTTTCCATGATTAATTTGGGATTTTAATGTATTTTCTAGGACATTATTGCATTATTAAACATTAATTTTGGTTAGGGACAATTATTTTGAATTAATGGGAATTAGGGGCAAAATGGTCAAAATTCATTAATTATTATATTTTTTTATTGTCCCTTGAATTTTTGATATTACCTTGTGCTTAATTTTGCATTGTAGGTATTAAAGAAGGAAATTGAGGATTTGGGATGTTCAAATTAATTATTTTGAGGTGAATTGGGCCAAGTGGAAAGAAAGAAAAGAAAAAAAAAGGAACAGAATAGGTCCAATTAGCTGAAGTCCAGACGGATATCAGCTGAAAAAAAAAACAAAGACAGAACAGAAGCAAGGTGGCCCGACTGGAACAGGCCCAAAATCATGGAAAAGAAACAGGATCCGAGAGTGATTTCACTGAGTTGAGAAACAAAAACGGATACTCGGTGGACTTGCATTCTAGATATGGGAGAGACCCGAGAGCAGCTGAAGGGATATATCACAGACAGCGCCGCACAAGTGGAGGAGGATCGAATCATCTCATCATCTGCTTCCTCTCTTCCCTTTCTTGTGTCGCCGGCAGCACAAGCTTCTCATCTCACCATTGCCGCCGGCGACCACCTTGAAACAGAATCACAGACCTGAGAGCCATTATACAGTGAACAGCGCTGCTGGTCTGGAGAGAAGGAGACGCGAGAACATCACAGTGGCGGTTGCAACACTGGGGGAGAGACGGACTTCTGTCTAAACTCGCCGATGATAGAAGAAGAACCACTCCATCAACAACACCGTCACCTTCTTCATCACCGACCCTGCCTCAACCTCCATTGTCCTCCGTTGAGTTACTCCCACACAGCTATTTCTCTGTTCTTTTCCCACCACTGTCACTGTCCTCTGTAATTTTTCCTTTGCTCACTGCCACTGTCACTTCTTCACCACTCCATCACCACCGACAGCTCATTCAACCATCTTCTCCTATCATCGTCTTCCTCTGTTTCAGACCGTCATCCATCACCGTCTCTCTATTCTCACTCTTTCACCACCATCCTTCTCCTTCCACTGTCGTTTGTTCTTCACTTCATCACCATAATTCCTCTGTCCCACATAGCCAGAGTCCTTCTTTCTATTCCCCATTAAGTCAATATTGCCATTAGCTTCATTAGATATTTTGGTTGGGAAACTGATATGACTTGTGGCAGTGGCTATATGTGACTAATTTTGCTTGCTTCTTGGTGATGAGGATTTGTGCGTGAGCTTAATGGCATACATAGGGGAGTTTTTTTTGTCTAGAATTATATATTTAAATTTCCTAATTTTAGGAATTATTGTATATGATTCTGGAACTAAGATTGATGTTAATTGTCTCTGTTATTTTGATATTTATGATTGGATTGGATTTTTATGGTTTGTGGGATTTTTATATATACATTTCCTTATTGATTCAATGAAATTATGTTATCTGCGTGTTATTGTTAGATAATATAATCAACTTGGATTAATTGAGTGTCGTGTTATCGCATTCATATTAAGAGGAAACAAGTTATAGTTATCCATTTTAATTGCACATTAAGTGGTTTTTAATAATATCTCAAGAGATAGTAGTTAGCTATGTTTGTAGGAGCTACTATTAATTGGGAATATTGGATTCAAGTGTTATCTTGAGGTTGTTCTTGAGACTTAATGATTTTTAATTTCCATAATCTTTTTGAGTGAGGATTGTCACTTCTTCATTATCAAGAGTATTCTTTATTCATATTTTCCATTCTATTCCATTCACTTTTATTCATTTTCCATTTTTATAAATAAAATACAAAAAAAATATTAGATTAATATTTAAAAATTGCACTTTCTTTTAGTTATTAATTTAAAAATCCAAAAATCATTTTCCCCTTGTTTTAATTGCATTTGCATGATAATTAGTTTACTTAGGTAGTTCAATAAAGGCTCCTCAAGTGAGACGACCCGAGTGTTGCATTATACTGCAATTCTCGGATTAAAAATATTTTGTGTTTGACCCAAAGCGTAAAGACACGGTCAAATCATACACTTCATTTCCAATCTATTTAAACTCTTTATTTTCATACATTTTCTTCACCCTCTTCCTCTGTTCTCCTCATCATCATGGTTAGGCGATATGCTAAAGAAATGATGGAGATTCGTCCTCGCCAACTTCCACCTCCTTCTACTCTTCGTGCTGCTTCTGAAGAAATGCTAGAGATTCCTCCTTCCCAACTTGGTCCTCCGCTTACTTCTCTTCCTCCATCTTCCCAACATGCTCTTCCTCCTCCTTCCCAACCTACTCCTTCTCTGCTTGCTTCGCTTCCTCTTCCTCCACCCCGATCTGCTTCGCTTCCTCCTCCGACTAAACCTCCATGCCCTCCTCGTGCTCCTCCTTCCCAACCTTCTCCTCTGCCTTCGGCCCGTGGCTATCACCGCTACCGGTTCCTCATCACTCGTACTCATCTTTTCATATGATTCAGATCACTTCTCTGAAGATGATGGGTAGGTTTTATTTATTTTTGTTTTTAAGTTATATATATATATATATTAATGTAATGGCTCAAACATATATAAAAAAATTAATAACATTCCTTATGGTTGTTATTAAAGAACAATGATAAACGTACCTCTCGGTCAATTAATTAAAATAACCGTTATAAAGGTAAAACTATAATTAGTAGTTTTTGCCAACTAACAGTTATATAAAACCTTAAACACTATAGATTTGTTAATAATATACCTCACGGTTACTTGAATATAACCATCATAAAAATAAGACTATTAGCGGTTCTTACCAACTAACCGTTATGTAAAATCTTAAAATCTAGAACGGGGGTTTGTTTGTAAAACATCCAAATAGTTAGACATTTGAAAATGTTGGCACTCAATCAAAAGTTCTAGATCTTTCAGCTCTGAGAAAGGCATCCGTTCAAACTCAAAGTTTTCTTTCTTCAAGTTCTGGTCGGGTTGACATAAGGTTTGTGATTTTCTTTCATTGTACATTTTTGTGAATTTATTTTGGGCATGGATGATTATTGGGTTTTGATTGGGGTTTTTGTTACTACATGATTTATGCTAGATATGGTATTTGAATAAGTAGCGGATGTATACTAATATCTAACTAGAGACTACTAGGATAGGGCAACATATTTCCTTGAGTTTGCATTTGTGCATAATCTCCCAAACGATGATTTGATTATTTGCCCCTATGTAAAGTGTGGCAATGTACAATGAAGTGATCGAGAAACTTGTACGTTGTACTTAGTGATTTATGGAATCGATCCTATTTATACAGGTTGGACAAGGCATGGGGAGACAGGTAGTGGGGTGGTTGAACATACGAAAAGTTATGCATCACCTGATTTTGATATAAATGCATTTGACACCGACTGTCTGGATGATATGGCCAAGGCATTGAGAGAGGACCTTCGAGATTGTCTTAAAATGATGGAAACTTTGAAGGTCAATGTAGTGAAGCCATTGTATGAGGGGTACACTGAGTTTACCTTATTGAGCACTATGTTGATGTTGTACAACTTGAAGGAGAGAAATAGGTGGTCTGATATGAGCTTCACATAATTGCTTGAGGCTTTGAATAAAATGCTACCTACCAAAATTGTGCTTCCACCAAAAACATATGCTACAAAGAAGATAGAAATCCTATCTATACAAAGATGCCATACTTTAGGGTGATTGAGGACATCTAGAAGTTAGATTATGTTGGCATTCGGGTTCCTATTTTTGGTTGCAAGTGGGTTGACAATAATCACGGCTTGAGAATTGATGAGTTAGGCTTGATACAATTGAATTTGAACAAGGAAGGGTATAAAGAAGAATCTTTTATTTTGGCATCTCAGGCTAAAAAGTTTTCTACATCCATAATCCATCTAAACATGGATGGTCTATTGTTTTGTTGACAAAATGAGGATATGGGTGATGAAGTTGAGGATGATTCATTCAATGGAAGGTCACTAGAATCATTAAATTTTGATGAAAAAGATGCTTTGTATGTCAAGCACGACTATAATGAAGGCATTTGGGTTTTAAAGAGGCACTACAAAAAAACATGAAATTTCCGATGGAAAAAATTTCTGCTGCAAATTCTGCCGGAAATATGTCGGAAATTCCATCTTTTGTCACGGAATTTCCAACGAACTAATTCTGTCACAAATTTACCACAAAATTTCCGTCAGAAATTTTATTCCGTCTCAAATTGTGAGGGAATTTCTGACCCAATTGAATTTCATCGCAATTTCTGAAAAAATTCAATTCCGTGGTAAAATTTAAAAATTATTATTATTTAATTAATTATTAATTTTCATTAAATTTAATTTTAAAAAATTACTTGTATAAAATTTATTAGTTATTAATTAATAAATTTTTAATTTATTTTTTAATTATTATTTTCTAATTTCTAAAATATTTTTAATTTTCAATCATAGGTTTTGGTCCCTGTAGGGGCAAAATGGTCATATAAAAATTTATTTATAAAAAATAAAATTTATTAGTTATTAATTAATGTTAATAAAAAATTAATTTTAGAAATTAGACAAAAATATAGTTATATGAAATTTATTTAAGATGTAAATTTTTTTAATTTGAAGTTAATTTGTAGCACCCCAAATTTTATATTCACCAAATATATTGTAATTATTTTATAAATTCAATAAAATGGTGAATATTCATGAATTTGGAATTTATAAATTTTTATAAATGTTCATAATCATGGGAAAATGGGAAAAATAATTATGAAATTAATTTGGGTAATCTAAAAAGCCCAATATTAAGGTCCAAAAATAGAGAAGTAGTAGAGAAAATATTTGGTCAAAAAATATATGGGAATTGGCCAAAGAAAAATAAGAAAAGAAATTGGATTTAAAAGGTAATGGCAAAATCGTAATTTTGCCAATTTAGCACAAAATAAATTATTTTCCAATTAATTGAAGTTAATTTCAATTAATTAATAATAATAAAGGTGAAAAACATATTTAGAATATTTTGGTTAATTAAATATAATTTTATGACAAATTTGAGTAAAAAGTGCAATTTTGATCAAAATTGAAATTTTACATGTATACGTAACCGGAACAAGTTGTGAAGCCAATTGAGATCAAAGGGTAGGACCCCTAAGAGTCTCCTACATGTAGCATAAAGAAGGAAATATTGGTTGGGCTTAATGAGCATGGTTACATGTACATAAGGATTTATGTACATAAGTTAATTTTTGGAACTTAGGAAAATGAAACAAATGAATAAAATAAGGCAAAATATATGATAAATATCATCATCTTCCTTCTTTCTCCAGCATATCACGTCCACAAAGACCTAAAACAAGAGAGAGAAAGTTGAGAGCATTTAGAGAGAGAAAGGGAAGAAATCTCACAAGGTAAGCCGATTTCTCTGATGATTTAGCTCCTAACGCATATAACTCCGACTATAAGCTACTCCTCTTTGTTCTTTAAGGTTTGGAGGCTCAAAAATCTATTGTAGAAGGGCTAGGTTTTCAGTCATACTGAGTAAAAGCTAGTGGGAGCTTGAGGTAACTTCTAAACCTTTGTATATCGACTATTCTGGTTGCTGTAGACAATTTAATCAGTGAAATTTCGTCGAATTGTCTTTGTTTGTAAATTTTGGAAATGTGACATTAGAAGTGTTATGCTGCCCAATTTTAGTTCAAATGGCAGTTATAACTCAATTAGATAGTTAATAAAGTGGTAGGAGTATAAAGGAACGTGTTTACGGAATCGAAATCACAAAACCCCAATTTTTCCTGGAGGATATCATAATTTCAGCTAGAGTTGTTAGATGGCCTTAGAGTTGGATTTTCAATGATGTGATGGTTCCATTGAGTTCAGGAGCAAAAATTAGGTGGGATTATAGTTGGTCACTTTTTTGGAAAAGGCCGAAAAAACATAATTACGAAAACGCCCATGAAACCCTTAAAGTAGGCTGCCAAGGGCAATTTCATAATTTGACATTGAATTTGGTAATTCTAAGCTTGGAAATGGATTCCTTAAGCAAAAATATGTCAAGATAGCTCATATCAAAATTTCAGGAAAAGTACAGTCGGGTCGGGTACGGCGGGGTTGGGTTAGGTTGGGGTTCCAGGGGCATTTTGGTAAATATTTACCATAGGCTAATATAACCACAATAAACACTATGGTAGTGCTTAAAATGATACATGGATTGGTTATAACCTATTTTTTGTACATTTAACATTTTAGGCCCAAGTCGAGAGTCGAAAGTCGACTCGTTTTACGAGGCACACGATACAAGAGTAATAGAGCTCTGAGGTAGGGACTACTATCTCTCATATACAATATGATTAATTGTATGTTATATGTTATTGTATTTCATGATCTGAATGCGTGCTAGAGGCATAATACCTGGTTGTGGTTCAGTGCTCAGCCAAGGTATATAAAAAATCCTAACTGTGGCGGTGACTCGGCTGAGGTACATGTAGGGGTTCTAACTCGATGTTTGGCCCTGAAACTTGTGTACACATATGAATCAAATTGAACTTTCATTTAGCCTAATATGGTGCATTGCATATTTAATTTTCACATTTTATATGTCGATAGTATGTTTCTACTGGGATTCTTCAGAATCTCACCCCTTTTTCTAAACAAACATCTCAGTGGGTGCCAGTAGATCGAAAGGCAAAGACGTAGACACAGGGAAGTGATTGGCATGTGTCTCGAGGCAAAGTCAAAGTTCATGGTTATAGTTAGCTTAAGTTTACAATACTTTTGAATATCTTGTAAATATTGAAAATACTGTCGTATTCTGTATTTTGTCTATAGACGACTCTGGAAGGTAAATGAATACTTTTATCAGTATATATGTACTTTTCTGTATGCGTGTGGAACTCGGTTTCTATTACTTTGCTTATATCAAAATGGAAATGGGTGTTGACATAATTTATATTAAAAATTACAATAATGTATAAAATTATTTTATATTATTATTACATTTGTATATAAGAAACAAATATATATTTACCAATAATTGATTGTGTATAATAAGATTATATATATAATTGTGTAATAATAGAATGCCAAAGCAGTCGAGCCCATCCGGTAAGGCATCGCACACTTACAGACGAAGTCGTGGGTTTGAACCAAAGGAGGCCAAGTTGAGTTGCATTTCTAGGAAAAAAGAGATTGTGACACGTGGCGGATTTGGGTGTCGGCTACAAGATAGAGGCCGCCGAAGCTGCCACGTGCCGCCGGAGCTGCCACGTGCCGCCGTCGGCAATGAGGTGGTTGCCGCCGGAGTTACCGCTTGGCTTTTTAAAATTTAAAAAATAAAAAAAAGTTTGTGACAGAATTTCTGATGAAATTGAATTTGTCAAAAATTACGAGGGGATTTTTGACGGAATTCATTCCCTTAGAAAATTGAATTCTGTCGGAAATTCCCTCTCAATTTCTCAAATTTGAGATGGAAATTCTCTCAGAAATTTGTGAAGGAATCTAAATTTCGTCAAAAATTGGTTTGTTACATAGTTATTAGCGACGGAATCCATTCCGTCGAAAAATCTCAATTTTGTGACAAATTCCGTCAAGAAATTCAATGTTTTTTTGTAGTGAGGGGAAAATTATTATTTGACAAGAAGAGAAGAATTCAAGCTTAAAAAAGTAACTTCAAAAAAGCTAAGACTAGGAAAAGAAAAAGAGGCACTTAAGTTCTGTGTTCGGACTGTGTATTATTATTGTTTTCCTATTGCCGGGCTAGGTTAATTTATGTGTTTTTATAGATGGTATATTATATTGTTGTTTGTTTATATGTTATTTATGAAAGCAAGTGGAAATCGATAGCAGCACCCCCTAAATTTTTTTTAAAAAAATGTTATAGATATTTAATGGTTATTTGTTAGAAACTGAAATCCATGTTTTGAAATTATCTAATAGTTTCTTACAATAAATGTTATATATATAACAATGGAGCAATACATTATAGGTGATATATTTGAACCATTATAAAGTTAAATTTTCCCCTATATTTAAATGTCTCTTTGCTTCTCTATTTCATTTATTAGCACACTTGTCTTAGTCTCTTAGATCAAATGTAAAAACCCCCAACCCACCAACCTCAGAACCCCACCACTCCAGTCATCTTTTCCGATTGTCTTTTATGTTCTTCAACCATCATTTTCAATCGAACCACACCGTCCACAAAGTCTTCTCTATGATTCTCAGCGACAACTGCTCAAGTTGTTGCGCAAACTCTAACACGCATTTTTGTTCATTACTCACGTTTTCGTTCTTCAGACCTATCCAGGTCGTATTTCTTTGCGTTGTCTATCTAAACATATGGAGATATGACTTCCCTTCTCCATTTTGCATTCTCCATTATTATTCACTTCATGTTTTTAGGTTTTGACATAAGTCATGCTCATGTTTTTTTCCTTATAAAAACTTTGATTGAAGGTTCTTCTCCTGTTATAGGAAATCATTAAATATTAACAAAGATTTCACTATATTGAGTGTGTGGAAAATAACCCCAAGTAGTATAGAGTTGCTACAGGCCACATGTATAACTTACAGGGGGAGAACAAGATTCAAAACTGTCTCTACAAGCTACATGTATAACCTATAGGGGGATATCACGATTCACAACTTGTCTCTCCATCATAATCATGTTAGCCTAGAGATCTAAAGGCCACCATCGATCCAAGTTAGCTCTTCTAGTGTCCACCACAGAATACTCATAGGAGGAACTATGTGCTATGTGCTGTGTGCTTGAACTTGTTGGTTGACCTGACCACCTTATTGTCATACCATCTATGACAAAAAAGGTATTATATATATATATATATATGCATTAGATAAATTTTCTGCTTTAGCTTTGCTTGTTGGATTTGACTATATAATAGAACAGAGGCTCACACATCGAGTATAGCCATGTAATTTGGGATGGATCAAATTCTCGGCTTTGTGACTAGGCTCAATAGAACTCCCTACCGTAAAGGGCACAAGGAGAATGTAGGCTCGAGTAAAACTTGATAGAGAATGGGAGATTAGATCTATAGAATGCCATATGCTCCTTCTCATTAGGAAGCATATGGCATTCTATAGATCTAATCTCTCATTGTAATATCCCGAATTTTAGGATTGGAGGCTTTGAAATAAGCCTAAATTGAGTGGACTACTAAGCCCCGATTTAGTAGATGTCCCAAATATATTCCCTAATGATTCCAATATCTTTGGGGTATTAAGAAAGTAAAATGGTGAATTTATATGGATCAGAATGATTCAAGTTCAAACGGGTAAAGAGTGGGCACAGAGGAATATAGATTGTGGGTGTTGTTGAGTGTCATGGGAGGTTCCTATAGGACTCCTATTAAATCATCTTGATAATATTAAAGCTCATATGAGGAGATAGACCTCAGAGTGGCCAGCGAATGTGTGATGAATCTAGGTGCAATTTTGAAACTTACAGGAGGGGTTGATGTTCGCACCATTGTTGATCATCCTAAAACACAATATGGCCTTGATGGTCAACAGTGTTACAGTATATGTGATGAACAGTATTACACCCTGAGTGGTGTACAGTATTACATCCTGCGTGGTGTACAGTATTACATCCTGCGTGGTGTACAGTATGATGACATGTATGGTCAACAGTCACACAACCTTTGTAGTTTGTGGTGACACATGTGAACTGGAATTGGGATGAACCCTAGTGTAGTAGGGTAGAATGGTGGCGAATACCTCTCAACAGCACCAGTGATAACAATCCCAGATCCACAGTCGAGCTTTATGGTCTCCACAGATGCAAGTAGGCATGGATTGGGATGTGATTTGATGCAACAAGATCGAGTAGAGGCATGAGTATCTCTATAGCTATAGCCTCACAGAATGAATCATCCACTTGTGATATATTGCAAACAGTGGATGGTCACACAGTGAATAGTGCACATCGTATGGCTAGTAAATAGTGCACACAGTACGGCCAATAAGGGTCAAATAGTCATTTGATCCTGAACACTGAATAGGTAAGCATGAATTACAGAAAGTGTATCGGTTTGTACGAGGCAGTAAGACCAGTGTGACCAAACGTTTTGGTGTCCAATGGTTCCATGTCTCACATGAGGCGCGATATTCTACTATGAGAGGAACCTAACGAAGTGAACCATGGCTGGCTCACTAGCCCAACCTCGTGGACTCGGGGTGTGGGACATCTAAAAGACCGTGTACTCGGGTGAGGATTTGGCCGTTACATAAAAAGACATCGGCTTACTAGCCCAACAAACCTCGTCAAGGGGGTGAGGATTGGGTCGTTAAAAAAAAAAGTGATCGTGTGAATTCGGGTGAAGTTCTGAAGAGGCTGTAAGGCCTATAGAACCAAGCGTTGTAGGAACCTGTGTTTGATTGCACGTTACATATTGTGTACAGAATGGATGATGAATGTTGAATACTATCTGATATTAGTAATGGAAATATGACTATGGTGTTACATGGCTTTTGAGCCTACATGTGATAATAGAATGAGATAGGATTGATCCCTAAGTTGTAGACGTTCAAATTTCGAGGACGAAATTTATTGAACGGGGGGAGAAATGTAATATCCCGAATTTTAGGATTGGAGGCTTTGAAATAAGCCTAAATTGAGTGGACTACTAAGCCCCGATTTAGTAGATGTCCCAAATATATTCCCTAATGATTCCAATATCTTTGGGGTATTAAGAAAGTAAAATGGTGAATTTTGGAGAATATACTTATGTTTTTGATAAAATCGCCTATGAGGCAATGAGCTTATCATAAGGTTTTGGAAGACTAAATGATAAGTAAAAATTATGAAATTTTACAGGATGAAAGTAGACATCCTAAGCTTTAATTTGATAGGTCATATGAATCAATTAGAGCTATACACAAAAAGATATGAATTTTTGAAGTTAGCCCAGAAAAACTGGAAAGTTTCTGAAACAACATGCAAAGAATGAAATTCTGGGAATTTTGTGATTCCATTAAACAAAAGTCTATATTTTTCCTTGAAAATAGACTCAATAAGAGTTCTATAGGCTTTGGAATCACCTCATTTCGATTTTTCTAGAATTAGTTATGATTTTCCAAAGTTTGGGCAGAAATCTGCCAGAATTTCTGAAGAATCCGAAAATGGGAAAATAAATAAAGGAAATTGTAATATATGATAAAAGCACTTTTGGCTTCATCTTCTTCCATTTTCTGTCGTGAAATAGCAGCCATGGAGAGAGAGAAAGTTGAGATTTTAGAGAGAGAAAAGGAGGAGGAAAAACTTACAAAGGTAAGTGATTTCTTCGGTAAATCGGTTTCTAATGCGTATAACTCCGTTCCTAAGCTTCCTTTGCATATGATTTAAGGTTTGGAGGCTCAAATTTGGAGGTTTGGCATCTAGGGTTTTCAGCCACCTTGAGAAAAAGCTAGTGGGAGCTTGAGGTAACTTCCAAACTCTTGTATATTGACTATTCTGGCTGCTGTAGGCAATTTAATCGGTGAAATTTCGCCGGATTGCCATTGGTTTTAATATTTGGAAATGGGTATGTGGGGCTGTTATGCTGCCCAAATTGATACTCAATAGTAGTTGTAACCTAATGGAATAGTCAATAAAGTGGTTAGGAGTGGAAAGGAACGTGTTTACGGAGCCGAAACCGAAAAACCCCGATTTTCCTTGGAAAACCCATATATTTCGGTCAGGGGTCTAAATGGGTCTTAGAGTTGGATTTTCAATGATTTGATGGTTCCATTGGATTCAGGAGGGAAAATTAGGTGGGGTTACAGTTGGGCACTTTTTCGGAAAAGGCCTAGAAAGCATAATTACGGAAACGCTTCTAAAACCCTAAAAGTAGGGCTGCTAAGGGCAATTTCGTAATTTGACATTGAATTTGATAATTCCGAGTCCGGAAATGGATTCCTTGGGTGAAAATATGTAAGAATAGCCCTAGTCAAAAATTTGGGAAAACGTGCCATCGGGCCGGGTACAGCGGGGCCGGGCCGGGTCCCCGGGGGTATTTTCGTAATTTTTCAAGATAGACTTATATAACCCCCAGAAACACTATGGAAGTGTCTAAATAGTACATTTGACATTGTAGGATCGAATATGGAGCCCCGAGCTGTTGGCACGCTCTATGAGGCACGCGTTTCGAGGTGGAAATGGGTTAAGGTAGGGGACTTACCTTACTTGCATGTATTTGATATCTTTGCTTGTGTAATGATGTATGTGATTGCTTTACTTGATTGTGTAGAGCATATTTGAATAAATGAAGCTCTGTTTCTGTTTTCACTGTGGCCATAGTCTTGTTATATGAAACATTGAGCATGCAGAAATGTCATTATGGAGCATACATCTGGATAAAGCTAACATGTCATACACATAGCATCAATCATGCATGCATTATGGTATCTGTTTCCTACTGAGATTCTCTCGAATCTCACCCTCCCCTACCAACAATTTAGACAGGAGACGACAAAAGATATGCAAACAACAATGCAGAGTATCGTACGAGGGGATTACAGTAATGGAATGAAGATAGGAAGAAGTCTCCGTTTCACTGGGACGGGTTTAGACACCCAAGTAGCCCTGTGCGGCTACACTAATTGTAATTATCAGGTACGAATCCCTAAGGGGAATTTCCGTAATCATGTACATATTATCAGTATAGTTATGCTATTCTTGTGTTGCCTACCGAACCGCATATCATTTTCCGCGAATACTCTGGTAAAGGTGAAATTAAAATAAGGGCGTGACACTCATTCTCTATCAACTCTTGTTTGAGGCTGCATACCCCTTGAGCCCTTTAAGGTAGGGAGTTCCATTGAACCTAGCCACAAAGTCAGGAATGTCTTAATCCATCCCAAATTGTATGGCTATACTCTGTGCACAATTTCGTTCTGCATGCGGGGACAAAAGGAGAACCCCTATTTTTTGAATATAACTTGGCTCAAAAGTTAACGTTATTAAATAACAATCATTATATATTTATATACTATATATGACAGCTATTTCATTAAACCTGTTAACATTTATAGCAAATAAATAATGGTTGCTATATAACAATAGTTATGTATGCTAAACTTTTATATAATGATTATTTTAAAAGAACCATTATATCTATTATAGAGTTTTATAAAAATTGTTTACTTTAAACTGTTATTTATTATGACAGTATTACGAACGTCATAACCTTATCGCATCTCAATACATAATTAGTGTTATAATAGAACCATTATAATAGATACAGAATAAATCACGGTTCAGAATCGTAATGTATCTACACCAAGCTTTTATAGTACCCGCATATACGATAGTTTAGAAATGCTTTGTATGGTAGTTAATAACCATCATATATCACAATTTCTGTTGTAGTGATAGAGGATAGATCATAAAGGAATAATTGTGCTTATCATAAGTTAATGTCCTTAAGCATAACCACTATAAGAGAGAAGAGGAAATATGAGCATATATCACTTTATGGCTTTAGAATGAGAGGATGCATGATGTAGAAACATTAAGAAGATGATGATAGAGAGATATCTGGTAAAGAAGTGGAATTCATGTTCCAACTCCCCCAATGGTAGAATTGTTGTGAACTTTCATTTTCAATGAAAATTTGACAGACCGAATTCTACAGTTTGGTATTGGTATACAAGTTGTCAAGGTTCTTTGTCATATACAGTAGATTGGTCAATCAACTTTCATTACATTGATGCACAATCCTTCATATGTTTTAGGAGTTGGAGTTGGAACATAGAATTCCATTTTCTTTGACGATATCCTATGAAGCACCAATACTGTAACTTATTGAATGTATTGTATTCAGTATGTATCCATTACTCGATACATTCAGGTATTTCATATATATTAAAAAAGTATTAAAATATATTTTTCAATTAGAACAATTTTAATTTTAAATATGGATCCAATACTTAAAACTTAAGGTCAATCCTTGAAGAGAATGCTTCAGTACATTTTTTTATCAGAAATTAAAATAAATTCAAGATATATTATATTTACTTAACAATAAATATTATATTAAACAGAATTTTATTATATCTAGCAATATTTATGTCACAACCCAAAATCAACGTCGTGACTGGCGCATAGGCTAAACCAAATGATTCCATTTAGCCTAGCAAGCCTAAACAAACCATACAGACCATCAGACATAACCTTTGCAACAATAAGAGTCCAACGCTGCCATAGTAGTCATAATGTCAGGACCCCATATGAATGGATTCTTGAATAAGTCTATGAAAAAAAATTGTGAAGAGAGGAATGAGTCTATCACTAACTCAGTGAGGACATAGATAGCAAAGCGCACGGAAGTGAAACAAAGGCGCATAAGAGTTTTTCGAAAACACATTTGAGGGAGGGAAATTGAATAAAATCGAAATCATCCAATAGCATATGCCAACAACCACAAGACATTCAACTACAACTATAATCTCACTTACACATTCCTTGACCATCTCACTCATCTCTTCTGGCACATATCTATGTAACCCATGGTAAGTAACAGTCGTACGTCTCACCTACACACACACACACACACATCATACTTCGCACATACATTTTAGGTATCATGGTGAGCAATAACCGTCTCACCTATATATCCCACACACATAAATATAATACATCTCATATATTTATATATATATATATATATATATATATTCCATAAAACACACACACACACTTCATATACATCCCAAAAATATTGTTCCTCCATAAAAATAAATCAATTAAATATTTGAAAAAGAAAACAAAAAATAAATTTTGAATTCAAATTAATTAATAAAAAGAGAGGTTGAAAGAAGGTTTAAAAAATAATTAAGAAAATATGTTTTTTACAAATGAAAAATCAATTTAATATTTTGAAAACATGAAGGAGAATTCGAAAACAACGTTGAACAAAGAGTAAGAAAATACATGTCAACTTAAATTTATTATCAAAGCATAGGAAAGTGGAACATAAGAAGTATAAATTAAATATCCACACTAACCAATACCATCATAATAATTAAGTTCAAAAAATTATAAAGTTTTTCGATAAAACAAATACAATACCGCTCACAGTTAAGATGTATTTAGAAGTGTTTAGGAGAGAGAGAAAAAAAGATTTGAAATTGCTTCCCAAGCGAACTAGAATAAAAACAAGAAAAAGATATTTAAGGGTTAGAAATATAGCAAAGGTGGAAATAGATAGTGTTACCTTGCTATTCATGCTCTCACCTATTGGGATCAATAGTTGAGAATTGAGATCCCTTTTTAACCTCTCTGGGACCTATTGGAGAGTCTCCACGAATACCACCTATAGGCAATACTTTCACATAGCCTTATTGATAATTTACCAAAATAAGAATTTCTCTATTCTTTTTCTATTCATCCTGTGATGCTCAAATCCTAAGACCTAATCTTAAATTATATTTTTTGCAAATCTAAATTATTTATGTTATAAGAATGAAGTCTCATCCCTTTAAACTAATTGTATTCAAAAGTTATCTCATGGGAAAAAAATAAATGTTTGATATAACAATTAAGGCAATTTATTCGAGACAACACTAAGAAGCAATTGCCATGATGCCAATTTCGAATAAGGACAAGCATGATGTGGTCCATATGGTTCATAAATTGTAACTAGATGGAGGAAAATGTAAGTGGAAGTATTTAATTGAAAGAAGGAAGAAAGAGTGTGCGTGTGTGTGATATATCCGAGAAATATGTTGTATAATACTTTATAGTTAAAAAAATAAATAGTAAAGTATTAGTCACAAGAGAAAGAGGTTTATTTGACGGTTGATTGTGTATAATCGTAAATTATAACACTATCATACTTGACGGTTATTTGGAAAAACCGTGATATATTGTGTGATACTTGGTGGTTACTGGTGAATAACTGTTAAGTATGCATGACTAATTTTAAAATTAAAAAAAAAAAAATTGGAGGGCTCACTTTCGATCAACTCCTACAAAATTAGTAAATCACCTACAAAAACAACATATATATACCAAACACTCAAATAGATCCAGTTCTGGCTAAAGGTATCAAAACATTCAAAATAGCTAATTCGGGCCAACAAGTGCCAACAACTTAAAACAAATCTTCCAATACTATCTATACAAATATGAGTACATCAAAGGTAAGGGAATTTACATGATCAAGTGCCCCATTTTCTTTTCCTAGACTTAATAAGTTTCATGCTCTTTTTAGTAACAATTGTTTTCTTTAATTTGCGAAGCAACTCCCCCTCTTTGATATCCAAATTCCTTCATTGTGACGTACAAAGCATTGTCCTCATTGAATTGTGTTTCAAGTGACAAACCATGGAAAGGATCATCCTCATTGAATTCACTATCTGCATACTCATTTGTTTTATTTGATAACAAAACAATAGACCATTCTTTATTAGCAAGATTAAGAACATATAACACCTGTTTAGCTTAAGAAGCCAAAATGAAAGGCTCTTCTTTATACCCTTGCTTGTTCAAATTCAATTATATCAACCCTAACTCATCCACTTTCAAAGCATTATTATTGTCAACCCACTTGCATTTAAAAATCGAATCCTGAAATCTTATGTAATCCAACTCCCAAATGTGCTCAACCACCCCAAAGTATGATATATTCACATAGATAATATTCTTATCTTTTGCACTTGATACATGCATGATGTTAGCAATGACAGTTATCACACTTGATACATACATGGAGTGAGCTCATACCTCTTCAACTTTGTCTTCCCTTCTCAGATGTTTGCAATATCACTAATTGTTGCTCTTCTCCTCTCTATCTTTTGTTCGTCTCTCCTCCCTCTACTCAATCTGAATCTAGATCGCCCCTCTGAAAGGGGAAAAAAATCTAACTCGAATGACTCAAGCTAAGCAAGATTGGCCAGTTGACCGGTTCACTGAGTTCCTAGTCAACTTGTCCGGTTTGAGTTTAATGACACTACATACATATTACATTAGGGTGAAACATCGTTTCAATGAGTTATCCTCAGTATTGCATGTCACAGTATGGTTTCATGGCTTTTTTTAAAACTTTGCACTAAGCTCAATTTTAAAATTGCCATAGTCCTTCAGAAATCATGCTTAGAATAACTACTACAAGGCCAAGCCATTTAGAACATGCTTTGATCTCAATATTAGTGTAATAATTCAGCATTCAATTGACATATCTGGAAATTTTCTGATCCTAGTTTTATGTCTTGGAAATAGAAGTGGTTGACAATTTAGCCTATATTCTAGATATATACGCTAGAGCACATAATGCATGAAGTTTCCATTCTATTGAATACTTTATATGAATTGTGTGGATACAAAGCAGGATCTTAGCTCTAATTCTCTAGAGAGTTCTCAATCCCTCTGTATTTCTTTTTATTTCTACATCATGAGGTTTTCTGTCTCTCCTATTCATGCTTTATATATATATATATATATATATATATATATATATATATATTACAATAGCTAGTCTTGTACTGTGTTGCTTGAGCTTCAATCCATTGTCAATTGAACTTCACTTATCAAAATAAGCTGAAAATATATTTTCTTCAATGTATGTTAAATTTTTTGGTAATGGATTTGAACATAGGTATTAGAGTAAACACTGTCTAAATAATGTTTTTAGAGTTCCCACACTGTATTTATATATAAATTCAAATGCAAAGAATTTCTGTGAATAAAATTCTGTGGTAGAAATTAGAATTTTAACCCTTTTCAATGTAATCATTGTAGACCATTTAAATATTTTGGGGGACTATAGTGAAGATGTCATCATCTCAAGATAGAGGAATAGAAACTGTTGTTTAATTTGTATGTTTTCATTTCTACAAAATTCTTTAAAAACCTAATTAAATTGAATTCTCTCAAGAATAAAAATTATATGCAAACATCTCATCCAATTTTGTATTGTGAAAATTTAGAATATAGGATGTTTGTGTAATTTCTGAAACTAAGGGTTATTTGCAAAGGTTATAAACTTAAACGATGTTAATTTATTTAGAATCTCATTCTTTTTAAAAAAAAAAAATTTCACAATTGTCATAAATGAAAAATCAAACTCATTAAATGCTCCTAAAATACAATAAATGACATCGATCAATAACATTAAGGAGTTCAGGTGCAATGTATTTATTTAGCATAAATTCTAATGTATTTGTTTTTGAACCACTCATTAATAAGATCAGGTTCAATGTATTTATTTAGCATATCATTACTTTTAAAAAACAATTACTCTCTCCAGTTCTAAATATAAGATCTAATTCACTTTTTCTGGAGAGATTAAAGAAAATAAACATATTACTTAATTACAGTATATGTTGTGTATTATTAGATTATATATCAGTTTATAAGTCAGACTAAATATATTACTTAATTAAAGTATATGTATGTATGTATTCATGCATGCTTTAAAATAATTTATTTAGTTTCCTTAATCTCTTTAAAAAACGCCAACTAGATATTATATTTAGGACATGAAGTAAGAAGTTCACAATTGTCATAAATGAAAAATCAAATTCATTAAATACTCCTAATAAATGCACATAAGTGAATATTATAACATTCATAAGAGAGGTTCAATGTATATAATTTCATATTCATTATGTGAGAGTTTTATTTAAAGGACAGATCTTAGAGGAGTAATATGTGCTCCGCATAGACTTATTTCCTTAAGCATAAGCATGAGAAGAGAGATTTCCTCTGTATGCTAGGGAAAACAATGTCCACCCTTACAGGATGGCTTGATATAAAGGAAGGACAATATCATGAAAGGAAGGCCAATATCATGAAAAAAGTAAGTGAACTTAGCATCCTTTGTGGTGTTGAGGCAGGAGCAATCATTTTCAGTGGTGATCCCTCTGATCCTACACCGGAAGTTTGGCTTGATATAAAGGAAGGACAATATCATGAAAGGAAGGCCAATATCATGAAAAAAGTAAGTGAACTTAGCATCCTCTGTGGTGTTGAGGCAGGAGCAATCATTTTCAGTAGTGATCCCTCTGATCCTACACCGGAAGTTTGGCCAGACCATGAAGGTGTCCAACAACTGATCGAGAGGTGCCATGCTAGGCCTATCCCGCGAAGGACTTTGACCATATATGAAGTAATACAGCATAGGATCAATGTAGGGAAAGAACTTCTAATGAGAAAACGGCAAGAAAATCATGTAGAAGAGATTTCCCAACAAATGATCCAATGTTTAGCAGGGAAAGCAGTGCCCAACCCTACAAATTGGAATGATATGAAGACGTTAGTTGAGAAGACTTTGAAGAACAATGCCAACAATAAGTAAATTGAAAAGTCAGGCCAATGGTTATCCATATTATTAGTAGCGGAAGATTCTTAATTATCCTTGTTCTCATAGTTCATCAATGTTTTGTGTTGCTTGTGTTCAAAGTTAAGAGACAATAATCATCTTTTGGGCTATGAAGTTGGATTGCAGATTTGAATTAGATATTTTGGTATGTTTGTTGAGCATTTGCTGTGCAGGGAATGCCTGTCACTGACCTGTTTAATGTATTGCATTTTTCTCATGATATTCGTTAGTGACCTATTGAGATGGTTTCGTGACTTTCATTTGATGTGAAAAGCACAGCTCAAGTTAATAGCTTATCGGCAACATAAATAAATTCTCATCACTTGCAAGAATCTATGAGGAAACACATAAATAAATATATGACAGAAATTAAATAGTCATAGAGTACAGGAGTCATCAATGAAAATCAGCTCCACTCTGATCAAAATATTATACAAGAGAGCTGAAAAATACCCAAAATAAATGTTGTAGCGTGGACTGAATATCTCTCACACCCAAGAAATGAATAGGCGATGCAGCCACTGAAAACGTCAAACAAGATGTTCCAAACCCACTAACCCCATTAGCCTGATCCAATGGTTGACAAAAACGCAAACGAATATTTACACTGCCTTGTAAAGATGCAAAAATGGTTTTCTCTTGTCTTTTCTTTTCTTTTCTTTTAAATGGCTATTCTTCTCTCTCAAGATGAGACCTCATAATCTGACCCCTCTCCATATAAACAAGTGAGACACAAATGAAATTAAAATATTGGGCTTTTTCCACATGGGATGGGAAGGGAGCCCAAACCCAACATCATTTTCTATTAGTTTCTTCGGCCTATATGTCATTTGTGTGGAAATTGTAAGATGAAGCAAATCAATGGTACACCCTTGTTATTTTTAAAAAAAAAAACAAACAAACAAAGACACTATCCCTATTAGTCGAAACTGAAACCCACAAGTATAGCACAAAAGTAATTGTTTCCCATGGAAGATTTGAGATAACTTTAAAAGGGATTTTATGCTCCTTTTTCTGCCTAAAATCCATAAAAATACTGAATACAATTATGATTTTACATATAAACAGTGCCAAGCACCATCTATGAATTGATTTTTATCATAAACATATTATCTTAATCAAATGATTTGAGGTAGTTTCTTCCTGTCATATGCAATTGTTTATGTTAGTTTGAGGGAACCTGCATAATCATTGGATATGTTAATGTTATGAAAAGTGATTATTTCATTGAATTGTTGTTATGAAGTATTTCATTAATCATTTCTAAAAGATGTGTAGATTCTCTCTATAATAACCTGCAAACAATGTATAAATTTTCAATGTTAATGCCCATACATACTCCTAATGTTCTATTGCTAAAGAGAAGCAATATGAATTATCTTTAGACATATCTCTGAAATATGGCTCTGGATGTTTGTGTTATTTGTTATCAAAGTTTAGAGATAAACAATCGTCTTTTGCTCTGTCAAGTTCCAATAGAGATTTGAATTCCGTCATGGACTCATTTAACGTACACTTTGCAAATGTCATCATTTTATTAGACAATTTAAATATTTTGGTCATATTGAGTCTCTATTTTTCAATTATTAATTGTATTAATTAGCAAGCATTCATATTATTGTGTAGATGCCATCCTCACAACTCACACGATAGAGAGGTAGGAACACTTGTTTTATTTATATGTTTTTATTTCTACAAAATTCTTTCAAAACCTAGCTACATTGACTTCCCTCAACAATGAAACTTATATCCAGACATCCCATCCAATTTGCTGTTTTAAAAATTTAGAACATATAGGATGTTTGTGTAATTTTTCAAACTAAAGGGTTCTTTGCATAGTTTTTGTAAACTCAAGGGATGTTAATTTATATAGCATTTCATCATTTGTTTTTAAAAAAATAAGTTCATAATTTTCATAAATAAAAAATCAAATTCATTAAATGCTTCTTAAAAAATATCATTCTATGCCTAAATATAAGTCACTTGTAGGAAAAAAGTTTGGTTCAAAATATAAGTCACTTGTAAGATAATTAATGACATTTTCTCGAGTTTACCCCTATTTAATTTTACTTGGAAAGAAAGAAAGAGAAGAGAGGTGTTAAAATCAATTGTAAAGTAGAGAAAGACAAAAAAAATTTAATAAGAGCAAATGTAGAAAATTTTATCAATTTAATGCATTTCTAGTATGTGAGAATGGGGTAGAAGTGACTTATATTTAGATACAAAGTGGTACACATAAGATGGAGGACCCCGGCGTCCTAGAATCACTGCCGGATGATGCGTTGGAATCTAAGGAAAATGCTGGATTGGAAAAGTCAATGAAGAAATCACCAAATGATGATTGATTCCTTCTTGACCGTCAAAATTCTTGAAACTTCTGAAAAAGAAACAGAGCTGTTGGGGACAGACAGGAATTCATCTCCAGCCAAAGTAGGGCATTCTCTTTCATACAAGGATTCTCTTATGGGTTTTAAGGGTGCAGAGTATAATGGTGTTGCCTATGGGAGCCCCAGTGCGGAGGAGGATGACAAGCTAGCCGATCTTTTGGATCAGTCTTGGGAAATTCCTATGCCTTCAGAAGAAGTAAAGCACCTCATGGATATCTACCCAACTATGAGTTTGTCTCAGGATGAATACAATAGATGGGCTAAACCCTGTAACAAATCCCTTATTATCACTATTCTTGGAGCAAAATTTAATTTCTTCATACTGAAGGAGCATCTCAGCAGAATTTGGCAGTCAAGCAGTTTTGATTTAATTGACCTTCCCAATAATTACTATGCTGTGAAATTTCAGGAACAAGAAAATTGGGAGCATCTCTATAAAAAAAATTCTATTCAGAGGTCCGTGGACTATTGCCCAACACACAATCCTTGTGCAAAGATGGTCCCCTTATTTTGACCCATTTCAAAACCCTCTCGGTCGAGTAGCTTCCTGGGTCAGAATACCCTATGTTCCGATGCTATTCTACAATAAAGAATGTCTGTGGCGATTAGGTGATATGATTGGTAAAACTCTTAAGGTGGATATGAATTCTATTGAGAATATAGAGGATGGGGAAGCTAAAATTCACAGGGGAAACTATGCCAGAATCTGTGTAGAATTGGACTTACAGAAAAAATTAATTCCTAGGATTATGAAGGGCTAGGTCTTATATGCTTTACCTGCGACAAGTATGGCCACAAAAAGGAACAGTTCTCTGCAATGGTGGCTTCTGTTGGGGATCCAAAGATAGGAAGCTCGAGTCAGGGTCCACCATCTGCACCACCAGCGGCGTCATCGCAAAATCCATTCCCAGCCAAAGAGCACCAGTTCGGACCGTGGATGCTCGTACGCAAGCCGGCTAGATCGCGTGTTCCAAGAAGAAATGAGGGTAGGGCCAGAGTTGGTGGCAGAAGCCACTCCGATTTTGCAGAGGGTATGGCCGAAGGCTGTGCATCCAAGTCCAGATTCGCCGCCCTATCAGGTACGGAGCTAGCCGAAGGTGAAAATCCCGAGCTTAATTTGAATTCACAGCAAGGTAATAGAAAGACCGTTTTGGATGGCATTGTGAGGTCGGCTATGGATGAAGTGAGACCTAGAAGGCAATTGCTGCAGAATGTGGAAAAGGGTCAAAGTAGCTTGAAGAAGGGCTTCCATGTGGGGCTAAAAAAATGGGCCGAAGTTAGGAAACAAAAAGAACCAACTAAGCCCACTAAAAATAACGAGAAGGATGACGCCAATGTTTTGGCCATGGGCTCAAAGGCCTCCTCTAGTATGGACTGCAATGGGATGTCGAAGCCCAAAAAAAGACCAACACCAAGGGTTCATAATCTTGTTAAAGGGAGCATGCAATCAGATGAGCTCCAACAAGCAAACGAATCACATGGTGAGCTTCTATCAAAAAACAAAGCCCCGACTTCTATCCCAAAGGATCATCTACAAGGTATAGAGAGGACCCATATCACGTTGAATTCAGAAAAGGAAGGCGAGAAGCAAGGTTCTATCCTCATCTCAGAATCGAAGAATATGTCGCTTGCCCCTCGGAAGGACACCATTATTGACCAATATGCTACCATTAATCAAGATGTTAACGGTCAGCCAGGCCCAGAGATGCGTTCAATTTCTTAACTGGAGGTCATTGTTTTGATGGAAGATAAGCCGCCAGACAAGTAAGTCTTGTGATCCCCCTTCTGGCCTGTTTGTTATTCCTTTTATGATTATCTCTTCTTGGAATTGTCGTGGGGCGGGTGGGAGTGCTTTCCCTCGGGTGCTGAAGGATGTGGTTAAGCAATATGGAATTAATGTAATGTGCTTAGTCAAACCTAGGATTAGTGGAAGCAGGGCCGAGAAGGTTGTGAGAAAGCTGGGTTTCAATGACTGGCTTAGAATAGAAGCCACAGGGTATGCAGGGGGTATTTGGGTGTTATGGAATTATTGGGAGTTTCATCTTGAATATATTACTTCAAACACTCAGTTACTGCACTGTAAGATTTCTGCCAAGAATAAACTGGATCCTATGTTTGTGACTTTTATCTATGGGGATACTAGTGTTTTGAAGAGGAGGGATCTGTGGTCATCTTTGTATGCCATTAAGCAGATGGTGTCCATCCCCTGGCTGGTTTTAAGAGATTTTAATGCCATCCTTAACTATGCAGATAAAGAGGGTGGAGGGGTCCTCAATCACAGCTCCATGATTGACTTTCGTAATTGTATTGATCTTTGTAATCTTATTGAAGTGCCAATTGTGGGTGACAGATTTACTTGGGAAAAAACTGGGGTTAAAGAAAGGCTGGACTAGGTTTTTTGTAATTTTGATTGGGATATTGTTAATCCTCAAGCTAAAGCCTATCATAATCTCAAGTTCAAGTTTGATCATTGGGTAATTGTAGTTACGGACCGGAACATCAATGCAGGCAGTAAGAGGGGAAGTAGGTTCATTTATCAGGCAGCGTAGTGTATTGAGGAGGGTTTCAGTGATGAAGTCAAAGAAGCATGGTAGGGGAAGAATTGGTGCCAAGGTCAAAAGCAGTTTTCTAAAAAGGCAATAGAATGGAATGATAGAGTGGTTGGGAACATTGCAAAAAAGAAGAGAGAAATCATCCGTAGATTAGAAGGTATAGATCGAGCCAGGAGTAGAGAAGGTTGCCAAAATGTTCTCTTCAAGATTGAAAAACAGCTTTGGGACATGTATCATAAAATTGCTTTACAAGAAGAGCTGATTTGGTTCCAGAAATCTAGATGTAAGTGGATAAGTGGCGGTGATAGAAATACTAAATTATTTCATGCAAGCGTAATTGTGAAGAGGAAAAGAGGTAGAATTGAGGCTTTACAAGACGATATCGATAACTGGATTTCAGATGAAAAGTTGTTGAGAGGTATGGCCCTTGAGTATTTTCAGAAGCTCTATTCCGCTGAGAATCTATCATCCCCCTTTTCCCCCTAAATGGCAAGATTCCCAACCTTAGAAGCTCATCAATTAGAGCTCTTACAAAGACATGTATCTCTTGTCGAGATAAAAACTGAAGCTTTTGAGATGGGAGCCTTCAAAGCTCCGGGGCCAGACGACTTGCTACCTCATCTTTTTCAATCTCAGTGGAACTTGGTTGGGCAGAAGATTTGTGACTTGGTGATCATGATTTTTGACAATCCAGAGGTTATTCAGGAAATTAATCAGACTAACATCATCCTAATTCCCAAGGTTGACCAGCCTTTTTCTTTGAAGGACTTTAGGCCTATTTCTTTGTGCAATGTAAGCTACAAAATCATCAGCAAGGTAATTGCTAATCGTTTCAAAGGTGTCATGAGTAGTCTTGTTGCAGAAAACCAATGTAGCTTTATTGCAGGCAGACAGGGTGTAGACAACATCATCATTGGCCAGGAGGCAATTCATACCATAAGAAACAAAAGAGGTAAGAAGGGCTACATCGCAGTGAAGGTTGATATAGAAAAGGCATTTGACAGGCTTGACTGGCGCTTTCTGGAATTCACTCTTCACAGTTTAGGGTTGGGAGCTGGTCTTGTCAAATTGATTATAAGCTGTGTTACATCCCCTTCCATGAGCATTATCTAGAATGGAATAGCCACAGAAAGATTCAGTCCTTCGAGAGGGGTACATCAAGGAGATCCTCTGCGCCCGTATCTGTTTGTCCTATGTTTGGAGCTTCTTGGCCAGCTAATCCACCAGGAAGTTGAACTCAGGAACTGGCATCCATTACGGCTGAGCACTTATGGTCCAAGTATTTCCCATCTATTCTTCGCAGATGATCTCGTGCTTTTTGGTGAAGCCTCAAATGAACAGATGGTGGAGATGCGAAATGTTATGGAACTGTTTTGTCGAGTTTCTGGACACAAGATCAATTTGAATAAATCTAAGATGTGTGTGTCCATAAATGTCCATTTCAATAGAACGTACAAGATGAGCCAGGTTGTAGGGATTGGTCTTACGGCAGACCTTGGGAAATATTTGGGAGTCCCTCTCTTACACAAAAGTATGGTCAAGATGACTTTTACCCCACTTCTCCAGAAGGTGAAAGCGAAATTGACTAGCTGGAAAGGTAAATACCTGAGTATGGCGGGATGGACGGTCCTCATCAAGTCTGTTCTTTCAGCCATTCCTCAATATCAAATGCAATCAACCCTTGTTCCAAAAGGGGTGTTAGCAGCAATTGAAAAATTAAGTAGAGATTTCTTTTGGAACCAACACGATGAATCCAAGAAATTGCATATGATAGCTTAGGATGTTCTTAAATGAAGGAAGAGTGAAGGAGGCTTGGAAATAAAAGACCTACATTGCCAAAACAAAGTGTTTCTCATGAAGCTATGTTGGAATCTAATCAAAAATCCAAAAGCCTTATGGGTGAAATGCTTACGTGCAAAATACTCATGTGGGATTGATTCGATCCCTCAAGTGTGGAGGTGGCGTAACCAATCGGCTGTGTGGAGTGGAATAGTGGTCGTCTGGGAAGACTTCAAAAAGGCCCTAGGAAAGAAACTAAGAAGTGGAAGGAACACGCAAGCATGGCAAGAATTTTGGGCCCCGATGGACAAGCCACTTAAACATTTCATAGTAAGGAATACGCACCTAGTTGATATGGAGGCTCATGTATGCTGCTTTAGATCTCAGATGGGTCATTGGGACAGAGCTAAATGGGAATCTTTTCTTCCTAATTAGGTGGTAGACAGAATAATGAGAATGGCCCCTCTATCGGGCAATGAGGAGGATGTTGTGTGTTGGCGGAATGCCCCTGATGGAATCTTTAGTGTGAAATCAGCTTATGAAGGAATCTACCACCAGCAGAGCCATAGTCACCAATCTCACTGGCGGAATCTTTGGCACTGGGTGATCCCTAAAAGAGTTAAACTCTTTATATGGCAAGTATTCCATAAGAGGTTACCTACTAATGAAATAAGAGCGAGACACAACCTGAGCGTCCCAAACACTTGTCCTTTCTAGTGTGAGAGTGAGGAGAGCATCCTTCATATATTGAGAGATTGTGAGCAAGCCCAGAGAGTGTGGTCAACTTTAACTAACCCTCTATATTATAGTATGTTTTTCTCTAGTAATCTGCAGGATTGGCTCAATTGGAACTTAGATCACTCACCAGGAAGCAACAAGATGGCTAGATGGTCATGGCACAATGTTTTCAATACCGTATGTTGGCTCCTATGGAAGAACCACTGCAGCCAAGCTTTTGATGGGTCATCAGACAGTCCGAAGGAGATAGTTCACAGATGTATATATCATCTCTCGGAAGGTGTGGAGAATGGCAGGTTTCGCCATCAGATATTCCAAGTCCCAGAACGAAGAGTCCTTCACTGGCAACCTCCTGATCCGGGCTTTCATCGTCTAGATGTTGATGGTTAAGTTGTTAGAGAAGGTCAAGCTGCTTGTGGAGGTGTTATTCGTGATCACCAGGGTAACTGGATACGTGGATTTCAACAGAAGTTAGGACATACTTTCCCAACTGCTATTGAAATCCATGCAATCCGACGTGGCCTCTACTATATAAACAGATGAGGCTAAAGAAAATCAAGTTGTTCACCGACTCACTACAGGTAGTCCAACTATTATCCACTCATTATGATTATGATCATCCTTTGTATGACATTATCTTGGAAACCAGATCTCTTGTTTACAGTGACTGGGAGGTAGAAATTTCCCACACTCATAGGGAAAATATTTGTTGTGCGGATTATCTTACAGGAACGGAACACATGATTCCACAGGATTACAAGGAACTTGGGATTTCCCCAATTGAATGTATTCATCTTTTTGCTTTGGATTGTGGTTTGCTATCACAAGAACAATCTGTAAGACCTAGCCTATAGATTTTGTCATCTACAAGCTTTGCTTGCCTTTGTATAAAAAAAAAAAGTGGTACACATAATTGAATAAGGTTGGAAAGAGATCCTTCATAAATTCTAATATATTTCATGGCACCACTCATTAATGAGTTCAATTGTTTAAGAGATGTTCAATCTATCTAATTTTTTTGTTATATTAATACATATAATTTTAATTACATTGATTAATTTTATTGACTAGAGCTGGCTTCACTCATAAATTCGAATGTATTTTCTCACACCACCCATAAGTAAGTTCAGGTTCAATGTATTTATATTAAATGCTCCTAATAAATACACAAAAATGAATACAATTGACTATTCATATACATTGTAATGTATTTTCTGACAACTAATTAATGAGTTTAGGTTCAACGATCCTAATAAATACACATATAAATAACATTGACCAAGGATCTATTCATAAATTCTAATATATTTTTCTACCACTCTCATTAATGAATTTAGGTTCAATGTATTTATTAAATGCTCATAATATACACACACACATAAATTAATAACATTGACCAGCGGTTCATTCATCATTTCTAATGTTTCTACCACCACTCACTAACGAATTCAGATTCAATGTATTTATTAAATCATTACTATAAAAAATGCTTTTTATGACGGTTATTATATGTCATACATCATGATTCCGAACCATCATATATGCGAGTGCTATATATGCTCTGCGTAGATAAACTACGGTTTCAAATCATTATTTATTCTAGACATATTATAACGGTTCAAATATAACACCTATTTCGTATTGAGGCTTGGTGAGGTCATGATATGCACATTGCAGTGATAATAATTAATGGGCACACGTGAACAACCATCATAATATACGATAATGCTTACATGATACATAACAGTCTCATTTTGACAACAATTATTTATTCAATAACATACATAACGATTCTTATGTAAAAACCGTGACTTTTAATAAAACTAAAATAACGATCTCACGTAGACAACCGTTATGTATTTAGTACATAAATAATGGTTTCTAAATAAAAACCATGAAAGTTTATAATATATGATGATTTTTATATAATAACCATGATGTAGAGATGTGAAACTCTTCGTGTGAGAGTTTCTCATCTAATTGAACTAGTATGTATATAATAGAACAGTACCTCTCACATTGAGTGGCTATACAATATGGGATGGATTAAGACATTCTAGGCTTTATAAGAAGAATCAATGGCAACTATTGACATATATAAGCGTTAATGTAATTGTTGACCTATAATTGTTTCTCTTCACATGAATTAAGACTGGAAAGCAAAAGCTAAGGGGGAAAACACAAATATCTATGTAGGAAAGGATGCTTAGGGTATGCAAACCCTTAAGTAAAGCATCGGTATGCAAACCCTTCAGCTGCTCAAGGGTTTGCATACCCTTTGCAGCCTTTCCTATACTGAGATTCATTTTTTTTGCGCCTAGCCATCGTTTTCCTAGCTTAATTGCTGAAGAGACACAAGGTATAAGTGAACACTTACAATATGAGATATATAGGCCAAGAGTGCGATTGATTCTAGCCACAAAGCCTAGAAAATCTTGATCCGTTCCAAATTGCATGGCTACTTGATATGGGAAGTACTACTCTGTTAGATAAAGTCAGGACCAAGTAGCTCTTAAACTCTAAAATTGAAGAGTTTAGGACTGATCACAAAATGTTGAATTTCAGAGCTTTTAACTTGGTGCTACCTACTCAATACAAAAACAAGAGAGGAACCTTCAATCAGAGTAATAATGGGTTTTCCAAAAAGATATAATTTCACAAAAGTAATTTAATATGTCACCTTGAATGTCTTATCGTGTCGTGACCTAACAAATGCTATTGGCATTTGCTTGTTCATGTGTGACTTTCGATACAACTGAACTAGTTTATTTATCACATCATTATTGATCTTTTCGAAGTAATTTCCAAAGATATGTATACTTCCAAAAAAAGAGGTATTTGCTTAGGGATCCATATCCCTAGAAGTTACTTCAAAAAAGATCAACAGAGTAGGAATCTTCAGTCAAAGTAATGGGTTGACAACTTCCTATAACAGGAGAAAAACCTTCAATCAGATTAATAATGTGTTTTCCAAAAAAAAATATAACTTCACAAAAGCAATTTAATGTTACCTTGGATGCTTTATTGCATCTTGGTACAACTAAACTAGTTTATTCATCACATTTGTCTTGATCATATGAAAGTAACTTCTGCAAATATATATATATATATATATATATATATATATATGGATACTTCCAAAAAAGGAGAGATTTTTGCTTAGGGATCCATATCTCCAAAAGCTACTTCCAAGAGAACAATGGGGTAGGAACCGTGAATCCAAGCAATGGGTTGACAACTTATTATAATAAGAAAGGAACTTTCGATCAAAGCACTATTAGGTTTTGCAAAAAAAAACATAACTTCACAAAAGCAATTTAACATCATTTTGGATGCTTTGTCATATTATGGCTTCATAAAGGCAGCCTAATCAACTAGGTTGAACACTAAAGGGTAAAGTGCATACCTAGCTAGGGCTCACAAACCAAAACGCGAGTTAGGGCAAGCAAAAGCAACTCACAGGGCAATTATTGAGACAATGGTCAAGTGTATTCACTGGCGTGGCTATTGCTGAGAAGTTGAACAAAGGCTTTTTATGGTGGGGTTAGACTTAAAACAACTCTCGATGGCTGGAAAAGACAATAGGAGTTGTAGGGTTACGATGTTGGTAGGTTTCGTCATTCAAACAGACTAAGCGTCAATTGTATTCTATTTTAGACATTTAAATAGAAGAGGGATGGTAGGATTTTTGGGTTATCATGTATAAGACTTTACATCACGATTCGTTCATAAGAACTATTATTTATTAGTTTAAATTTATAACAGTTGATCTTTGTTGATAATCATAAGGCATATTATACTTTTTTTTAATATTTTGGGCTTATAATGCCCAGATAATTATATTTTTATATTTTATAAAAACAAAACCAAAAAATCTCACCTTCTGATAGATGATACGAGGTCTGCTGTGAATTTTGGAACTCTTGTTTCCTCCAATTTGAATAAATCAAAAGTTCTATAAATTCACAGCATATCTCATATAATTACACTACTCTTCACTAGAGGAGTGGCCTGAATCATCTGGGAATATGTCAGGATCATGGTGGCTAATCCCATACTCATCAAGAATGAAATTGGCCTTCATATTTATACTCGACAAATATCCAGCTAGCCTCCTCACAGCAGGGTCAATGCATTTGTCATGACGCGTCATTGCCTCCACTTGAGGGAGAAGAGGATGTGGAGGCGGAGGAGGAGTAGGAGGAGGAGAAGGAGGTAGAAGAAGAGGATGACGCCAGGGATTTTCTTGTAAGTCTACAACATGACATTTCATCTTGAGAGAAAAGAAGAAGACGATGAAGAAATAATACAAAAAAATAAGGAAATTGGGAGTTTAAATAGTTTGGAGGCGATGGGTTTGAAATATCACTGCACACGTGGGACGAAGTTGAAATGTTAAAAAAAAATTCTAATCTTCCACATAAAGATATCAGTTGCAGTGGGCCATTTTAAAGGTTGTTAGGTACATTCTACCATAGCCATTCATATAAGGAATTACATTTGAAGCCTTGTTTTCAAACGAGTTGCATTTAATGTCATACAAGTTTTTTTGGTAGATAAAAAGTAGCACTTATAACCTTTTATGGTTAAAGAATACCTGATAAACATATGCTTAAAGCCCCAACTTTTAGAAAGAATAGGCCTAAGCCCATTTTCACCATCAAAACAACCCTAATAATCATTTAATCCCTCCTTATTCCCTTATCAGCTCCGTTTCAACCCCACCTTACTCATGCCTTCATCTCCTGGCTTGCCTCTAAAAGTCTGAATGAAATGCAGTTTGGTGAAAAAGGCTGCGCCTTCACAGCATCTTTCTTCGACTATTTTAGACCCATACCAACATCACTGACGAGGAGTGAGCTTCACATATCTCATTTCTCTTCAACTTTGTCTTTCCTTCTTAGATCTTTGCAACATCACCGATTGTTGCTCTTCTCCTCCCTATCTTTTGTTCATCTCTCCTCCCTCTCCTCAATATGAATCTAGATCACCCCTCTAAAAGGGGAAAAAAAGCTAACCCTAATGACTTGGGCTAAGCTGGACTAGCCACTTGATCGATTCACCGAGTTCCGAGTCAACTCGGCTGGTCCGGTCCGAGTTTAATAACACTGCCTACATTACATGTCATAGTATGGTTTCATAGACTTTTTTAAAACTTTGCTCTAATTTCACTTTTAAAATTGACATAGTCCTTAAAAAATCATGCTTAGAATTACTACTAGAAGGCCAAGCCATTTAGAACATGCTTTTATCTCAATATTAGTGTAAAAATTTAGCATTCTAGCTGACATATTTAGAAATTTAGTGATCCTAGTTTTATGTCTTGGAAATAGAAGTGGTTGACAATTTAGGCTATATTCTAGATATATATATATATATATATATATATATATATATATCCTTGTGCACATAATATAATGCATAATGTTTCCAATGTATTGAAAGCTTTATATGAATTGTGTGATTATAAGGCAGGATGTTAGCTCTAATGCTCTAGAGAATTCTCAATCCCTCTATATTTCTTTTTATTTCTACATCATGAGGTATTATGTCTCTCCCATTCATGCTTTATATAATTTTTTTTCTACAATAGCTAGTCATGTACTGTGTTGCTTCTTCAATCCATTGTCAATTGAAGTTCAAAATAAGTTGAAAATATATTTTCTTCAATGTATGTTACTTTTTTGGTAATGGATTTGAACATAGGTATTAAAGTAAATACTGTGTTTGTAACACCCCAAACTTTATTCACCAAATGCCTTGTAATTATTTATGGCATTTAATAAAATGGAAGAGTGAATTTTGGGAAAACTTGATGATACTGCCAGTGAAATTTTCTGCAAAGCAGTGAGTTTGTTATATGATTTTGGATGACCAAATGATAACTAAAAATTCTGAAGTTTTACAGGATGAAAGTAGAAACCCTAAGCTTTAATTTGATAGGTAATGGGTAATGGAGCTGTATGAAAAAAGTTATGAATTTTTGAAGTTAGCCCAGGAAAACTGGCTATTTTCTGGAACAGTGTCAAAAGATTTTAATTCTGGGAATTTTTAACTTTGATTTGGTTAAAGGCTATATTTTTCTTTGAAACTAGACTCAATAAGGGTTCTATATCATTTGGAATCACTTCAATTGAAGTTCTACAAATAAAGATGTGATTTTTCAAAGTTTGGGCAAAAAAATCTGCCAGAATTTGCCACAAATCCGAAAATAAAGAAAAATGTGATGGCAACATTGTAATTTTGAGATAAATTGGCATCTGCCTATTTTGCTCTAACTTGGACCCTAAAGTGACGTGAAAATGGGCCAAGGAAGGATAAAAATTATGGTTTAATTGGAATGGGATTTATGACAACATTTACATGTAGATAAGTCCAATTATCTTTATGATACAAAAGTCAAACTAATGGGAATTTTGATAATTAAGTAATTAAAGGGATAATACAAGATATTTTAAAGCTTCATCCTCCCTCTTTCATGCAAAAACCATCGGCCAACGTAGAGCAAGGAGAGAGAGAGTGACCTTGAAGCTTTTAGAGAGAAGAAAGAGAAAATCACGAGGTAAAATTGATTTCCTTAGTGTTTTGGTTTCTAATTTGTGTAATCATTACCCTAAGCTTCCCTTCTCCATGCTTCCATGTATTTAGTAAGCGAAATCTCAAGGTTTCTAGAGGGAGGAAGTTTGGTTAGAGATAGAAAGAAGGAGGAAACAAAAGGTGACTTCAAAACCCTTGAATTCTTGATGTTGTTGTTGTTGTTGGATTTGTTTGTGGCTTGTTTGTTGTGATTTGTAAATTTGGGAAGTGTTAACCCTAAGGGGTTATGCTGGCCAGATTTCCTCAAATCTTGGGTAATAAGTGTTTAAATGATTAATCAAGTGATTAGGAGTACAACGGAATAAGGATTTGAAGTTGAAAATCAAATATTTCAATTTTCCCTTTTATTTCTCTATGTTTTGGCCAAGCAAGGATGAGGGGTTAGAGTTGGATTTTCAATAATTTGATGATTCCATTGTGTTCAGGAGGGAAAATTAGGTGGGGTTTATGTTAAACACTTTTTCAAAAAAGTCCTAGAAAGTGAAATGACCAAAAGGCCCTGAAACCCTAATTAAGGGTTGTCAAGGATAGAATTGTTATTTGGCAGTGATTTTGTGAAAACCGAAATGGAATGGATTCCTTAGGCAAAATATGTAAAAATAGCCAGGGTCAAATTTTCAGAAAAAGTACGGTCCGGCCAGGTACAAAGGGGCCAGGCCAGGTCCCTAGGGGCATTTTGGTAATTTTTTTAATATAGACTAATATAACCGCCAAAAACACTTTGGAAGTCTCTAAAGTGGTACATGAATGGGTTTTAACCTAATTCTTGTACATTTGGAATTTTAGGACCGAATGAATTGCCTGAGCCATTTGCACCTAGTTCAAGGAACTATTTTCAAGTAGCAAAGTGACAAAAGGTAGTAACTTTATCTTTCATACACTATGTAACTGTTGATATATTGTGCGTTGCTGTATTTTGTTATATGAACACGTTCGGGGGCATATTACCTAGCTGTAGTTAGGGACCCAGCCAAGGTATATGGAAAAGTAGGGGATTCAAACAGTTATTTGGCCCTGACTATTGTGCACACACGATATAGTATGAATTTTCATTTGATATTATATGGTGCATTGCATATTTAATTTTCGTATTTTATATGATTGATAGTCTATTACTACTGAGATTCGTTTGAATTTCACCCTTTTTCAAATATAAAATATTCCAGCAGAAGCTAGCAGCTCCAAGGGAAAAATGGTAATACTGGCAGTTGAAGGGTACGGATCCCAAGATCGAAATTATTTTTTTATATTAGTTTAATTTTAATTTGGATATCTTGGAAAAAATTGTACATATATTATTAAACACTGATGGGAAAACATGAAATGTAATCAAGTACCATGCATCAATAATACATCAGTATATTTATTCTATTCATGTGTTACTCACCAAACTACGCTCAAGTACTCTGATTAACATCAATGATAAGTAGCATGTAAGACGGGGTCTTACAGTGTCGAAATACTTTTTTAGAGTTCCCACATTATTTATATATAAATTCAAATGCAAAGAATTTCTGTGAATAAAATTCTGTGGTAGAAATTAGTATTTTAACCCTTTACATTGTAATCATTGTAGGCCATTTAAATATTTTATCAAATTATGTCTCTATTTTCAATTGTTATATGTATTCAATTAGCTAGTAAGCATGGAAGACTATAGTGAAGATGCCATCATCACAAGATAAAGGAATAGAAACACTTGTTTAATTGTATGTTTTAATTCTACAAAATTCTTTAAAAAACTAATTAAATTGACTTCTCTCAAGATTAAAAATTATATACAAACATCTCATCCCATTTTGTATTATAAAAATTTAGAATATAGGAAGTTTGTGTAATTTCTGAAACTAAAGGGTTATTTGCAAAGGTTTTACAAAATTAAGCGATGTTAATTTATTTAGAATTTCATTATTTTTTCCAAAAGAAAAGGTTCGTAATTGTCATAAATGAAAAATTAATCTCTTTAAATGCCCCTAAAATACACATATATGACATCGATCAATAACATTAATGAGTTCAGGCTCAATATATTTATTCAGCATATCTTTACTTTAAAAAAAATTAGTTCATAATTGTAATAAATGAAAAATCATATTCATTAAATACTCCTAATGAATGCATATAAATGAATATTATAGCAATGATAAAAGAAGTTCGATGTATATAATTTGAGATTCATTATGTGTAGAGTTTTATTTAAATGACAAATCTTAGAGGAGTAATATGTACTCCACATAGACTTATTTCCTTAAGCATAAGCATGACGAGAGATTTCCGAATATATGATCATCTGTATGCTAGGGACAACAATGTCCACCCTAACAGGATGGCTTGATATGAAGATATTCGTTGAGCAGAGTTTGAAGAACATCAATCGAAAGGTGCAAGAATATGATAAAGAAGTGGAATTCTCTGTTCCAACCTAAAGAATGGTCAATACATGGGCCATAGAAACTATGGAAGATTATATGGGAATTGGTGCATATGAGATGCCACAACTTTCTCTCAATGCCAATTACGTACCCATATGTTCTATCGTTTTACACAGCCCTTTTTGTCCATGAATTGAGATCTCTGTCCTGCAATAGTTGTATTATAAAAAATTAGAACACAGGCCATTTGTATGATTTATGAAATTAAGGGGTTATTTGCATAGGTTTGATAAACTTGAGGGTTGTAACTTTATAACTGTCATAAATGAAAAATCAAAGGTTGAGATGGAAATCTACCCATCATGTTGTATTTCGTCATGGAGAACCAAAATCTTAAACTTTTCTTTGAATGTAAAAATACACATAAAGTTTTCAAAATGGTACAAGAATATTATAGTTGTTAAATCAACTAACGTTGACCATTTAACAAACATGTCAATCAAGAAAATAGTACAAAAATACATATAAAGTTTTCAAAATGGTGTAAAATATGTTGTAACCATTAAATCAATAAACGTTGACCGTTCAACAAATAGTTTTCACATACATTGCACAACATTTTCACTCTTAACTGCTCCAGCTACTACTGTATGGTCTTCTGCAAGACATAATATATGGCAAATGAAAAGTGCCTCATCAACACATGCTTAAAGGCCATTAGGCTCAACTTTCCCTCCATAATCATTATTAACAAATGAGGTACAACCAAATACTTTCCCTCCATAATCATATGCTTAAGGGCATTGGAAATGTCTCAAGAAGTTTGTTGTAAGGCAATGCAAGCTTTATAACGTACAGTTTATGGCAATTTATTTATTTATGTATTTTTATCATCATCATCATCATTGTTGATGGTTGTGGGATCATAACTATGTATAAGGAAAAAGGATTTTGAAGGTCGATATTTTTTTTCAATAAAAAGGCAAGACAAGCTTGAAGATTGCATATCAAAGGTCAGAGACCTCAAACAAAGAACAAACATACTTTGCATCTCATTTATATTATTTTAGAATCAGTTTATAACTGTCATAAATGCATAATCAAATTTATTAAATTCTCATACATGATAAATTCAATGAATGAAATTAATGAAAATCATTTTATGAATATCATTTATTCTTTTTTTTATATTATCGTCCGGTATCCGGTTCGAGGTTCGTGGCTACTACTCCCAACACAAGTGTCTCCTCTGAGACTTGAACTTAAGACCCAGAAGAATTTAGCGGAACTTTATACCGCTAAACCAACTCTATGTTGGTGAATATCATTTATTGTCATGTAACCATTGATATAAATTTTGATTAGACTTAAGAGGAAAGTAAGATCAAAACAATATTTTATTTGCACACCAAATAGTTACACGACTTTTTCCGTCCAAGCAATATATGGCAATGCTTTTGACCAAATTAATAAAGCCAAACCAAACTAGTTGGTCATGAGAAAAGTCACTACTTTAGTTTGTATAATGGGCTAAACCAGATAACTTACCAAGACTAATTTAAAAAATTGGTGGCTCAACCCATTGAATCGGTAATTTTGTAATATCCAGAATTTTAGGATTAGATATTTGAGAATAAGCCTGAATTAAGTGGATTGTTAAGCCCCGATTTAGTAAATACCCCAAACCTATTCTCTAATATTTCTTATATCTTTGGGGTATTAAAGGGAATAAAAAGGTAAATATTGACCCACCTTGAATAGCCTCTAGCTATAAATTCTAGATCATAAGAATTAAACACTGAAAATTGGAATGTGAATAGTGCTGCCAGTGTAATTTCCCGCGAGGCAGCTAGAGTGTCATGTGATTCTGGATGACCAAATGATGTTCAAAAAATGTGCAATTTTTCAGAATGAAAGTAGACACTCTAAGCTTTAATTTGATAGGTCATTTGAAGCTGTACACAAAGAGTTATGAATTTTTGAAATTAGCCCAGTAAAACTGGCTAATTTCTGTGACAATGTCCAAAAATAGAAATTCTGGGAATTGTGAGCTTCGAATTGACTAAAGGCTATATTTTTCCTTGAAACTAGACTCAATAAAGGTTTCGTAGCCTTTAGAATCATATCAATTGAATATCTACAAATAAATATATGAATTTTCAAAGTTAAATGAAAATGCTGCTAGTTTTGGGAGAAAATCACAAAATGTATGGGTAAAATGGTAATTTATCATATTAAGCAAAAAAAAATTATTTTCTTCAGATTATCCACCCATTCCTGTGGTGAAATTTAGCTTTACATGGGAACGGGAACAACATATATCAAATCCTGACTTAAATTCATTCTAACATTGCCATCTAGGCTCTCCTTCGAGTAAAAGAAGAATTACAAAAGGATCTCAAACGAGAACCAACACTTAAAGGTAACTCTAGCTGCACGCAACAAGCTCATAAAGGTAACTAGAATATTCAACTATGGTGATGGTCCAAAAATATTTTGTGTGCCTTCATTTCTTTCGGATTCTATTATTTTTTGAGTGATTTTATGATATGCCATGGAAAAGTAATAAATTAAGGCTTAAGAAATCATAATGATATCTGTTGCAGCACAATCTTTGGCTTGTCTTGTTTGTGATCAACAAATATTTTCAAGATTTTGCAAATGGCTCAAGGTTCCAAGATCTTTGTCAGGCAGGAGTGAAGGCACTTATAACAGAAATTGATCGAAACTTTAATTCAAACACCCTAAAACTTTCTGAAACTTCACTGCACCCCAGAACTAAACTAAAATTAAGTTTTTTGGCTGAAAAAACATTTATGTCATTGTCTTGTACATGGGTGAAATGATGGTCTTGTAAATTTCCACAGGTGTCTTGTAAATACGCATATTTGACTTTTAAATTCCCACATATATCTTATAAATAACATGAGTTCTTGTGAATATGCTCATTGTCTTGTACATGGCCAAAATTATCTTATAATTTCACTTATTTACCTTGTAACTACCAGAGCAGAATACAAAGCAGAAGTAATGAATTGTATATTTCTGTATATTTCCTGTTCACTGTTCACTGTTTACAATGTGTGTATTTATAGAATACAAATGTGATTCTAGAGTATTCTTTTCTAGGGCTTATCTGTACAAATGTTTACAACATTATTTGGACTGGGCTTTTGTTGTGGATTCTTGGGCTTTGGTATTTGTTGATTGTATTCTGCTAACAGCCCCCTGCGAGTCAAATGGTACGGGAGTGACATGAAGACTCGAACGAAGCCAGAGAAATCGATGAGTGACCAGTGGTTTAGTAAGGATATCAGCCAGTTGGTCTTTGGAGGAGACGAGAGCAATCCTTAAGCGTTTGGCGGCTACTTGTTCGCGAACAAAGTGATAGTCAAGAGCAATGTGTTTGGCCCGGGAGTGAAAAACAGGATTGGCTGCGAGATAAGTGGCTCCCAGGTTGTCACAATAGAGAATAGGAGGCCGAGGTAAGGAGATGTGTAGTTCGCTGAGTAGATTTTCGACCCAATTGAGTTCACTTGTAGCATTTGCCAAAGATTTGTATTCTGCTTCAGTGCTGGATCGGGAGATGGTTGGTTGTTTCTTGGAGATATTTAGCTTGGGATTGTTGAGCAAATCTCATTTCAAGAGCATTACACAAGGCCTGAGCAGTTTTATGTCTCATAAATTGGCCAATAAGTGATTCAGAGAGAGAAGAAATGAGAAGGGAAAGGATCATTTGATCCTTTTCGAACCATTTGACATAGTCTGGATTTGGGGTGCAGTCAGGGAGGGTCAGAACAGGGGGAGGACTGGAAGCATCAATATGGGTGAAATAACGTTGGCCATAGAGATAAGGAAGCATTTGGGTTTTCCAAATGAGATAGTTGTCTTGAGTGAGTTTGACAGAGATGTAGTGGGAGACATTAGAGGGTGATGTTAGAGAAGAAGGAGGAGCAGCTGGGGTGGCAAGGGGAATGGAGGTGGAGGTGGTGGACGACTGGGTTTGGGTTGATGATGAGGTCGAATCTGTCATGTTGGCAGTGTTGCCTTTAAGGCTCTGATACCATACCAGAGCAGAATACAAAGCAGAAGTAATGAATTGTATATTTCTGTATATTGCCTGTTCACTGTTTACAATGTGTGTATTTATAGAATACAAATGTGATTCTAGAGTATTCTTTTCTAGGGCTTATCTGTACAAATGTTTACAACATTATTTGGACTGGGCTTTTGTTGTGGATTCTTGGGCTTTGGTATTTGTTGATTGTATTCTGCTAACAATAACTAAACATATTTGACTTGTAAATTCCCAAGTGTATCATATAAATAATTATATTTGACTTACAAAGTAAGAGCGCAATTGTCTTTTTACCCACAAATTTTAATTTCAGTTTAGTCCTATGGGTTCAATGAAATTTCAAAAAGTTTTAGGGGTTGTTTGAAATTAAATTGCTACATATGAGGTATAATGAAATTTTCCCCAAAAATTTTAGGTGAAGTAGCATATCATTGAACTGCCATTATTCTCTTTTTTAGGCAGGCAGCATTTTCCCCCTTTTAAATAGACTCATACCCTAAAAGTTTTGAATTGTCAAAAAAATTTCTAATCATCCACATAATGCTATCAGTTGCAGTGGGCTGTTGTGAGCTTGTTAAGTACATTACACCATATAGCCGTTCATAGCATTGGTAAATCGGGCCAACCCGAGCTCGTCAGGTTGAACATATTCAGCCCGACCCCAAACAGGCTGCCAATTGATTGATCGGGCTAGCGGGCTAAACGGGCTAGCCCGCCAGCTCGGAAAAAAAATGATTTTTTTTAAAAAAACTGGTGAGGTCCAAATCACTGTGCAGCCCAAAATAATGAGATTCAGTGTTACATAGTGACTTTACATGGAGAATTTGCACTAACAATTGGTCTATTACCTTTGAATTGTACGATTTGTGATAGTAAAAACCAAAAAACTGGATCAGCACACATAAAATAAATTGATCACAAGTAAATAAACAAAAAATATCATCAATCAAGCATCTACAAAGAAAATATATATATAAAAACAAACCTGCGTTTCAATAATTCATCACAAATAATGTCAAGCATGGAAGCCATAGGTTTCTGATCATGAATTGTACCCAAAAAAATATACATATATATCTTCCCATGAAACACAATATTTGCAACACACCATGTTCCTCCAATGTCCAATCCTCGATGCGTTCTTGTTTGAAGCAACATATTTCATCATTTCAATTTCCATAAACATGACACATCTAAGTTCTATTCACTTAATGTCTCAATTTTAGCTTGTCAGTGTTATGAAATCAAAATAAACACAAGTCCACAACACATTACAAACATAAACTGATAAAAGGCAAATTAATAGACAATGATGGATAATAATAAACTTATAATCTTCCTTCTTCAATCATCAATAATGATATTTGAAGCATTATCTGAAGCAGCAAAAACAGGAACAGGAGCAATTTCCCTTTTCTCTGTCTCAGAATCCTCTGGCACACAATGACAAAAACAACACAGAGGGCTAGTTAGATAATTAGTTTTCTTAATTGTTCTAAAGTGTAGAGTAAAAAAGTTAAAGAATTAGATATTACCATCCTAGGGAAAACCAAGAAGCCAATGTCGAGTGCAAATAAGAGCTTCAACATTATCAGGAACAAGACAAGATCAATACTTTGTGAGAACACGAGATCCAATGCTAAAAGTCGATTCGCTGGCAACGGTTGTAATTGGAATGCTAAGAATATCACATGCCATCTTTGAAAGGCAAGGAAAGAGAGAAGAGTTAGCTTTCTAATAATCCAACACATTAAATCTCGTCGTCAATCTATTATCAAGTGTCGATTCTTCCAAATAGTAGTCCAATTCTGACTTTTTGATTGTTGACTCATCTTGACTCTTGAATGAAAAAAAATCCTATATTGCATTTAATTAATAAAAGGTCAACACAAAATAGTAAATCGAGCAGCTAACTAGTAAAAAAGTTAAAACTTACATCAAAAACATCATAGTCATATACTTGATTTGATGCAGCTCCAACAATTGGAGATGAAGATGAAGATGAAGTTCCACTTTTATACTCATTGAAAACATAGTATAATTTACTCCTTATATTTTCAATCTTTTCTTGACAATTTAATGGATCAACTTTCCCAAAAGTAAACTTAATCACTTCAAGCTTCATCCGAGGATCAAGGATAATTGCTAAATCAAGGATGACACTATAGTCACTCCAATATTTGTCAAACTTGTCAAGCATACTCTGAGCCATTTCCCGGATCACAGAATCATTACTATGCAAATGTCCCTTCAACAGCAACTCAATCTTTGAAATCTGTGTGAAATACATGTTAGTAGTGGGATATGATGATCCAGAAATCAAATGTGTTATCACTGCAAAAGGCTTTAAGAAAGTGCACATAGTCTCTGCTCTAGTCCACTCTTCATCTATCGGACAATGACTATAATTTGTGTCATTCAGAACTAAGCTAGCAAAAGCACGACAATACTTAAGTGCACTCTCAAGCATTGCATGTGTGGAATTCCATCTGGTCGGGACATCATACTGTAAACCTACTACAGTGTCAATACCACCAACCTGTTCAACCCTTCTCCTGAATTCTATCATCCTTGCCTCTGATTTCCTCACATATAAAATATTGTTCCTAATCTTGTTCAAAGCTCCTTCTGCTACTCTCAAGCCATCCTGAACAATGAGATTTAAGATATGGGCAGAACATCGAACATGGAAGAACTCCCCATTGCAAATCAAGCTATTACTCAAGTTCAAATTCTCTTTCAAAATTCTTTGCATATGAAAATTTGCTAAAGCATTGTCAAGAGTGATGGAGAATACTTTCTTTTCAATCCCTCATTCTATCAAAATCTCATGAGCCCTTTTTGCCATTTCAGAACCAATGTGAGGAGGCTCCATCTTAGAAAAAGAAAGTATTTTGCTATTAATATTCCACTACTCATCAACAAAGTGACAAAGTGAGCAGTTAAACAAAGATAGTGTTCAGCAGTTATTGCAGTCCGACAATCAAAAGTAAAACATATTCTGCTCGGACTCAATAAAAGTTTTTTCTTCAGGTTATCCTTTTGTTGAAGATAGAAATGCCAAACATCTACCACAGTAGTTTTTCTAGTAATACTCCTATAATCCAGATTTAAATATGTGAGCAACTCCCTAATTCCATCATACTCAACAAAAGAATATGGAAGATTATGCTTAATGATGCAATAAGCAATGATTTCTCGCACCCTGTTCGGGTCAATCTTTCTAGCTCGAACAATCCCTGCTTGGTCTATCATCATGCTACCAACATCCTTGTATTTTGGGAGTGATTTACAATTTTCAACATGAAGTTGAAGGTGTGAAGTCCCATAATCCTTGCTTCCTACAACATATGGTTTCCCACAACCATTACATTTGGCTTTTTCTTTTCCATCAACTACGCCAAGTTTGATAAAATATCTCCAAACATCATATGTGGTACACCTCGCCTTTTTACTTGGAGCAGGAGCATCTTTATTTTGTGTTTGTAAACATGAAGAGTCAGGTTCAGCAGGTTGTTCAGATTGTGTTGGGACGACATCGTCAACATCCATTGCAGAAGTTGTACTACTGTCAACATTCTTTCTTTTATTATCTTTATCCTCATTCACATTTGTAATTGTAGCCATCTTTTTATAACAACAAATTAATCAAAAAGTTCAGTACATAGCAAGTTTGCAACAATCACATATGCAAAGTAGAAATCAAGATTAGCAGTATAATTGAAAAATATTTGACCAAGCAATTCAGAATTTAGATTAACACACCAATCATAAATAATTTTAAATAATTTCCTAATTGAGATACCTGAGAGTCTGAGAGTGAGATAACAGACGCCGGAGGAGAAGAGAGTGTCAAGGAATCAAATCCACAATGGAGAAACCCACTCATTCAGATTTCATATTGAAGCAGTTCATAACATTACACATAATCTAATAAAACAAAAATTACATTAATGTAAAATTTCAAATTAAGGAATAAAAGGAATATTAGTATATGCCACATCCCACACATAATCTATTAAAATTACAGTCAATGAAATACACATATTACATACTACTATTTAGAAATGTTACATTCGAGAATGGAGACCCATGATTGACAGACTGACAGACAACCAGCGTCCAACAATAATGCAACATCATGACTAATATATTTGCAATTGAATTTTTATTTCTTATTACATTACATGGACATGTACAAGAAACCTGTTTTCTAACTCCTTGATGTACAAAAGATTAATTTCCCTTTATCTCTGCCATTATATGTTAACCAATATCAATATGCAATTCAAGCAATCAAGACAAAGAACTGAGAAAAAGACAAATAGACCATCCAAATCGTCAGTTCCAAGATGAACCAAGATAATGTTCCTTTCATATCCAAGATGAACCAAGATAATGTTCCTTTTAGATTGTCAAACATGCACATCCATTACATGAGAGAAATTTTTACCTTTAAAACAAATTAGAACACCACACACACACATGACCGAAGAGAAATCGAAGAGAAATTTTGCAATAGCAGAGAAATGGAAGGGAAATTTTTACCTCTCGGCTCTAGCACAGTCGCACGCGTACGCAGCACTCCAGACGATAAAGGCCAAAACGGAAAATCGGAGAGGGGAAATGGGTCGCCGTTGCAGTCGGGGGTCCACGATCAAAGCCGGCAGTCCACTATGTTAAGAATGAGAGCAGAGGACGCGAGAGGAATCAGGAAGCCGATGTAGAGGATTAGGGTTAGACTTCAGATGCTGCACCACCACCATGCAACTCGCCGGATGGCGGACCCATGAGACACGAGAGGACTCGAGCTGAAGACGGAGGGAGAGATGGTTCCGATCGGCGAGCCACAGCGGTGTGCGTGAGAGACAGAGAAGTGAGAAGCTGAGATGAGATGAGAAGTACCGAGTGCGTCGAAACTCGAAAGGTCGAATCTGAGAAAGTGATTCACTCAGACTCTCAGACTCAGAGTGACTGTCAGCACAACATTTCAATTGTTTTTAACAAAACGGGCTAGCCCGTTTAACATACTGGTTAACCCGTTTAACCCGCGGGTTAAACGGGTCTAGCCCGTTTGGCTCGAATTCCAACGGGCTGATTTTTTCTCAACCCGAACCTGACTTTTTAAACGGGCTGGCAAGCCCAACCCGCCAACCTGGCCCGAATTACCACTACTAGCCGTTCATACTCAGAAGTTGTATTTGAAGCCTTGTTTTCATAAGGGTTAAGGTGCAAATTTACCAATCAAGTTTTGTCCGAGGAGCATATGGCACAAATATCTTTTAGAAGGGGCAAAAATACCAATGAACAATTAAAAAGGGGCATCCACCACAAAAACTGTTAAATCCGTACTAACGCCGTTAGAGGTTTTCTTCTCTTATAATTTAACGCTGTTAGTACGGATTAACGGTTTTTGTGGTAGATGCCCCTTTTTAATTGTTCATTAGTATTTTTACCCCTTCTAAAAGATATTTGTGCCAGACGCTCCTCAGACAAAACTTCGTTGGTAAATTTGCACCTTAACCCTTTTCAAAAAGGTTGCATTTAATGTCATGCAAGTGTTTTTTTTAATAGAAAGTTGCACTTGTAACCCTTTATCCTTAAAGAATACCTTATGAACATATGCTTAAAGAGCTTTAGGCTCAACTTTTAGAAAGAATGGGCCCAAGCCCATTTACACCATCAATACAACCCTAATTATCATTTTATCCCTCCTTATTCCCTCATTAACGCTGTTTTAGCCTCACCTCACTCAGGATTCAGGATTCGGCTTCCATCCTTTTTCTTCCCCATCTTTTTCCTGTCCTTTTCTCAATTTGGACTATTAGATTAAGATATCAACAGTCTAAAATTTTCCTTTATTGTAAAAATATTTTTTATTAAAATAATAATATTTTTATAATATATTAAATCTGGACCGTTGTGATCTTAATCCAACAGTCCAGATTGAGAAAGGACTGAAAAGGATGGGAAGGAAAAGGATAGAAGCCAAATCCACTCAGTCATGCCTTCATCTCCGCCTCACTTATGCCTTTATCTCCTGGCTTGCCTCTGAAAGTCTAAATGAAACACAATTTGGTGAAGAAGGTTGAGCCTTCAAAGCATCTTTCTCTGACTGTTTCGGACCCACACCAACATCACCGATGAGGAATGAGCTTCATAGATCTCGTATCTCTTCAACTTTGTCTTTCCTTCTCAGATCTTTATAGCATCATGGATTGTTGCTCTTCTCATCCCTATCTTTTGTTCATCTCTCCTCCCTCTCCTCAATCTGAATCTCGATCGCCCCTTGGAAAGGGGCAAAAAAAAGCTAACTCAAGTGACTCGGGCTAAGTCGGACTAGCCAGTTGATCAATTCACCGAGTTCCGAGTCAACTCGGCCAATCCAGTCCAAGTTTAATAACACTGCTTACATTATATGTCACAGTATGGTTTCATGGACTTTTTAAAAACCTTGCACTAAGTTCACTTTTAAAATTGCCATATCCTTTAGAAATCATGCTTAGAACTAGTACGACAAGGCCAAGCCATTTAGACCATGCTTTTATCTCAATATTAGTGTAAAAATGTAGCATTCAGTTGACATATTTGGAAATTTAGTGATCCTAGTTTTATGTCTTGGAGATAGAAGTGGTTGACAATTTAGGCTATATTCTAGATATATACGCTAGTGCACATAATGCATGAAGTTTCCATTGTATTGAATGCTTTATATGAATTGTGTGATTACAAGGCAGGATCTTAGCTCTAATGCTCTAGAGAATTCTCAATCCCTCTGTATTTCATTTTATTTCTACATCATGAGGCATTTTGTCTCTCCTAATCATGCTTTATATACTTTTTTTCTACAATATATATAGCTAGTCATGTACTGTGTTGCTCGAGCTTCAATCCATTGTCAATTGAAGTTCACTTATAAAAATAAGTTGAAAATATATTTTCTTCGATGTATGTTATTTTTTTCGTAATGGATTTGAACATAGGTATTAAAGTAAATACTATGTCTAAATAATTTTTTTTGGAGTTCCCACACATTATTTATAAATAAATTCAAATGCAAAGAATTTCTGTGAATAAAATTCTGCAGTAGAAATTATAATTTTAACTCTTCACAATGTAATCATTGTAGACCATTTAAATATTTTCGTCAAATTATGTCTCTATTTTTCAATTATTAATCGTATTCAATTAGTAAGCATGGGAGACTATAGTGAAGATGTCATCACCACAAGATAGAGGAATAGAAAGACTTGTTTAATTTGTATGTTTTCATTTCTACAAAATTCTTTGAAAACCTAATTAAATTGACTTCTGTCAAGAATGAAAATTATATACAAACATCTCATCCAATTTTGTATTCTAAAAATTTAGAATATAGGATGTTTGTGTAATTTCTGAAACTAAAGGGTTATTTGCAACGGTTTTATAAACTTAAGTGATGTTAATTTATTTAGAATCTCATTATCTTTTCAAAAAAAAAAAGTTCATAATTGTCATCATCAATGAAAAATAGAACTCATTAAATGCTCCTAAAATACACCAAAATGAACAACACTGATCAAGGATCCTTCATAAATTCTATTGTATTTTTTTGTACCACTCATTAATAAGTTCAATTGTTCAAGAGATGTTCAATGCATATAATTTTAATTACATCAATCAATAACATTAATGAGTTCCGGTTCAATGTATTTATTTAGCATAAATTCAAATGTATTTTTGACATCATTCATTAAGAGTTCAGGTTCAATGTATTTATTTAACATATCACTACTTTTAACAAAAACAATTTGTTCATAATTGTCATAAACGAAAAATAAAATTCATTAAATATTCCTAATAACTGCACATAAATGAATATTATAACATTAATAAGAAAGTCTCAATGTATATAATTTCATATTCATTATTTGAGAGCTTTATTTAAAGGACAGATCTTAGAGGAGTAATATGTGCTCCGCATAGATTTATTTCCTTAAGCATGAGCATGACAAGAGAGATTTCCGAATATATGATCCTTTTTATGCTAGGGGAAACAATGTCCACCCTTACAGGATGGCTTGATATGAAGATTTTCCTTGAGCAGAGTTTGAAGAACATTAATGGAAAGGTTAAAGAATATGATAAAGAAGTGGAATTCTCTGTTCCAGGCTAAAGAATGGTCAATATGTGGGCTATGGAAGTTTATATGGGAATTGGCGCATAATGATGCGCCACAACCTTCTCGCAATGCCAATTACCCATATGTTCCATCGTTTTACTCAGCCCATTTTGACCATGAATTGAGATCTCTGTCATTCAATAGTTGTGTTATAAAAATCTAGAACACAGGACGTTTGTATGATTTATGAAATTAAAGGGTTATTTGCATAGATTTGATAAACTTGAGGGTTGTAAGTTCATAACTGTCATAAATGAAAAATCAAAGGTTAAGGTTGAAACCCATCCATCATGTTGTATGTTGTCATGGAGAACCTGACATTATAAAGTTTTTCTTGGGTGTAAAAATACACAAAGTTTTTAAAATGATGCAAGAATATTATAATCATTAAGTCAACGTAGCAAATATGTCAATCAAAAAAATAGTGTAAAAAATATATATGAAGTTTCAAAAATGGTTTAAAAAATGTTGTGACTATTAAATCAATAAACGTCAATCATTTAACAAATAGTTTTCACACATGTTGCACAACATTTTTCACTCCTAACTGCTCTATCTACGGCCCCGTTTGGTTCAGGAAAAATGAAATAAGGGAAAGGGAAAATTAGTTTTTTCCATTGGCGGTGGCCGTTTGGTTTGCTATTTCCGTCAGAAAATATTTTCCCACCTAAACACATATTCATCTATATAGATGCAAATCGGCTCGTACCAAAAAGCTAAGGAAAATGAGATCTTCCATTGGAAAATCTTGTGAAAATAATGATTTGCCCCAATGTGGGTTTCGACGGCGGTGTTCTGGTCTCTAATTCCTCTTTCTTTGGTCCGTTCTCTTCTCTTGTCTCTCTCATTCTCGGCTTTGTCTCTATTCCAAGTTGGCCAAATGGACAATGAAGGTGGAGAAATGAAGGGTGGAAGGTGATGGTGGAGAGGGTGGTGGTGACGTTGACGTTGGCTTTTTCTCTACAACTATGCGGTGGGGATGAACGTTACCGGTCTGCGATTTTCGGGTGGGGATAAGCGTTGTCGGTCTGTGATTTTGGGGTGGGGACGAGCGTTGTCACCCCCTTATCTTATTTTGACTTGCAGCATAATACTAATGCGTAGTTCGGTGGACAACACAAAAATAGCATAAATATACTGATAATATGTGCATGATTATAGAAATTCCCCATAAGGGTTCGTACATGATACTTACAATTAAGGTAGCCGCACAGGGCTATTAAGGTGTCTAAACCCATCCCAGTGAAATGAAGACATCTTCTCTTCTTCGTTCCACCACTGCAATCCTCTCGTACAGTTCTCTTCCTTGTTCTTAGCATATCTTCTGTCTCCTCCTGTCTAAATTGTTGGTAGGGGAGGGTGAGATTCCATAGAATCTCAATAAGAAACATATACCATAATGCATGCATGATAAATGCTATTTGTATGACATTTTAACTTTATCTAGATGCATGCCCCATAATGACATTTTTGCATGCTCAATGTTTCATATAATAATATTATGGCCACAGCAAAACAAAAACAGAGCTTCATTTTTTCAAATATGCTCTACACAATCAAATAAAGCAATTACATACATTACTACACAAGCAAAGATATCAATACATGCAATTAAGGTAAATCCCCTACCTCCAATCTTTTCTCCTCGATTTGCGTGCCAACAAATCAAGCTCTCAACTCGGTCCTACAATTCCAAATATACCATTTAGACACTTCTATAGTGTTTCTAGGGGTTATATCAGTCTATATTGAAAAATTACTAAAATGCCCCCGAGTCCCAGCACGACCCAGCCGTACTTGGTTCGGACTGTACTTTTTTCGAAATTTTGACATGGGCTATTCTGATATATTTTTGCCCAAGGAATCCATTCCAAACTCAGAATTATCAAATCCAATTCATATTATAAAATTACCCTTGGCAGCCTCGTTTTAAAGGTTGCAGGGGCGTTTTCATAATTATGTTTTTTCGGGCTTTTCCAAAAAAAATGACCAATTGTAACCCCACCTAATTTTCCCTCCTAAACTCAATGGAACCATCAAATAATTGAAAATCCAACTCTAAGGCCCATTTACAGACCTGGCCAAAATATATGGGTTATCTGGGGAAATTCGAGGTTTTACGATTTCGGCTCCATAAACGTGTTCCTTTCTACTCTTAACCACTTTAATGACTATTCCATTAGGTTACAACTACCATTTAGTACCAATTTGAGCAGCATAACCCCTAGGCCAACCCATTTCCAAAAATTAAAACCAATGACAATCCAGTAAAATTTCACTGATTAAATATTCCATAACAGCCAATGATTTTTTTTTTGAAGAGATTATGAAAGAGAAATAACTTAAATTACAATATTTATATTTATTATTATTTGTAAACTAATAACAATACATACTATAATTAAGTATTACTTGTTTAATCTTCTTAATTTTTTTTAAAAAAGTTAACTGACCTGTGTATTAAAAACAACAGACGGTAAGCTAACAACTAAAAACAAGAAGCCCACATTAGCTCTGAGGCTGTTTAAGTTTTCTCTCTCTTGAATCTTGTGCCTGCTTCTCTAGTTCCGTCATGAGCGATCCTCAACACCAGAAACTACCACCGGATCACCTTCTAATCTCCTTGCTTGTGGGAGTAATAAAAAGAAGAAAAATGAATCCTCCTCTCAGGCAAAAATGGACATTGAAAAGCCAGAAGAAGCACCTCTGGAATATGGACCAGAAGGACACACCTCCATGGAACAGGACAATGTGGAGTGGGGCAATGCTGACCTGAATAGAAAGGCTAAATCACTACCGAAACCTTCATCCTATAAAGATTCTCTCATGGGATTTAATGGAATTGACAATAATGGGGGCAATATGGATGAGGAGGAATTACTGTCAGATATTATCAATAAAGAATGGGAAATTCCTAAACTAACTGCAGAAATATAGGAACTTATGGATTATCACCCAATAGTTCCAGTTACAGCTAAGAATACAGCAGTTGGTGTAAGCCTTGGAACAGTGCGCTAATTCTCACAGTACTTGAGAAAAAATACAATGTCTATGCCTTAAAGACGCACCTAAGTTGGATTTGGCATATCGCTAATTTTGATCTTATTGATTTAGCAAATAATTATTTCATTGCTCACTTACCACAGAAGGAAGGATGGGTAACGCTCTATCAGAAAATCCTTTATGATGGTACATGGGTAGTTCAGCAACACACAGTACTGATTCAGCACTGGTCTCCACATTTTGACCCTTTTAATAACACGTTGGGTAGAATAGCGACGTGGGTTAGGATACCAAACATCCTAATGCAGTGCTATAACCGAACTTTTATCACAAGACTTGGGAATAGGATTGGTAAAACCATGAAAGTATATTTCATTACCCCATCAGAAATGCCCACCAATTCGGTGAGAGTGGAAAGAGGGAAATATGCACGCATTTGTGTTGAAACTGATTTGCGAAAAAATTGGTGTCACGAGTAATAGCAGCAAATGCATATTACCAGGTTGGACATTTGTTTTGCTTGCCGACGATATGGGCATCGGAAAGAAGGTTGTTCGTAGACCTATGCTAGGGAATGTCCGGCTACCTCCAGTGATCTAGAACCGACATCGCAGCGAGTGATGCAGTCATCAATGCCAAGATAAACTCCGGCCACCGATGAAAAGTTCAAAGCTTGGATGCTCGTGAATAGGGCGAATAGATCGAGAGGTCCGAGGAGACCTAACACTGTGGGGGCTAGGGAGGAGCATGACGCTGCTGTCAAGGCAAGAAAGGGTCGGAGAAGGTGAGCACAATCTCATGGTTTGATGTCCTTACAGAGCTCGAGGAGGAAGGGAGACCAGGTCATGATGATCAACGGCGCTTGGAATGGGTTCCTATCAGGGAATGTGAAGACCCAGGAAAGCAGAGTACAGCTAGTGAAAACAGATCCCATGAGTTGGGACTGGAGGGACGAGGGAGAAAGACCAAGAATAGAGGGGCGGGATCATCGGTGCTGGATTTGCTGACCCATGAAGGCCTCTTGGTTGGATCGTCTTCAATTGAGCCCAAGAAAAAAGGGAAAGGCCGAATTATTAAAAAGGGAATGGTGGGGGCAGATCACCAAGTAGAATTGGAATCTCTTGATGGGCCACACCAAGAAGGCATAGGCCGAAGAGATCACATCATTATGGGGGCAGCATTTTCAGGTAAGGTCCATTCCTATTTTAAATAACCCACACACTGAGAGCTTACTAGGGAATGATATTATGCTTTTAAAAGGGCCAAACAGAAATTCTGAAATTTAACCTGATGCATTTATTAAGGAGAAGTTTGAGCAAAGTAAGCATAGGCCAAGGGAATTAGCGAATATACCACATACTGATTCAATATTAGATGATGATATAGGAGATGATTTTATGAATGCAGAATTATAGGATGTGAGTTCATATGAGATGGCTGAGATCGATGCTTGGTTTCAAAGGAACCTAGGTATTGTGTAAATATTAGTGTCTCTCCTTATTTTTTGGGAATTATGATAGTTGCCTTATGGAATTGTAGGAGTGTGGGGAATAGAATTTTTCCTCGCACTGTTAAACAAATGAGGCAACAATATAAAATTGATGTTTTGTGTTTAATTGAAACTAGGATTAGTGGTTCTAGGGCTGGCAGTATGGTGCGTAAGTTGGGGTTTACCAATTGGCTTAGATTAGAAGCTACTGGTTTCACAGGAGGTATTTAGATTTTATGGGATGATACCAAAACTTGGGTGGAGTATCGCCTGTCAAACACTCAATTACTTCATTACAAGCTGACAAATAAGGACAAGAATGCTTCTTTTGTTGCCATTTTTGTTTACAGGGAGACCATAGCTAATAGAAGAGAGACACTTTGGAGATCTTTAGATGAAATTGCTCTGACCATAGATGATCCTTAGCTAGTCCTAGGTGATTTTAATGCCTTTCTTGATCCTGTTGATAAAGTAGGGGGTGCTGAACCTTCTGTAAGAGCTATGGAACAATTCTCGGATTGTATTAAGATAGCTCAACTTATTGAAATTCTGTATGTTGGGGAAAGGTTTACCTGGGAAAAGTGAGGAGTGAAAGAGAGACTGGATTAGATTTTTAGAAATATCATGTGGGAGATGCAACACCCAAACAGTAGTGTTTTTCACGGTCTACGTTTCAAATTTGATCATAGGCTCTTAGTTGTCTCGATGAACCGCAATAAACCAACAGCAGAGGACAACATCCCTTCAAATACCAGGCTGCGTGGGCTCTAGAAGATAGCTTCCCTGATATTGTCACAAAGTCTTGGGAAAATAGAGATTGGTGTAGTGGGGTGGAAAATTTTGAGCTTAAAGTTATGGATTGGAATTAAGAATCTGTTGGTAGTATCCCTAAGAGAAAACGGAATATTTTAAAAAGGCTGGAGGGGATAGATCGAGCACGAAGGAATAATATATCTACTGGCCTGTTTAAGCTGGAAAAGAAACTTTGGCAGGAGTACAGTAAATTGAGTACCCAAGAGGAATTGATCTGGTACTAGAAATCTAGATGTCGTTGGCTTGCTTGTGGGGATAAGAATACTAGGTTTTTTCATGCGTTCACTGTAATCAAAAGGAAAGCACAGCGTATTCAAGCACTTCAGGACGAGTACTAGAATTGGATTACAGATCCGGAAGTGTTGTAGATTATGGTGGGAAAGTTCTTCAGTGACTTATATTCCAGAGATGACCAGGTAATTCAACCCTTAGGTTGGGCCGCATATTTTCCTTCTCTGTCACAACAGGATGATCTTCAAATTCACAAAGAGGTAAATGACATTGAGATTAAGAATGCTGCTTTTCATGATTGGTGCTTTTAAAGCCCCAGGACCATATGGTCTCCATGAGCATTTCTTTCATACTCAATGGGATCGGATTGGTGATAAGGTGTATGATTATATCAGGGACGTTTGGCAGCACCCTAACATGGTAAAGGATATTAATCATACGAATGTAGTACTCATTCCGAAGATTGATAACCCCCAGACGGTTAAAGATTTAAGGCCAATTTCTCTCTGTAATGTCAGTTTCAAGATCATTACTAAGATTATTGCCAGTAGATTAAAAAATGCAATATCCTATTTGATCAATCCCCAGTAATGCAGTTTTATAGCAGGAAGACAGAGCTGTGATAATATTATTATTGCTCAAAAGGCAATTCAAACAATACGAGTGAGGAGAAGGAAGAAAGGTCATGTGGTCATTAAGGTGGATATGGAGAAAGCGTATGACCATCTTGATTGGGGGTTTTTGACAGATACCCTGCGTTGTATAGGGATACGGGATAATATATTGAATATCATAATGGAATGTGTCTCATCCATATTTATGAACGTCTTCTAGAATGGGGTTGCAACGCCATCTTTTTTACCTACCAGTAGACTTCGACAAGGTGACCCTTTAAGTCCTTACCTTTTTATGCTTTGCATGGAGCGGTTGGGCCACCGAATAAATAGAGAAATACAGACAAGGAATTGGAAGGGGTTGAGATTTAATTGAAACTCCCCCATCATCTCCCACCTTTTCTATGCAGATGACTTGCTTCTATTTGGAGAGGCCTCTATAAGACAGATCAAAAAGATGAAAGAAGTTATGAGAGAATTTTGTGCAGTCTCAGGACATCAAGTTAATTTGGACAAATCCAAAGCATTTTTCTCTCAAAATGTGAGTTTTAATAGGGTATTGGAACTAAGTGATGAGCTGGGGATTGGGATTACGGGGAATTTGGGGAAATACCTTGGGGTCCCTCTTCTCCATGGTCGTGCAATTAAGCTTACATATTTTCCGATTATCCAGAAAGCCCGCAAACGGTTGGCAGGGCAGGTTTCTCACTATGGCAGGACGAACAGTGCTGATTAAATTAGTTCTTTCGACTTTGCCCACTTATCAAATTCAAACTTCCTTGCTTCCTAAAGGGATCTTACACGACCTGGAAAAATTGAGTCGATCCTTTCTCTAGAATCAAGGTTAGACTGGTAGGAAGATGCATCTCATTTCCTGGGACAAAGTTAAGTAAAGCAAAGAACATGGGGGTCTGGGAATAAAAGATCTGCGAAATCAAAATGTGGCTTTTATTATGAAATTATGATGGGGCTTGTTAACTAAACCTGATGCGCTCTGGTTTAAATACCTTAAAGGGAAATACGGTTGTGGTGATGAGACATATCCCATGGTGTATGGTAAACTAAACCCCTCAAGTGTATGGAGAAGTATTTCATCTGTTTGGGAAAGATTTTATAGAAGGGTGGGAAGGAAACTAAATGATGGCAGAGCTACCAACGCTTGGTGGGATTTATGGTCCCTAATCGAGGTGCCCCTAATCTATCTGGTTGATCGAAATCTTTATGTTCTCAATCCTGGTACTAGAGTTAGGGAATTTGTGTCAACAGATGGGACCTGGGACTTGCAGAAATGGGGACAATTTCTCCCACAGTAGGTAATAAATATTATTACTAAAACACTCCACTATGTGTGAATGATGTTGATACCTTTTATTAGAGATTGTCTTTGGATGGGAATTTCAGTGTTCGTTCCGCCTATAAATTTGTTTCCACGCAATGTGAATAGAATGTCAATATCCAATGGCAAAAAGTGTGGAAGCTCTCGGTACCGGAAAAAGTGAAGTTCTTCTTGTGGAAGATGATTTATGAAAGGCTTCCTACTAACTACCTCAGAGCTAAGAGTGGGTTATCACAGAGTGAGGAGTGTCCTTTTCAATGTCAACGAGTGGAAAATACTCTTCATATACTGAGAGACTGTGAGATTGCGAGAGATGTGTGGTTACATTTTGTGCATCCTAACTTTCGCTTTAGTTTTTTTCAATCTGATTTGCAAGGCTGGATACACATGAACCTCTCCCAAATAATGAGTTTTGCATGGTTTAGGAGATGGCCTTGGTCAAATATTTTTAGTATTATATGCTGGCTATTGTGGAAGAATAGGTGTAAGGGTGTCATGGAAGGTGTCCGGATGCGAGCACAAGACGTTGTACATCAAGGGGTATTTCACCTATTGGATAGTAGTGTAATGGCCAACCTCAGTGACCAGCGATTCCAGATGGACGGAGACAGGGATCCTAGATGGAATCTACCATCGGATGGGTATGTTCGTCTAGATACTGACGGCTCTGTCCAATCATCGGGACTGGCGGCATGTGGAGGAGTAGTCCGAGATTCGAAGGGCAAATGGGTTGTTGGGTTTCAAAGGAAATTGGGGATGCTTCTATCTACAGGTGCAGAGTTGATGGGAATTGTGACTGGGCTAAATCTATGCAAGCAGCTCAATCTTTGGAAGGTACGGGCCTACACAGATTCTTTGGAATCCTATCAGTTACTGATGCGGGAAGGGGAAGGGTCCCATCCTCTTCATGTGGAGATTGGAGCAGTTCAAGAAATGCTGTGCTCCGATTGGGATATTGAACTGCAATATGTATCACGAGAGGCGGTACGCTGTGCTGATTACTTGGCTCAAGATGTGCAGCATATAGCTGGAGATCTAGTGATATTGCCTCTAAGACACCCCGGATGTATCGAGTTCTTGACGGCTGATTTACTGTAATTTTGAGATGTAATGTCTTTGATAGATCTTACCAAGCTTGACTTGGCTTTCTGTATTCAAAAAAAACAATAGACGGTAATAAACCGAATATAGAATGGAGTGGGACTGTGGAAGGGACTTCAAGGGAGAAAGATTTGAAAGAATCCAAGCAAGTTCAGAGTATGCCTTAAATTGCGTGCCCCACCCCTTGTTGTCCTTCTATTTTCTTTTTTTTCTTTTCTCTTTTTTTATTTGCTAAAAAAATAACCTCAATGAGGTGTGGTCCCGCACAAAAAAGTTGCCCATTTTTATTCTTAATATAAAATATATTAACTTGATTTAATTAGATTATAAAAATTAGTTAAATTGATAAATATAATATATATTTTCTCAAACATCCAAATTATCTTTCTTAATCCTCTTCTCCTCTTTAGTTATTACCAAAGGAGTATAAGGTAAATTAGAAAAATACTTATATTAAAAACTCCAAGTCCAAGGTTCTAAGTTGTAGACCTGACTGTTTGTTGACGTGACGAACATCAAGACATGCATGCCATGACCTCCCACCCCATTCATCCTCTACCAATATAATACTTCTTCCAGTTTTATTTATAAAAAATTTTCTCTTTTATGGGTTTGATCTTTTTTATAAATAACTTTCACTTTATATCTAAAAATATAATCTTCTTTTTTTATTTTATCTTTATTAAATACAAATATTTATAATTAATTATCACACACATCAAGAGTTATCTCTCATATTTTTTATTTATTCTCTCTTATATTTTTTTCATAAATAGAGACATATATGGAAAAAATATGGTATTTTTGACACACTTATTACTTTTAATTATCAGTTCATTTTACATAATCAAGAGAAAAATTACTTATAAATAAAATCAAAGGGAGGGAATAGTAACTTATATTTGTGTCTAGAGTAGTACACATAAATGAATAATTGCCTGGCAAGAATCCTTCATAAATTCCAAGGTATTAAAACCCGGACCGGGTATTGAACCGGTCGGGGCACTAGGTTAAGGGTCAGTGGGTCAAACCGGGGCCAAACTGGAGCTAAACCGGGACCAAACCGGTGAGTAATTGAAGATTTTAGGCTTATAGTATGAAATTCTAAAGGAAAAAATTTAAAAAAATTTAAATTGGGACCCAGATCGGACCGGGAACCGGACCGGTCTACTAACAGGTTCGGCGGGTTCCGGTCCGGTCCGGATCCAAGAACCCTGTAAATTCTAATACATTTTATGGCACCACTCATTAATGAGCTCAATTGTTAGAGAGATGTTCAATGTATATATTTTTTGCTATGTCTATAATTTTAATTTCATTGATGAATAACATTTACTAGAGATGCTTTCATTCATAAATTCAAACGTATTTTCTGGCACCACCCACTAGTAAGTTCAGGTTCAATGTATTTATTAAATGCACCTAATAGATTATATACACATAAATGAATACAATTGACCAGGGATCCATCCATATAGTACCACTTTAATCTTATTTATAAATCTAGTTTTATAGTAGTAAATATATTTTATATTTTTTTATCCCTATTAATTGTAATAAAAAAAATTTATTCATGTTGACTTTTAGAACCAATCATAGATAAGGGCAAAAATAAAAATTTAATCTATAGTTAATAAGTTAATTAACTCTCCTTGGTATATGAAAATCAGTTAAAAAGGACTTATAAATAGGATCAAAGTGATAATATATTTTGTGGCAATACTAATTAATGAATTTAGGTTCAATGTATTTATTAAATGCTCCTAATAAATACACATCATGTGCTTATTTGGAATAATTTATTTTTGATTTATAAGTGTTTATAAATCATGATATACGGTATACGATGTAAGTAAGGGTGTTCAAAGTGTCCCGGTCTCAGACATTTTGATCCCAGAAATTCTCATTCCGTCCGGGACTGGGACCGGGACCAAGAAAACTAGGACCGGGATCTATTTGACCCAGGACCGGGACCGATCACACACCTTGTGGTCCCGGTCCCGGTTTTTTATTTTTTTTATTTTTTCTTAAAAACTAAGTTATTATTTTATTTTTGTATTTTTTATCCCATAATTTAAGTTATCATTTGATAAAATGCGTATCATTTATTTAGTTGAAGTTAAATTGTATATATCATGATACTAATCATACTATATAATGTATAAAAATAATAATAAAATGATGAAGGTGATCACAATAATAATAATAAAATGTTATTCATCAATTCTAGATCAATTTGTGTGATTATTATAACCTTATTAGGTGTTAAATAATTACTTTAAACACTAGATTATAGAAAATTTAACTAATATAATAATATATTTTAAATTTAATTTTTTAAAAAAACTGGGATTTCCCGGTTTGATCCCTGTCCCGCCCGGGATTACCGGGACCGGGACCGGGATGCAATTTGCATCCCAGCCAAAAATTGGGACCAGGACCGAGAGTGGGGGATCCCGGTCTCAGTCCCGGATTTGAACACCTCTAGATATAAGTATATGAGAGGAATTTTATCTTAACTTATATAATAAACACTTAAATCCAAAAAAAAAAATAAGAGCCCGTTTGGTTCAACCACATTGTATGCCTGCAATGGTAATCATGATTGCATTATCATGAGAAGAGTGTTTGGTTGCTTTTTACCATGGTAATAGGGTTTACCATGGTAATGATGATTACCAAAAAATTGGTAATCCTCATTCATACCTCCCCGCTATGAATCATCATTACCATCTCATTGCATGGTTTAAAAAGTCCAATTTACCTTTTAGTTTCCCTTGTCTTTATTTCACTTAACTCATTTCACTTCCCGCATCACGCCATAACTGCCATCGCCACCGCCACCGCCACAACCTCCTCCTCCTCCACCGCCGTCAACTCCATCCTCTGCCGCTGCCATTGCCTCCTTCTCCACCCCCATTGCTGCCCGCCGCCGCCACCTCCTCCTTTGCCACCGCTACCCGCCCACAACCACTACCACCACCTCCTTCTCCGCCACCGCCGCCACCCTCACCCCCGCCACTGGCTCACCGCCACTACCTCCTCCTCCAACCCCGCCGCCGGCCGCCGTCGCAGCCACCTCCTCCTCCGCCGCCACCCCCGGCCCTGCCACCAACCCACCGCCTACTGCTACCACCTCCTCTTCCACCCCCACCGCCTACCGCCCACCACCATCACCTCCTCCCTCGCCACCCCCATCATTGCCGCCGCCACTACCTCCTCCTCCTCCTCCTCCATCCTCGCTGTCACCGGCTTTTAACTATTTTCTATAAAGATTATATTAAGGGGTAAAATAGACTTTGTGTAATATATTAATTTTAAATAATTGTTAAAATATTAACTCATTGCACGTTGCTAAAAATCAAACCAAACACTACCCCTATAATTAATATTGCATTGTATTACCATTACATTACATTACACTACACCACAGGATATAATGGGATCGAACCAAACAGACCCTAATAATCTCAGACATGCCTATAACGTATATGAATAACATTGACCTAGGATCCCTTCATAAATTCTAATCTATTTTCCGGCCCCACTCATTAATGAATTTAGGTTCAATGAATTTATTAAATGCTCATAATATCCACACACAAATTAATAACATTGACCAGTGGTCCATTCATAATTGCTGACGTAGTAAGCTTCTTGCACCAGTCATTAATGAATTATGATTCAATGTATCAATTTAATGCTCCCGGTAAATACACTTAAATGCGTATAATTCCAGTCTTATATATAAATCTATTTTAATTAATTCTCATATATCAAAAAGAATTAACTAACTTATTAATTATAGACTAAATTTTCAATTTTATTCTTATTTATGATTGATTATAAAAGTCAATATGAATAAATTCTTTTTGTTTATTGTAATTAATAGGGATAAAAAAATACTCCCTCCGGACCTATTTATAAGTAACTTTTCTCTTGATTGCGTAAAATGAACTAGTAGTTAAAAACAATAAGTGTGTCAAAAATCTCATGTTTTTTCCATATATGCCCCTATTTATGAAAAGAGTATAAGAGAAAAAATAGATAAAAGTATGAGAGATAATAAGTATAAGATATGAGAGAGAATGAATATTTAATAAGGGTAAAATAGGAAAAAGAAGCTTACATTTTTAGATAAAAAGTGAAAATTGCTTATAAATAGGACCGAAGGAAGTACAAAATGCATTTATTATCCTAAAGATGGGCTTATAAATAGGATCATATTTTTTGGTCAAAAAAGATTTATAAATAGGATCAGAATAATAACATTGACCGGGAATCCATTCATAAATTCAAATAGATTTTCTGACATCTCTCGTTAATGAGTTCAAAGGTCCAAGAAAATGTTCAATGTACATAATTTCATGTTTAAAATGTGGGATGATTCTATATAAAGGACTCAACTTAAGGGAATAATTGTGCTTCTCATTAGTTTCCTTGAGCATAACGACTATAAGAGAGAAGAGGAAATATGAGTATATATCACTGATGGCTTTAGAAGGAGAAGATGATGATAGGGGTATCCGGCAAAGAAGTGGAATTCATGTTCCAACTCCCTCAATGATAATAAATTGTTGTGAGCTTTCATTGTCAATGAAAATTTGACGGACCAAATTCTACAGTTTGGCATTGGTATACAAGTTGTCAAGGTTCTTTGCCATATATAGTACATTGGTCAATCAACTTTTCATTACATTGAGTCACAATCTTTCATATGGAGTTGGAACATAGAATTCCACTTCTTTGACGATATCCTAAGAAGTAAGAAGTAAGAAGTAAGGGTGTTTAAAGTGTCCTCATTCTGGTTGCTTGGTCCCGATCCCGAACATTTTGATCTCTGGAATTTCCCATCTCGGTCGGAACTAGGATTAGAAAAACCGGGACCAAGATCTATTGGACCCGGGACCGGGACCGGGACCAAGACCGAGACGAGGCACACACCTTATGATCTTGGTCCCGGTTTTTTTATTTTTTTAAAAATTTTTTTCTTAAAAACTAATTTATTATTTTATTTTTGTATTTTTTTTATCTCATAATTTAAGTTATCATTTGATAAAATATGTGTCACATATTTAGTTGGAGTTAAACTATATATATCGTGATACTAATCCTACTATATAATGTATAAAAATAATAACAAAAATGATGGAGGTGATGATAATAATAATAATAATAATAATAATAATAATAATAATAATAATAATAATAAAATGTTATTCTTCAATTCTAGATCAATTTGTGTGATTATTATAACCTTATTAGGTGTTAAATAATTACTTTAAATACTATATTATAGAAAATTTAATTAATATAATAATATTTTTTTAAATTTATTTTTAAAAAAAAAACCGGGATTTCCCGGTTTGATCCTGGTCTCACTCGGGATTACCAGTACCGGGACCGATACCGGGATGCAATTTGCATCCCAGCCAAAAACCGGGACTGGGACCAGGAGTGGGGGATCCTAATCTTGGTTCCGGATTTAAACACCCCTACTAAGAAGCACTAATACTTCAACTTATTCAATAAATATTCAAGATATATTACATTTACTTAACAATAAATAATATTAAACTAAATTTTATTACATCTGGCAATATTTACTGACCAATAAAATAAGCAAGCTGAATCTTAAAAAGAATAAAGATGCAGTTTTGTTCATATTAATTTATGACTTCTGGCATGGTGAAGAGTGGCATATAGTGGTGTTCACAGAATCACAGGACAGGACCTGAATAAAGAAAATGTAATAGGAAAACTTTTTTTATGGAATGGGAGAACTTTTCTGGCTTGTGTCCCGTCCCGTCCCGTCCGAATAATGTCTCGTACCCTAATAAGACCGAGACAATCAGTCCAAATTCTTTTTTTTTAATTTAATTTTGAAACAATTGAGGGTTCTGGGGAGAAACAAGTTGTGTTGGGGCCAGGGGTCAACAGTGTTGTGTTATTTTTTTTATCAAGTAACAGTGCTATCTTGTTTGCTTGTTATTTTATGGATTCTTTACTGCTAATTATGGGTCTATATTGAATCCACATGTATGTAATATCGATTTTTGTGATGGTTATTAAAATTGGATTGTACTGACCAATTCGATCAATTAATTTAATGTTTATTTAGAATTTTATAATTTCAAAAATGTATATCTAATTCTATATATTTTTAAAAATTATAAATTAATGCTCTATGGAAAATTTGAGATGTCTATTTTTAATGTAAAAAGAAATCACTCAAAAATATTATTATTTGATGTTCTAAAATTTTTAAATTCTAAAATTATTTTAAAAAATATTATCGTTTAAGTTCACTTCCTCACCGGTTTGTCTCCAAGTTAGCTCCAATTTAACTCCGATCTAATCTATTGACTCTTGATCCACTACTCAGACTGATTCAATCATCTATTCGGGTTTAATAAGCTTGATTTTTCTTCCCAGATCAATAATACTATGCATTTTTAATTCTCCTTAATCTATTCTCATCATATTTTCTATTAAACGTATTATATTGTGAGGGTGAGTTTGTGTGTGGAAGGACGGTGGGGGGGGAGATTAGGGAGGGTGGAAGGAGTAAAAATATAGTGCTAGTAGTTCTTTACGTATGGTTTTCAAATTATTTGTTTATGTTTAATTCAATTAATCTTTAAGATAAAAAAATAATTTATTATAGAAAATCAAGACAAAAGGAACTTAAGTAGCTAACTAGATTGAGACTATGTTTGGGATAACTTATTTTTTATGTGCTTTTTACAAAAATCGAAACAAAACTACTCTCACATACTTATCTTTTATATCGTAAATCATGATTTAAAAGCATTTATAAGCTAAAATTAAATTATCTCAATCAAACAATGAATACATTATACATGCATCATATCAGTGCATCAATATAAGCCATATCAAGATTTAACACACATACATTGCTATTTCAGTGTGGATTTGCTATAGGTAGGTTGGTGTGAAAGTAGTTTATAAATCATGTACTTTCTAGTTCCTCCATCTCTAATTCTGTCATTAGTTAAAAAATAATGATTTTGCATTATTACAGATGCCTTTTTTTTATTATGATTTAATCATTTATTAAAGGTATTGATAAATTATCTTCTAATTTTTCTTGAAATTGAGCAAAGAGTGTTATAAAAAAGAGGACATTATACACTTTTAGATGGGTCTTTTTAAAGGGATGAAGGAAGCACAACATTAATGGGAATTAATGTAAATTATTCAACCCCAGTTTTTTTAGTGATATTTTTTACCATCAAGTGCTTTTTAGTGATATGCGAAATCACAATTTAATTTAATACACCAATTACACCAACATATTGGAATTGCAAAATAACTGAGGTCAACCATTCAATAAAAATTAGAAGCAAAACAATATCTTAACTGTAAACAAATTTCTTTTCCAAGAAATCTCATTGAATCATTATTATTGGTAAACAATTTAATCCAAACTTTACCTACACATTACTTGAAATAAAATCATGCCCACTAAATTAATAGGATTCATGATATAGCATTACCCTTGCATATTTGAAATGCTTGTTGTAGTACCATTTTAAAAATAAATATTATTGAATATTAAATAATGATCATAAAAGCATAATAAATACTAATATATATCATATTCTAATTATATAAGTTAATATTAATACATTACGGGGTTTTTTTTTTTTGACAAGTAATACATTACAAGTTTAACAATTGATGTTTGATACGTATATAATATCTTCTTTACGCATCAAAAAAGTATCTTTTATCAACAAATAACTAGTTTAGCGATCTAAGGCTCCATTAGATTTTTTTAGGTCTCAAGTTCAAGTCACAAAGAAGACACTTATGTTAAGAAGAGCAGTCACGGACCTTAAAACTTGATTAACCAATTTGTTTGGATACCTGATAATAAGACCTAAAAAAACACCGGATACAAGTTGTTCATATAAAAAATAAAGAATTATCTTTTTATTTTCATGACCGCACTTTTTGTTAAGAAATTTGTTTTGTACATTTTCTTCACATATAGATACTAAAGAGTACTTTCTTGGGGGGAAAGCAGGCATTTTGATACTGAAAACAAAATTTTCAAATCCTCATAGAAAGTATACCAATTTATTATCCTAAAAATTGTTCATGTTAAGAATGATTTTGCTTTTATGAAGAACTCGTTCATAGCAAGAATGGTTTCATCTTTTCCCTCCCCTGTCACATCACCTGGGCTTAGAATTGCCAATGACGGTCTTGTTCACATATTCATAGATAAAATAACAGAATAATGATAGAAAAATATCACTTAAACTTTAAAATTTTAAATTAGTTCTTCGATAACGGTTTATATTGTTAATTACATTATCATTCTTATCAGTGAAATTTTAAAATTTAAGTGATATTTTTTTTATCATGTTCCCAAAATAAACTTTTGTTGGTGCTTCAAATCACCATGTCAATTCAAACGTGGAAAAGTGAAATCATTTTACTTACCTCAAGCATAGTGAGATTCTCCAATTCATGCAGTATTCTTGCACTTCACCACCACTCAACTTATACCCAATCCCACAACTCTTCTTTTGAGATTTTCCATAACTTGACTAGCTTTTGGTCATTTTGATCATATTCCCCTTTTGGACAAAAAATTTGATCATACTCAATTACATATGGAGTAGAATTTCCCCCCTCGAAACTCTCACTAATCTTAAGTAACTTTCAATAGACAAATAGTTAAGAGCATCAGGTGATTGATTACATATGTCCCCTGCTATGCATGGGGTATTTGCTAGTTGTCATATCAAAGGTTTTTATTTTTTAAATGATTGGCAAAAGTTTTATATTTAGTGATCAATTTTTAATATATTGGGTTTCTTTTTATTATAGATGCACTACTACATACTTGAGTTATAACGCCTACTACATAACAGTTACAACTAATAAACATCATATATGTCAAGGTGGATTTCGAACAAGGATATATAACATTTAAACGTAACAATTGATTATCCTCCCTCTCATGTGTTGTAAGACGGAATTTGTAAAAACACAAACGTAACGGTTGTAGCTGACAACCGTCATTTATTTAGTGACAAAAATGATAGTTCTTAAGAAATAATCGTCATATAACACTTACAAATGATTCATCTTCCAAACACTTATACCAACAAAGACAAAACATAACGGTTTTTAGAAACAACTGTCATCTAACTTTTTCATAACCCTTTATAACATTCAGACCTTCAATATCAAAACTCATCACAACCCTTCGCAATTCGTTAGACATCTATTTAAACCCAACTATTCCTTGTGATTCTTGTAATATCCCGAATTTTGGGATTGGAGGCTTGGGAATGAGTCTAAATTAAGTGGACTGCTAAGACCCAGTTTAGCAGGTGTCTCAAATATATTCTCTAATATTTCTTATATCTTTGGGGCATTAAAGAAAATAAAATGGTTAATTTTGAAAAAAGTGATTATGCTTATGGTGAAATCGCCTATGAGGTAGTGAGTTTGTCATATGCTTTTTAATGACCAAATGATGATAAACAATTATGAAATTTTACAAGATGAAAGTAGACATCCTAAGCTTTAATTTGATAGGTCATATGACTCAATTAGAGTTATATACAAAAAAATATGAATTTTTGAAGTCAGCACAGAAAAACTGAGAAATTTCTGGAACAATATGCAAAGATTGAAATTCTGGGAATTTTGTGATTCCATTCAGTAAAATTCTATATTTTTCCTTGAAACTAGACTCAATAAGGGTTCTATAGGCTTTGGAATCATTTCAATTCAATTTTTCTAGAATTAGTTATTATTGTTCAAAGTTTGAGCAGAAATATATCAGAATTTTGTAAAAATCCGAAAATTGGGAAAATGAATTAGTTAAATTTCTGATATATTATTAAAACATTTCATCTCCTTCATCAAGCATAAACTGACGTGAAGTTCAACATTTAGAGAGAGGAGATGCAGAATTTTTAGAGAGAGAGAGAAGGGGAGGGAAAAGCTTACAAAGGTAAGTGATTTCTTCGGTAAATCGGTTCCTAATGCGTATAACTCCGCTTCTAAGTTATTCTTCTATGTGATTCAAGGGTTGGAAGCTCAAATTTGCTTGTTGAAGTGAGCTAGGGTTCAGCCAAGTCAAGGAAAATCAAGTGGGAGCTTGAGGTAACTTCCAAACTTTCAAATATTGACTATTCTAGTTACTGTGAGCAATTTAATTGGTGAAATTTTGCCGGATTGCCGTTGGTTTTAATTTATGGAAATGGGTTGGCCTAGGTGTTATGCTACCCAAATTGGTACTAAATAGTAGTTGTAATCTAATAAAATATTCAATAAAGTGGTTAGGAGTATAAAGGAACGTGTTTACGGAGCTGAAATTGCAAAACCCCGATTTTTCCCGGAGAACACCATAATTTTGGCTAAGGATGTTTGAGGGCCTTAGAGTTGTATTTTCAATGATTTGATGGTTCCATTGGATTCAGGAGGGAAAATTAGGTGGGGTTACAGTTGGGCACTTTCTCAGAAAAGGCCGAGAAAGCATAATTACGGAAACGCCCTTAAAACCCTAAAAATAGGGCTGTCAAGGGCAATTTTGTAATTTGACATTGAATTTGATAATTCTGAGTCAGGAAATGTATTTCTTGGGTGAAAATATGTAAGAATAGCCCATGTCAAAACTTCAGGAAAAGTACAGCCGGACCGGGTTCAGCGGGGCCGGGCCGGGTCCTCGGGGTTATTTTAGTAATTTTTCAAGATAGACTCATAACCCCTAGAAACACTATGGAAGTGTCTAAATAGTACAGTTGACATTGTAGGATCGAATATGGAGCCCTGAGCTGTTGGCATGCAAATCGAGGAGAAAGATTGGAGGTAGGGGACTTACCTTACTTGCATATATTTGATATCTTTGCTTGTGTAATGATGTATGTGATTGCTTTACTTGATTGTGTAGAGCATATTTGAATAAATGAAGCTCTGTTTCTGTTTATACTGTGGCCATAGTCTTGTTGTATGAAACATTGAGCATGCAGAAATGTTATTATGGGGCATACATCTAGATAAAGCTAACATGTCATACACATAGCATCAATCATGAATGCATTATAGTATCTGTTTCCTACTAAGATTCTCTCGAATCTCACCCTCCCTTAGCAATAATTTAGACAGGAGACGACATAAGATATGCAAACAACAATGCAGAGTATCGTACGAGGGGATTACAGTAGTGGAACGAGGACGGGAAGAAGTCTCCATTTCACTGGGATGAGTTTAGACACCCTAGTAGCCTTGTGCGGCTACCTTAATCGTAAGTATTATGTACAAATCCCTATGGGGAATTTATGTAATCATGCACATATTATCAGTATAGTTATGCTATTCCTGTGTTGCCTACCGAACCGCATATCGGTTTTTGCAAATACTCTGAAAAAGGTTGAAATTGAGATAAGGGCATGACAATTCTTCCTACTTTTACTTATTGGTCTCTTCTTTCTCTCCTTCATCATATTAAGAAACGAGGGAACTCCTTTGCCTCCGCCACCCCCACTCCACCACCTGCTCCTCCTTAAAGCTTGTTAGTGGCAACAAATGGCTCAAGTACTAAGGATCCTAACTACGTCACCCCCTCCGCCACAGTTAGCGCCTCCGCCTCCTTTGCCAATCCATCTTGTAACACCCCAAATTTTATTCACCAAGAGTATATTGTGATTATTTTATATATTCAATGAAATGGTGAATATTCGATGCTAAAGGAATTAAATATTGAAAATGGAAAGGTGAACAATGTTTTTAGTGAAATCGCCTGCGAGGCAGTGAGTTTGTCATGTGGTTTTGGAAGACTAAATGATGAGAAAAAATTACGAAATTTTACAGAGTGAAAGTAGACATCCTAAGTTTTAATTTGATAGGTCATATGAATCATTTGAAGCTATATGCAAAAAGATATGAATTTTTGAAATTGGCCCAGAAAATCTGGAATGTCTCTAGAACAGTGGTATGCTTCCAGAAAATCTGGGAATGATATGCTTCCAGCTGGCTAAAGCCCATATTTTTCCTTGAAACTAGACTCAATAAGGGTTCCATAGCCTTTGGAATTGCTCCGAAACGATGTCTACAAATTTAGTTATGAGTTTCAAAGTTAGGGCAGAAAACCTTCCAAGAAGGCCAACTATTCCGAAAATTGGAAAATAAAATGGGTTGGAAATTATGTAAATTTTGAAATAAGGAAATAAGAGGGGAAAATAATTATTTGGCTCATAAACATGCCAAGTGTCAATATCTTAAGGAAAAGGATTAATTTATAATTGTTGGAGTTGAGCACATGCTTAATTAAGCATAAAATAATATTTATTGTACATAAGGATTGGATTAATGGAAGGAAGCTCAAATTGATTTGGGAAGGGACTATTGGACTTCATTTTATGGGCTAAAGGAAGAGGAGGAGTTAGTTCAATTTCAAGTGGAGTTTATGACACTAATTATAAGAGGATAAAGTCAAGTATAAAGGTGATGTCATAACTCATTAAACTAACATTTATTAAATAAGGAAAAATGAGAGATAATATTAAGCTTTATCATCTCATTTCTCTTTCTCATTTATATTGGGCAATAAGGAAAGAAGAAAGAGGAAGAGTCATACTTGGTGGTAGATAAGATCAAGTACCAGTGTGTCATAAAAATCCCAATTTTTTGATAAAGTTAATTAAGAGAAATGGGAGATATTATTAAACATGTGGCTTCATCTCTTCCCACCCCCTTTGGACGCCTAAGAGCAAGAAAAAGAGGAGAGAGGAAGTGTCTTGGAGTCTTGAGAAGCTTGAGAGCACAAGGGAGCTTGAAAAAGCAAAATCAAAGGTAAGGGTTGTGAAATTCACATGTTCTTGCCTCTAAATTCATGAGCAACTCTTTCTATTATCTAATCCTTCTTGAAACATACATATAGCAAGAGGAAATCAAGGGAAAGAAGGAGAGAGGGAGGATGGAATTGGAGTCTATAGAGAGAAATCAAAGGTAAACTCATAAACCTTACTCTCTTAGTTGAATTCAAGGTTGTGTTATTGTTGTGATTGGATTGTTGGCATGAATTGGTGAAGTTTGTAAAATTGGAAAGTCCTAACCCTAAGGGGTTATGCTGCCCAAATTTCTTTAAATCATGGTTAGTAGGTGTTTAAAAGGCTTAATAATGGATTAGAAGTGGAAAGGAGTAGGCCTTAGAGGTTAAAACACAAAACTCCATTTTCTCCAATTTTTAAAGAATTTCATCCAGATTTGTTTTGGGCTGTGTTGGGACTGAATTTTGGTGTTTTTGATGATTCCATTGTATTTAGAGTGGAAAATTATGCAGGGTTCATGTTGCGTGCGAAGTGAGAAATGTAACCCCCTGCATTGATTAGCTTAATTATGATTCTATTACACATAATTAAGATAGATTAGAGACCGTCGGATAATTTAAACTCACTTCAACTTCCTACCTTATAGTAGGGTTTTCACAAAATCTTTCCAAAACTTTTCCCTATCCTGGTCTCAATTTCAAAACTTGAATATAATTACCTGTGCAGTTAATTTACATTCATTCATGTCAGAGTGTATAATCAAATCCCCGGCAACTCCCGGGTTCTATACATACATAAACTAAGGGTTTATAGGTCTCAACTAGGGGATTACATGACCAAAACCAAATGTAGCATTTACATTCCTAAATATACAGTAATCCCAATTCAAAAATAGTTAACCAACATCCCCAAAGGGACCTAATTGCTCCGGGTTGCCCGCTTCTCTTTAGAGCCACTTGCCCTATCTGAACGTCAGTCATTGGAAAGAATGAGATTCAAGAGAATCCCAGTAGTAACAAATCACTTACACAATGCATAAACACAACATATATGATCATGTTAAACAGCATCACAATGTATCATGGCCACACCACAAACGATAGCACTCATGGTTGTAAACTCTATGCATCAGCTTTCGTTGAGATCTCTATGTATCACAAAGTATCATAATGTATCACTAAGCATCAACTTTTGCTGGGAACTCAAAGCATCACAATGTATTCACAAAGTATTCTCAATACATGACAAACATACATACAATGTTTCACACACGGTATAAGAGAAAGAGTCACTACCTTGTTCTTTCCTGACGCTCTTCGGCACAGTAGGATCTTGAGGTCAGCAAATGTTAAATCCTATAAATCAAGTTAGGGACGACCCATCAATCTCTTTTCCAAGTTCTTAATTTCGTAATACTTTAAGTTAGTTATCATTTAAACTCTTTAGGTGGCTATTATAGGCCTAAACATGTACTTAAAGGGTTGGGAGAAACTACCCCAAGGATACCTTTTTAGGAAGCAAAACTCTAATTTCTGGCTGAGTCACTTGAGTGAAGAAGACCTTACTCGAGTGATGCCTCCACTCGCACTCGAGTCATAGCAAGTGAGACTCAGAGAGTGTGTACCCGAGAGCACCAACACACCCTGAAGTAGCCAGTTCACTCGAGCATGAAGACTTGCACTCGAGTGATGACCCCAAATTCACTCGAGTTCCCAAAAGTGTTTACCCAAGAGCACACCCAACCTTAGAAGAGAAAGCTCACTCAAGTACTACCCCTATCACTCAAGTGAGAACATAACACGTGCGAGTGTCAAATCACACTCTCGGAGTTTGGCCTGCAAGTTCTTGGCCGAGAGCAATCCTTAACATGAACATACACCTGCACTCGAGTGAACCCACGTTCACTCGAGTAATGACCTATATCACTCGTGGGTTGGGAAGTGCACTCGTGCTTTCCACCAGAAAACCCAAGCAAAATATGGAAGGAAAAAGGGAATTTATGTTGCTACACTGGAGTAAAACCCTCTCTCACTCGAGTGATATTTATCAGAACCCAGAAACACAGCAACTGACAAAGTTTTCCAGATTTACCAAAACTGATCTCAATAGTTCCAAAACTTATACCAAAGCTCATTCCCACACAAAATCTTCTAAGGAACCTATTGGTAACCTCAAAATATCCAAATTCACATTCAATTAACACATTTTCAACTCTAGCTCTTAAGGTCACATAAAACCACAAACTACCAAACTTCCTTATTCAATTCCAAATCAAACCCAATGACATTATAACACATCTTAACACCATTTACCAAAACTCTCTCACTAGAGTGAAACCCTCTCTCACTCAAGTGATATTTATCAGAACCCAGAAACACAGCAACTGACAAAGTTTTCCAGATTTACCAAAACTGATCTCAATAGTTCCAAAACTTATACCAAAGCTCATTCCCACACAAAATCTTCTAAGGAACCTATTGGTAACCTCAAAATATCCAAATTCACATTCAATTAACACATTTTCAACTCTAGCTCTTAAGGTCACATAAAACCACAAACTACCAAACTTCCTTATTCAATTCCAAATCAAACCCAATGACATTATAACACATCTTAACACCATTTACTATACATTACCATTCCAAACTCTTCCATTAACTAATTCTCATGAAATCAGGGAAAATTTTCATAATTTACAAAACTTAACCAAAAATCATCACAAATATACCAAAATGCATCAAATGTTTACCTCTTTACTTTGCTAAGATCAAATCTTTGATTCTTCAACTTTTAAATCTTCCCCAAGTTTCCAAACACCACAGATCAAGAATATGAAAACATAGGATTGTAGCCCTTGACACTATGATCATGATTAATGAAGAACACTTGAGCATTTAGGGTCAATTACTCACCTAGAACTCAAGTTCTTCTTTTCTCTTTCCTCATACACTTGGTCGGAAATGGAGGTAGGATGAGAGAGAAATGAGATGAGAGGATAATGATCTAATTTCCTTCCCTTTTCCCTATGCACAAACCGACTTGAAAGTGAGAGGGAAGAGAAAGAAGGATTTGAATCTTTGACTCCCATCCAAGGGCCCTCATTACGCCACTTGCCATGATCTCATGCCTCCCTTCATGAATTCATATAACCCTTGCACACACTCTTCCATTATCTTAATCAACAATCCTAGTTACTGATCTCAGGTTATCTATAAGTTTCCTCTTCAGTAACTGACCAATTGGTCAGTAAATTTACCATTTTGCCTCTGATTGTCACAATGCTTACTAAACCATCACCATGCACATTTTACGTCACAATTCACATCATATACTTCAAAATTGCTTAATTAACCTTAATTACATCATTTTGAAGTTATTAGCCCTTAATTACAATTTAGGATATTACAAGAAAAGCCCTAGAAAGTGAAATGACAAAAAAATAGCCTTAAAACTCTCACATAGGGGCTGCCAAGGGTGAATTCATAATTGGGGCTAGAATTTGAGAAAACTGAGGTAAAAAATAGATTCTTTGGGTGAAAATACATCAAGATAGCCCTAGTCAAAATTTTGAAAAAACGTGCAATCAGGCCGGGTACAGCGGGACCGGTCGGAAATCCCGGGTGCATTTTGGTAAATTTTCATCACGGACTAATATAACCACAAGAAATACTAGGGAAGAGTCTAAAATGATACTCGGATAGGTTATGACCTATTTCTCATACATTTAATATTTTAGGACCGAGTTGGAGACCAGACACGACACATTTTACAAGACACATCGAAAAAGGGATTTATAAAGCTTTGAGGTAGGGACATTATCCTTCATACATCATGCCATAGTTATATAATTGTGTGGATGCCATTGTTGTAAATGTACTTTATTAATCAACATGTTTTGCCCAGAGAAGGGCCAGTAGTGCCAGAGGCACTTACACTAGAGCTGGTGAGAACCCAATCAGTGCAGAATAGTGGGGCTGGGCCCTACTCATGTATACATGCAGATGATGTTTTTATACTGTTCATTAATTGGTGTGTACATGGCATATATCATATTTACTTTTTGCATTTTCTATGAATGATAATATGTCTCTACTAGGATTCTTCAGAATCTCACCCTATTTTTAAAAGAACCTCTCATAAGGTGCCAATGGATCGAAAGGCAAAGGCATAGACGCTGAGAAGTAATTAGCTCGTGTCTTGAGGAAAGGACAAGATCGTGGTTATAATTAGTTTATGCCTTCGATATTTTGGGTTATCTTGTATATATTAGAACTTCCGCTGTATTTTCTGTTTTTCGTTGATAAACTACGTTGGGATTGTAAACAAATATTTTATCAGCATAATTGTACTTTTCTATATGCCTATGGAATTCCGTCTTTATTACTCTCCAATTATCGAAATGGAAACGGGTGTTGACATATCTATTACACCGAATGACAAGATGACACAAGAAAAAAGAGTACTGAGGAAGGGTTTTGTTATCATGAAGGAGGTCTAGAAAGTAAATTAATAGAGAGGGGAGGAAACTTATTGTAGATGGAACAAGAAAGGTCAAATTTTGAAATTTGACAAGTTCACAATATGTCCTTTCTTGTTTCAACTCACAGTAAGTTTCCTCTCCTCTCTCATAATTTGCTTTGAACCTTCCTTGATGACAACAAGACCCTTCCCCAATACTCTTTTCTCTTGTGCTATCTTGTCATTCAATGCAATAGATGGATTGGCGGAGGCGGCGGAGGCACTGGCTTGAGATATGTAACGGTTATGAAGTAAAACATATCACTTAATAGAAGTCCGAGCAAATAAATAATAGTGGTAATTAGTAACCGTCATATTTTGTCCCATAATAATGACAAACGTTAAGCAAAAATTGTCATGAAACAATAAATGCCGTGACGGTTCAAAACCTTTTCCCTTCCCCACGCCGATGATAATACTCTAACCTGATCTTCATCTCCCTTATCCGATGATCAGAATAAGGATGAGGATAAGGGCGATAAGGACCGCAATCACCATTACTGCCATCCTCATCGTCATGTTTATCCTCCTATTCCTTGTCCTATTCCCCATCCTCATCCTCATCCTCATCATCGGAAAAAGGAAATGAAGTTAAAAATTAAAAGTACACAGTTATTAATTAAGAACCATAAAGGATTTTTTCCAGCATACTTAATGGTTTTAAGTTAATATTGTGGTTGATTATACAAGTAACAGTATGCTCTAATAAATTTTTTTTAAAAAAATTGTCAAATATCTCAACTTATAAAATATAATGATCTTAAATGCTAAAAGGCATGACGGCTTGGTGATCCACGAAACCCTCTCCATATAAAGGTCCAAAACTGAACTATACTTATCTACTTCTATTTCAACTTCTCAAAGCCAACTGCTAATCATGTAGCAAAAAAATCAAAAGATGAACACCCTCTGCCAACAAGCATTGAAGGTCATATCCACGCAAACTATAAGCTCTATCATATAATTCAAGTTTACTTGCAAGAACAAGGACACATGGACCAGACCTTGAAAGTACTTACCTCTCTCATTCTCTCTTTGAATGAGAAGTTAAACAAGTTACTGAAGAATGAAGAATCTGATAAAGCATCAGATTCTTAAAACATCTCTATAACTTTTTATTTTTAGTTTATTTATTTACTTTGCCTTTTTTGTTGTAAACCACCATTTTTTTAAAAAAACAATAGGTACATACATTATGACTATTAAGTAACAACCGTCACTTATTAAAATACCATGAAAATATATAACAGTTATACTTTATAACCATCATATATTGTCTAATGGTTCTTATAGTAAAACTGTCATAAAATATTAAATGAACATACAAATGATTGGTCTTCCAACTTCATATTAGAAAAACAACATAACAGTTTCTTTGAAATAATCATCAACTAAATGGTCCAAACCTTTCCCCTTTCTTACGCTCATGATGAGAATACTTTGTGCTTCTTCGTTCTTTGATGATCAGCACGAGAACCAAGTACCCTTTCATTACCCATTACTATGTGAGACTACTCATCTTCAACTTCCAATGTGTGCAGTGCTAGTCTAAATCCGCCACTTCCAATCTATATAAACTTCCAATTTCATTATATTTATCGTCTTCCTTGGTTCTTTCAATTGCTAAGATGAAATACCATGTTGAAAGCTTGCAGGAAAATTCATGATGTCATCCTCCACCTCCTTTCCCTCCTCTACAACCACCACCACCTCCTTGTCCCCTTTCTCCTGCTTTACAACCTCTGTTTTGGCCTCAAGTGGAGGCAGTGATGCAGCATGCAGAACACATTGGCCATGCAGTAAGGAGGCTGGCCGGATATTTGTCGAGTATAAATAAGAAGGCTAATCTCATTCTTGATGAGTATAGGATTGGCCACTATGATCCTGACATACTCCCAGAATATTCAGGCCATTCCTCTAGTGACGAATAGAATGTGTGGTTTGCTATAAATTTACGAAACTTTTGATTCATTCAAATTGAACGAAACAAAAGTTCCTAAATTCACAGCAGAACTCAGATAATCTATCAGGCAACTAGTCACTAAAAGGTTATATTTTTTGTTTTATTTTTATAAAATATAAAAATATAATTATCTAAGCAATAACGGCCCAAAAATTAAAAAATAATAATTATAACGTACTTTACAGTTATTAACTAATAACCGTGATACATGTATGTGTTAAAACAATAATATAACTCACGGTTATTAACAAAAAATAGTAATAAATATAAAAAAATAATAACAATTTTATCGATGCAATCTTTATGTAAAGTCTTCGGCACGACAACCAAAAAACCTTATTCTTCCTCTTCTATTTAAGTGTATGAAATAGAACACACTTGACACTTAGTTCGTTCAAACAAAACCTTCCAACGTCATAACCCTAATACTCTTGTTGTCTTTTCTGGCCGTCGAGATTCATTTTCAGTCAAGTCCCACCATAAAAATCCTTCATCTTATTTCTTAACGATAGCCACTAGTCAATACCTTCACACTTGTCTTAACAACTGCCGAGTGAGTTGCTTTCACTTGCCTTAACTTATCTTTTTGTCATTCGTGAGCTTTAGCTATATTGCATTCCTTTGGTGCTCTATTCTCCTTGTTTGATTGAGGTGCCTTTTTGAAGTCACGACATGATGAAGTATTCAATGTGACATTAACTTGCTTTTGTGAAGTTATGTTTTATTGGAAAACCTATTATTACTCTGATCTAAGGTTCATTTTTTGTTACAAAAAGTTGTAAACCTATTGCTTTGACTAAAGCTTCCTACTTTAATGATCTTTTGAAGTAACTTCTAGAGATATGATCCCTAAGGAAAATATATCTTCTTTTTTGGAAGTATCCATATCTCCGGAAGTTACTTCAAAAAGTTCAATGGATGTGATGAATAAATTAGTTCATTTATACCGATGAGAGTCATGCATGAACAACCTCTGTGAATAAACCAGTTCAGGTGACATATTGAATTTATTGTTGTGAAGTTATGTTTGTTTTTTTAGAAATCCCATATTGTGTTAGAGCAAGCGTTTCACCCAAGAGGGGGTGAATTGGGTGATACTAAATATTCGTCGGAAATATAATACTTTGACAGTGAATTCAAAACAGTAAAGAGAAAGGATAAATATCACCGAAGTGTACACCGGGAGTTATACTGGTTCGGCCACAACCACTTTGACCTATGTCCAGTCCTCAGAGCTTCTCTGAGAGTTTCACTATAACTTCCAAGATTAAGTGGGTTCTTGGCACCACAGTACAAGCAAGTTCCTTCGCCTGGACACTCGCTCCCCCTTACAAGTTGTAATCCAATCCCAACTCAAGGTTCCACAACCTTAAGTTATCTCAATAACAAATATTGAGTTTGAATGTAATATCTCTCTTACAGAGTGAATAAGAATCACTGAAGCATAGAAATACAATTACAACGTAAAAACAGAGCAATGAACTTGATGATACGTTTGTGTGTGTTGTTGTTCTTTCTCTGTTTGGATGTTCCCATATATATAGATATGTTGGTGAAGACTGTTGGAACATTTTCCTTTCGTCCGTTGGAGAGTGCGCAGCCACTATTGACTTTTCAGTTTTTGAAAAATATCCGTTGGCGGTTGGTGGGATTTGAACTTCTCATTTGACTTTCCTTGCTTGATATGATTTCTTCATTGTTCATCTGTAAATAGGCTAAGAATACTAATACAATGAAAGATTAATCATATAGTAAGCAGAATAATGAACGTTGGAATGATTTCAAAATTTCTGGGTTTGCTTACTCGAGTAGCTACTCGAGTATCACTTGAAGTTTACTCGAGTACTTACTCGAGTATCATCGGGAAAACTTTAATCAACTTCAAGTTCAACAAACAAATATAAGATTACTCGGGTAGTGCATAGAATAAACTAAATCTCAAACCTTTGTAAATAGTTGTTTACTCAGGTACCTACTCGAGTAATGCACTCTTTTCTTCATAGGTTACTCGGGTACCAACTCGAGTAAACCTTCAAATAATCTTTTGGTTACTCGATGCTTTACTCCAGTAATGTTTGCAGGATTTCAAGGCCGAGAGCACTTCAAGTTTGATTACCTTGTTACTCGAGTAAATTTACTTTTTGTGCATAACTTACTCGGGTAATGACTTGAGGTTTTCTTTCAAAATATCCCTGCATACTCGAGTACTTACTCGAGTAATCCACTTAAAATAAAACATTAAATACTTCCATACTAGAGTAATGACTCGAGGAAAATGAGATAGAATAAGATCAAGTTATTCGAGTACTACCTTCAAGTTTTCACTTACCTTAGAGGGTTACTCGAGTAGCTCCTCGAGTAACATTGGCAGTGGTACAAAATGCCGAGAGCACCACATTCTCTGAAACAGAGTAACTCGAGTATCATTGGCAGGCCGAGAGCAACTTGAAAATTTTTACATGGTTACTCGAGTAACGTTGGCAGGCCGAGAGCAACTCCAAATATTTACCTGGTTACTCGAGTAACGTTGGCAGGCCGAGAGCAACTTGAAAACATTTACACTATTACTCGAGTACTTACTCGAGTAACGTTACCTGGTTACTGGAAGGTGCCTCTGGTTACTTCAAGTTTTGTCTCATTACTCGAGTACGTACTCGAGTAATGCCTTAGCAGAGTTGCTTTTGATCAAGTTTCTCAGCATTTTTTCTTGGTCTTTCCTCATTACTCCAATGCTTACTTCAAGTGATGCTTATCCCTGTTATTACTTTGTTTAAACTTATTTATTAATCAATTCTTTTTCATACCATTCTTTTGTTATCATCAAAACATGAGATCTAACATATTGCTCTAACTGAAGGTTCCTATCTTGTGTTTCTATTGAGCAATAGCACTAAAATAAAACCTATGAAATTCAACATTGGATCAGTCATAGATTTTTCAATGTGAGAGTTTCTGAGCTACTTGATCTTATCTCTATATTATACTCCCTCCGGTCCTAATTATAAGACAAAGTTGACTTTTTTGGAGAAATTAAGGAAACCAATTAAATTACTTTAGAGTATTTATATTTTTAATTTTTTCTCTGAACTAGTTAATTTGACAAATAAACTAATATATAATCTAAAGATATTAAAAATATAAACACTCTAAAGTAATTTAATTGGCTTCCTTAATTTCTCCAAAAAAGTCAACTTTATCTTATAATTAGGACCGAAGGGAGTAATAAAGTAGTACTTCCAATATGGGTAGTCATGCAATTTGGATGGATCAAAATTTTCTAGACTTTGTGGCTAGAATCAATCACACTCCTTATATATATAATGTAAGTGTTCACCTATACCTCATTCATGTTCAACAATTAAGCCTGGAAAACAAAGGAAGATAGGGAAAAAATAAATTACCCTATCAAAAAGGGCATATGGGTTATGCCAACCCTTGAACTCAAGGGTATATGTTTTTTTCCCAAAGTCCTTTGCTTTACAGGGGTTAATTTCTATAAAGAGACAAAATTATATATAGGTCATCAGTTACATTATCACTTATCTACATCAATAATTGCCATTGATTCTCCTTACAAAGTTTAGAATGTCTTGATCTATGCTAAATTGCATAGCCCCACGGTGTTGGAGATATTGTTGTTTTATTTTATTTATATATGTAAGGTTAATTAGCTCAGAAACTCTTACTTGAAGATTTTTATATCCATACATTATGGTTATTATATAAAAACCATCATGTTATAAATGTTCGTGGTTCTTTTTTATAAACTATTATTTAAAAATATTTATCTGTTGCGACTATTATTAAGTTTATTAAAAGCCACAGTTCTTATATATAAATCGTTATTATGTATGTTACTGAATAAATAATGGTTGTAAAATGAAAATGTTATGTATCATAAAAGCATTACCCAATGTTGTTAAGGCTAGAACTGATCGGATGATTGAACTGGACTAGATGGTTGAACTAGTTCGGTCGTCGACCGAAGGAATTGGCAGCTTGAGTCATGTAGTTAGGCAGTTCAAAATCATCTTTCAACTAGCAAGCCGAAGTTGAGCCGCGACCCAGAGTAGCTATTGAAAAGTCTAACAGGTTAAACATATAGTTCATCAGACCATAAAAAAGGAGAGAGAAGAGCAAAGAAGATAGAAGAAGACAAAGGAGAGTAAGTGTGCATTGTCATGTAATCGATTTCTAACTTGAGCACCACTGCAAAATAGAATTTTCAAGGTAGAAGGTGTAATACCTTGAATTTTAGGATTGGAAGCTAGAGAATAAGCCTGAAATAGGTAGACTGCTAAGCCCTAGCTTAGCAGGAGCCTCAAATTTATTCCCTAATGATTTTTATATCTTTAGGGTATTAAAGAAAGTAAAATAGTGAATTTTAGAGAAAGTGATTATGCTTCCGGTGAAATTTTTTGCGAGGCAGTGAGATTGTTATGTGATTTTGGATGAACAAATGATATTCATAAATTATAAAATTTTACAAGGTGAAAGTAGACATTCTAAGATTTAATTTGATAGGTTATATGACTCAATTAGAGCTATATACAAAAAGTTATAAATTTTTAAATTTAGCCAAGAAAAACTAAAAATTTTCTGGAACAACAGGTAAAGATTAAAATTCTGGGAATTTTTTGCTTCTAAATAGCAAAAGTATTTATTTTTCCTTGAAATTATACTCAATAAGGGTTCCATAGCATTTGGAATCACTTCAATTTGATCTTTCTAGAATTAGTTATGACTTTTCAAAATTAGGGCAAAATATCTGCCAGAATTTCTGAAATCCGAAAATAAAGGAAACAAATAAAATAACATTAGATAGATTATAAATATATCATCTTCTTCCTCCAAGCTCGTTTCAGCATGAAAAAGCCCTAAAATAGAGAGAGAAAGAGCATATTTTTCTAGAGAGAGAAAGTGAAGAGATCTTGTGCGGTAAGTTGCTTTCTTCGGTAAATCTTTACCTAATGCACATAACTCATCTCCTAAGCCTCTCTTCTATGTATTTAAGGTTTAGGAAGCTCAATTTCTATTGTGAAAAATGGTTAGGGTTTAGCCACCCTTGAGAAAAGCTAGAGGGAGCTTGAGGTAACTTCCAAACCTTCATATATTGACTATTTTCACTGTTGTGGGCAATTTAATCGGTGAAATTTCACCATATTTGCCGTTGGTTTTAATTTGGAAATGGGTTGGCCTAGGGATTTTGCTGCCCAAATTGGTACTAATGGTAGTTGAAACCTAAATGAATAGCCAATAAAGTGGTTAGGAGTAGAAAGAAACACGTTTACAAAGCCAAAACCGAAAAACCCTAATTTTCCCCGGAGTTCATATAAGTTTCAGCCAACTCTAGAAATGAGCCTTAGAGTTGGATTTTCAATGATTTTTTAGTTTTATTGAGTTTAGGAGAGAAAATTAGGTAGGGTTATAGTTGGTTACTTTTTAGGAAAAGCCCAAAAAAGCATAATTACGAAAACGCCCCTGAAACCCTGAAATAAGAGATGTCAAGGGTATTTTTGTAATTTGACAATGAACTTGATAATTCCAAATCCGGAAATGGATTCCTTGGGTGAAAATATATAAGAATAGCTCATGTCGAAATTTTGGGAAAAGTGCAGTCGGATTGGGTACGGGCGGCCGGACCGAGTTCCCGGGGGCATTTTAGTAATTTTTCAATATAGACTCATATAACCCTCAAAAACACTATGGAAGTATCTAAATTGTATATTAGGAATTGTAGGACCAAGTTGTGATCCCAGTTGTTGGCACGCTTTACGAGACGCGTTTCGAAGCGGAAATGGGTTAAGATAGGGGACTTAACTTATTTGCATGTATTTGATATCTCTACTTGTGTAGTGATATATGTATTTGCTTTACTTGATTGTGTAGAGCATATTTGAATAGATGAAGCTTTGTTTCTGTTTTCGCTGTGGCCATAGTTTGTTGCATGAAACATTGAGCACGCAGAAATGTCATTATGGGGCAATGCATTTAGATAAAGCTAACATGTCATGCACATATCATCTATCATGCATGCATTATAGTATCTGTTTCCTACTGAGATTCTCTCGAATCTCACCCTCCCCTACCAACAAATTAGGCAGGTGAAAACAAGAGGTGTATTGAAAATAGAGAAGAGAACTACATGGGAGGAATATAGTGGCGAAATGAAGACGGGAAGATGTCTCCATTTCACTGGGACAGGTTTAAACACCATAGTAGCCCTATGCGGCTATATAAATTGTAAGTATTATGGACGAATCTTTATGGGAAATTTTTGTAACTAAGCACTTTTTATCAGTATATTTACGCTATTCTTGTGTTGCCCACCGAACTGTATATCATTTTCTGTGAATACTCTGGTAAAGGTGAAATTAAAATAAGGGCGTGACAGAAGGAGTGAAGAAGCTTATCTTCGATCGCTTTTTGTGTTTCCCGACAAGACGCTAACAATGAGTAGGAACTGAAACGAGGAAGCAAAGAAAGAAGAAAGATAAGCGGAGGAAGTAGAGAGAAGAAAAACTTTCTCAAGAATGGAAAGGCGTGTGTAAGTGGAGAAGCGTATTGCAAAACTAGTGGCATTTGTCATAATAAGCACTTCCTTTGGTCCTTATTATAAAGCCTCAACTAACAATTCTCACAAACCAATAAAAATAGTTAAAGTCATTAAATTTGTCATAAAGTTTAAGTAATTTTCAATATTATCTTTACTAATTCCACTAAATTCTAATATCCTATTAATTATCACTCCCACCTACTACCCTTATTAATTATGAGCATACATAGAAAAAAATATTTAATACTCTTTGGAAACAAGCAAGTGTCTTATAAAAATGATTAAATACACTTGTTAGGTGGTGCGTTATAATAAGGATAAGAGGGAGTATAATATTATTTTATTAATTTCTAATTATCAACGTCTTGTCTTGGCAAAAAAAAAGTTATCAATATCTTTTGAAATTTTTTAAAATGAAAATGGTTTCTAAAATCCGGAAACAATATGTTTTAAAATAACATCAACATATCTTCTTTTAATGCAAAATAAGATCTTTTTAAATGTTAGTTTTAAATGGGGAAATTAAATTAGTTAGAATATTTCATCCAAAAAATAAATAAATTAGTTAGAAGATAAAGTTATATATATTCTAATATATATATATATATATATATATATATATATATATATATATATATATATATATATATATATATATATATATATATATATATATATCTTAGTATGAATGGTAAAGAATTTTTTGGCTAGTCAAATGGTAAAAATTTCCTATGTTACAAAGAAAATTAAAAAACAAATACTTATATTATAATATTGTAACTTTAAAGAAAAAAATTATTATATTTGTTTACTATTTTTGTTTTATTTAATTATTACGTAACCAGCCCGACCGAATAGCTTGGCCGAATCAACCATTTGAATCATGACCCGTTGACCTTTCCGGCTCGACATCCAGTCTGGCTTTTAAAATATTGGTATTACCATTTATTATGACAGTTGTTTATGTGTACATATTAATTATTATCACAGTAATGGTCAAGTCATGACCTTACCAAATCTAAATACATAACGGATATTATATTATAACCATTATAATATGTCTAAAATAAATAACGATTTGAAACCGTAATATATCTACTTCGAGTTTTTATAGCGCCCATATATATAACGGTTTGAAACAATAATGTATGACAATTAATAACCATCATATATCGCGATTTATGTAATAGTGATGTAAAGATGTAGTTAGTTTTCTTATAGAATAAATTGTTGTTACATAATTTGTCAGTAAGAAATAAAGTTTGGTATTTGATAAATAGATTTATTTGATATGTATAGATGTAATATTTTAAATGTTAAATTATACAAAACCCCTTAACTTTGGGTCAATTATATATAACCCACTGACATTTTAAAGTTTAAATTCAACTTCTCAACTTTTCATTTTTTAACTATGAACTCCATGTCGTTAAGTGACCGTTATCTTTTTAATAGAAAATACCATGTCTGATTATGAGATGACACGTAGTATCTTATATGTCATCATGTGTAAATTAGTAATTTTATAAAATCCCCCTGAACTTAGAACAATTGCAGAGAATACCTTTGAACTTTGACCAATTACAAATAACTCCCTGACATGTCAAAATTTAAAATTAACTCCTTTAAAATTTTAATTTATAATATTCAATCACATGCTGTTACTCTTTATAATTTTAATAAATTTATTAATATTTTTATTATCATTTATCAATTAGAATAGTTCTTTCTTTTGTATGGCAAAAACTAGAAGAATAATATTTAGAAAAAATATAAAAATAAACCTTGAACCTTTGATTCAGGAAAAAAAAATAAGCATTACTAACAAAAAATTAATGAGGACAAAAGTTATTCTCTACCACAAATGTAATATTTAAACTATCAATGTTTAATAATCTCAAGAATATGTTTAACAAAAATGATGACATTTATTTATACTATCAATGCTCAATTATCCCAATAAAATAAGTAAATGTTATATAAATGACTACATTTTTTTTATATTTTTAAATATTATTATTCTTCTAATTTTTTCCATACAAGAAAACTATTTTAATTGATAAATAATAGTAAAAAAACTTAATAAACTTATTAAAAGATAAAAGTAACAGTATGAGGTTTATTGTTATAAATCAAAATTTTTAGGAAGTTAGACTTAAATTTTGAAATGTCAAAAGGTTATTTGTAAATTATCAAAGTTCATGGGATTTTATAAAATTAGTAATTTATATAGGATGTCATGTGTCATCTCATAATCTAACGTGATATTTTTTGTTAAAAAAATAATGGTCACTTAACGACATGGGACTAATAGTTAAAAATGAAAAGTCGTGGGTGTTAAATTCAAATTTTGAAATATCAAGGGATTATATGCAACTGACTTAAAGTTTAGGAGATTTCGTATAATTTAACCTACTTTAAATGGAGAGTTATGTGACTGGACATCATATAAAGTAGTGAGTGAGAAAATACTGCATGAGTTAGGAAACTAGGTGAATTTGAAGTGGGTTAAAGTATACTTTTAGCCCTTTAAGTTTACATGAAGTATACTTTTAATCACTTAATTTTATAAAGTATACTTTTAGTTCTATAATTCTAACATTGTTAACGTTACTAACAGAAAACGTTGACGTAACAAACTCAAGTGATAACTGTGTACTTAAATTATATTAATCATAAATTTAAAATATAAATAAATTGAAAAATATCTAAAAACCTAATAAAGCCGTCAATATCAAAACCTTAATTGTATTAGAAAATTATAGTTTAACAATCTAAATAGAAAAAAGCGCAATTTTATTTACAATGATTTATCGGTTTATTTTAGTTTAATGATCTAAATATATCATATTAAAAAATTAAAATTTAAAGATACTCTGTCAGTTATACAATCATCACTTGAGTTTGCTATATCAATATTTTTTGTTAGCAATATTAACTATGTAAAAAGTATAGAACAAAAAATATACTTTGTAAAGTTAAGGAATTAAAAATATACTTTTATAAAATCTAAATGACTAAAAATATACTTTAACCATTTAAAGTGAGAGGAAAGTGAATTTGTTCACATTTTATTTTTCTATTTAAGAAATGATGCAACTAGAGAAAAGATGAAATCGTTTTTAGGATCGACCAGTTCTTCATAAAAGCAAAATCATTGGAGATTAACCAATTGATAAATAGTTTCCATCCGATAGAATGATTTTTTTAGTATCAAAATAAGCTGAAAAAGTATTAAGTTTTTTTTAAAAAAAATAAAAAAATATTATTTAAATTTTAAAATCTAATATAAATGATCTTCTACTAGGATGAGCTATTAATTGATATATTCTTATAATTAATAGTTATATTTGAAATTCAAGTTGTAAGAATTTCAAAAAAATATTGTTTGAATTTTAAAATTTTAAATGAGTGATTTGATAAGAACATATATTATCAATCCCATTATTCTTTTTATTAATTCCATTACATTTTTTATTAACGGAATTTTAAAATTTAAATGGTGTGTTTTTTAGAATTCTTTCCTTTTAAGTTTTATTTTCTTGTATTTAATCAATTTTCAACTTTTCAATGAAAATGTCGTTGAGCTTCGCGGACGCAGACGGAGAAACCAAAGCCGGTTTGCATCATTTGCAGAGGCAGCCTCGTATTCTCCATCTAGCTTCTGCCACTCGGTGTTCTTCATCTTGTTCCTCACTCATTCCACTTCACCGAAGAAGCTTGCGAATATTTTGAAGCCCAAGAAAAGCTTCCCGTTTCATCGTCGGATTCATACTAAATTTTCTTGGGAAAAAAATGATTCAGCATTCGATATTGATAAAACCCTCTTCTGTCTCATTCCCGACCCCATTTCAAAGAGTCCCCAAATGTTGCAACGTGTATAATATCATTTTACCTTCAACTTCAACAATTCGATGTGAGGCGGCGGATTCGTCAATTTCGTCCTCTAAGATTGGTGGGGAACAAGCATCGTTGTCGTCGTCGCTTCCGGCGATGGCAAATTTGATGGAATCGGAGAAGAAGAGTGGGCCGTACCCAGGTGGGATGGGCCCGTACACAGGAAGAGATCCCAATGTGAAGAAGCCAGCGTGGTTGAGGCAGAGAGCTCCTCAAGGTGATCGGTTTGAAGAGATTAAGAAATCGTTGTCCCATTTGAAACTGAACACTGTCTGCGAGGAGGCTCAATGCCCGAATATTGGAGAGGTTCAATGCTACTTGCTTTCGTTTTATTCAATTATCCTTGTTCTTTTCCAGTTCAATTTCGTAGCTTCTATCTTCTCTATTCTTAAGTACTAGAACGAGGAAAATTCTCTAAATTCATTAATAACTGATAAGAACTGATTTGAGGAGCAGAGTAGTAGTTGGCGGCTGTAAGTTTTGATTTTTTTTTTTTTTTTTTTGGGAACTTCTATTGAAGTATGTTATTGAATTAGTTCATTCCTTATTATATTTAAGCAGTATTTACAAAATTTGATTCTACAGTAGCTTATTTATCCTTTTTCGACTTGCAAGCAATCCAAAGGTGAAAAATGACTCTGTAAATTGCTTCATCATTTGGGCAGTGTATGAGATTGATATATTATGACATCATTACGTCAGCATGAAGAATGTTATTTTCTCTGCGTTTTATTTTAAGCAATACAGATCAAGGAAGGAGAGCAAGAAAGAATATATATATATATATATATGTAATGTTTTATGTCAGTATTTTGAATGGTGAAAATAATATTATTGACATTTGTATTCTAATGGATAGTGTTGGAATGGAGGTGGAGATGGTATAGCAACAGCAACAATCATGCTTTTGGGAGATACTTGCACCCGTGGGTGTAGATTCTGTGCAGTGAAGACCAGTAGAAATCCTGCGCCACCTGATCCAATGGAACCAGAAAATACTGCCAAGGCAATTGCAAGTTGGGGGTGTGTAATTATTATGTTGAACTTTATATTCCACTCTAAGAAGACATGCATTTTCATTTTCCTTTTTAAACTTTCATTATTTAACTAACATCCTGGTCATAGCAGAACTTGTGCATAATCCCAACTAGTCTAGCTGATGATGCGTATGCATCTGTTGTATGAATTTTGCAGCATCAATATGCTTGATAGGGAAAGAAGTAGCACTTTCTTACTTGCCTGTGCTTAGCTCATTGTTACGGAGGTTTCTATTTAAGTTGTACTTTGGATAGTTTTCTGAAATATAATGCTTGAATTTAATAGGATAAGTTCTAGATTTGTTGTTGAATGGTATTGTTTTTGTTGCTATTTTTTAACACCCAGACTATGGTTCGTTAAGGCAGTCTGATATGGGGTATTGGAGAGCTTTATTTTGTCGACGATTCCCTTTCCCCTGTTTGCTATGTTTCATTATTGTGCTTTGGATAAGTGGCTTTTGTTGAGGTTTTGTCTTATCTTTCCCTCCTCTTTCTTATCAAATTTCTTTTGCATAAATATACAATAAGTGCAAAAATAATGTTACAGCTTGCAAGGAGCTTTCTAACACAATAACACAATAAGAATGAACATATTTTTCCCTTAGACAAGCGTTTATGATTTAAGAAATCATCCTGGTAGGTGTTTGTTCCCTCACCTCAGATGTCTATAGAACACTATTAAATTTTTCGTAAAATTCTGTAGTTTCTCTCCTTTGTACATATGCATTTCCTGTCAAATAATGTACATCATTTTAGATTGTTAAAGTCTTTATATGAATTTTGCTAGATGTACTTCCCTGTTAATTACCAGTTTCCAACTTTTTCAGTGTAGATTACATTGTCCTAACAAGTGTAGATCGTGATGATATACCTGATGGAGGAAGTGGACATTTTGCTCAGACTGTTAAAGCTATGAAGGTTCATTAATATTATAAATTGTTGTTTTAAGATGCATTTTGACATCTATTGCAAATAATTACAAAGTCTTTTTTATGCTTGTTCTTTGCAGAAATTGAAACCCGAGATCATGGTTGAGTGTTTAACATCTGATTTCCGGGGTGACTTGAAGGCTGTGGAAACTCTGGTACACTCAGGCTTAGATGTCTTTGCTCACAACATTGAAACAGTGAAACGGCTTCAAAGAATTGTTAGAGATCCTAGGGCTGGGTGAGTTGCATTGCTGATCCAATCCGACTATTTTGTCATACAAAATAAGAAAATCAACTATTTTTATTTGTTATGGAAAAATACCCACCACCGTACCATCCTTGGATGTGACTGAGATACGTGTCTATGTTCTGTGCAGCTGAATCTCTAAACTATATTTCCAAATTGATTTGGCCAAGACCTTTCCTATCTGATTCTGAGCAAATGTTCTACACTGGGTCCTGAACAAAAAGATCAAAGCATGTTTGACTCGAACCAGAGCATAAGAATTTGTTAATTTCAAATGTTTCATGTATTATGATAGAGCTAAAGTAAAAGGAAGAAACAATTTAAGCCACTGTTTTATTGCTTACGCAAGTGCTGCATGATTCAAGGCATAAACAATATGTTCTCTTAGGCTTGTTTTGCTTCATTTTGAATTATTATTTTTCTCAGCCCCATCTCTGACCTGTAGTATGGTTGCAGGTATGAACAAAGCTTGTCAGTTCTAAAACATGCAAAACATAGCAAGGAGGGCATGATAACAAAAACTTCTATAATGCTGGGCCTTGGAGAGTCCGATGATGAGGTGAAGGAAGCTATGGCTGATTTAAGGTCCATCAATGTTGATATTCTGACACTCGGTCAGTATTTGCAGGTACGTTAATGTAAAATGCGTTAGAAATTGGATCTTAAATTTCTGTCCAATCTTGAAGCTCCTAATTTCTCACAAATGACCTGTATTTGCACTTGTAGCATTTCATAATTTCAGGATCGCCATAACATCTTGCAACGAACAGTTGTCTTGGTTGACTTTACAAATTGTTACCTGTCTTGTTGATTCAAAATATGTTCTCAATGCAGCCAACTCCACTGCACTTGACGGTCAAAGAGTATGTCACTCCTGAGAAATTTGCTTTCTGGAAAGAATATGGGGAATCTATTGGGTTTCGATATGTAGCCAGTGGACCTCTGGTAAGCTTATCACCAATTCAATAGAATGCTAAACTATTATCCTCTTTCGTCATGACATGTATGCATGATCAGTCTCGATCTATTTTGGGACTAAATGATTAATTATTCAGAGATGAACTATGTCTGCTTTGTACTTTTGAGTTTTGACAGACTGTCCTAGTTAGGCCAAGCTCAATAGTCAGAGTTTAGTGTTTGTGTGTTTAGGCTGGATTAGTCCTGGGCCAAAGTCCAATAAGGTTTTAGTTGTTGATCTCAAATCTGTGTTGATTTATTAGAAATTGTGTTTATATATGGTGTTAAAAAAATGATACCCGATCCTTAATATAAGAGCTAGATAACTAATTTGCAGATATTAAGAAAATTAGTTAAGTTATTTATTTGTAACCAATATTATGTTGGTTTCTTTGAAATATCTCGTGCATTGGAACTATCCCTTGATGTAAATCCACTTCATATGTGCAATCAATAAGGTTACTTTTGAAGAAAAAATTAAAAAAATTTGGGAGACAAAAGGGGTAAAGTCTTATATTTAGGACAAAAATAAACCCCCCTGTCTTCTTCCTATATTTTGGACCGAAGGGAGAATGTTTTTGGGTCAAACCAACCTGCACTTAACAGTGTATGAATCTCTGCCATTGATCCAAATGTTAGGTTCAAGCCCAACTCTACTGTGCGGAGCCAAGTATACATATAGACCAAACTAACTCACGAGTCTCTCTGTTTGTAATATATAATAATCTCATCTTCATTATGAATTAATGAGATGCTTACTTGAAATCCCTTGTGTTTTAGGTACGATCTTCATACAGGGCTGGGGAGCTGTTTGTGCAGACAATGGTGAGAGAGAGGACAAAGAATGCTAATGGCTCAGCCTTGTAACTTGAAAGAGCTCTGTGATTTGGAGTAAACTGAGCAACAACGATGAGATTGCCACGTGTGATTGGTGTTGAGTGCTTAGGCTAATGGTTAGGATATCCACTCTTATTGTTGCTGATATAATCACATTAATTTCTGTGAGAAATTCTGTTCAATTATTTATTCATTATATGCTGAAAACACAACGATCACGATAGCTGATGATTATTTTTTTCAATGCTGATGAGTGAAAGATTATAGGCTTTAGAAGTTGATTATTTGTTGATGGTCTAAAGCTAAGGATTAATTGAGCAAAAAAATAAAGCTAAGGATTAAGGAGTAATACTTCCTTAGGTCATCTTTTATAAGGAACAAGTCTTATTTATCTGAAATTTTAATTTAGTTTTTCCATTTTTACCCCCATTAGATATATGTTACTTATTATTTTTCTGTAATAAATTTCCACTGAGTCTTAGTGCAGCGGTACGGTTTCTACCTTGCGACATTGAAGTCATGAGTTCAAATCTTGTTCAAATCATGGAGCCTTGCGCATTAGGCCGTCTTTTTTATTTCTCATGTACACTCTTTTTAATCAAGGATATAACTGAAAAGAAAGATACATAAGTTACACATTTATTACATTTAACTAACATTTTAAGCCATGAAATTTTGGGCCTCGTTTGGTATGTAGGAAGTGAGGGGGTGAATATGAAAATGGAATTCATTTCCACAGTTTGATTGGTGCAAAGAAAGATAATGGAATTAAATTCTATGTGGAAGTCAAATCATGGAATTAGCCTCATTTTGGGTTCCATAAAAAGTTAAAAACACTTGTGGAATTATGAGGAATTCCATGGAATCCCTTTTTTACCCCTCCCATTTTTTTTATCTCCCCCAATCCTACTCCATCGCACCATCCCTGCTCACAACCTGATGGTGACCTCCAGTGACCCGCGACGACAACCTCCAACAAACCCCTTTTCAAATTTGGCCCTCTTCTCTCAATACGATCAGAGGTTCTCCTTCATCGTCAAGTGTTCCAATCTCAAAAGTGCAGCAACCTGTTATTCTCCCCCACCGTTGATGATCTTCCGTACCCCATCATAAGCAATTTGCAAGCCCACTGTCGGTGAGCATCTTTACACTGTGAACTTTTTGGTTCATCATCTTCGCATCTTAGAACCCATCAATTTCCATGTCTGTCTGTGGAAATCTGATTTTTGTTTCTTGTTGGTTCCAAAACTTGGTCGACAATGGCTGTGGTGAGGTCATGGTTGTTTGCGAATGGGGGTTGCAAAGTTTGGGCTTTTTTTTTGTTTTTAATTAATAAGGGTATTTTTGTCTCTTTATATACATACTTGGTCTTATTCCCATGACATTTCTAATGCGTACCAAACATATTTTTAAAACTCATTTCCATATCTATCTCCATCTCCATCTCCATCAAAATCAAATCCAATGTACCAAACAGGCCCTTGGTAATTGTTTCTTATAAAAAAAAACAAGAGGAAGTAATATTGTTTGCAGTGAAGGGTTTTGGTACTGATCTTCATGGAACTTATTTCACAGCTCTTGTATACATGTACATCCGAAAATAAAGTTAGATGCATGTTCCTTTTCTTGTTTTTTAACCTGAAAATGCATGTTCCTTTAGGGATTCAAATAGATATAACCATGCAAAGAAGACTATGAAGTCAAAGACTATATATCCGGTCGGTCTTTGATATAATATCTCGTTTGTATTATAATTTACACTACCAACAAGATTTCAAGGATAAACAACATAGTGGAAGTTGACATGACGTAAAGTTCTAAGAGGCGTGTGGACTGGACCTGTAATCTATCTTGTAATTCTTGGATTTATTCCCTGAAGTCCCAATAGATCTTGGCCTTTTTATAAAACCATTTTATCTTATTAATAACTTGTCTTTTTATATATAGAAAAGGAATAGAGAGGCTATAGGATCAAATGGAATTGAGAAATTGGGAAATTTTTATTTACTTTTCCCTCCTAAATGTCTCATTCAATTACTCTGAAGCCAGCTCAAAGCCATTAATAAGACAGTTCACATCCTTAACTAGTCTGCTGTTTGAAGGCCTACCTTCTTTGACCAAATTAAAACACAAGCAATTGCTTAGCATCTTCTGATCTAAGGCACGTCACGCCCGAGCCATTCAAATAAAATAGGGAGAATTATACTTAGGTCCAAAGAAGAAATGATCTTTGTCGATTATAAAATGAAAAAATGGTTTTATTAATAACTTCAGGAGTCTGTATTGATAACTCATTAACAACTCCAGGAGCCTCCATGAAACTATTTTTTCATTTTACAATCTACAGGGACCATTTCTTCATTTCTCTTCTTTTTTGGGACCTGAGTGTAATTCTCCCAATAAAATATACATTTAAATTGGTAGTATAAACTTTTTTTTTTTGACCTGGTAGTATGAACTTGACTTAATTCGCTAATAATACGCAATTCTTTCATTTTTTTTTTAGATAAAAAAAGTACAGTGCTTTTTATGGTGGATTGCACATGGGAGTCATGAGAAAGTATTGTTTTTATCAAGATATTTTGAAATGTTTTCTTTGGGAAACAATATTTTGAATCAATTAATATATGGAGTTATTTGCTGGTATACATTAGGAGACATGCCATTGACATTGACATTCTGAATTTATGTAATGCTTTTATTTACTTCTCCTTTTTTTCAGGGCTCTAAGCTATTTTAAAATCTTATCAGATCAATTGAATCTTCCTGTTCCCTTCAAAGTTTTATACAGTCTGTAACCATTTTCTCAAGCATAATCTTGCAATACATGACAAAACACTACATGCTTATCCTAATCTTTAATATTCCACATTGATACTTCATATTCTTCTCCATATTAATATATCAGTATACAATAAGTTTACTAACAGATATTAGTCTTAGTTAAAAAAAGGTTTTAACCAGTTAAGTAGCATATCTCAAATATTTGAGTTTGAGTGAATGAAAGCAAAGAAAAAAAAAACCATTTTTTTGAAGATTTACCTTCAAATGGACCAGAATCTAGACAATGTTATAATATGGCCCAATTAGATAGTTATATAACATGTGTGTTAAAAATAAGTTGAAACAACCAATAGGAGTTGGTCTAAGTAGTAAGCGGCTTGGTTCTGCTTAAGCAAGGTCTCGGGTTTGAGCCTTGTGTATGCAGAAAATTTTTATTGGGAGATTTTCCCACCATAGCCAGGTGCGCAACACGGGTCGGATTCAGATGTAATCAGGGCAAAGTTCCAGTGAACCGGGTGGGCAACCAAAAAAACAAGTTGAAACATTAAGTTCTTTTAGCGTGACAAGTTACCCCAAGTCCCAAACACGCTAAAAGGTCTTCTCTTTTAAATTTATATGCTACTCCCTCCGGTTATAAATATAGTATATTTTTGGAAAGTTGATCATAGTCCTAAATATAAGATATAATTTTTATATTTATCAAAAATTTTCTAATGTACCTCTATTGATGTTTCATCAACAATAATCAAAGAAGAGGGGGAATGAGAAAATTAAGGAAGATGATTAGAGTGTTTTAGAAAACATAAATCATATTAATTAAGTAAATTAATTTTCTTAATCTAATCAAATTAAATAAATATGTCTTATATTAAATATAAGGACGTAGCGAGTACCAAGAATGATCATCCTCCAATATACCGGGACCAGTTAAAAAGGAATTATTCTGTTTAATATACTTGATCTTGAAGAACAACTTTACAAAAGGAGAAGTCAGCTTTTACAACAACTTCTATACTTAATTTTCACATCAAATTCATTACCCAAACTAACCAGCAATTAATGTTTCTTTCTTCTTTCTCATTCGGAATACATTCCCCGCCACCAAATTTCCAATAATTTGAAGCACCACTAAAGAATAAAGATAAAGATAAAGATATATCTCAATTGGTCCAAGGCAAGCCAATAATTCAATTCAATCTTCAAGATAGGTGTACTTTAAGCAATATTCAAATCAAATCAGTTCAAAAAGAAGAAAAGAAAACAACTCAATCTGAGATTCTGAGTTGGGTTGGCACATCAACTTGGTCCCTCTTTTCTTGCGATCCAAACAACACGTTTCTTCTTCCTCTCACTATAAGTAAGATCCAATTCCCCCAATAATTGATGCACTAATCAACCAGTGCTTCAATTTCTTTCACATTCATCTTCAAATTTCTGATACTAACAATGAAGATTACTGCTCTGTTACTTCTTTTCTTGCTTCAATCTATTGTTGCTTTTGGTTCTGATCCAGATCCAGTCTTGGATTTCTGCTTACCTATTTCACCATCGAACCCTTACTCCTGCAAAAATGCGTCGTTAGCCACAGTCCTCGATTTCACATTTTCCGGCATAAAATTCCCCGGAGACTTCAAGAAATCTGGATTTTCTTCCACGCCGGTGAATTCTAAGATCTTTCCAGGTCTCAACACTCTCGGAATGTCGTTCGTGCGTGCCGATTTCGACGTCGGAGGCGTCAATGTGCCTCACTTCCATCCTAGGGCAACGGAAATCGGTTACGTGCTTGAAGGGAAGATTTATTCTGGATTCATCGATTCGAACAATAAGATTTTCGCGAAAGTAATTGAGAAAGGAGAGGTCATGGTGTTCCCTAGGGGTCTGATTCATTTCCAGATGAATGTCGGAGATTCGCCGGCTGCTATTCTCGGCAGTTTCGATAGCCAGAATCCGGGGTTGCAGAAGATACCTAACGCAGTTTTTGGATCTGGAATCAAAGTGGAGCTTCTGGAAAAGGCTTTTGGATTGAGCTCCAAGGAGCTTTCTCAGTTGTGGAAAAGGTTTTCTTCTTAGCTAATTTGCGGAGCATGCATATCAATTCTTCGTAAAAACACTCCAACCCAAAACTGTAGTTCTATTGAATTGAAAGATAATCATCAAGTGTTGTGTGAATCTGAAAGTATAAGTTTCGATTTTTGAAGTTGTGTTGCTTCTTTTTAGAGTAGTTATGATCTGTTCATTTGTTAGATGGAAGCTAAAGAGGGAAAAACAAAACAGAAGTTTGCTTCAGGATTGATTATCTGAATCTTATACAGAAGTAGAAAATATGTTTCATAGCAGTTGCTGATGATGATTAGTTGTAAAAGAGCTTACTAGGGGAAATGTGTGTGAATGTTTGTATGCCATTCAAATAATTTTATCTTGCTGAATTTTGAGCTGTCTTCCACTTCCAAACTTGTCCTTCCTTTTGTGTTGGGTGGAAGGTGATCATTTGCCTTCTGTTACAGAGTGGATCCAGCTTCTGTCGGTCCTTTGCCCATCCATTGCCCAAAATGACAACGTGTAAAATGTGAGGGGATCCACTGTTTTTTTTTTCCCTTCAATATAATATTCAATCTTGGGAAAATTCCAAAAAAATACATTGGAAATAGCAAAAGGACAAATCAGTACAACGAAATTCAGAAATGACAAATCAGGCGGGTGTCAGAAAAAAGAGTAATATGTCTTTTTGAAATTTCGGCCAAATTACGAAAATGCCCTTCATGCACACTTCGAATAACAACATGATCATCGGAATTAACACCTTCGGATTCGGTATTAACAACTGAAATTCTTCTTTTACAATTAACAAATTTCAGGACCAATAACAACACATATCTCGTCATTAACAACTCTGGATTCGATATTAACAACTCCAATTTCTTCTTTCAACACTTAACAAGTTTCAGGTTTAATAACAACACTCACCTCGCCATTAACACCTCATGATTCGCCATTAACAACTCCGATGTTGTTATTGCGACTGAGGGCTGAAGGGCATTTTCGTAATTTGACCGAAATTTCAAAAGGACAGATTCCTCTTTTTCCTGACACCCGCCTGATTTGTCATTTTTGAATTTCGTTGTACTGATTTGTCCTTTGTATATTTTAAGTGTAGTTTTTTGGAATTTTCCCTTCAATCTTCTTGAAATATTTTTGTTAGTAATATTCAATTTCTTAAAATAATTTTTTGTGCGTTCTGTGACATCAAATATTTTTCAATTAATATCTAAGTATCTGACAAACTACACTTTAAAGTATTTTTTCAATTACACCCAATATATATAAATGAAAAAGTTAATTTTAGATACACGATGGTACTAAAAAAATACTTTATGGTGCAATTTATCACAGAGTGTTAATGAAAAAGTATTTTATGTCACAAAGTGCATAAAAAATTATTTCAAGATATTTGATGCTACTAAAAAAATATTTTAGAATAAAAAATATTATTTTGAAAAAAAAAATGGATCTCCTCTTATTTTACACCCAATACGGTGTAGTTTTGGGCAATTGAGGGGTAAAGGATCGGAAGCGTCAATGAGAGAAGATGGATCCCCTCTCAAAGTTTAAGGTGCTTACTAGACGAAATGTATTTGAATTTTGGGAAAATCACTCATAGATCCCAAGTAAGTAACATATTATTAGAAAAGTCCCTGTTTACAACTCTTCTTTGTGTATTCACAGCTTGTTGAGTGTGTTTTACAACCTCGAGGAACCTTTCTGATAATATTTTCCTTTTTTAGGACCTATGAGTGATTCTCCTTTAAATTTTTGTATGCCATTCAAATAATTCTATCTTGCTGAATTTTGAACTGTCTTCCACTTCCAAACTTGTCCTTTTGTGTTGGGTGGAAGCTGATCATTTGCCTTCTGTACAGAGTGGATCCAGCTTCTGTCGGTCCACTGCCCAAAATTACACCGTGTAAAATTTGAGGGCATTCACATTTTTTTTTCTTCAAATTAATGTTTGGTCTCTTAAAGTATTTTTTTTTAATAGTATCTACTATCTTAAAATAATTTATTGTGCACTTTATGACATCAATTATTTTTTAATTAGCATCCAGTATCTGACAAGTTACACCCGAAAATATTTTTTCAGTTACACCCAATATATATAAATGAAAAAGTTTAATTTAAAATACACGGTGTTACTGAAAAAATACTAGCTTGTCATAGAATGCTAATAAAAAAATATTTTATGTCACAAAGTGCACAAAAAATTATTTCAAGATATTTGATGTTACTAAAAAAATATTTTAAAGTAAAAAATATTATTTTGAAAAAAAATGGATCCCTCTCATTTTACATCCAAAACCGTAGGCCTTGTTTGGTACGTGGTATTTGAGAGCAGGGAGAGGGATTGGATGAGGGATTGAGTAAAAATATATCGTTTGGTATGAGGGATTATGAATAATCAGGGATTGTGAATACCACGAATATGGGATTGCTGCAAAGCCACCTCCCCCCTGGTATTGTGTTTTGAATCCCAGGATTACAAAATTATGAAGACAAAAATATCCCTGATTAAAATATTTTGAGACAGAAATATCCTGAGTTTAACTTAACCCTCTCGCATAATCACTCCCTCCTCCTCCTTTTTTCCTCCCTTCACCGTCGACAGCTCGCCGGATCATCTTTAGCTTTTTAATAAATCAGAATGAACAATCATTTTATTTTGATTCATTATTCTGATCATGCATTCTTCGGAATTCAGATAACGCGTTCATTTCTAAATTATGATTTTATAATTTGCTTCTGTACATGAAAATAACAAATTAAAGCCTTAAATCTTACACAACGAAAGTTTAGTTTCCGTTTTCATACCAAAATCGCCACAAATTTCAAAACCCTTTTTTAGCTTCTGTCCAGAACCCTCCATCACTAGCAACGCTCTTCAAAACCTTTCATGGACTAGAACTCTGAAGGCAATTTTCGCTCTCAACGGAAATCCCAAAATGGTTGTGATCAGAAAACCACCTTCCTCTCTCCACTCTGTGTTTCTCTTCTTCACTGTTTTCGCAGCAGGAATGGAAGAGGGAGACCTTCTTCATTGATCGATCGATCGTTTAGGATTTAGGGCAGGGCATTTCAGTCTCTTTATAATTAGTATATGTTTATTAAATAAGATTAATAAAATCATTCCCTCCGATTAACACCTTATACCAAACATATTTTTAAAGCATAAATCCCAATCCCAATCCCATTCCCAATCCCAATCCCAATCCCAATCCCAATCCATCAAAATTCAATACCACGTACCAAACAAGGCCGTATAGTTTTGGGTAATAGAGGGGCAAAGGATCGGAAGTGTCAAACAGAGAAGATGGATCCCCTCTCAAAGTTTAAGGTGCTTGTCAGCTCAAAGTTTGAAGGGTTATATATAAGGTATTAAAATTCAGATCGGGTATTGAACCGGTCTAGGTATTGGGTTAAGGGTTAGTGGGTCAAACCGGGGCCAAATTGAATATTTTAGGTTTATTAATATGAAATTCTAAAAAAAATATTAAAAAATCAATTTTTTTTTTAAAAAAAAATGAACCGGTTCAGTCACTAGACCGCACCGGCCGATCCGGGTTCCGGAACCATGGTTATATGTATGCAAAAATAATGTTTAAGCGGGTATAAAGTTGATTAGTTTAGAGTTACGTTACATCTGATTTTGCATGGATTTGAAAGTTTAAGGAGTTTATTATTGATAGGGAAAAAAAGAGTTTATTATTAAGTTTTAAACGTTAAGAAGTTATTTGCACCTCCTTTAAAATTCAAGGAAGTTTTATATAACTTAACCTAATAATAATAAGAAAAAATCTCTTTAAAAGACATTGAATTACCCAATTCTAAAACGAGTCATTAAATTTAATAAATCTTAAATTAGATCGAATAACCTAAAATAAAATTAGGTTAAGGGGTATTTTTGTTCCTGAAGTTTCATCGAGGGATTATCCTGAAAGCTTTTCGGAGGACGATTTTGGTCTAAAAGTGTCAAAAAAGGAGCAATTTTGACCTACTATTATCTCAATTAATTTTGACTGTTAATTGACTAAATATTTTAAATTGACAGTCTATATATCATCCATGTTGTTTTGGCATAATAGCAAAAATAAAATTGCTCATCTTTTTATATTTTTAAGGAAAAATTGTCCCAAAAAACTTCTGAGATAATTTTAAACCCCCCCCCCCAATTCTTCCACGCTGATCATCTCGCCCTATTCCTCCTCCTCCTCGCACCTCTGCGCTGATTGTCTCTGCCACTTGTCCATTGTCTTTATCATCCCTTTCTTTCTGCTCTGCTTATACATATCCATTCTCCTATTGCGTTACTTTGTGTGTGTTTGTGTGAGCGTTTTGTACAGGAAAAACGCACTTATTACGCAAGCCGAGAAAAAACTCCTCTTACATACTTGCCTCGTATACCGTGAATCACGAATTATAAGCACGTTTTGGACAAAAATAAGCCATTCCAAACGCACACTTTCTCATCTATCAAGCCATCGGGTCAGCTTAATTGGGGTTTTGTTTTTACCAAACTCATGGGCTTTACTATTCATACAAAGACAGCAAATAGTGATAGATCCTAAGAAATATAGGAAGCAGATCCTCTCATTATCTCATTTTCTCATCATCCCCCATGAACTCATCTGAACTGTTGATTTAGAAGAGGAGTCATTTGGACCGTTGATTAAGAGAGGGAGAGAAAAGTGAAAAGAGTAATAACTTGATGACGTGACTCATCTTTTACTTTTTAGATTAATTGGACGGACATGATTTAGAGATTATGAGAGATGATGAGAAAATGGACAATAAGAGAAACCGAACCCAAGAAATATAATGTTGTCATCACACCTGAGGACCCAATCTTCCATAAAGTTTGAATCTGCATTACGCTTTCAGCTGGTGGGCGATGGCCTTTCCATTAGATTAACTAATCTTCCATAAAGTTATCCACAAGAAAATGCTCACACCGATGGGAATTCATGAAGTAGTTCAAGACTACTGTTTAACTCTTCTAGTATAATGGTTGACAAATCTGGGTCCAACTCTGTTAGTTTTGGCTCGTCGGCGACACAAGCTCCTCTTAACAGTGACTTTTGAATCTGATGGTGGACAGCATCACGTCTGGATCATCGTCGAATTAAAATGATTTTTCATTGATTATTTTTTGGTCTTCCCCATTTTCTTGTCTTGGATCTTCTTCTTCTTCTGATTTTATGGGCAATTTCCGATGACAGTGATTGATCTGGAGCGAAGATCTGCCGGCCGTGGGATGGGATAGAAGGGGAATAGGGTTTTTTGTGTTAGAGACTATTTTTGTATTTCACATTATAAATTATAAATATATATTTCAATTAAAAATTATATCCCACTCCAACCAATCTATAAAATGATATAGGGGTACAGCTGTAAATTGACAAAATTTTATTTTCCAAATTTATGTCATTATGGATTTGATGAGTATAACAACCCAAATTAGAATTTTCATTTTGGTATTTTAGGTAGTTTTTAAAAGGATTTTTCCTAATATTAAATTCAAATTTTACACTGTTATAGATTTCTAGTCATAAGTGATTAACACTTAAGACCAACTAATTAGTAATACCCCAATTGTGATTCTATTTTACACTTAACCATGTCTATTTAAGAAAGTAACCCCAAATATTACTATATCATTAGCGCTTAAATCAAATTCATACTTCAATAATTTGGGAATATGATGGTACTCTCTCTGATCTTATTTATAAGTAATTTTTACTTTTTGTCTGAAAAAATATATTTTTTGTTCATATCTTATACTTATTATCTCTCATATTTTTTATCTATTCTCTCTCATATACTCTTTTTATAAATAGGAATATATATGAAAAAAAAACATGATACTTTTAACCGTTATTATTTTTAACTACCAATTCATTTTACGCAATCAAATCGAAAATTATGAACCGGAGGAAGTATTACCATGAATGTGCCTTTAATCGGCAACATCATTTGAATTTGAAGGGAGTTGGCTACTGCTATCAAAAGCTATTGTGGTGAATAATGATGCTATTGTGTTTGTTGGACTCGTGGTTGTTACAATCATTTGACCTACTTTATAGTCTCCCAGGCGCATCTTGGTGACATTTCTTTTGTTCGGACATTGGAGGACCAAACTAACCGTGATCTTGGGCGTCATCAACCTATAAAAGTAGTACTCTCTCTTCTTATTATTGTTATAAGTTATATTTATATAATTTAATTAGATTAAAAAATTTAATTGAATTAATTAATAAAAAAAATATGTTTTAAAACACTATCATTTTCCTTAATTCTCTTATTCATTTTCTTCTTGATTACTGTGGAGGAATCATTAATTAGAAGACCCATATCAATTATTCAAATATATCTTATATTAAAGATTTGAAGAAGTAATTTATTGACCCCTCACTTCTCTTGGTTTTCTTTCACCAATCAAATACTCATTCTTCAACCCTTCACCCTTTTCTTTTCCTTTTCACTCGGCATAAGTAGTTTTGATTTTGATTTGTATGAAGAAGGTTTCATAACTAGCATTAAAACCCCTTCAAAGAGTTTATGGTGTGAGAGAATCAATCACTGTTACTGACAGTAAATACTCTAAGCATATAAACAAAAAAGATTATATGAGGATTTACTCTTCTTTTCCCTATTATAGGATGTCTTTTAGAAGGGTTCTTATGTCCTTTATGCATGTCTTCATGTTTTTCTCTTTTCTTTAGAACCTCATGAATAGGATAAAGTTAAAAAATTTAGTACTTTATTACAAATTTAATAAGTTAACTATTCTTCCTTAATTTTTCCTTAATTTACGTGAATTAGTTAAAAGTGCCAATCACACTCTTATCTAATTCAATTTTCTTTTTCCTTTATATCTCTCTTCCATTTAAAACATTTCACAAACTCGCAACTTACGATATACAAATCCACCACTCAACTTACATCACACTCATGAAGATCTATGAAATGTAACATTTGCTTCAAAATGACAAGAGAAGATACTTTTGGCAGCTTGTGAAAATTAGAACATGACAAATACAAGCATGGTGTTATCCATATGACAACATCAATTAAAAACAGAAAACCCAAATCATCAGCCATGTACTAGCAAGAGAAAACCAACCTTGAGAGAGTTCTAGCTAGAGATGATAAAGATAAAACCCTGACCTGGAGTATGTGAATGAACTGTACTGGCTAAATTTGAAAAACCCAACAGAAAATCTCCATCACAGTTATTAAAGCAATGCACTCAACATTTCATTCCAAATATCAGGCACCCCAGGGAGGCACCAATGGCTGCAATCAGATGAAACTCCTTCTAGTTTCTGTTTCTCTTCTTGGGTTATCAACTTTCTGTAAATCGATGGATGCCCATCTCGCCGGAAAGCTGTCATTGTGGTGATATCCTGAAGATATACCGGAAAACTCATCCTCTTCAACACTCCTTGTAGAACTATAAGTGGTTCAGGAACATGCTGGTGACTGAAAAATGGCAGAGGCTGCTTCTGGTTGTAGCATTTCCATCCATTTTGCCTGCACATGAAAAAATCCATTTTCCAGAAGAGCAGAACACAGCATATATTGGAACCAGTAGTCACTTTGCACGTCTGACACTCGCATCAAATAAAATAGAGTTAAGTTGAAAATTTGCTTAGAAGTTTTCGCTTAAGGAGCAGTGTTACACAAAACAAAAACAAAGTCTTATCTCATTAGGTGGAGTCAGCTATATGGATCACACGGCATCATTGTGCTTTATCAATAACCAAATCTTTAAATACATTGTTAATCAAAAGATCTCTCTCAATTGCTTTATTGAATGTACTCTTCAGTCTTTCTCAATAACTTCATGATATATAATTATATATGTAGTAAAATAATGAATGCGCATGAAGATGTAACGTAAACTTTACACAGTTATACTTTTGGTGTTTTTCCTCTTTTTGAATGTATGGTGTAAATGACGTGATTTTTATTCTATTGGAGTTGTGTGTGTGATCTTTAACAGGGAAGAGATTATTAAGGTGAAATATGAGGCAAATGAGAGTAACTTGTACCTGTTATGCCTTGGTGACATGCTTCGGAAGATGACTCGGGTTTTACGAGGATCGAGATTTAAATCCACCCATTTTGCCCACGTACTGAGTCCTTTTTGATAAGCAACCATTGGGTTCATGTTTCTAATCAAATTGTTTCCTTCCATGTAATAATCCCATCTGATGATGTTAACAAAGACTAGATTATTCTGATGTTTGAGTTTGGCTAAATTGGCAACCATGTATGGGGAACAAGTTAAAGAGACCAATTTTTGTTGATAATGAGAAGACCTATGAAGCAGAATTCAATGGGAAAAATTGAGATTATGAAAAAGCTTTCTTACGAGCTAGTTTGATCAGAGTGAGTCCACCAATGAGCTGAATCAAAAACTAGAATATCAGCTCCTCTCCAATATCTTGCATTCTCTTCAATCAAATCTAAATGCAAAATTCTCTTATTCCCAGGCCCTCCTCGTTTGAGTTCTACCAACAATGGTGCCCAAAAGAACTCAATTGAAGTCTCAAAATCCTGTCAGTTAGAATTACAGGGTCAATCACTTGTAGTTATAGATAAGGAAAAGAGAGTACTACTCCGGTTTTAATATAGTAATTATTTAGGGAATTGATCTTAGTCGTAAATATAAGACCTATTTTTTATATTTGTCAATCTTTTCCTAATTTACCCTTATTGATATTCCCTCAACAACTAATCAAGGAGGAGAGGGAAGGAAGGAATTATGGAAGATGACAAGGATGTTTTAGAAAATACAACCTCTGGTATAAAACCCAAATGATTTTTTTGAAAAGATTAAGGAAACTAAATAAATTACTTTAAAATACTTATTTTTAACTTTTTTTTCTCAATTTAATTTGTCTAACCTATAAACTGAAGTATAATCTATGATACACAACATATAATATAGTTAAGTAAATTACTTTGCTTCCTTAATCTCTCCAAAAAAAAAATCAACTAGGTCTTATATTTAGGACTGAAGGGAGTGCATATTATATTAACTAATTTAACTAACTCATTAATCTAATCAAATTAGGTAAATATATCTTATATTAAGGACATAAGGTAGTACATGTTTGATGGATGTCTTACCAAAGCATGGAAAGCCATTGAAGGACCATTATAGGTTACTCTCTTCCTAGCGGTTGGAATAACTCCTTGTACTAAGCAAACAAGAGATTCCCATTGGTTTCTCATGATAGAATCGCCCACCAGCATTATTCTCTTCCTCCTCATTTTAGCAAGAAACCTCAATGCATCAAATCTGTGTTTTACAAGAAACCACACTTGTAAGTTAGCCATTAGTATTAAACTGATTTACAACCTGATATCTACACAAGATTCCCATGTCTTCTTATCGTCAACTAGAGAAAAATTGAGAATTATGCGGTTTGATCCTTGCAATTTCTCTTTTTCTTCTTATTGTCAACTCTCAGTCCAATTCCAAAATACATAGTAATTAGATTATGAACATGATATGTGCTATGCTAAGAGTTTTGAACCATGGCTCAATCTTTATACTACGAACTAGCAAAGTAGCGACAAAGCGATTGTTCATTGAGGCATTTTAGCAAACAGTTATGGTGATGTGAACTATACCTTGGGACAGAACAACCGTACGGCTTCCACTTCCATTTCTGGTAATCGGAATCGGGACGTCCGTTCTTCTGACAAGTAACGGCGGTGCTGAGATAGGGACAGCTTGAATCGTAGAGAGGATAAGATTGATCGTAAACCCATTTTCCGACGGAGAAATCACATTTATTGTTCCATAAAACCCCACGGGTCTGGACAATGTTGATGTCGTCGGCTTGGACGGCGAAGCCGCCAGGTTCATGATCCGCTGGGTTGAGAAGAAGTAATGCGGAGTGGAAGAAGCTGAAGAAGATGATGATGATGAAGAAGAAAAAGGAGGCCATGGAAGAGGAAGAAGAAGGTGAGAAAACAGAGAGTGAGTGAGTGAAGGGTCCCCAAAGGAGAGAAGAATTAAGGCTTTTTGTAACAGAACTTGATTTTGTTGTGAAGAAAGAAAAAGCGATTCATCAAGCCATGACTTGCGGCAGTGGACCATCTTTTTTCTTCCTTTTTCTTCTTGTTCCGGTGATTGATTTCCTTAACTGCTTTCTGACTTCTTTTTCTTCATGCAACCTAACAACTCCAAGTTTATTTCTCTCCTCTCTCTTTTCTACATGCAACGTATAGAATATAGTCTTGTAAGTTACATTGAATTCACACTTAATCTACTCTAAATTGAACAGGATGAGGATAGTGAAACTTTCTTAACAAGTATTTAAGGTAGATGCATGGACAATGATTCTCTCCAAATTTTTCTCATTTTTTTTCCAAGTGTGTTAAAATGCACTAACAACCATACTTCAAAAAAAAATTGCTGAAAAATCTCTCATTAGAGAGGATCTAGGCCAAGTCCTTAAGTAAGTGCAACTTTTTAAGCTGTGTCCAACATCTTTAATCATATGCAAATATCTTTCATTTTACACATAGTTCAAGACAGTTTACACCTAATTCAGTAATCAAATTTTTAGGTAGCTTTCAACTATAAATTTTGCAACATGAGATTTTTTCGGTTTTATCTAGACTATTAGTTTTTTTTTTTTTTTGTGCTATGAAAAAGGTTAAGTGAGTTAGGTTTTGAAGGCTCATCAGGGTTAAGATATGCCTACAAACTTAAAGGCCGCTTATAAAAATACTTACATATTATCCATAAAAAGGAAACTCACATCAATAGTGAAATTTAAACTCACAAACTCATGGGTTATAATCCATTCCTTATCAACTAGACCAATATTTGTTGGCTAACTTAAAACCATTAGTTAAGCTAACCTTTGTGAGGTAATTTCATTAGACTGAACGAGCTACAACGTTTCGAATATCAAACATACATACATATATAAATTCTAATCAGACAGTACTAATTAACTACATATTACATCAAAATAATCAATATGGTGCTCTCAACACAGATCTTAAATCATTCTCCAGTAGTTTCTTCAAGTGCTCTGGTGGTCTTGACACCCAATTGATCGGACACAACCCCCAAGTGCAACTCTAGCAACCCAGCCGGCTACTAAGTTTGCTTTCCTGGAAATCTAATTACAAGAATGGTTCCTAATTAGTTTCCTTGAATTCTGAATATTTTTAAGGATATTGATGCATCTCCAATCATTCGGAGGAGTTCCCTTCTGGAGACACCTAATCAACTCTTGATTATCAGTTTCAAACTGAACCTCATTGATTTGGTTTACATATGCATAATTAATTGCATCAAGCAAAGCAACACTTTCTGCCATAAAAACAGTTCCTGCATTCACAATTCTTACTTGACCATCCACCAGCCATCCATTTGAGTCCCTTACTACAAATGCAATAGCAGCCCTATTGTCTATACTAGAGAATGTTAGTGCAATCGTTTCACCCAAGAGGGGGGTGAATTGGGTGATATCAGAATTTCGTTGAGTATAAGAAATTTAATAGAATATCTAAAGCAGTTGAGAGCAAGGAGAAATATCACCAAAGTGTACACCGGGAGTTATATTAGTCCGGCCACAACCACTTTGACCTACATCCAGTCCTTAGAGTGTCTATGAGAGTTTCACTATATTCTCTAAGATTCAGTGAGTTCTTGACATCTTAGTACAGAGCAAGTTCCTTCACCTAGACACTTGCTCCCCCTTATACGTTGTAATCAAATCCCCAACTCAAGGTTCCACAACCTTAAGTTGTCTCAATCACAAATATTAAGTTTGTAATGAAAAACTCTCTCACAGAGCAAATATATAATTATTGAAGTACAATGAATGAGTATAAGAAAACAAAGCACTAAGAGCAAGGTATTAAAACCTGGACCGGGTATTGAACCGGTCAAGGTACTGGGTTAAGGGTCAGTGGGTCAAACCAGGGCCAAATCAGAGCTAAACCGAGACCAAACTGGTGAGAAATTAAAAATTTTAGACTTATAGTATGAAATTCCAAAGAAAAAATTTTAAAATTTTTTTTAAAATAGTAACCCGGATCAAACCGAGAACCGGACCGGTTTACCATCCGGTTCGTCGGTTTCCAGGTCGGACCGTCCGGTCCGGTCTGGGTTACATAACATTGACTAAGAGTGTGTTGATGTTCGTGTGTTCTCAGTTCTTGTCTCTTATTTTCTTTTCTTTGAATGCTCCATATATATAGATGATTTGTAATATCCATTGGAAGCAATTCAAACATGTCCGTTAGAGTCACGCAGCAATGGTTAACTTTTCTTTGAATTTGAAAACTATCCGTTTGCAGTAGGTAGCGGTAGGTGAAAGTTCGAACACTTTATTTGACTTTGCTCTTATTGCATGATCTCTTCATTGTTTCTCTGCAAATGTACTTAGAATACTAATGCAATGAAGAGTTAATCATATAGATAAAAAATCAATAAATATTCGACTAAAAACATAATTTCTAGACTGCCTTACTCAAGTGATCAACTTTGTTACTCAAGTAGTCCCTTGAGTAAACCTATAAAAAATATGGCAGTGTGTAATTCAACATTTTTCATAAGATATTACTCGGGTAAGACATAGAGTGAGATATATTACAAACCTTGGAAATACTTGATTACTCGAGTGGCCATGTCTTTACCTTCACACATTACTCGGGTGCTGACTCTAATAATCTGGTTACTCGTGTGGTTACTTGAGTAGTCGTCGTTTTTCTTCACACCTTACTCGAGTGGTCCCTCGAGTAGATTTCAAATAATCCAACAGATTACTTGATTACTCCCTCGAATAATTGCATCAAATTCTTGGCCGAGAGTTTGCTTTCTGGCTACTCGAGTGGCTACTCAAGTAATACTTTAAATAACTCTGCAGATTACTCGGGTGGTCCCTCGAGTAAATCCTTTTTCTCACCTGGTTACTCGAGTGGCTACTCGATTAAAGTGTTGCATTTCTTGGCCAAGAGCTACTGGAACATTTTTAACCTGGTTACTCAAGTGATGCCTGTGAAAATGATGTTACTCGAGTGGATACTCGAGTAATGGTCTATATAACTTTGCAAATTACTCGAGTGGTCCTTCGAGTAACTTCGTCCAAATTTTGGCAGTGCTTTACTTGATGAAATTCTCCTTGATTACTCGAGTGCTTACTCGAGTAACAACTTCCCTTACTTGAGTGGCTACTCGAGTAAGCCTTCACAAAATTTATTACTTAAGTACTTACTTCAAATAATGATTTGCCACTTTGTTCAAAAATTCATTTGTTTGCTATCAAATCTTTCTATATCATTGATCCAATCTTTGTTATCATCAAAACATATGGGATCTAACAGAGAATGCACAGTTCAAATTTATTTTAATATGATTACCTTCAGGGATCTTCCATGCATCCTTCTTTGCTTGTTGCTCTCTTTGTTGCTCCACTATTTCAGGTTCATTTGTTCTCCACCCCTTTGTTTCCCAGAATTCTCATACCAATCTCGCAGCCTGAGAGAATACAAATACAGGATCAATTTTAATATTTTCAAACAAGAATCCGTTTCAGGCTTTCCAAATCTGCCAAATGGTCATAGCCAGTAGTGCTTTTTGCCAATCTGAAAAATCATTATCACACAACCATCCAGCAATCCATTGATTTATATTAATATTTCTAGAATTCTCAAATCTGAATGAAAAACAGCTGCCAAACCATGTGATTTTGACCCACTCACAAAGGTGAAATAAATGTTCTATTGTTTCTGTTTTTTCCTTGCAAATCAAACAAATGTTAGTGGCAAAGCATATCCTTTTACACAGGTTTTGAAATGTGGGCAATGCATTAGACAACAACCTCCACATGAAATTTTTAATTTTTGGTGGGGTTTTGAGCTTCCATATCTCCTGCCACACTATTTTTTGGGAGTTATTAGAAGATGAAGGGGTATTTTCCCCTCTTCTCAAGATGTTTTTCTTTGCACATTCATAGCCTTCTTTGATCGAATAGACACTTCTTCTTCCTCCCTTCCATACCCATTTACCTACCCTGTCCCTAGATGCTACAATTGTGTTCCATATGGCCTCCTTCTCTCTACTAGTAATCCATCCTTCAATAGCCAGTAAATTCCATCCACCACCTCCCATTAATTCAGCCACTTTCAAATCTTGAAACACCTCATGTGGACATGGCGATAGCAATTTATTCCCTGGTAAATCCCCCAACCATGGATCTCCCCGTACTCTTGTATTTTTCCCATTCCCAATACTTAGGATCACATTATTCTCTAACACAACCCTCCCCTCTAGTATACTTGCCCACAACCAAGAGGTCGACCCTCCTTTTTTGGCCTCTAAAAATGAACAATTGGGAAAATATCTAGCTTTTAGGATTCTAACCCATAACTGGTCTGGGTTTTGTAAAATTCTCTGTCCTACTATGGTAACAATGCAAGGTTAAAGGCTTCAAAATCCTTAAATCCTAACCCCCCCTCCTGCTTTTTCCTTTTCATTTTGTCCATTGAGACCCAATACACCTTCCTTTTCCCTTTCTTGCAGTTCCACCAAAACTTCGATACTATGCTATCCAGCCTTTGTAGCACTCTTTTTGGGTATAAGAAACAAGACATTGAGTACACAGGAATAGAGTTAGCTATAGACTTGATTCACGCCCTACCTCATACAGGAATTTCTTCTTCCATCCTTGGACCCTTTTCTCTACCCGATCCAACACAAAGTTCAGTGCTTGGGATTTAGATCTTCCCCATATGATAGGTAGGCCCAGATAATTCCCAAGAGAGTCCCTTACATGAATCTGAAAAATATGACCAATTTCCTCTTTCAATGTATCAGGTGTATTCTTGGAGAAATACAAGCATGATTTCCCTAGATTAATAGCTTGACCTGAGGCTTCACAATAGTTATTGATCATATTTTTCAAATTTCTACAATACTCCTAGTTTGCCTGCAAAAAGAACACTGAATTGTCGGCAAAAAAACTATGGGTAACTTCCGGGCACCCTCTTGCTACTGAAATGCCCCTCACCCTCCCTCTGCTTTTCTCAATCTCGATTATATTGGACAGCACATTATTTACCAAGATGAAAAGATAAGAGGATAGAGGATCTCCTTCAACCCTCTCATAGGTTGCACCTTTGCCACTCTCTTCCCCGACATCATAATTGAAAAAGTACAGATTTTGTGAGGTAATTAAGCTATATGATAATTAGTCCATTCTATTATTTCTTTCTTGTGCCAATGTAGTTTGATAATTCTCGATTTGTCTTATAGCTACGCATGGATTTTGTACATTGTATGCCATACTTGTTATGATTTAGAACTATGATTATTTGTTAGAGCTTTTATATTTTATGTTGATTAATTATGAAAAGAAATAATTTTCGATCAAAAAAAAATTATGAAAAGAAATAATGATGCTCTCCACAGTCAAAGTTGAATATAATATGTGTCAATTGTTAAAGCATCATTAGCGTTAAACCCCTAGAATGAGGCACTATTAGCGTCAACTATATATAAAAGTTATCCTTCACATTCCCTGGTCCCTTTTTTTTTTTTCATGGATAACATTATTGTTTCACTTTGATTCGCATAAACAACTTAGCATCATTACCGTTAAGATGCCAAGTCACCAACAGCTTTGTTTAAAGATTAAGATCCATTTTTACCTCAAAAGTTGTCACATAAGAGTAATATTGCTTTAGAAGAGGAGTACTAATGTCACATTGGAAATTCCCAAATCATAACAATTTTGCTCCGGCCGTTATCCAAATAAAATTTGACCTTTAATTGATCAAATATACTGAAATGATAGGTCCACATGTCATCCATATAGGCATGCCTCCTCTATACAATTTGGTCAACAAAACATTGACCATTTGGTTTGTTAATGGAGGGGCGACGTTGCCTCGTTTTTTAAACTTCCCAGGGTGATATTGCTCCCTTGAAAACATTTAGCGACCCTGTGCATATTGATGGAAACTTATGGAGTATTTTTTCCGTTTGACCCTTTAATTTAACTAAATTTTGATATTTATATCACTCAAAACAAATTCTGGTGTTTTTTTTTTTGCTAAGTACAGGTGTCCTCCTATTGGAGGTAATCCTGTTCAAGGCACTGTCAGGCATTAAATGTAGGCACATCTCACAACGGTGATTCAAATCTTAATTCATCATGTTGTGAGGGACTAGCCTTTTCCGCGAAATCCAACCCCGTTGGTAAAATTCTGGTAGTTATTTAATTTTATTTTTTTTGGTTACAACAGAAAGTTTAGGTGAGTTTTATGAGTCAACCCCCTACCAACTAAACCAATTTTTGTTGGTAAAATTCTGGTATTCACAACAGTTGAATTCGCGCCAAGCAGATGATGGATCAATCCGATCCAAGCAAATGGGCCCTCAATACCTTAGATGTTTTGGCCCGAAACAAGCTCTTTAAATCAAGTCTCACCTTTTACCGTCCGACTTTTCAGATCAAAATCCATGAATGTTGCCCCATTGAAAAATGGATCTCACCCCTAATATCTAATATTGTAGTCGTGGTACTAAAACATAAAATCTGTACTTTTTTTTTCTTTTTTAAAAACGTAAAACCAATGTGGTTAGTCTGGGAGAAGGGATTAAGTGCTTGTTTGGAAGAGCTTATTTTTGTCCAAAACGTGCTTATAATTCGTGATTCACGGTATACGAGGTAAGCATATGAGAGGAGTTTTTTCTCGGCTTGCGTAATAAGTGCGTTTTGACTGTTCAAAACGCTATCACAAACACCCCCTAATTCGTCACGCGTGATGAATCAAATTTTGAATATCTGTTAGGAGAGATATTCACATACAGTATCTAAAAATGTCTCAAACAGAGTTATCTCCAGTAAGAGAATATATGTGCATAGCAAATAAACATAATTTAATAGTATTAGCTAAATTTCTTCTGATAACTCAGATTATCATGAGCTAGTCGAAGGTATCATAAACATATTTTTAGGGTTAGTGGTTTTGATTTCTTAAGTTCTATGGATAGAACAAGCATAGTTAGATGGAGGAGAATACTCTCAGAATTTTTTTCTCTCTTTTTCTTCTCAGAATCTCATCTCTACCCTTAAATCAAAAAATAAATAATTCAGATTTAATATTTTCTAAAACTGTGATTATAATGTTTTATAATTAATTTTTTCATTATTTTTGTTTGTATTACAGTTATAAATTGAGTAGATCATGTTTTAAGAGTTTAAGTTTAATTATTTATATTTAAAATAATAGTTTTATAAAATATTAAATTTAGGCCATCCATTTTTTTTAAATCTGATGGTGAAGATAAGATTTTAAGAAGAAAAGGAGAAAAAAGATTATGAGAGAACTTAGATCCTTATGTCGACTAATTGTCATTATTATATAATTTAGATTAACTATATATTGGAGTTCATGCATTCAATTTATGCTATAATGGTAAAATTAAAGCTTAATTAGAATTTTAGATACAAATAATACTCCCTTCGGTCTATAATATACGACATATTTGGTTTTGGTCCAAAATACAACATATATTTATCATTTTTTGTAAATATTTTACTAATTTATTTTTATTAATGTTCCCTCAAGAATAATCATGTAGAAGAGGGATGGAGGAAATTAAGAAAGATTATTAGAGTATTTTAGAAAATATATTTCATATGAATTAAATTTCTTAATCTAATCAAATTAGGTAAATATTTCATATGTTAAGGACCTAAGGGAGAGTTGTTTTTCTTTCTTTCTTTTTTTCTAGAATTCGAAACAACATTTATCGTTACAAGAAACGGTATTTATGACTTTTTTATAATTTTTCCGTGGTTGAGGTTAAAACTTAAAAGCTAAGTCCATCACGTTCTTAACATGCTACCTCACTTAGATGTTAAGAATAAGAATATGAACCAATGGGCGCTCGGTCGAGATGGAAGGGTCTACGGCCGGCGCCCCTCAGGACAAGGGTTCAAATCCTGAGGGGTGACATACGCGATAATTAACGCAGCTTCAAAGAGGTTGTCCCATCGGTACCGACCTGCCCGCGTAAGTGCTCCTCGGTTGGGTCCTGATTAGTTGGAGGGCGGGCAATGAACCCAGAATACCCCCCAGATACCGGATGGTTTAACCAAAAAAAAAAAAAAAGAATAAGAATATGAATTACGTTGAATAACCGAAAAAACTTGATTAGGTTTCTTCTTTTAGCCATGTACCCGTTTTTGCTTTGGATGCGCACAACTCAAACATTCATGAGGTAGTATTAGGAGAATTTATGAACATTTTCTTATAATATTAACATGTATCATTCTGATCCTATTTATTAATCCATTTTAACAAAAAAATTTGGTCCTTGTTATAAGTATAGTTTTAGAGTAATAAATGCTATTTACTTTTTTGCCCTTATTAATTATAATAAAAAAAACTTATTTATATTGACTTTTAGAATCAATTATAGATAAGGATAAAATTAAAAATTTAGCCCATAATTAATGAGTTAACTAACTTTCTTTAATATATAAGAGTTAGTTAATTTGGACTTATAAATAAAATTAGAATGATATAATACAATAACAGAGTTATGTTTGGTGGATGCGAAAATGAAATTGGAAGGGAGACAAAACCGACGTTAACATCCAACATCAATGTTTTGGTTAGACGAACATTTAACCAGAGTCTTTGATTCATTAGACATTCAAAAAATTAACTAAATGACACCGAACATATCAATTAAGGCTTTTTTAAATATAAAGTTCTGAGTTAAAATTTTATATTATAAATTATGGCAAAGCAAAATTAATCAATATTAATTACCCCATCCAAAACATAACAAAATATTAACAACAGAGTATTTAAAATCGGACCGGACCAGCCAGTTCAGCTCGTGAATCGGCGAATCGGTGATCCAATCGGTCCGGTCCGGGGGTGAACCGTACGGACCGGTTCACCCATTTTTTTTAAAAAAAATTTAAAATGATTTTTTTATTAATTTTACATAGAATTTCATATAAATAAGCCTACAATTTTTACTTTCTCACTGGTCTAACCCCGGTTTAACTCATGTTTGACTCTTATCTAACTCACTAACATTTAATCCAGTGTTCCAACCGATTCAATGTCCGATCCGATTTTCAGTACCTTGATTAACACACGTATATGAACAAAAATCCTTTATTAATGGCACGAGATCCACCATCTGCTTGCTCTCCATTTTTATATGAGGAATTTTTAGTGCTGGCACACCCTCGTGTGTCACGAGCACCAAATTGCATAATCTCTCATTTCATAGTTTGGTCTCTATCATTAATAATTTAAACTGCCTCTCTTATATCTAACTTTGCTAGTTTTTCCTAACCCTCATCAGAATTCTTATCTTCAACTTCTGATCTAACGTGTTGTCGCTAGTAATTCTCAATTTTGAATTCTTTTGATTATATAAATATAATAGTTATAGTTCTTATTTAATAAAGTGTCACTTTTTGTAAGTGATCGCTTTCTCATTATTAATGAAACTATTCCATGTCAACGTCATCAGCTGATTTGGTAACGTTGGTTTTTCGGTCCCACTTTTAACGATGTAGACATGCGAAAATCTTTTTTTTTTTTCTTATACGAATAATCAAGATGACATTAGCAAAATAAACTAGGGTGGAAATGGGGGTATGGAAATGGAATTGTGACTCAATTCTATATATAAGTTTGTTTGGTACCATGAAATTGGAAACTATTCACCAAAATGGCTGGAATTGATTTCTATCCTCGCCTCTCAAGATTTGCATTTCCATATATGAGATTTCATCTTTGCCCCTCACCAAAATTGGAAAGGTTCTAACCTCAGCGGCGAAGACGATAACCTCCTCTTCTCACTAGAGATGACGATGACCTCTTAACTCCACCCATTTGCACCGTTTGCTCACCCACCGGTGATTATGGCAAAGCAAGGAAGTCGTGGCAGCACTGCTCTAGAATAAAAAAGAGCCTTCGCAAAACTACTTTTGCAGAAAATTGTAAGTTTCATCATCACCTTTGAGGGTGTGAGCGTCGGCGTCTGCGAGGAAGACGGCGATTAATGGAAGGAAGATGACCTTCGCAGCACTTCTTCTTCTTGCACACTCATTGGCGATTATTGGCAAGGAAGACTGTGAGGGCGCTGGCGTTGGCGAATCATCTCCACCTTCTCCATTGAACAACAAGCTTTAGATCTGGAAAAAAAATTTGTGTTCTTAGATCTGGCCAAAAAAAAAAAATTGTGTGTTTAAAGATGGTGGTCGGATCGTCCAAAAAAAAAAGATGGGTGGTTGAAGAAAACGGTTCAGTTTTTTATTTTTTAATTAGAAGGATATTTTAGTCTTTTTATATAAAAATTAGGTCTCATTTCTATGACATATCAAACATACTTTTAAATTTCATCTCCATATTTATTTCTATTTCCATCAAAATCAATTCTAACATACCAAACAGTCCCCTAATCATATTGAAAACAAATAAGAATAGTTGATAAGAGAAGAAAAAAGGTCAGCCGATAGAGAAGGGCCACATGAAAAAAAAAACTTTAACAAGGGATGGATGATTATAGGGATAAAGATCATTTTTGCCCTGAAAGTATACCGTTAGGACCAATTCTGCCCTAGAAGTGTTTTTGAGGCCAATTTTGCTCCGGAAGTTTCAAATTTGGAACAATTTTGCCCTTACGTTAGTTGACCGTTTGTTGACTGTTAGCCGGGGTTGGTTGACCATTGGTTGACCATTAGTTGACCATTAGTTGGGGCAAATTTCTCCAAATTTGAAACTTCAGGGGCAAAATTACACCTTAACCCAATGATCGTTACTCGGGCGCATCAAACATTGCTCTTCCAGCCGTTGGACCCAACCTCCAGCTGAGCCAGGGTGTGCAGCCTGTTAAACAAAAAAAAGAACTCTTCCGAGGCCCATGCCGATGTCGCCGGACTCACTAACATTATTATCAGCTGCCACGTCCCGGTTCAGGAATTTTAACCCAATTCTCTTTCGAAGTACGTGTGTTACACGCTATCAAACAGGCTTCCCCTGTTTTTTAGGATCGACTAACTCATGTGCAAGTATCGTTCACATGAAACATTTTCTCTCTTCGACCTTCAAAGTTCTCATTTGAATATATGCTTCTACTATCAGATGGGCTTCCCTCAACTGCCGGGTATAGGTCGCACACTTCAGCACTCGGTCGGAGCAGCCATCAATGCAAATCTTGGTGGTAGTAGCAAATATTCAAATGACAACTTTGAAGGCCGAAAAGGGGAAATGTTCCATGTGAATGGTACTTACACATTAGTTAGTTGATCCTAAGAGACGGGGAAAGCCTGTACTTCGAAAGGGAATAGGGTCAAAATTCCTAAACCGAGATGTGGTAGCTGACAATAATATTAGTGAGTCCGGTGACGTCGGCAGGGGCCTCGGGAAGAGTTCTCTTTTCTATTTAACAGCCTGAACACCCTGGCTCAGCTGGAGGTAGGGTCCAGCGGTTGGAAGAGCAGTGTTCGATGCGCCTGAGTAACAATCATTGGGTTAAGGTGTAATTTACCCTTGAAGTTTTAAATTTGGAGCAAATTTATCCCTACTAACGGTCAACCAACCCCACCTAACGGTCAACTAACGTAAGGGCAAAATTGTTCCAAATTTGAAACTTTCGGGGTAGAATTGGCTCTAACGATATACTTCCGGGGTAAAAATGACTTTTATCTCATGATTATATATTGATGAATGATATTGGCATTTAGATATTGTGAATTGATAAGCAGCTTTGTTGAAAGATTGAATAATGTTTATTTGCTAGAGCCATTTGGGGTAACTTATCTTGCCATGTGCCTTTATTTAAAAAATTTTAAAACAAAAATCATGTTGCATGGATCTAATAGATTGATGAGAAGGATCTGATAGAATTTTATAGATATGAATATAAATGAACGGACTCTGAATTTTGTAGTATCAATATTCGGTAGTACTCATACTCTGATTTAAATCATTGTTACCAATAAAATTTTCAATAAGGACTTTTGTTGGTTTTTTCCCTAAAATTGAGAGGATTTGATATAATTTAACTTTGTTTATACTATTATTATAATATTTTGAGTTATTCAAGTTTATAACGATAACATTAATATTGGACGAAAAAATAGGAGAGAATGATAAAAAAAAAAAAGAATTTTAAAATTATAAAATTTTAAATCAGTTATTTATTATAAAATGAGTTATGAATTATTTATTAAATTTTATTAGGAAGAATTGCTGATAAATACCTTTTTGGCAAATTAATTGCTGAATGCTACCATTGCACATAACGGAAGATGTTTTGCACATAACGGAAGATTGCTTGCACATTTATACGGAAGACTTTTGTACACACGGAAGATTATTTGCACAAAACGGAAGATCGCTTGCACACACGGAAGATCACTTGCACGCTTGGTAGCAATCAGCAATTAATTTGCTTCCAAAGTATTTTTTAGCAATTCTCCCATCTTATTATTCCTTTATCAATTTTTTAATAATAAAACTGATTTCGAATTTTATAATTTTAAAGTTTTTTTTTCGGTTATATTTTTTCAAAAAATAATAATAATATTAATAATAATATGAATGCATGCCAAAAAGGTTCGTGATGAAGGCTCAAAACAGCGTCAATGACGAGGCGGAGTGACCAGCAGCAGTGAATCTCTCTGTATAATTTCTGCAATATAAGCACCTTCAACTTCTACATTCAACTTCGCTCCCTTCAATTCCTATCACCAATCTGATTGAAATCCCTCACAAATTATTCCCATCATTTTCTTCTTCATTTCAAAGTTTTGAGTGCATATCTTTTTATTGCTTGAATTTTTGACTGGATTTTTGTGCGGAGATGGGAATGGCGGGTGAGTCGCAGAATTGGGTGCTGATGGTCACTGCTCAGACTCCAACCAACATTGCCGTCATCAAGTATTGGGGGAAGAGAGACGAAACTCTAATCTTGCCTATCAATGACAGTATCAGTGTTACGCTTGATCCCAATCATCTCTGCACTACCACTACTGTTGCTGTCAGTCCCAGCTTCCAGCAAGATCGTATGTGGCTCAATGGCAAGGTAAAATTGGATTTATCTTGATTTGCGTTTGCTGCGATTTCTGCGCTCTCTTCTTTTATTCGTTTCCATTAGTTTAAACGGAAGAGAAGATTCAATGCTATGAATGAGATTTTTATCCACTTGGCCAGAGGGAACGAGTAACTACCCGGCCTTTTTTGGGTTGCATAGAGCTAAGCATATTAGAATCATATTTAGGTGCATGTTTTCTAGGGATCAAACTAGATCAGGCTGGTTGTTGTAAGAAACTTTCACTATTCCTCCTCCTATACTGAGAGGGTAACTTAAATCATAAACATCATCTTGGTTTGGTGCCAGTGTCATAGTGCAAATAGATTCTTCTTCTTCTTCTTTTTGATACCGTTCAAACGGATTTTTACTAATCTATTAACTTAGTAATCATTCATGATGGGCTGCAATTTTGAATTAAGCATACTTTTAAGCGTTGTTAGGTATTTAGCTTTTGTTTCCAATCAATGTGATACAGAGGCAAGATGGAAATCATTTATTCTCTTCATTTCGGTGGCACTGGCAAATTTAACAAAATATCAATCTGTTCCCAAGTTTTTTAAGAAAAAAACCTAGAAGTTTGCTTCAATTCTTGCTGGTAAACATCTTTTGAATGTTATGGATGCATATCCCCATTTGTTTTCCTCCCCATACAAGGGGACTTTTTTGGTCTAAATATCATATTTAATTCTATATACAACTAAGGAGGTGAGAAATGATTATTACTAAAGAATACTTAGGCAGTTGTAGTGCACTTGTAAAGAATACTCTTATCATTATGGTAGGTATTTACCCCTAATGCTCTCTATTTCAATGTTACTTTCATACTCCTAAAAATTCTAAGCCAACGAGAACTTCTTATTTCAATTTTGTTCTTGCCCTGCAATGTCTATTTTAATGAGAATTAAAAGGCTATTCAATTTGATCTAAAATAATAAGAAGAGAAAACACAGGAGACTTTTACTTGTGTAAGATTCTGGTATATAGAATTAGAACTGTTTTAAGTATTTATTCAACTTCTGTTTCCCCTCTTCATTATTTGGTTGATTTGTGGCATTTGGTTTTACTGGTTAGTGTAGGAGATTTCTCTTTCTGGAGGCAGGTATCAGAATTGTTTAAGGGAGATCCGCAATCGTGCTTGTGATGTTGAGGATAAGAAAAAGGGTATTAAGATCCTGAAAGAGGACTGGGGAAAATTGCATTTACACATTGCTTCATACAACAATTTCCCTACTGCAGCTGGACTGGCCTCTTCCGCTGCTGGATTTGCCTGTCTTGGTAATACGCATGTTCTTTTATTTATTTATTTTCTTAAATATAGATTGGCTTTCTTTCATGCAAAAGTTGTGACCGTAAAGTGGGTTATATTAGTGGTCTGAACTTGTATACAGTAATGTCTTCATTCAGGTTCCATATTTGAACAAGATTTCTCTTGACATAATACAACTAGTCAGTTTTCTGAACCCAGAGTGTTTCACAAGGTGCATGGGTCAATCCATTGAACCTTATTTGAATGGTTGGATATTTTTAGTAGTATAAGATCTAAACATGTCATAATGTTGATTTTGGAAACATGGATCGAAATTAAAAACCTTGAAAATGAGTGTTCCTCTTTGGCCAGAAAAGCCATTGAGTCTCAAACTGCACACAGCCACAAGGTTTTGCTGTCATTCATCTTCCCAAATCCTACAAAGTGAATTTGGAGAAACTGATCCAAAGCACTAGCACACACTGAATTTTCTCCACGAATGCCAAAATCACTGCTGGCTAATGAAGGAATTAGTGGGGAAATCTTCTAACTTGAACCTATATACACATGTTGGGGAAAGAGAATATGGAGGACTCAAATCTGCAACATGTCATTAGTGTTCATGCAATTAAATATTGTAGTCCCAACAAGGCGTTTTACCTTTTAAGAAGCGTGGGAATTCTGAATGGGCTCATTGTCATGCCATTAGGGTTGAGCATTTTGACATGATTGTTAAATAAGTAAAGTTTGGGCTGAGCTATATATTTTATTACACCTTTACCTTATTTGAATAAGTTGATCTACCAACACAAAATGCCATTGTGAGCAATGATCTTAGTGCATTATTATCAGGCTAAATATTTGTTATGGGGCGCCATAGTGATACAAATGTCTTATTTTATGCAGTTTTTGCACTCGCAAAGCTTATGAATCTCAAAGAAGATCAAAGCCAGCTATCTGCTATTGCAAGGTCTTTCTTATGTCAACAATTTTAGAATTGCAGGTCATTAGAAGCTTGGTTTTAAAATCTAGCATATAGATGAATATTTAGTTGCAATTTTGGAAATTGTTGTTGCATGTAGACAAGGTTCAGGTAGTGCATGCCGCAGCTTAGATGGTGGATTTGTCAAGTGGATAATGGGAAAAGTAAGCTTATTTTTCTCCTTAAGGATTGCTGCAGTTTTTTTTAATAATATGGACCAATATCATTTGACAATTCAATTTGTGATTCCCATTCTTTTGACATATGAAGGAGGAGAATGGAAGTGATAGTTTGGCAGTTCAACTTACTGATGAAAAGCACTGGAATGATCTTGTTATTGTTATTGCTGTGGTATGTGCCTATTTTATTCTTCATTTGATTGAACAGATGAATTTACTATTGAATGGGCACTGTTAATACCTTCTGGTAAAAATGCACTGTTCTGGTGGTTTCTTAGAGCAGAGCCTCTAGCTTGTGCCAGTCAGTTATGTTTCTTCTCAGAAGAACTTCATATTCAACTTGGAACTATGGGTACACCCTGTATCCAGTCCCATGTCTTTTCTTTTTGTCGATATTTTGCTATTGGTTTCTAGGTTAGTTCAAGGCAGAAGGAAACTAGTAGCACCTCTGGAATGCGTGAGAGTGTCAAAACTAGTCTGCTTTTACAACACAGAGCAAAGGTAACTTACTTCCTAGCATAGTATGAGTTTTTCTTCATCCATGATACCCCAGCTTTCATTGCCCTAGAGGCGGGCATGCCAAGTTTTATACATAGAAATAATATTGAAATAATATTCTCCTTGGTTTCTATGTAAACTTCCCATTTTAAGCAACTTCCTACTGTTAATAGCGGAAGCTATTGACTGTAGTTGCTCAATGAGTTTCAAGTTTGAATAAAATTAAAGTAACGCAGGAAGCCTAATGTGTGCTGGAGCTTTGGGCACCTGTTCTTTAGCTTTAATTATATAAACAGCACTGGATGGTCTTTTATATTTGTCATTGAAACTTAGGAAATAGTGCCAAAACGCATACTGCAAATGGAAGAAGCCATTAAAAATCGTGATTTCGCATCTTTTGCGGAATTGACCTGTGCCGATAGTAACCAGTTTCATGCAGTCTGCCTGGATTCATGTCCCCCAATATTCTACATGAATGATACATCACACAGGTAATTTCAATAATGTTGACGTGTAGATAGTTTTATTATACTATATTTTCACCAGGTGTTGCATGATTCTTGTTTCTTAAACTTTATTATTGATTTTTAAATTGCACTTCAGGATTATCAACATCGCTGAAAAGTGGAACCGTTCAAAAGAAACGCCCCAGGTTTGTAATACCCTTTCTTGTAAAATTTTGAATTACCTGTTAAGCTAAAATATAAACTGCCAGTTTGTAAATTTCATTTTTAATGCGCATAACCCCAAAGACTCGTGAGTGAAAAGACTCACGATTTTAAAGTGGTATACCACTCAAAAGTCCTTTGTAGGCAAAAGTGAAACCTTTTTAATATAGTAACAAAGGAAAAGGAATGAAACCGGAAACTTGTCCCATCTTCAATACTAACCAAAAGGGGAACAACATGGTGTGAAGCACAGGGGAATCCAAGTTACATTTGGGACTTGAATAAACATATTTTCACGCCCTCATGTGCAATTTTTGTATAAACATATTTAACTAGTTTGTTTACATGCTTTACTTCTGGCGTTCATGTATTTGTATCACACAGACGAAAACAAGTGTGCTTACATATGATTTATTCAAGCTTTTTTTATCTAACATTAGTGACTAATGTTCACTCTCAGGTAGCTTATACATTTGATGCGGGGCCAAATGCTGTCCTAATAGCACGCAATAGGCAAACTGCTGCCCTTTTAATTCAGAGGCTGCTTTATTACTTCCCCCCAAATTCAGATGACCTTAACAGGTAGTTCCTCTCAAAGTTTTGCAGGCTGCATGCATACTGAAGTACCACTCCGGTGCCTATTACAAGTCGCTTCTAGAAAATTTTTTAGCCCCAAATATAAGTCACTTGGAGGGTTATTAATGGACTGTTTTTCAATTTTATCCCTATTTAATTTCTGTTGGAAAGAGAGAAAGGAAAATGAGGTGAGAACAATTTGTAAATCTAGAGAGAGAGAAAGAGAATTTTATTAAGGGCTAACTTGGAAAATTTTATCTATTCAAGGCCTATTCAATGACTTAACTAATCATTTTTTGGTCTGTGAGAATTAGTTGAGAGTGACTTATAATAGAGACTGGAGTGGTGTGATTGATCCTAATCAAGAGATTTCTGACGCCCTGCGAAATTTTCTTCATGCAGTTACGTTATTGGAGATAAGTCGATTCTACAAGATGCTGGGCTAACAGGAATGAAGGACGTAGAAGATTTACCACCACCTCCTGAAACCAATGATAATATTCCATCACAAAAATACAAGGGAGATGTCAGTTACTTCATCTGTACCAGACCGGGAAGAGGACCTGTTTTGCTTTCTGATGAAAGTCAGGCTCTTCTCAACAGTGAGAATGGCCTCCCCAACTGATTTTGTTGGTAGTATTCCAATGTTTGGCCACTTCTTGATCGCATTTCGTTTACAGACTCTTATACTTGAAACATGTTCACTAGGTTGCCCATTCTTGGGTGTCCATGGTCCTATGACATTATTAGTTTTGTTCTTTCCCATTTCAATTTGTGTGGTTATGCTTCCGTAATCGTTTTTTAGTACAGTAAGGCTATTTTCTTGGAGATAAATAAGTTTTGGTCATTTGAACTATTTGGGTAAAGAAATTTGGACCCCCTTCAGCTTATAATAAAAAATTGACATCTTCATGTGTGGAGCATGCCTCTGCTTTTGCTCCTACTATCTTCTGCAAATTCTTTGCTAGAGTACCTGTGGAACACTTTGAACCATATTCACAAATTCTGATGCCTTTCGTTCATGTCTGAATTTAGATCCTAGTTATTTTTTGAATAATTGTTTGCTTGAAAGGTCAAAGTGACCTAGCAGAACTGCTTGTAAAAGGAGGTCGAAGGTTCTCAACAAGAAAGGGGATGCATGAAGAAAGTAGGAATAGGGAGTGAAGGGAAGGTGAGGAGGATGGCTCGATGAATGCACAAGTAATTGAAGTCTGTCTGAAATTCCAAGGACGAAAGAGGTGTGGTGAAAAAGGAGCTTGAAATCGATGATGCCAACTATGTCATCGGGATCTAAACACCAATTGGTCCACACTTAAATTGCCTTTTGTTTTTGTTTTTTTCAATTAAAGGGGTAGGCACTAACGGTTTGAGGTCACAAACGGATTGAACCTATATCCCCTTTATTTGAGGGGAGCTCTTATATCGTTAGACTACAAGGTGATTGACACACTTGCATTGTAAATACTCTCTACGAGGGAAGAATTTTAGAAGTATGGCAAAACAAGAATAGAGAAGACAATCAACAGTGGTAAAAGAAAAATAATACAGACATGAGTCTATTCACTTGATAAAAGAACACGAGGACCTTTGAGCTTTGACTATAAGTTAGGCTGAAGATCTAACTTCACACCAATTTGTTAAAGCGCCTAATGTTTCATAGAACTCAATGGGAGACGAAACACCAAGCAAAACTCTTGAATATCCTTGATACTAATTCCCAAAGTTTTAGGGGGAAAAAAAAATTGTAGCTCCATGCGCTTCCATTCAATATGCCAGCAGAAAGGAACCACATTTTTCTCCATAATGACCAGCATTTTCACTACGTGGCCCCTTTGATGCTATTGGAGTTGCCTTTCGGACGCCAGAAGTTAATCAGAAAAGAGTCCATAACAATCTACAGAGAGAATCGAGTTAGCATGAGAAATCAGAAACATCTTACTCCCTCTAGTCTTTAATATAAGACTTATTTACCTAATTTGATTAGATTAAGGAAGTAATTTAAGTTAGTTAATGGCATGTTTTTTTTTTCTGAAACACCCTAATCATCTTCCTTAATTCATTCTATCTGTCTCTTATTTGATTATTGTTGAGGGAGCATCAATCAGAGTAAATTATGAAAAGATTGACAAATATAAGAAATACGTCTTATATTTAGAATCAAATTCAACTCCCCAATTAGGTCTTATATTAAGAACTAGAGGGAGTATTAGAGAATAGAGAAACCATCAATAACCTGGTTTAGATGTGCTGCAACACAAGGAAGAACCAATAACCCAGATTCACCAAGAGCTCCACCAAGTGTTTCTATTACTGCCACCATCACTGGCAGTGTTTTCTGAAAGAGGAATAACAATTTCTTAAGTCGCATAGGCTTTCATAGCAGGAATATTCAAATGACAAACTTTTCCAGAAGAAAAAGCCTACTATCTCATGATTTGATCCTAAATTTCTAAGAACTCAGAGAAATTGACAAGAAAACAAAGATTTAGTTTTTCACCTGACTTGCAACTAGAATAAAAGCAATGGCATTTTCTTCCCTGGAAAATACTGATTTACTACCACCAGTGACGGCTGAAACACTTCGCACAACAATGGCGTTGAATAATAGTAAGCTCAGATGGAGAAGTCTGCAAGGCATCAAGATATAAGATTCTTAATTACCATAACTCTTATACCTCCACAGACTTGATTAAAAATCAGGTGAAACTATAAGAGCCTGATAAAAAAACACTACATGGGACTGATTAAAAATCAGGTAAAACTATCAAGACCTGATAAAAAGAAAAACCTCTACGGCTAATTGATTAAAAATCAAGCTAAACTATGGGAACTTGCAGATTAATTTTTCCCAATAAACATTGCAAGGAAACTGAAAGAATAGTGGAACCTAATGATAAGGCATTCCCGTTATCATAGCATTATGAGAGCTGGGAAAAAAAATGGGTGCATAGAACATACGTTCCCAATCCAATTGCTACAAGGAATACTCTGGGTTTCACCATTAACAACAGTGACTTAGACCTGCTCACTTGTATCCATGGCACCTGCATGGCATTAATAAGTTCAACAATAAATTGCCTAAAAACTTTGAAGGCTGATATGAAACCTAAAGAACTAACTCAAAATAGATCTGAAAACCATTTCAGGAGACCTTTGAACTTAGAGATCTCCAAAGAATTGTTACATGCATGGGATATACTCCCCATATGTGGAGGAGTATGACCTCAAATCAAAATTTGACAATTAGGGAATGTAACCAAAGCACGTTGTTGTGGGATTGGAGAGACTGAAGCTTTTGACTCTTTAAAAAATTGATTTTGGCAAACAGAAAAATTAATTCATGATTCATGGTTGCATGACTGACTGGCATTGTAATTTTTCTAGCAGCAAATTCAGAAAAATGTTCTGCTATTAAGAGAAGTTAAAGAAAACACAAAGTACACGGTTTTCCCTTGAAAATAAATGTCATTCAACTTAAGAAACAAGGGATAAGAAACAGACTTGCAAGTCTCATCTAAATCAACACTAGAAGTTGTCATTATTGCAACTCTAATTTAATCAATTTGGATACAATAAATGACAAAAATTCAGTTTTCAGCATTGCACACAAGGGAGTAGGGACAAAAGATCTCAAACAGACTGGTTGCCAAAAAGATCTCAGGTAACACGCTAGGGAGTGAAAAGGAATTTAACAAATTGTTTTGAGAACGAAGAATCAACATAACTCAACTTTTCATAAACTTTTTTTTCCTCTTTTTTTAGTGAGAGAGATAAAACAAGAAACTTTATTAACAAGAGAAGAGAATATGCAGAGTTAATGGATAAGAATTCCTCACGGAGAAACTGAGATTTATTTCTTGCATTCTTGAAATTAATATTCTGAACAGAACAAAAATTTGAAGAACCCAAAAGCCAAATCACTCTTCGCACCAACTTGAAGCAAGGAAATGAATTTAAACTGCATAGGTAATGGCCTTACTAAACTAAGAAAAAGAGCGTTGATCCCTGAGAAAAGCTTACGGTTTTGGTCAACAAGTTCAGCTACACCTGCATGCAGATTTTTTATTTTCATGAAAACTAATTTTAATATATGAAGCTTACTCTATTATTCAGAAATTTCAAAAAAATAACCAAGAAAGAAGCAAAAATATAAAGACTCCAATATTTCTGCTTATCTAGCCAAGAAACATCCAGAACGACCTGTGACAAAAGCAAATACAGAAACTGTTGACTAAGGAGAAACTAATATAGTCTTGTTCTTTTATAGATAAACGAGACATACACAGTGGAAAATTTATTAAATATTATCGCTTCCTAACATGCACGCATGAAGCTTTCTTGCATTTGTACATTTAAAATGACCAAACAACTATGACAACAGCAACAACTTAATTAGACCACAAATTCTTTGATATTACATGAAACTCCTAATCAAAATCATATCATATTTCAAAATCTTCTTGTCATTTAAACGAACATTTCTATCATACATCAGAAGGATAAACGAAGGCAGGTAAATGCATATGTATACATCAGTAGGATACGCAAAGGAAGGTGACTGCCATATGTACAGCATGGTGTGATACTCAGCATGCTAAAATTATCTATGAGCAAATTACGTGACAAATAAATATTGAGTACTTCTTGTGCTATAAATACTTTTATAAACCTGCAGTCCTATTTCATTGTCATAACTAACATTATTATTATTATTATTATTATTTATGTAATAGCAAGGAGAAGTTTGCTTGATTCCATCTCGCATAACATTACTAAATAGATAAACAGCTGAAACAAGCTTAGGCAATGTCACACACCTTTGAAAGAATCACGTACAACCTGACCATACAAAGGAATAAAGGAAAATTATAATACTTTTAAGGAGCGAATTACAACACAAGGATGCTAGTCACAGACCAAATTAAGCTGTAAGATAAACAAGTGGATATAGCCACTACAGTATATATACATTTGAAGACAAACTGGCAATTAAGAAAAAAAATTTGAGAAGCAATCAAGACAGAAACATGAATAAGTTGGGGAATGTCAAGTACCATTTTTTATAGGACAATTTTTTCCCCCTCACTCTCGTGAACTTATACAAGAAATCCAAAGTAGCAACCAAATAAAATATTGTTGCAATTAGTTGCTAGATATAAGCAAACGAGACACATTTTTATCTGACATTGGTCATCATAGAAGGGTCACATTAAAATACGACATGATGGGAAAAGCATATTAATTCAAGAAACCAAAAGGTAAACTTATCATGCAATAATTTGTAGCCAATGCTAGTTAAACATTACAACTTCCAAACATCATCAGAATAAGTTCAATATCCCGAAACATTCTGATCATGGAAATTAAACCATACACAAATCCTAAGTATAAAATATATGTCTTTTTAGTCTGAACCACATGAATTTGTGACAATCCAAATAATAGAACCCTTCTGTCAAATCTTTAAGAAGGAGAAAACAGTTTACCTTCCCTAAAGTTAGGGGGACTAATATGGTCAGAAGAAGACTTTTCAACAAATGGCCAGTAGGTACAGTTACTCCAACTCCATCAGCTACAAACTTTGTGATGGAAAGTGGGACCTAGGAAGAAGATGAAACATTAGCATATAATGCAATAATAAGCACAATAAATAGATCAAATGGACAAAGATTGAAGAGACGAAATAGTAAAAAAAAAGAGGAGATAAGGATTCATGAATAAAATTTCAATAGAAGTCAAATAAAACAAATGGGAGATGAGCAGAAAAGCCTGCATATCACATCTAATTGAGTTTTGCTGAAATTACATAAATATCCCTTCTATTTTTATAATATACACAAAGCTCTCTAAAACAATACCTAGCATTTTACTCCAGCAGAGATACTAAATCAACTACCTAGTTTTTCAAAGTTTTTGGGCCTATTGTACATGGTTGAAAGATATATAAATATATTATTAGTAGTGAGGAAACCCAGTTGCAGCAACATGTTCGTTCTCTTGGAATCTACACAACAATACAAAAACTCGAGGATAAAATTGAAGAAATGTTACAGAACTCTTACTGACTCACAATCAATATTCCAAGCAAATTAGATATTACTGTCATTGCAAGAGCCAGAGCAGAGTTCCCCCCAGCAAACTGCAGAAACAAAATGGAAAAGTGAACAAAAATAAATCCCAGATCCTTATCTGTAGGAACAATAACAACTAATAACAATACAAAAATTAAGGAAAACAGAGGGACAAAATGGATAAACATTACCTGGGTAAGCGCAACGCCACTTGATAATGTAGTTGGCATACAACTAAATACAGCCAATCCTGTAAGTCAATAGAGAATTTTTGCTCAATATTCAAGCAAGTTAAGGACTGAGATCAAGACCTCAGTGACAAATACATGGACCACCAACCACCAGTCATCGGAATAATAGGCCATCTATAAGATCAAAATGGTGGGGTGGAGGATGATAAAAATCACTATTAGTGTTTAAAAGAAAGTACAGATGGATAAAAAACCCAAACATGTAGTCATTGGATGTCAATTTTTCAAGTCTTCACAGTCAAAAACATTTCAAGTCAAAAAGCAATTGACACCCTGAGTAGGAATAAGTATATTAGGTTGCATTGTCTCAGCTGAAAACAAGTTTTTGTTCAATAACAGATCATATGGCAAGGAGACACAATGTGCATCTCCTCTCACATTATATATTCTTTTGTTAGACTGTAATAAAATCTTTAAGAAGTTGGGGATGATTTCCCCAAGTGAATTATGAGAATATCAACAAGTAACAATTAACTCTCTCTCACTGCTCTCCTTTTCCAGGACAAATTCCATAATGCATTTAGTAGCATCGTTTTCCGTAACAAAATCTATAATCCATTTTCAATGCTTTTCATGTAAAATTTTATTGGGTTAAGGTGCAATTTTAGCAATGAAGTTTTTCACCATGAGCGTCTAGTACAATTAAGTTTTGAAAGTGCAAAAGTAGACACACTCTTTTAGAATGGTGCAATTCTAGCAATTCCGTTAAATTGGCTCAAACATCTATTATAAAGCTGTAAGAAGAACAAGTGGGTCCCACATTAAAAAGTGACAGACATTTAGGCCAATTTAACGGAATCGCTAAAATTGCACCATTTTTAAAAGATTGTTTATACTTTTGCACCCTTCAAAACTTAATTGCATTAGAGGCTAATGGCGAAAAACTTCATTGCTAAAATTGCACCTTAACCCAATTCTGTTTGCCAATCTGTCAGCATTGTTTTCAGCAAAAGGTAACTTCAAATATCTCTAATAGGCTCATGGCTGACTTCAAATGTTACTAATGTAAAATATTACTTCAACCATCAATATGTACTGTACCATCACGACACAATATTAACTGCTCAAGTAATGTTTGAAAAGTAGAAAGGCGCAATTCCTCCAACAGTACATGTTGCATGGCATTCAGTCAGCTGAATTAGCATTACTAATGACTAAAATCTTTGTAGTTTTCTTTGATAGAATTCATTACGAGAGTCATTATAATAATGCCATCATCAAATATTCAAAATACTGAAAAGACCTGAAAATAATCCAAATAGCATGGTTGCAAAATTACTCCTGCCTTATGTAGAACCAAAACCACCAAACCTGTAATAAATTCTTGGGGTTGGAGCTGAATTTGCAGTATTGCCCTAGCAAAGTTAGGCGTCAGAAACAGTATTGACACCTGTATGAAGAAAAATGGAGAGCTTTACCCATATATTGTAGCATGAATGACAAAATCAGTGCAAGTGATAACCATTAACCCCACTGGAAAACAAGGGATGAAAAAGACAGAAACGTAGAACAACCAAATATTAGTTTAAAAAAAAGGCACATATTGCCCTTTTGTCCCCTCACTACTTTTCAACTCTAACCTCAGTCCCAATAGGTGAAACTTCCCAATGTTGTATTCTTTCCCTTCAAAAATGTAAATCTAAACACAATTACACTATTGAATCCCAAGTTAATATAAAAGGAAACTATTGTGGAGAATCAGCTTACAAAAAGGCAGACTTAAGAAAGTCAAGGTCATACTAGCCCAAAGAGTCCGACGGGCCATGCTTCCACAGCTGTACCAACTTCTTCACTACGCAACATCAATCCTAAATGATAATACATGAGATAAGAAAGATAAGGGTACTGTGAGATGGGAATCATAAAAGTAAAACAGCATACAGAGAGATCAATGCCCTTCAAGCCTGACCTGAGATTATAAAAATCCCAAATGGACCAAGTTTTGACACAGAATATTTATCAGCTAGACAGCCGAGACTAGGATATGCTAGTCCAAGTGTCACTCCAGTGATTAGAGCTACATATCACAATCAGCACATCAACAAAATTGTTAATCAACAAAAAATAATTTATCAAAAGTTAAATCACTAAGCCATGAAGTAAGTGAATTTTTCAAAAAAAAAAAAAATTAAATGCACAGAAGAATTGCTACCCAAGGGTAAAAAGTTATTTCCCGCAAATCTCAAAATAGGTTGCGCCCAACTCAATCCCTTCGTCAGAGCCGAGAGGTTGGTAGGATTGCTTCCATTACCATCTATCTGAAAATACTGCAATTTCCTTAAGCCACCATACATATCAAACTTGCACGTTGTAACCAATGATTTTTAAGAGTAAATTAAAAAAATAAAATAAAAAATGGCCTTGATCAGCATATATATTTTCTCGGCAGAAACACAACCGCCACAATTACACACAAACACACAAATAAATTCATCAGAATTTGAGCAGAAAAATTCCAGCCATTTGAACCCAGATATGAGCGCAAGCACAAAATTACAACTCTGCACAAATAAACTCATAGCCCAGCTCAAATGGCCCCACTTTTAATTCTCCTGTCAAACTAGATGAATCCATGACGCGAAGTTGTGAAAAGATGTGAATTGCGAAGTTAACAGTTGTGCAAGTAGCATCGCTCGTTTTATGGTGATTGATTGTTAATCGCAATAAACAAAGAGCAGTAGAAGGAGATTGGACCTGGTCGGAGCGCTGACAGGCTTTAACAGTAACCGGTAGGAATCGTGAATTACGACGAGCCAGTGAGCGGGAGGTGAGGGAAATGCCATGAAATTTAACATCGAGTGAGATTAAGTGAGGATTCCGGTGACGGAAGGTTAAAGCGGTGGCGGGAAAACCCGTGAAAGCTAGAGTCTGGATGGTTCCCGCCATACGACTTGAACCAACAGCGCCGTCGAGGTCAGTTCAGTGGCTGAGCTGAACCGTTAGAGACAGATGATGTCTAACCCAAGTTGAATTGTAGCTGAAGTTGACGGTATTCGTTTGTGCTCTTATTTTTTTAAAAAAAAAAAAACAATAATAGACAAAATTGGCTCAATTTTTTCAACCAACCAATAAAAAAGGGGATATTTTCTGGCGGTAGTAATAATATCAGATCATCCACTGAATTGAAGGTGAGGAGAAAGATAGGTTTGGGTTATAACTTATAACCCACTTGGAGTCAGGGAAGCTTTGTCTTTTTCCTAATGAAAAAATCAATATATTTTTTGGTTAAAGTGCATTTAACAATGAGAAACCCTTTTTTATTAGTATCCAGCAATCTAAAATATTTTAAAATATAATTTTAGGGAAAAAGACAGAAAAATATCATTTGAACTTCAAAATCCCGCTGACAAGAATGGTAATGGAATTGACAAGAATGATAATGAGATTGACAACGCAAATCTTTGTCAAAGGACTAATTTGATATTTTAAAGTTTAAGTAATATTTTTTTATCTTTTTCCCATAATTTTATCCTAATAAAATAAAAAGAGAACAATGTCCCCTTCTAAGGCAACCGTCACAAATGTTGTTTGCTATCGTCCATGTTTTGTTGCCTAGCCCTCTGCTTCACTGGTTGTAATTGTTTGGGAGGGTGATTATATCCTTCAAAAGTAATTTTTTAATTATAATTTATGATATAAAAAATAAACATGTGAGATGAATTTTATTTTGATTTATGTAAATAAGTAATTTTAGAGATCCAGATATATCCCCAAACAAGCAAACTCCCGCACGTCACCAACCCCAGCTTCAGCTCCGTCTCCTTCGTCTACAGGACGTGTAACTAATACCGTTGGAGACAAAACCAGATCAGACCGTCCCCTTAGGGGCTGCGTTCTATAAAACCTGGACTTCTGATAAGACCTTCAAAGTCGGTGTGACTAAAGCATCGAACTCAATGCTACCATTACTTGTTTGATATGCATACTATTACTTTAATTCAAATTATAATAAGAAATTATTAATAATTGAGCTCATAGCACAGTGATGGTGTTCCCAAGCAAACAATCTAATTCTGGCAAAACATAAATCTAGTAGTGGAGATTGCCTGGTGCTCTGTTTGATGATGGAAACAGTAGCAGTAGGAAGAGGAGATCATGGATTAAATCTGGAGACTCAACTTCTGTATTCTGCAAATCAAGAAACAACAGAACAAGGACGATGACAACAAGGTTGTCTGTGTTTGGTTAGATGTGGTGAGGATGCGACGGAAGAAGGAAAGAGAGATAACACTTGGCAAGGCCACTGATAAGTAAATACAGATCCGGCTACGGTCCTTTTCCTTTCCATCCACTTACGGTCCTCTTCTCAATCTGGACTGTTGGATTAAGATCTCAACGGTTTAGATTTTTTTTAATATAAAAATATTATTATTATTATATTTTTATAATATATTAAATCTGAACCGTTGAGATCTTAATCCAACGGTCTAAATTGAGAAGAGGACTATAAGTGGATAGGAAGGAAGAGGACCGTAGCCGGATCTAGTCAACACACTTGCAGGAAATCTGCCTCTTTTTGGTTCTTCCTTGGCCTCCAATAGGAAAAAGAGTCTCTCTGCTAACTTTCCTCTCTACTATTGAGGCAAAGGTGCTGGAGAATTCGCGGGTAAAGTAGAAGGCTTGGGGGGAAAAAAGCATACCGCGTTTGTGGCTGTTACATTAGAAGGTGACATTAATCCCTTTTTATTTTATTAGGGCAAAATTGTATTCTAAAATATTTTAGAGAGTTGGATATATCTTAAAAAAAATATTTCAGTGTGTTGAATGTACTTCAACCCTATATTATTTTTATTCAAGAAAAAAGTGATATTGAATAAGAATAAGGTTTACACATTGCATAAGGTTGAAACACCAAACATGAAAAACTAAAAAACTTAAAAAAAACTAAATTAATGATCTTGACACTAATAAAAGTCAAAAAGCAATGTTAGTATATCCTGCCAAGTGATGGTTAATGCGTAAGAGAGGTGAACAATAATACAAATAAAGCATTTTTTAACACTAGATTGTGATAGGAGGCTTAGAGTCTACTTCTATGATGTTAGACTTATAAATCTAGAATAATGAGGCCGTTAAGTTTAGAAAGGAAAGCGAGATTAGCTGTAGATTAATATCTCCATAAGAATTCTTTGAGAGAAGAACCTCTATGGTAGATGATTTCATGACAATAATGCTCATTTAAACTTTTATATTTATGGAAGATAGAATATCACAGCCTTCAGTATTGAGTGAGATCAAGGAATTAGATAAAGGAGGTAGGCACCGAATTTTATTAACTAAAGAGTTAATAAAATTATTACCAACAAATATTAATGTAATTAGTAAGGAGTTGACTCATAACTTAAAGATCGTGAGTTCAGATTTCAACACTAATGTGAGAATCTTGTTAGCGAGTAATCTTGCTGATATACTCTAATATTGATATATAATTCATACATCATTTGGGCCTTTTTAGTGTGTTTATGGGATTGGTGATTTTAATGTGCTTAGCTATTTAATCTCAACCAATGGTGCTTAACGAGGGTTGTTAATGTTGTGATGGTTCTTCTAGTCGAAGTTGTCCATTATATTGACAATTTAATTAACATAAGCTTAATCAGTTGTTTAAGCTAATTGAAGGGGTTGGTAATTAAGAACTCTACTTATTTTAGGTAAACAATGATTCCACTAATCCATTTTCAAGAGGCTATTATCCATTTCATTCTTTTCGATCCTTTTATTATCCTTTTTTATGAGAAAATACTAAAAATATTGTAGTTTAGGTCATTTATTTTCATTGCACTTTAGTTTATAGATTAAAATCCAAATTCCCCATTTTTCCTAGTAAATTGCATGTTTGATGGCATTCAGTCTAGCTTAGGATTCTAAATAAAGGCTCTTTAAAGTGAAACGACCCAAATTATATTATATTACATTACTTGGATTTAATTAATAGCTGATTGTAGGCCCTAATAGTTTATTGTAGAGCTCAAGACGTTTTGGCAAAGGTTGATGTTACAATCAGAGTTCTCAAAACTAGACTGGACCGACCGGTCCGGCCAGGAAACCGCCGAACCGGGCACTAGACCGGTCCTTTTTGGTGACCCGGTCCTGTCTGAGTTTTTTATTTTTATTTTTTAAAATCACTTTTTTTAATTTTTTTCTTTAGAATTTCATATTAATAATCATAAAATCTTCCATTTATCACCGGTTCAGTCCCGGTTTAGTACCGGTTTGACTCCGGTCTGACCCACTGACCCTTAACCTAATACCTCGACCGATTCAATAACCGGTCCGGGTTTGATTACCTTGGTTACAACACCTAGATATTGGCATTCCATGTCCTTGAAAACAATGAAACCGAACGCTAAAAAGAAACCGTTAATTATTAGTTGCAATTTTGCAAATCCTCTCGAAGGAGGGAAAAAAAAATCTTCATACATGCACTCGAGCTTTCAAGGTTTAACAAAATGCTAATTTCCCATGATCAAGCGATTAGAGATAGACCAGACAATGTTGCAGAGATTCCTAAAATCTCTGTTATTATCTCTGATTGGCATTATAGTACCCTGCCAACTTTTCTCCACAGCTTCTTCACAAATTCTCGCTCTCAGCTTTGCCGTAACGGCTTCAAGTCTGACTTTCCGATAATAACCAGACGCCAAGTTTTGCTTTGCCCCACCAAGTTCAGCCATGGCTTCCTTGTACTTCTCAGCGCATAACTGGTACTTCTCTCTCACGCTACGATCGCCGGTGATCGCGATGATCGAACCGATCTCATTGTAGGTCTTCGTCGCGTAATTATGAGCCTTATTGATCATGGTTCTTGCTAGGGTTTGAATGTTGGATATGTCCACACGAGGATCCGACTTGAGGGTCCGAAAGCAGAAAGGAGGGTCTCGGGTTTGGAAGCATATCAGTTCGATTTCGTTTTTAGTCAGTTTGGCTATGGAGGGCAAAACAAGCGAAAGAATAAACATGAAGAAGAAGATGATGGTGAAGGAAGAGAGAGAAGCCATCTTTGGCTGGTGGCTTTGGTGAATATAATGAACGAGCTTTCCCATATATAAATAGGAGATATGAAGAAAACAGTTGAACATTATTAAGTGCAGAGATTAAAGGAGGAGTTATTTCAGAATTGAAGGGAAGTTTACAATGAACAATAAAGTTTGGTCAGTTCTTGGAGCCTCTTCATGAATGTTACAAATATATTCCAGCCTTTTTAAATATAAAACCCGATTTTTTTTTTAAAAGATTAAGAAAATTGAATAAGTTAATTAATTATATTATATATTATTTATGATTAGATATTACACATCAGTTCATAAATCGAACAAATTAATTTGGAGAAAAAATATAAATATAAATATTTTAAAGTAATTTAATTAATTTCCTTAATTTATCTAAAAAAGGCAGTGTAATTAGACTAGGACCAAACTGGCCGGTCCAGCTCGGAAACCGCCGAACCGGGCAGTAGACCGGTTCGGTCTAGTGACCCGGTCCTGTCTGATTTTTTTTTAAAATCAATTTTTTTTCTTTAGAACTTCATATTAATAAGCCTAAAATCTTCAACATCTTACCGGTTTGATCCTGATTTAGCTCCAGTTTGACTCCGATATGACCCACTGAATCTTGACCCAGTACCCCAACCAGTTCAATTATAGGTCCGGGTTTGATTATTTTGAAAAAAAATCAATTGAATTTTACATTTTGAATCACAAATAATGTGTGTGTGTGTGTGTGTGTGTGTGTGCTGGTGACAATGTTTCCATGAGGCTAAGAGTAGAAGAAAAGGAGAGAAGAAGAAACTTTGGCATCTAGTCTCCAAGGCATGGAAACCAGCTTGATGAGCAGGGAGAGTTCAACTAATATGGGCCATTCAAATGAGATTTGGAAGGTCAAGATTTAATTTTTTTTATTTTTTGTTTTTTAAAAAAATTATTTAATAGATAGAGAATCTAAAATAAAAATAATCTTTTAACTAATATTTTTTTAAAAAATGATTTTTTCATTTAAAAATCACCAATTAAAAAAAATTAAATATGAACGGATTGCATAGATGAGCCAAGCTCTCTAAGGATGAAAAGGGAAACTGGTTCCCAAGGCATGCACGTGGGCAATATGCTTTTTAGGTTTAACAGCTATTTCAATATTCAGGGGTTAATTAGATTTACGACCAAAAACCCCTCATAATAGTTATAAATGTTATAATAATGATATATGATAGAATAATAAAAAAGTAAAATCCCTCCCATCACCTCTATTTCCCAACCAAATTCTATGTTAAAATTCAAACCATGAGAACAACTTCCCAAAACAAGTATATAAATGTTATAATTATAATATATGTATAAATAATAAAAAAAAGCTAAATTCCTCTCATCCCCTCTATTTCTTCCCGTACAAAATAGATCCTCTCAACGAGTTTAATGTGAACCCAAAGACAACCTTAACACAAATATACATGTGTATAAAATTCTAATAATGAGAAAAATTTTCATACAAGGTTATTATCACTCCATCATTTTTAAAACTGAAAGAAGAAGAAGAAACAAACCAGAAAATGGAGTAAATATGATCCGTCTTCGTCAATAAAATCCTTCAAAGGAGATAGAGGTAGGCTTTCATCGAAAACCTACAATAGATAAGTATATAAATATTAGAGAAGTCCCATGTGAAATCCTACATCTACTAAGAGGGGAATGAATGACACCTTATAACAGTATGGATACCTCCCTTTATGACGTGTTTTAAAACCGTGAGGGGTAATATGGCCCCAAAATAAATAATTTCGAAAGCTCGTTCAAATGAAAGACACTTTATAAGAATCTAGATACCTCCCCTTTTAGTGCTAACGCGTTCTTAAATTATTTTCTTAGCAAGACAATCTTAACACACATACTTGTATATAATGTTCAAACAATGAGAACTTTCTTACCGGGCAAGGACCATTGGGATCGGTATAAAGCTCAAGCAACTTAGGATACACATCAGTCCTTCACAAGGGGCGTACCGACATAGCATACTGATCAATCCTTCGTGAGGGTTGGAGGGGGGCGGATGAAGGGAATGTGGCTCATGTTGTCCTACTAAGAGTAGTGTCACAAAAGGTGGAAGGTTCAGTACTTAATCTCTAAGCTTCCTTTCTTGCGTTCTCATGCAGAAATGGATTATTGGCGTATTTATAGGGCCTGGTCTGAACTAACTTGGTTTAAGATAGAATCATTCTTACCGGCCAATTAAAAGAATTTTCGTATAAAGAATTTAATTGATTTATACTAAATTATGCCATATTTTTAAAAGATCAAAACTAAATAACAGTTAAAGATATTTAAGACATTTGAATTAAATTCATAACAACCTTCTGTACTTTGTCCAAAAAATACAACCTTCTGTAACAATTTTATCAAATAATTTAAATATTAATAAACAATTATCATAAAAAGATCTCAAATTCAAGATAAGATTTGAATTAAATCTTTTAAGGATTTAATTGATTTATATTATATTATACTATATTTTTAAACTACCCAAGTAATGAAAACTAGATAAAGGTAAAAGATATTTAAGTTTAAGTCATCTTAATTAAATTCATGAGAACCTTTTTAACAATTTTATCAAATAAATTAAATATTGATAAACAATTATCATAAAAAGATCTCAAATTTAGGATAAGACTTGAATTAAATCTTGTAAGATATAATCATTCTGACCCATCCAAAGAATTTTCTAAGGAACAATTTAATTGATTTACTAAATAAAAGTAAAAGATTTTGCTAAATAAACTAGAGCAAAACATTACCTAATTAAGCGTCCCCTTTGAGCCATCATTTATGGCACACTTTAAGGGCTTGTTTGATACGAGGGAAGGGAAATTTTGTTTTGAGTTGATTTAAAATAATTAAAAAAATGGAGTTAAAAATTTGTAATTAATTTTTTTATTCTTTTATCCTATATGTTCTCTATATTAAAACTTTATATCCCTACTTCTCCAATTTTTTAAAATCCAACTCACAAAACTTTACCCTCCTTCCCTCCCAAATCCCTCGTAACAAGACAGAACGTAACAGAGAAAATTTCCCCATTTGAACTTATGTTAGTATGATTATTTAACAACGTCTCAAACCATCCACTCCCAGATCTCTGCATTGACAGCAGGGCAAAATACCTCACAGGATTGCAAGCACATTCATCCCTAAAATGAGGCAAAAAGGAAGACATATCTAAGATTTAAACAGAATTCTAAAGCCAACACTCAATTTAAGCAGTAATTTACCTGCTGTAAGATTTGGGTTTTGAGCAATGCACGCAAAACATTTCCCAAGGTTCATTGTTGGGTTCTGGGCATGTCTTTGTATCCAAAATTCCAATCTTAGTGGAACTCTTTGAAGCCATTGAAAAGACCAATACGGTCATCTTCCACACCAATGCAGAATTCTTTGAAGCCTTTGCAAGGAAGACATCCTGTCACCATTCGGTTTATAACACCAATGATTAATATTCTGAGTAATCCTACGAATAGCTCTACCTCACCATCATATGCATTTTGAGATTCTCAATACAAAGTCAGGAGGGTGACAAACTCAACATATTTAAATAAATGCACACACAAGTGAAAATGCTCTGCATAACAAACAGATTCTGGAAACTAGTCAATTAAAGAAGGTAAATGGCTGGGAATCAAATACAAGGAAGACTATCTTCTGATTCCTATCATGTAAGTGAAAATTAAAATCTTATCCTTTACACGCCATTTCTTCATCGTAGAAGGTAGAATGAGATGCCATTTGAAGTTTTTCCAGCACCAATAAACGAATTTTTCAAAGAAATTATTTGTATAAAATCTCTATGAAAAAGAAAAGGAAAGAAAATCATGGCCAGCAACAAAATAAGATTCCGTCATCGTATATCAAGAAGCTTGCTAGCCAATAACATGCCAACGGAGATTCAAATTGCAAACATTCGTTGAGATATTCTGACAAATGGATCGGACAATTTCAAATGCCGACCATGCAATAGGAAAAAAGAAGGTTGCAATCACCAGAGAAACAGATTAGAGTTTCCATGTAAAGGGATGACAGGAAACGAAGTGTAAGTAAAACCAACCTTGGCCATCAATCTTCATTCGTGAATCGTCCTGGTGTGCCACTTCCTCACCGTCTCGGCTTCTAATACTCTCGTTATCGTCTTCCATTCACGGTAGGTGCGTTGGCGTCGGCGTCGTGTCTTGCATGGACACAATCTTGCCATTGGAGAAAAGCAGTGCAAGGAGAAGCAATTTAATATCCGATTAACAGCTTGGTGGTGGCGAACTGGAACTTCCGGCGGAAAAATCAGTCACTCCCATTATCTCCATACTCCATAGTATGGAAGAAGGGGCTAAGGTAGGAGAGGTGGTGAGGGCCAAGCCCAGGAGGGAGAAGAAGGGTGTTTTAGTCATTTTGTTCTTCACCCTCCACGACAAAATCCTTGCTCCATCACTGCCACGTGGCTTGTCGCCTTTACATTCTTTAGTCAATCTTTCCCATTTAACCGGGAGGGTTAGTCAACTGTTAAAGGGCTGATAATTTTAATTTTTTTAGTTTCTTTAAACTTGTGCTAACTGCTAACTGGATCTCACATTTCATCTAATTTTCTAAACAAATTTAAATAATTTTTTTTAAGACAAGTTTATATAATTTTTATAAGAATAAGTTCAGTAGGTTACATCTCAAAATTCAACATATTTAGAAAAACTTTCAAATCTTTTTATTGACAAAATTCTCAAGTTAAAAATATGATTTGAATTTAAACTCTGAGTAAGATATAAATTATATTTAATTTTAAATGATCATATTTTAGTTCTTCCTTCCTTAGAATGTTAGGGAATGCGGAGTCCAACTTCAGGTGCCCCACTGAAAATTCAGCTTTGAATTTCAGCAGAACGAGTTGGTAGCCAGCCAAACACGTGTTTTGCCTTTGACGTCATCCTCGCATAAAAACCCAGGGCATGAAGAAGGTAAGATAGTTCACTCCCAAAATCAAAGCTCTTGTTAGTGGTAGCCACCTGATCAAAATGGCCGAAAGGGACGACCAGATAGCCCATGAGTTCCCCTTCTTCCGTGTCTACAAGGACGGCAGAGTCGTTGTCCACCGACCCCCCACCGAGAAAATCACACCTTCCGACGACGCCATTACGGGCGTCCGATCCAAAGACGCCGTCGTCTCCGCCGAACCTCCCGTCTCCGTCCGAATCTTCCTTCCCAAAATAACCGACCCGAGCAAAAAACTCCCCGTCCTCCTCTACATCCACGGCGGCGGGTTCTGCATGCAATCCGCCTTCTCCAGCCAGTACCACAACTACGTCGCCACAGTCGCCGCCGAAGCAAAAGTCCTCGCCGTCTCCGTGGAGTACGGTTTATTCCCGACCCGACCCATTCCCGCATGCTACGAAGATTCATGGGCCGCTCTCCAGTGGATCGCATCCCACTCGGGTAGATCCGGACCGGAGTCGTGGCTGAACGACCACGCCGACTTCGATCGAGTGTTCATCGCCGGCGATAGCGCAGGCGGCAACATAACCCACACATTGGTCTCTCGGGTTGGGAAATTGGGATTGTCAGGCGCGAAAATAGTCGGGGCGGTTTTAATGCACCCATTTTTTGGGGGCACAGTTGATGATCACATGTGGTTATACATGTGTCCAGAGAATGAAGGGTTGCAGGATAGGAGGATGAAACCGGCCGTAGAGGATCTGAAGAGACTTGGGTGTGAGAGAGTGTTGGTGTTTGCAGCAGAGAAAGATCACTTGTTCGAACCAGGAAGGAATTATGCTCGAGAATTGAAGAAAAGTGGGTGGGCTGGCGAAGCTGAGCTTGTGGAGAATTGGGATTGTGGGCATTGCTTTCATATTATTGGGAATCCCAGAGAAGGTAAGGCTGAGGATTTGCTTCAAAAGTTTGTGGCTTTCATCAAACAAGAGTGAGTGAGTCACCCGGTGGTGTGTGTCTCCGAGTTGGGTCCACCATGAACAAAATCATTGGTACCATTTCTCTCGTGTTCCTGTACCTGGGGGCTGGCTGGTCTTGTCATTAGCTTTGAATAATCTTTTAGACTTTTTGTTTGCCGTGTGGAATTTGGGTAATTTGTAAGCGTATTTCATAATTAGATCGCTTTGCATTCTTAAACTGTTATTTGAATCAGAGAAAGCGAAGGGGATGACAAGCCCAGTTTTGTTCAGTGCAATAACTCTACCCAAATATCACTCTGCAATCTTCAAACGAAACCACCCACTTCCTAATAATGGTGTTCTCAGTCATTCTTTCTCTCTCCCCTTTCTCTCACATCAGCCTCTTCCTCCTCGCTTTCCCTCTCTGAAGCTTTCAACTTCTCCTTCTGTTTCTAATTCCACCTCTCACGAAGACGACCAAGTAGCCTTAGACTTCTCCCCTGTTTTGAAAGTTTACAGAGATGGCCGTGTAGAGAGACTCGCCGGCCTAGAAACTGTTCCTCCGGGCATCGGCTCCGTGACCGGTGTTCAATCCAAGGAGGTCGTGATTTCTGAAGGTGAAGCTATATCCGCCAGGATTTTCCTTCCCAAAATCACAAACCCAGGTCTGAAATTACCTGTTCTCGTTTACTTCCACGGCGGTAACTTCTGCATCGGAAGCGCTTTCTCCCCAGCTTACCACAACCTCCTCAACTCCGTTACTTCTCAGGCGAACGTCATCGGCGTCTCTGTCAATTTCCGCAACGCGCTAGAACATCCAGTTCCAACGTGCCATGAAGATTCATGGACCTTCGTGAAATGGGTCGCTTCCCATTTCGGCGGCAACGGCCCCGACGACGAGGAGTGGCTCAATCGTCACGCAGATTTCAGGAAGGTATTCTTTCGCCGGGGAGAGTGCAGGTGCTAACATAACTCGCCACGTGGCGATTCGGGTGGGGTCAGAAAAACCGTATGGCCTAACGCTGGAAGCTTTAGGGCCTGTTTGGTTTGACGGTACGGGATGGAAGGGAACGTGAGATTTTAATGCCACCTAATTTGATTTGGTTAGAGGGAAGGATGTGATGAGATTTTTTTTTGAGTGAAATCTGGAATTCATTAAGTTTCAACCAGGAAGACTTAATACAAACTCAAACTAGAAACAAGAGAATAACCCTATCCCTCATCAACGACCGCCTCCAGTAATGAAGGTGGTGGTTGTTCAAAGAAAACAAATACCCCCGCACTAGTGTGACCCAACCTAGCAAGGTGGTCAGCATCCCTGTTATGTTCCCTAGGAATATAACTCAACAAAACATTTCAATTCCTAGACAACCAAAACCTAGCTTCTACAATGATATCCCTAAAGGGGTGATTTTGCTCCCCCGTCTAGTTAACAAGTTAATAGCCTCAATACAATCAGAACGAATCAAAACATTCCTATAACCACTATTCCAGCAAATCTGAAGCCCCTGAATAATAGCTATAATCTCAGTAATAGTAGGAGGAACAGTTAACAGCTTGCAAGTAAAGCCACCAATCCAAATTCTTTCAGCATCGCGTAAAACTCCTCCACAGCTGCATTGGCCAGAGTCCAGAGCTGATCCATCCACCTCCAGGTACACAAAACCCGCTTCCGCTTGAGTAGTTGTTGTACTCTGACCTTCAGAAGCTTGTTGAGAATAGAACTGACAGTGGGAGAGAAAATCTTGATCCCAAATAGCCCGGAAGAAACTAGACTGGCCATCCTGAGACGATGTGATGAGATTTTTAATGATTCATTGTTTGGTTTAAGAGGGGGAAGAGAGAGAGGATAATAATTAATTTATCCTTTTTTATTAATAGATGTATAATAACTGATATGGGGATTTTTCTTTTAATTTTTAATGAATATATAAATATATTTTAAAAAGTTAAATTTACAAATTATATTTTTTTAAAACGAAATGTTTGTTCCATGCTGCTCTTTCTTCTGCATCAGCTTTAGCATATATTTTAATTTAATTTAATTAAAAATAATATATATGAAAAATCAAATGGCAAAGTTCACTACGCAAGAGGATATACAGAGCTTTTAGCCAAAGAATGAAGATATACAGAGCCCAAGAAAATAAGTGATGGTTTGGTGCGGCGGTGGAAGTGGAAGGATCAAAGGCAAAGATCCAATGATTGGCAACAAGATAATGGACGGCCACTATTCATCTTCCATTTTCTCCTCCTCAAAACAGTCACCTTCGATTTCTCCGTCACTCTTCTTCAACCACCATCGCTAGTCTCTTCTCTCTCTTCCCCATCTCCATCATCTTCCAACTTCATCGCTACCTTGTCATCAGTGAATCACCACCTCCTTATCATTTTCACTGCCGATGCTATCAGAAGGACACGAGAGAAGAGAAAAGTCAAGAGTGCGAGGCAAATGGCCTCCTGATTTTTCAGAAACGCAGAGGAACCATTTTGACCAAAGAAAGCTACTGTTTTTAGCTCTTTTCCCATTAAGGGCACTGATAGGAATATCATAAAATTGATTGGGGCATATTAGTCAAAATATTTGACTCCCCTCCAAAAAAAACCCAAATTTGGAGGGGAGCAAAATGAGGGGTTTGGAGGGGGAGGGAATGCAGATTTTGGCTCCCCTCCCCTCCAAAATTTCAAACCAAATGAGGGGAGGGGCTCATTTTCCATTCCCTTCCATCCCCTCCCCTCCAATCAAACAAGCCCTTAGTTTTGGTGCAGCCCTTTTTTTGGGGCGAAGAACGAATCGACTTTGAACGGAATCAAGTTGCATATACGGCAAAGTTGGATCATCTGTGGAAGTTTCTGTGTGTGAGTGCGTTAGGGGCAGACGACTCATTGGTTAACCCGGAGAAGGATCCAGACTTGGGAAGGCTAGATTGTAAGAGAGTGCTAATTTGCATTGCAGAGGAAGATTTGACGAGAGATAGAAGCTTCTTTTCTAAGGAAGCAATAAATACGTGAGTACGGATTGTATACTCTCATGTCTTCTTTTTTTTTTGGCTCCCTTATTAATTCTATAATATAAATCATTTCAATTAATTCATCTAAAAGTTCACTCGTTAAATATGCTTTAAATTGCAATTTTTTTCTCAACTTTACCGATGTTAAATCAAGTTTTGAAGGAGGGAGAAAATACAAAAAATTGTATTTAAACATTAATTATATGGATAAAATTGATAAATAAGCATATTAAATACTCCCTCCGGTCCTATTTATAAGACAAAGTTGACTTTTTTGGAGAAATTAAGGAAGTCAATTAAATCACTTTAGATTATTTATATTTTTAGTATCCTTACATTATATATCAGTTTATTGGTCAAATTAATCAATTTAAAGAAAAAAATAAAAATAAAAATATTCTAAAGTGATTTGATTAGCTTCCTTAATTTCTCCAAAAAAGTCAACTTTGTCTTATAATTAGGACCGGAGAGAGTACTTTTTAAGTGACTTGCATGATAGACAAAGCTAAGATGTTCTTCTAAAAGTGACTTATATATTGTGAATATTGGAGAGAGTATATCTCCATACACTTCATACATAGACAAAAGCAATAATGTCAACCTTCAAGTGTCACGTGGTATTGAGGTTGGAAATTCTTCCACATGTCACGTGTTTAAATGTGACACTCAAAAAAAAAAAAAGCAATAATGAGTGACGTTATGCATGAATGTGCATGAAAGTATGTTGGGATATTTATAAATAATAAAATGATGATTCGAGGTGATGCCTCTTAAAATAGCATGCCTTATCTTTAATTAAAAAGCTATAATGTCTCATGAGCCAAAATAACTTTAATGTCCAATATTTATTTAAAATAACTTTTTTATGAAAATGAACATTATCCTTCTAGTATCTATTATTTCCTAAAAATATCGCAGTATTACACCAAAAGCTTGGATCGACTGATTATGGGTTGTTTTAGTTTAACTAGTAACCTTGTATTCAAGTCCTGCTATCCCACCAAGTAGTAGTAAGGTAATTAAACCCGGATCGGTCAGTGAACAGGTTGGGGTACTGAGTCAAAGGTCAGTGGGTCAGACCGGAGCTAAACCGGGACCAAACTGGTGAGAAATAGAATATTTTAGGCTTATAGTATGAAATTCTAAAGAAAAAATTTAAAAATATTTAAAAAAAAAAAAAAACTTGACCTAAACCAGGTCACGGGACCGAAGTGGTTTAATAGCCGGGTCGCCGGTTTTCAGTTCGGTTCGGCTGGTCTGATCCGGATTAGATAACCCAGAGTAGTAGAAGCTACATATCTTTGCATATAACTTTTTTATAAATATCTTTAAAAACTAAAGAGATTATGATCTTAATCATTATTACAACTCCCTACACAATCTTTCATATGAATTTCTTAATCCATAAAAAAAATCACTTTTAAGTTTTAAGAAAACACATATCTTTTTGAAAATATTTCAACAATGTGTGTATATAGAATTAGAATACGATGAGGAGCGAAAATAAGGAGTAGATGAGGAAGCAAGCATAAGCAACGAGGCCACGGTGTTCATCCCAGCGGCCGACTTCAACGAGGAGCTTGGTGCAAACTCGAGTAGACCAGATCACAAAAATGGCGGCGATCACGAAAATGGCGAAACTGGCTTGAGGAAGGAACAAAGACAGAACCGAAAGAATCACCATAGGAAGCATACAATAACCAAGCAAGCTCACACAGCTGTGCAAATCCAGAGTCCCGTGACGACCGGCGAGCATATTGAACACAACGTACAGGAAAAGCGCCGACACCGTCAACCACCCTAAGATTATCCCGAAATGAATCTTCCCGGCCAGTAATTGGAACAATCCGAAAGCCATTAACAGCAGAAACGGTCCTGATAGATCGGCATCGTCGTGCAGGTTAGGGTTTATGCGGACCGGATTTAGGATCGAGCTTGTTTTGCTCCAGATCTGTCTTGTGTTGATCCCTAATTCTTCTAACAGAGGCAGTTCGTCGATCAATTTGGTGTTGGAACTGACGACGTTGCGGCCGATCGATGAGGATGGGATCGGCGCCGGTGAGGCGGATCCGATGTCGAATGACATGAAGGAAATGTTGTTGGTGGTTCGCGGCTGAAACGGCGGCATTGGACGGCGTTGTTTCAGGCCGGGGTTTCCGCCGGAAGGGAAAACCACGCAAGGCACGCTGAATTCCTTCGACATTGGTTGACTCTAAATTTAAATTTTCTCCAGGAGTTCAAATTTGCAGTAGGAAACGGAATCAAAAATTTCCAAGAGAAAGAGGAATTTGATATTTCTGAGAAAGATGAGGTAAGTTAAACTTGGAATTCTAGACAATCGCAAGAGAAGACTGGGAATCAAATGAATCTTTTATGGAATGAAATGAAATTTACAAGGCAAGAACAAAATGTGGCTTCAGAAGGAATAGTGAGAAAAATAGACGGTGAACGTTGACGCAAAAAAACAGTTACGACTCTGCATAACTACCGTTACTTTCCCAGTTTCCCGCTGAGATTTCGGTCAGTGTGACTGTCTTTTTTATGTTAATTCAATAAGACAGTTAATCCAAATTTTAGCTCATGATACAATTTGTTCTTCTAAGAGTCTATCTACCTCCCTATCTTTTTCAGTAAACATGAATTTTTATCCAGTCATGGTACTTTTTTTCTGTTTTTTCTCCCCTTAACTAGAGAGAAGGACTAGCTGGGAGTTCCTTATATATAGAATTATATTTGCATTCCGGTTTCATTTTCCCATGAATGTAATCCAATAAATATAATATACATGTATAATTTAGATGATTTGGCAACATTTGGTTTAGCCAATTTTAAGTAATTTTCTGTGTTTGGAATAGCAGTGTCAAAAATAATATATATTTTTTTTTTTGCAATTTGACTTTGGAAAACTTAAGTTTGGTTAAAAGTCAAATTGTGTAATGTGATTTATGTTTTGACCGGCACTAGCATAATAGACTTTTATAAAATTGAAACTTATTTAGATGATTATTTTGAAAAACAAGTTTAGATGAAAAATAGTTGAAAATGATGTGAATCTTATTAAATAATACATATATATTACATGTACATATAGTGTGATAATTATAAGAGAAAAATTAAATTTAAATTATAAAAAATGAAAAAAAAAAGTTAACTTAAAAAATTTGACAATACTAAAATACATAATAAAATATAGTTAATGAATAAAAATGCATATAAACTAGAAATCATACAAATGTAAAGTTTTTAATCAAAAAATATTATATAACTAATCGGCCATGAACTGAAAAAAAGTTTCATGAACAGAGACCAACAAAGTTCATTAAGTAATAAACATAACTTTCCACCTCCAACAGAGACCAAATCAATTAGCATAATTTAAAAATTCATCAAGTAATTCTCACCAATTAAATCTTTCATGGACTTAAATTAAAGTACTGTCATAAAAATGTACCACTATGATCCTTATTATAAGTTTATTTTAACTAATTCTCTAACATCTTCTCATCTTTCTCTATTTCGAATGAGAATTAAGAAAAACAATGATTATTAACTTTCAAGTGAATTAATATTTAGGGAAAAAAATTTCATCTATAAGGATTTATAATAAGGACTAGAATAATATTTCAATTTTAAAAAAAATGGGACCCAAAATCTTTCTTTTATAATCTGTTATTCTTTCTCCATGGAGGAAAAGTCAGAAGATAAAAATTCTGACTTAAGAGAAAAGTGGTTTTTTCCCTAAAATCTCAATTCGCAAAAAGCTAAAGTAAACACACCCTATTTCACAAACGACAATCTAACTTTTGGGTTTCAATCACGCATTTAGGGGCTGCAATACAGGCTATGTTTGAGAAAGCGGTGAAGGGGGTACCATGTGGTTAATCAAAAAAAAGCACAGTGGGCTCACGTGGTGGTGTTTGGGAAAGTGTTGAAAGTCATTGGGCTTTTTTGCCAAACGTGGCTTCCAGTAGAAGCCAATAGCCGCTGCTTCTTACTTCTCTCTTTGGCACAGTGCTTGATTAAAGGTTGTCCCGGACCCCACGCTCTCACCATAAAGCGCAATAAAGAGGAGGGAAATTTGATAAAATAAATATTTAATACAAATGGTGGAGTTATTGTGTATGTGTTATATCAGCAAAGAAAAGGATAACTGTAATATTTAGTGTAATTTTCTTTTTTTTTCAATAGTAATTGAACTTTTTTAATTTTATCAAATTTTATTTGTACTTTTTCAATTCAATTATCACAATATATACAAATAATGTGTGTGTGTGGTATTAAATTTTATAATTTTTTTTAATATAGGAACCTGGATCGGTCTACCTGTCGGTTCGCTGGTTTCCGATCCGGGTTCAACAACTTTGCTTTTTTTTAATGAAAACTGGAATCACATTAATGAAAACTCGAAAGAGCAAATAGCAAAAGAGACAAACCTCAAACCTACTATCCTTCACCCAACACTACCTCGTGATACGAAAGTGGTGAGTGGTTTAGAATACAAAAATTTCCTTTGATATTATGGACAGACTTAGCTAAATAATAAGTTAAGCTGTTTTGCTCCCTAGGAATATGACTGACCAACACTTTTCAGTTCTTAGCTACCCACAACCTCGCATCGTTTATAATATCCCTAAAGGGGTGAGTAATATCACAACTCCTAGTCAAAACATTCATAGCCTCTGTACAATCCGATAATACGACGACCCTTTTGTAATCTCTATTCCAACAAATCTGAAGACCTTGGATAACAGTAATGATTTCTGCTATTACCGAGGGAACTGTTGTAAGTTTACACATGAATCCACATATCCAGCGACCAACTTCTCCACTAATAGTGCCCCCACAACCGCTTCTCCCAGACTCAAGAACTGAAGCATCCACAACTAGGGTGATATATCCCTATTGACGATCTTGGCTACTCCTTCATGCACCAGCACTATTTTGGTTAGTGTAGAATTTGCAATTAGCTCGTAAATCCTTATCCCAGCTTGCCCTGAAAAGACTGTCATGAGTATTTGTGTTGTTTGTAGTGATCTCCTCTTCGAAGAGTTTTTTGCATCGATTCGCCTAAATATCCCAGCATATATAGCCAAATAGCAATGCCCATTGAATCTTTTTAGTGAAATCCCTTCCTGCTTCATAATTGAGGTTCCACTGCGGCCATTCCATGCCTTGAAGGGTTGTGAAATTTTCCCATAAGGTCGAGGCCACAACAGATATCCATCATTCTTTTGCATTGTTGCACTCCCTTATTAAGTGCATTAAATCCTCCTCCTGCTCACATCCAAATGGACATCTGGCTGGTTCTTCCAAACCTCTCTAAATTCTCAACTGCGCTGTGTGTACTCTACCATGTACAAATATCCACATAAAAGACTTAATCTTCTCTGGTACGTCCACCTCCACAGCATCATCCAGATAGATTCCCTTTCTCAATGTGTACCTGCAAACAAAAATTGATAAGCATATTTCACAGAAAAATGACCATCAGATGAAGGTTTCCAGAAGTAAATATCCTTCCCTCTTTCTTCCCTGGGAGGGTGAGCGCACATGATTTGATCAACAACTTGCGGATGGAACCATCTAATCAATTTGTTTCTATCCCATTCTCCCCAGCAATCAACATAATCAACAACTTTTTCATTCCTGTCTGTAAATGGTTCAAGACCCGGAATAAGATCAATAAGAGGTCTATTGATTTCAAATCAATTATCGAACCAAAAGGACACCGATTCGCCATTATCAATCTTGACCCCCAACCTTTTTCGAAACTTTTCCCAAATAGTACAGATTCCTCTCCATGTAAGGGATGCCCCTACATTATTTTTAATATTAAGGTTGAAAATTTCCCCACACCTATATTTGCTGCAAAACACCTTAACCCAAAGCGCCTCCATGTTGTTCGAAAGATTTTAGCACAATTTCATCAAGAAAGCCTCATTTTGTTTTCGCAAATCCCTCCTAAGCCACCATCCTTCTTTTCCTTAGTCACTTGCTCCCATGATACAAGATGAAACTTCTTTCCCTTGTCATTATCACCCCATAAAAAAATTTTGGTCTTCTTTTCCAATTCCTTTACCAAACCTTTTGGCAATAGCATAGTCAGCATATAATAGGATGGCAGGGCATTAACCACCGACTTAATAAGGGTAGTCCTCCCAGCGAGGTTCAAACATCCACGTTTCCACCCTGATAATTTCTTTCGGGTTTTCTCCAATATTGGTGCAAAAGTTCCAAGAGATACTCTCTTATGTATCAAGGGTATCCCTAAGTACCTGCCCAAATCTCCTGTAAGTCTAACCCCATACTTCGACTAAGACATAGAGCTCTAGAACCATTAACATTCTTGGAGAAACAAACTCTAGTTTTATTCTTATTCATTATTGACCAGACGCCCCATAAAAAGTCTCTAAACATTTCATCATACCTTCAACCTGTCCTTCTGAAGCCTCACCTAATAAAATGAGATCATTTATAAAAAATAAGTGAGAAATGAAGGGCCCTCCCCTTTTGAGTTGGATCGGCCTCCACGACCCATCCTCTATGGCATCGTTGATGATATCATTTAATCTCTCTATACATAAAGTAAAAATGTATGGAGAGATTGGATCTCCTTGCCTTATGCCTTTAGAAGAAGTAAAAGTCTCTATAGCCTCCCCATTTCACAAAACCTGGAAGGATGGTGTAGTGATACAGGCCATTATTGTTTCACACCATTTATTATCAAAACCCACTACCTGAAGAGTGTATTTAATAAAATCCCATTCAAATCTATCATAAGCTTTTTTCATATTAACTTTGATCGCCATCCATCCTTTCATTCCCAATTTGGATCTCATAGAGTGAATTACCTCTTGAGCAATAATGATATTGTCACTACTTTGTCTCCCTGCTATGAAGTTACACTGATGATCCCCACAATTTTCCCCATTACATGACGAAGTTGATGACTTATGACTTTAGTCATGATCTTATAACTCACATTACATAAGAAAATGGGCCTAAAGTCCTTGATGGTCTCTGGGTTTTCCATCTTCGGTATAAGGACAATATTTGTATTGTTTATATCCTTCACCTTTGATGGATTATCCAAAACCTCATGAACTAAATTGCATATAGAACCTCCTACTAAATTCCAGTACTCTTGATAAAAAACAGCCTGTAACCCATCAGGTCCAGGTGCTTTGAAAGCTCCAAGATCAAAAGTAGCATACCGAATTTCTTCACCTGTTACCTCTGCTAGAAGTTGCCTTATCTCAGTCTGATTTAGCATAGGAAAATGAAATCTTGTTCTAATATCTTGATTAACTCTGTTGCCCATTTTGAAGAGATCCTTGTAATAAGAAACAGCTAAATCCTTGAGGGTACGCTGATCAAAAATCCAACTTCCCTGAAAATCCTTGAGAGCCTCAACCCTATTTCTCCTCCTCCTTATATTAGCCGTAGTATGGAAAAATTTGCTGTTTTTATCTCCCCACTTTAGCCAGTTACATCTCGATTTATAGTACCACATCAATTCTTCTTGAGCCAGAACCTTGTTGTATTCCTTCCATAGCTCCTTTTCAGTTTGAACAAGATATTGACTATCACGTCTCCCCCTGGCTCTTTCCACTCCTTCAATTCTTCTAAGAAGATTTTTCTTTTTTTAAAGTAACATTTCCCAACTTGTTTTTATCCCATTCCTTTGCTCTCCTTGAAAATTTTGCAATTTTACCATTCCAACTATCCATACCTCAACTCTGTCTCACCACTTCATCAAAACTATCCTCAAGGAACCAAACGACTTGACACCGGAAAGGTGATTGTTGACATTGGTTTTTCGAGTCAGGTTTGCTTCTAAGCAAAATTGGTCTGTGATATGAACCAAACTTGTTCACATGATACACTTTAGTTAAATGGTGCAGCCGATTTCAATCAATATTTGTAAGTGCTCAATCAATCCTTTCTTTTAATAGGTCTCACTCCCAAGTATACTTTTCCCAACTACATCAATTTCAATTAAGTGAGATTGAGAAATACAATCTCCAAATTGCCTCATAGATAACTGGTAATATGAAGAAAATGTCTAAAAGAAAGTTTATTGTGCATCTCATCACTCCCTATCTTTGGAGGGAGAGTGATGCGTGCTTCTGTCGCTAAAGCAATCAATTAGACTAGGTCCTAAATTATTATGCAGTTTAGGGTCAACCTAGGTCATTCTCCCAAGGAGCAAGCTATGGGTTTTCTTTAGGATTGATTTTTAAGTAACAAAAGATGCAATAGAATGGACCTAAACTATAATGCAGGACTCTACTACCTAAATGCAAATGACTCTAAAGTCTATATGAGAATGAAACTAACCTAAATGAATTGGAATGCAATCTTTGGGGTTTTTTTAGTGAAAAATGAATTAAGATGCTAAGCAAAGAAAATAATCAAAAGCAAGACAATCAACAGGGATTTAGTTCAGTTATGATAATGAAGGGGACAACTTAGGATTCACATGGATTTAGCTTTCTTAGCCATTCAATTTATTAGACCCAAGGGAGATTCATGAAAAGTGGAATTAATAGATTTAATCACCTAATCAAGACATGGGAAACCCTCATGCTCAATAACACCTAATCCACTAGAAAACTCATAATGGAAAAATGCTGGTTAATTGAATCTATTAAAAACCAATCACAATTGCTTAGGATAGTTTGGAAATTATGTTCACAATTGCCTAATTGAACAATTCGACAATTAATCACCTAATTAAACAATCAAGAGATGAAACCCAAATTGACAATTAAATTAATAATGAAAACTCGATTAATAATTTAATTGACAATCAAAGGTTTGCAAACAAAAATCCCAATAATCATTTAAGAACAAAGCAAATCCCAAATATCAATTTAATCCAAATAAAAATAAGTCTACAATCTAAAACTAGATTGTTCTCAATTAACACAACCCAAAATTATTTAAAACTAAACAATCTCAAGTCTTGAATCAAAAAGATAAAAGAAAGACGCTCCCTTATAGTCTTCAAGTATAAGCTCCTAGGCTCTAGCTTCCTCCATGCTCCTCCCAAGTTGCCTCCCAAGAGAATTAAGCTTCCATGAAATTAGTTTTCCCTCCAATCTTCGAACAGCATGACACAGCCATCAAAATACTTTGTGAAATATTAATTGATGATTGATTAATGCCGTGGGACCCGCGGCTGTGTGTGAATGAGGGAAAGCACAGATGGTGATAATGAATTAAGGGATGAGTGGTGGGTTTGCGTGGTAACAATTGAAGGAGATATAGAAGAGGGATTGAGAGCGTGATGGATGATTTTGCGCCGAACCGAACTCCTGTTTCAGCGTCTCTATGTTCGTTGGTCCCTCTCCAGCAGCGTCCTTCAATCCTCCTCTCGTCCGTGCGTGTGCCTCAGCCTCTCCCCTCTCTCAGCGTCTTCCCGTCTCAGCGTGATGGTTCTCTCCTCTAGCCCCCTTTTCCGTCCCGCGGCTAGGTCATTTTTATGAAAGGAGGGGAAAATTTTGGGTACTAATTTGGGCCTCTTAAAATTCCAAAAGCCCAATAAAATTTTACCATTGGATTCTTTTTGAGTCTCTCAGAAAAGTTCTGCACCGTAGGATCTTTTAATCTCCTTTTCCTTACTCTGCAAGAATCAAATAAAATTGTGATTTATCATTGGAAATATTTTTCCACTCACAAGATATCAATCAAAATAATAATAATTTAAGCTCAATGATATCATAATTAATTCAGATTTATATTATTTTCCAAAATCGGCTAATTATCCAAATATTATCTAATAAATCCAAATTAGCCTAAAATAATCTCCAAAATAAATGAATAAGGTGGGATAAAATATATTAAAATTGTGATTTATCAACTCCCCCACACTTATCATTTGCACTCCTGGGCAAAACAAATCAAGACCAAGGGAGTATAACAAAGACAAAATAAAACAAAACTTCAAAAGTGAATGTTCCAATCACAAGTAAAAAGTAAACAAAAGTATTTCAACACCTCTTTTATCCAAGTGATTTTCTCATGACTCAAGAAAACAAACTTTGTGGCAATTTACTTGACAAAGGAATATCTAAGCTAGAAATCCCTCACCAAGGATATGCGTATGTCTCTCATCACTCAAAAGTGTATAGGCTTGTGTTTACACTCAAATCCACCCTATCCAGTACTCTTTCCATAGGCTTGACAAGGATCTAAGTTCTCCACCACTAAGAAAGCAAATGCAAACATAAATCCAAAGGACTTTTATTAGGTTGTAATGGGGCTAAGGTTAAGAAAGAAAGGGTATAGTGTTTGGAGAAACAAAGTTGAATATTCTAGAAGATGAAGAGAATGATGCAATACGATGAAACAGGATGAAAGAAACCAAATCACATTTGAACTGGGTCATTACTTTTCCTTTCTCTTTTTTTTTCCTTTTTTTTTCTCTTCTTTTTTTTTTTATTTTTTATATTCTTTTCTTTTTTCTTTCATTTTTTTCCTTTTCCTTTTTCTTTTTTTTTCTTCAAGATAACATATCATATTTTTCACAATGACCCAATTCCTAATTTTATACACGTTCTTCCATCCAAACCAGATATAATGCAATGCTCTTCAACTCCTAAGACATTCAAAAGGGTAAGATTTTTTTTTGTTATGGGGTGAGAAGAAAAAAAAAATAAAAAAAATAAAATATATATAGGCTCAAAGGGGCTAAACAAAGGGTATATGTATGGAAAGGATAGGCTGTTTGGCTTATCTGGCTAAAATGAAATGAATGCCTTTATCATCTTCATGAATACATATGCATAAAATGTGGCCTCAAATAAGATTCAAGTCAAATTCTAGATCAAGTAAAGAGATAGGGGGTACACACTGAAAAAAAAAAAATGCATTAGGCTCAAAATCTCACTAGGTCTATATGATTGCTAGCCTAAATTCACCTAAGTCAAATCCATTGCCACTTAGTCTATTGTCTCAAAACATGATCAATCACCTTTCAAATCAAGGATGAATCATACTAAAGTTACTTAAAAATTGCAATTTTCACATTCAAAACAGTTGATCCCTCCCCCACACTTAAACAATGCATTGTCCTCAATGCAAAACAGTCATAGCAAAGCACAAAGACAAGTAATATGCAACACTACTCAACTTAATAATATGACAATGCAAAATAAAAGAGTGAAGGAAGGAATACAACCGGGGTCTACGTGGTGTCTCGTAGTGCGGTAACCTCCACTGCTTGAGTGGAGAATCCATCATAGAACGGCTTCAAGCGGTGTCCATTGACAGTGAAGCATTTTCCATTCGGCTCCCTCTTGATCTTCACAGCTCCATATGGGAAAACATCAATGACAATGAAGGGCCCCTCCCATCTAGAGCGAAGCTTTCCAGGCATGAGTTTCAATCTGGAGACGTAGAGTAGAACTTTTTGGCCCACTTGGAATTCTCTCTTCATAATGAGTTTGTCATGGGTTGCTTTAGTCCTTTCCTTATAAATCCTCGCATTCTCATAAGCTTCCCTTCTTAACTCTTCAAGCTCTTGCAATTGCAACTTCCTTTCAGCACCGGCACTAGCAAGATCGAGGTTGCACCTTTTTATTGCCCAATACGCCTTGTGCTCCACCTCTACTGGCAAATGACATGCTTTGCCATAGACAATCCTGTATGGAGACATGCCAATGGGACTTTTATATGCTGTGCGATACGCCCAAAGTGCATCATCGAGCCTTTTACTCCAGTCCTTCCGGTTGGGTTGCACTGTCTTTTCTAAAATGAGCTTGATTTCTCTATTAGAGAGTTCTGCTTGACCATTCGTCTGAGGATGGTATGGGGTGGCTACCTTGTGCATCACACCATACTTGCTAAGCAAGTTCAGCAAACTCCGATTGCAAAAATGAGTTCCTTGATCACTAATGATAGCTCTGGGAATGCCAAACCTGCAAAGAATGTGAGACCGAACAAAGGAAACCACTACAGAAGAGTCATTAGTACGAGTGGGGATAGCCTCAACCCACTTGGACACATAATCCACAGCCAGCAAGATATACAGATAACCAAATGAAGTAGGAAAAGGTCCCATGAAATCAATTCCCCAAACATCAAAGACTTCACAGAATAATAAGGGTTGTTGGGGCATCTCATGTTTCCTAGAAATAGTACCCACAAATTGACACCTGGAACACTTCTTACAAAATTCATGGGCATCACGAAATAGACTAGGCCAAAACAATCCACTTTCCAAAACTTTCCTAGCAGTACGCTTAGCACTAAAATGTCCCCCACATGCAAGAGTATGGCAAAAAGTTAAGACAGACTCAAATTCATCATCAGGAATGCATCGCCTAATAATTTGATCACTACAAATGTGCCACAAGTAAGGATCATCCCATATATAGAATTTAACGTCTTTCTTAAACTTATTCAATTGATGTGTATTCATGTCAGCTGGCAAAACAGACGCAACAAGATAATTTGCAATATTAGCATATCAAGGGATAGAAACAACAACCTCACAGAGCCTTTGATCAGGAAAATCATCTAAGGGTAGAGATGTTACCGGAGGTGATTCAATCCTACTCAAGTGATCAGCTACCATATTCTCTGCACCACTCTTATCACGAATCTCCACATCAAACTCTTGTATCAGCATCACCCACCTAATGAGGCGGGGTTTGGAGTCTGGTTTCTTGAACAAGTATTTGATAGCTGAGTGATCTAGTCACCTTGGTGTGAAGGATGTAAGATCGAAACTTCTCTAATCCAAAGACGATCGCAAATAGCTCTTTCTCTGTGGTAGTGTAGTTAGCCTGAGCAGTATCTAGTGTTCGAGAGGCATAGGCTATGATATGTTGTCTCTTCTCTACTCTCTGGGCAAGAACAACACCTAATGCATAATCTGAAGCATCACACAAGAGCTCAAATGGTAGGCTCCAATTAGGTGGCTGAATGATGGGGGGTGTAGTGAGTTTCTTCTTTAACTCATCCCATGCATACCTGCAAGAATCATCAAAAACAAAACCCACATCCTTTTGCAACAAACGAGATAATGGCAGTGCTATCTTACTAAAATCCTGGATGAACCTTCTATAAAATCCAGCATGCCCAAGAAAAGAACGTACATCTTTCACACAAGAAGGATATGGAAGGGATGAGATAATATCAACTTTAGCTTTATCAACCTCAATACCATCATGTGAAACAACATGGCCCAAAACAATTCCTTTCTTAACCATAAAATGACATTTTTCAAAATTCAACACAAGATTATATTGAATGCATCTTTCCAAAACATTGTCCAAACTAGCTAAGCATGCATCAAAAGAATCACCGTAAACCGTGAAATCATCCATGAAAACTTCCATGCAATGCTCAAGAAAATCAGAAAATATGGAAACCATGCAACGTTGAAAAGTGCCTGGTGCATTACATAAGCCAAATGGCATGCGTCTATATGCAAAGGTTCCAAATGGACATGTGAATGTGGTTTTATCCTGATCCTCAGGGGCAATAGAAATCTGAAAATATCCAGAAAAACCATCCAAAAAACAGTAATGTGATCTACCAGCCAGTCTTTCTAACATCTGATCTATGAAGGGAAGGGGGTAGTGATCCTTTCTAGTCACAGAATTCAATTTTCTATAGTCAATACATACTCTCCAACTATTCTGGACTCTAGTCGGAACTAGCTCACCTTCGTCATTACGCACAACTGTAATACCAGTTTTCTTAGGTACTACCTGAACTGGACTTACCCACTGGCTATCAGAAATAGGGTAGATTATACCTGCAGAAAGAAGTTTAGAGACCTCTTTCTTTACCACATCAAGAATCAATGGATTGAGTCGCCTCTGTGGCTGTCGCACAGTTTTGGCACCATATTCTAGCAGGATCCGATGCATGCACACATTTGGGCTGATTCCAGGGATATCAGCAAGAGTCCATCCAATAGCTTTCATCCGTCTCCTAAGTACCTCTAAGAGGCGGGGTTCCTCATCAGCAGTTATGTCACTAGCTATAATCACAGGAAGTGTCTCGTTCTTCCCCAAATAGACATATCTCAATGAGTCAGGAAGTGGCTTTAACTCCAAAAATGGAGCTTGCTCAATTGAAGGTATGAGCGGCTTCAAATCTATATCAGTCAAACTAGAAACCTGCACAACTGATTCACAAACAGAAGAGCAAACTTTCCCATCTTGGGGAGTATTAGTAGAAACTGCAAGTGCAGTATAATCAAGCAACAGATCACAATCAACAATAATAGTGCCATCAGTAGCACTCATGTCAGAGATAGAATCATAACCAAAAATCTCACTATCAGAAATATGATCAATGTCAATCAATAATTCAGAGTCAGGTAGTGAAGATAAATCAGTTCTATTCATGGCATCAATCACACTAAGTAACTGAGAAAGTCCATTAGAATCAATAGAAGTAGTAGATGTGTGATCACTAGAATTGCTAATGCTACAATTAGGCACAGAATGATCATGTCTAGAATGTCTCATAATTGCAATGGCATCAGTGAAAATATCAATATCAGCACTATCAAGATCAGCACACGTATCACAACTACCAATTCCAGCACATGAACAAGAGATAGTATCATCTAAACAGGTAATATCACCGAATCTATTAAGCATGCTATCTCTAAGATCTACAACAGAATCATCCATAATGGCATCAATAGCATTAACATCTATCTCAGCACAATCATCGAGGGGATGTCTCATGGATTCAAGTACATTAAATCTAATAGTTTCACCAGCAAATTCTAGAGTAAGGCTACCAGCATGCACATCTATCATAGCTCTAGCAGTTTTAAGGAAATGCCTACCTAGAATCAAAGATGAATGTCCTTTCTGCCTAAATCTACCATCATCCATATCAAGAACATAGAAGTCTGCAGGGAATATGAAATCTTTTACCTTAACCAAGATGTCCTCCAAAACGCCTTCTGGGACTGTGCAACGTCTATCAGCAAGGGATGCAATGAGATTTGTGGGCTTAAGCTCTACACCCTTGAGTTGATTGAAGACTGATTTTGGCATAACGTTGATAGCTGCTCCTAAGTCTGCTAAGGCATCTGAGAAGTCAATGTCACCAATAGTACAAGGGATGAGAAAGCTACCAGGATCCTTGCACTTTACTGGCATTGGCATTTGATATAGAGAGGAGACCATTGCTCCTAAGTCAACCTTGCCTTCATGCTTAAATTTTCTCTTTGTAGTACATAACTCCTTCAAGAATTTTGCATATTTAGGCACTTGTGCGACTAAGTCAACTAGTGGAACACTGATCACCACTTTCTTGAAGATATCATAGACTTCATTAAACATCTCAGCTTCCTTCTTTCTCCTTTCAGCCTTAGCCACTGCAGTAGGAAATGGCAGGGCCGGTTTGATCACTTGCTGTCCTTCCTCACCCTTTTCTTGTTCTTCATGAGGTGCCACTTGTGTTTTTGATAAAGTGGACTGATCCTGTGATATGGGAGTGGAAGTAGAAGGAAGAGTAGAAGGAGAGTCATCAACAACTTCCTTGTTATTTGAAGTATTGGTGGTAACAGGATCTGCAGAAGGGATTATCTTTCCACGTCGAAGAGATATAGCATTAACTCCACCAATATTAGGATTTTGTTGAGGTCCAACATTCGGATTGGTTATCACTTGAGATGGAAGCTTTCCTGAACCTTGACTCTGTACATTACTGGGTATGTTAGAAAATTGACCCATTTGAGTTTTAAAAGCTTGAAATTCCTGCATCTGTTGCTGTTGCTGCATCAGGATTTTCATCATAGCGTCCACCTTGCTGGCTAACCCTGGATCTTCATCTTGGACTGGCATTGATTGTCTAACTTGTTGAAACATCTTGCCACTAGAATTCCCACTGTGATTGAATTGTGCCTGATGAGCTTGGCCATTTCCATATCGAAGATTTGGATGATCACGCCATCCAGGATTGTATGTATTGGAGTAAGGATCATATCTTTGGCCGCCTTGAGTCAAAGGCTTAGAAGGGTAAATCGCATTACAAGATTCAACTCCATCATTCATGTAGGGGCAAGAGTCAGTACCATGAGTAGCTAAAGAGCAAATAGAGCAGAATGGCCCTACTAAAGCAGAAGAGTTAGCCTGTGGGGTAATAGAAGTAGAGGACCCCATAGGAGTGGCCATATTAGAAGAATTCTGCATCTGAGACATAACCATTTTTTCCATAGCAGATGCAAGTCTATCAATTTTGCTCTCTAGGCGAGATTCAGAATTAGAAGAAATTCGTCCCACTTCATTAACTTTGACCTGTTGTCTAGTACCAAATTGTTGGCTATTTTCAGCTTTCCTTTCAATCAATTCCCAAGCATGATCCACAGTCAAGTGTAGAAGTGCACCACCAGCAGCTGAGTCTAATAAATCTCTCTCTAGAGGTAAGAGACCTTCATGGAAGTATTGGATCAGTAATGTATCCGGAATCTGATGGTGGGGACAGCTAGAACATAGCATTTTAAAACGCTCTAGATATTCATATAAGGATTCTCCAACCACTTGTCGACATCCACATATGTCCTTCCTGATAGATGAAGTGCGAGAAGCTGGGAAATACTTTTCCAAGAACAGTTTCTTCAATTGGTTCCATGAAGTAATGAATCCAGGAGGTAATCGAAGCAACCAATTTTTAGCAGATCCTTCTAAAGAGAATGGGAAGGCACGCATCTTAATCTGATCTTCAGTCACACCAACAGGTTTCATAGCAGTGCAAACCATGTGAAACATCTTCAAGTGATTGTACGCTTCCTCACCTGAAAGGCCATTAAATTTTGGAAGTAAGTGAATCAATCCAGATTTCAATTCAAAATTTGCATTAATATCAGGATAATTGATACACCAATTTTGAAAATGCAAATCAGGTGAAACCAATTCTCTAATAGTCATAGCAGGATCAACAATATTAGCATTTGCATTTGCATTTGCGTTTGCATTTGCATTTACAATTGCATTTGCATTTGCATTAACATTAACATTCCCATCAGCATTAACAACAATATTATTAGCATCCATATTGACCTTAGAATCAGAAGAATCAACAATGGGCTCAACAGAGGAACTATTGCCTACAAAAGTACTAGCTCTAGTCCTTCTTCGTTGGTGAAGTGTCCTCTCAATCTCAGGATCAAATTCAAACAATTTTTCAGAAGAGGATCGGGTCATGCAATAAACAACTACCTAAGAAGTTGCCTAAAAACTCAAACCTAAAGCCTAACCGCTGCTCCCCGGCAACGGCGCCAAAATTGATGCGTGCTTCTGTCGCTAAAGCAATCAATTAGACTAGGTCCTAAATTATTATGCAGTTTAGGGTCAACCTAGGTCATTCTCCCAAGGAGCAAGCTATGGGTTTTCTTTAGGATTGATTTTTAAGTAACAAAAGATGCAATAGAATGGACCTAAACTATAATGCAGGACTCTACTACCTAAATGCAAATGACTCTAAAGTCTATATGAGAATGAAACTAACCTAAATGAATTGGAATGCAATCTTTGGGGTTTTTTTAGTGAAAAATGAATTAAGATGCTAAGCAAAGAAAATAATCAAAAGCAAGACAATCAACAGGGATTTAGTTCAGTTATGATAATGAAGGGGACAACTTAGGATTCACATGGATTTAGCTTTCTTAGCCATTCAATTTATTAGACCCAAGGGAGATTCATGAAAAGTGGAATTAATAGATTTAATCACCTAATCAAGACATGGGAAACCCTCATGCTCAATAACACCTAATCCACTAGAAAACTCATAATGGAAAAATGCTGGTTAATTGAATCTATTAAAAACCAATCACAATTGCTTAGGATAGTTTGGAAATTATGTTCACAATTGCCTAATTGAACAATTCGACAATTAATCACCTAATTAAACAATCAAGAGATGAAACCCAAATTGACAATTAAATTAATAATGAAAACTCGATTAATAATTTAATTGACAATCAAAGGTTTGCAAACAAAAATCCCAATAATCATTTAAGAACAAAGCAAATCCCAAATATCAATTTAATCCAAATAAAAATAAGTCTACAATCTAAAACTAGATTGTTCTCAATTAACACAACCCAAAATTATTTAAAACTAAACAATCTCAAGTCTTGAATCAAAAAGATAAAAGAAAGACGCTCCCTTATAGTCTTCAAGTATAAGCTCCTAGGCTCTAGCTTCCTCCATGCTCCTCCCAAGTTGCCTCCCAAGAGAATTAAGCTTCCATGAAATTAGTTTTCCCTCCAATCTTCGAACAGCATGACACAGCCATCAAAATACTTTGTGAAATATTAATTGATGATTGATTAATGCCGTGGGACCCGCGGCTGTGTGTGAATGAGGGAAAGCACAGATGGTGATAATGAATTAAGGGATGAGTGGTGGGTTTGCGTGGTAACAATTGAAGGAGATATAGAAGAGGGATTGAGAGCGTGATGGATGATTTTGCGCCGAACCGAACTCCTGTTTCAGCGTCTCTATGTTCGTTGGTCCCTCTCCAGCAGCGTCCTTCAATCCTCCTCTCGTCCGTGCGTGTGCCTCAGCCTCTCCCCTCTCTCAGCGTCTTCCCGTCTCAGCGTGATGGTTCTCTCCTCTAGCCCCCTTTTCCGTCCCGCGGCTAGGTCATTTTTATGAAAGGAGGGGAAAATTTTGGGTACTAATTTGGGCCTCTTAAAATTCCAAAAGCCCAATAAAATTTTACCATTGGATTCTTTTTGAGTCTCTCAGAAAAGTTCTGCACCGTAGGATCTTTTAATCTCCTTTTCCTTACTCTGCAAGAATCAAATAAAATTGTGATTTATCATTGGAAATATTTTTCCACTCACAAGATATCAATCAAAATAATAATAATTTAAGCTCAATGATATCATAATTAATTCAGATTTATATTATTTTCCAAAATCGGCTAATTATCCAAATATTATCTAATAAATCCAAATTAGCCTAAAATAATCTCCAAAATAAATGAATAAGGTGGGATAAAATATATTAAAATTGTGATTTATCAGAGAGAAAATTGGGAGAGAAAAATACTAAGGAAAAACTTCAAAAATAGTAAATTCTTTTATCATTTTAGGATATTTTCATTCTTGTATTACCTTTCCTAATTTTCTTCTCACTTTTTGCTCCGTCCAAACATATGGTTAGTGAATAGGAGAGAAGTTAAATTAGGATAAAAGAGTAAAGTTATATATATGTATGTACGTACGTATGAGAAAAGAGAAGGGAAAAATGCAATCTTTAATAATCTATCAATCACAGAACTATTTCATTAGTTTCGAGTGGACAACCCATGGTTTTATTCTTATTTTGAAATATTTTCGGCTGTTATCTTTTGTTCCCACATGATATTCTTGCGAAAAGGGAAAGCAGGTTTTTTTTTTTTTGGCTCAGAAGGTTTTATTAAATCATATATGTTTTTGAAAATTAATTTAACTACTTTTAAAAGGATTACATGCTCTCTCTAGTACTTGATATAAAATTGATAGGGGGAAATTATAGCCTAAGATTCCATAAATTTACTGGCTGTATCAAGTAATAAAGTGATGAGAAAAGTATTGTTCTCATGAGTATTTGGTACCAACAATTCATTTGAGCAATACCTTTACACTTTTGTTTACGTTGAGTCAACATAATTTGAATCAAAGATAGAAATAAAAATTAACCAAAAAAAAAAAAGAAAATCAAATCTAACTAAGGTTAAGGATAATGTTAATTCTAGATATTAAGCCGTGACTTGGATTATTGTAGCCTTGATTACTTCCTAGTGTCTAATTTCTCCCCTTAATTGCATTTAAAGTTATATTTACTAGTTTAATACTCTTATGTACCTAAGAGTGTATTTTGATCCACTAAAAAACATTCCAATTATGTTAATCCTTAATTTCTTTGGCAATTAGTACTTAATTAGATTAATTTTTGTGCAAGCCTGATGAGGCTATATAAGGTCAGTAGATATATGTTTATCCTATAAGCAAATTGAGTCCGAAAACTTAATGCTACATGATTCAATTTGAATAAAATTTCTATGTCTAGGCTTCTTTAGAACACCAAATAAAATTCCAATCAAATTTCTCATCTTTTAGAATAATTAAACTCATAATTGAATCAACAAACATAACATTATAACAATTAAAAAGAAGAAATCATCATCCACTAATACATAATCTGTCAACACCCATTTCCATTTCGATAATCGAAGAGTAATAAAGACGGAATTCAATGGGCATACAGAAAAGTACAAATATACTGATAAAAATATTCATTTACAATTCTGATATCTTTCGTCGACGAAAACAGAAAATACAGCGGAAACTTAATGTTTACAAATTCACCAAAATATCACAAAATAGACTAATTATGATCACGATCTTGTCCTTGCCCTGAGACCCATGCCGCTCACTTTCCAGCGTCTACATCTTTTCCCTTAAACCCACTGGTACCTGCTGAGGTGTTTATTAAAAATAGGGTGAGATTCCGGAGAACCCCAGTAAAAATATGCTATCGTTCATAGAAAATGCGAAAAGTAAATATGATATATGCCATGTATGCACCAATTAATGAACATTATAAACATATCATCTGCATGTATACATGAGTAGGGCCCAACCCCACTATTCTGCACCGGTTGAGTTCTCACCAACTCCAGTGTAAATGCCTCTGACACTTTTGGCCCCTTTCTGGGCAAATCATGTTGATTAATAAAGCGCATTTACAAACATTGGCATCCACACAATCATATAATTATGGCATAATGTATGAAGGATAATGTCCCTATCTCAAAGCTTTAATATCCCCTTTTTAAATGTGCCTCGAAGAACGTGTAGTATCCGGCCTCCAAATCGATCCTAAAATATTAAATATACCAAAAATAGGTCATAACCTATCCAAGTATCATTTTAGAATCTTCCATAGTGTTTATTATGGTTATATTAGTCTATGGTGAAAATTTACAAAAATGCCCCGGGAACCCGGCCCGACCCGGCCGTACCCGCCCCGATGGCACGTTTTCCCAAAATTTTGGCTAAGGCTATTCTGAATTTTTTTATCCCAAGGAATCCATTTCCGGGCTCGAAATTACAAAATTCACTGTCAAATTACGAAAATGCCTTTGACAGCCCCTATTTAGGAATTTCAGTGGCGTTTTCGTAATTATGCTTTTTCGGCTTCTACCGAAAAAGTGTCCAACTGTAACCCCACCTATTTTTGCCCACTGAGTCCAATGGAACCATTTATTTCATGAAAATCCAACTCCTACTTCCAGTTCTGGTCCTAGCCGAAATATTAGGGAAAAATAGGAAAAAAATGAGGTTTTGTGTTTTAGCTCCCAAAACTTGTACTTTTCCACTTCTAATCCTTGATTAACTTACTTAAACACTTCTTAACCATGATTTAAAGGATTTTGGGCAGCATAACCCTTTAGGGTTATGACTTTTCTAATTTTACAACTCAAACCAAAAATCATAAAAACCAAACAACAATTATCAACAACTCAAGAAGGTAAGTTCATGAAGTTACCCTCTTTAGCTACTTGGTTTTCTCTTACTCTAGGCTCCTCCTTCTTGATCTCAAAGTGTGTCTTCACCACCATGGATTCATGAGAAACAAGAGTTTAGAGAAGAATCTAAGGAAATGCCATAAGAAAAACCAAAGAAACCACCTTACCTTGACCTCTTCTTCTTCGTTCTCTCTAGTCTCAAGAGCTTCACAAAATCACTCTCCCTTCCTTTTCTCTATGTCTTGTGCGTGAAGTGTGCATGAAAGAGGAAGGAGTTTGTATTATATTATTTTAGTCTCCTTCCTTCCTAACCATTGATTTAATCAGGGCCCAAGTTGTGACACTTGTCACCACTCTCTCTCTCTCTCTCTCTCTCTCTCTCTCTCTCTCACTCACAATTACTCCATTGTCTTGCCATTAATTTGAATCAATTGCTTCCTTTGCTTGCTCCTAAAAATCTGTCCCTCTCATCCTCTCTTACAAGACAAGCTAGCTTCTTCCCATTGTGTCCTCTTCCAATCACTCAAGTATTCCACTCCTTCACTCAAGCTTACCATCATACAATCAAGTATCTCCCTTCATTTACTTAAGCTATCCCTTCATGCATTCACCATACTTCCAAGTTGTGTACACTCATCCTTTGGCATCATGACTCTCTTCATGTAGAAATTAGGCATGTGCTCATGAAATCAAATTTTTCTCCTCATTCATGTGTGTTTGGACAAAATTTCAAGAGGGAAGGAAAGGGAAAAATGATTTTAATAATTCCACAATTGACATAATTGGTTTTATGTATAATCCCCCTTAATTTCCCAATTCTTGATTTTTCCACCAAGAATCATCCCATTATGCATTTTCTTTTATTTTTCTTGATTAATTGAAGTTAACTCCAATTAATTGGAAAATAATTAATCTTGGGCTAAATTGGTAAAATTATGATTTTGCAATCCCCTTTGTAATTTAAATTTTTGAATGAATTTTTCCATTTCCTTATGAATATGAATATTTCAAAATTCATAAGATCTAAATTCATGAATATTCAACACTTTATTGAATTATTCAAATAATTACAATATAGTTTTGATGAATAAAATTTGGGGTGTTACATAATCAAACTACATAATCCAAAAGAAGGTTTAGCTACATTAATTGAACATTATCATGACAAAATAAAAACGACTAACCAAAGGCAAAATAGAAGAGCAAGGAAAGGAGAAAAATTTTCATCCATGCTATAGATCTTTTACATCTCCAAACTTTAATCTCTTTCCATCAAATGATGAACTCTTGTATTGCTGTTACCAACCTAAAAAAAAAATAGAACACACTATCTTCTCTTTACACCTCTTGTATATATAGACATAAATTGCCTCCTTCCAAAACTTCTAAAATAGCGTTGGTCCTATCAATGAAAAGAAAGGGAAATGGTAATACTAATAATAAGTCTAAATTTTTTTATTTGAGAAAACTTCCCATTATTATTTATTATTGCTTCTTTCGTAAATTTAAAAACTTTTATGTTAATTTCAAATCTCACAAATGATGTAAGAAATTAATATCTCGTAAAATCTCAATTAAATCCTTTTAATTTAGCATAACTTCCTAAATATATCTTAAATCTATTAAAAATGGAAAGTAATAAAAAAACCTATTTACCAAATTTTGGTGGATTAAGTTAGGTGGATTAGTTAACGTATTTTTTAAAACATCATAGTAATCTTCTTTAATTCTTTGTCCTCCTAAGCATCAATATGGATAAATTATGAAAAAATTCATAAATATAAAAAATAAATATTATATTTAGGATCAATATAAACTCTTTAATTAAATTATCATCATCATTAGTATATCTTAATTTTAAATGTTCAATTTATAATTCTGTTGTCACATACTGGAACTCAACATTTGAGAAACTATAGAAAGTGTAATCAAACTTTTAAATAAGAAAATCGAGGGGAACAAAAAAAATTATCAAAACATCCTATGATACCACTTTCATCCTATTTATAAATTTAAATTAACCAACTCTCATATATTAAGGAGAATTTATTAACTCATTAATTATAGGCTAAATTTTCAATTTTCCCTTATCTAAATTATAAAAGTCAACATTAATAAAAAAATTTATTTATTATAATTAACAAAAAAATAAAAAAACACATTTATTACACAGAAAGTGGAATTATAATAAGGATAAAATTGTCAAAAGGGACTTGGAAATACCAACAGCTTCATTTCAGATTTCCAGGTTAAAAAAAAGAAGCTATCTTCGAACTACGTGCCCCGCGTTCATAATCGTTGCCGAAGCAACTGAACTGCGAGGAAGAAGATGGCCGTGGTAGCTTGGCCGCGAATACTGCAATCTTCTCCGATGCTTAAACCCTCCTTGCTCCCTCGCTCTCTCTCTCATTACTCCTCCTTTCCAAGTACCATCCCTTGCAAAATCTCCACCACTCGTCGCTTCTGCTCCAACTTCGAATCTTCTCCCGAGGTACCTCTCTGTTCGTTTGATTTTGAATTCTTGTATTGCAAAATTTGTTGTTCTTTGCTTTAATTGATTTTTGTCCAATCTAGAGTTCGTCGCCGGGGAGTGAATCAGGCGCCTCCATAGTTGGTGATCTTCTCGATTATTTAAACGAGTCCTGGACACAATTCCATGCTACGGGTAATCAAATTTCTCTTTTTGTTCTTGTTCTTGTGTGTTAAGCTAGAACACTTGTCTGTGTTTATTTTATTTTATTGAAATGTTTATCTTGCACTGCGCTGTGTCATTGCCCGTCCTAATTGGGTTGGCGTCACGGAAAAAATCGCACAAGTTGCGAATTTGTGGCTTAGTAAACGGAAATTTCAACCTTCTGTATTATCGTTTGAATTGCTTCACTTTTAAGATCTGGAAAACTTTGGGGCTAGAAACTACCAGCTTGATAGAAGCCCAGTTCCAGATTGGAATATTATTAACATGTCAGCCTAATTATAAGTTCTCAAAATTGAGTGTGGGTTTGGAACAATGATAGGAAAAATGGAGTTTCTTAATTTAGCTTTTGGTAATTTTATTTTTGGTAAAAGCCCCATTGTGTAATGTGGTTTATGTTTGGAACAGCGATTGTATAAATGACTTTTGCAAAAGTAAAACTTGTTTGGATTGACTTAAGCACAAGTGACTTTTATGATAATAGTAAAAAGGAGTGGGCGGAAAAATATTTTAAAGGGTTAAAACACCAAAAAATAGTTTAAAATAATTTTTGGAACTGAAAAAGTATATTAAGAATAAAATTGCAATCAGTCTGATAACGCACTGGGTACAGTTGAAAAAATATTTTAAGGGTTAAAAGCACCAAAAAATAGTTGAAATTAATTTTTGTAGCCGAAAAAGTACATTAAGGATAAAATTGCAATCATTCTGATAATACACTGGACACAATTGGAAAAATATTTTAATCATTCCCACTCTCCCCAAAAGCTAAATCAGTAAAAACTCCAATGTTGAGCTTATGATATAAGCTATTTTGGTAATCACAAGCTCAATTGGCAATTGAGGACTCCAAACACTCTCTTTTTTTTCCCAATTGCCAATTGGGGTTTTCCTTCCAATTCAGCGTTTGGGGGCCCAAACGCTCCCCCCAAACACACTCTTGAAATTAGTAAACTCAATGTACGGCTTTATAGTCAACTATCTTATATTATGGTTTCATTTACAACTTCTATTTTTCCTGCAGCTGAAGCAAAACGAAAGTTAATTGCCGCTGGTTTTCATCTGCTAAATGAGAATGAAGAATGGGACCTAAAGCCTGGTGGACGCTACTTTTTTACGCGAAACATGTCTTGTATAGTTGCTTTTGCTGTTGGTGAAAAGTGAGTTAAGTTCTCATTAGTTGGAAGTATTAGTCTTCCAATTATAAAAGGAGAATTCAGCAGGCTTTTTTGATAAATTCATTTTCATTTTTTGGGTTTATTGTAGAAACATTACTAATAATACCGACACTAAATCACTGCATAAGATACAATAAAGAACACTGGGCATTCTCTTTTCTGTGTTTTTAATTTTCTTCATTTCTAATAATGTGCAACTAATTGTGTTCCTTGCTTTTTAACTAGCCTTTTGAATATGATTGTGAATATTAGGAAGTCAATACATTTGTACTTGTTTTTTTTTCCGGGAGTTTGCTTCTCTTGTTTTAAACTCGCCTTTAACTCATACAATCTGTTTTTGCTACTTGAATGTGTGTTTGTGTATGCTAGCTATTCATTTTCTAATTCTTGGCAAGTTGAATGGAAAAATATTGATTAAATGTTCTTATTTTTGCAGATATAGCATTGGCAATGGTTTTCATGTCATAGCTGCACACACTGACAGCCCATGTCTAAAATTAAAACCAAAATCAGCATCATCCAAATCAGGCTATCTGATGGTCAATGTGCAGACATATGGGGCTGGATTATGGCATACATGGTTTGATAGAGATTTGAGTGTTGCTGGAAGAGTCATTGTGAGAAGCAGCGGTGACAATTATTTGCACAAGCTTGTCAAAGTGAAGAGACCTCTTCTACGCATACCAACACTCGCCATTCATCTTGACCGGTCTGTTGCTTCTTCATATTTTGTCTTTGTTACAACTTCATACCATTAGAATTGCAACATGATCGTACTGTGTAGTGAAATCTTCATTTAGAGTGAATTTTTTCATACTAGGTTGTATCAGCACCTTTTTAAGATTTAATTACAGAAAAAAAAAAAAACTTTTATGGCACTTATGGTGGGAAAACTCACCCATTTAAATACTCCACTAAACATATCTAACTGCTGAATGTGGGGCCTAGAGATTTGATATTACCTTAGCCTCAATCAATTAGCCCTCCTTGGAGAGCCAAGGTCCCAGTAGTTACACTCTGTGACTCTTCACTTGGCTTTCTCATAAGTTAGAGCCCTTTGTAGATAGTCCTTTTGAAAACCATTGAGGCATTGGTCATTATCTTTGATACCAATTAATAGGTATCTAATTTGAATGGAGAACCATTCTCCAAAAGCTAACAATTGAGGTGGAAGAACCTCAAAGAAGCCACTTAAATGTTCAGTAGAATATCCTATATATTACTTACTGTGAGATTTAGGCATACCTTAGCCTCCATCTAGCAATGGGTGTGAATTGGCCTAGGATATCCCCCACCCCCTTTCTTTTTACCCGTGGGGTCAATTTTCAGCAATAGAAATATGGAATGTTGATTCCGCTAACCTCTCCTTGTTTGTTTTATTGTTTAGCACAGTGAACCAGGATGGTTTTAAACCAAATCTAGAAACTCACTTACTTCCATTACTCTCAACAAAACCTGGGGAAACTTCTGATTCAAAAGAGAAAACTGCAATATCCAAGGCTGCTCATCATTCGCTGCTTATGGAGGTAATTCATCATTCCTATGTTGAAGTTTAACATTAAGTTTTTGTAACTATGGGAAGGGCTTGAGGAAATTAGTGGAGCATGAAAGTGCTCAGTGCATGGGCTCAAGACAATGTCTGTTGACACTTGCAGAGGACGCTGGCAAAAGATTAACAGCATGTTTGGATTGGCGAAAATCCATGCCAATCGTGCGATTTGAGAGGAAAAAACCACTGTTCATCACTTTTGACTTTTGAATGCATGTTTGGTTGGGCGATTTGGGAGTTGGGCTTATAGGTAGAAGTAGCTTATTTTTTAACTCACCCACTCGTGGCTTGTTCATGGGATGATTCTGTTTTGTCTGCTATGTGTGTATAATAATAATAATAATAATAATAATATTGATATGAGTATTTTCATATTTTTGGGATCAATAAGATACTTAAAATCACTGTTAATCACAAAACTTCTTTTATGAAAAATGTTCTAAATAATTTTCTCTTTCTTTAGATAGTAATCTTCTGCTAGTTACAGAATACTTTGGAATAAGAGTTTAGACAAGTTTTGAGTTTTGTCAATATATGACTGTAGAAATGTAAAGGATAATTAATAATTAATTTTAATCAGTTTAGATTTATTATCTGGTTGTTTTATGATTTTATAATCAATTTCTTTTATAAACATGTCATAAATTAGTTTCTATATGGTGTTTTTACCGATTAAATTTAGTTTAAATAATTTATTTGGATTATTGGAGGTATTATTGAGATGTTAATTGGTTTATTTTGTTAGATTTTGAGCTATGTGAAAATATGAGTTATGGTTTAATATTTAAATTAGAGTTTGATATGATTTATAAAATTTAAGCTTGAGGTACACAATAGAAAGGACTTTTGGAGTGTGGTAAAATGGGTTCAAGATATTACAAAAAATGCGCAAGTACAGCTTCGACCAGATTGTACGGGACCTTTAATCTAATTAGTTCTGTTATAGTTTACTTTATCAAAAACTTTAAGTTTATATAATTCCTAATTTATCTGCTTTTTTATTGTAATTTTACTATGTATTTGATCATTGCCAAATTTTCAAATTTAATGTTTTCACTTTTCATAATTTTTAAATTTTTTTTTTTAAATATCACAAAAGCTACTTATGCAAAAGCCAAACCAAACACTCTCTACTTTTATAAAAGCACTTATCCAATCGCCAATCCAAACATTAATCATTTTACCCAACTTATTTTTTCCCAATCTTAAGATTCCATAAGTCAAAGTAAAAATAAGCCACTTATCCAATTACTAATCCAAACACACCCTTGGTCTTCGACTGTTAGGCATAGAACATCTGATTGGCGACTCCTTTTGGGTCCATAATTAGTACTTAGGATAGAGGCTGACTTGGAGCAGTACACCTTGTTAATTAGATTACCAGAGTTTCCTTTTCCTGTAAAGAAGCTAATAGGTTTTGCCTTGATGTTTTGAAAATTTTAGAGAAAGTAATTAATCATGGATTGCTAGGTTTCATATTCACATGGCTGTTTATTGAACAATGATTACTCTGTGTGTGTGTGTTTTCAAAAGCTTCTTTTTGTTAGCTCTCAATATGAATGAGTAGCTAAGTTTTGAGAAGGATCTTGCCTTTAGCAAGTATTCTTGGAATTGTTTTACTTTTCTAGCCTTTTATAGGCTTCTGAAGAGGATGGGGATAATTTGATATCAGAAAATAAGCCATTAATAAACCTAGCACTTGTTACACGAAGCTCTCATTGAACATCACGCCTGAGCATCAACCTCTTGATTCAATGTACTCAGACACATCTATAATGAGTTATCTGTTTATCATAGCTTCTTCTCTGCCTGTTGGTTATCATTCTTTAAAATAATTCTTGACTTTTATTCTCAGGTTTTGTCAGATGAGTTGAATTGTCAGGCTGATGACATAGTGAGTGTTGAATTGAATGTTTGTGACACGCAGCCTAGCTGCCTTGGAGGTGGAAACAACGAGTTTATATTTTCTGGAAGACTAGATAATCTTGCTTCAAGTTTTTGTGCTTTGAGGGCACTTATTGATTCAAGTGAATCTCCTGGTGATTTAACCAACGAGCATGCAATACGGATGGTTGCTTTGTTTGACAATGAAGAGGTAGTTTTTCTTCTTCCCTTAATTAACAGGCTTTAAGTTTTCTACAGTCTAGATATCATCCTTTTCTAGTAAGTCGGATGCTAAAAAATGTTCTAAATATTATTATTTTCATTTTGAACATGTTTGAGTTTGCTTTCTTCCCACCATACAGCTACCTGTACCATATGGAATGTGCCTAAATTCTCTAATATCTGTGAAAATGCCACATGAAAGGAAGCTTCAGGACAACATCAACTCTTGCCTATTTAGAGGATAGTATGTAGCATTTGTTGTATTGTAATAATAAATATTTCGTTGTTCATTTCTTATTGCTATGTCTAACTGCTAAAATTTAGGTGGGTTCAGGTTCTGTTCAAGGAGCTGGTGCGCCAACCATGTTTCAGGCCATGAGACGCATTATAAGTAGCTTAACTGATGGCTATGTTGGGGAAGGCTCTTTCGAGCGCAGCATTCGCCAGTCATTTCTGGGTATGGTATCATGTTTCTTAAGTAACTTCTGACAATTTGCTTCATGATTCCATTTTTGGTTGCTCTTTCTCAAGTTTTTTCTAGTATTTGGTGAAAGACATTGACAATTTAACATGGTTTGATCCCTTGAACTTAGTACAGGTGAATTGCAAAATCATCCAATTGTCATGTGCTGTTTGTAGATTAGAACAGCTAAAAAGGCTTAAAGCTCATATATCATGGATTTAGACTAGTATTCATATATGCATGAATAATTGTATTTATATTATTTATAATCCTTGAACAAGAAGTATCCTATATTTGTTGTCTAGTTTAGCTTTCCATATGGGACTACTAAAGCATCTTTTGTATTCTCTCTCTAATAGTGTCTGCAGACATGGCCCATGGAGTTCACCCAAACTTTACAGAAAAGCATGAAGAACATCATCGACCTGAATTGCAAAAAGGACTTGTTATTAAGCTCAATGCAAATCAGCGCTATGCTACTAGTGGAATAACATCTTTTCTTTTTAAAGAAGTTGGGAAGATCCATAACCTTCCAACTCAGGTAAATTCATCTATGTCTAGAGTTTATTAAAAGCTTCATAATTTCTTAAAATAAGCGTTATGCCCATGTGGTCCCTCCTCCCTTGATCTAAATCAGTCTAGCGAATATGGCTTCCAAGAAACTGTTGGCATACCACAAAAAAAGGTGCCAAATCCAAACGGAATTCTAGATATGAGACATCCAGGACTTGGTAGCCTGAAACTCAAATAGAATATTGATGTGAATTTGCTTTTCTCATATGTTTTTCTTCTTGATGTATTTTGAAAAGCATTTTCCTTATAATTTTCTATAATGGGGATTTGGCATTTAGTCATTGACGCTCAAGACATTTGATTTATCTGCGGAAAATTCTAGTTCTTTCTTTCGTCTTGGTATGTTAGAAGTTAATATTTGTCTATCTTTAATGTAGGAATTTGTGGTTAGAAATGATATGGGATGTGGATCAACCATAGGTCCCATACTTGCGTCTGGGGTTGGCATCCGAACCGTTGATTGTGGAATAGCTCAACTTTCAATGCACAGGTATCTCTTTCAATGAACCATACTGTTTTTCACTTAATCCCAACCACTTAGAATACTGGTTGGCACTATTCATACTTCAGGAGTGATGATCATTTCTATTTTGCATGGCATCCTGTCGCTTGAATCCTGAAAACCAAGTATTCCATCATTTCTTGTAAATCTTCATGCTTAAAAGAAGTATGCTGCTGTTAGTTGTTTGCTGTTGCATTCAATCTTTGTCTTGTTCCAAACGGTTGGCTGAGTGCAGTGCAGATCCATATTTGTTTCTAACTGTTATCAATCCTCCAATTGCAGTGTGAGAGAAATATGTGGAAAGAAAGATGTTGACATAGCTTACCAGCATTTCAAGGCGTTCTATAAAACTTTTTCAAGCATAGACAAGAAGATCAGTGTGGATTTCTGAGCTTCTTGGATCTCCTTGGTACCATGACATAGTATGTCAAGGGTTCAATAAAACCTCTTCAAGCATAGACAAGAAGATCAGTTTGGATTTCTGAGCTTCCTGGATCTCCTTCGTACCATCATGACATTATCATGAGAGAGCTCCACTTCACTTCTGAGCTCAAAAGGTTCATAGTCCACAGCTCCATTGACCCATCCCTCAATATTGCTCTAAATTAAGTTATTTATATAGTAAGGGAGTTGGGGATTTCTTTTTATTTATTTATTTTTCCTGTTCTTAGTTTGATTGGACTTGGGATCTCTGCTCAATGCCGACAATAAAGCTTGATTCGCATTCTCAAGCATTTGTAATTTCTTGCTTATCTATTCTCTTTGTTGTATTATGTAAACTGTTCAGCAAATATATGTTAACATCACCTGCTCGAATCAAAGGTAAAGAAAAGCTGCTCAAATGGTTTCTGTAATCAAATTGGGATTTAATAGACTTAGTGCATGATGAAATTTTGGTAAGGAAAACAAATGATTATGGAAGAAGAGGTCTTCTTGCTATTCATGAATGAGAATTTGACCGTTGTGAAGAATAATGGCGCACACTTTGATAGGCCCCTGCAATTTCTCCCTTTTCGGTCACAAGGACCCTCTAAATTTAGTGAAATGTTTGCTGGCTATGGAAAAACCAATGTAGAAAATCCTTTGAAGGCACCAGCGACCAACCGAAGTCAATTGCAAATCAAGGTATCCACCATCTCATGGAAGAGGAGGTGAATGGACGATTTTATCACCAAATCTTCCAGATTTCCAGGTAGATCATAAACACATTGACATCCCCCTTCTGAGGTTTGTACTTGTGGATGTAGAAGGCTCACACAACAGCTAAGGAGAGGCTGCGCTTGGTGGAGTTATACGAGATCATCAAGGGAATTGGGCACCCGGATTTCAACGGAAGTTAGGGTATACTACCCCAACTATTGTGGAGCTCCATGCTATTGATAAAAGATTACAAATCCGTCATCAAATGGGATTTGATAAGATTAGAGTATATAGTGCTCGTTTGAAACAACGATTGGAATGTTTAAAAGCAGCTTTTTAATCGTAATTTACGATATATGAGGTAAGTATGTGAGAAGAGTTTTGACTCGATTTACTTGAAAAGCAGTTTATAAGCAATTTCAACATCATAACAAACATGCCTATACAAATTTTGTGGAAGCGTCACACTTACTTACTACTAGTGGACTGTGGGTTGGGCCACCTTCTGTATGGAGTTATTGTAGAACTAAGATTCTTCATACTCAAATTAGGATATAAAGATCACCCATTGGTATGGGAAAGAATTTGGATGTGTTGATTACCTAGCTAAATCGGCTCAAGATTCACCCATTTTGTAAACACCACTTGTTATGTGTTTGGATTTGTTTAACTTGGAATGTGGTATACAATGTCTAAATAGTAGACTGTTGTACTATCTTAAGCTTGCCTTTGTAAACCAAAAAAAAAAAAAAAATAGTGAAATGTGAGATTGTCACAAGTTATACAACTTGCTAGGGCAATTTACTTCAATTTTTAAAAACAATTAGTATTTAGATAATTTAGAGATTTTATGCCAATTGATGTGCCATCTAGGGAGTTTGTGAAAAGCATAAACTATTAGCGGCAAAAAATGAAAAAAGAAAAGCAGAAATTATTGTGTTTGGCAACAATCATAAAATGTGACTTATTATTTAGTAATTTTTAAATTTTAAATTTTATAATAAGAAAACATTGATTTTTTTTTTGTCATTATAGGTTAGATTCAATTATAAGTTTGTAACTCAATTCATTCGTAATTCTTACACTTCAATTCCGCACAGTTCAATCTCTATATTTTTTACTCAGATGTAACAGAATCCCAAAACTGACTACTAATACAATTTAATCCTTATATTTTTAATCACTTAATAATTTAACCCATAACTTCTATTATTTATGATTTTATTTTCTAAAATAGGAGTAAGTTATAAGCCAGTTATTATATACAACAACCGTACATAAACCTATTGGAAAACCAAGGTTTTCAATAACAGAAATGTACTTTAGCTTGGAAAACTATTTTCCCAGTGAGAGAACAATTAAAAGCAAGCAGAAATCAGCCATAACAACCACGCATAAAAATAGCCATTAATTGAAATTTAAGCAAGCAACTAATAAGGGATAGATATTCAAATGAATGGCAGAATGCGAGTTAAATTTACAATCTAACATCCAGAATAAGTCAGTCATATATATAATACACGTTAAGGATCATTCACCAGGCTACTGTGAAATCTATAAATGGCAACTGGAGCTTGAGCAACTCCGGCTAGACAAGCATCAAAGCTCCTGCAACGCAACAGCAATTGACCAGCCAAGCTCTTTCACTGCAATTCCTCAAGCGCTGCCGAAGGTAGCTGGAGTTTAAAGGAGAGGGGAAGAGGGGATCATTAGTACTCTATTCCATAAAATTTCAATTACTTACTTATAGTAATGGGAAGAATAAGCCCTAAAAATCGATGATTTAGAAATGCTAGTGATAAGGTAAGCTGGTGATTGACTTCTCACAATGTTAAGATGCAGAAGCGAGAAGGCATTAAACTTTTAAAATAGATGGAAAACTGAAGCTTAACATGTCTACAGGGTACTCTTGTGGGAATAACAGGACATACCTTCATCCATGTCAAGCTCATACTTCATCAGCTCCGAAAACACATTCAAATTCAACTCATTCTTCACTAGCAGCAGCAATGAATGAGCTCAAAATAAGTTGAATATCCACAGGGATATCAATCATTCAAGATGCAAAATGCATCCTTGCAAAACCGAGCATGGAGAAATGGATTGTGGTGATCCAGAATTATGAGTCCATTCCAGTCCAACTCGGCCTACATGCCTGCGCTCCAGTCAGCTTAAAGTGAATAAGGAGCTAAGGAAGCCCATCATCATAAAGCTCTGGCTGATTGGGCGCAGGCATGGCCCAAGCCCCTCACCGGGGCCGGGCCAATCCAAAACTCGCATCAGGTGGTTGATGAGGCTGCAAACGCAAGGATATAGTGATCAGAAGATCCAAATAATATAACTAAAAAAACTAATGACAGTATGAAGCATATCAGACATTAGGTGATCCAAAAGGATGCAAGTGTAATGATGAACCCCGATTCTAATTTGTAAGGACTGATGTATGTCCTGTTCGAAATAAATTATTACCCTCACCAGAAAAAAGTCTCCTTCAAACTGAGATTTCACAGATAAACTCAGATGGAGCCTAATAAATTTAGGGTCTGATTAGCACAAGGAACTTCGAGCGCAGGGGAGGGGAAAATCTTTGAGTTAGATTTAAAAAAATTGGAAAAGTAAGGTTAAAAGATTTTAATTAATTTTTCTTAACTCTTTTACCTTACATCTTCTCTTCGTTAAAATTTTATAACCCTACTTCTCCAATTCTAAAATTTGAATTAATTAATTTTTAATTAGGGCTTGCATACCTGTGTAAAGGGCTGGTGAACATGCTCATGATGGATAAAAGGCATTCCAGGGCGCTGACACGGATACTGAGATGAATGCAAGAACATAGTTGACGAGGAGTGTGCACCAACTTGATTGGGATTGAATGGCGACATCATTGGCTCTGGATGTCCATACCCAATCCCAGCAGGTGTTGATGGTGCAGCCCATGGTCCCGGAAGATGTTGAGGAATTGGTCGTGGTTGGTGTTCAGTAGGAAGTTGAGGTCCATGTGTAGATCCAAGCTGTGGAAACTCTGTGTTGTAATTCAACACAGGTGCATACATTGGCTGAATGGCGTATGACCCTCCATTGAACCCAAACCCAGGATCAAATCTTTGCATGTACCTGAATGCAAGTGAAAAATGTCACAACCTAAGTAAACCAAACATACAGCACTTAACAACTTTCATATTGGCGGCTTTCAACTATTCTCAACAAATATTAAAAGCTTAAAACAAGAAATATATAAGTATGGCTCTAAAAGTTTAGTTACATAGTTTATTATACCCCAGGATTTATCTTAATTCCACTTAAGGAATGTGTAAGTAAACTTTGCATCATCTACTTCTGCGTACCATGAGGCTGATTAAAGTTTGGGCTTCAATTGACAGCAGAGCTGTAGTGACTAATACTACTTACGTTTGGTCCAACTCTCTTTAAGTCCCAATTTTACACCAGGATATACTGACTTGTTTGTTCCACGATAAATTTTAAAAATATTAATAATTTGGCTCAATTACACACAGGTTAATATTCCTCTCCAAACAACTGCAGCTGTTCTTCTCCATAAAAACTCAGCTTTAATCTATCTGCCATATCTGCATAACCTGTGCTCTTGCTAACTTTTGCATTTGTTGATAGAACATACTTCAATAACATTAACCTAAATAAAGGAAAGGAAAGGCACATAACTGCAGTTCATTCTGATCCAAGAGAGAACTGAATTTTGATATGTTTTTTCATGCATCTAGCATGAATTATGTAGCATCAAAGTGCATACTTTCTAACACGGCGTATTGATGCCTTTTAAGTTTAAAACATACTTATAGATAACCTATGAGAACTGAAACTTCTATTACTCACAATTAATGAAATGAGCATCATATAAACTCTACAGTGAGTCAGTGACAACGTCAAGAGTGAGATATCTCCTAAAAACTGGCAGGGATGATTTCCAAGATAAGCACACATTATTTAAGTATCAAGAAAGAGTCTGACAAGTAATGACAAAGAAGTTTGACATGCAGACAAACAAGGTCCATTAACAAATTTAATGTTTACTGCATAATTTGTTGCTAGTTAGTTAGTAGTACGCCAAAGACTAAGCTAAACTAGACTAAAAGCATGTATGCCGGATCCTTGATGCCATAGATCAAGGAGTTCATAAACACAAAGCACAGCCTCAACAGCAAACACACAACTAAAAACATTAAAAGAAAATAAATACATAAATAAATAAATGCAATGATTACCAACAGTTTGGAAGAGATATCAGTTTATTCATGTCTAAGGCCAAATACAATTTTTTTAAACAGGGAACAAAGACAGAAAGTCATAAACAATGCCAGCAAGCATGTATATGACAAAACAAGACATACCTATCATAGCTTCTATTATAATCAGGATCCTTGCGATCAGTCTCACGATCCCGGAAAATAGCCACCCTATTACCTTGTCTGTACCTAAAAGCTGGCTCCTTCTCTGCTGTCCTACTCCTAGCCCTAATGCTATTTGTTGAACACTCAACCAGCCCCCTTCCATAGCTTGCATCAGATATAGAGGGGGATTTATCTTCCACCCTAGAAATTCCTAAGGAAACAGGCAAAGAGTTCTCATGCTGCCTTGCTTCACATTCAGGCTTCCCACCCACGTTACAAGCAATGCTGCCAGAATTAAATATCCTAGCACGGGCCCTATTATATTCCTCTTTCCTTTCCTCCACACTTTTAGAGTTGTTACTCTTTGCTGAGCTTGAATTTGAACTATTAACAACATGTGGATGCTTCTGCGGCCTCTGTTTAATGGCAACTTTCATAACTGTATTATCTTCTGAAGGTAATTTCACAGGAATGTCAGCAAGACGAATAGGAGGGAGCTGACATTCTGAAGTCTTGCGGACAATTATTTTCGAACCAGACCCATCTGGCAAACTATTATCCAGTAAGACCATTGACTGCAGTGAATAATGCTGAGCAACCCGGTGTGCAGCCAACCGTAAATAGGAAGTTGGCAGCTGCTGAAACTCAAGCTGCTGTTGTTTAGGATCCCGGATAAATTTCTCAACGTCTTGCTCTATCCTCAAAACTAGATAAATTGAATTCAACAAGCTTTGTCAGATAAGATCGACATATCATTCTCAGAATACATAAAATGTATCCATAACGTTATACAAAATCACTAGAGTAACATCATCAATAGCAATAAAACAACGTGCAGAAATACCAATGTCCCAAAAGAAAGAAATGAAAAATGGATCAAAGAGCACAATATTGTCAGATTTTGAAGGAGCAATGTTTTTCTCGTTTATCCTTATGGTAGGAGAAATCACTCCTTTACTTAAAAGAGATTAAATTTAAAACCAGGAACACAGACACCAGCACAATGTCACTAAATTCTAAATGTGCAACTTACTATCATACACAAAAAGTGGTATCGCCAATGAACATAAAGACAGCTTATAATTCTAAAATAAAGTCAAGATGTACAAAGAAAACAACGATCCGCCACCAAAATAGACCGTCCCATGGAGACAGCATTTCCATTAATCCACGGAATTTCACACATCACGACATGATTATAAAACTATCCGAATTGGTACGCATGCTCATATAAATCTCTTTCTTCGACCAGTACATATGGGCGCACAGATTCAATATCTAACCATCTATCTAATGTGCATACATACACATAACATACTTGATAACCGTTCGCGAGGATTCTGTATAGCTTCACGGAGGAACTGATCAACCTGGTTGATGACATCCTCCGAAGCCTTCTCTCCAGGCGAGGAAGTGGAAGCTGATGAAGAAGACGCAGTGGCCGACCCAGAGGCAGCTGACGAAGATGAGCCGTCAGGCACTTGCGCGGCCTTGGGGTCTTTGTTGGAGGAGAGCATCAAGCGTCGCATGGACTCGTCCAAATCGGCGGCCTCCCATGACTCCGGGGCTCCGAGATCCTCTGCAGAGCCCTCCATGGCAAGGGAGCAGAAAAATTTCTAGGGTTAGGGATTCGGGCGATTTATTAAAGATGAACTGCGTCAGAAAACGGAATCAACGACGTAACCATAGAATCTTGAAGAGTAAATTTCATGAGGAGATTCAATTAGGACTAGATCAAGGAATTGAGGACCAGAGGGTAGTGATCAGGCGAGGGATTGAGAGAGATAGGGTTTGACGCCGATGGAGGTTCCAGAGGAATGAGGGTGGCGTGCAAGAGTTACTGTCACCCACGTGTCCTCGCGGCACGATTTGCTTTTATATGTCGAAAATTTCGCACAAATTCGAATATTATCGTCAGTCGGTCAGTGTAATTTTTTTTAATTATTATATTCACTTACTTCAATTTTTAATTTGATGCCCGTATTTTTTTAAGATCGAATCCTCTCTCTCTTTTTGAATAAAAGGAGAATATATTAATGAATCAAAGCTATACATCAGAGTTTTACATCAAAATATATCAAAAAGGTAATGTGCTACTACCTCTGATCCTAAATATAGGATAAAGTTTGTAATACAAATTACACTACAATCTTTATCCTATATTTAGGACCGGAGGAGTATTACAATCTCCCTGTATCAACAAAGGAGAGGGCACTCATAGCTCTAGTTGTATGCTGAGTAAGTACATTGATCTTAAAAGTAATATCTTCAGCTGTGAGACTTTAGTCCTGAAAGATCCTTTTGTTTCGATTCTCCTAGAGCTTCCAACATAATAGGCCAAAACTATAATATTTTGAGTGTTAAAAAGGGAGGGTTGGGCTTTTTATTAAAAAAAAAAAAAGGTAAAATTCAGCACCTTGAAGTGTTTTTTCAATATCATCTAGTATGTTAAAATAATTTTTTGTTCATTCAATACCGTAAAATGTTTTTTTAATTATAACAAATAGTCTAAACTTAAAATACAGAGTATTGATAAAAAAATATTTCAGGGGATTAGATGCAAAAAAAATTATTTTAAGATAATAGGTGTTATTAAAAAAATTATTTAAGGTGTTGGGTGGGCTCAAAATTAATTTATAATATTTGGTGTTACTAAAAATACTTTAAAATGTAGTTTGTTAGACAGTGATACTGGATGTTACTAAAAAAATACTTTAAAGTGTGATTTACTAGACATTAGTTACTACTGAAAAAATATTTGAGAGTGATAAATGTATTAAAAATTATTTTAGGATATTTGGTGTCATTAAAAAAATATTTCATGGTATTAATTGTTTTTTAAAAAAGAAAAAATAGGTCAGCCGCCCTTTTTAACTCCCAAAACCATATAGTTATAGGGTAAGGATGAGGAAAAAGACAGGAACGCGGCAGAGAAAAGCCGCGCGCCTCTTTAATTGTGTGCTTAAGAGTTAAGACATCAGTTTTACTTTGAGAGTCAAACTCATCAATTCACTTCAAGTACCCCTATTGAGCATCTCATATTATTCAAAATGAGAAACAATATTCCACACCAAAATCTAACTACAAGTTTTCATGTCAAAGGAAAAAATACACGTTTTTAAGATTAAGAAGATATGAGGATGGACCTTAAAAAAAATGGTAGAGTAAGCCACTAGATTAAAAATTAATGTGAACTTTAAGAAATAGTAAATGATTACTATTCCTTAATTTTATTCACAGTTTACAAGCATAATTAGGCTCACAACAAATATGATGCAATTTTTTAATTTGTAGGGGAAAGTATGATTAAGGTATTCAAATATTTAGACTCAATTCTTTTTTTAATGGACCACCCAGTATCCTAAAGGCCTATTTGAATTAGTGTTGGAAAAATACGTTCATTTAAGCTAAAACAAAATTCCTCATATATACTTATCTTGTAGCATGTACATCACATTAGAAAAACAGCATCTACCGATAATTCAAATAAGCGCTAAGTTTACCTCACAACTAAGAACTTTATCAAGGCATAGACTAATTCGGATTAAGCCGGATTAAGACCCTTTCAAGGGGCAAATTCTATCACCTATGCAATTGCATTCCTAGATTCAAACTTAAGACTTTTGGTTAAGGTGATGCAACTTCCTTGCTAATTTAACCAAGAGCTCAATTTATATTTATGCAAAAGAACCCAAATATTGTCATATCATTTAAATGATTAATTGGAGTGATTTGCTAGACAGCAATGAAATTGAAGTCTCTAAAATTATATATGAGATTCAAAGTAAGTCTTTATTACTCTTATGTTCCTTAACATCATTACATTTTTAAGTTGATATAAACATATAAGTAGAGAAATATGAAGGAGTTATAAATAAAATTGCATCATATATTAAAGAGCGTTAAGGTGGTAGAGTACTTCGGACTAATGATGCCAAAATTATCTTCCCTCTCATCTCTCAAGATATTACTTTTTTTTTAATATTTATAAGTATTCCCCTATTAAACGTAATATCATTCAAAGTACGTAGTATCATTTATTAAATGTGATATTTTTTCTAACAGAAATTTGAATCTTAATTCACTATATTATAATGGATTAACCGCTTCTATTAAATCCAACCACACTTGGATGAAGCTGCTATTTTTGTGTGTGTTTGGATTAGCTTTTTTTAATAGCTTTTACGACTTACGAGGTAAGTGTGTGAGAGAAGTTTTATCTTGAGTTGCGCAAACCATGATTTGAAACCATGGTTTTGAAAGTTCCCAAACACACACTAGTTGAGGACAACTTCACATGTAATGATTGTCGAATCATGTACAATCTTTTTATTTAATGGATTTACTCTTCTTCTCTTCTGGCTCTCCCTATTTTACTGAACGAAATGGATAATGGGCTTCTAGGGTCTAATTTTGGGCCCTATTTTTTTTCATGAGCACATAATACAAACAATTCTGGCTCGTACCAAAAAACAGCACAAAACAAAAACAATGCTGGCTTTGCTTGCTAATGCTTCTGTTACTAAACTGTTCTGCTGGCCCATGCATTCTACTTGGATTCCCAAGTGGCAATGCACAACTTTTTCATTCTCCTCGTACAAATCCTATAACGGAAATTCGCCCAAGAAATGAGTTGGATGGGCAGTTAAAAATGGTGAAAATGACAGAAAAATATTATTTAAATTATAAATATATTAAATATCTACTAAATTAGCAACATGATAAATAGTTGATTTGGTAGGAATCTCAAATTTTGAAGATTGAGTGTTGACAACTTAAGTATACACAATGATATCTTAAGAATAACAATTATCAATTTGGATATACATAGTAACAACTTCGGGGACTTAAGTTGTCAATTTCTATACTCAAGTTATCAACACCCAAACTTTAAAGTCCCAAATTCCTATTCAAATATTTGTCCTTTTTTGCTTAATTTGGTAGGCATTTTGATGTTTTTGTAATTCAAATAGTATTTTTATATCATTTTTCCTTAAAAATTTTAGCATAAATAAAATTTAAATAATAATAATAAACTGGAAAAAGACTGGAAAGATTTCACCACAAGAAATCGAAATGAATAAAGATGAAAATCTCACAACTAATTTATACTAAAAAGTCTAAAACATAAATTAAACGTTGTGGAATTTAGGAGCTTGATAAGTAAGGTGTAATTTTTAAGTTCAAGAAACTCTCTCTTACTCGTTAGTTTTTTTTTTATATTTTATTTTTTATGGGCTCTTCCTCTTTAGACTTATGATCATGACAAATGTAACTATATTTCATTAAGAGACCGATATTCACAAATTAAGAGTGCTAATGCATGAAGGATTTTGATCGACCAAAAAAGAAACGAGTGAAGTGTTTGGCATAGAGTCGCTAGGACGTTGCATTGTTACAAGTCCCATACCCCAAAAATATAAGTACCCTCTGTAAGTTTAAAAGGCTCAACTCTCACACTAAGCTATACACTTTTGGCCTTTTGCAATGAGATCTCTGTTTAGCAGACTTGTTGTGATAATAACATCTTCACATACAGTCTTAAAGCAGCTAATATACAAAATAAGCATAATATAAATAACTTATATATATCTATATATATATAAGTTATTTATATTATGCTTATTTTGTCAAAGGCCATAGCTATCTATGTCACGTCCTGGAATTGAAGGGAGCTAGCCCGCTCCGAACAAGTTCGACAAAGTTATCTCTATCAAACTCGTCGCCTGCAAATGTCCATTATTCATGCCCACTTTCATCTTACGGTAGCCGGCCGGTGAAGCTTTGGCGCAGTGGCACACTCTTGATCTGCAATTTCAAGTCCCTGGGACATGGACGGTGCAGATTACTCTACGCTTTTATATGAACGATCTGAGCTAGGGTGCCTAATGTCCCATGTTGCCCCTGAAAAATGAGGGAGCTTACCAAATGTTTTTTTTCATCATTAGATTCTATTTAAAAAAAGTAACATTTTAGTATTTTATGGGTAAAAAATAATATTGTTTTCAATTTTTTATGATTTTTCAAATATTTAATATTTTAAATGAAAGAGAAACTATCCAATTTTATAGTATTAAATCTTTAAAAAAAATTAAAAACGACACCATTTTTTACATATAAAATAGTAAAATGTCACTCATTTTATATGTAGAATATAATGATAAAAAATACCTAAACAAACATTTGGGAAGCCTCATTTTTTAGAGGCAGCAAGGAGAGCAGCATGGGGAACACATTAGGCACCCTAGCTCGAAGGATCTTGGCTCATGGACTATATATGTTTGTTTGGAGCAATGATTAAAATATTTAAAAATAATTTTTCAACCGTCATTTACGGTATATGAGGTAAATATGTAAAAAGAGTTTTATCTTGATTTACATAAAAAATAGCTTATAAACAATCTCAACGCTAAAACAAACATACCCTATATAGTGTGTGTGTGTATGAGTTTTATCCTGATTTACATAAAAAAAATAGCTTATAACAATCTCAACACTAAAACAAACATACCTTATATAGTGTGTGTGTGTGTGTGTTTTGTTTGATATTAAGCTTGATTATAATCAATCATCCTCTCTTACTTTTGTGGTTGAGCGCGCGAGCGCGCATATATATATATATATATATATATATATATATATATATATATATATATATATATATATATATATATATATATATATATATATTAAACTTTTCACTAGTATATCTTGTTATTTTTTCTATTCCATTTTCATCTTCATGATATAAGGCAGCACACCAATAATTATTTGAGGCGTCAGTATAAATTATTCATTTTATATTTTCTTTTAATGGTATAGTTAGCTTAGGTAAATCTTTGCATAACAAATTTATATTTTCTATTACCTTTTCTATATTACTATCCCATTTTCATATAGTTTTTTCTCCTGTTAATTTAGATATTTTGGAAGTTAATTTTGATAAATTAGGTATATAATTTCTAGCTTGATTTACTAATCCTAAAAATGATTGTAATTCTTTTTTACTTGTTATTTTCTTATATTGAAATATCTTTTGACTTATATGATCTTGTAACTCTATTCCATCTTTTGTCAAAACTTGTCTTAAGAAGTTTATTTTTTCTTTTCTTAATTCCATCTTATAAGGTGATATATTTAAACCTTTTTCTTCAATTATTCTTACAAATTGCTTTAAATGTTCTTCATGTTCTTTTCCATCTTTTGAGAATATTAATATATCATCAATGTATATAACTGTAAAATCTCTTATAGGCAATAACATTTTTTATACATATTCTTGAAATATACTGGGACTATTATGAAATCCCATAGGTAATACATTCCATTCATACAATCCTTCTTATATACTAAAGGTAGTATATTTTTTACTATTTTCTTCTAATTTTATTTGAAAAAATCCTGATTTACAATCAAATTTACTGAATATAGTTTTTCCTCTTATGATATTAAATAACAAATCCATTTTAGGTATAGGGTACCTATTTCTTATTGCTAATTCATTCAATTTTTGATAATTTATTATCATTCTAGTTTTTCCTCTTTTCTCTTCACTATATTTTGATACTATTATAGCTGGGATGAATATTCTGATATACTTTTTCTTATAAGATTATATTTTTTTTTTCATTTCTTCAATATGCATTATAAATTCTTTTCTATCATTTTTAGTCCATGCATATGGTTTACAGTTAATCTCTTTACTATAATTTTTTAATTCTATTTTTGCTATTGGTTTAGATTTTTCCCAGTGTATTAAAGGGTTATCACTATAATTATCTATAATCCTTTGCTCAATAGTTTTTATTTCTACAATATTCAATGTTGCTAACATATGTTATATTTCTAATGGATTATTATTTTGTAAAAATTGTACTTCATGTTCATTATTTTTCTTCTGGAATTTTTCATCTTTTCTTCTATATGGTCTGGTTATTCTTATTCCCCAAGCTTCATGTTTACAAAGTGTTGTTAATATTAAAGCTTTACTAATCATATGCATAGGAAAATATTGTTCTAAGAAATCCAGTCCTAAGATAACATCACAGGATGGTTCATTATATTGGTTTAACTCTTTTATTAACAATTCATAATTTACTATTTGTACATTTACATCTTTTACTTCTAATTCTAACATGTGTATTTCTTTTCCAGCACTTTCCATTCTAAGTATCTTATTTTTCTTCTTCCATAATTCTGGTGGTAATACATTATATTTTGCTACTATTAAATTTGCTCCAGTATCTACTAAAGCATGATATTTTCTTGCTCTATATTTTTTATAATTAAATTTTATCAAAATGTAATAAAGTGGTCTACTCATATCCTTGACAACACTTCTAAACATTTTTTCAATGTTTTCTTTATATATTGTCTATCTTTTCTTTCTCTTTTTACCCTACTATATTCTTCATCATATAATAATGGGTATTGTTTGTAAATATATCCTAATATATTATTTTCCCATATTTTAGTTTTTGTCATTTTCTTTAATATCATTCTTAAAAAACTTATATTATTTTTTGGTATTATAGTAACATATTCTTTCTTCTTATATCTTCAATCATCTTCATCTATAATTAGTCTGTCTTTATTTCTTAAATATGTATTTAGCATATCTATTCCACTATACATATCACACCCTTGATATTAATTGAAGTTGTTTCTTAAATTCCTTTTTTACTTCATTTCTATGGTATCTCCTAGTTATTACATGGTGTATTAAATGAAGTTTTAATTCTGTATTATTTCCTGCTTCTCTTAATACTTGGTTAAATGCTTCTTCTTCAACTTCTTCCCATCTTCTCATCTTATTTATAAAATTTTTCATTATTCCTTTTTCTGCTTTTGGTATTCTTATCCCTATATCATTTTTATAATAGTACCATATCTTATCATCATACAATGTTGGGTGTGTTTGGGATAGTGGTAGGAAAAATGACTTATATAATTCGGATTTATTAAAAAATGACTTAATAAATAAGTCAATATTTATAACGTGATTTATGTTTGGATGAGCGGTTGAATAAGTAATTTTTCATAACTCAAAACGTGTTTGGATTAGCGATTTTTATAAGTGTGTTTTTAAAAGTAAAAACTTGAAGGGCATTTGTATATTCTTCAAATTTTAGATAGATCATATCTGCAATATCCAACAATAATATATCATCTGTATATTCTTCAAATTTTAGATATATCATATATGCGATATCCAACAATAACAATATGATATTAGATAAATTATATATTTATACTGGACTAAAAGAAACTCAACAAAAAAATTAATATAGAGATTTTTTTTTAAAAAAAGTAAATTCGGAATCAGGAATTCCGAAAAATTTTCCATCCTGTTCAAAAGGGAAATTCTCGGCATCGGAATCGGAAATAAAACTCCCTCTTGAACACTTTTTTGGATCAAGTTTGGAAATGTGATTTCTCGATCTCAAACAACCCTAGAATCATATTCAAGCATTTAAATAAACCTAAACGTTTTACATAATTATTTATAGACATTTTTTTTATTGAAATATAGGAAAACAAAAAAGGGTAGGGGTTGAAAAATATTTTGGCGCCCAAAGGCGTCAATATCATATCAGGACAGGGAGGTAGAGATATGCCTGCTTTTAGTTTTTGAGTCCACCCAAAATGAACAAAAATACAATTAGTGGTCCCACCAGGAATGTCCATGCGGTGCAAATTGGTTTTTGACCAAAAAAAAAAAAAGTTGGTGGGATAAATAGGTAGATGGGGCTTTTTAAATAAGGGGCTTTTTAAAAACGTGACCCAACTTAAAAATGCTCTTCCAAACACTTAAAAAAGAAAACCCGTTTTAGTTGGGCTTTTTCTCAGCAAAAACGGGCTTATTTGGGAGAAAAAGTGGTACCAAACACACACGTTATCTTCCTATCCATAAAGCTAGACTCTAGATAATAGTTCAAGTTTTTCTTTAAACACTTTTTTAACTTCATCTCTATTCATCATATTATTTACTACATCATTATATCCTTGTACAAAATTTTGTGGTTCTTCGAAATATATTCTTCTTAATTCTCTTCTTTCTTCTTTATTGGCCTTTTCTATATTGTGTACCATGTAATTCATCATTCCTTTATCAGCTCTTGGAATTATTATTTTTTCTTCATCTATATAATAATAATCTTTTTCAGCTAATACTATTCTTATTATTTTCACTTTCTTATGCATATTTATCATCATATTAACTTTGGTATTACAATTGTTTGATGGTTTATGTTAAATATTATTCTATCTTTCTGATTTCTATAAGGCTTTACTTTTTCTAAAAAATTTCTTCCTAAAATTATCTTATATGTTCTATTTGTATCTTGTTCTACCCATAATGTTAATTGTATTACATCTCTCTTATTAAATCTTACCGTTATATTTGTTTTTAATCCTTCATCGGTTTCTTCATAATCATTTTCTGTATATGCTAATTCTATTTTACTGTTTTCTTTGTCCTCATTTACTAATGTTATCATTTCTTGCCATATTCTATTCTTCTTTATTTCCATTATAATTTTATTTTCTTCATTCTCTTTGGTTATATCTAAGGTTGTTATTTTTTGATTTATTTCTACCAAATATGTTTTTATAGGATTATTTATCAAAAACATTTTTGCTAATCTACTACTACTTCCTATATCTATACTTCTTCTTAGATTTATGTTTATCTGTAGTGGTTCATTTAGAGTATTAATTCTTAATGATCTATTTCCTAAATTATTATTTGCTATTAATCTTTTTCCTTTGTTATCATTAATATTTATAGTTTTATCTAATTCAATCTCTAATAATCTCGGTAATGTAATGTTTATAGGATCCATTTTTACTTCTTTTAATATTGGCATAAATTTATTTTCTATACTTATTCTTCCTATTGATTTATTAAATATTTTATGTTCATTTCTAAATATTAATCCTATCATAGCAATTATACTTATAGTTTTTGCTCCTTGTAACAATTTTATTCCTTGCAACTTATGATATATCATTATTGATTGATCTATATGTTCATCATTTCTTGATATTGCAAAATTTGTGTTTAAAGTAAATTTTAACTCTGGTATATTAAGTTTCCTGTTAACATTCCTAATACACTATCCTCTACACTACTAATTATCCTTCCATCTGTTATTAATAATTCTATAGGTGAATATATTCTTTCTCTAAAATAAGCTTTTACTAATAACTGTATTCCTACAATATGTATTTTAGTTACTTCTTCTTTAAATGGTAATTTAAATATTTCATTTTCTATTAATCCTTTACTTATTAATGGTATTCTTAATATTCCTTCTGTCAAAGATAACTCTGTTGGATGTTTCTTTTCTAATATTACACATTGACTTTTTATATTCTTTTTTTATTTTAATATTTTACTAACTTTTCCCATAAAATTTTCATTTGTTAATTGGTCTGGCTTTAAGTTTAATTTCATATCTTTTATCTTCGCATATTGTTTTTCATTAAATATCATTCTTTTTTCAACAGTTCCTTCTGACACATTTCTATATTCTTCATATTCTATATCGTCTTTTACTTCTTCTACTTCTTCTACTTCTTTTCCTTGCATCATATAAAATTTAAATTCTTCTTCTGAATCTTGTAAATATTCTATATCTGATTCTAACAATTCTTTTTTTGTTTCATTTAGGTCTGAATCACTTAATAATATTATTTTATATATTTCTATTTCTGGGTTTTTTATGTCACTATATATTTCCTTATCAAATTCTAAAGGTTCTAGTTCATATTCTTTTGCTTGTTCTAATATATTCATTGTTTTCTTATCACTATGTTCTTTACACTCTGTCGATATATGTTCTATTTTACCACAATTATAACATCTACATTTTCTTGGTTTTTTACTATAATCTATTTTCCTTCCTTTCTTAAAATATTTTCTTGGCTTATATTTTCTATAGAATTTCTCTTTTGGATATTTCTTAAACTTATATCTATATTTGTTATATCTTTTCATTGGTTTTCTATATTTCTTGTACTTATATTTGTTTTTCTTATATTTTCTTTTTATCTTATTCTCATCTTTACAACCCCATTTATGTGGTTTTTCAAATTCTGCACATCTTAATATTAATTTATTTTGTTTGTAATACTTCATATTTCTCCAAGCTTGTTTACATTTTTCAGATAAATAATTTCTTAGATAATTTATTCTTCTTCCTAAGGAGTCTATATAAGGTATTAGTTCTCGGTGATCTTTATATACTTTAAAATAATAATCTATTATTTCATCTCCTAATAATCTTGGTAATTTTCTATAAAATAAATCTAAATACTTTATTCTTTTTACATCTGAATTTTTTTTTATTTCATAATAATATTTTTGAAATTCACATATATATTGATTTAAATACTTTGGTTCTAACGAACATATTTCTATTTGATATAGCTTCTTTATAACTTCATTACTTGTTGTTTGTTCTTCTAATGCATGACTTCTTTCTACAAACTCTGTTCTTAATATATATTCATATCTTTTTACTAATTTAACATAATATTCTTTTTTACTATTATATTATCCTTTTGGTATATGTCTTACTTCATTTCTCCAATTTTCATCTTGGCTTCTCCACCAATAAAATACATTTCCTAAAAAGCTTGATTCTATTAATAAATTTGTTGATTGAAAATCTAAATTTCTTCCTAATAATGCAATTATTTGTGCTCTCGCCCATTCTTCTATAATTTTTTCAAGTTCTAAAGTACAATCTAAATCTAACCATTGTCAACACCCGTTTCCATTTTGATATGCGCAGGGCAATAACGAACAAGTTCCATAGGCAAACAGAAAAGTACAGTTATACTGATAATAAGTATTTGTTTACAGACAGTCATTAACAGAGCAGAAGTCGATAATAATGACAAATATGTACAGTATGTTCCCAAAACTATTTCACATACAGACTATACAACCACTGTATTCATCTTGGGAAACGTGTCCTTCAGTTTCCCTTCTCTGCATCCTTGGCTTTCGAGCCACTGGCACCCGCTGAGACATTTTGATTAGAAAAAGGGGTGAGATTCCAAGGAATCTCAGTAGAAACATACGATCAATATATAAAATGTGAAAATTAAATATGCAATGCACCGTATCAAGTAAAATGAAAATTCATATCATCCGTGTGTGTACACAAAATTCAGAGCCAACAAACCCGTTGAAACCCCTGCATGTACCTCAGCCGAGTCCTTGACTACAGCTAGGTAAGACCAGTGTACCTCAGCTAGGTCCTAGACCACAGCTAGGTAATGTGCCTCCAGCACGTGTTCATATCACAAAATACAGTAACATGCATCATACAAATAGTCACATAGTATATGAGAGATAGTAGTCCCTACCTTAACCTCTTTCCTGTCTCAAAGGGTCTGCCTCGTAAGATGTGTCAACTATAGGCGTCCAACTCGGTCCTAAAACATCAAATGTACAAGAAATAGGTTATAACCTATCCAAGTATCATTTTAGACACTTCCATAGTGTTTCTTGTGGTTATATTAGCCTATGGTGAAAATTTACAAAAATGCCCTCGGGACCCCGGCCCAGCCGTACCCGGTCTGATGGCACGTTTTTCCAAATTTTTGACTATGGCTATCCTGACGTATTTTCATCCAAGGAATCCATTTCCGGACTCAAAATTACCAAATTCAATGTAAAATTACGAAATTGCCCTTGGCAGCCCTACTTTTAGGGTTTTAGGGGTGTTTCCGTAATTATGCTTTCTCAGCCTTTTCTGAAAAAGTGCCCAACTGTAACCCCACCTATTTTCGCCCACTGAATCCAATGGAATCATAAAATCATTGAAAATCCAACTCTAAGGCCCTCAAACATCCCTGGCCGAAATAATTGTGTTCTCCGGGAAAAATCGGGGTTTTACGATTTCGGCTCCGTAAACACGTTCCTTTCTACTCCTAACCACTTTATTAACCATCTAATTGAGTTATAACAACCATTTAAACTAAAATTGGGCAGCATAACCCTTAGATACACACTTTTCAAAAATTTAAAACCAATGGCAATCCGGCGAAATTTCACCGATTAAATTGCCCACAGCAGCCAGAATAGTTAATATACGAAGGTTTGGAAGTTACCTCAAGCTCCAACAAGCTTTTCCCAAAAATGGCTGAAACCCTAACCTTTAGAGAACAGATTTTTGAGCCTCCAAACCCTAAAGAACAAAGAGGAGTAGCTTAGAGTCGGAGATATACGCGTTAGGAGCGAAATCGTCAGAGAAATCGGCTTACCTTGTGATTTTTCTTCTCTTTCTCTCTCTAAACTCTCTCAACCTTCTCTCTCTATGGTTCAGCTCTGTTGAGCACGAAATGGGGCTGAAGAGGATGATGAAGTTTATATTATCATATTTCATAATATTATAATAATTTGTTTAATTTTCCAAAATTACTAAAATCCAATTTATGTACATAACTTCCTACATTCACGTAACCATGCCATCATGTCCAACCAATATTTTCTTCTTTATGCCACATGTAGGAGACACCTAGGGGTCCCTCCCTATGGTCTCAATTGGCTTCACAACTTGTTTCGGTTACGTATACACGTAAAGTCTCAATTTTGGTCAAAATTGCACTTTTTGCTCAAATTTTCCATAAATTCATATTAAATTGACCAAAATATTCTAAATATATTTTTAACTTTTATTTTCCTTAATTAATTGAAATTAACTTCAATTAATTGAAAAATAATTTATTTTGTGCTATTTTGGCAAAATTACGATTTTGCCATTACCTTTCTAATCCAATTTCTTCTCTTATTTTTCTTTCACCAATTTTCATCTATTTTTGGACCAAATATTTTCTCTAATATTCCTTCATTTTTGGACCTTAATATTGGGCTTTTTAAATTACCCAAATTAATTCCATAATTATTTTTGCCCAATTTCCCATGAAATTGAACATTTATAAATTCATAAATTCCAAATTCATGAATATTCACCATTTTATTGAATTTCCAAAATAATTACAATATATTTGGTGAATATAAAATTTGGGGTGTTACAACCATATTCTTGACATTGGTATACTTCTACTTTCATATTGTTCTATAGGTGGTGGTATAAATCCTCTTCTTCTAAGTGTAAATTCTGATTTATTAGGTGTTTCAAATCTCATTTCAAATCCTTTACTATCTTGTTCCACTTTTTTATTATGTTCTAATTCTTCTTCACTTAAACCTTTTTCTCTTTGTTCTTTATGTCTCATATAATCTGCTTCGGTTCTTATTTTTTCAGAATCAGTTCCCATTTTACTTTTACTTGTATTTCCTGGTTCATTTATTACAATTCCTGTATTTAATTCTTTTGTGTTTTCTAAATCTCCTTTTATAGTAGTAGCATTTTTAAAGTCTTTTTTAATTTGTTCTAATTCTAATTCTTCTAATCCCATTAATCTTTCAATTTCATCTTTTTCATTATCCATCGCATTCATCATATTTATTTTTGACTTATATATTTTGAAAAGATATGTTATATCTTCTGAATATGTTATTTCTTCTATTTTACTTCCTCCTTCTATTTCTTCATTTCTTTCTATAGGTATTTTTGGTCTTTCAATTAATTGTTTTTGTTCCTCTTTTATATCTAATTTGCCTAATTCATCATTTATTGTCCATAAGTTACTATTCATTATTTGTTGTCCTTTTACTATTTGTTCAACTATTAATCTTGCTTGTCTTACATTTTCATCCATATTTTGTTTATATATTTTTTCTCTTGCAATTTCTATTTTTTCCATTTCTTCTAAGGATTTCATCATGTTTAGTTTTCTATGCTTATGCGTTATAGATTCTAAGTCTAAATCTGGTTCCATTTTTTCTATTATCATGTTAGATTCATTTACTCCTAACGAATTCATTATACTTTTTACATTTGTTTTTATTTCCTTTAATTCTTCAGTATTATAATCTATCTTCTTTTTCATATTATATAATTTTTCTTCAAAAGATTGACTTAAAAATTCTAGTCTATCTATTCTATCTCTAGGCTTTTCTGAAATTACCTTTTGTTTTACATCTTTCGGAACTATTTCTAATATTTCATCAAGATTATATATTTCCATTAAATCATGTATATTAGGGTTTATATATGTTCCTAATTGTTTCATTGTATACATATTATTCCAATTCATTAAATTCCATGTATTATTTCCATTACCTCCTATCATAAAGGGAGTAAACATACAAGTTTCTTCCTGGTTTCCTATATGAGGATAATAAGAGAATTCAGGTAAATTATTACATTCAATTTCATAAATTCGAGGTTCCTATTTTCTTATAGTTTTCATTATAATCTTCAAACAGATGATTGTATACAACTTTCAATATATCTCTTATAAATTTATCACAATATAAAATATCACAGAAGGTAGAATAACATATAGCTAAGTAACAGTAAGATATCATTAGGGATCTAGAGTTCCATTTTATTTTAGAAACATGGCTCTGATACCATGAGTCGTGTAGACCTGGGCAGCATGTGATTTTTTGGTGCGGAATTAAATAAAGAATTTAAGAGACACGGACATACTTACAAAAATCAGAAATTCAAAAGTATTTACTTAGAGTTAATAGGCAAGAACAGAATGAACTTTGACCAATAATAATCCGGGTAATGGAAGGAATCATGTTCTCTTTCATACATGAACCATTTACAGAGAATCCCTATTTAGATATCAACCTTCCTCCTTCAGATTACATCAGCACAGCCTGCCTTCGTTTCCTACAGGAGGCGTAATCATTCTATTTTCACATATCTCCTCTAGACTCTTTTTTTTTTTCACATTCTGCCCAATAACATTACTCAGTGTAACATTCCCATGAATCCTAAATAAAATTCCCCCTAGATCCCCAAAAGGAGTTTAGCCAATCATACCTTACAGTTCTTCAACAATAATTGATTAAAGATGATGTTGCTAGCTACCACTACAGAGAACTATATATATATATATATATATATATATATATATATATATATATATATATATATATATATATATATATATATATATATATATATATATAAATAAGGCATGGCGTACGTATAGACTTCTGTCATTTGTGAATGGTTTTTATGGTTTGAGATTTAACTCTAATGTGTGTTTGGATTAGCTTTTGAGAACAACTTTTATGATTTACGAGGTAAGTCTGTGAGAGAAGTTTTATCTTGAGAAGCGCAAACCTAGATTTGAAACCTAGGTTTGGAAACTTCCCAAACATCCACCTAAACTTCATGTTAATTAGGATATACACGTTCCCTGAGAAAAAATGATCAATATCCTAGTATACAATATAATTAATTATATTATACTTTATATTTACCAATATCTTTCTAATTTACCTCTATTGATGATCTTTCAACAACAGTTAAGGAAGAGAGGGAATGAGGGAACTAAGAAAGATGACTAAAGTATTAACTAACTTAACCAACTTCCTTGATCTAATTACATTATATAAATATATTTTTTATTAAAGATAAAAAATTTAATTTTTTTTTTAAAAAAAGGACGATAAGATGCTTTCATGCAATAGGCGGATCGTTTCTAATTTGGCAAATAATGGCATGTCCCATGCTTGTTTATTGATAAACTATAATTTCTTGAGAAATAAGCCTTATCATCATCATTTGTCTATTGATGTGGACTCCATAGTCTATATAGACATTGTATATAATCTAAGAAACGAACCAGACTATGGATGCATGGAAACATATAAAATTAAAAATTATGTATTGATCAAGAGAGAAATAATAATGCATTATTTTGGCAGAATAATTAATATAGTTTAATAAGAAGGGGGGCTTTCAGGCTAAAAGAAAAATGAGGTTAAAGTGCAATTTAAAAATCTATAGCGAAAATCATGCTATTTTCAAGAAAGGGTTAAATTGCAATTTTATCCATAAAATTGCAATTTTATGAGTGCCTGATACAAATAAATTTTGAAAGAGGTAAAAATACTAATAAATAATTTAAAAATATGCAAATTCACCAAAACTAATATCTTTCATCAAACGTCGTTAGGATTTTCTTCTCTTATAATTTAACGATTTCGTAGGCAAATTCTAAAAGGAAATTATATATGGTCGTATTTTGTTCATGACTCGTTTTCGTTTTGCTATCTGAAACTGTTTGGGTTATATATGGATGAAATTAAACTTGAGGTTGGAGCTTTGAAAACTAGCAGACAGAAAACAAGCGCAAGAAGGTGCCATTACGTGGCTCTTCACATATCTTTAATTTTTACACACCACACGACAATGACATAGAATATTCATCCTACGCTCCAAAATGATTAGTTTTTTTTAAAGAATCGTTTTTATTTATTATATATCTCATGATTATCGCGATAACAAGTAAACTTATTGCTAAATTTGGATGAAAATAGATGGCAAGGGGGAGGGAAGATTATCGTGAAGATATTGCAAAAAGAGATAAAAGATACGAGTTAGCCGGAAAAAAATATATATAAAATGGCCAATTCCAAAAATGTTAGTTTTTTTAAAAAAATAATAGAAAAAGAATAAATATGTGGAGAAAAACTGATATTAGGGTAGCACACGTAACTTCTAATATTAAAGGCTTTGCTGACGTGGATGATGGAGCTGCGGATGAGAACGTCTGTTCTGAATTTTCTTTTTAAACTTCTATGCTCTCTCCATGTATTTAATTTAGAAAGCGAAATCCAACTCCCTATATATAATGTCATTTATGGTATAATAACAATAATACTCCGTCATAATGTTTCAAAGAGACCAAACAATATATATAGTTGAATATTTCAAAGTGGGCATCACATCCTAGTCCTTTGAATTGGACATATTTTATTAGTATTCTTTTTTTTATTAATAGGAGTTAGATTAAATTGTGTAAGACCAAAAATGATCGAAGACAAAATTCTCCCACAAAATATTTAACATGATTGTATTTTTAGTTTCCTACTGTTCAAACCTAAGAATCCGTTAAAGGGCTTAAATGTCTTAGAAATTTTTGTATATGAGCACTGGACACTTGAAAAGCTTTTGAAAGTACAAATGTCCCCTAAAAGTTGAAAAAACGGGGCAATCTTACCCCTCCGTTAACCAGCTCTAATGGTCAACGTTTGTTGACTAAGTATGCAAAGGAGACATGCTTATATGGCATTTACCTCATCATTTTTTGTTCATGTCAATTGTCATAATTTTTTAGTCAGAATTAAAAAAAAAAACTCAGATCCTCCCATGCAATGCCTCCCATCCTTAGTATAAGACTATATTGAATTATTTGAGAAGATTAAAAAAGGTAAATAAATTACTTAATTATCATCATATATCTATAGATGTGGACTCCATAGTCTATATATACATTGTATATAATCTAAGAAACGAACCAGACTATGGATGCATGGAAACATATAAAATTAAAATTATGTATTGATCAAGAGAGAAATAATAATGCATTATTTTGGCAGAATAATTAATATAGTTTAATAAGAGGGGGGCTTTCAGGCAGAAAAAAAAAGAGGGGGTTTCAATAATTAATGAAGGTGATGATGAGGGGTTAGGGAAAAGGAATTAATTAATAAAGAGATAAGTCAAAACGGGGAAAAAAATCAAGAGGGCACCATTATTGTCATAATATATATGAAGAGCCAAACAAACAAAAGAAAAAGAAAAAAAAGAGGGCTACAATGCAAAACGATGGTACGTATATACATATATAAATATATATATATATATATATATATACATATGAAGAAGAAGAGAAGAAGAAGAAGGGAATAATTAGCATGGCGCGGTGGGAGAGTGGGATGGGAGAGCTGAGGCCACTGATACACTTGTTGTTGCCGTTCTTCATACACGGCGTCGCCGAGGAATTGCCGATCTCCGTTCTCGTCGACTTCACCACCTCCGCTCTCTGCCCTCCTCACTCTCTTTCTTGTCCCAAATCCCTCTATATCGTCGCTCTTCAACAAACAGTACTCTCTCTCTCTCTCTCTCTCATCTTCATATTGGTGTATATATTATGTATCTTATTCAGTTGTTTTCTTCCTGTAAAGTAGATGAAAAACACTTGGTATTAATCAACCCAACAATGATGATAATTACAATAAACCTTCTTTTCAAGGATGGTTTGCCTTGTTAGCTAGGAAATACACGAGGTGTGAGGTTATTGAGGATGCGAAATTATGGATGATCAAAGACTGGCAGGTTCTCATTGACCATGTTTACAGAGAACATAATATATTAGCTTATCACTTAGCGAATTTAGCTTACAATATTCCAGGAAACTTTGTGCTCCTTGATCACCCACCACCTTTCTTTGATGAGGTGGTCGGTGATAAGGGATGGATGTTTATTGGTTTATTCCAATATTTTGTAATGACCTGATCAAGGTTTTTTGTATCTCAGTATTGTATTCAAAAAAAAAAAAAAATACACAAGGTGAAGACCTATGTTAACTTCCCTCTCTCTAGTGAGGATTCAACCATCTTTAATTAATTCAGACTTATACATAGACTTAAGGGTCACAACTAACAAGTTGACTAACACTCATAACTAATGCACCGGCCATGATCATATGACCAACACTCGTAAGCAATACACACTTGTCAATTTTTTTTTTAAATATGTCTATTTGACTGAGTCAGATTTGAATATTGTCAGCCCAATTAAGGATAATTCTTATTCATCAAGATCGCTGGTTATTATCGTTGTTTTAATTATAACCTTAATTGGTTCCTATATATATTTTGAGAAGAAATTAATGAATATATATGCGAGGTCTCAGGTGGTGGGAATTTTCAAGATGGTGGTGTTGCCGGTGCTGGGTCAGCTTGCAGATGAGTATGGCCGAAAACCTTTGCTCCTCCTCACCTTTTCTGCCTCCATCTTCCCTTTTGGTATTCATATTCATCCTCCTCAAATTAATTTTCCTGCTTCATCATCTTATATTTTAATATTCAACATATTTATGTTTCAATGTAATCTTAATGACATCCAGTCGTCCACCCGTAATATTATAAAAATCTATAGCAAATCATGCTATTTTCAAGAAAGGGTTAAGGTGCAATTTTACTCTCAAAGTTTTTTACGATGGACATTTGGCACAAATAAGTTTTGAAATGATTAAAAATACCAATAAACAATTTAAAAAAGTGCAAATTCACTAAAACTGTTAAATTTCATTAAACATCGTTAGGGTTTTCTTTTCTTATAATTCAACGTTTTTGGTGAATTTATACTATTTTAAATTGTTTATTAGTATTTTTACTCTTTTCAAAATTTATTTGTGCCAGACGCTACTCGAAAGAAACTTTGTTGGTAAAGTTGTAACTTAACCCTTCAAAAAATGACTCATATATTTCATTAGGAGAATCACTATGAGGTTAAAAAAAAAAAAACGTAATCACCAATAAGTCTAAGTAACAACATGTAATGATGAGTTTTAGTGCATGAAATGACAAAATGCACGCTTGCTGCTCTTACTTGTTATTGAGACTTTTTAGTAATTATATATTCTTTCTTTTAACACCTCACAGTCATTCTTCATATTTCATTTTGTATTTGATATGAAATATAAGTTGTAATATTTTATAAGTTCTGGTAATGTAATTTATTATGGAGCGAGCCTGTACCATTAATATGCGGGAGTTGGGTGTCTCCATTGATTTTTTTCCCTCCATTTATCCTCCATTGAATGTATCTACTATTATATTAGATCAATTTTTAATGGTTAAGATTTACTATGGTAGATTTTTATTATAATGATATTCTTTATATATTATTAAATCTCAACAATTGAAAGTTGATTTAATGATAGATAAACTCAATGGAGAGTAAATGGAAAGGGAAATCAATTGAGACGTCACCACTCTCTCAAAATATGCATATTATATTAAAGTCTATCTATCTGATCATTATAAAAGTTCTAAATTTCTAATCGTAGAAAGATTAAACCATAGAATCAAGACAAAGATATTTGATTAGAATAATTTGAGATAAAGAGACTGTGTATAAAATTAACAAAATATTAAATAATATAATTGTTTGGTGGCATTTAATTAATTTAGAGAAGTGTGATTTTATTCGGAACAGCTGTAATGTCGTGGAAACAGTCAGAGGAATATGTGTATGCCTACTATGCTCTGCGCACCGTTTCCTCCATTATCAGTCAAGGCAGCACTTACTGCATCATGTTTGCTTACGTGGTCAGTTTCTTCATTTATTTTCCTTTACAAATTCTATTAATGCATACACACACACACACACACTCTCCCCGATATTAAATATAAGAACTAATATAAGAGTTTGTGTTAGTTGTAAATATAAGACTTTAATCAATTTTATTTTCTAAATCCAATTCAAATGATTAAGATATACTTTAGAGAAATCAATTCACATTTTTTACAAATCACTAATTTTTTTTTACTTAATATCTGTAAATTAGTTATCTAACTTATATATACTTAACATCATACTACTAAATAGAATAATAATATTTTTAAAGAAAAATTGCTAACAAAAGCCTCTATTATAAACTTTATTATCTAGATGTAGTTTAAATTTGTTTAAAAACTCTTCTTTAATTGTGTACAACCATCTTTTAACTATGTGCAAAATGAAAAAAAAAATACACTTGCATATAGCTGAAAATATGTTATCCCTGTTGGAAATAGTGAGCTGCACATGCTAAAGAACCTGAGTTTTTTTTTGTGTGTGTATTATTTGGATATATAAATATTGGAACAAGAGATTTTTCAACAGTTTTACCTAATTTTTTTTAAAGCTATATATGACATTAAAATCATTCATGGACTTAACTTGTGTTGGGATAATGACTACAGAGACATTGCCCTCTACTCTAACTCTTTAGAGGCTATAAATCTTATTACAAGAGGTGAGATCCAACTCACCCTTTCAGGGACATAGTTGATGATGCTGACTAGGATGATGTTACATAGGAACTGAAAGGTTAAGGGCACTCATACCTTTAAAACAAACATTGTATTAGCTTACCAATTAGCCAAGTTGTCTCATAACCAGTTATTATTTATATCCTTGATCAATCTCCACCTCACGAGTTGATGAAGGAAACTAGGATTGCATGCAAGATTGTTCACCTTTTTGAGTTGTGAATTTAGCTTTTCTGTATTTATTAAAAAAAAAACATTTTGCTATGATTTGAGATCAGGCAGATATAGTTGGGGAGGATAAAAGAGCAGCAGTGTTTGGTTGGATCACTGGTCTTCACTCTACTTCACAGTTCATAGGTGAAGCTTTGGCTCGCTTCCTTCCTCCACACATCATTTTTGGGGTATCTATCTATATATCTACACACAGATATATTCTTCTTTTAAGTTTCGTACCACACACACACACACACACACTTTATCTCATTTATAAAACCAGTCATTTGATGAAACTTTTGATGATGATGTCATATATTTTTCAGGTTTCGACGAGCCTTCTGATAATTTGCTCAGTGTATATGCTAGTATTCCTTTCTGAAACTTTGAGGTTGCCTGCTACAAAGGATGTTCAACCATCGCTATTTCGCTTCCCTAACCCCATTCATATTCTTCGCCAACGATTCTCATCTATGGCAAATGCTGCTCACCTTGTCTTTTACAGGTTCTATACATACCTCTCATATACTCCTCCGGTCATTGATACAAGACATATTATAAGATACTGTTTTCATATATGTCACTCTTTTTTTAATTTACCCTTATTAATACTCTCTCAGTCATAATTACAGAGGAGAGGAAATATAAGGAAATTAAGGAAAATAATCAGGATGTTTTAAAAAATACATGTTATTTAACTAACTTAACTAATTTTCTTAATCTAATCTAATTATATAAATATATCTTATATTAAAGTCCGGAACGAGTACTATATGCTACCTTTAAGTTTTAACAAAAGATCTAGTTTGTAGTGCAATTGGGTTAGAGGTAATGCTCTTTTCTGTTTTTTATATCGACTAGCCTTGAAGAGAAAACTTGTTTAAATTCTTACAAGTGAAGAAAAAAAGGACAGATGAACTGATGAATGTGTAGTGTTTCATTCAGTCCAACATTGCGAGGCATAGCTCTTGTCTCTTTCTTCTATGAGTTGGGAATGTCCGGCTCTGCCACCATCTTGCTCGTATGTCTACTCTTTCTTTTCTTCTTCTTTTCCTTTCTGCTAATTAATTACTTGCTCAAGTTTTAGGATAAAAACTTCCTAAAGGTTTCATACACTATCTTGTTATTTAATATAGAACATATTTAGAGAATCTGTCTTAATCCTGAATATAAAATCTATTTTTTATATGGGTTAAGGTACAAATTTATTCCGGAAATTTTTGCTAAGAAGCAAAGTTGTCCTGAAAGTTTTTTTAAGTTTAGTATTGTCCAGGAAGTGTTAAAATGGAGCAATGTTGCCATTTTCTGTTGAAAAGTTAATGATCAACGTCAATTTTTTAAGGGTCAATGTTAGTTTTTTAACGGTATCGGGTAACATTACTATATTTTGAAACTTCAGGGTGTCTTGAACCTGAAAAAACTTTCAAGATAATATTGTTCCTTAGCGAAAACTTCTAGAGCAAATTTACACCTTAACCCTTTTTATATTTGTACATGTTTTTCTTAATTTACCCGTGTTGATACTCATCAACAATAATAAAAAAAGTAGAGGAAATGAGGGAATTAAAGAATATGACTAGGGTATTTTATAAAATACATGTCATAATAACTATCTTCCTTAATCTTATCAAATTAGATAAATATGTCTCATGTTAAAGACAGGAGGAGGAAGTATAATATATTTTGTTTAAATATGAATTCTTTTATATAGTATTATTAACTAATCTCGAAATATTTTTTTTTATTGAGCATAATTTTGAGATTTCACAAAAAAAATAAATAATAATGGTGAAAGTCTCACATGCATATATTTACTCTAAATACTAAGAAATAATGTTGATTTTATCTGATTAATTAATTCCATGGCCTGAATTTTGCGGTGCAGTACTATCTGAAAGCAGTGTTTGGTTTTAACAAGAATCAGTTCTCAGAAATTCAAATGTTGGTGGGCATTGGTTCAATCCTTTCCCAGGTGTGTGTGTGTGTGTGTGTATAACATGTCCTCATATTCTCCTCTCTTATTGATATTAAAAATGGTTAAATAATCTATTTTTAATTAAAACTATCATGCATGGGACTACTCAAATAATACATTCATTAAATTTTAGAATAATATTACTCTTTCAGTTTCAAGATCTACTTAATTAATTTGGATATATTAAGAAAAATAAGATAATTAACTAATTCGATGGGTTTGTTATTTTATAGGTGCATTGAATAATAAATAAAGGATAATATTAATTCCATTATTCTTTTAATTTAGAAAAAAATGTTGTATGGTATCAAGTTTATCATATGGCTGCAGATTGTGTTGGCTCCTCTGATTAATCCATTGGTTGGAGAGAAAGTGATCCTCTGCTTTGCCTTGCTTGCATCCATAGCATATGTAAGTTTTCTTTCACTTTGAATTACAATGTATAAACATATTATTTTAGCAATTTTATCTTAAGTTTAATTAATTTTTTAAAAAAGAATATATTAATTAAAGTTCCTTTTTCTTTTTATCTGTGTAGGCACTGCTCTATGGATTGGCATGGGCTCCTTGGGTAAAATTTTTTCAAACCATGTGTTTTTGTAGTTTTATTTTTACAGCTAAATATAGGGTCTCTTGTATTATTTAAAGTTTGAAATTAAAAGTCACATTATTCACAACTTTCTAATATAAAGTTTGCTCTTTTTTTTTTACTGTTGCTAATTGAAGTCATTCAATGAATGCAGGTGGCATATTTCAGTGCCTCTCTTGGTGTCTTCTTTGTCCTTGTGAAACCATTTGTGAGTACTCTATCACTTATTTTTATTTTATATAAATATTTTTTATAAATTCAATTTACATATGTGATTTGAAAGTATTACAATTTTTTTTTCATTTCTTCTCCTTATGAGCTTAATTAATGTGTACATGATGGCAAAAAAAAAAAAATTAATGTATAAATATTGTGATAGGTTGAGTTTATAAAAATTGCATCTGTTTTTTTATATCTATTTTTTTTAAATTTGGCCAAAAAATTTACTTTATTATTGTTTGATTTTTGATATAATAATTAAAACATGACGTGCATATAATTTTCATAAACAGCTACACAGTTCTCCAAATAAATCCATATGTCCTTCAATTACATTATCACATTTTAATTAAAAAATACTATAATAAAAATGCAAAATTGCTTTAATATGCTAATAATTTTACTTATTGATGAATTGATATCATGATAATTTATATTTCTTGAAATGCAGACTTTTGCTATTATTTCAAAAGCATCAAGCTCAGCCAATCAGGTTGGTTCCTCTTGCTTTACTCCAACAAATATATATGGAAAAGAAAAAAAAAATCCAAAAAAAAAAACACAAAATCATTGCTTTATTAAATACTACTATGTTATAATACGAATAAACTTAAATATGTTATAATATTTATTAATTACAGGGAAAAGCACAAGGGTTTATTGCTGGGGTTCAATCTATAGCTCATTTGCTATCTCCTCTGATCATGAGTTCATTGACATGTAAGAGGAAAGTCACCTTCAATCAATTGTTGTTTAATTATAAAACCATCTTAATTACATATTTCAAATTTAACTAACCTCAATATATATATATATACACACACATGTTATTTTCAGCATGGTTTTTATCTAGCAGTGCTCCTTTTGAATGCAAAGGCTTTAGCTTAATATGTGCTTCCATAATCATGGTACGTAATTATTAATTAACTAGCTAATCCTCTTATACTATGGGTGTTTTAGTAATTTTTTTTCCTTTTACATTTGCTCACTCTGACTTTTGTGCTTGGATTTTGATCAGATGATTTCTCTTTGTTTTGCTTGCTTATTGGAGCCTAGATCTCAACCAATTGATGATGTCCAAGCCGATCTTGAAACTTCTTTTCTTAATTAGTTATAGTTATTTTAATTAATCATAAAATTATACTATCAATATCTGTAACACCCAAAATTTTATTCACCAAGAGTATATTGTGATTATTATATATATATTCAATAAAATGGTGAATATTTAAGGCCAAAGGAATTAAATATTGAAAATTGAAATGTGAATAGTGTTTTCAGTGAAATCACCTGCGAGACAGTGAGATTGTCATGTGGTTTTGGAAGATCAAATGATGAGAAAAAATTATAAAATTTTATAGGGTGAAAGTAGACATCTTAAGCTTTAATTTGATAGTACATATGAATCAATTGAAGCTATGTACAAAAAGATATGAATTTTTGAATTTAGCCTAGAAAATCCGGAAAGTTTCTAGAGCAGTGGTCAAAGATTAAAAATCTGGGAATGATATGATCCCAGCTAGTAAAATTCCATATTTTCCCTTGAAGTTAAACTCAATAAGGGTTTCATAGCCTTTGGAATCACTCCAAAATGATGTCTACAAAATTAGTTATAATTTTTCAAAGTTAGGGCAGAAAATCTGCCAGAATTTGCATTATTCCGAAAATTGAAAATAAAATGTGCTAGAAGTTGACTTAAAATGCCAAGTGTCATGATCATATAATGAGGGGATTAAATTATAATGAATTTGTATGAGCACATGTCAATTTTCATTAAAATAATGCTACATGGACAAATAATAATGAATTGAGTGCATGGAGGAGTGTAAGATTGGACTTAGTTGGAAAAATCAATTAGTTTAGTTAGGGTATGGGAGGGAGCACGTTTTTTTTGTAACAAGAAGGGAATCTAGCCCAATTCCAATTGAAGCTAAATGATGAGGGAGTATGGCATAAAGTAAGAGGGCATGGTTGGAGGTATGGGAGGAGGAATGGTGTGCATGATAGGTGGTGTGATCTCAACCCTTGATGAGATCAATGGAGTAGAATGCATAGAGAAAATTTATGAAGCCTTATTCTCTTTCTCTTGCCTTCATTTTCGTCACTTGGAACAAGAGAAGAGAGGGAGAGAGTTTTGAAGAGTTCTTGAAGACTTAGAAAGAAGGAGGAAGAAGATTAAGGTAAGTAGGTGTTGACTTAGTGATTTGGTTACATATTCTTGTGTAACACTTCCTCTAAGATTCCTTTCTTCATGTATTCATGTGTTTAGCAAGACAAGGCTCCAAGGAAGAGAAGGAGTTAAGGTGCTAAGCTTGGAATCAAGAGGGTGCACTACTACAGAAGATACATATTACTACCCTAAAGGACATCCCCTGTTTAGAAAGGGATGCCTAAAACATCTAAAACTTTAAATTTCCCTCTAAAACGTGCCATAACGAATATTTAGGCGTCCCCAGTCTAAAGGCTTAATTTTTTTTTTTATTAAAAGGTTGGGTAAACATGCATATACACTGGTCTGACATGACCAGTGCATGTGCATTTGTCAGGCATTTAGGCATCCCTAGCCATTTTGGGGACGCCTAAATGCCTTTTAGGCGTCCCCAATTTGACTGGGGACGCCTAAAGTGAGGCATCCCCAGTCAAATTGGGGATGCATATACACGGTTTAGGCGTCCCTATTTTTAGTGGGGATGCCTAAAGTTCTTCAAAACAGAGCTATCATCAGTTCAGAACCTAGCGTCAGTTCAGAACCTAGTATCGAGCGAGTCTTGTGAGCAGCAAGCTAAGAGTCTTGTGAAGACAACAAAGCACCCTCGATTACTCTTCCTCAACTTTCACCTCCTCTCTTCTTACTCCTTCGCATGTTCTCTGTTCTTGGTCCTCCATTCTTCTCTCTTCTATGCCTCAACTCGTCATCGTCGCTACTGCGGGGATTGCACCATTGGTTTGCTTACATTGTGGCTATCATCGTCCTCCTCTCACCACCGTGGGTTGTCTCCCTGTAAAGCATTCTCTACAGGTTTGCTTCCAAGTTCCAACCACACCTTTGTTTAAATTTTTTGAATTTTAAATTTCCATAGATGTAGTGCTTAAATTAAAAGTCACATTATTCACAACTTTCTAATATAAAAGTTTGCTTTTTTTTCTTTTTTTTACTGTTGCTGCTAATTGAAGTCATTCAATGAAGCTGGTAGCATATTTCAGTGCCTCTCTTGGTGTCTTCTTTGTTTTTGTGAAACCATTTGTGAGTACTCTATCACTTATTTTTATTTTATATAAATATTTTTTATAAATTCAATTTACATATGTGATTTGAAAGTATTACAATTTTTTTTTCATTTCTTCTCCTTATGAGCTTAATTAATGTGTACATGATGGCAAAAAAAAAAAAATTAATGTGTAAATATTGTGATAGGTTGAGTTTATAAAAATTGCATCTGTTTTTTTATATCTATTTTTTTTTTAAATTTGGCCAAAAAATTTACTTTATTATTGTTTGATTGTTGATATAATAATTAAAACATGACGTGCATATAATTTTCATAAACAGCTACACAGTTCTCCAAATAAATCCATATGTTCTTCAATCACATTATCACATTTTAATTAAAAATACTATAATAAAAATGAAAAAATTTCTTTAATATGCTAATAATTTTACTTATTGAATTAATATCATGATAATTTATATTTCTTGAAATGCAGACTTATGCTATTATTTCAAAAGCATCAAGCTCAGCCAATCAGGTTGGTTCCTCTTGCTTAACTCCAACAAATATATATGGCAAAGAAAAAAATTCCAAAAAAAAAACACACAAAATCATTGCTTTATTAAATACTACTATATGTTATAATACGAATAAACTTAAATATATTATAATATTTATTAATCACAGGGAAAAGCACAAGGGTTTATTGCTGGGGTTCAATCTATAGCTCATTTGCTATCTCCTATGATCATGAGTTCATTGACATGTAAGAGGAAAGTCACCTTCAATCAATTGTTGTTTAATTATAAAACCATCTTAATTACATATTTCAAATTTAACTAACCTCAAAATATACTACTCATATATATATATATATATATATATATATATATATATATATATATATATATATATATATAAATATATAAATATCAGAGCTTATGGTTTGATAAAATGGAACTCTTAAATCCCTGTTAATTCTCATACTACTTTAGTTAGATTTTCTGTGGTGATAGAAGTCTTTAAATTTTGTGATAAACTGGTAATTAATTAGTTTAATTGCTTGTTTGAAATCTTAAAGTAGAAAATTTCAGAAATATAAAATGAATATTATAAAGAAGATAGAACCCAGAATGTATGAAGTAGAAATAAATAACCTACCTGTAAGTTCTCATTTATCTTTAATAGGAAATCAAGAAGAAACATGTATATTTACACCTTTTATGATAGGAGGAAATGGAAATAATACTTGGAATTTAATGAATTGGAATAATATGTATACAATGAAGCAGTTAGGAACATATATAAATCCAAATATTCATGATCTAATGGAAATATATAACTTAGAAGAAATATTAGAAATGATCCCGGATGATGCAAAAGAAAAAGTAAAGTTAGAAAAACCTAGTAATAGAAAAGAGAAGTTAGAATTTTTAAGCCAGTCTTTAGAAGAAAAATTATATAATATGAAAAAGAAAATAGATAGTAATACTGAAGATCTAAAAATCATAAAGACAAATGTAAAGACTATAATGAATTCTCTAGGAGTAACAGATATGGAAATAGAAGAAATATAATTAAAACAAGAATTAGATTTATTAGAACCCATAACTCATAAACACAGAAAATTAAATATGATGAAAGCTTTAAAAGAAATGGAGAAATTAGAAAATGCTAAAGAAAAAATATATAAACAAAACATGGACGAGAATGTAAGATAGACAAGATTAATTGCAGAACAGATAATGAAAGGACAACAGATAATGAACAGTAATCTATGGACTATTAATGATAAACTTAATAACTTGGGAATGACAGAAGAAGAGAAAAAACAATTAATAGAAATAACAAAAGGAAAAGCAAAAATAGAAAATAATGAAAAGAATGAAGAAGTAGAAGAAGGAAGTAAAATTACAGAAATAATATATTCAAAAGATGTAATAGATATTTTTAAAATTTATAAACCACAAATAAAGATGATGAATGTAATAGAGGATGAAGAAGACAGAATTGAAACTTTAATGGGATTAGAAGAAGAAGAATTAGAACAAATTCAAAGAGATTTTAAAAATGCTACAATTATAAAAGAAAATATAGATGAATATAAAGAATTAAACACGGGAATAAAATTAAATGAACCAGGAGATTCTAGTAAAAAAGATGAAACATAATCATCTAAAGTAAGGACAGAAGCTGATTATAGAAAACATAACGAACAAAGAGAATATGAAATTGAAAAAGAAGAATTATCACATGACAAGAAAACAGAAAATCAAGAATTTGATATAAGGTTTGAATTACCTAAAGGAAAAGGTTTTACACCAACACCTATAGATCAATATGAGAGTAAAAGTATACCTGTATCTGGAATATGGTTAAATTTAGATTGTGTATTAGACCCTGAAAAAACAATTGAAGAATGGTCAAGAGCAACAATAATAGCATTAATAGGAAGAAATAATTTAGATTTTCAATCAACTAATTTACTTATAGAATCAAGCTTTTTAGGAAACGTATATTATTGGTGGAGAAGCCAAGAAGAAAATTGGAGAAATCAAATAAGACATATAGCTAAAGAAGAATATAACAGTAGGAAAGAATATTATGTTAAATTAGTAAAAAGATATGAATATGTCCTTAGAATAGAGTTTGTTGGAAGAAGTAGTACATTAGAAGAACATATAACTAGTAATGAAGCTGTAAATAGATTATATCAAATTGAAATATGCTCATTAGAACCAAAATACTTAAATCCTTATATATGTGAATTTCAGAAATATTATTATGAAATAAAAGAAAATCCAGAAATGAAGAGGATAAAATATTTAGAACTTTTTTATAGAAAATTACCAAAACTAATAAGAGATGAAATGATAGATGATTATATGAAAACATTTAAAGAAAATCCAGAATTAATGCCATATATAGATTCTTTAGGAAGAATAATAGATTATTTAAGAAATTATTTATCTGAAAAATGTAAGCAAGCATGGAGAAATATGAAATACTATAAACAAAATAAGTTAATCTTAAGATGTGCAGAATATGAAAAACCACATAGATGGGGATGTAAAGATGCAAATAAAAAGATGAGAAGAAAATATAGTAAAGGAAAATATAAAAATAAAAAATGGAAACCAATGAAAAGGTATAATAAATATAGGTATAAGTTCAAAAAGTATCCAAAGGATAAGTTTTATAAGAAATACAAGCCTAAGAAATATTTTAGAAAATATTTTAAGAAAGGAAATAAAATAGATTATAGTAAAAAACCTAGAAAATGTAGATGTTATAATTGTGGAAAAATAGGTCACGGAATGTAAAGAGCCTAAAAATAAGAAATTTATGAATATATTAGAGCAAGCTCAAGAATATGAATTAGAACCTTTAGAATTCGATGAGGAAATATACAGTGACATAGAAAATCCTTATATAGAAATATATAAAATAAAAGTGTTAAGTGAGTCAAGTGAAACAGAAGAAGAATCAGAATCAGAAATAGAATATTTAGAAAGCTCAGAAGAAGAATTTAAATTATATATGATAAAAGGTAAAGAAATAGAAGAGGTTAAAGAAAAAGATGAATACGAAACCTATGAAGAATATAGAAATACATCAGAAGGAAGTGTAGAAAAAAGATTAACATTTAATGCAAAACAATATGAAAAAATAAAAGATATGAAATTAAACCTAAAACCAGGCCAAATAGTAAATGAAAATTTTATGAGTAAAGTAAATAAAATATTAAAATCAAAGAAAGATATTAAAATTCAGTGTGTAATAATACAAAAGAAACATCCTATAGAATCAACATTAACAGAAGGAATATTAAGAATACCATTAATAAGTAAAGGATTAATAGAAAATGAAATATCTAAACTACCTTTTAAAGAAGAAGTAACTGAAATATATATTGCAGGAGTACAATTATTAGTTAAAGCTTATTTTAAAGAAGGAATAGGTTCACCTATAGAATTATTAATAACAGATGGAAGAATAATAAGTAGCGTACATGATAGTGTATTAGGAATGTTAACAGGAAATCTAATATATCAAAAATTAAAATTTACTTTAAATACTAATTTTGCAATATCAAGAAATGATGAACATATAGATCAATCAATTATAATATACCATAGATTAAAAGGAATAAAATTGTTAGAAGGAGCTAAAACTATAAGTATAACAGCCATGGTTGGACTAGTATTCACAAATGAACATAAGATATATAATAAATCGGTAGGAAGAGTCAGTATAGAAAAACAATTTATGCCTATATTGAAGGAAGTAAAAACAGATCCTATGAACATAACATTACTAGAAATATTAGAAATAGAATTGGATAAAACTATAAGTATTAATGAAAACAAAGGAAAGAGACTAATAGCAAATAATAATTTAGGAAATAGATCATTAAGAATAAGCACACAAAATGAACCTTTACAAATTAATATAATGAATTCAAGAAAAAGTATTGACATAGCAAGCAGCAGTAGACTAGCTGAAATGTCCTTAATAAATCCTATAAATACAGAGCTAGTTGAAATAAACCAAAAAATAACAAATTTAGATATAACTAAAGAAAATAAACAAAATAAAATTATAATGGAAATTAAAAAGAATGGAATTTGGCAAGAAATAATAACCTTAATAGATGAACATACAGAAAAGAGTAAGATAGAAGAATTATATATATAGAAAATGAATATGAAGAGACAGATAATGGTATAAAAACAGATATATTAGTAAGATTTAATAAAAGAGATGTAATACAATTAACCTTATGGGTAGAACAAGATTCAAATAGGTCATATAAAGTAATACTAGGTAAAGACTTTTTAGAAAAAGTAAGACCTTATAGAAATCAAAAAGATAGAATAATCTTTAACATAAACCATCAGACAATTATAATCCAAAAGTTAATATGATGATAAATGTACACCAAACAGCAAGAGTAATGAGAGTAATATTATCAGAAGAAAACAAAGATTATTATATTATAGATGAGGAAAAAATAATAATACCAAAAGCTGATAAAGCTATGATAAACCATATAGTACATAAAATAAATAAATGTAATGAGAAAGAAAAAAGGCAGTTAAGAATAGTATACCATACACAATCACAAGACTTTGTAGAAGCTTATAATGCAGTAGTAAATAATATGATGAATAGGCATGATATTAAAAAAGTATTAAAAGAAAGATTAAAAGTATTATCTAAAGCTTAATGGATAGAAAGATAACATTATATGATGACAATAATTGGTATTATTTTAAGAATAATGTAGGAATAAGAATACCCAAAGTAGAAAAAGGATTAATGAAGAGTTTTATTAATAAATTAAGGAAATGGGAAGAAGTTGAAAAACAAGCATTAGACCAAGTATTACAAGAAATAGGAGATAATGAAGAATTAAGAATTAGATTAATAGGATATATAACAAGTAGAATATATCATAGAGAAGAAGTGAGATATGAATTTAAGAAACAATTAAATCTATTATCAAGAGTTTAATATGGGAGACATCAAAATGTTAAATGAAGAATTAAGGAATAAAAGTAGATTAATTATAGATGGAGAAATTTGGGCATATAAGAAAAAAGAATATATAACAAATATACCAAAAATTGATAAGAGTTTTCTAAGAATGATAATCAAAAGATTAAGTAAGACTTACAAATGGGAAAATAGAAGATTAAACTTTATTTATGATAATCACTATTTATTATATGAAGAAGAATATGCTAGAATAATGAGGGAAAGAAAAGATAGAAAAGAAATCAAACAGACATTAAAAGAGTGTTTAGAAGTTTTGTCTAGGATATGAGTAGACCATTATACTACATACTTATAAAATTTATATATGCTAAATATAGATCTAGAAAATATCATGCTTTGGTTGATACTGGAGCAAACCTAAGAGTAGCTAAATATAATGTATTACCACCAGAATTATGGAAAAGAAAAAACAAAATGTTAAGAATGGAAAGTGCAGGAAAGGAAATCCATATGTTAGAACTAGAAGCAAAAAATGTAAAAGTTCAAGTAGGAAACTATGAATTAGTAATAAAAGAATTAAATCAATATAATGAACCTTCTTGTGATGTAATTTTAGGATTAGACTTTCTAGAACAATATTTTCCTATACATATGATTAGTAAAGCTTTAATACTAACAACACCATGTAAACATGAAGCTTGGGGCATAAGAATAACTAGACCATATAGAAGAAAAGATGAGAAATTTCAGAAAAAGAATAATGAACATGAAGTCCAATTCTTACAAAATAATAATCCAGTAGAAATTCAACATATGTTAGCTACTTTGAATATTATAGAAATAAAAACTATAGAACAAAGAATTATAGAAAATTATAGTGATAATCCCCTAGTACATTGGGAGAAATCTAAGCCTATGGCAAAAATAGAATTAAAAGATTATAGTAAAGAAATAAATTGTAAACCTTATGCATGGACAAAAGAAGATAGAAAAGAATTTATAATGCATATAGAAGAGATGAAAAAATACAATCTTATAAGGGAAAGTAGATCAGAATATTCATCACCAGCTATAATTGTGTCTAAACATAGTGACGAAAAAAGAGGAAAAACTAGAATGGTTATAAATTATCAAAAATTAAATGAATTAGCTATAAGAAATAGATATCCAATACCTAAAATGGATTTATTATTCAATCTGATAAGGGGAAAAACTATATTTAGTAAATTTGACTGTAAATCAGGATTTTTCCAAATAAAACTTGAGGAAGATAGTAAGAAATATACAGCATTTAGTACCTCAGAAGGATTATATGAATGAAATGTATTACCAATGGGATATCATAATAGCCCTAGTATATTTCAAGAATATGTATAAAAAATGTTATTACCTATAAGAGATTTTGCTGTAATTTATATAGATGACATATTGATATTTTCAAAAGATGAAAAAGAACATGAAAAACATTTAGAAGAATTTGTAAAGATCATAGAAGAAAAAGGATTAAATATATCACCATCAAAAATGGAATTAAGAAAAGAAAAAGTAAATTTCTTAGGGCAAATATTAACTAAAGACGGAATAGAATTACAAGATCATATAAGTAAGAAAATATTACAATTTAAAAAGATAAACAATAAAAAAGATTTACAATCCTTTTTAGGACTAGTGAATCAAGCAAGGAATTATATACCCAACTTATCAAAATTAACCTCTAAAATATCTAAGTTAGCAGGAGAGAAAACTATATGGAAGTGGGATAATAATATAGAGAAAATTGTAGAAGATATAAAAACTTTGTGTAAAGATTTGCCAAAGTTGACCATACCTTTAAAAGAAAATATAAAATGGATTATATATACTGATGCATCTGATAATTATTGGGGTGCAGCTTTGTATTATGAAGATGAAGATGGAGTTGAAAAAATAACTAGATATACTAGTGGAAAGTTTAATTATTCTCAGAGTAGATATCATTCAAATTGGAAAGAATTATTAGCTGTTGTAAAAGCTATAGAGAAATTGGAATTATTTATTGTTAATAATAGATTTATAATACGGACAGATAATACACAAGTAAAACATTGGTTGTCTAGAGGTATAAGACAAAATAAGTTAAGTAGTAAAATGTTAATTAAATAGCAAGCTGATTTATCTTATTATGATTACGATGTTGAATATATAAAAGGAAAGAATAACTTGATTGCTGATTATTTAAGCAGATGGAGCCAGTAAGCCGATTTGGCAGAAAAAGCCCTGTAAATCAGACGAATAAGGAAGAGGAATCTTCCCCTGTGTTGAATCAACTTATAATGAAGATGAATATTCTTGAAATGAATATGAGTTTATTAAGTAGTCAAGTCAGTACCAGTATACAAGGGATAACAAGCTCTATATCTGGTATTAATGATTCACTTAATGACATCTATATTCAGCTTGAGAATCTGAAGCTCTGTAAGGCTGATGCCAACCCACTTGTAAGGACAGAAGTCCAAAATGTGAATAATAATAATAGTAAGGGAAAAGAAGTTGAAGATTATAAGCCAAGTCCACCTGTAATGGAGTCATTCACTCTAGGCGAGTCATCTACTTGCAATACCCAAAGTTTAATCGAGTCATTTGGACTTGAATTACTTTTAACCTCAAACTCCTTGTTAACCTCAACACCTATAAGCCAGCCAGTACCTGAACCTTTAACTTTTTCTCAAATAATGTCAGCCCAAGAAAAAGAAAAAGAGAAACCTTCTAATAATTCTCCTCCACCTAGAGAGCCCAATAATGATCCTTTTGAAATTCCGAAGCTCTATAATTTTTATAAAGTTATCATTAACAAATTGAATCATTTGTCATTGACCCATAAAACCATCAAGTATGTGTCTCATTATGCTTTCAATAAGGCCATTATATACCCAGGAACACCTCCAGGGATTGTAAGATCTTATACCAATATGGTCTGATCCAAAGTATATACCCTTCGAGAAATTTATCCGAAATATCTGAATTACCTAAAAAATTTATAACAGCTGTAGGAGATTATTTTGATATTGTAACTCAAAACCAAGTATTCATCAGATGTTACTCAACTGTAGCAGAGATCACTCCAGACAAGTTTTACATGCCTATAAATCTTATTAGACTTGGGACCACTAAGAAGCCCTTAGAATATGAACCAGAGATAAAAGAAGATATAACAGAAGATGATGATTTCTAGTTCCGTGTATCCAATATAAGAGCTCAGGATTACCATATAATTTTCCAAGAAATGAATCGTGTAAAAATAGCAAATATGAATCCTATTCCAGGAAAAGAAGAAAAACCATGGGTGTATTACTCGACTGATAAAACTTGTATTTACTTCCTTGGAAAGAAGCCGAAGAATGATAAACAATTTGGCTTCTGGTATGATCTTATAAAGAAGAATAAGATGGATAATACTCCAGATACTAAAAGGAAAATATGTCAAGTAATTGGCTAGTATCCAAATCATGAATGTGAATTCTGCCATGAAGTCCGAGGAAATGATAGAAGCCCAAATATCACCTTGGATCCAAGCCTACTGTAAAGAAGTGTCGGCATAAGAAGACAAGTATGGAGTGTCGGCAGAACCAAACAAGAACTGAAAAGGGAAGATGATGGCCGACAAAGAAAAAAGAAGAATAATCCTGTAAGGAATCTTATCGTCCTTCCTTATCGTCCTTTGTGAGGTAGGATGTCCTGTAAAGATGCAGTCTTGTAATAATGTCTATAAAAGTAACTCAAGTCAGGGTTACTAGAGTAAGGAGTTACTAGAGTCGACCCTTCGATTCTATATAAACCCTTGTAAGCCTTCTTATAGAGACACCACTCTTGTAAGCACTCATTGAATGCAAAGAAAAGATTTCCTAAATTCTCTGTCTAGTATTTCGGATCTGTGCGAGCAGTTCTCTGCAGTATTTGCGACCAACATTATCTTTAATCATCTGTTGTTAAAGAATAACAAGGTATGAGGGGCTAAACTCCTTTTAGGGATCTAAGGGGGATATTTTATTCGATCATGAGGGAAGTATTATAGATTATGTTACTGGGCAATATGTAAAAAAAAAAAGAGTCTTTTTATGTTCGGATGAGATAAATGAAAATAGGATGAATACGTCTCCAGTAGGAAACGAAGGAAGGCTGTGCTGATATGGTCTGAAGGAAGAAGGTTGAGATTCCAAATAAATGAATGCTCTGTGTGAGATTCGAAAGGAATTCTCTGCAAATGATCCATGTATGAAAGAGGACATGGTTCCTTTTGTGACCCGGATCAACATCGGTCAAATATCATCCTAGTTTTATTTATTAAGTCCTCTTAGTAAATATTTGTACAGAATTTGATTTTGCAAGTGTCTCTGTTTATATTTTTAATTTTAATTCCGCATGAAAAAAATTTCATGTTGCCCAGGTCTTCATAAGCTATGGTATCACACACACACACACACACACACATACATGTTATTTTCAGCATGGTTTTTATCTAGCAGTGCTCCTTTTGAATGCAAAGGCTTTAGCTTAATATGTGCTTCCATAATCATGGTACATAATTATTAATTAACTAATATGTATGGAATCACTTATATTTGGACAATAAGTCCTTATTACGCAAGTCGAGATAAAACTCCTTTCACATACTTACCTCGTATATCGTGAATCACGATTTATAAGCACTTATTGTCAAAAAATAAGTCATTTCAAACAAGCACTAATCCTTTTATACTATGGGTGTTTTAGTAATTTTTTTTCCTTTTACATTTGCTCACTCTGACTTTTGTGTTTGGATTTTGATCAGATGATTTCTCTTTGTTTTGCTTGCTTATTGGAGCCTAGATCTCACCCAATTGATGATGTCCAAGCCGAACTTGAAACTTCTTTTCTTAATTAGTTATAGTTATTTTAATTAATCATAAAATTATACTATCAATATCACTATTAGTATATTGAAATTTGAGCATTCGTTATTATATTATTCACGAACCTAAACCACTTTTGTTCAATTACTCAATAAATTCCTACCACGTATGTATATTTTTGTGCATAATTTGAAAATAATTTTGTGTATAGTTGTTTTCTCCACCGCCGATAGACACGCTGATTCTCGAATTCCGCCGATCAACTACCATGGCAAGAGCTCAGCTAAGGATTAATGGAGGTTATCTTCTCACCATGAGTAGCTGATCGCTGTGTGATTCTCCCTGGAAGCGAAACTGACCTGAATCCATGTGCTGAAGAGAGAAGTCTGATTCTGTTTTCTTTGTCTATGCGAGTTGTATGGCTATGAGACAGAATCGATTCTGAGTTATGAGCTTATATTGTGTTTGCAATTTTCCAAATCTGAATATAGCATTATAGGTGTGGTGATATGTTGTATGATCTCAGTGAAGAATTGTACTCTCTATTTTCATGTAGATTTAATCAGATATGCTGATTCTAGTTGCATTGGTTTGTTTGATTGCTTCAAATGATTTTGTGAGTAATGAGCAGTAGCCATTATTAAATAGGGAGTTTAGATTAGTTGCTCTATAATCCTCTATAGTTGATTAGTTGATCTTATCATCTTAATTTCCTATATGTTATTCTAGTTGAGTGACTACAGGAATTAAATGTAAGCAATTTATTACACTGAGCTTGGCATTCATGGTTGGATAATGAAGGAGAAGTAGGACTTCTAGGGAGAATTATCTCATCATTTTGTTAAATCATCAGTCATTTCACTTGCATCACAGTGTCATTTTAGAGCAGAAAATTAGGAAATAGAATTAGGTACATGGTGAATATAAATCAGTTAGCTCTCTACATGCTTGTTCTACTTTTTTGTGGCCCATAATTTGCTAAGAATTATTACAATAGTTAGGTTCCTTAGAGAAGAATGACCTAGGCTAGGTATCACTTTACTATAGTTAGCTTAGTATTTTTGGTAGGGTTAGCGACAAGCTTTATCAATAGTTAGCGGTTAAAAATACACAAATTTATGAAGTTTGATTTAAAGAAATTAATTAACGTTCATTTATTATTATTCAGGAAGAGTTATACATATAGAGGAATGTTGTGACTTGTGAGGTGCCAATATTAATCTTTGAATTTGGACGATGTCTACTTCAAAAATGTTGTGTTGGAAGTTTGGCACTTTAATTTTTGGCTTAAAAGAATATCAAAATGCTCTTAATTTCTTCCAATTTATTATTCTTTAACTCTAAAACTTGAAAAAACTTTTCTGGCAACCAAAAAAAAAACAAAAGAAAAAATTTTATGATTCCATGTTGACATTTGACAAATAGCGTGAGATTTTGTTTTTTAAGCTTTGGTTTTGTAAGGTATTATAATATAAGATTATAAGCCACATTAAATTCGCAACCTACTGCTTATTGAGAAACTTATATAGTTAGTGTGTGTTTGGAACAGCGGTAGGAAAAATGACTTATTATGATTCTGACTTGTTAAAAATAACTTAATAAAAAAAATCAGTTTTTGTAATATGATTTATGTTTGGATGAACGATTGAATACGTGATTTTTCATAAGTCAAAACTTGTTTGGATTAACGATTGTATAAGTGCTTTTTTAAAAGTAAAAAATTATTTGGATTGACCATTATATTAGTGCTTTTGTGTTAATTATAACAAAACAAGATCTTTAAATTTAAAAATTAGTGGAAAAATTGAAGTTAGAAAATGTGATGCCAAAATACATAATTTAACATAAAAATATTACATAACTAATTGGATCACATGTCTCATACAAGTCGATCTCTAATCATGTTACGAATGCGATTCATACGGATTGAAGATGTCCCAGCATCATTAGACGAGGAAGCCGCATCATCTACAGTATTATTATCTTCATGAGCTACATTGGCAGTTTCTGCGGCACGGAAATTAACACCATTCTAAGAATTTCTTCTAATAAAGTTATGAATGGTCATAGTTGCGCAAACTAAGGGGACTTGCGTTTTGTAGCTGTATTTGCGCATTTTTTGCAATAATTCAAATATATTCTTCCACACTACAAAATTCCTTTCAATAGTTGACCTCAAACTGGAATGATAGTAATTGAAGGTCTCTTTAGCATTTGCCAAACCAGGTTGACACTGAAATTCTGGCAAGTGATAACGCTGACATCTGTAGAGACCAAGATACCCAACTGGTGTGGGATAGGCAGCGTCGACCAAAAAATATTTGCCTAATAAATGCCCAAATAATTTTAAAGGCGTGCGATTAAACAAAGTACGCACTGAAAGTAATTCAACTGAATGGGACGAAATATACCTGTCAGTGGATGAGGGAAATTCATAGCTGGATTTAAGACAGCAGCTTGAAACACACGAGCATCATGTGCAGAACCTTCCCAACCCGCCAACACGAAAGCACATATCACAATCACATACAACCATTACATTCTGTGTTGTATATCCCTTTCTCTCGATATATTTTTCCCGGTTGGGACCAGTGATCACACACTTGATGTGAGTTCCATCTATTGCTCTAATGACATTCTTAAAGTAGGGATAATATCAAGGATCGTTGAGTATTTTTGGGTGGCATCCAGTGAATTTGGGATTGAAGGGTTTGATATTTTCTTGCGCTAGGCTAATACAAGCCTGTAGTACCATGCGCAATAGCTGACTGATAGTTTCCCCTAAATGCTGAAACAACTCTTGGACCACCCTAATGTCGACGCCGTGGCCAACTGTGAGCAAAAACATCGCAACCATTTCTTCAACTCCGGCATTCTTAGAATTTCGTAACCCATGTTCAACCAATTTACTGCACAATTGGTAGAACACATGTTTTTCAACTCCAAACATGTTAGACAACGTGTTTCATGCTCTACCAATATTTCTTGGACCAATAAATGACCGATGCGTTTACATATTTTACGAGGTTCTTTGCACATGAAAGGAACCCAATATTGATACACCAACACAGTTAATTGTTTATACTCTGTTAACTCTTCATCTATAAGAGCTAGTATCCGAGAGTCGTCGTCTTCTTCGTCCATCCAATTTGCCATTGCTGATGTAACATGTGTGTTGGATTAAAACATATATAACATAAAGGAATTCAGTCAAAGTTGTAATATATGTCATAAAAGAAATGTTGGATTAAAACATACATAACATAAAAGTATTTCAATCGAAGTTGCATTGTTGGTCTAGTAATAACATAAAAACCAGCATGCATACAATACTACATAAACACTAAACTAATTTGGCATAAAGTTCAAATCAGGATGGTGTCATCCACGAAAAACCATATCGATAGTGGCTTAACCATAAACCATAGCTACTCAATCAAGGGTCGTAACCATATAACGCAGCCACGCAATCAAGGAATCCTTGTTCCATTTAACAAGTAAGAAAAACGTGTCCCAACTAGTCTTGTCCATTATCAGCCTGATATAGCAGACTTGAAATTCCTCATCCTGTTGCACTTCTTCCAGCTCAAGTAGGTTTGCAATAGCGACATCAATACTCCTTTCTTGAATTTCACTGATGGTTGCAACTCTGTTCTTTGATTCTTTTTCTATGATACTAACCGCATTCGCAATTTGCTTTGCCGCTGGCATCTTCTACTTCTTTTTGTTCCATGAGTGATCAACTCGTTTCCTCTTTCCCTGACTTCCAGAATTAGTTAGAACAGAGGATGGGGTTGGATCAGTGGGTGGGGTTTGGGTTGATAACCCAATGCTCGCTAGCTCATCTATCATTCCTGTGCTAACTGCTGGGTTAACTCCAAAAAGATCGTCTTTGCTATCCCTTGAACCTTCCTCTTCGTCCATAGTAGGTCGGTAGACATCTTCTTGCTTTGTATCCTGTGTCTGTGTATCTATGAAAGATGGTGCAAAAAAATCCTTACTTGTTGCCACGACATCCTTGAATATAAGCCTCAATTTTCTTTCATTCTTGAGGCTTAAATAGCGAAACTTTCTATATGCTGAATTCTCCTGCATACATACAAGTAACCAAATCATTAGCTATTACAAAAGAAGATGATTGCAGCAACTGCATTACTATTATGCAACATTATAAGTAATTGTAGGCATTACTAACCTGACATTTGCGCAGCCGCCACTTGGGCGAAGCAAGGACATTTCCGGTTCCAGGGTTTCGACCCATACCAATCTCTTTTGTTAACGCATCCCAAGTCCTTAAATCCTTTCATAACATATCAAACTTATTCTTTAACTGTTTCTTCTCGTACGCTTTCCCAGTTTTTTCATTGAACATACAGACAATAGCATCCCAACCATCCTTCGAAAAAGATAGGCCTCGACATTCTTTTTTTAAAAAATTTGGTCAACCATAGCATGGACAAATACTTCAGTTGACTCCTCATCCCATAGTGCTTTGTCATTCATCTTTCTATGGAAAAGTTTCACTTTATAGTGTGAACTATGAACATATGTTACTGATTGCATTTTCATGAAGCAACCATGCACGAGAAGTAATACAAGTCATGCGTTGTAACCCCCTGCCTTAAATAGCGTAATTATAATTCGATATTACGTAATTAAATTGGTTTAGAGACCGTCGAATAGTTCAAAACTCATTTAGAACTCCCTGTGAAGTAGGGACTTTATAAAATTTTCAAAACTTCTTTCCTATTCTGGTCTCAAGTTCAATTATCGAATATAATCACCTGTGCAGTTAATTCACATTCATTCATATCAGAATATCTAATAGCAATCCCGGTAACCCCCGGGTTCCATTCATACACAAAAAGGGTTTACAACCTCCATATAGGGGACTACACAACTACGTTCAACTATTCTTTACAACCAACATAATATACAGACACCCTGTCCAACAGGTTTAACCAACATAACCAAAATAGATGTCCCTACAGGATTCTAACCGCTCCGGGTCGTACGCTTCTCTTTAGAGCCACTCGCCCTGTCTGAAAGGTTAGTTAAAGGAAAGAATGAGATTCAAGAGAATCCCAGTAGTAACAAAACATTTATACCACACATAAACACACAGCATGTAAACAAATCATCATACAGCAGCACCACCACAAATCACACTCCACCCTCATTCCCTTTCTCCGCCGGGAAGGTACATCGCCTAACCCGAACCGTTGTTAGCTACTCAGGGACTATTGGCGTGGCAGTGCATACATATAGCCTTATAGCCCGTACAGCTATTCGGCTTTCACAAATGGCCCTTCGGCCTCCACAAATAGCCTTTCGGCTCACATAATCACATATATCACACCTCATCCTCATCCCCTTTCTCCGCCGGGAAGGCACACCGCCCTAACCCGAACCGTTGTTAGCTACTCAGGGACTATTGGAATGACAGTGCTAACACAAATCCACAGATGTCGCAGCATACGAATTCATTACAAATCAACGATATAACACACATACAATGCATCATATATGGTACAAAAGAAAAGTCACTACCTCGTTCCTTTCTGACGTTCGCTGGCGTAGTTGGCTCACGAGGGCGGCAAATATCGAATCCTACAATTCCAAATGCACTATTTAGACACTTCCATAGTGTTACTTAGGGTTATATGAGTCTATAATGAAAATTTACAAAAATACCCCCGGGGACCCGCCTGGGCCCGCCGTACCCGGTCCGGTTGCACTTTTCCCGAAATTCTAATCTGGGCTATCCTAACATATTTCCGTACTCAGAATTATCAAATTCAATATCAAATTACGAAATTGCCCTTGGCAGCCCTACTTTTAGGGTTTTAGGGGTGTTTCCGTAATTATGCTTTCTCGGCCTTTTTTGAAAAAGTGCCCAACTGTAACCCCACCTATTTTCGCCCACTGAATCCAATGGAATCATCAAATCATTGAAAATCCAACTCTAAGACCCATTTACAGCCTTGGCCGAAATATACATGTTCTCCTGAAAAAATTGGGGTTTTACGATTTCGGCTCCGTAAACGCGTTCCTTTCTACTCCTAACCACTTTATTAACCACTACATTAGGTTACAACTAACATTAAGACCCAATTTGGGCAGCATAACCCCTAGGCCACCTCATTTCCAAACTTTAAAACCAATGGCAATCCGGCGAAATTTCACCGATTAAATTGCCCACAACAGCCAGAATAAGCAATATACGAAAGTTTGGAAGTTACCTCAAGCTCCTTCTAGCTTTTTTCAAATTTGGCTGAACCCTAGCCTCTTTGAAACACCAAATTCTTTGCTTCAAAACCTTAATTCACATAGAGGAATAGCTTAGGAGAAGGATTGTACGCGTTAGGAGCTAGATCGTCGGAGAAATCGGCTTACCTTGCGAGATTTCTTCCTCTTTTCTCTCTTTTCTCCAAGCTCTCTCTCACGTCTTTTTGTTTTCTGAATGGGGTCGGGAATGGCTGATGAAGATGGTGTAATTGGTTTTAATTCCATGTTGATGTCATCATACAATATGATGATGTCATAATTTTTAATTTCCCATTTTCGGATTTCTCAGAAATTCTGGCAGATTTTCTGCCCTAACTTTGAAAAATCATAACTAATTCTAGAAAAATCGAAATGAGGTGATCCCAAAGCCAAATGAAATATATTTAAGTCCTCTTCATAGGAAAAATATTGGCCATTACTGTAAATCACCACAAAATTCCCAGAATTTCAATCTTTGCATACTGTTCCAGAAAATAATTAATTTCGCTGGGCAAACTTCAAAAATCCAAAACTCTTAGGTCACAAATCAAAATGATACAAATTATATGTTCATTTTGAAGCTTGACATGTGAAATTTAATACTGGAAAATTTCAGAATTTTTAGACACTATTTGCCTATTTAAAACGTCCATACAAATTGGCTGCCCTGTACAGAGTTTCAATGGACAGAGTTTTCAACTTTAGCATGATTGTTCCCAATGGTTCCAATTTCACAATAAACACTCTCCCCACATGAATTTTCACAAGGAAGCCATTGGAATCATTAAAATATCCAAATTCCCATCACACATTCTCCAAAAGTGTTTATTCAACAATAATTATATCCACTTTTAAAGTCATTAGCCCTTAATCACTTTTTGGGATATTACATGCGTTCTAAAAGCTATAATGCCTCATAGAGTTTTCTATAATCTATATTGTTATTGAAAAAAAACAACATAGACACACACATACACACTACAACTTCACATGTTTTTAGCAGATCAAACGTAACAGGGAAAAGAAACAGAGGATTGAATTAGAGAACATGTGTAATGCAAATTCATCTACCAAACAAACTTGATTCTACAGTCAGGCTTGCATTGCATGCTTCACAATAATACCTTTTAATAAGCCGTCACTACTCAATTACTCTTAATCATTATGAATATCAAACCAAATTATAAGTAATGTAACTTTTTAATTCATCTTTAAAAAATGGAAGTTTTTCCAATTCTTCAACAAATCCCCATGTATATATGCAAATTATTATGTATGTAATTGATAGGGACGACTGTCTAAAGAATATTTTCAAATAAAACTATCTACATCAATTCATTCAATCAAGACAAAACTATGGAAACTCTCTTTTTTTTAAATGTAATTTTCCTTCTGTTTATCATAAAATTTACAAGATTTGTAATACCCCGAATTTTGAAATTGAAGGCTTGAGAATAAGCCTAAATTAAGTGGACTGCTAAGCCTGATTTAGCAGGAGTCCCAAATATATTCTCTAATATTTCTTATATCTTTGGAGTATTAAGAAAGTAAAATTGTGAATTTTGGAGAAAGTAATTATGTTTTTGGTGAAATCGCCTATGAGGTAGTGATATTGTCATGTGAGTTTGAATGATCAAATGATGAGACAAAATTATGAAATTTTACAGGATGAAAGTAAACATCCTAAGCTTTAATTTAATAGGTCATATGAATCAATTAGAGCTATATACAAAAAGATATGAATTTTTGAAGTCAGCACAGAAAAACTGTGAAATATCTGGACCAATATGCAAAGATTGAAATTCTGGGAATTTTGTGATTCCATTCAGCAAAATTCTATATTTTTCCTTGAAACTAGACTCAATAAGGGTTCTATAGGCTTTGGAATCACTCCAATTCGATTTTTCTAAAATTAGTTATGATTTTTCAAAATTTGGACAGAAATATGCCAGAATTTTGCAAAAATCCGAAAATTGGGAAATTATCAAATAAATTAAATATGATATTAGATATTAAAATAAAAAGTGATCATCTCCTTCCAGCAGCCATAAATGACACCATTTTCAGTTTTAGAGAGAGAGAGAGAGAAGAGTTGATATTTTTAGAGAGAGAAGGAGAGGAAAAAGCTTGTAAAGGTAAGTGATTTCTTCGGTAAATCGATTCCTAATGTATAGAACTCCGCTCTTAAGCTATTTTTCTATGTGATTCAAGGGTTGGAAGCTCAAATTTTCTTGTTGAAGTGAGCTAGGGTTCAGCCAAGTCAAGGAAAATCAAGTGGGAGCTTGAGGTAACTTTCAAACCTTCGTATATTGACTATTCTAGCTGCTGTGGGCAATTTAATCGGTGAAATTTCGCCGGATTGCCGTTGGTTTTAATTTATGGAAATGGGTTGTAGGGGCTGTTATACTGCCCAAATTGATACTAAATGGTAGTTGTAATCTAATGGAATAGTCAATAAAGTGGTTATGAGTTGAAAGGAACGCGTTTACGCAGCCGAAACCGAAAAACCCCGATTTCCCCTTAAAACCCATATATTTCGGCCAGCAATGTAAATGGGTTTTAGAGTTGGATTTTCAATGATTTGATGGTTCCATTGAGTTCAGGAAGGAAAATTAGGTGCGGTTACAGTTGGGCACTTTTTCGGAAAAGGCCGAGAAAACATAATTACGAAAACGCCCCTAAAACCCTAAAAGTAGGGCTGCCAAGGGCAATTTCATAATTTGAAATTGAATTTGATAATTCAGAGTCCGGAAATGGATTCCTTGGGTGAAAATATGTAAGAATAGCCCATGTCAAAATTTCTGGAAAAGTACAGCCAGATCGGGTATAGCGGGGTCGAGCCGGGTCTCCAGGGGCAATTTAGTAATTTTTCAATATAAACTCATATAACCCCAAAAATACTATGGAAATGTCTAAATGGTATATTTGGAATTGTAGGACCGTGCTGAGAGCCCGAGTTGCTGGCACGCAAATCGAGGAGAAAAGCTGGAGGTACGAGACTTACCTTACTTGCATGTATTTGATATCTTTGCTTGTGTAATGATGTATGTGATTGCTTTACTTGATTGTGTAGAGCATATTTGAATAAATGAAGCTCTGTTTTTGTTTTCGCTGTGGCCTTAGTCTTGTTGTATGAAACATTGAGCATGCAGGAATGTCATTATGGGGCATACATCTAGATAAAGCTAACATGTCATATACATAGCATCAATCATGCATGCATTATGGTATCGGTTTCCTACTGAGATTCTCTCGAATCTCACCCTTCCCTACCAACAATTTAGACAGGAGAAGACAGAAGATATGCTGAGAACAATGCAGAGAACTATAAGAGGGGATTGCAGTGGTGGAACGAAGACGAGAAGATGTCTCTATTTCACTGGAACGGGTTTAGATACCCAAGTAGTCCTGTGTGGCTACATTGATGGTAATGATCATGTACGAACCCCTATGGGGAATTTATGTAATCATACACTTATTATCAGTATATTCATGTTATTCTTGTGTTGCCCACCGAACCGTATATCGTTTTCTGCAAATACTCTGAAAATGGTTGAAATTGAGATAAGGGCGTGACACGATTAGCATAAATTCTGTATAGATGGGTCCAGCAATAGGTATATCCCATCAGTGCAAAGACTTACTTATGTTGCATGATAATGATTTTGACATCCAGAGTGCCTACAATTCAGAGCAAAGTGGCATAAACATGGGAGGGCACACAGGAAGCATGTGATAGAGAATGATTAAATCTGAATTCCTTCAAATTTTGGATCAATTAAAAGGTCATTATTATTACTATCATCATCATCATCATTATATTAGTAACACCTCATTTCAATACATGGAGTAACACGTTTTTTTTATGGAACTATATATGCAATCTAGATGAAACCAACTTCCCTTACCAAACATTAATCAAGTTACTAATATATTATATTCCACTACTGAAGTTGAACTTATTTTGCAAATTTAATGGGGAATTTGCCAAGTTCGAAACTCCTTTTTTTCTTGAATTGAAAAATTTAGCTATAATGTTATTGAAAAAAAAAACACGCATACTACTACTCGGCAAGCAGAGTAAGCAATGACAACTCGGCAAGCAGAGCAAGCAATGGCATTACACTACAAATCCAATGTAATAGGGAAAAGAAACATAGGCTTGAATCAGCAAGCAGAGGAACCAATGGCATTACCACACAAAATGAACAACTGCTGGAAAAGACAGAAAATACAGATCATCTTGTGAATTTCGTTCAAAGCAAGTTTTGAAGCTTACCTTGCAAATGCAGGCAGAAACTGACAGTAGGGCGCCAACCAGACACACCGACAGATGACCGGAGGAGAATGAGTTAAGACCACCGTCTACATTGGTTGAAAATGCTGAGAAAGAATAGATCCACCACCGTTTGGGAACAAATCCACCGACCGAACTCCGCAACACACCATCACAGTTCACCTCCACCAACGTTCGCCCTTAGACTGCGAAGTTGAAGCACACCGCTAACACCAACTACAGACCACACCACCTCCAACACTAGAGACGGCTTCAACTGCACCAACACCATCGCTTCACCAAGTTCCGGATGCCGACCGAGAGAGGGAGGAGGTTTGGAGATCGGAAGACTGTGGGAGACCTCGGAGAGGAACGCTTGACCAGTAAAGGGGAAGAGAGAAGGGAGAGAAAATGAAATGGTTGGCAGAAACATTTAATGCCCATAATAACAGTAATAAATCGGATGAGAACTTTTGGACCCAAAACAAAAAACGCTACATCTTTTTTTCAAAAATAAGTTGCCAGTTGGAGTTTATTGAATAAGTGTGTGTTTCGGGCTTATCATTTTTGGGAAAACGCTCTGCCAAACACTATCTTATGTGTCATTGAGATGCAAGATTACTAACATCATCTAAATTTATATGAAGTAATTAGCTAGGAGTACTTCCAACAAGCTCTTCTTAAGGTGGTAAACTACCTTACTCTATATAAGGAAGAGAATATGAGTTCAAGTTTAGAAAGATATAATTTCTATTTTTTTTTAAAAAAATACACTAGATATCATTGCTAAATAAGCTAAAGATAATATAAGAGTCTAATCTTCCTCACCAACATCCACCCCATTGAAGCTAGGTGGAAATTGATCAAGGATGCAAAAACGATCAACCAAGCTATGCGATAATTTCGCAAGATAATCAATTGTGAGTAACTTTTCTTTAGGGGAAACTTGAAGGTTATTAAACCTAAATCAATGATTGAATCAGTTGAGGTACTGGGTTAAGGGTCAGTGGGTCATATCGGAGTCAAACTGGAGCTAACTCCGGACTAGACCGGTGAGGAAGTGAAGATTATTTCAGGATTATTTATATAAAATCTGAATAAGTTTTTTTTAAATATTAATTTAATTTTAAAAAGGTTGCATGGGTCAAACCAATCCAACCTGCAAAACCGAATTGGTTGGTTGGTTTCCGGCTCAAACCAGTCGGTCTAATTTGGTTCTAACAACACCGGGGAAACTTAAGTAACATCTACAAATCTTTATGTAAAACTAACCTCATGTTATCCTTTTTTTTTTTGGCTTCAACGTCATGTTATCGATAACATCCTTGTATATTGGGATGATTCTTCTAAACAATCTGAATATACCACAACTCTAGAAACCCTTGTTGCAACACAAGTTAACCCATTGATTAAGTGTCTGCTTGGATTAACGGTAGAAGCTGCTTTTCCAACATAATTTACTATATACGAGGTAAATTTGTGAGAAAAGTTTTGTCTTGACTTGCACGAATGTGATTTTCCACCGCTTTCTTAAATAGGCCCTAACCTATCATTTTAGTGATCATTGGAGGGATATATAAGGAAGCTTAAAGCTAAAGCCACAAAGCTAGTTGCCCTCTTCATCTCTAATGGCGGATCCATATCCACTCAAACCATCTACCATCTTTAAGCACATAACCTTTAGGAAGATACAATTTCAATGTTCAACCTTAAAATTTTAAATTTTTCAAAAAATAAAATTAAAAAAATTAAATCTAGAGCATTCAGATACAATATGTACTGTTTAGATTTGGTGTTATTGATTGAGTCTGTTTTTTAAAGAATTAATATAATGGTCCTTTAAGTTTGTTTTTATTTTGATTTTGGTCCCTCAAGTTTCCAACCATAAGTTTTGGTCCTTCAAATTTTATTTCGTTTAAACCTTTGGTCCCTATAACTCAATAAAAGCTTGGACCATTTTGTCTCTATAGGAACCAAAACCAATAGTTTGAAACTTGAGGGACTAAAACTAAAATGAGGGCAAATTTGAGGAACCAAATATTATATTAACCCCTTTTTAAATTAAAAAAATGGGAAAATTCCAGAAAAATACGTTGGAAATTAGAAAAGGATAAATTAGATCTTCCAATTATAAAAATCTCATGTCAGTATAGTGTCAATACAATGGAGGAATATGGGATTATAAAATTTTGACAAAAAGACGTAGCTTCCATTGAGCCCTCCATCTTCTTCTCCCTCTCTCTTAGCTTGGAATAATTTGGCGGATTTTTTCTTGGCTTTCCACCATTGATTGATCAGTCCAATGTAATTCAAAGAACGAGTTTTGCATTTTCGATGTTGAGACCAAGCACTAGTCTGGCGTGCTTCAGTCATCGCGCTTCTTGAGGGCCAAGGAGCAGTGGGAGCCGATGAAGCTAGAGCACCATTGACGAGGAGGGACAATGAGTGGTGTGAATTGAGATACGAAGTTGTAAAATAAAAAAGTGAAGTTGTTAATGTCAAATATATGTGGTGTTGTTAATATACAGACATATGTTATTTTTTTTGAGTAGGATGGAATCGTTGCCTCAGGGTATCCCAGCACAACGTGCCAGACTAATCCCTCGGTACCTCGCAGGTATCGAGCCCAAGACGTGGTAGAGAAGCGTGCCTTACGCCCTCGTTTGCGACCAGTCGGACCGGACCCTTACAGACATATGTTATTAATATAGAAACATGTGTGTTATTGGCCCTAAAACTCGTTAATTTCAAACTTATCCCTAGGCATGTTTTGGACTATTAGATATGAAGTTGTGAAACAAGAAAGTAAATGTGTTAATGTAAACTATGGTGTTATTAATATAGAGATAAGTGTTGTTATTGACCCTGAAACTTGTTAATTTCAAACTTATTCCTAACATGTGTTGGTTTTTGAGATACAAAGTTGTGAATCAAGAAAGTGAAATTGTTAATGTAAAATATGGTGTTGTTAATATAAAAAAGGTGTTGTTATTGGTCCCTGAAAGTTGTTAATTTCAAACTTATCCTTGGGTATGTGTTGGTTTTTGAGATATAAAGTTGTGAAACAAGAAAATGAAGTTGTTAATCTAAAAAATGGTGTTGTTACTATAAATACAAGTATTGTTATTAGCCCATATATTAACAACATCATATTTTATATTAACGATTTCACTTTTTTATTTTATAACTTTGTATCTCAAAAACCAACACATGCCTGGGATAAGTTTGAAATTAACAAGTTTTAGGACCAATAATAATACCTATATCTAATTAACAACACCATATTTTACATTAACAACTTTACTTTCTCATTTCACAACTTCGTATCTAACAATCCAAAACATGTCTAGGAATAAGTTTGAAATTAACAAATTTTAGAGCCAATAACAACACATGTCTCTATATTAATAATATCATATTTTACATTAACAATTTCACCTTTTTGTTTCACGACTTCGTATTTCAATTTACAACCCTTGCCGTCCCCCCTCATCAACGTTGCTTTGGCTTCATCGGCTCTCACAGCACCTTAGCCCTCAAGAAGCGCAGCGACTAAAGCACGCCAAATAGGCGATTGGTCTCAACACCGAAAACTCAAAACTTGTTCTCTGAATTGCATTGGACCGATCAATTGGTGGAGGAAAGCCAAAAAGAAAAATCTTCCAGATTATTCCGAGCTGAGAGAGAGGGAGAAGAAGATGAAGGGCTTAAGGGCAACAATGTCTTTTTATCAAAATTTTATAACACCAGATTCCTCCATTGTATTAACAATATGTTGATATGAGATTTTGATAATTAGAAACTTTGATTTGTCCTTTTCTAATTTCCATCATATTTTTCTGGAATTTTTTCTTAAAAAATGGTTCTGTTTTTTTTTTTTTAAAAAAATAGAAAGCTAGCGTCCTTCAAATGATATTGAAAAAAAATAAATAAAAAAGATTACATATAAACACGCTCGCAATTTCAGCAAGTTTGGATAATTGCCTTTGCCTCCAGTTTTGCTCACAAGTCGCCAGAAGTTGAAGGCAGAGTGATGAAATAATTCAGAAAACTCGTACCATGAAAATCAACCTTGAAGGAGAGGTTTGAGCCGAATCGAATCATGGACGTTCTATCGATTTCGCCTGCTTTAAATGAACCCATAGCTTTTTCCATTCTCAAACCTCCTAGAATCCAACTTCGCCACCTTCCCTTAAATCCCAGATTGCGCAATTCATCAAATTACACAACCCATTTCAAGCTTACTTCTTCTTCTTCTTCTTCGTCTTCCTGTTTCTGTTCTAGAATATCGGCAACTTCAGTAACTACTCTCACTCCCTTAGCTTCTTCCTCCACTGAGAATCGCCATTGGATAGTAATAATGGAAAAGCCTCCACTAGGGGTTGATTCCAAGCAGCAAGTCATTGATTATTATGTTCAAACTCTGCAAAGAGTCATTGGCAGGTAAATGTATCTTGTGTTTGCATCAAAACGATATTTGATTTTTTTTTTTTTTTTTTGCCTAGTCTTAAAAGTACGACGAATTTGACGGTCCAACAGTGAGAAAGAGGCTCAAATGTGTATTTACGATGCTTCGTGGGATACTCACTACGGTTTTTGTTGTGACATTGATGAAGTAACTTCTTCCCAGCTCGCTCGTAAGTTTTTTTTTTTAATTGCAAAAAATTAACTACTTGGTCTATTTAGCTTTAATCCTTCAAATTTCGCGAGTGGATAAGTTGTTTTTGGAAGTAACAAACTTATTGTATACTTCTTCTCTGGGATTCTTGGTTCACTTAACCAAAGACCGATGGACAAAGAGTTTATTATTTTAAAAGTTCAACTTTTGAGTTTACTAATTTTTGGAGATTAAAGCTAATTGGGTCTAATAATTTAACAAATGGTTAGCATTCTCCTGTTTTAATTTCAGTCTAATTAGCTTGGTTCTTGGATGATGAGATTCATCTTGGGATGAATTTATCTGCATTTGCTTGTGCTTGTTATGTTTTATGGTTCCTTAAAAAAGGAAGTTGACGTTTGGTTTGTGAAAGGTGTAGCCAACTTGCCATAGAGTTATTGTTAAAATGAAAGTAATCGTTTTACATACATGTTTCTAGGTTTACCTGGGGTCATTTCGGTTAAGCCTGATCCAGATTTCAGCTCTCCAGAAAAGGATTATAGGTCATCAAATGGGCATGGAGATAATTTCTCAAAGCTACAAACTGGAGCCACTTTGTTGTTCCCTGCTGGGAATTCAAAGCATTGGCTTGTTCGAATGGATAAACCAGGGGTTGGGGTTGTTACAAAGGCCCAAGTTGTGGATTTTTATGCTCAAATTCTAACCAAAGTCATGGGAAAGTAAGGGGAACTTTTGATCTGTATTGTTGTTGCTTTCTTAATCACCTCTCCTTTCCCTCACGTGACAAGAATGTTTGCAGTGAGACGGATGCACAAATGTGCATATACCATGTTTCTTGGAAAAACAACTTTGGCTTTTGTTGTGAACTTGATGAGGATTGTGCACGAGAGTTAGCTGGTTAGACTTGTGAAACTTTACTATTATTATAAAGCTATCAACTTTCAATGCAATTATCATATTTGATCAATGCTTCCTTTTGTGCAGGCGTCCCTGGTGTCTTATCAGTTCAGCCAGATAATAATTTTGAGTCAGAAATTAAAGATTATGCAGGTTTGTGACAGGCCATGAAGGATGAAAAATTTTCACTTATATGATTGAAATTGTGGTAGTACCGTTTGGAATGTGTTACAGGAAAGAAAGAAAAGGAGGAGGATTGGCATTTATGCATGTTGATTCTATTTTTTTTCACTGAATGTAATGTCACCACTTGATCAACTTGTCGGATTGTATTGCTATTGTGATCAACTTCGCATTTATGCATGTTTCTGGATGTGCTTATTTTCTGTTCATATGAGTTATTCAGCATATTCTGTGCCATTAGTTTTGCAGAAAGGGCTACCAACTCAAAATGGACTTATATATATATATATATATATAAACACTTAACTTAACCAAGTGGAACCATATATCTATCTGAATTCGCATGGTAATAGGGTATTGCTGAATAGGTTACATTGTATGTAATGTGTTGTTCCATTGATGGCAGTAGCTGCATTATATTTTATTGAGGCTTACTCAATAGTGGAAACTCTAGAAAAGAAAATTGTGATTAGTCAGTGTTATCTTTCTGTTTTAGTTATTTGTTTTTATTATATTCATGGTCTTTATACTTCTGGAATAGAATATACGGGAAAGATCTGGGGTCTTACTACCTTCAATTTATTATAAGGATAGATGAACCTGAATGCTTTAGAGGTGGTTTTAATAGCTGACTAACTCTTTTTGTGATAAGGAAAATGGTAGCAAGGCAAGTTTATTCTAAGACTATTCAGTTAGAGTGCCTAAGGCAATTAACTCATTCTGTTAATCAGTGATGTTTAGTGACTGTAAGCTTGGTATTATACATATGATAGAGTTGAAAATGGTGTGACTCCTTATGGTCTCATGATTTAATTTTCCTTAACAATTCAATTACTGCTAGTTTCCACTAATATTTTATTAATGCTATTTGTGGTTTTCTTCCCTGACATTTCACTTATGGAAGTTTTCTTTTCTATTTTTGACTTACGGCATATTTAACAGGTGTAAACTTAGGAAACAGTTTGAATGCGCTGAACTCTGAAGCAAGTGAGGCAACTCCTTTGAAAACAAAAAAGCTTTTTGTGACAGGTATGCTATTGCAAGCAAACTTTACTCATTGGTACATCTTACATTTTCTGTCCACAATGAAAAATCAAATGCATATTGTCGAGTCAAGAGTTTGTAATTTGGTAGGAATCTTCCTTTTAAAAAGGCCAACTATGGGACAAAATACAGTGTCCAAAGAAAATATTTCATTTCATGCGAAGTTTTTAGTTGCTCAGATTTTTTATAAATCTCGCATGTTTAATTATCTTCTAAACTATAACTTCCTTCGCGGGGGAGCATTGCCTATTCTTGTGGGAGATGGTATCACTTGACAAATATTGCCTTTGTAACAGGCCTGTCATTTTATACATCTGAGAAAACTTTACGTGCTGCATTTGATGGCTTTGGTGAGCTTGTTGAAGGTACCTTTTCACGCACTTGCATGTGTATATTTCTATTCATTCCTACTTTGTCTCACAATGTAAGTAAATGAGACCTGGCTTTTACTGATGGATGGTTATGCTCAACAGTTAAAGTTATTATGGATAAAATTTCTAAGAGGTCCAAGGGTTATGCGTTTGTGGAATACACAACAGAGGAGGCTGCAGCTGCAGCATTGAAGGAGATGAACGGAAAGGTAAATCTCTCTCTCTCTCGCGCACGCGCCCACTAGTGTTCTTTTCTTTGTATTTATTCTGCTTCAATATTGTCAATGAGAAAGAGTGAAAAAAGAAAGTAATCAACGGCCTGGGAAGAAAAAGTCATGATTGTTTAGATGTTAATTTGACAGATTATCAATGGCTGGATGATAGTTGTGGATGTTGCCAAGCCTAGCCCGCCAAAATTTAATAGGGGTCGTGCCAGACCTGTAGCCTGACAAGTGAAAACCATGTCTGTCTGAGGTATAAACTATTTTTCAGCTCTGCTGTAACAATGTTATTGAGCAGTTCTCCTGGAAAAACATTATTGATTTTACTTACTTATATAGGTCAGCCATTGATTTCAGGGATTCACATTGCAAATTAGACTCATTAATATGCTAATGAACTGAGCATATAAAAAATATATATATGCTAACGAACTGTTTGATATCTAAAGCTCTGTTACAAAATTCACAACCTTATGTCATTCGTATGTCTTATGTACATCTCTATTAAAATAATTAGATGGGCATTTTGAGCATTGCACATAATTTGAGGCAATTTGCATGTATATGGCATATTGGTAGTGCAATTTTCTATCAATTATATATATTGAATTGATTGAACTGACGAGTTGACTCACAAATAAACCTACTGGAGGTGGAGGTCCTTATGCTTTTAAATTCAATCCCTCTTGTCTGTAGCTTGCCTTCAAACTGCATACGTAAAAGTCCTTGAGTATAGGAAATTGATGTGGAAAGATTGAACTACTCACCACTTGGTCACAGAAGCTCTTGTACTGGGGAAAGACCATTTCACTCAAATGCTCAACATGTTAAGTAGAGACCCATGACTAATTTTAGGACAAAACTTAGGTCAAGCTCCGTATATCTATTATGTCAAGTTTTCTAATCACAAATGACCATGTGTCTTATTTTTTTTAATGTAGATTTATAGTTTAATGATAAATTTTCAAAAATTTCAGGCGAACGTTCCAAAGTAAATGCAACTGAGCAGTGAAACTATATTTGGAGTCCTCATTGCTTGAAGTCCAAAGCCCCAAAAGAGGAAAGGAATTAAGGAAAGCCTTGGGGGCTCATATGATAGTTTCAACAACCTTTCAGTCTCCATTTATGGGGCTGAATAGTTGTGTTGATTTGGGGTTTGGGACTTTTTTCGTTTAGTTGTGTAATGTAAAGCCTTGGGGCAGTCACAGTTATTTCTGCAGAAGCCTTGTGCCCCAATGTACACGCGCGCGCTACATTATGCTTGTTTTTTGCCATCACGTTATTCTTCATGGATAGGAAATATTTAAAAAAGTTGAACTTAAATTCTGTTAATACTCCCTAATATGTTTAATGCAAGACATATTTTGAGAGTTGATCTTTATCCTAGATATAAGACATAATTTTTATATTTGCCGGTCTTTTTTTAATTTACCCTTATTGATATTCGCTTAATAATAATTAAGAAAGAGAGGGAATGGGGGATTAAAGAAGTTGACTAAGGTTTTGTTAAAAAATACATGTCATATTAATTAACTTGACTAACTTCCTTAATCTAATTAAATTAGATAAATATGTTTTATATTAAGGTCATGAGGAGTAACTTGGTAGAATATTAAACAAAGGTAAAGAGAAAATATATTTATAGGTCCCTCTTTCTTTCTTTTTTTTTAACCTGAAGGTCCCTCTATTTAAATCTCTAATAAAAGAGTATATTCCCATATTGTTTAAACAAATTTAAGGTCTTAGCCAAGTAAATATATGCGCATAAAAAAATACTTTCTGAAAAAAAAACAACTTTTTCTTCAACCAACCAGAAGAGAAGAGAAAAGATACATCAAAGATTTAAAGGTATGTTGTGGTAACAATTTACAAAGTTATGGTATCAAACCACCCAATATTTAGAAACGACATGCTAATTGAGGCATAATTCTCCCAGTATTTAATGCAAACGCGTATTCAAAGCTCAAACGTGAGACTAATGGTCAAACTAGCATAGCCCCATAACAGCAGCTTATTCTATTTACCAAGGATAGTCTATTTTATAATGGATGGATTGAGTACTTATAATGTCCAAAAGTAACCGCTTATTTCATTTGATAATGGCAATCAACCCTCCTCTCCGAACTGCTGGGTAAATCTCTCATGCACCTCGAGATCTGCTTTACTTACTGTTGGTTTCTGCCTTCTTAATACTTTGTCAAAATCTTCTTTTCTTATCGGTGGTGGCATAATCTGCATCATCAACATCAACAACAACAAGCTTTATATCACCAGAAATTAAAATGAACAAAATCAGGAGAGATGTTGAATAACTTTTCCATTTGATAAAGAACAAAATTTATTGTCAGGACGAACAGAGTACCCAACAACAAATAATCTGTTTTGAATAACCAATTAAATAAAATCAGATCATATTACCATGAACATAATATGCAGACGAGTATGCTCAATTCTAAACTTGAAATTTCCTTTTTCTCCTTAGGCATTCTCCTCTAACACATTTCCTATCTTATCAAGTACTCCCTCCGGTCCTAATTATAAGACAAAGTTGACTTTTTTGGAGAAATTAAGGAAACCAATTAAATCACTTTAGAATATTTTTGTTTTTGTTTTTTTCTTTAAACTAATTAATTTGACTAATAAACTGATATATAATCTAAGGATACTAAAAATATAAATACTCTAAAATGATTTAATTAGCTTCCTTAATTTCTCCAAAAAAGTCAACTTTCTCTTATAATTAGGACCGGAGGGAGTATCAAATAAGGATCCAAGTAATCAACTTTCTAATTGGTTTCAAACGGCAAAAAAGAGAAGTTACGCCACTCATTTAAGATTTTTGAATAAAATTCATTCACTTGGCATACTTAGTACTAGGCTCTAGTCCTTAATATAAGATCTTGTTTGTAGTTCAAACTAGATGTTATATTAAGGGCTAGAGGTAGTACTTAATTCTCCCGTGTACATGATGGTCATGTCAGAAGAGGGATTATAGATGCAATTTGTTTTCGAATCCATATCCCTCCCTGCATAGCCATTATGTCATACAAGAAACCAAGTCCAACATTTTCTATCAGAAACTTTTAAAAACCCCTCATTTTCCGACCCTTTATGTACCTCTAAAGAAAGGCCTTGCGCATCAAGTTCTTGCAGGCTAATGTTAACCGCCCCTTTTTCAGTAGGCTCGCAAGGGATCCACATTCCCTTAGAGGTTTTCCTAAAGAATTTGGAATCTCTGGTTTTACGAAGTGGTTCAAAAAGCACATCCTTAACCTGAAAGGGGCAGGGAAAAAAATGAAAATGAGATAGCTTGAAGACTTGGCATTGCCAAAAGTTTATATACGAATTGCTTCTTAACAGAATGCCCAGCAGGGAATCCAAAAATGCAAAAGGATTGAGTAAAACTCACACAAACAGAAACGTCTGAACCTGAAAATCCATCAGTTTTGCGTGCCAATTCCTCAAAATCTTTTTCAGTTAAGTTATGTGGGGTATCTCCAAGATGCACCTGGCCATATTGGATATGCATAAAAGGGGTGTAATTGTAGAAATTGAAGACACTGCCATGGTTATTATGTTCTGTGGACACACAAGGATATCCACATCATGGAAATTTTTCATACCTTAAACATATGCTGCCTGGCCTTCATGTCTGGGAGAGATATGTATATTCGCTTGTCAAAACGCCGCCGGATGGCCTGCATAGATTTATTTTAGTCTCAACCAAACAATAGTTACCAAGGAGTTTTTTTCTTCAGTATTTGTCAACAGAATTTCTAAGGTTTGTTTTCCAACCTGATCCAGAGCATAAGGAGTATTGGTGGCTGCAAGAATGAGAACGTTGCGATCTTCTTTACCCACACCCTGAAATGCACTCGATTGAAATAGAATTTCGATACATTAAAATATATCATTACTTGTACGTTGAGATCTTCTTGAATCAAGAAAAATGTATACAGTACGTGTATATATTACCAGCCAATTTGTACAGAGAAAAAAAACATCACAAAAACCATTCACAGAGGAAGGATATCAAAATATAAATTGATTTGGATTCAAAAGCAGCAGCTGTTTCTCAATGTTTAAGGACGGGATTGACTGAGGGAAAACGAAGCATTAATATTAATATTACTAAGGCTATACCCTATTCGATGGACAATCATTAGACCCTAATTCATCCAGAATTAAAAGCAATTATAAATATTTTGTGCAAGTGCTGATTATCATCCAAACATATAAGGTGTAGGAACAATCAACTCATTTAAGCATATGGCTAACTCAATTTAACTTTGTGCCATTGCAAATCATGAAAGAATGATTGCCACATGCATGTTGTTAGATATACTAGTTATGATTATTCCTTCTTGAGGAAGAAAACATTTCTGAAATCCAAAGGACTAAAACACCCAAAAGACTAAATAAATTATTGATGTTAGAAATAACCTTCTACCATGTAATTATAAAAGGCTCAAAACATAAAGATGTAATTTGTTGTGGCCATGTAAGATAGGCTTTCAAGTTAACAAAACCTACCTGCATTTGTACAAGAAGTTCAGTTTTGATGCGTCTAGATGCTTCACTTTCATTGCCTTCACCCCGTTGGCCACATAAAGAATCTATTTCATCAATAAAAATAATTGAAGGAGCACTTTCACGGGCCAGTTGGAAAAGACTGGAAACAAGCTTTTCACTTTCACCCATCCATTTAGAAATTAGATCCGATGATGAAACACTGCATACAAATGGCAAAAAGAATTATCACGCAGCAACCAACCCCACAATCATTTATGTAGATGAAACTTATATCCACCATTGGTCTATGTTCATGATACTTGAGAGTGATGCAAAAATCACTAAATTGATTATTTGGAACAATTAAAAAGTTGAATACATTATGACTAGAAAGATTAAGATTTGAACAGTTGAAAACAAGCCATTACAATAACAAATATATGAATATAAAAGTAAATAACTCTTTTCACTTTTCCTCCTGTGACTGCCATAAGCAAGTAACTAGCTGATATGCAGTCTTATCCTAAGTTTTTCTGTAATGAGCTAAGAAATTCTATAATCTGAGTGCTCCTCAAAGGTTATCTGGGAGAGTCAAAAATAAAATCAAGGAATACAATCCTTTGGTTGCATTTCATATGCATGAATATAATACCTGAAGAATGTTGAGTCTACCTCGGTAGCTACAGCCTTTGCTAAATATGACTTCCCCGTTCCAGGGGGACCATATAATAGAAATGCTCTCCATGGTTGTCTCTTCCCTAAGCAAGTATGAGATTACATAAAATTGTAAACAATAGAATTGAAAAATGGACGGATGCTTCATATGCTAAAAATTCTTTGACTGATGATGATCCTAGAAGACTCAAATCTCAAATCAAGAGTTTTCATTAAAAAAATTCAGTTGAGTCAGTAATTATTTGTCACCAATGAACTTCCTCACTTGGAGAAAACATAAATCAGATCTGATGATTGTTGAACCATTGGATAAGCAAGACTCAGTTCATTGGTTATGAGATTAGAGGTTTTTTGTACTTAAGGGCCCGTTTGGATTAGTGGTGGCAGAAGTTATTTTTTTTTAATCTGACTTTTATAAAAGTCAGATAGGATAGAAGTCAGATTGTAAATATGATTTGTGTTTGAATTGGCGGTGGCAAAAGTGGTTTTTTTTTTGTTGGAAAAGCTAGACTTTTGAACTTCTTCTCAAAAACTGCTTTTGGAAAAAAAAGCCCAGTTGTCAAAACACAAACTCAAACACCCCATTTTTTCAAAAGCCAATTCCACCGTGCTTTTTTTCCAAAAAAGCCACGTTTGGATGGCGGTGAGGCTGTTAATTTGCATACCTCAAAGAAAAACACAATCACCGAGGACAGCTCTTCCAGTATCTCATGGCAGTATTGACATCCAACACATAAGTGTGTCCCAATTTCAGGATACAAGAGAAATAAAATACAAGATAATTACTTGAGTAACATACCCGTGAAAAATTGAGGGTACCTAACGGGCATTACCACAGCCTCGTGTAATGCTTGTTTGGCACTCTCAAGTCCAGCAACATCATTCCATTTGACATTTGGTTTCTCTCTCATTATTACGGAATCAAGACCAGCCATCAGCTTTGCTTTCTCTGGATCATCCTTATCTCTAGCTTCTCCACTCTTTGGCTTTGTATTTGGTCTCACAACATCAGATTTAGCTGCACCACCAGACAAGTTAGTCTTAGGCCCACTTTCTCCTTTATCAAGAATGGCACGTATCTCCTCTGCCCTCTTCAAGTATTGAAGAAATTTCTCGTTTATTATTTCCTTGATCCTAGAGTTCTTCTCATACTTCAAATGGGTCTCTAGGTATTTCAGTGCATTCATATAAAGCGTAAATGCCTTCTTATAGTTTCCAGTATCATCCTCATGAACCGCCTGCTTCACATACTCTGCTGCATGCTCCAAAAAATCGCAATACATTCTGCTCTAATTTCAATCAACGCGACTGCCTCTAGCGCTTTCACGAGTAAAATTTCAAAATCTCAACTCTGAATTACTCAATTTTCATCACAATAACAGAGAGATAAGTATATAACTACAGAAGTTCCGTACTTACGACGCTAAGGAAGAAACACCGATATAGCTTCCCTTTTAGGTTCTACGACAATCTAATACACAAGTAAACCAGCCATAATTCAGCAATAATCACAACTATCTATATATATGTTTAAAACTCAGACGCCAAAATAACAATCGCCTCCATGCTCATCGTTTAGCGGGAGAAAAAGCTTAATTCCATACGGTAGATGAAACGCCAATAAACAGTCGTACAAGTTACAGATAGTACCTAAAATCTTGAAGCAGAGAAGAGAAATTGCAGTTTGAAGGGGATCAAGAATTCAAGACAGTCGCTCTTCCTTCAGAATTAAGGAGAGAAGATTCAGTTTAAGGATAATATAGAAGAAAACAAAACAGAAGGACTTGTTAGAAAAAATTAATTATATACTATGTATTTTTTTCGATAACTTATTTTTTGACAATAAATATTTATAATTCGTGATTTATGATATACGAAATAAATATATTAGAGGAGTTTTATTTTAACTTATATAATAAATATTTATTTTTCAGAAATAAGCTATTCCAAACATTCACTATATAACCCTTCTAGTTTATCATTATTCTTAATTCAGTCATTATAATTAAAGAACTTCTTAAATAGTTTCCTGAAGTTTTTAAATATTTAATGATGAGTCAGCATATCAAAAGAAGTTTTAGGTAAAATTCAAATAGTTTTCCAAAGTTTTTAAATATTAAAGAACTTCTTCCCTTAACCAAGAGTATATTTAACTAAAAAAGTAATGATATTGATTAAAGATATAAACTTATTGACTAAATGAGTAATGGTATTAATTAAAGGCGTAATAGTATTAACTAAACCAGTAATGATATTGACTAAAGGCATAATAATATTGACTAAATGAGTAATGATATTAACTAAATGTGTAATGGTACTGACTAAATTAGTAATAATATTGACCAAATGCATAAATGTATTGACTAAGTGTCTGTTTAGATTAGTTGTAGAAGCTTCTTTTTCAATGTGGTTTACAGTATACAAGGTAAGTTTGTGAGAGAAGTTTTATCTTGACTTGCATGAACGTGTTTTTCCACCTCTTTCTCAAACAAGTCTTAAATAAGCAAAGACGTAAATCAATTTTAAAAGAAATAATGTAATACATTGGTTTAATTATTTTATAATTCTAAAATTCAAATTATTATAAAAAACATGTCTACAAAATAGAATAAAAATCTAATTAGCTTTGTTTTTATTTTTATAATTATCAGTGTTGTTAATCATGTTTTGTAGTATTGTCAACTGCTTGTGGCTATATATAGTACATCGGTAAAGTATAACTTGGAGATTACAAATAAAATTCAAAACCTGACATTAGGCCACTGGATTAAGATCCAAAGCCATATAGACATGACATTCAGGGGGTGGCTCTGGTAAGAGCACCAATTCCGCAGCTAGTTGTTGAGCTGTCTTAGCTAAAAAATCGACACATTGAATAGGGTCTTTGGACATGTAACGAAGCTCAATATCCCAGTCGGCATATAACAAGTCCTTGACAGCATTGATCTCTGACCATAGCAAGTAGTGTATATCCCCATCTCTCATTACAAGATGATACGTTTCAAGGGAATTCGTATAGGCCACAACCTTGCAAAAGTTCTGTTGCTTACAAATCCGGAGACCAGTTAAAAGGGCAAACAATTCAGCCGTAGTAGATGGAATGAAGCCCAACTTCCGTTGGAATCCTAAGACCCAGTGTCCCATTCGTCTCGTATCAGTTCCCCACAAGCTGCAGAACCCTGATGGTTGACGGATCCGTTTGTATCAAGGCGAACAGCTCCCTCAGATGGTGGGTACCATATCGCGTCTTCATCACCATTGAACTGGAAAATATGATGTTGAAAGCATCGTACAAGCCGGACTCCATCATCAGATACATAACAACATGGATGATTTCACTGGTGTGTGTCCGAACTCCTTCCATAATTCCGCGACATCTGTTCTTCCATAATAACCAACAAATGAGACTGAAAGTTTTGGGCCATAGCCATTTACGAAAACGACCCATGGCTATGTTCTTAGACATGTTCTCCTTAAGCCACACCTACAAATTAGACTGAAAAAATCTAAGACGAGAGTTAGGATCAATAAAATGTAACCACACCTCACGAGCACTCTTACAATCACAAAGGATATGAAGGATACTTTCAGCTCTCTGACAATGAAAGAGGCACTCATCACTAATAGCTAAACCTCTCATAGCTCTAAGTGAATTTGAAGGGAGTCTCTCATGAAGAACTTGTCATAAAAACATCTTGACTTTCTCTAGCACTAGCACCTTCCATGCTTTTTTCCATAAAGTCGGACCATTCCATTCCCGCTTAGCAAATACAAATTTATAGGCAGTATGGACACTGAAATTGCCGTCAGAAGCATTCCTCCAGCAGAAAATATCCTCACCCCCTCATATGGTGGTTTAACCTTACTGATAATGTTAACTACCCAATGTAAGAAGAATTCACTCCACTTCTGAACATTCCACCCACATGATCTAGAACATAATCATGGACTTTCGCACATGGGTCCAGACGGTGAATATTGTTATTCATAAAATGGATGAGAGGCTTATTAATTGGAGACCAGAGATCCCACCACATATTACATGTGCTTCTACTTTTCAATTTTCTCCCTATACCCTTATAAAATCTCCCCTAAACAGCAATAATGCTACGCTAGACATTAGAGGAGTTTGTCTTCCGATAGACAATTGGGTAGTCACCTTCTCCACATTCATACTTTCCTTTAAGGCATTACACCTAAAGAGCGTCAGGCTTGGTGAGCAAACCCCATCATAACTTCATAATGAAAGCAATGTTTTGGCTCTGCAAATCTCTGATGCCTAAACCACCATAATCCTTATCATGTTTAATCAGGTCCCATGTAATGAGATGTATTTTCCTACCGTCTCGACCTTGATTCCATAGGAAACTATGACTTATCTTTTCTAATTCCTTAAGGATTCCCTTGGGAAGCAACATGGTTTGCATTTGGTAGCTAGGTAAGGCTGAGAGGACAGCTTTAATCAACACCATTCTCCCCGCCATAGTGAGAAATCTGCCTTTCCAGTTTGCAAGACACTTTTGAGCTTTATGAATGATGGGATAGTAAGTGATCTTGGTGACTCTATTATGCAATAAAGGCACACCCAAATATTTTCCCAGGTCTCCTATAATCCCAATGCCTAATCCTTGGCACAATTCTAAAGCCCAGTTAAAATTAACATTTCTAGAGAAAAAAGCCTTAAACTTAGCCAAATTAACTTTATGGTCTGAGACCTGACAAAAAGCACTTATGATATTCCTCATTAACTTGATCTGGGCCGTGGTAGCTTCCCCAAACAGAAGAAGATCATCATCAAAGAATAGGTGGTATATTGGGGGAGTGTGCTAGTTAAATCTGAGCCCTTTCCATCACCCATGATTAGCTTCTTTGCTAATCAGTTGTCCAAGTCTCTCCATACAGAAGATGAAAAGATAAGGACTGAGAGGATCACCCTGACGAATTCCACCTATAGGATGAAAAGTGGAGGATTCAACCCCGTTCCATCTAACCTCCATGGATGCTGAAGAAATACAGGCCATGATAAGACTCACCACTTCTTCATGTATCCCAACCTTAACTAATGTAGAGCGAACAAATCCCCAGTCTAATCTATCAAATGCTTTTTCCATGTCCATTTTAATTGCAACAAAACCTTTTTTCATTCATTTGCATCGCATGGTATGAATAGCCTCCTGGGCAATGATGATATTATCACTGCTTTATCGCCCGGTAATGAAGCTACACTGTTACGGTTAGATCAGGTAAGTCATCGCACCCTTCAATCTCTCTGCAATGACTTTGGTAATAATCTTGAAAATAACATTTTAGAGAGAGATAAGGTGAAAGTCTTTCAGATTCACAGGATAATCAATTTTAGGAATAAGGATGAGATAAGTATGATTGATATCCCTAACCTTCTCTGGGTCCTGCCAAATTTCCCAAATGAGGGTACAGACTCTATTTTCAACAATATTCCATTAGAACTGAGAAAAGTGAGCTTGTAATCCATCCGGCCCTGGGGCCTTGAGAGCTCCTATCATAAAAGCAGGATTCTTAATTTCAATATCCGTCACCCCTTATGAATAGTCTCAGCATCCTGGCTCTTAAGAGATGAAAACTCCACAAACCAGTTAGAAGAGTCATGTACACTATCATCACTAGTGTACAGGTCTTTGAAGAACTCCCCTACTAGTTCACTTAGCTTTTTTGGGTCGGAAATCCAATTTCCATTGTTGTCTTGAAGGGCTTCAATCCTTTGCTTTTTTCTTTGAATTGTAGCGGAGGAATGGAAAAATCTAGTAGTCTTATCCCCCAAGCAAGCCGTCTACATCTAGCTTTCTGGTATTAAATAAGCTCCTCCTGTGCATTCAATTTACTATATTCTTTCCAGAAATTTTTCTCAAGCTTGTGTAGGCCATTATCTGTGTTATTTTGCCTAGCTCTATCTATACCTTCTAATCACTTGAGGAGATTCATTCTCTTCTTGGGAATGTTACCAAGAACAGTTGAATTCCATTTAGTAGCTTCAATATCAAACTCTCGCTTCCCTTCAAGCCAACCCTCATTATCCCAAGCTTGACTCACGACGTTTGAGAAACTATCTTCCAATGCCCACATAGCATTATATTTGAAATGACGCCTCTGCCTGCTACGGGCATCCGATTTATACTAAAGCTTGTAGAAAACTTTATAACAAGGATGGCCTAATTCCCAAGTCAAGTTCCCAAAAACCCAGTCCAAACATTCCTTCACTCCATTTTTTTCCCATGTGAAGCGTTTCCCCACAAAAGAAATTTCCAATAAATCCGAACCTTTGATGCAATCTGCAAATTGCTTTATAGCCCGAATTGTAGGACAACGACCCCTATCTTATCAGCTGGTTCCATGAAAATATTAAAATCCCCTAGAACCAGCCATGACATCTCAATACTACTGGCATGGACTGTAGAGAGTGCCACAAACCCTCCCTTCTATTAACAAACGGCTCACCGTAGACCACAGTGACAAGAAAATTTTTCTTGTCAATGACTCTACAGTTAACAAGTTGGGTAGTAGAAAAACTATAGTCCACATGCGAGTTAATATCATTCCATAAAATCCAAATACCCCCGTGAAACCTGAAGCTTCAAGTCTAATCCAATTGTTGAACCCAAATTTTTGAGTTACCCTGTCTGCCCTATCTCTACTAATCCAGGTTTCAAGAAGACACAAAATATCTATTGCATTTTCTTTCACCAAGGCTTTTATGGTGGTGGGAAACTATCTACCCCCAGCCTTTCTACAATTCCATGAAGCAATTATCATATTAACAAAAATAATTAAAAAAAGTAAGATAACTTACTCGACATTGTGTTCCTCTCTATCCCATAAAGCTAGATTGGTGGTAACATGAGTTTCCAACTCACATGCCTCAGCAATCATAAAATCATCCCCAATATCATCATCCAAGGTCATGGAATTTGAGGGCATGAAAGAAGTGGCATAGTCCACATGTTTACTTTGTTCACACTTCTCTTTCATAAATGCATCGGCCTCCTGCGCATTTATGAGAATTGGCCCTTCCAACAATAAAACATTGTTATTTTGGTCACAAGGAACGTGAATTTTATTATGGATGGAAGAAGCAATTTGAGATGAGCCCATTTGACTAATACTACCATCTACAACTACATGTTCTCTATGGCCCATTACACTTTTAGAAGGCTCATCAAGTTTGATCCCCTTATCCTTCTTTATTCCACCACCCTCATTTAATTTTTTGATGAATTGGGCTTTCCCACCTAAGTGAGGCCCATTTGACTTGTGACCATCACCCCTAGCTCCTCTTGATTGAGTCATTTGCTTCCCTGACTTACGCAAGTCCCCAGCCATATGATGGATTTGACTCCCTGGTACGGAACTCTTCCCTTTCCCTTCACTGCCAATTCGGCGTCCTTGTGTTTCGGGCATATCACTGTCAGGTTTGGAGTTTGTGCTAATTGGGCATCCCAGCTTCGACTCGTCCTCCTCGAGATCAGCCAAAGCTCTGAACCTCGAGTCCCCTATTACTAAAATAGATATCCTACCGTGAGCTTGCACCGAAGCACCGATTTGTGATCCTGTTCCTGGCTGCACCGAAGCACCCACCAGATGGTTTATCCTTAATGACCAAGCACAGATTGCGCTACTGACTAGCATCCATGGCCCAAAGTTTTCATCGGCCTTTATCGGCTTTAACTCCGACGACGGCGTCGTTACCACCAGCGGTTCCACCTGAGTTTGCTCTACCCTTTTCTTGTTAGTTTCAACATAGGTCCACTGACAATCATCCTTATGGTGGCCATATCGGCCACATGCAAAACATATCAACCCCAAACCTTCATACTCCACTTGATAAGCCGAGTGAGCCATGATTACTCGAGACACCAGCCTCTTTTGAAGATCAAGCTTAACACACACTCGAGCATACTTGCCCCTCTCAATCTTTACAGTTACAGACTGGCTATTCGATGGAGTAAGCATCACTACTACAGAATTGAGATATAACCACCCCAAAAGACGTCCCAAATTGAAAATTGGGTGGTTAAAAAGATAGGCGGTGGCATTTTCGTAATTATATATATGTAGGGGAACCTTTAGGCGTCCCAAATTAAAATTTGGGACGTCTAATGTGCTTCATGGCGCGAAATATAAATTTATGAAATTTTTTTTAGCGCCTGGAGCCAGGTTTAGGCGTCCCAAATGTCATTTGGGACGCCTAAAGTAGGACTTTAGGCGTCCCAAATGTCATTTGGGACGCCTAAAGTCACCTTTAGGCGTCCCAAATACCATTTGGGACGCCTAAAGGCGTCCCTGCATGTCAGACACTTGTCTGACATGCGGTCTATCACACCCATCTCCTCTCACCCACCCACAACTTTACTCTTCTTCCTCCTCTCCCCCACACCGTCGGCCTCCCTCCTCTGGTTTTCTTTCTTCAATTCCTCACCCACAAAACTCTTCTTCCTCCTCTCCCCACCCACACCATCGGCCCCTCCTAGAGTTTTTTTGCTTCAACTCCTCCCTCCTCCCTTGTTCAACCGTGGATCTTTGCTCTCTCCTCCTCCCTTGTTCAATTCCTCACCCACAACTTTAACACCGTCGTTGAACTCCTCCCTTCTTCTTCCTCTTTGTTTCTTTGCTCTCTCCTCCACCTTGGTCGCTCCATTGTTGTGCACACACCACCGTGGATCTCCATCTACCTCTCCAACATACTAGCTAGCTGATCAGGTTGGTTATTTCTTCGTTTTTAATTTTTTTTTTTTTTGTAACAGAATGTTATATTTTGTTTTTGAAATATAAATTAAATGGTTGAGATTGTGATTATTATATATTGCTTATATATAAATGGTTGAGATTGTGCTTATCTATTAAGAAGACTCCCCTGTTATAGGACCCCTTAGCTTATAACATGTTATGCATTTACACGTTGCTAAATTCCTTTTTAAATTCATTACAATATGTTGCTGTAAGAAGTAGAGAGACATGTGACGTAATATGGATGTTGAATACAAATATTTCAAGAGTTGTAGTGTCTTCTTCGTCTCACTTAGCTTGCAAACTTTCTTTTATAAAAAATATGTAAAAGCTACGTAGAGAAAAGCATTGCAATATTAACACAAGGCATGAAAATGTAATAAATGATTTTAATGAAGTTTTGAATTTATACCATTCGTGATTTCACAGAGAGATCAATATTTATAATTTATTACATTTTCATATTCATGCATGTAAGTTTAATTAATATTCTACTCAAATTAGGTAATAAAATTAAATTCATATTCATGCATGTAAGTTTAAGCATTATTTATAATTTCAAATAAATGAAAAATTATTGTCAAATACTTTTTTTTGCCAGAATATTGTCAAATACTTATTAATTGATATTTACTCTTCATTAATTAATAGAAAATAGTGATAGGGTGCAATTGTGCCGTGCCAGTTTTTTGGAGAGGTTCTTATATAATTCCCCTACATATATATAATTACGAAAATGCCACCGCCTATCTTTTTAACCACCCAATTTTCAATTTGGGACGTCTTTTGGGGTGGTTATATCTCAATTCTGTAGTAGTGTAGCCTCCCCCACAATATTCATTAAATGATTGTTATCTAGGAGAGATGAGGCTAGGAGGGGGCAATAACTTAATTAGGCAATCCCATCATATGTCGTTGAGAATTGTACTAAACGTGTGAATGTAATTTGGTAATGCCTTAGGTGGTAACAAAATGGATCATAGTTGGATGAATGCTTTGAGAACTAGTGAAGAATATGAGAAAGGGGTGGACGAATTTATTGAATTCGCTAAAAAGAATGCTCCTGCAAGAAATGGGAAGTATTTTTGTCCTTGTGTCAATTGTTTGAATGAGAGTAGACGGGATGTTGATGTCATAAAGGATCACCTACTTTGTGATGGAATAAATCTGCGATACACAAGGTGGATATGGCATGGTGAGGAAGTAACTGATTGTCCGTCACACAAGAAGGAAGCTGTGGATGTCATAGATGAAGATAGAATGGAGAGAATGATTAACGATGTTGAGGCAGAATCCTTTGCGCAGTCGCAGGAGTATGACAGCCTGCGGAGTGATGCAGAGACACCATTGTACAGTGGTAGTAAGTACACGCGGCTGACAGGAACATTACATTTGGTTAACTTAAAGGCAACTTGTGGGTGGACCGATAGTAGTTTCACATTGCTACTTGAACTATTGTGTGATATGTTTCCGGAGGATAATGTACTTCCAAATCGTATGTATGAGGCCAAGAAAATCCTGTCTACAATGGGTATGGAGTATAAGAAGATACATGCTTGCCCTAATGACTGCGTACTGTACAGAAATGAGTACGGAGGTCTTAGTGAGTGTCCTAAGTGTAAAACTGCACGATACAAAGTGAAAAAAGATGGTGGTTGTGGTGATGTGACAAGTAAAAGGCAACCTTTAAAGGTTATGTGGTATCTTCCAATAATACCACGTTTTAAACGTTTGTTTGCGAGTGCAACAAAAGCGAAGAAGTTGAGATGGCACTCTGATGAGAGAACATCTGATGGGAAATATCTTCGGCACCCAGCTGACTCTCCACAATGGAAAAAAATAGATGAAATCTTCCCTCAATTTGGCAGCGAGCCGAGAAACCTACGTCTTGGGCTTTGTACAGACGGCATCAATCCGTATAGAACTCTTACTAGCACACATAGTGCGTGGCCGGTTCTCCTTGTAATATACAACTTGTCTCCCTGGCTATGTATGAAACGTAAGTATATGATGCTATCTATGATGATTTCTGGACCAAAACAGCCAGGGAACGATATTGATGTCTATTTGGCGCCTTTGATTGAGGACTTGAAGAAGTTATGGGAGGAAGGCATAGATGTGTTTGATGCTTATAAGAAGGAGTCTTTCAAGCTACGTGCACTGATTTTCACAACGATAAACGACTTCCCTGCGTACGGAAACTTGTCAGGGTACAGCGTGAAGGGTCACAAAGCATGCCCAATATGTGAAGCAGACACACACTTCCAACAACTAAAGCATGGAAGAAAAACTGTCTACCTTGGCCACAGGAGGTTTCTTCATCGGTTCCACCCGTATCGTAGGCTAAGAAAGCGGTTTAACGGCTTACCGGAGCATGGAATGGCTCCAAAGTCACTAACCGGAGAGGAAGTCCACAGTCGAGTGGAACGTATCCATGTCACTTTTGGTAAAAATCAGAGGGTCGCGGGTGAGAAGAACATATGGAAGAAGAGATCCATTTTCTTTGATCTTCCATATTGGCGTTCGCTAGACGTGAGACACAGTATTGATGTGATGCATGTGGAGAAGAATGTTTGTGATAGCCTTATCAGTACGCTTTTGCACATACCAGGGAAGACTAAGGATGGGATTAATGCGAGATTAGACCTTGTCGATATGGGAATAAGAGAACGGTTACATCCACAACTAAGAGATGATGGTAGGAGGGCATACATGGAGCCAGCAGCGCATACACTATCAAAAGCAGAGAAAAGAAGTTTGTGTGGGTGTTTGCATGAAATGAAGGTGCCGCAAGGGTATTCCTCGAATGTGAGAAGATGTGTCTCAATGGACGATTTGAAGTTAGTGGGAATGAAGTCCCATGATTATCATGTGTTGATGCAACAACTATTACCAGTAGCTATTAGAGGCATAATGAAAGATGAAGTACGAAACACAGTGACAAGATTGTGCGTTTTCTTCAATGCTATCTGTAACAAAGTCATTGACACTGAAAAGTTGGATGAACTAGAAAATGAGGGTTACATTATTTTGTCACAACTAGAGATGCACTTTCCGCCTTCATTTTTTGATATAATGGTGCATTTGGTAGGTCATTTGGTGAGGGAGGTAAGGCTATGCGGTCCAGTTTACCTGAGGTGGATGTACCCTTTCGAGCGATACATGAAGATCTTAAAAGGGTATTCTAAAAATCCTTATCGACCAGAAGCCTCAATAGTAGAAAGATATGTAGTTGAGGAGGCTATGGAGTTTTGCAAAGATTATATGTCAGGGAAGAAGGAACAATCTCGGCATGAAGAAGGGAGAAGCAAGGGAACACGAGGACTGAAAGTGAAGAATGTTCCTCGTGAAGAGGTGTTGCAAGCCCACTTGTATATCCTGAATAATATGGAAGAAGTTCAACCTTACATAAATGAACACAGAAACACTTTGAAGAACAAGAATCCAAGGAAGAATGATATGCAGATTGCTATTGAGCAAAACAAGACATTCATGCAGTGGTTCGAGGAAAAGGTTTTGCACGAGATCGGTGTGTCTGAGACAATCGAGTGGCTAGCTTGGGGGCCTTCGTTTCAGGTCATTACTTGGACCGGTTATGATATAAATGGCTATTCTTTCTATACCAAAGCGCAAGATGACAAAAGTACCATGCAAAATAGTGGGGTTATGGTAGAAGCTGAATCTATGCACTTTTCCAGTTCGAGAGACAAAAACCCCATATTAGCGTCTATGGCCTATTATGGAGTTATAGAAGAAATATGGGAGATGACGTACAACAAGTTCAAAGTTGCTTTATTTAAATGTAAGTGGGTTAGCAACAATGCCGTGGTAATAGATAAACAATATGGATTTGTCTCAGTCGATCTTCGAAGAGTTGGCTATAGAGAAGAGCCCTTCATTTTAGCAAGCCAGGCGAAGCAAGTGTTTTATGTCACCGATCCTGCCAGCAAAAATATGTCCATTGTCCTTAAAAGTAAAAAACAGAAGTATGGTGATCCGACCTTCAACCTTGATGACACACCACCTTTCACAACAACTACACCTCGAACAAATGAAGTAGAATTGGTAGATGATGACGAATATGCTGTAAGAAATGACCATGGTGAAGGACTATGGGAAACAATATAGAGTAAGACCTTAATTTATAAACGAGAACTGTGTTTTACTTCCCGCTTACTATATACATGTGTTTTCATTGCAATTTACTTACGTTTCTGATGATGCTTTTTGTGTTAACAGGAATATGGACAACGTTAGTGATGACGAGAGGGGTGGAGATGACGAAAGCTCTAGCAATGACGAAATTCCTAGAGTTGAACCCCCTGCAAGAAGGAGGGTTAGAGGCTGTACAAAGATGGGAGCATTGGTTGCACGTCATGAACATCAACAGGAGAGGCTGCATATAGACTTCGATCATAATCTGAATCCAATTGGTCCTGAGGAAGACCACTTCATTAGCTACATAGGGCTTTTGGCTCGAAGCAAAGTGCGCATTACCTACGATAATTGGAGATTGGTTCCCCCAAAAACGAAAGACATGATTTGGCAGCAACTTTTGGTATGTAAGTTTTGATGCATTGTAGCTTTGTTCTTATTGTTTCAAACATAATAATCTTATGTTTTACCTTGCAGCAAACATACGATGTCCCCGACACCACAGAGATGCATAGGCACTGGATGGATGAGGTTCGTGTACGATGGAAAGGTTTCAAGAACAAGCTAACAAAGCATTACATTCGAGGGGCCCTTAGGGGTAATGATCCATGTGCACAGTATACATATTTATCTCCAGAGGACTGGAGGTTGTTTGCGGCATCACGAGCAGATCCTGAGTTTTTGGTAAGATTTCTGTCATGATTTAGAACTACTTATATCGTTGATTTCATATACTTTATATCGTTGATTCATTTTTTGTCGTTTTTCATTCATAGAAATTAAGTGCAGCAAATGCCCAGAGGCAAGCAGAAAATAAATATCAACATTTCATGTCTCGCGGTGGATATCGCAAGCTTGAGCGGCAAATGATGGCAGAAGAGTTGCAAAAAATGAAGGAAGCAGCGGAATCTGATCCTAGCGTTGTTATCCAGCCACCGGCACCTCCTCCACGTCACAAAAAATGGAAAGCAGGGAGGATTAAGGCTGGGAAGTACATCAATCCGACTGTTGCTGAGGTTGCTGCGAGGATTGTAAGTAGTTATACCATAAGTACCTAATTTTTTACATGTCGCGAGTGGTTTCGATACATTTACGATAAACTGCATGCTACAGGATGACCTGGACGAGCAGAGTAGCCAAGGTTCATTCAATCCAAGTACACGGATGGACATCTTGTCAACGGCTATTGGGAAGGCAGATGACCTTGGTCGTGTTCGAGGAGAGACACGGGGAGTTAGTGTCGCGAGGTATTTTGGACGAGAGCCACGTTATTCCTCACAAGCTGGACCTAGTAAGGACGTTGTGGCCAAGATTCGAGAGGAGCTCGAACGAGAGATCGAGGCCAACCTTCGTGACAAGCTCCGACAAGACATGTTGCCAGAGCTTCAACTTGAAATGGCAAAGATGTTTGAAGCACAAAGGGCAAGGGACGAGGCTCGAACTCAGGAATCCCCGGCCTTCAATAGCACCAGAGGAAGTTACAACCCTCTGGAGCAACCACTTGGCCACCCTTCTCCCACTCCAGTATCGGGACCACTTGGCGACCCTTCTCCCAATCCAGTGTCGGGAGACCCTTGCACCCTCTATTTGGATGATCCATTATTGCGTGTTGTTGCTGATGCTCTCGTTCACACATATGCTACCACCCACCATAATCAGCAAATTCCGGAGGATTATCGTAGGGTGAATGTGACGAGTGTTAGAAAGGGGGAAGAAGGTACAGCCATCCCTGTTCCTGATCCAGAGGTTGGCACGTTAGGTCAAGCGATAGGATCTTTCATCCTTTGGCCTCGCAATCTTATTGGTTCAGACGCAACACCTCCAATGGTAGGAATTACCTTACTGTTACTGAAAATCTATTGGCATCCTAATAACAATTTGTTTTTTGATGTTCTAAAAGGATGACGAAGCTGCGAGCAAATGGCCCTACTTAGCACGGCTGCAACAGATCTACAAGGGCATTAAACAGATTGACTTGAAGATGCCTCCAGGGATTGTGGGCCAAGTGGAGTATCCCTACACGATTGACAATAAAGATCTCAAGCAGTTTATCAGGTTGGAGGAGATAGATGCAGGCTGGGTCAAATTTACAGTCCGGTAAGTTTTTTTTTTCAATTTTCCCATAGAATTCATTTAGTGGTTTTTTGTTTTCATACATTCAAGAATTGATTCCTTATTTTAATTCTATTATAGCACCTTCCACGATCTCTGCGCAAACATGGAAAGAAGTAATTGGTATGGATTCTTATGTCCTGCGAATACGACGGCGGATACTTGTACTGTGGCGCATAGGACTCACTATGTCGGCTCCCAAATGGCACAAACCAAACTTCGTTGTTATCTAGCACCCATTGTCCAACGGTTCGTATTTACATTTTGTCAATTTCAGAAGTTTACTAAATAATTGTCTTCTCACTCATCTAACTTCATTTTAATGTGTACATGTTGTTAAAGAAACCACTGGACTTTGTGTGTTATATGTCCCCGCCGCAACGTAGTCTATTGGTTTGATCCCTTGAGCAACAGGCCAGACAGAGAGACAAAATCCGTCTTCGACACGTAAGTTATTCTGTTTGTATTTCATTAACAACAAAAATAAATGAATGGTTCTAATTTCTGTTCATTTTGCTTTTCATGATAGTGCTTGTCAAACATATAGAATCCTAGGTGGGTCACGCGAGGGTGCAGTTGTTAAAAAGCCAAAGTGGTTTTATCCCATAGTAAGTACATTCGATCCTACCTAATTGTTTCATTGACGGTCCTTTTAGACATACCTTTATTGATTTTAACAACTAATTGCATCCCTTTGATTAAAAGTGCCCTCGGCAACCTGGCAACACTGAATGCGGATATTATGTTATACTTTATATGTATAACATAACTCAAGGTGGAATTACTAGCGATTTTGAAAAGGTAATCGCTTCTTCATTCTCAAATGATAATATTTTTGGTGTTCTAATCGAAATGTTAATTAATTCATTTGCTTGAGATTCATTTCATCAAAGCTTATTACTTTCTAATTTTCAGATTTTTGATAATGATGATGCCTACCTACGTGAAGACCTTGATTTGATCAGAGATCTATTGGCTGGACATCTTCTTCAACATATAGATCAGTAAACTTGTTATTTTATATCAGTTTGTACTTGTGTGATGACAGCGTTTTGACACTTTCTGGTTGTTTTTTGTTGATATATATAGTAGTAGGTTGCATGAAAGGTTATTGTATGTATATATAGTAAAGATTGTAGTGCTGGATGTCCTTACTAGTTTGTAACGGACAGTGTGGTTTATGAATCCATCTTTTATTCTGTTTCTGCAGTTTCAATTCGTTGGGTAATACAGAATGTAAATTATGGTATAAAAAAAAAACCTAACTTTTAGACGTCCCAAATTAAGATTTGGGAGGCCAAAAGTCCCCCAGGTGGGACTTTAGGCGTCCCAAATTAAGATTTGGGAGGCCAAAAGTCCCCCACCGTGGGACTTTAGGCGTCCCAAATTAAGATTTGGGAGGCCTAAAGTCCCCCAGGGTGGGACTTTAGGCGTCCCAAATTAAGATTTGGGAGGCCAAAAGTCCCCCAGGGTGGGACTTTAGGCGTCCCAAATCTTAATTTGGGACGCCTAAAGTCCCATCATGGGGGGACTTTAGGCGTCCCAAATATTAATTTGGGACGCCTAAAGTCCCACTTTAGGCGTCCCTACCATTTGGGACGTCTTTTGTCTCAACTTACTACGCCCCCAGCATATACGTCCCCCCGTTTTGGGACGTTAAAAGTGCCAAATTTGGGAGGTTAAAGCCCCTTTTTGTAGTAGTGCATGTCAATTTTTATTGTCCTCCCAATCCTATTTCCTAGTTTTGTAATGAACTCTGTGTTGTAGCATTGCATAGGTATGTTGGGATTCTAACCCAGGTAATTATCCTACCTAGAAGGTTGTTAAAGGGATTGAAATTTAGGGATCATTTTTGAACCAAAATAGTGTGTTGTTGCACAACCCAAGGACCTCCATAGAGTATTCTCTGATATAAATGTGCCCACCCATCTTTTTGAAGAAATCGAACAATGAAGTAGTTATTGGGCAAATCCACTAGATCAAAATCTGGTGTATTCCATATCTGGCAGAGGTGGGTTTTCAAAGTATATACATTCTAACGTTTACCTAACACAGTGATAATCAAGGAGGTGTTCCAAGGTTTATACCACTCATTGTATTCTTCTGCTGTGACTGGCACTATAGGATAATGTTGCATGAGCACACGAACTTCCTCAGTGAGTTCCAGCATCTCCCATTCCTTATTAAGGACGTCAGATAACAATTCTTCATCCTCTATATTACTACACCCATTTGTTATCCCATTAAAATCGATAAGAGAATCCTTATAGGATAGAAGAGGTGCTGCAGTCGGATTCTCTATCTGGGTTATAGGGTTGTGTTCCATGGAGCCAATCTCCTAAGATATATTCAACTGAAGCGCTTCATTAGACATATGTGTGTCCATGATTTCCTGTGAAGAATCATTTTTCTTTTGTTTTTTACTGCCACTAATTGGGATTTCGGAAGGCTGATCCGGCGATAGTTTCTGGTAATGCTGGTTACCCATACCAGAGGAGAAGAAATATACACGCTATTCAAGAGAGAGCATTGAAAACCACTCAGATCTTTTTTGCTTGTGGCCAAACTTTAAGTGTTAACCTATATTTGTTTTTGCATACATATCAAACAAGAATGTATAGGGGCTTAATGGTCACATACTTTTTGTACCTTCAAAGAGTTGGGGGTTCAAACCCTCCCTAACTCCCTCCAACAGCTATGGCACAATTTGGCCAAAAAAAAAACTTGGCCCAAAAATAACCCGCTGGCCCCAAAGCTTTGACAGCCAGAACCCCCACTGGCGACAGGTGGCAGTTGGCTCTAGCGAGGGAATTTACCCTTTTTTTAAAAAAAAGTTATGGGCATTTTAGTAAAAGGATAACATTTTAAAATCTCATATTCCTACCCAAGACTTATTTGCCCTTTGTATTTCTTAACCAACTTTTTAGGGTTTTATAAATGCAAGTCATATTTAAGTGGAATTCCCTATTATCTATACAATCCTAACCGCCTTTTATTTTCTCCTTATTTTATCTATATATATATTCTTAAATTTTTCTAAATATCAAATAAAAATTTTATACTACATATTTAGTCTAATAAAAATATATGAATACTGAGTCTCAAATAAATCTCATGACTCCTGAGATATGTGACCACTATCCTACTATCAGTAACTTCCTTGTAACTGTTCTTCTAAATATAAAAATATACTTTAAGAATAGGGGTGCATTTGGGATAGCTTTTACAACCCCAAACTCATGATCCAAGCCCCAAAAGTTAAGATTGGGTGGTTTTTGAAATATTGGGTGTGTTTGGTTTAGCTTTTTGCTAATTGAGCTTTTAGAAAAAAAACAAGCCACTTTTTCACTATCATGATGGATAAGTCAGAAGCTTTGAGCGATTGAGGAAGAGAGAGAAAAAGAGAAGGAAAAGGGGGCCACGTGGCAATTGAGAGAGAGAGACAGAAAGAGAGAGGAAAGAGGGGAGGGTGAAGTGAGAGAGGGAGAATATTTATACTATGTATTACTAATTTGGACAGAGTGAGAAAGCTAAATAAATTATTTAGGAAATATTCAACAAATACCCAACTTATTACTTTAATGTACATATTAAAAACTCAAATATACATATTTATCGATGACTTTGCTTGAGAAATTCAAAAAAAGAATATGACCGCCGAAGCTTTGACGACTAGTCACCGGCAAGGTCACCAAAGCTTCGGTGATGAAGGGGGTTGAGGATTTTTTACAAAATTAAGGGTAATTAGGTAATTTCCCACATTTGACATCATTTTAAAATTCCAAATCAATCTTTTTGGAATTATTGAAATTTAGCATATTTATTTGTCTTTTCTCAATTTTGACGGTATTTTTTATCTTTCTCCCCAAAATTAATGGGAAATTCCCTAATAAAGAACTTAAAAAATCCTAAAAGACAAAAAAGTGTTTCGAATATTCATAATTCTATAGAGATGCCAGGCTCAATTTGTCTTTTTTGAAATTAAAAAGAAATGACCAAATTACCCTTACATATATTTTTTCTTAAAAAATATTATCCCCACTAGAGCTCTGGTGGCTGCTGACCACCCCTACTGGCGATCGGAGCTCCGTTGGATAGCTCGCCGTCAAAGTTTCGGGCGCTGAATGTTCGGCTGGGAATTAATATTCTCAAAGTGGTGGGGTGTGGTTCAAACCTCCACCACTTAGTTTGCCCAAAAGGTTGGTGCATTGATCTATCAATGGTTTTCAATATATTATACGCAAACGAATATATATATATATATATATATATATATATATATATATATATATATATATATATATATATATATATATATATATATATATATATATGTATATGTTAACTTTTGATCTTTATGCCAAGCCCTTCACAAATTTTATTAAGGAATTCACAATATTTCATTAGGTTTTAAAAACTTTTGATTACCAAGTAAAAAAATTCACACACTCAGTTCATTTACAAATTTTGTTAAGGAATTCACAACATTTCATTAGGTTTTAACAATTTTTTTTAGCAAGTAAAAAATTCACACATCAGATTATTTACAAGTTTTGTTAAGGAATTTACAACATTTTATTAGTTTTTTACAACTTTCATTTATCAAGTAAAAATTTCACACCATCAAGTCATTCACAAGTTTTGTTAAGGAATTCATGACATTTTATTAGATTTTAACAACTTTTGTTTCCTTAGCAAATTCACACCATCAAGTTATTCATAAGTTTTGTTAAGGAATTCATGATATTTCATTAGGCTTTAATAACTTTTTTTATCAAGTAAAAAATTCACACCTTCAGGTTATTCACAAGTTTTGTTAAGGAATTCACAACATTTCATTAGGTTTTGACGACTTTCATTTATCAAGTAAAAACTTCACACCATCAAGTCATTCGCAAGTTTTGTTACGGAATTCATAACATTTTATTAGGTTTTAACAACTTTTGTTTCCTTGAAAAAAATTCACAACATCAGGTTATTAACAAGTTCTGTTAAGGAATTCATGACATTTCTTGGGTTTTAAAACCTTTCGTTTTTCCAAAAAAATTTCGCACCATCAAGTCATTTTACCAGTTTTATTAAGGAATTTATGACATTTTATTAGGTTTTAACAACTTTTATTTTCTCATAAAAAATTTCACGCCATCAGGTTATTCACACGTTTTGTTAAGGAATTCACAACATTTCATTAATTTTTAAAACCTTTCATTTTGCCAAAAGAAATTCGCACTATCAGATCATTCAAAAGTTTTGTTAAGGAATTCACGATATTTCATTAGGTTTTGACAATTTTTGTTCTCTCAGAAGAAAATTCATGCTACCAGATTATTCACAAGTTTTGTTAGGAAATTCATGACATTTCATTAGGTTTTAATAATTTTCGTTTTCTCAGAAAAAAATTCACGCTACCAGGTTATTCACAAATTTTATTAAGGATTTTATCAGATTTCATTAGGTTTTAACAACTTATGAATTTTTTTATGGGAAAACGAAAGTTGTTAAAATTTAGTGAAATGTCATGAATTCTATAACAAAATTTGTGAATGATCTGATAGTGTGAATTTTTTTTTCTGGGGAAACTAAAGTTGTTAAAACCTAATAAAATGTTGTGAATTGCTTAATTAAACTTATGAATGACCTGATTGCGTGATTTTTTTTTTTTTGAGAAAATAAAAGTTATTAAAACCTAATGAAATGTTGTGAATTCCTTAACAAAAGTTGTGAATGACCTAATGATGTGAATTTTTTACTTGATAAACGAAAATTGTTAAAACCTAATAAAATATCATGAATTCATTAATAAAACTTATAAAAAGGGTTGTATTAAAAATCAAAAGTTAATACATACATACATACATATTTATTTGTATATAATATATTGAAAGCTATTGATGGCCTAATAGCCACCAACCTTTCGGGCAAACTAAATGGTGGGAGTACTGTTTTGGGAATATTAATTCCTGACGGAATATTCCGCTCAGAGCTCCTTTGACCGGCCGCCCATCGTAGCTCTGATCATTGGTAGGGGTGGTCGCTGGGTGGCAGGTGGGGGTAATATTTTTTAAAGTGTGAATATATATATATTTATATAAGGGTAATTTGCTCATTTTATTTTAATTTAAAAAACAAATTAAACCTAACATTTTTTTAGGATTTTGAGTATTCAAAACACTTTTTAATTTTCTATGACTTTTAATTATATACTATATAGATATTCATCGTTATTTTTTCTTACAACACAAGGGTTTGAAATTATAACGATTAAAATGAAAATTTGATCAACCGGTATGCGCCAAGGCAGATTTTATACCTGCTCTCATGGGTTAGAATTGGCTTCTCCCTCGCGCTCTCCCCCGCTCTCCCACCTTCTCTTTTCCACTCTGTAAATTCAAACCCTCAAAGATTCTGACGATCTTCCCACAGAGGCTCTGGGAACACCAACTTTGTTCCATTTGTCTCTGGAAGACCAGAAACCCCAAATTTCCTTCCGCCTCCTACTCCGTCTCTCCAATCCTCATCATCTTCATCGGTCCGCTCCTATCGGCGTTGAAATCTCTCCCTTCCGTCGCACAAGTCTTCTACCTTCTACTCCAATCGGCATAATCACAACATTTGGTTTGTAGGTATGTTACTCCGTACCTCATTTTATCTGCAATTTAGAATGTTATTGAGATATCATGCGTTGCGATTAATTCATAATGTATTCTTCGGGGTTTATAAAAAATGCATATTGGAGTTTGAATGCTCCAGCTTCAGGGGTGTTTCTTGCAATGGGTATGGGTCTGATAGTCTGAACACTTGGTCTGGATTGTTATAAATGATTATCTTGGTATCTTCAAGTTTTAATACCCAAGTTGGGTCCGTGTGGTATTCTTCTGAGTTAAAATATATCTTTAAAATTTGAGTTTGTTTTTCCCCCTTCCTGCGATTATCAGACCAATTATAGTGGTGGATATTAAGTTCTTGGTTTGGTTCCCGTTCAATGGAGACTAGTTTTGGACAGGTTTGAGATATATAGGCTAGTGGCAAGTGTTTTATTTTGTTTCCTTCCTTGGTTACATTGTTTTTTTTTATGGATTCAAGTTCTAACCTTGATTATGTTTGCTTTCTTACTGTAGATTGCCGGGAAAAAGAAGATGAAAGTTAAGGTCTTGCGTATCCTTGCCAAAATGCTAGTCTTATTATTACTTTTTGTTGTGTTCATTTTTTCTGTTTTTATATGTTCATCTTTTAATTGCGAATTTTAGTAGTCTTGTTTCCTCTTTGGGATGTTTCATAGTTGCGAGAGTGATTTTACTCTGCTTCTAGAATGAAACGTTGAAATTACAGACAGAGAATGATTTGTTTAAAGCTTTCCCACTCACCTTGACCATCATAGAGAAATAAAAAGTATAGTGGCGTATCTGACATCCTCTGCTGGATGCTATATTTAGATCGTTCACTAATGCTGTCCCAGGTAAAGTTGGAATTTTAAATATGTTTGAGGGAACCCTGGGATTTGTAAAATGACCACCTTTTAGAACTAGATACCTGATAAAAGCATATCAAAAGCTGCATCTGGAACTTTTTAAATTGAGATTATCATGCTGTTTCGAACAACTATAAAGGTTTCAGTGTAATTAGTTTTGAAATTCTTATATTGGGTTGTTGTAGAATTTCCATGTTTGTTTTGGTGTTTCATTATAAAAACTTTTGTTGCAAGTATATCAAGTATTTTGCAGAATGTTTTGCTTGACTCAGTTTCCTGTTTGGATTTCCCCCGGGCTTCCAAAAAGAGTATGATTTGAAGATCTGTTATGTGAAATTTTAGCTTTTAATTTGTCATATGTTCACATTCTTGCCCTTGTGTTGATTATAGATGGCATGCTGTTGCATCATGGACTTGGGATGCTCAGGATGAAACATGCGGGATTTGTAGGATGGCCTTTGATGGCTGTTGCCCAGACTGTAAACATCCTGGGGATGACTGCCCTTTGAGTAAGTTATGGCTGATATCACATATGTCGCTACTTTCATACTCAAGCTAAAATTACAGTGGAATTCCTTAAATTTGAATCTTCAGTAGCTGGTTATTTGATTCTCTGGGTGACCACCTTGATCTTTTCTCACTTTGAATACAACTGCAAAAAAAAAAGTAGGGAAAATTACCCTTAGGTCCCAATCAAGAAAATTAATTACCCACAGGTCCCAACGACTTGTAAATGCTGAGGTTTGACTTGTAAATGGGACTAAGAAAATAATTAATTTCTTTATTTGGGACGTAATTGTGATTCTCCCAAAAAAGTATCTGTAGAATAAAATGCTACTTGCGTTCTCCTCCTCCTCAAACTTCACTCCAAACGAGAGGCACTTGGTTGTTGTTTTTCTAGCTGTATCTCTCCTTTGTGTTAGTATGTACTTGGTTGGGAGCATCAAAAGGAAAGGTATATACTTGGGTTAATGTGACTAAGAAGTCGCCAATGAGGATGAAGAAGAGGAGGCTCCTGCCTGATCTCTTGAACTTGACTTTGTGGTTGTGGCTGTGGGTATAGAGATACCTGTGGAGCAACGGAGCTGTAATCAAGTCCTTCTGAAAGGGTAGTGAAGTGTTGACTTTCAATCCTGCACACCTCCCCTTGTCAGTCTTATCAAGAGCTTAAGTATATTGCTGGTGCAGTGGTTTTATACTTCTGTACTCAAGCCATATCTTGGTTTATGATGGTTTGTTTTAAGGGTGTTGCCATCTCAATGTTGGAGAAAGATTGGTCTGTTTTGCTGCACACATGATTAATATGTTTTTATCTTTATTCTTAGGTTCCTGTTGGGGATATCATGTTCTTCTTTTCTTCCTTAATTATTATTCTTTTTAAGAAAAAAGAAAGTGCTAACTGTTTCGTTTTAAATCTTGCAGTTTGGGGTGCATGCAACCATGCTTTTCATTTGCACTGTATACTGAAATGGGTGAATTCTCAGACTTCACAAGCTCATTGCCCAATGTGCCGTCGGGAATGGCAGTTTAAAGGATGAGATAATGCCTTTTACAGTTTGAACTCTCTCTCTCTCCAGCCTATTGTTTTATGTGCCTGCAACATTAAAAAATGGTTATAGCACCCATTGTTGGAGAACAATATTGAATGAGTGAGACCAAGTGTAACTTTGAATAGTTTAAGGATTTTTTTCCCTTTTGGTGAAAAGTAGTTTTAGGATTCTAAATTGAGTGATATTTGTTGTTTGTGATAGCAAAGGTAGAAGAACTTGTATTCTCCAAAGGCTAGCTTCAATCGAATGATGTGCTCTGTGCCTCTGGGTATTTATATATTTTTCACGTGCTATCTTGTTCATTTTTCTCCTATATCTAACATCTTGATCTAACAACTTGGTGTAATGTTATTTTATTTAGATTTAATTCTAGGTTGCAACTTACAACCATAAGAGAGAGTTTGGTTTCGTTTGTTATAATCCATTGAGCAAAGATGCAAAAATGCCCATGATCTTTTCCTAAAAGAGAACCGGGCAGCATAAATAATTTTTTGGTGCAAAATATCTAGAAACTTTTCCAAACAAACCGAAAATGCCATCTCCATTGAATATCTCAGGCAATTACTTTTCTTTTTATGGGTCCCATTTATAGTGTCCATGTGACCATCATTGTATGCCAATTCACTTCACCCAACTATACAAAACCAGGCTTATTGAACCCGGACCGGCCCGGAAACCGATGCACCGGCCGGTAAACCGGTCCGGTCTAGGTTCATATTTTTAAATTTTTTAAAAAAAATTTTTCTTTTAGAATTTCATACTATAAGTCTAAAATTTTTAATTTCTCACCGGTTTGGACCCGGTTTAGCTCCGGTTTAGCCTTGGTTTAACCCACTAACCCTTAACCCAGTACCTCGATCGGTTCAATGCCCGGTCCGAGTTTTAATACTTTGTACAGAACACCTCCTCATCAAGCAATTAAAAATGGTTCTCCTCTTCCAACTCCCTACAACCTTTTTCTGCAACTCCACGCCTTCAGTGACCATTCTTTCTCATCAATTATCACCCACCTCTAGAAGGTCATCATATCCATCTCCATGCCATCGTCATTTATGTCTACCCCTCCATCTCCTTGGTTCTTGTTTCTGCTTATTCCTACAAGCCATGCTTGGGTATGGTGCTTCTTCAGCCACTGTCGCTACCTCCCTCGCCCCAACCCCTACCCTGTGAATGGTCCCATTCTAAGTACTTCGCTTTACACCCTTTTCTTGCCACCTGAATGCTTATTATTTCATTTCAAACTTAGCATTCAATAATGGAGGAGGGGGGGTGTTTGTAATTGGGCCTTAAAGTTTACATTTTTCTATTTTTGTTTTCCTTATTTGCCTCTTAAGCTTTTATCCGGCTTTATTGTTTTTCAATGATTTTGGTCTTCTGAGTATGTTCACAACCTAGACAGGAAAGGGGTTTTTTCGGGGAATCTGGTTCCGCGAATCATCTCTACACAGCCGATATTTAATTCACCTCCTAAATGGGAAAGTGATTTTTTGGGAGATGATCTAAATGAAGATTCAGTTTAATAACCCCATTGTGGGCTTTTTTGGGTATGATTTTCTGGATTTTCTGGGTTTGATTCATGTTTCCAGTGGAAGGACGAAGACACAATGGAAGCCGACGATGATGATGGTGACGCTCTGGTGGTGGGAAGGGCTATGGTAATGGAGGAGAAAGAATTTTTGTAATTGTTATATTTTTTGTCCAACCAAGATATTATTATGCCCCATAAGCATTTTCAGTCAAAATTTTCTCTCTAAACAGTCAACGTTAGTCAAATAAACTGTCATGGTATTTTTGAGCCCGTTTTAAAATCTTGATGAACTCTTAAAGTTGCATGTTTATCTTCTAAAATACTAAATCAACTCTCCGCTGTTGCTAATTCAAATGGACTCTTAAAGTTGCATCTCAACCCATTACGAGGCCCGCAAAGGAAAGTGATAAAGAAAGTATCATATGTAGGTCTAAAACTGGATGTAGTTGAGACAAAACTCCGGTGAATTAGGTGGGCAACCAAGAAAAAATATGTAGGCCCAAGAAGGAGAGACTCCTTACTCTTATTTTTCTTATTTTCATAACCACCACCCCCCACCCAAAAAAAAAAATTTAATGCGTATCTAATAAGTTTCCAATTATATATATTTGCAAAATATTTTCGCCCAAATATTTTAGATGGGTGTACCTTTGAGTTTTGGACCACGTATAATGCAATGGGTGTGGTGACATAATTCTATAATATGGTTATACCAATAAGTAAAAAGAAGATGAGTAGATAACGAACTTCGTTAGGATTGGTTGAAATTGCAGATCTAGTGTGAACCAACCACAACAATGACTTTGGACCAATTTGTTTTTTTTAAAAAAGTAGGACAAATGTGATAACTAAAACGAATAATGAGCACATTGATTGAAGTAGAAGTAATATCATATTTGATACCTGCTTGGCTGTTGGGTTTTTGTTGGTTGGCCTTGGCTTGCATGAAGACACTTTCCATTACTTGTGTTTAAGATGTTCCCGTCATTTTCCCACTTATATGATATGTTCCCCACATTTTTAGAACCTAATAATGATTTTATATGAATTCATGAAAATTTTTGGTGAGTTAACAAAGGTGTCCGCAAGTGGTTTTTGGCTTGAAATTAATCTTTTTAAGGATTGGAGCATTAAAAAGCAAGGTATTAAAACTCAGACCGGGCGTTGAACCGGTCGGGGTATTGGGTTAAGGGTCAGTGGGTCAGACCGGGGTCAAACCGAAGCTAAATCAGGACCAAACTGGTGAGAAATTGAAAATTTTAGACTTATAGTATGAGATTCTAAAGGAAAAATTAAATTTTTTTAAAAATATGAACCCTGACCAGATCGGGAACTGGACCAGTTTATCGGCCGGTTTGCCGGTTTCCGGCTCGGACCGGCCGGTCCTGTCCGGGTTCAAGAAGCCTGTTAAAAAGTTTTTATCTTTTTTAATAAGTATGTTTTTTTTATTTAAATTTTTATTCTTCTCCTTAAAAGTGCGAGGCTATCACATTAAATATTAATCAACAATGACTTGTTTGTGGATAAAATGCATAGGGAACCAGAAAAGATTCAATTGGTTATTTATTTATTTATTTATTTTTTTGGCCAATGGAGGAAAAACAAGGCAAAGAAATGAGCATAGCGCTTGGTTAATGGAAAATGTCATCACGATGTCCTTAAAATGTTAAGAATTTGTAATTTGACAAATGAAATTTGTTGTCACTTAAATTTGTTATACTATAATTATATACTGTATGTTTTATAAATAGAAGCATAAATTTTTATAAATTATATGTTTTGATGGATGGAAACTGATGATGATGCATTATTTTTATCTTTATTAAATTAAAAGGATTTTATTTCCTTTCATAGAATGTCTTGTTATTTACAATTATAGCCCACATTAGATTTTATTTTGGGTAGCATATAGTATTTTTTTTAAAAAAAATAAATAAATTACAAACTACATAAAATGAGCACAACTTCATGTATAGAAGAATTAGCACAATTTTTTCGTTAATCTATATTCATATGATTGGCTATCAAAGGTTTAACACAACTCTCCTTCTTTAGCTAAACTTAGGTCCGACTAATCAAACATGAGTGGCTGACAACATTGATATAGATACATGCATCGTCATACCAGTAAATTTACGATTTGTACTGAACATCTTTATTGAAGAGTTTTTTGTGAATAATGGAATTGGTTGAGGGTCTTCACTCCTCTCATGTATCAAAAAAAAAAAAAATGAAGAGTTTATGTGACAGCTATGGAAAAGAAAAACATTTAAAAATGCTCAAATATATATAGAAGGCCTTTTGAAGGCACCGGCTTCTCTCCTATATCCTTTGTGTCCACTGCCCTCCTTTGCCATGAAATTGCACCGTTTTGGGGCAAAAACCTAAAGCAGAAACCGTTGTTTTTTTAAAAAAAAAACAGTATTCAACATCCTGAAGTATTTTTTTAGTACCAGTCAATTCTCTAAAATATTTTTTCAAGTTCTTAAAATAATTTTTCAATATTATCCAGTGTCCTGAAGTATTTTTTAGTGTTAGTCAGTACTCTGAACTATTTTTTGTGCAATATTTTATGATGTTGGATGCACTTAAAATTAGTTCAGGATATTGGATAATATTTTAGGATGTTAGGTGCACAAAATTTTTTTTTATCCACTTATCACCCTAAAATATTAGTATAAGAAATTACTTCAGGATGTTGAATATTATTTTTTGAAAAAAAAAATTTAGAGTACTAATTGACACTAAAAAAATACTTCAGGATACTGGGTAATATTGAAAAATTTTAAGAATTTGAAATAATATTTTAAGGAATTGACTAGTACTGAAAAAAATTACTTCAGGATGTTGAATACTATTTTTAAAAAACAAAAAACTTCAAAGTATTGAATGGCACTAAAAAAATACTTCAGAATACTGGATAATATTCAAAAATTATTTTAAGAGCTTGAAAAAATATTTTAAGGAACTAACTGATACTAAAAAAATGATTCAAGATATAGAATACTGTTTTCCAAAAAAAAAGGGGGGGTTCTGCTTTAGGTTTTTACGCTAAAACGACGCAGTTTCATGGCAATGGAAGGGAACGGATGCAAAGGTATAGGAGAGAAGCTGGGACCCTTTTGAAGCGTAGGTGTGCAGGATAAATATATAAGATAATATGAAATCTTAAAATTATTGCACATGATCTTTTGAGTAATAATTTATTCAAATACTACATTTGGTCCTAAGTATAAGATCCATTTGATTTTTTTGAGAATATTAATGTAGCCAATTAAAGTATTTTAAATTATTTATATTTATCATTTTTTCTCCAAACTTATTTTTTTGGCCTATAAATTAATATATAATTTTATTATACACAACATACAATATGATTAAGTTACTTATTTAGTTTTTTTAATATCTCCTAAAAAAATTAATTAGGTATTATATTTAAAATCGAAGTTATACTTGTTAAGAAAGAGCATCTATATAGTCAATGTTACCAACATCAAAAAGCCTTGTTGTTCATAAAACAAAGGAAAAATGGCATAAAAAGAACTTTAAAATTGTAGAATCCTAAATCATGATTGTTACCAAAAATTGATAAGAGAATAACGAGACTTGATAAGTAATTCATAACTCATTTTTCGAAAAATACCTAACTTAAGATTTTACCTAGGTTCAGGAACTCGGACCAGACCGGCCGGTCCGGCCCGGAAACCGATGAACCTGCCGGTGGACCGGTCCGATTCCCAATCCGGTCCATGTTCCAATTTAAAAAAAAATTAGTTTTCCTTTAGAATTTCATACTATAAGCCTAAAATCTTCAATTTCTCACCGGTTTGGTTTCGGTTTAGCTCCGGTTTGGCCCTGGTCTGACCCACTAACCCTTAACCCAGTACCCCGATTGGTTCAATACCCAATCCGTGTTTTAATATCGTAGGATTTTACAATTTCAAAGTTTTTTTTTCCTGTCATTTTTCCTTAAAAAATCTTGTTGATAATAGATTTTTTTTGGGAAAATGATAGAAAAAGAATTTTGAAGTTGTAAAATTTTAAATTAGGTATTTCCTAAAAAATGAGTTGTGAATTACTTATCAAATTTCATCATTTTCTTACCAACTTTTAGCAACAAAGTTGATTGGGGATTTTATAATTTCGAAGTTTTTTTCCTACCATTTTCTTTTTTTTTATTGCCATTGAAATATATATATATATATATATAAATTGATTTTTGTTGTATTTGGTACACCAGTTACTAAGGGAGTACAACATATAACACAGTACCATGAAGGTTAGTGAGTACGTTGTACTGCGCCATTTTGTTATGTTGTAAAGAAATCAAATCAATCTACCAAATCCTTCTCATCGTTCTTGTAACCACTTCCCCTTTTTTTTTTTTTTCAATTAGCTTATTTTTTATTTTATATGTGTGTGTGTGTTTTCCACCTCCACCTAAACAAAAATATATGGAAACGATATGTATATATGTCCTGAATCCTCAGTATATGATCTTTGAATGGGTTATCTAAGCTGATCGATTCTTTATAATTATTTTAATTGACGTTGTTATTGTTTGATCAATACTATAGTAAATTTTCTTTTATTAAGTATTTTTGAAATAAACTATATAAATAGCAGGAAAAAGTTTGGCTTCCACTGGAATAAATATATAAAAAGATTAATAAAATATAATTCCTTTTCTATCTGAAAAATGATCTTTATTCAACTTTCTTTTTATGAAAAGTATTATTATCACTGAATTTAAATTGCAGACAATTATTACCAGAATTGATCAACTTTGCTTTTGAAAGGAGTTTCATTTTCTCAAAAAGGGCAAAAAAAAAGGTTCATGCAAGTTCGTCACGACAAGGAACTTACCAACACCATCAGTAGTGTTGGTGATGCACAATAATTTCTTCTGAATAAAATAAAATTGTTATTTAATTTTTGTTTGTACAAAGAAATTGTATTAACAACATGAAATGCTTAAACTTAGTTTTTTTTTTTTTTGCCTTCGAGAAATGCTTAAACTATTATTGACAAGATTCAAAATCTTTGGGTATTTGTTTGGGTGACAATAGTGTCAAGCGTTTTATTTGCATGGAGATTTTATTAACCACAAAATTAATATGTATTAGAATTATCCCACTGTAATTAGAAAAATTATAGTCGTAGCATAATATTTTTTTTTAAAAAAAAATGACTTGAACTTCGGTTTGTTTTTTTTAAAGATATTTTTATATAATTATTTGATGTTCGATACTCTCAAATTTGAATTTGAGTTCTAATCAATAGTAGCTAACTCATTTGTAATATTTTTTAGAAAAATTATAACACATTCTCACATAAATAATCTACTCATTAGAAAGTCTCTTGAGTTATCAATATAAGATGAGATATTGTCATTTTTTTATCAGATTGTGTCATTATTAAGCTGGTGCTTGTTGGGACTTTTTAATGATTAATTACATATATGTAGCAATACAATACATACATAGTAATTTTTCCCGCAATGTGAACATTTTTTTTTTAGTTTTTAAGTTTCTTCCTTTTTATAAATAAATGCCCATATGTATTTTAACAATTAATAACAGTAAAATTTACAACTCCTAGTTTACTCCCTCCCATCTTTAATACTCCCTTTAGTTTCTTTTACAAGGAACAACTACAAAAATCACATGATTCAAAATGTTAGTTAAAAGCAAAAAGTATAATGAGAGAGTGGGTGAAAATTTATTACAGAGAAATAATAAGTGACATATATTTAATGAGGATAAAAATGAAAAGATTAGTTTAAAATTTAAGACAAACAAGAGTTGTTCATTATAAAAACGACCACCCAAATGAGAGAAAATGTTTCTTATAAAAAGGGCCGAAGTGAGTATAATATATATTTACCTAATTTGATTAGATTAAGGAAGTTAGTTAAATTAGTTAATATGATATGTATTTTCTAAACACCATAGTCATTCTTTTTAATTTCCTTGTTTCCTCTCTTCCCTAATTATTATTGAGGGAGTATCAATAGCGGAAAATTATGAATAGATTGATAAATATAAAAAATATATATTATATTTAAGATCAAGACTAACTTCTCAAATATATTCTATATTATGAATCGGATGGAGTATATCATAAGACAAAAATTTACAAGTATTCATGAGAGAATTCATAAGTACGCATGAGCATTTTAACTATTACCAATAGAAAAAATGTACAAGTGTGTGTATGAGCATTTACAACTCCTAGTATACCATAACTAATACAAAAATTTACAAGTATTTAGAAATAAATTTACAAGTACATCTAAACATACCATCAAAAACATAATTTCGCTTTAATCTCTTAATATGTATTATAATTTTTCTTTCTTTTTTTCCCCTTTATACTTGGTGTAATTTCATAACCTTTCAAACTTTATTTGAAATAAAATGGCATTTGGGGTTAAGTGAAATTATTTTTTAAACAAAAACGAATGTATTTAAATTTAAAGCAAGGGTATACAAAATATATCACAAATATTCGTATCCCATAAAGTGCGAATCTCCAAGTGGCCAATGTTGGTCACCCAACCCGAGCGAGCCCAACCTCCACCCATACTCCTATACACTTTAAGCTAAAGGCATATAGTAAATAAATGGAATTTTTATAATTATTTTAAAAACTTCAAAATAATTTTTTTTAGAAAAGGCATAAAATTAAAAAAAATGCAATAAATATATGTTGAGAAAAATATTTAAAAAAATTTAAAATTGTAAAATCTCAAATCAGATTTATTATCAAGAGTTGATAAAGGAATAACGAAACTTGATAAGTAAATTATAACTCATTTTTTGAAAAATGCCTAATTTAAAATTTTAAAAATTCAAAATTCTTTTTATGTCTTTTTCCCATATATATTTAAGAAAAACATACAATTCCTTATAATTTATCTCAACTTTAAATTAAGTCAATATAATTTATTTTACATCAAGTTCCTTACATCCATTATATTAAGTTCTCCAATCACACATGATCATGTGTGCTATTTTTCGTATTTGGATTTATATTTTATTGATAATAATTCAAAAATATAACACATGGCCACATGTGATTGAAAAAATTGACGAAAAGAACATAAGGAACTTGATGTAAGTATTTTCTTTTTATTTTATTTGAATTGAAACATTATTATTGATGGATACTTTAATTTTAGTCTAGAGATTTTATAAAATTTCATTAAATGTACAAGTATTAAAAGGTGTAAAATGAAAGAAAAGAGATTCTCATGACAAAAAAAAAAAAAAAAGAAAGAAATAAAAGAGATTCCATAAAATATTTTATTCTTACCTGAGATTCGATAAAATCTCTTACAGTATATAAATTAAAACCAATGATTTTTAAACTCTAGAACATATGCTTTAACAAATCAAATTCAAAATTTCCAATTTAAACAAAAATTATAATGTTGATTTAAAATTGAAATAAATTATAAATTTGGGGAAAATATCCGCTTAAAAATTTTATTGATGAGCAGAACTTAAAAATTTTCGATGATGGATTTTTTTCAATTTAATTTTTTAAAAAATATTTTTTTAATTAGTTTCATAGGAGACATTCATTTAAAACTTCTGGACTTTTTCCCTTCGCACCACTATGGGTCTTCGTCTATAAAAGATTCTTTCGCGCTTCGTCTTCTTCACAATCACCGAATAGAATCCATCTTGTGTTCATTCGCTAATTCCTTCATTCTCGATTTCTTCTTCAGCTTCTTCCATACTCATTACCATGGCTCAGGTGCTTCATCCCACCCCTTCTTTTAATTTCCTTCCTTAATTTTTCTTCAGTTTTTGTTCATCACTTTTATAATTGAATAACGGATCATTCTATTTATTCGATCAAGTCTCTGTTTCTAATCTCTAATTCCGATCTACTTGCGGGTTCTCGGTCATTTTTTTGATTGTTTGTGCTGAACTGGGGTTAATTTCTGAGCTGAGTTATTAGGATTCCTTCAAGTGTAGTTTGATAGAATTTTGGGAATGAAATCTGGATTTCGGATTATCGGAAATTCATGGATCGTATCGTATTTTAGGTTTTGAAATTGCTTGGAAGGATCAAGGTGTCCTTATATGGGTGTTTTTACAGAGTCGTTGAATTGGGCAGTTTTCAGCCGTGTGTTTTGGGGATTAAAGGCTTTTAAGTGTTTTCACTGATTGGTTATACTTCCAATTCTATTCTCCTGAAACACCGGGAGCTCTTTGAATGGTTTTGAATATCTTCTATGATCTCCAAAGTTAATCACAATGCACTTGCATCGTTAGCTCTTATTTTCAATTAAAAGTTCTTGGGCTTGACTTCATCTTCCCAATATTCTTTTGGAATATGAACACATAGTTCTGGTTCTCGGAGTTTATGTTGCCCTTTCAATTCTTATTCTCATCCATACATCACATATACGACCATTAATATATAAGCAGAAATTGAGAAGCAACAAACGGTTATTGTGTTCTGTTGTACTATCACACTGATTTTATTTGAACCTGTCTGCTCTTCTTTTTTTCCTCCTCTTAAAATAATTTCAGTGTTTTCCAGTTTTAAAGTAATTTTGAATGTTTTTCTTTTATGTTTGTGTTGATTGTTTGCTTTTTTCCCCTTTTCATTATGTTGACCCAAAGTTTTCACTATGTGGGTGTAGACTGTTGTCCTCAAAGTTGGCATGTCATGTCAAGGATGTGCTGGTGCAGTAAGAAGAGTTTTAGACAAAATGGAAGGTATACTTTGCTTGCACCATGAACTCTTCTCTTCTTCAAATTAACTTCCACTTTACAGTGAAAATTATTTGCATCTTCTCTGCTATTTGATACCAATCTTAAGTGCGTTTATGAATATCATGCAATACCTTTCTCTAGACAATTTAAGTTTCTGCAATTTCTATCGTTCAACTAGTTATCATTTAACTTCCCCAACAGCTTTTGTTTTCAAGTGGTTCTTGTGTGTTTCCGTAATTCTGAAACTTCATGTAGTTTCTATCCTTTCCTCTTTCCCTTGTTCTCTCTATTCTTTTCCTCAATATGACATCTTTCTTTACCTCACTTGAGGGATTATGACATAGTACCAGAATTTACAAGGTTTAGCATCCCAACTTCTTGCTAATTTAGAGTGTATTTGACATGATGTTTGCAATGCCCAAACTGACTTTTTCAACTGAAAAAGCCAATTTAGATATGAAATAATGTTTGACATGGCTTTACTAGTAGTTGACTTTTTGCTTAATAGCCACTTTAAGCTGAAGCAACTTTTTTTTGCTTCTGGTTTTTCCTTATATTTGAATATTTTAAAATTGACTTCTCAATATATTATTCAAACAAGTTTTTGTTAGACTGACTTTTTTATAAAAGCATATCCAAACATAAATCGCATCACACTTTTTACCCAACTTTAGTTTATAAAAGTTAATGTTAATCCAAAACAAGCCCTTAGTATTCTCTTGAACTTGTTTTCTTTACATGTTGCTCCACTCATAGCTTGGAAGATCTGTCACCTCTTGAATTTTCTGACCAGATTTTGCTTTAAGGCTCAATCATTTTGGTTCCCTTGTTAGAAGAGTGTGATTGAAGCAAATTCGAAGAGCTGACCTAATTTGCAATAATGGTTCAATAGAGACCACCTATTCCTCTTCAAATGTCCAATTATAATGATGTTGTTATGCGCAGGTGTAGAATCTTATGACATAGATATGAAGGAACAGAAGGTCACAGTGAAAGGAAATGTGCAGTCAGAGGCAGTTCTGCAGACTGTATCCAAGACCGGGAAGAAGACTGCCTTCTGGGAAGCCGAAGCACCACCGGTCCAGCCGGAAACCAAGCCAGCTGAGCTCGAAAACAAGCTTGCTGCTGAAACTGCAGCATCAGGTGAGCCTGAAATCAAGCCTACTGCTGAAACCGTAGCGCCGGCTGAGCCAGAAAACAAGCCTTCTGAAGCTGCGGCATCAGCTGAGCATGAGAATAACAAGTCTTCTTCTGAGACAGTAGTTGTTGCCTAAAGAGAAAAACCAGTTGGTTGGTTCAAATTCAATTCCCATGTCGAAGCAGTTGGCCTGCTGAATCAAATCAATACTTTGGGGAACTTTTACAATTATTATTAATAACTGTATATGATCATGCCATTTGAAGAGAGTTTTTAAATTTATAGTGTGTGCGCTTATACTTCAATCTTAAGTTGTAATAACTTCTTGATTTCTATAATATTGTTATGCTGCTGCAGCAGCGTAGTTTGCTTTTTCTTTTTCTTTTTTTTACACTGACGATTCAACTCTTTTTGTCCTTAAATATTGCTTCTGTTTTTGTCTAAATTATGTCGTTCTTAACCGTGGCTTACCATAAAAGATGTTATTTTCTTTAGGAGATCCCACTATTAATGAGGTAGTATGAAAATTTAATTTGAGGATTTGCTTTGAATGGAAATTCTAAAGGGAAATCTAACCCAACACGAGAAAGTATGGTATTAAACCTAACCTGGTTAACAAACAAACACATGATTCATGGGGAGATAAAGAAATAGAGAAAATTGATCACTTGTGTGTCACCCTTCGAAGGAAGATGAAAACTGATATGTTTTTTTTTATATTTTGTTCTAACTTATACAGCAGATTGTATAGATATAACATATAATTGACTAGTCTGGCTGGTGAATTGGTAAACCAATGCCTTGACCGGTCCAATAAAGAGTTTTTCATGAGTTGATTGGGTTGAATTTTATATTTTTTTCCTTTTCTTATAAGTTTCAAACGACATTGTTCTAAGTTTACAAAAATAGTATTTCATCATATTTATGCTTTAGTTTTCTTTTGTTAGATTATGTGTGGTTTATACATGAATATTCTATACACTTGTAAATTAATGCTTTTTATTTAAATATGAGTTTAATTATGACTGGTCTGATCTTGAGTTTGCCATGATTTAAACCTTTAACCCTTAAAATGCGATTTCAACCGATTTATTGACCAGTCAGGTTTTTAATACCATGTGGCTAAGAAATATTTATTTCTTATCAACTAAACCAACATAGGCTTGTAAATATGGTTATAATATCATACTATTAATGAGGGACAAAGAGTTCTTAAGCATTTTTGTCAAAATTAATTTAATATTCGCCCATATTACTTGATGATGATCGAAACCAGAGAAACAACATTGCCTTAAAGGGTTTGTGACCGTCTTTTTTTAAGGGTGTTCCTATGTCAATGCTGCAGAAGGATTGGCCTGTTTTGCTGCACTCTTGATTAATATGTTTTTATCTTCCTGTTGGGGATATCATGTTCTTCTTTTCTTCCTTAATTATTATTCTTTTTAAGAAAAAAGAAAGTGTTAACTGTTTCGTTTTAAATCTTGCAGTTTGGGGTGCATGCAATCATGCTTTTCATTTGCATTGTATACTGAAATGGGTGAATTCTCAGACTTCACAAGCTCATTGCCCAATGTGCAGTCGGGAATGGCAGTTTAAAGGATGAGATAATGCCTTGTACAGTTTGAACACTCTCTCTCTCTCTCTCTCTGTGTCTGTGTCCAGCCTATAGTTTTATGTGCCTGCAACATTAAAAAATGGTTATAGCAGCCATTGTTGGAGAACAATATTGACTGAGTGAGACCAAGTGGAACTTCTGACAGTTTAAGGATTTTTTTCCTTTTAGGATTCTAAATTGAGTGATATTTGTTGTTTGTGAATTGTGATAGCAATTCACAAATATTCGTATCCCATAAAGTGCGAATCTCCAAGTGGCCAATGTTGGTCACCCAACCCGACCTCCATCCATCCTCCTATAGAGTGTAAGGGCCTGTTTGGTTTAAAGGGAGGTAATGGAAGGGAAGGGTGATAAGTAAAATATTTACATATTTATTTTCTCTTATATGATGATTTTGTGAACGATATTTGATATTAATGTAATAAATTTAGGTGTAATTGATAAATATAGGATGATTTTGGCATAAATTTTTTTATTACTACTATAATATTTACTTATTTTCTCTTTTTATAGCCACACAATAAGAGGAGAAAGAAGACCAAAAATTGGACCGATGGGATTGAAAAAGTCAATTACTATAGCATCAGTTACTATTCAAGACGGCACTATTCACGACGGAAATCACTATTCATGATAGAAGTAACTGTAGCAACGGAAGCACTGTAGCAACACGCGCTTTTCATTGTTCTAGACGCGGTTTACTGTAGCAACGCGGTTGTTTCCCTATAAATAGAGATGAAGGCCAAGCACAACATGTAAGAAGTGAGAGAAGTTGAGTTTTCCTTCTCTGACAATTAGAGGTCTTTCTCTGACAGGGAGAAATATTTTCTCTGACAATTCTGAATAAATTGTGTTATTTTTTATATTTAATTTCATGCATTGTATTACTTTCTGCATGCCTCCTACATGGAAGGCTTAGTATTGTATTACTTTTTGCATGCCACCTATATGAAAGGTTTTACCTCCTAAATGGATGGCTAGATTTCTCCATTTTTCATGTATCTTTTGGTTATATATTTATGTTTCAGAATTTAATATTCAAGTTTTATGCAGTATTTTTGAGGATTTCATTCTAGTTTTATATAATGTTAATTTATTTTTATTTATTTTTTAATTTCATCATGTGCTAAACTTTCATTTTCCTGGGGTGATGACGTAGCTTATTAATGACGGATTGAATCTTAACTTATTAAATCTAGTTTTAATTTTTCCTTCATGATTGAGTTTTAATTATTGTTCTTAATGCTTTCGGTTGATTAGCCATCTTTTGAATGATTTAAATATGTATGTTGAGACCAAAATGAGATGCATGTGTGTAGATCCTGTAATTAAAATCATGACTTGTATATGAAATAGGAATATATTCATATGAGTTGTGTAGTCTTACTGAGTTTCATAAATCTTAATGCATAATTAATTATTTAAATTCATATAGGAATATATTGGATTAGCAATTAATTATAGAATTGCTTGACCTTCGAAGAGGCTAGTAATTAAATTAGGAAAACTTGACTATCAATCATATGGAGTAAATTGGGCTAGAATAGATAAGTGATCCAATCCGGAATTTGTTAAGTGAAATTTGATTCCTAGGGCTTTTTCTCATATTTTCTTTCATATCATCTGCCCTCATATTTAATTGTTTTTCTTTTATTTTATACTCTCAATCACCAATTAATCGATCAACTAAATAGAATTAAAATTACCCATTTTCGTACTTAGTGATCAATCATCGTGGAAACGATACTCTACTCATTTTTGTATTATTTAATTACGACAGTGTACACTTGTATTTTTTAATAGACCATCTACACCCGTAAAGAGGGGATGGGGTCACCTTATTTGATTTGGTTGGTGGGGGAGGAAGGAGAAGATTTTTTAATGATCATTTGTTTGGTTCAAAAGGGGATGGGAGGGAAGATAATAATTAATTTACCATTTTACCCTTACATGTTAGCTTTTATTTTTTTAGCTGACCAGTGTACTCACAACATCCTCATTGCAATAATATTTGCATCCATGCGCTGTGCATCTAATGTGTTTTCTTTGACCTTCATTTATCTCGAAAATGTCCAACCAGTGAATTTACAAGGTTTAACAAGCCATTTGTATTCTCTTGAACTTGTTTTGCTTTACATGTTGCTCCACTCATAGCCTGGAAGATCTGTCAACTCTTGAGTTTTTAAATTTATATTGTGTATGCTTATACTTTAAACTTAAGTTGTAATAACTTCTTGATTTCTATAATAGTGTGCTGCAGCATAGTTTGCTTTCTTTCTTTTTTTTTATAGCTCAGGATTCAACTTTTTCTGGCCTTATTTATTGCTTCTCTTTCTGTCTAAATTATGTTGTTCCTAACCGTGGCTTACCATAAAAGATGTTATTTTCATTAGGCGATCACACTATTAATGAGGCAGTATGAAAATTTCATTTGAGGATTTGCTTTGAATGGAAATTTTAAAGGGAAATCTAACCCAATACAAGAAAGTATGGTATTAATCCTAACACGGTTAATTAGTCTAGCCAATAAACTTCTGAACCAATACCTTGACCAGTTCAATCAAGAGTTTTTGATGAGTTGAATGAGTTGAATTTCATATTTTTTTTTCCTTTTCTCATGAGCTTCAAACAACATCGTTCTGAGTTTATAAAAATAGTATTCCATTATATTTGTGCTTTACTTTTCCTTTGTTAGGTTATGTGTGGTTATATATGAATATTTTATATACTCATAAATTAATGTTTTTTATTTAAATATATTTTAATTATGACGGTCTAATCTCAAGTTTTTCATGATTTAAACCTTTAACCCTTAAAATACGGTCTCAACCGATTTATTGACTGATCAGGTTTTTAATACCATGTGATTAAGAAATATTTATTTCTCATCAACTAAGCCAACTTAGGCTTGTAAATTAAATATAGTTATAATTTTTTAGTATCATACTATTAATGAGGAACAAAGAGTTCTTAAGCATTTTTGTCAACATTAATTTAATATTCGCCCATATTTCAATTGGTTATTTTTTTGGCTAAGGGAGGAAAAAAAAAAGGCAAGAAATAAGCATAAAGCTTGGTTAATGGAAAATGTCATCACGATGTCCTTAAAATGTTAAGAGTTTTTAATTTGACAAATAAACTTTGCTGTCACTTAAAATTTGTTTATACTATAATTATATACTGTACGTTTTATAAATAGAAGCATAAATTTTTATAAATTATATGTATTGATGGATACTGATGATGATTCATTATTTTTATCTTTCTTAAATTAAAAGGATTTATTTCCTTTCATAGAATGTCTTGTTATTTACAAGTATAGCCCGCGTTAGATTTTATTTTGGGTAACATATAGTACTTTTTTAAAAAAAGTAAATAAATTACAAATTACATAAAATAAGCACAATTTCATATATAGAAGAATTAGCACAATTTCTTCGTTAATCCATATTTATATGATTGATTGTCAAAGATTTAACACAACTCTCCTTCTTTATCAAAATTTAGATCCGACTAATTAAGCATGAGTGGTTGACAACATTGATATAGATGCATGCATGATCATACCTATAAATTTACGATTTGTAATGAACATATTTAAAGAAGAGTTTATGTGAATAATGGGATCGGTTGAGGGTCTCCCCTCCTCTCATGTATAAAAAAAATAAAAATAAAGAAGAATTTATGTGACATCTATTGAAAAGAAAAACATTTAATAATGTTCAGGTATATATAAAAGGCCTTTTGAAGCCTAGGTGAGAAGGATAAATATATAAGATAATATGAAATTTTAAAATTATTGAACATGATCTTTTGAGTAATAATTTATTCAAATATTACATCCATTCTTAAATATAAGAACCATTTAACTTTTTTTGATAATATTAATGAATCTAATTAAAATATTTTAAAGTATTTATATTTAGGGAGAATAACAGAAAAATACCATTTGAACTTCAAAATCTCACTGACAACAAGAGTAATGGGATTGAGAAGAATAGTAATGAGGTTGACAACACAAATCTTTGTCAAAGGACTAATTTAGAATTTTGAAGTTCAAGTGGTATTTTTCTGTCATTCTCCCTTATATTTATCATTTTTTCCTTCCAAACTTATTTGTTTAACCTATAAAATGATATATAATTTAATCATACACAACAAACGATATGATTAAGTAACTTATTTATGTTCTTTAATGTCTCCAAAAAAAATTAATTTAACCTTATATTTAGAATCGGAGTTATACTTGTTAATAAAGAGCATCCATATAGTCAACCTTACTGGCATCGAAAAGCCTTGTTCTTCAGAGAAAAAAGGGAAAATGACATAAAAAGAATTTTAAAATTATAAAATCTTAAATCAGGTTTATTACTAAGAGTTGATAAGAGAATAATAAGATTTGATAAACAATTTATAACTCATTTTTTGGGAAATATCTAACTTGGGACTTTGCAATTTCAAAATTTTGTTTTCTGTCATTTTTTCTAAAAAAAAAAGTCTTGTTGATAATTGATTTTTTTTTTTCTGAAAATGACAGAAAAAGAATTTTGAAATTGTAAAATTTTAAATAAGGCATTTCTCAAAAAATAAGTTATGAATTACTTATCAAATTTCGTTATTTTCCTATCAACTTTTAGTAACGAAACTGATTGGGGATTTTATAATTCCAAAGTTTTTCTTTTGTCATTTTCTTTCTTTTCTTTGTTTTTCTTTTTTTTGCCATAGAAATATATATATAATTGATTTTTGTTGTATTTGGTACAGTACAACAGATGCTAGGGTCTGGAAAAAAAAAACAGTTACTAGGGGAGTACAACATAAAACACAGTAACATGAAGGTTGTTAGTCAATAGAAGTGTCTGTCGACATACACATTCACACACACATATTCACACATGAATTGATGTAAATGTACAGTAGTTAGAATAGGTTTCATATTCCTTTGTTTGTATATAAATATGTAAGCTTTGCATTTCATTAATTAGAGAAGTTTCAGTTTATAACATGGTACCAGAGCCATTATAACTTCAGACATTAATTCTGGTTTCCGGCGACGAACTCCATTTTTTTCGGCCAAAAGAGCTTCTGTTCAAAGGATCAGATCTGTCTTCGCCAGACCTCTGCTGCAGACACGCGCCAGATCACTGCCTTCCCTGTGTCCAGATCGGCCGGCCACCAAAATTTGAGGCCATTCCGACGGCGCGTGTGTCCTCACGCGCCGCCTGAAGATCCGCTGCCAGATCCACGTGCCGGCGCGTGATGCTCCTTCCGGTGGCCGTTTGCGACGCCGTTTGCGGCGTTCTGATCGTCTCTCCAGGCTCTACCTCCCTCTGAAGTTTCGTGGTCATCAGAAACGTTTGAAATTTTGAGCTGTTGTTCCTCGCCTTCGTTTCCACATCCGTAAGTTACATTTATCACTATATTCAGCATTTTGTGAGTGAGGTTCTTAAGTCTCTGCGGGTCCCTTATCTACTTTGGAGTAGTTTGTCTCTTTACATGCGCATATATGGAGTAGTTTGCCTCTTTACATGCGCATATAATTGAATCTCTGTGGGTCCCGTTGGTTGCAACTTGATTAAGTTGTATTTGTGGATCTATCTTCTTGATCGTTTGTGACTCTTGCTATTTTTTGAGAAGGTGTTCGTATACTACTACGTTGATTGTTCAAAATGGCTGATTCTAAAACTCCTGATATGTTACCTATGTCTGCGAGGATTACTGCTTCACAGTTAAATTGGACCAATTACAGTGATTGGAACAAAACTGTTAACGTTTATATTTTGGGGATTGCAATGGAAACCCATTTAACTACGGATCCTCCTTCTGATGATGAAACAAAACTTTTGACTTGGAAAAGAGCAGATGCTCAACTTTTGTTTCAAATTCGAAATTCTATTGAACCACGAATTTTGGCTTCTGTTAGTCATTGTAATTCTGTTAAAGAAATCATGAATTATCTTGAATTTATGTTTTCTGGAAAAGGAAATATTACTCGGGTTCATGAAATCTGTAAAGGTTTTTATCGTTCTCAACAGCAAGATCGTCCCTTGAAAGATTTCTTTCTGGACTTCAAAAGAATGTATGAGGAAATGAAAGTACTTATGTCTCCGCAAGCAGATCTTTCAACTCGAATTAAGAACTTGGAACTTCAGGCTATCATGAGTTTTCTTGAGGCTCTCAACCCATCCTATGAGACTATTCGTTCTCAGATTCTGTCGAGTCAAGAGCTTCCTTCTCTTGAAGATGTTTTCTCCCAGGTTCTTCGTGCTGATAGCTTGATCCAATCTTCTGTAGATCCAACTGCAGGTGCTCTAGCTGGACGTGGTCCCTTTGAGAATAGGACTTATGGGTACAAACAAAATACTCATTCTCCTACAATGACTTCTGGCAGTATTATTTGCAATTATTGCAAGGAACCTGGACACATTAAGAAAAATTGTCGAAAATTGCAAAATAAACTGCAGCGTGATCAACAGCGTGGCCTTGCTCATGTTGCCCATACACCTGGTCTTCCTGATTCTGGATCTTCTTCTGCCGGGGCACTAGCCACAGGTACTATGTCCTCTGGTCTTACTACTGCTTCCACAAAATGGATCATTGATTCTGGTGCCACCGATCACATGACAGGTAATCCTCACTTATTCTCTTCATATGCCCCCTATACCAACCCATCATCCATATTTGTTGCCAATGGTTCTCCTGTACGTGTTACTGGCTCAGGAACTGTTCAACCAACCGCCTCCCTCTCATTATCCACTGTTCTTAACGTTCCAGATCTCACCTTTAACCTTTTATCTCCCAGTAAACTAACTCGTAAGTTAAACTGTTTTATCTCATTCTTCCCTGATCATTGTTTAATTCAGGATCTATCGACGAAGAAGATTATTGGTAGAGGCTATGAATCTGGTGGACATTACATCCTTGATGATCAGGTTCCACGTTCTGTTGCTTGTTCTGGTGGGTCGTCTCTGTTTGAAGTTCATTGTTGTTTAGGTCATATGTCGCTTTCGTCTCTCCGAAAAGTGTATCCTCAATATTCTTCTGTGTCTACTTTAGAATGTGAGTCTTGTCAGTTTGCAAAACATCATCGTATTCATTTAGCACCTCGCGTCAATAAACGGGCTGCGTCCCCCTTTGAGTTAGTACATTCTGATGTTTGGGGTCCTTGTTCAGTTATGTCTCAGACTGGTTATCATTATTTTGTCACTTTTGTTGATGATTTTTTCCGCACCACCTGGCTTTACTTAATGAAACAGCGTTCTGAATTGTTTACTCATTTTCGTAATTTTTGTGCTGAAATTCAAACCCAGTTTAACACACCTGTGAAAATCTTACGAAGTGATAATGCAAAAGAATATTTTTCTGCCCAATTCATGGATTACATGCATAATCATGGTATTCTTCACCAATCCTCTTGTGCTTATAACCCTGCTCAAAATGGTGTTGCTGAAAGAAAGAACCGACATCTCTTAGAGACTGCTCGAGCTCTAATGTTTCATTCCTCAATCCCTAAACGTTTTTGGGCTGATGCTGTCTCTACTGCTTGTTTTCTCATCAATCGCATGCCTTCGACTGTTCTTGGTGGAGATATTCCATATTCTGTTCTGTTTCCCACATCTAAACTATTTCCTATTGATCCTAAAATCTTTGGCTGTGTTTGTTTTGTTTGGGATGTCCGTCCTAATGTTAGCAAACTTGATCCCAAGTCCTTAAGATGTGTTTTTCTTGGTTATTCTCGAATTCAGAAAGGTTATCGATGTTACTCTCCGGATCTCCGTCGTTACCTTGTATCTACCGATGTTAGGTTTCATGAGTTCTCTTCTTTCTTTAAGACTTTGTCCGTCTCTGAGTCTCCCTCTGTCATGGATAATTCCGATGATATTCTAGTTTATCCTGTTCTTCTCTCACTAGTACAGGATGCTGTTCCGGAACCTAACATCGTCAATGATGCTGATGTTACTAATGATTCACCGCCGCCACCTCCTGCTTCACCAATTGATTCTGTAGATGTCTCCCTCGTTCCTGCCTCTGTTTCTGCCAATCCGCCTCTTGCTGTTACTGAACCACTTGTTCCTGCTTCTATTGGTACTACTTCTGATGACCAACCTATTGCACTTCGTAAAGGTACACGTCCTCATTGTCCTCCCAAACGATATGCTGACTGTGTCTATCCTATATCATCTTTTGTCTCTTATCAGTCTTTATCAACTGTTTCATCTTCTCTTGTGGCCACTCTTGATTCCATTTCCCCACCTACCACCCTTCACCAAGCTCTAGCTCACCCTGGTTGGCGTGCCGCAATGGAAGAAGAAATCTTGGCATTAGAAACAGCTAGTACTTGGACTCTTGTTGATCTCCCTCCTGGAAAGAAAGCTATTGGATGTAAATGGGTATTTGTTATTAAGACTAAGGCAGATGGTTCCTTGGAACGACTCAAAGCTCGTCTAGTTGCAAAAGGATATGCGCAAACCTACGGTCTTGATTACTCCGAGACTTTCTCTCCTGTAGCCAAACTCACTTCAGTTCGTCTTCTTGTTTCTTTGGCGGCTACATATCATTGGGAACTGCATCAATTGGATGTTAAAAATGCTTTCTTAAATGGTGATCTTATGGAAGAAGTTTATATTGAGCAACCACCTGGGTTTGTTGCTCAGGGGGAGAATAGGAAAGTGTGCTACCTCCGGAAGTCACTGTATGGTCTAAAGCAAAGTCCTCGAGCCTGGTTTGATAAATTCTGTACTGTGGTCAAGAAATTTGGGTTACATCAAAGCAAGTGTGATCACTCTGTGTTCTACCAACAGTCTGATACAGGCATGATTCTTCTTGTAGTATATGTTGATGATATTGTGATTACAGGAAGTAATTGTTCTGGAATCTCAGAACTTAAAATCTTTCTGAACTCTCACTTCCAGACAAAAGATTTTGGATCATTAAAGTACTTTCTTGGTATTGAGGTTTTGCGCAGTAAGAAAGGTATTCTTTTGACTCAAAGAAAGTATGTTCTCGATCTCTTAAAGGAGACTGGAAAACTTGGAGCAGCACCAAGCAGCATCCCCATGATTCCAAATCCTTTTCTAGATCTTGATGCTAGTATGTTTGATAAGCTTCCTGATGATTTGAAGAAGAAGATTGATCCAGAGAAATTAAAGCCATTTCCATTTCCTGAGAGATATAGAAGACTTATTGGGAAACTGAATTATCTAACAGTAACTCGTCCTGATATAACTTTTTCAGTTAGTAGACTCAGCCAATTCATGGCATCACCAACAGTGGCACAATGGGAAGCTTTAGAACATATCTTGCATTATTTGAAAGGCTCTCCAGGTCTTGGTATTCTCTATACAGATTATGGGCACACTAAAGTTGAATGTTTTTGTGATGCGGATCATGCAGGATCAAAGGCCACAAGACGATCTACTACAGGTTACTGTGTGTTTGTTGGTGGAAATTTGATATCTTGGAGAAGTAAGAAGCAAGGAGTTGTGTCAAAGTCAAGTGCCGAAGTGGAATACAGAGCCATGTCACAATCAGTACAAGAAATTGTGTGGGTACTTCAGCTTTTGAAAGAAATTAGCATCGTCACAACATTACCTGCAAAAGTATGGTGCGACAATAAAGCAGCACTTCATATAGCATCAAACTCTGTGTTTCATGAAAGAACAAAACATATTGAGATTGATTGTCATTTTATTCGTGATAAGATTAAAGAAAATATTGTGTCTACAGGGCACATACGTTCTGACGATCAACTGGCAGATCTTCTAACAAAAGCATTAAATGGAACACGGGTTAAATATCTTTGTAACAAGTTGGGCATGATTAATATATATGCTCCAACTTGAGGGGGAGTGTTAGTCAATAGAAGTGTCTGTCGACATACACATTCACACACACATATTCACACATGAATTGATGTAAATGTACAGTAGTTAGAATAGGTTTCATATTCCTTTGTTTGTATATAAATATGTAAGCTTTGCATTTCATTAATTAGAGAAGTTTCAGTTTATAACAAAGGTTAGTTAGGACGTTGTACCGCACCATTTTCTGTTGGTTTAAATCATTCTCATTATTCTTCTAACCACTTCCTCATTCTTTTTCATTAACTTATTTTTTATTTTATGTGTGTGTGTTTTCCAGCTCCACGTAAACAAAAATATATTGAAACGATATGTATATTTGTCCTGGATCCTTAGTATATAATCTTTGACTAGGTTATCTAAGCTAATCGATTCTTTTTAATTATTTTAATTGACGTTGTTATTGTTTGATCAATACTTTAGTAAAATTTCTTTCATTAAGTATTTTTGAAATAAACTATATAAATAGCGGGAAAAAGTTTGGCTTCCAATGAAATAAATATATAAAAAATATTAATAAAATATAATTCCTTTTCTATCTAAAAAATGATCTTTATTCAACTTTCTTTTTTATGAAAAGTATTATTATCACTGAATTTAAATTGTAGACAATTATCAATAGAATTGCTCAACTTTGCTTTTGAAAGACGTTTCATTTTCTCAAAAAGGAAAAAAAATAAAAGGACAAAGGGACATGCAAGTTTGTCACGACAAGGAACTTACCAAGCACAAGCATCTTTTTTTTTTTTTTTGAATATAATATTGGAATACATTAATCCTTCAAAAGATTAATACAAAACATTGGCTCTAACACCAATCATTCACCCCTCATCATCAACCGTCTCCTGATAGAAAAGTGGTGGTTGATCAAGGAGAGTAAAATTTCCTATAATATTGTGAGCTAATTTAGCCAAATGGTACGCTAAGCCATTTTGCTCTCTAGGAAAATGGCTAATAAGAACCTACTGGTTTTTAGTCACCCAAAATCTAGCATCCTTAATAACCTCTCTAAAAGGATGATTATTAGTACAACCCCTAATGAGTAAAGAAACTGCCTCAAGACAATCAGTGAGAATAAACATACATTTAAACTTCCTACTCCAGCATATCTGAAGACCCAGTATGATTGCAATGATTTCGGCCACCACAGGAGGAACTTGTGTAAGTTTGCACATGTAGCCACCTAACCAAAGTCCATCCTCTCCTGTAATAGCTCCAGCACAGGAGCTATGACCTGAGTCCAACACAGATCCGTCTGTCTCCAAAGTGATGAATCCAGGCTTCCTTATGATCTCATCTTCTCGTCGGCTATCCGGCTGCCCATAAAATTGACATTGGGAAGTTAAATCCATGTCCCAACTAGCTTTGAACATACTAGAATTGGCATTATGGTATTCACCTTCCGAAACTTCCCCAAACACTTTTTTACAGCGATCTACCCAAATGTCCCTGCAAACATAACCAAATAGGGTTGCCCAGCTAATTTTCTTTGTGAAGTTTCTACCCGCTTCTTGCTTGAGATTCCATTGTATCCATTCCAGTCCCTGTAAGGTCACAAACTTATCCCATTAAACTAGATTGATTATGGATATCCACCTTTCTCTAGCATTGACGCAATCCCTTAATAAATGCATTGTATCTTCCTCCTGATTGCAATTGAAAGGACAACCTGCTTGATCTGCTAACCCTTTACAAAGTCTTAACTGTGTTGTGTGTGCTTTTCCATGTGTAATGATTCACATAAAAGATTTAATCTTCTCTGGCATTGCCCATCTCCATATCAGTCTCCAAAGGGGAATGAACGAACTTTGAGAACCTGCAAAAAGAAAATGATATGCAGAAATAACAGAAAAATGACCGTCAGACAATGGCTTCCAAAAACATTTATCCTCTCCTCTCTTCTCACTCGGAGGGTGTGCACATATAATTCGTTCGATAATGGAAGCATGGAACCATCTACTGAGCTTGATTGTATCCCATTCACGCCAAGGAGTCACATAATCTTGAACCTTTTCTTCACCATCAATAAAAGCTTCAAAACCAGGAACTAGCTCAATCAAAGGCCTGTTTAACTCGGACCAGTTATCATACCAAAACGAAGGCAATATACCATTTCCAATTTTAACACCCACCCTTTATGGAATTTCTCCCAAATAAAACAAATTCTCCGCCAAGTAAAGGAAGCATTTATTCGAGGCACAGGTTTGTTCATTTGATCCTATCTATACTTTGTCTTAAGGATACGGACCCACAAAGTTTCCTTATTCACCAGGAGATGCCAACAAAGTTTCATAACAAAAGCTTCATTTTGTTTACACAAATCACGAATCCTAAGGCCACCATCTCTCTTATCTTTAGTGATTAGGTCCCACGAAACTAGGTGTAACTTCTTTTGGTCTTCCTTCTCACACCATAAGAAACTCCTACTTTTCTTCTCTAGCTCCCATGGAACTCCTTTAGGTAACAACATCATTTCCATATGGTATGTAAGTAAAGCTGATAGAACTGCTTTTATAAGGGTAATTCTTCCTACTAAGTTTAGGCATCTTCTCTTCCATCCAGCGAGCTTTTTCTGAGTCTTTTCCACGATAGGAGCAAAGGTGATCTTGGATACCCGATTATGCATAAAGGGATACCAAGATATTTCCCCAAATCCCCTGTTAATCTCACATCCATAGCCCGACTCAAGTTGTGAGCCTTGGAGAAATGATCGTTCTTGGAAAAACACACCCTCGTCTTATTTTTATTCATTTTTTGATTGGAAGTATTGCAGAACGTCTGTAAGCAATTTAACATTTCCTCAACCTGGATCCTAGAGGCCTTTCCAAATATAATCATATCATCTGCAAAGAATAAATGAGAGATGCTAGGACCTCCTCTACTTAATTTAATCGATTTCCATGAACCTTCATCGATGGCATCTTGAAAGATATGACTAAGGCGTTCCATATATAAGGTGAAAATGTAAGGCGAGAGTGGATCCCTTTGTCTTATTCCGCGAGTAGACCTGAAAGTATCAGTGGTTTCCCTATTCCACAAAACCTGAAAAGATGGACTCGAGACATAAGCCATAATAACCTGACAGATTTTACCTTCAATTCCAACATTTAGGAGAATATCATGTATGAAGGACCGTTCTAGCCGGTCGTAAGCCTTTTCAAGATCTACCTTAACAGCAATCCAACCATTTTTCCTACATTTAGTTCTCATAGAATGGATGACTTCTTGTGCTAAGATTATGTTATCGCTACTTTGGTGCCCTTAAATAAAGCTACATTGATGATCACTAACAAGTTTTTCGATTATATCATGGAGGCAGCGGCTCAGAATCTTGGTAATGATCTTGTAGCTCACATTGCAAAGAGAAATAGGCCTAAAGTCCATGAATGCCTCTGGGTTCTCCATCTTAGGAATGAGCACAATATTAGTATTGTTTATTTCCCCAACCTGATTAGGATTCTGAAAAATCTCTTTCACCAAATCAACAATATGATCCCCATTTACTGGCCAATATTATTGATATAACACAGCTTGCAAACTATCAGGCCCCGGGGCCTTGAAAGACCCTAAATAAAAAGTCACCGCTTACTTTATTATACTCCTTCCATAACTCATTTTCAGTTTGGACTAGATACTGGTTATCACGTCTCGCCCTAGCTCTTTCAACACCCCCTATTCTTTGGAGAATATTCTTCTTCCTCACTTGCAGATTACCCATTATGGTTTTATTCCATTCACCTGCCACCTTATTAAAATTATCAACTTTTTCGTTCCATTGCCCTGAGTTTCACGAATGTTTCACCACTTCTCCAAATCCTTCTTCTAAATACCAAGCTGCTTGACAACGAAAAGGTGGAAGCCCCTTATGATTAGCTGGAGAAGGAGCTGCCTTGAGTAAGATTGGCCAATGATGAGATCCAAATTTACTCAAATGGTGCACCTTTGTGAGGGGATGCATTCTGTTCCATTCGGAATTCATAAACGCCCAGTCTAACTTCTCTTTCAATAGCCTCCGTTCCCAAGTGAAACTATCACCAACAGTCTCTGTTTCAATGATCTGTGTCTGTATAATGTAATTTTCAAATTGCTTCATTGATCTTGTATTATGATTGGACCCTCCCTATTTATTCTCCCTGTATAGGTAAGCATTAAAATCGCCAATCACTATCCATGGGAGGTTAATTAAGTCGCTGAATTCAATTAAATCCTTTCATAGGTCTTGACGCAGGATTTGAGTAGGTTCAACATAAACACAAGAAAGGATAAATTTATTCGGATTATTAGGCACCTCAACTCTGACATGAATAACCTTAGTAGATGATGAGATATACTTTAGGGAAATTTGTTCGGCATTCCACAAAACCCAAATGCCACCCGTATACCTTGTAGCTTCTAATCTTAGCCACGTATTAAAACCCAACTTTCTAATTATTTTATTAGCTTTCATGCCACTAACTCAAGTTTCATTGAGGATAAGGATCTTTACATCTTTACCTTGAACTAAGTCTCTAATTCGACCAGGGAAGGACCTTAAGGTTGCACCTTTACAATTCCAAGATAAAATATTCATACCAACCATAAATAAACAAATAAGAGATAAAGAACTTGGAAATCTCAAGTTACTGGCCTGAGTCAGAAAGCTCCATGCCTTCATCTTCGCTAAGTCTGTCTTCTCTAACTGCACTGTTTGAGACATCTAACATGGTGCAGTCGATCCACTCTGAGCCTTTACTATATGTGACAAGTCGTTTTGAGGCACTAGATCAGGTGGTGTTGTGAGTTCATGATTGATTCAATACTTGGCTGGTAATTCAGATCAGAAGGCTCATGAGGCATGTTGGTTCTATTTTATCCTGCAGGGTCTGAAATAATTGAAGGCCTATTCGTTTGCATCTGAGACAACAATTGGTCCCACAAACTTTGTCATTCCTTTTGATTTCCTTCTTATTTAATCCAGGGATTTTTGGTTTATTGTCAATAGGCCCATTATTGAATTCAGTTTGGTCCCTTATCTCCCCCTGCATGTCGACCAAGATTGGGACCCTTGGCTTTGACTTTGCCTTCAACTTGGTATTTCCCTTCTTTTTCTCATCATTTAGCTTCCCAACGTTCTCTCTCTCTTTGGTCACCATTTTAACACCTTTCTATATCTCATTACTTTCTCTTTTTGGTAATCACTTTAGCACTGCTAGGTTCTCCTTCCTCAAAGATCGAAATTAATTTTTGTATCTGTTGGATCTTCACATTTTCAGCGCTATTTATGGTTGGTTGATAGGTTCTTTCTTTTTCTATCGCAACTTTGAATCCTTCTTCTTACTTGATTCTTGAATTTCCTTTGATTTGATATCTGATTCAATATGCTGTAGCACATGAAATCGCAAGCCTCCCCCTTTCTCAGCTTCCTTTGCATTTGGTCACACAAAAGATGATGACTTAGCCTATTGTTTCCTGACTAAGTTAGCGTTTGGAAGGTGTGATATGACATTTGATTTAACTTGCATCCAAGAACTATACTCCTCTTCCACCGATACACCAAGTACGAACATCAACGGCTATTTCTTCTCTTTCTTTTCTTCTTTAAAGGCCGTTAGAGATTTTTTCGGTGACCCCTGTTCCAAGGCGGCATCTGGGTTCTGGGCCTTGGTAGGGCAATTTTCTAGTGAATGACCATATAATCCGCATTTAAAGCGTATAACATTGAGACCCTCATATTCTATTGTATACACACGGTTTTTGAGTATGAATCTGGATTGGAGCTTCTTGTTAAGAGCCACTTCTACACTCACTCTAGTGTATCTCTCCCTTTCAACAGCCTGTTTGTTATTTTCCTAACGAGCTAGTGTATTCAGATCCACTTTAATCATTTTTCCGATCAAATTGCCAATCTTGTACATGCAGTCCTCAGAATACATATGCATAGGAAGAGTAGGAATCCTTATCCAGACTGCTACTCGCCTTACCTTATTACAATAAGGATTAAAATTTGGACTCCACCTTTTTACGGCAAGATAGTGACCCTTTATTAGCCATGGCCCCTTAAAGAGGAGTTTAGAGCTCAATGTTTCTCAAATGTTCTAAAGACAAAATAATTATTGGGAAGATCTATGATATCGAAGTTTTCTAATATGAGAAGCCCTTTAACTCTATCCTTCATCATGTGTAGGTTTGCTTTTTTTCCCCAATACAGTCAATATAAGCGTATCCTTCCATGGGCTGCATAATTCTTTTAATTTCTCATTTGAGATGTGCAAGGAAGGGATTTCTCCCAGCACTATCCTTTCTTCTCCTGTTGGCATTGGGGCGATCTCTTCCTCCTCCTTAAGCCATTCATCAATCAATTCATCAAAACTTCTGTCATATTTGTTTTCCTCCTCTCCTAATAATTTCGCTTTATAAGAGATTTGACTCTTAATCGGAATATCCTTACTCTGCTTCAAGTGAAGCGGTGCTTCTTCCAGAGCCAGTTTAGTCGCCTCCTCCATCAACACATTTGAGTGTTGCTGCCCCTGTGTCTCCATACTTCCCTTCTCTGGCAATGGGCGCCCTGTGAACATCTTCTTTATGATCATGCCTAATAAATCATCCTCTTCCTTTGACTTCCCCTCTTCTCCATCGGAGATGATTCCATTCCCTTTCGAATGATCATTGTGCCCATTCTTTCTCTCACTAGAATTCTCTGTCATCATTCCTATTTTTCATTGCCAACTATTTTTTAGCACAAGCATCTTTCAACTGAAAACATCATCATTGTTGGTGATGCACAATAATTCCTTCTGAATAAAATAAAATTGTTATTTAATTTTTGTTTGTACAAAGAAATTGTATTAACAAAATCAAAATTCTTAAACTTTGTTTTTTTTTTGTTTTGGCCTTCGAGAAATGGTTAAACTATTGTGGACAAGATTCAAAATCTTTGCGCATTTGTTTGGGTGACAATAGTGTCAAGTGTTTTATTTGCATGGAGATTTTATTAACCACAAAATTAATATGTATTAGAATCATCCCACTGTAATTAGAAGAATTATAGTAATAGCATAATATATATATTTTTTAAAAAGTTACTTGAACTTCGGTTTTCTTTTTGAAAGATATTTTTATATAATTATTTGATGTTTGATACTCTCAAGTTTGAATTTGAGCGCTAATCAATAGGAGCTAGCTCACTTGTAATATATTTTAAAAAAATTACAATACATTCTCACATAAATAATCTAATCATTAGAAAGTCTCGTGAGTTATCATTATAAGATGAGATATTGTCATTTTTTTATTAGATTGTGTCATTATCATGCTGGTGCTTGTTGAGATTTTTAATGATTAATTGCATATATGTAGTAATACATACATAGTAATTTTTCCCGCAATCCGAACAGTTTTTTTTTTAAGTTTCTTCTTTTTTATAAATAAATGCCCATATGTATTTTAACAATTAATAACAGTAAAATTTACAACTCCCAGTGTACTCCCTCCCATCTTTAATACTCCCTCTAGTTCCTTTTACAAGGAACAACTACAAAAATCACACGATTCAAAATGTTAATTAAAATCAAATAGTGTAATGAGAGAGTGGGTGGAAATTTATTGCAGAGGAATAATAAGTGACATATATTAAATGAGAGTAAAGATGAAAAGATTAGTTTAAAATTTAAGATAAATAGGAGCTGGTCATTTTAAAAAAGACCACCCCAATGAGAGAAAATATTCCTTATAAAAAAGACCGGAGCGAGTATAATATATATTTACCTAATTGAATTAAATTAAAGAAGTTAGTTAATTTAGTTAATATGATATGTATTTTCTAAACATCATAGTCATTTTTCTTAATTTCCTCTTTTCCTCTTCTCCTTAATTATTATTAAGGGAGTATCAATAGCGGCAAATTATGAACAAATTGATAAATATGAAAAGGGTTAAGGTGTAAATTTATCAATGAAGTTTTGTCCGAGGAGCGTCTGGCACAAATATCTTTTAGAAGGGGCAAAAATACCAATGAACAATTAAAAATGGGCATCCACCATAAAAACCGTAAAATCCGTACTAACGGCGTTAAATTATAAGAGAAGAAAAACCCTAACAGCGTTAGTACAAATTTAACGGTTTTTGTGGTGGATGCCCCTTTTTAATTATTCATTGGTATTTTTGCCCCTTCTAAAAGATATTTGTGCCAAACGCTCTTCGGATAAAACTTCGTTGATAAATTTACACCTTAACCCATATAAAAAATATGTCTTATATTTAGGATCAAGACTAACTCGTTAAATATATTCTATATTATGGACCGGATTGAGTATATTATAACAACTAAGACAAAAATTTACAACTATTCACGAGAGAATTCAAAATTACACATAATCATTTTAACTGTTACCAACAAAAAAAATTTACAAGTGTGTATATGAACATTCACAACACGTAGTGTACCATAACTAATACAAAAATTTACAAGTATTTATATATAAATTTACAAGTGCATCTAAACATACCATCAAAAACATAATTTCATAATCCCAGATTCTTCCCCCGTACTGAAACCACACTGATTTGGGATTTCTAAATTTTAAAGCTCTGAATCGTCCTTTTGTATTTTTCACTATATTTTAATGGAATTTTCCCATCTTTTAATATGTATTATAATTTTTCTTTCTTTTCCCCCCTTATAATTGGTGTAATATCATAACCTTTCAAACTTTATTTGAAATAAAATGGCATTTGGGGTTAAGTGAATTTTTTTAAAACAAAAACGAATGTATTTAATGCAAGGGTATACAAAATGTGACAAATATTCGTATCCCATAAAGTGCGAATCTCCAAGTGGCCAATGTTGGTCACCCAACACCCATCCTCCTATGCACTTTAAGTTGAAGGCATATATTAAATAAATGTGAATTTTTATAATTATTTTAATAATTACAAAATAATATTTTTTGGAAAAGGGATAAATATATGTTGGGAAAAATATAGAAAAAGAACTTTGAAATTGCAAAATCTCAAATCAGCTTTGTTACTAAGAGTTGATAAGGGAATGACGAAATGCCTAATTCACAACTCAATTTTTATGAAATGCCTAATTTAGAATTTTGCAAATTCAAAGTTCTTTTCCTGTTTTTTCCCTTTAGGGGAAAAAATACAATTCCTTATAATTTATCTCGACTTTAAATTAAGTCAATATAATTTATTTTATTTGAATTGAAACCTTATTATTGATTGATCCTTTAACTTTAGTCTAGAGACTTTATAAAATTTCATTAAATGTACAGGTAAAGGGAAAATTGTCATAAAATACCTAATTAGGAAGATATTTACTGAATGGGACCTGAGGTACTGAGATCCTTAAATGTCAATATTTGCTGAAGAGTGAAAGATAAAAATGCCCTTATTGGATCAATGAAAAAGAAGGAATGAAATTTGGCTCAGAGCAATACCTTGTTAACTTGAAGATGAAGGTAGGAGGAGATCAACAGAAGCGAACGAGAGTGGGCCTTTGCAGCGGTGGAGGAGAGAAAGTTTCAGAGGAGGAAGTTATGGGATTTGTAATGGTTGTGTGTTTTGAATATTGTGTTCCAGAGAAATAGTAGGTGGGAAGTGAAAAAGGCGCATGTTCTGCTTTCGACAAAAATGAGGTTTAAATCAATTTATGACTGTTGCAGAGTTCAGTTATAAATCAATTTAGACAAGGGAAAATCGATTTGGCACAGTATATATATGAGCTTTTGCTTTTAATTGACTAAATTGATTTGAGGTTCTTAAATGAATTTAGTCATCTGGTAAATCGATTTGAGGTTCTTAAATTGATTTAAGTGAGAGTTATAATTGTTGAAAGCTCAAAGGAAATTCTGACCCAAATCGATTTATTGACTTGAGCAAATCGATTTGTGTCACCTTTTGTGAAAACTAGAGCTGTCTTAAATCAATTCACTACCCATGTAAATTGATTTATGTTACTTTTTTATGAAAACCATATTTAACCTAAATCAATTTATTGCCTTTGTAAATCGATTTTGTTCTGCTTTTTTGTCTTCCCAGGTGTAAAAGATCTTCCATTGTGTTCAAAATATCTTTTGTAGGTGCGAAAGATCTTCCCTTATGTACAATAAGTCTTCTCTAGTGCAATATAACTATATGCGAAAAATTTTCCCCTGTGTTCACAATATCTTCGTTCTACACAGAAGATCTTCCTTCATGTGTCAAAAGTCTTCCCAGGTACCAAAGATCTTCCACTATGTTCAGAATATCTTCCGTAGGTGCAAAAGATTTTCCCTTATGTGCAAGAAGTCTTCCCTAGTGCAATATAACTATATGCGAAAGATCTTTCCCTGTGTTCACAATATCTTCTATAGGTGTAGAAGATCTTCCCTCATGTGCAAGAAGTCTTCCCAGGTGCAAAAGATCCTCCCATGTGTTCAAAATATCTTCCCTACGTATAAAATATCTTCCTTAGTGTGCAAACATTCTTTACACCTTATGTAAATGAACTATTGTAAAAGCTGAATGAACAAATGATCAAAAGACGTTGAGCATTAACAGATTGACAATATGAAACTTTCACATTTACAATCACAATAATATTTAATCATCTTTTGCAAAGCATGAGTAAGCACAACATATGGTGCTAATATATGAAGCTTTCACATTTACAATTACAAGAGAAAATAAAGCAGATGGAACCCAATTACAACAAAAAATAAATTGGGTGAGCATTAAGACAATGCATTAACCACTACATTCTGCCTCTAATTCCAAAATCCATGAGGGGCCACAAAAGGCTATAAACAAAAGCAGCAAGTTAGTTACTCCCTTACTAATTGATCAATGATGCATTGAATTGGAATCTTGAAGAAGGGGAGGTTAGTAAAGGTTTGGGCTCTTGCACCTTCGTCGAGTATGCCCTTCCTGATGGCACCTTGAACATTTATACACATTCTTGTCCTGGAATTGAGATTCCCGTCTACTTGTGTGTGGTCTCTCAGGGTGATGGCTTGTGGTTAGGAGCCATAAGAAGATCTCATTCTGATAATCACTAAATCGCAACTCATTTAACTTTGGCATGCCATATGTATTAATCATTGTCATTATTCTATTATATATCTTCTCTTATGTTGTACTTAAGTAACATTCTTCCACATATCGGTAAACATTATCATTCACATGTTTAATGCATGCACATGCATGTGGACATGGTATACTACACATTTGCCAACCCTTGCAAGCACATTCTCTTAATACAAGATTTATAGCAACACGAACTTCTCCTATTTGTATTTCCAATGTGTGTAAAGAATGTTGCAAAATCTGCATCCCTACACTACACAACACATTCTCCTTTAACTTTGCTTCTATGTTAGGTCCCACTCCATTTTTCCACAAATTTATTGCATTCTTTCTAGCAAATAGTTTGTTCGCTAGCTTTTGTCTATGCTTATTTATCAATATCAACACATGATGTTTCCTTTCTTTCATAAGCCATGCATTATATGACTTAGCCAAATTAGTGGTTATATTCTCCCACCTTCTGAATGGGAATCATGACAATGCCCAACAGTTAATATCACCATGCTCTTTAAGCCATGTTAACAATTCACGGTTAAAACATCGCATATTGGATAAAGCTCTTTCGAAGTCACAATCAACTCTAGTATGTGTAATCCTATCTAGCATCTTCAAAGCATCATCTTTCTTGATTGGTGTGTTTCTTCTCGGGCCTTTATAAACCTTTGAATACTTTGAGTTAAAGTTATCTTTTACATGCCTATAGCAAAAGGCATGCCTCTGGCTCCCGAAAACATATTGGATAACATTTATTATTGCATTATGTCTATCTAATACAATCACCACTTCAAGAGAGTTTAAAATGTTTGTCATATTTTGCATAAACTATGTCCAATCATCATTGGTCTCCCCACCCACAATGGCATAAATAACAAGGTATAGTTGATTATCAGCATCAAGCATTGATGCAGATAACATAGTCTCACAATACAACCCACTGAGGTGAGTTCCATCAACATATTGAATTGGTCTGCATCCTCCGAAGAATCCTTCGACGAAACATCCATATGCGATGAATAACCTATTAAACGTATGGTTAACACACGCTTCTCATTTTGCCACTGCCTTCAGGTCTACTTCAATTAGTCACTGCAATACCAAGGAATCAACATGTATGGTTGCTCAGGTGCTCCTTGTATCTCTGCCAATGCTTTCTCTTTACCTTTCCACACTTTATCATAAGACATTGACAAATCATATTCCCTATAAACCTCACGCCTTATTTCATGAGGTGGTTTATCTAAACAACCCCTCAATCCATCTTTGATTATGGAAGCAGTCTAGCTGGCGGTCAATTTGTGATGTACTATCAGATTATCATGTACTGAGTGATTATGCTTTTCCACAAAGGTATGCAAACGTAAGAAGCTTGACTTTTCCTCCCCCACTTAATATGCAGTAATTTTCCATGGACAACTATCCACCTTACATGTCACTATCATCTTACTTGCATAATTCATCACAAATTTATGTGCCAAACTATACTTGTATAATGATTCTTTGAATTCAACAACATTTTTAAAGCTCTTATGAGAACCTGAAAGCAATTCCTTCCACTTCTCAACACCATGCTTAGGGATAGGGGCATGTGCACTCTGAATTATGTCAAACACCTTAACATTTCGATGGTTGCCTGAATAATAAAGGCATAGTTCCACAGATATACAAAAATAGCACAGATATATTAATAATGAGTACTTGTTTACAATACAGAAAATCCCCATAGGGTTTGAAAAATATATACAAATTGTCCAAAACTACCAAAATAAACTAACGATAACCAACATCTATGCCTTCTTGATCCGGAATCCTCAATTACCAGTATTTACTGTTTTTCCCTTAGAGCCACTAGCTTCTGTTGGAATACTTTTAAATATTGGAAAGGGTGAGATTCAAATGAATCTCAGTAGTAACAGGCAATTATTCATAAAAAATGTGATAAATAAATATGCCAAGCACCATATGCTGCAACAGAATAATAATATTATGATAAAAATAATAATCGGTATGTGCACATATTCAGGGCCAACTATTGTTAGAACCCTTACTTGTTCGTACCTCAGCTAGGCTTAAGACGGCAAACTAGGCAATGTACATTATAGACACTGTGTATCATAACTGGATCTCCTTTGGGTGGTCAGGGTACTTGTGCTTTTCCTCGCGGACGGTACTTGTGATTTTCCCGTACCAGTCAGATAATGTGTGTGCATTATACATATCACAAAAGATAGCATACACAAAGCATATACAAGTTCACATAGTGTATGAAGGAAAGAGTCACTACCTTAAGTCCCTTTTCCTTGCTTTAAGTCTTTGTCCCGGCTTGGGCAAACTGTCCGATCCTAAAATTCCAAATTTTCAAAGAAATGAGTTATTACTCATTCATATATTCTTCCAAACTTATTTTATTGATTATCTTAGCTTAAAACTGTAAAATGACTAAAATACCCCTAGGGACCTGGTCCAAGTCCCTTTTATACTCTGTCAAACTCTACTTTTCCAAAAATTATGACCCGAGCTATTCTTACATAGTTTTGCGTGTAGAATCCATTTTGACCTCAGAATTTCAAAATTCACTGCTAAAATATGATTTTGCCATTGGTAGCCCCTAACTTAAGGTTTTAAGGATAATCTTACCATTTCACATTCTAAGGCTTTTCACACTTCACACTTAACATATAGCCTACACAATTTTCCCTTCTAAACACAATAAAACCATCAAATTGATGAAATTGTGGGAAAAATGTTGTCGTCTTGATTTAACCCTTTAAGCACCTTCCTTTTCACACCTAATCACATGTTTAACCATTTAAGTACTTATTAATCATGATTTGTAGAAATTTGGGCAGCATAACCCCTTAGGGTTTCATCAACCTAAAATTACAAAATCTATCAAACAACCACAAATCAAGCCAACAACAACCACAACAACAACATATTTATCAAGAGAATCAAGGTTCTTGAAATTACCTCTTGATTTCTCCTCTTTCTCTCTCTAGCTATCCCTCTCTCCTCCTCTTTCTCTTAAATTTTTGCTTGCTACATTTAGGATTCATGAAGGAATAGAGATTAGAAGAGGTTTTGTATGAATTTGGAAGCAAGACCACATGAAATTTCATCACTCACCTTGATCTTTGCCTCTTGAAACTTTTAAACTCTCTCTTGTTCTCACTTTCGTCCAACACCCTCTCTCGCTCTCTCTCTCTATTTTCTAATGCCACCCGGAATATGGTCTCTTGAAGGCAAGAGAAGAACTTTACAATATCCCTTACACCTCCTTAACGATATAATGTTTTATTGTAATTAGCACGTGACATTTCTACTTGATGTCATCATCTTTTCACTCTCCCATTTACTTGGCCAAAAATGTGCCTTGAAAGAGCTAAGAGAAAAGCTTCTTGATTATCATATTTCACTTCCTCAACAATTAGTATTTTAATGGTAATTATCACATAGTTACTTTTTGACTTTTCCACTTGATTTTTCTTGGCCAAAAATGCTTCTCCTTGATTAATTATAAGCCAAGTAGTAGTAGTAGTAGTATTATTATTATTATTTTTCCTTTGCTCCCTCTTTGGCTGAAAATATCCTATTTAAAAGGGAAAAATAATGTTCTTCTTGCTTTGTTGGCAATTTACCATTTTGCCTCTACATTTTATAATTTTTGTATTAAATCATGTCTTTCCCTTTTTCCCTTCATTTTGACTGAATTTCACCCTTATTATTGGGCCAAAAACTATGCTATTTTATTCTCCAATTTGGGCTTCACTAATACTATTTTTGGAAGATAAAAATTGGCTTTATATCTTGTTTTAGCCCAATTTTCATGTAACCTCAATTAAAGGTATTTTTTTGTCATTCTAAATACACCAAAATTCACCATTTTATTCCACGAGATGCCACAATTATTTACAAGGTATATTGGTGAATAAAAATGGGGTGTTACAAGTTACTTATGGCCTATCTTATAATATCCTACTTAATGATTATTCAAGAATGCATAATCCGTATGATCCTTCCAAGGTTTCCAACCTGCATCAAAATTTGTTGTCAATTAATAACTCATTATTCCCTACTACTTCAAGACACTTGTAAATATTCATGTAACTTACCTTTGTGAAATTATCATGGGTTGTTCTTCATCTATCAACTCGCTAACATCTTCAATTATATACAAATGTGCACATTTGTCATTAAATTGTACTATTTGTTTCACTCCTTCATCATCCTCTATATCTACAATAATATTTTCATCTAATGTTGACAGTGTGCACCTTAGCTGAAATGTTTTACCTTGAATATCAAGACATGAACATATTATTCTTTTAAGCTCATTAAGTGACATCCTTCTCTTACTATTCTTCCATTTGCTCTCCTACTAACATATTGAGTCTTCCCTTGATTAGTGACAATCTTCCCACCTATGTGGAGGAAGCTATAAATTTCTTTTTGTACTCTATTCATTACACTAAATATAGACCTGCAATAATATAAGTTTAATATCATATAAACTGAATTTTACAATGTATTTGACCTATAATAAACTAATCAATATCTCATATAAGTTTAATGGGTTGAATTTCATATTTTTTTCCTTTTATTATAAGCTTCAAACGACATCGTTCTAAGTTTACAAAAATAGTATTCCATCATATTTATGGTTTAGTTTTCTTTTGTTAGATTATGAGTGGTTTATACATGAATATTCTATATACTCATAAATTAATGCTTTTTATTTAAATATTATTTTAATTATGACCGATCTGATCTTAAATTTGCCATGATTTAAACCTTTAATCCTTAAAATGCAATCTCAACCAATTTGTTGACCGTTCAGGTTTTTAATACCATGTGGCTAAAAAATATTTATTTCTTATCAACTAAGCCAACATAGGCTTGTAAATATAGTTATAATTTATTAGTATCATACTATTAATGAGGGACAAAGAGTTCTTAAGCACTTTTTGTCAAAATTAATTTAATATTCGCCCATATTACTTGATGATGATCAAAATCAGAGAAACAACATTGCCTTAAAGGGGTTTGTGACGGTCTTTTTTTAAGGGTGTTGCTATCTCAATGTTGCAGAAGGATTGGTCTTTTTTTCCAATTTAACATGGGGTGACGTTCATTTCAAACTTTTTGACTTTTTCCCTCCGCACCGTTATGGGTCTTTCTCAATAAAAGATTCTTTCGCACTTCGTCTTCTTCACAATCTCTGAATAGAATACATCTTCCTTCTAACTTGATTTACGGTATATCAAGTAAGATTGTGAAATTCGTCTTCTTCACAACAATAGAATAGAATATATTTTTTTTCTGACGTGATTTACGGTATACCACTCTGATCCCTATTATAAGTTCCTTTTACCTAAATCCCACATACCAAGAAAAAATAGTTAACCCAATGATTATAGGATAAATTTCCAACTATACCTCATTTATAAATGTGTACTTTTCAACTTTTTCTACTTTATCTCTTTTTAAATTATTTCTTTATGGGTACAATAAATAGGGGCAAAATTGTCATAAGCTCATTTATGTACTGAAAATGGACTTATAAATAGGACCAAATTTTTTGGTCAAAAAGGACTTATAATAGAGACCAGAGTGGTATCAAATAAGATTGTCAGAAAAATTTTGTCTCAACTGACATGAACGGATTTTTCCACCTCCAACTTAAATAATGTTTTAATTTTTTAAAACATTTTTTTTTATTAGTTTTCATGGGGAGACGTTCATTTCAAAATTATTGACTTTTTCCCTTCCCATCAGGGTCTTCGTCAATAAAAGATTCTTTCGCGCTTCGTCTTCTTCACAACCACCGAATAGTATCCATCTTCTGTTCATTCGCTTATTCCTTCATTCTCGATTTCTTCTTCAGCTTCTTCCATTAAGTGACATCCTTCTCTTACTATTCTTCCATTTGCTCTCCTACTAACATATTGAGTCTTCCCTTGATTAGTGACAATCTTCCCACCTATGTGGAGGAAGCTATAAATTTCTTTTTGTACTCTATTCATTACACTAAATATAGACCTGCAATAATATAAGTTTAATATCATATAAACTGAATTTTACAATGTATTTGACCTATAATAAACTAATCAATATCTCATATAGTTAGAATGTGAGTTCAATTAGGTTCTGTAAACATAAGAATCACACATGCTACTATGTAAATAAATCAACATTGGATAAAAATATATCTGGTATAAATTAAACGAAAACTTGAGGATAATGGAGAAAATCACAAAAGCTAATGAAGCCACAATTATATTTACTACTTCCTTACTCTCTCACACAACAAGTAAAAACCCAGGTCAAAAAGGAATTTACAAATCATCACCTCCACCAAATACTGAACTATCAAGAATGTGTTGACACAACTCACCTTCCTAGCCTTTACTAATACATTGGACCTTCCGCAAAATCCACGATGATCGACAGCCAGAAGGGAGGACGCATAGCACCGCGCAGGAGAGGAGAAGAAGACTTTAGTTATTCGATATCATTCATTTCTTCTATTCTTAACCTTCTGTCTCACCTTTTCTCATTAAGAGCATTTTTGTCTTTTACTCCTCAACAAATATTGACATTTAAAGACCGCAGTACCTCAAGTCCCATTAAGCAAATATCTTCCTAATTAGGTATTTTATGGCAATTTTTCCAATATTAAAATGTGTAAAATGAAATAAAAGAGATTGCATAAAATCTTTTATTTTTACCTAAGATTCCATAAAATTTCTCAGAGTATATAAATTAAAACCAATGATTTTTAAACTCTAGTACATATGCTTATTTCCAATTTAAACAAAAACTATAAGGTTGATTTAAAATTGAAATAAATTATAAATTAGGCGAAAGGATCTGCTTAAAAATTTTATTGATGAGCAGTACTTAAAAATTTTTGATGATGGGTTTTTTCCAATTTAGTACTTGTTTGGATTAACGGTAGAAGCTACTTTTTTAACGTGATTTACGGTCTACAAGGTAAAATTGTGAGAAGAGTTTTGTTTCGACTTGCGTGAACGGATTTTTCCACCGCCAACTCAAACAAGGTTATAATTTTTTAAAAAATATTTTTTTATTAGTTTTCATGGGGAGACGTTCATTTCAAACTTATTAACTTTTTCCCTTCCCACCATTATGGGTCTCCGTCAATAAAAGATTCTTTCACGCTTCGTCTTCTTCACAACCACCGAATAGAATCCATCTTCTTTCTAACATGATTTACGGTGTACGAGGGAAGTTTGTGAGAAGAGTTTTGCCTCAACTTGCTTGAACGGCTTTTTCCAACGGCAACTCAAACAGGGCTTTTAATTTAAAAAAAAAAATTTTATTAATTTTCATGGAGAGATGTTCATTTAAAACTTACTGACTTTTTCCCTTCTCACCATTATGGGTCTTCGTAAATAAAAGATTCTTTCACGCTTCGTCTTCTTCAACACCATCAAATAGAATCCATCTTCTTTCTAATGTGATTTTCGTATACGAGGTAAGTTTGTGATAAGAGTTATGTCTCGACTTGCGTGGACGGGTTTTTCCAACACCGACTCAAACAGGGCTTTAATTTTTTTAAAAATATTTTTTTTATCAGTTTCCTTGAGGAGATGTTCATTTCAAACTTATTGACCTTTTCCCTTCCCACCATTATGGGTCTTCGTCAATAAAAGATTCTTTTGCGCTTCGTCTTCTTCACAACCAAATAATAGAATCCATCTTCTTTCTAACTTGATTTACGATATATGAGGTAAGTTTATGAAAAGAGTTTTGTCTCGACTTGCATGAACGAGTTTTTCCACCGTCAACTCAAACAGGGCTTTAACTGTTTTAAAAATATTTCTTCTATTAGTTTCCATGGAGAGACGTTCATTTCAAACTTATTGATTTTTTCCCTTTCCCCCATTATGAGTCTTCGTCAATTAAAGATTCTTTTGCGTTTCGTCTTCTTCACAACCGCTGAATAGAATCCATCTTTTTTCTAACGTGATTTACGGTATACGAGATAAGTCTGTGAGAAGAATTTTATCTCGACTTACGTGAACGAGTTTTTTCACTGCCAACTCAAACAGGGTTTTAATTTTTTTAGAGAATACTTTTTTTAGTAGTTTTTATGGGGAGACGTTGATTTCAAACTTGTTGACTTTTTGCCCTTAAAGATCCTTTCGCGCTTCGTCTTAAAAACAACCACCGAATAGAATCCATCTTCTGTTCATTCGCTCATTCCTTCATTCTCGATTTCTTCTTCAGCTTCTTCCATACTCATTACCATGGCTCAGGTGCTTCATCCCAACCCTTTTTTAATTTCCTTCCTTAATTTTTCTTCAGTTTTTGTTCATCACTTTTATAATTGAATTACGGATCATTCTATTGATTCGATCATGTCTCTGTTTCTAATCTCTAATTCTAATCCACTTGCGGGTTCTCAGTCATTTTTTTGATTGTTTGTGCTGAACTGGGGTTCATTTCTGAGCTGAGTTATTGGGATTCCTTCAAGTGTTGTTTGATAGAATTTTGGGAATGAAATCTGCATTTGGGATTATCGGAAATTCATGGATCGTATCGTATTTCAGGTTTTGAAATAGCTTGGAAGGATCAAGGTGTCCTTATATGGGTGTTTTTACAGAGTTGTTGAATTGGGCAGTTTTCTGCCTTGTGTTTTGAGGATTAAAGACTTTTAAATGCTTTCACTGATTGGTTATACTTTCAATTCTCCTGAACCACCGGGGGCTCTTTGAATAGTTTTGAATATCTTCTATGATCTCCAAAGTTAGTCACAATGCACTAGCATCGTTAGCTCTTATTTTCAATTAAAAGTTCTTGGGCTTGACTTCATCTTCCCAATATTCTTTTGGAATATGAACACATAATTCTGGTTTTCGTAGTTTATGTTGCCCTTTCAATTCTGATTCTCATTCACACATCACATATATGACCACTAATATATAAGCAGAAATTGTGAAGCAACAAAGGGTTATTGTGTTCTGCTGTACTATCACACTGATTTTGTTTGAACCTGTCTGCTCTTCTTTGTTTCCTCTTCTTAAAATAATTTCAGTGTTCTCCAGTTTTAAAGTAATTTTGAATGTTTTTCTTTTATGTTTGTGTTGATTGTTTGCTTTTTTTCCCCTTTTCATTATATTGACCCAAAGTTTTCACTATGTCGTGTAGACTGTTGTCCTCAAAGTTGCCATGTCGTGTGAAGGATGTGCTGGTGCTGTAAGAAGAGTTTTAGACAAAATGGAAGGTATACTTTGCTTGCACCGTGGACTCTTGTCTTCTTCTTCTTCAAATCAGCTTTCCACTTTACAGTCAAAATTGCTTGCATCTTCTCTGCTATTTGATACCAATCTTATGTGTGTTTATGAATATCATGCAATACCTTTCTCTAGACAACTTGAGTTTCTGCAATTTCTATCGTTCAACTAGTTATCATTGAACTTACCTAACAGCTTTTGTTTTCAAGTGGTTGTTGTGTGTTTCCTTAATTCTGAAACTTCGTGTAGTTTCTATCCTTTCCTCTTTCCCTTTTTCTCTCTATTCTTTTCCTCAATATGACATCTTTCTTTACCTCACTTGAGGGGTTATGACATATTGCCAGAATTTACAAGGTTTAGCATCCCAACTTCTTGCTAATTTAGAGTGTATTTGACACGATGTTTGTGATTCCAAAACTGACTTTTTCAATTGAAAAAGCTAATCTAGGTCTCAAATAATATTTGACATGGCTTTACCAGCAAATGACTTTTTGCTCAATAGCCACTTTAAAGCTGAAGTAACTTTTTCTGGCTTTTGGCTTTTCTTCGTATTTGAATATTCTAAAATTGACTTCTCAATATATTATTCAAACAACTTTTTGTCAGACTAATTTTTTCATAAAAGCATATCCAAGCATAAATCGCATTACACTTTTAACCCAACTTCAGTTTATAAAAGTTAATGTTAATCCAATCCAGCCCTTAGTATTCTCTTGAACTTGTTTTGCTTTACATGTTGCTCCACTCATAGCCTGGAAGATCTGTCAACTCTTGGGTTTTTCTTTCTTCTCACTCATTACAACAGATTTTTATCTGACCAGTTCATGCTTTTAGGCTCGATCAATTCGGTTCCCTTGTTAGAAGAGTGTGGTAGAAGCAAATTCAAAGAGCCGACCTAATTTGCAATAATGGTTCAATAGAGACCACCTATTCCTCTTCAAATGTCCAATTATAATGATGCTGTTATGCGCAGGTGTAGAATCTTATGACATAGATGTGAAGGAACAGAAGGTCACAGTGAAAGGAAATGTCCAACCAGAGGCAGTTCTGCAGACTATATCCAAGACCGGGAAGAAGACCGCCTTCTGGGAAGCCGAAGCACCACCGGTCCAGCTGGAAACCAAGCCGGCTGAGCTGGAAAACAAGCCTGCTGCTGAAACCACAGCGTTAGGTGAGCCTGAAATCAAGCCTGCTGCCGAAACCACAGCGCCAACTGAGCCGGAAAACAAGCCTTCTGAAGCTGCGGCATCAGCTGAGCATTAGAATAACAAGTCTTCTTCTGAGACAGTAGTTGTAGCCTAAAGAGAAAAACCAGATGGTTGGTTCAAATTCAATTCCCATGTGGAAGTTGTTGGCCTGCTGAATCAAATCAATACTTTGGGGAACTTTTACAATTATTATTAATAATTGTATATGATCATGCCATTTGAAGGGAGTTTTTAAATTTATAGTGTGTGCGTTTATAGTTCAATCTTAAGTTGTAATAACTTCTTGATTTCTATAATATTGTTATGCTGCTGCTGCAGCATAGTTTGCTCGTTTTTTTTTTACACTGAGGATTCAACTTTTTCTGTCCTTAAATATTTGCTTCTCTTTCTATCTACATTATGTCATTCTTAGCCATGGCTTACCATAAAAGATGTTATTTTCATTAGGTGATCACGCTATTAATGAGGTAGTATGAAAATTTAATTTGAGGATTTGCTTTGAATGGAAATTATAAAGGGAAATCTAACCCAATACGAGAAAGTATGGTATTAAACCTAACTTGGTTGACAAGCATATGATTCACGAGGAGATAAGGAAATAGAGAAAATTGATCACTTATGTGTCACCCCTCGAAGGAAGATGAAAAATGATATATTTTTTCATATTTTGTTCTAAATTATAGAAAAGTTTGTACATATATAACATATAATTGACTAGTCTGGCCGATGATGTCAACACCCGTTTCCATTTTAATAATCGAAGAGTAATAAAAATGGAATTCCATGAGCATACAGAAGAGTACAATTATACTGATAAAAGTATTTGTTTACAATCCCAACATCGTTCATAAACCAAATACAAAATACAACAAAAATTTCAATATATACAGGATTCCCCAAATTATCTTAAGGATAGACTAATTATAACCACCGTCTTTAATCTTCCATTGACACACGTGCCAATCACTTCTCGATGTGTCTACGCCTATGCCTTTCGTCCCACTGGCACCCACTGAGATGTTTGTTTAGAAAAAGGGGTGACATTCCAAGAAATACCCGTAGAGACATACGATCGACATATAAAATGTGAAAATTAAGTATGCAATACACCATATTAGACAAAAAATGAAAGTTCAATTCAATTCACATATAATTACCTCAACCGAGTCATTGACTACAGCTAGAATTTTCGATATACCTTGGCTAGACACCAAACTACAACTAGGATTTTCCGATATAACTTTGTTGGGCACCGAACCACAACTAGGTACTGTACCTTTAGCATGCAATCACATCACGAAATACAGTAACACATACAGACAATTATTTATATAGTGTGTGAAGGATGGTAGTCCCTACCTCAAAGTCTTATCAATCCCTTTTTAATGTGCCTCGTAAAACGTGTCGCTTCCGGCTTCCGACTTGGTCCTAAAATATTAAATGTACAATAAATAGGTCATAACCTATCCAAGTATCATTTTAGACTCTTCCATAGTATTTCTTGTAGTTATATTAGTCTATGGTGAAAATTTACCAAAATGTCCTAAGGACCCCGGCCCGGCCTCGCTGTTCCCGGCTCGATGGCACGTTTTCCCAAAATTTTGACTAGGGCTATCCTAACGTATTTTTGCCCAAAGAATCCATTTCCTAGCTTGAAATAACCAAATTCAATATCAAATTACAAAAATACCCTTGACAACCTTGATTTAGGGTTTTATGGGCGTTTTCATAATTATGCTTTTTTGGTCTTTTCCAAAAAAGTTAACAACCATAACCCCACCTATTTTTGTCTCCTGAATCCAATGGAATCATAAAATCATTGAAAATCTCACTACTTCCCCTAGATCTGGTGTTGGCTGAAACTTTGGTCAAGAAAAAGGAAAAATTGGATCTTTGTGTTTTAGCTTCCAAAGCTTGTACCTTTTCGCTTCTAATCCCTTATTAAATCATTTAAACACATTCTAATCATAATTTAAAGAAATTTGGGTAACATAACCCCTTAGGGTTAGTACTTTTCCAAATCTACAAACTTGACAAAAATCACCAAATTCAACAATAACCATCAACAACTTCATATTTGTATAGATCTAAGATTTATGAAGTTACCTTTTGAGTTTTTGGATTTTCCCTCTCTGGGTGTCCTCTCCTCTCCTTGAGCTCAAATGTGTCTTCAAGATCATGGATTCCATGAAGAAGAAATGTTTAGAGGAGGTTTCTAAGCAAGATCATAAGAAAACTCTTAAGAAATCACACTTACCTTGAACTTCTTCTTGTTCCTTGTCTCTAGAACTTGAGAGCTTTCTCTCTCTTTCTTCTCTTATTGTGTTGGACGAAAATGAGGAAGGGAAAAGGAAGGAAGAATGCTTCATAAAATATCTCCCTTCACCCTACACCACATGATTTCATCAAGACATATGATGGTGACACTTGTCACAATCCACACCTCCTTCATATTTGTGTCATAATTTCTCCATTAGGCTTCCATTAGCATTGAACTAATTTCCTTTCCCTTTTGGTTAGCATAAAACCGTCCCCCCTTATGTCTGCCCTAACCAAATTGGTTTCCGCCAACTAATTTGACTTTGCACTCAAGTAGTGTACCATTATCATCATTAATCATGATTACTATGTCCATGTAGCATTATTTTAAGGCAATTAGACATGTGCTCATCTTCATAAATCATAAACTAATCCCCTTACCATATAATAATGACACTTGGCATGTTTATGAGCCAAATAATTATTTCTCCCTCCTATTTCTTTATTTCACATTTTATACAATCACCATTGCATCTTTCTATATTTTGGCAGATTTTCTGACCAAACTTTGAAAAATAATAACTAAATTTATAGATATCGATTCAGAGCGATTCTAAAGGTTATGGAACCCTTATTGAGTCTAGTTTCAAGGAAAAATATGGATTTTAGCCCGTTAGAAGCACATCATTCCCAGATTTCATTTCTTTGACCGCTACTCCAGAGACTTTCCAGATTTTTTGGGCTAACTTCAAAAATCCATAACTCTTTTTACATGGCTTCAATTGATTCATATAACCTATTAAATTAAAGCTTAGGATGTCTACTCTCATTCTGTAAAATTTCATAATTGTTTCTCATCATTTGGTCTTCCAAAACCATATGATAAACTCACTATCTCGCAGGTGATTTCACTTAAAACACTATTCACCTTTCAATTTTCAATATTTAATTCCTTTGACATTAAATATTCACAATTTTAGTGAATATATAAAATAATCATAATATATTCTTGGTGAATAAAATTTTGGGTGTTACAGATGAACTGATGAACCAATGCCTCAACCAGTCCAATCAAGAGTTTTTGATGAGTTCGTTGGGTTGAATTTCATATTTTTTTTCCTTTTATTATAAGCTTCAAACGACATCGTTCTAAGTTTACAAAAATAGTATTCCATCATATTTATGGTTTAGTTTTCTTTTGTTAGATTATGCATGGTTTATACATGAATATTCTATATACTCATAAATTAATGCTTTTTATTTAAATATTATTTTAATTATGACCGATCTGATCTTAAATTTGCCATGATTTAAACCTTTAATCCTTAAAATGCAATCTCAACCAATTTATTGACCGTTCAGGTTTTTAATACCATGTGGCTAAAAAATATTTATTTCTTATCAACTAAGCCAACATAGGCTTGTAAATATAGTTATAATTTATTAGTATCATACTATTAATGAGGGACAAAGAGTTCTTAAGCACTTTTTGTCAAAATTAATTTAATATTCGCCCATATTACTTGATGATGATCAAAATCAGAGAAACAACATTGCCTTAAAGGGGTTTGTGACGGTCTTTTTTTAAGGGTGTTGCTATCTCAATGTTGCAGAAGGATTGTCCTGTTTTGCTGCACTCTTGACTAAAATGCTTTTATCTTCCTGTTGGGGATCTCATGTTCTTCTTTTCTTCATTAATTATTATTCTTTTTAAGAAAAAAGAAAGTGTTAACTGTTTCGTTTTAAATCTTGCAGTTTGGGGTGCGTACACTCATGCTTTTCATTTGCACTGTATTCTGAAATAGGTGAATTCTCAGACTTCACAAGCTCACTGCCCAATGTGCCGTCGGGAATGGGTTTTTTCCAATTTAACATGGGGTGACGTTCATTTCAAACTTTTTGACTTTTTCCCTCCGCACCGTTATGGTCTTTCTCAATAAAAGATTCTTTCGCACTTCGTCTTCTTCACAACCTCTGAATAGAATACATCTTCCTTCTAACGTGTTTTACGGTATATCAAGTAAGATTGTGAAATTCGTCTTCTTCACAACAATAGAATAGAATATATTTTTTTTCTGACGTGATTTACGGTATACCACTCTGATTCCTATTATAAGTCCCTTTTACCTAAATCCCACATATCAAGAAAAAATAGTTAACCCAATGATTATAGGATAAATTTCCAACTATACCTCATTTATAAATGTGTACTTTTCAACTTTTTCTACTTTATCTCTTTTTAAATTATTTCTTTATGGGTACAATAAATAGGGGCAAAATTGTCATAAGCTCATTTATGTACTGAAAATGGACTTATAAATAGGACCAAATTTTTTGGTCAAAAAAGACTTATAATAGGGACCAGAGTGGTATCAAATAAGATTGTCAGAAAAATTTTATCTCAACTGACATGAACGGATTTTTCCACCTCCAACTTAAATAATGTTTTAATTTTTTAAAACATTTTTTTTTATTAGTTTTCATGGGGAGACGTTCATTTCAAAATTATTGACTTTTTCCCTCCCAATCAGGGTCTTCGTCAATAAAAGATTCTTTCGCGCTTCGTCTTCTTCACAACCACCGAATAGTATCCATCTTCTGTTCATTCGCTTATTCCTTCATTCTCGATTTCTTCTTCAGCTTCTTCCATACTCATTACCATGGCTCAGGTGTTCATCCCACCCCTTTTTTAATTTCAAACTTATTGACTTTTTCCCTTCCCACCATTATGGGTCTTCGTCAATAAAAGATTCTTTCGCGCTTCGTCTTCTTTACAACCACGGAATAGAATCCATCTTCTGTTCATTCGCTCATTCCTTCATTCTCGATTTGTTCTTCAGCTTCTTCCATACTCATTACCATGGCTCAGGTGCTTCATCCCACCCTTTTTTAATTTCCTTCCTTAATTTTTCTTCAGTTTTTGTTCATCACTTTTATAATTTCACTGATTGGTTATACTTTCAATTCTCCTGAACCACCGGGAGCTCTTTGAATAGTTTTGAATATCTTCTATGATCTCCAAAGTTAATCACAATGCACTTGCATCGTAGCTCTTATTTTCAATTAAAAGTTCTTGGGCTTGACTTCATCTTCCCAATATTCTTTTGGAATATGAACACATAGTTCTGGTTCTCGTAGTTTATGTTGCCCTTTCAATTCTTGTTCTCATCCATACATCACATATATGACCATTAATATATAAGCAGAAATTGTGTGAAGCAACAAAGGGTTATTGTGTTCTGTTGTACTATCACACTGATTTTGTTTGAACCTGTCTGCTCTTCTTTGTTTCTTCTTCTTAAAATAATTTCAGTGTTTTCCAGTTTTAAAGTAATTTTGAATGTTTTTCTTTTATGTTTCTGTTGATTGTTTGCTTTTCCCCCCCTTTTTATTATGTTGACCCAAAGGTTTCACTATGTGGGTGTAGACTGTTGTCCTCAAAGTTGGCATGTCATGTCCAGGATGTGATGGTGCAGTAAAAAGAGTTTTAGACAAAATGGAAGGTATACTTTGCTTGCACCATGAACTCTTCTCTTCTTCTTCTTCAAATTAACTTTCCGCTTTACAGTGTAAATTATTTGCATCTTCTCTGCTATTTTATACCAATCTTAAGTGCGTTTATGAATATCATGCAATACCTTTCTCTAGACACTTTGAGTTTCTGCAATTTCTATCGTTCAACTACTTATCATTTAACTTCCCCAACAGCTTTTGTTTTCAAGTGGTTGTTGTGTGTTTCCTTAATTCTGAAACTTCGTTTAGCTTCTATCCTTTCCTCTTTCCCTTATTCTCTATTCTTTTCCTCAATATGACATCTTTCTTTACCTCACTTGAGGGGTTATGACATATTGCCAGAATTTACAAGGTTTAGCATCCAAACTTATTGCTAATTTAGAGTGTATTTGACCTGATGTTTGCGATGCCAAAACTGACTTTTTCAACTGGGAAAACCAATTTAGGTCTGAAATAATGTTTGACATGGCTTTACCAGTAATTGACTTTTTACTCAGTAGCCACTTTAAAGCTGAAATAACTTTTTCTGGCTTCTAGCTTTTCCTCATATTTGAACATTTTAAAATTGACTTCTCAATATATTATTCAAATAAATTTCTATCAGACTAACTTTTTTATAAAAGCATATCCCAGCATAAATCGTACCACACCTTTAACCCAACTTCAATTTATAAAAGTTAATGTTAATCCAAACAAACCAAAGTCTTTGTATTCTCTTGAACTTGTTTTGCTTTACATGTTGCTCCACTCAAAGCCTGGAAGATCTGTCAACTCTCGAGTTTTGCCTTATTCTTACTCTTTACAACAGATTTTTATCTAACCAGTTTATGCTTTCAGGCTCAATCATTTCGGTTCCCTTGTTAGAAGAGTGTGATAGAAGCAAATTCGAAGGGCTGACCTAATTTGCAATAATGGTTCTATAGAGACCACCTATTCCTCTTCAAATGTCCAATTATAATGATGATGTTATGCGCAGGTGTAGAATCTTATGACATAGATATGAAGGAACAGAAGATCACAGTGAAAGGAAATGTGCAACCAGAGGCAGTTCTGCGGACTATATCCAAGACAGGGAAGAAGACTTCCTTCTGGGAAGGCCAAGCACCACCGGTCCAGCCGGAAACCAAGCCAGCTGAGCCTGAAAACAAGCCTGCAGCTGAAACTGTAGCGTCAGGTGAGCCTGACATCAAGCCCGCAGCTGAAACCGCAGCGCCGGTTGAGCCTGAAAACAAGCCTGCAGCTGAAACTGCAGCGTCAGGTGAGCCTGAAATCAAGCCTGCAGCTGAAACCGCAGCGCCGGCTGAACCTGAAAACTAGCCTTCTGAAGCTGCAGCATCAGCTGAGCATGAGAATAACAAGTCTTCTTCTAAGACAGTAGCTGTTACCTAAAGAGAAAAACCAGTTGGTTGGTTCGAATTCAATTCCCATGTGGAAGTAGTTGGCCTGTTGAATCAAATAAATACTTTGGGGAACTTTTACAATTAATGACTATATATGATCATGCCATTTGAAGAGAGTTTTTAAATTTATAGTGTGTGTGCTTATACTTTAATCTTAAGTTGTAATAACTTCTTGATTTCTATAATATTGTTATGCTGCAGCAGTAGCATAGTTTGCTTCTTCTTTTTTATTACTTAGGATTCAACTTTTTGTCCTTAAATATTGCTTCTCCTTCTAAATTATGTCGTTCTTAACCGTGGCTTACCATAAAAGATGTTATTAGGAGATCACACTATTAATGAGGTAGTATGAAAATTTAATTTGAGGATTGCTTTGAATGGAAATTCTAAAGGAAAATCTAACCCGATAAGAGAAATTATGGTATTAAACCTAACCCAGCTGACCAGTCTGGCCAATGAACTGGCGAACCAATGCCTTGACCAGTCCAATCAAGAGTTTTTGATGAGTTGACTGGGTTGAATTTCATATTTTTCTCCCTTTTCTTATAAGCTTCAAATGACATCATTTTGAGTTTACAAAAATAGTATTCCATCATATTTGTGCTTTAGTTTTCTTTTGTTAGATTATACGTGGGTTATACATGAATTTCCTACTCATAAGTTAATGCTTTTTATTTAAATATAGTTTTAATTATGACCAGTCTAATCCTGAGTTTGCCATGATTTGAACCTTTAACCCTTAAAATAAGTCTCAACCGATTTATTGACCGGTTAAGTTTTTAATACCATGTGGTTAAGAAATATTAATTTCTTATCAACTAAGCCAACTTAGGCTTGTAAATATAGTTATAATTTATTAGTATCATGCTATTAATGAGGGACAAAGAGTTCTTAAGCATTTTTGTCAACATTAATTTAATATTCGCCCATATTACTTGATGACGATCGAAATCAGAGAAACAACATTGCCTTCATCAAAATTAAAATACTTCCTCAGACCAATTAAGAAATTTCTTGTATTCCCCTCTATTAAATTAAATTTCTATGATAAAACACCAAATCTATGAAATTTTAATTAAAAATAATAATTTTACAATTCATTTAAGAGATTATATTGTACATTTATTTACAAAAATTTGTATTTATTATATTATATAATCTTTTATATCAAATAACAAAATATTTTAGGACCTCATACTGTTATCAAATTAAACTTCTGAGGCCGAATTATCATCCTTCCCAAATTTTTTCTTAATTTTTCAATTTAAACCATGTTTTTTTGACCTTGAAATTAAACCATGTTTATAAGCTATATATTTTAGGGAGAATCACTCTTAGGTCCCAAGTAAAGAACATATTATCAGAAAGCTCTTTATTTACAACTCTTCTGCGTGTATTAACAACCTGTTGAATGTGTTTTACAACCTCGAGGGACCTTTCTGATAATATGTTCCTTGTTTGGGACATAAGAATGATTCTCCCTATATATATATATATATATTATAATAGAAGGAAAGAAACAAAAATAAACTAACACACTACAGACAAACCCTCCAACTCCAAGTGCAACATAGCCCGAATGTAATCAAGTGGTGAGCTAAAGATTTGCATATCCACTGCCATGTTCCTCGCGTTGGCAGCCAATGTGTTAGACTCTGAGTTGGCATCACGATTATAATGGTGAAGTTCAACACTCCATGACCTTCTATCAGCTGCTGTATCTCTATAAAAATTGCATGATCGGGATGGTCATCATGAACAGTAGACATAAAAACATCAATAACCTCTTGGCAATCACTCTCCACAATAAGGGAGCGACATCCATGATCCCATACAAGCTTTAAAGCCCATAAAACTCCCCATGCTTCCGCTATAATAACACTACCGTGGCCCATACGAAAGCTGAAACCCTGGACAAAGTTCCCTTGGTTATCCCTCATAATACCACCACAAGTGCATATGCCAGAAGTAGCCTCATGGGATCCATCAACATTATACTTCATTGCATTTAAAGGAGGAGGGCACCAGTGAGACCAATAGCTCCCCTCCAGCAGTGAACCCGTTGGAATCACAACTCCCCAAGACAAACATACACGTGATCGGGCAAGAATCATCTCTGGGCTCCATATCGTCTCATTAAAGATGTACTCATTCCTCCCAAGCCATATCCACCGCAAACTACCGCAAACCACAGTCTAAATTCTAATCCCCAAACTACCTCCTTTAACCGAAGGCACCATCGAATCCAGTTCTCCAAACCGAACAGAGAAAAGAACATGCTAAACCATTTATACGGTAGCAAAGCGTCCCAAACCCATCTCGCGCTCAAGCAATCTCATAAAGCATGGATCAGAGATTCCTGGTCAGAAGAGCAAAGTTTGCAGACACTGGTAGAATGGAGCCCACGGTCATGCCGAGCCTAATTCGTTAGCAGGCGATTATGACAACAAAGCCAAAGAAAAGTGCGATATCACTAAGGAACCTGAAGCTTCCAAACCATCTTCCACACTGGGTCTTGAACCGACAACCCCTGATGTGAAAGATAACCATAGGCTGATTTTAAATTGAATAACCTGTTCGTAGACTAGCGCCAAACAGGGTTATCCCTCTCGGTAGATGAACCTGGGTATACCCTGCGAATAGCGTTAACAATAGAGGGGGGAAGAAGCTCCTCAAATTTTGCCAAATTCCAAGCACCCGAAGGAGTAAGACAATCCATAACCTTCCATTCCATGCTTGCATCTGGTATGGGTCTGATAGCTAGTGATTAAAGTAGTCCATGATGCGAGACCTATGCATCACGCCAAAAGGAAGTAAACTGACCACTCTGTATACGCCAAGCCAAACCTTCCTGGACTTGATCATAAGTAGAGCGAATCCCTTTCCATATACGTGACTCTAATCTATGTCGTCCAACCTTTGGCATTAAGTCTTGCCCACATTTATACTTCTCCCGCATAAATCTCACCCACAATAAGTCTGACCGTGTCAACAGAGACCATCCTAACTTCATCATATAAGCATTATTCTGAATATGAGCCTATCTCAAACCCAACCCTCCGTCTTCCTTACGATGACACACATTATCCCATGAGACCAGATGGACCTTTCGTCGTGTGTTGGTACTCCCCCACAAAAACTTTCAGTATTTCTTATCAATATCCTCACATGTCGACCTATATAAGGGTGTAGTTTGCATAGCATAAGTGGGCATTGCTAAAGCCACCAAAGCAACTAATGTATGTCTAACTGCCAGCGAAAGTGTATTGGCCTTCTAATTAGCTAGCCGGGAATCCATCTTGTCCAATACAAATTTGTAAGTATTCCTAGATGCCCTTTCATGAAGTAAAGGCATTCCCAAATATTTTCCCAGGTTTAAGCACAGTACAAAATTCAGAAAATTATAAATTTCCCTTCTTTTATTATGATTCACGTTCTGGGAAAAGTATATTCGTCTCTTGGCTGTGTTAATTTTTTCCCCTGATATCTCACAAAAATCATCGAGGGTAGCCTTAACAATAGCAGCTTAGTCCATATCTGCTTCCGCAAACAACAACAAATCATCAGCAAAGAATAGATGAGAAATAGGTGTACCTTGTTTAGACAGTCGAAAAGGAAGCCAGTCCCCACACGTCACGGCATTTTGTATTGAGTGACCCAGGCGCTCAATAGCTAGCACAAATAAACATGGATAAATAGGATCCCCCTGGCGCACCCCTCTAGATGGACAAAATTCCCTTATTGCTGATCCATTCCAAAGAATTCTCATATGGGCCATAGATACAAAATGCTCAATCACTCTTCTAATGTTGACTGGAAAGTCAAGCTCCCGTAAGCAATCAAACACAAAACTCCACAAAACATGATCACAGGCTTTTTCAAGATCAATCTTAATGGCCATAAAACCTATACTCTTCCTTAAACTGCGCATTGAATGAATGATCTCTTGGGCCAAAATTATATTATCAGAACTCTGTCTCCCTTTCACAAAACTACACTGATTCGGCGTTATTACCAAGGGCATAATAGGCTTCAAACAATTCGAAATAATCTTCGTCACAATTTTATAGACTACATTACATAAGCTAATTGGATGAAAATCACGAATGGTTTGGGGATGGTCAACTTTTGAAATTAACACGATCTGGGTACCATTAATTTCCTACACAAAATGGGGGTCTTGAAAAACCTTTTGAACCTGCTCAATCACCGAGCTGCCAACAGTATCCCATTGACTCTGAAAGAATAATGGGTTCAAACCATCCGGGCCAGGGGCCTTTAGAGGCCCCATATCAAACAAAGACTGTTTAATCTCAGTACTAGAAACTATAGACCCTAGAGCACATAACTAGGAATTACTTAAAGATGGATAAGTACACCCAAAATTTAAGGAATCCGTTCCCACGCATTCCTCCGTATATAACTGTTCAAAAAACTTAGTACTCATGTCCATAATCTCCTTCTCATCATAGGACCACTCACCCTACTCCATTTTTAATGCGTGGATTTTATTACGCCTCCTCCTACCATTTGCAACTGAGTGGAAGAACCGAGTGTTCCGATCACCATTAACAAACCACTGAGACCTCGAATACTGTTTCCACATCAACTCTTCTTGTGACAGGATGGCCTTCAACTCACACCATAGCTCAAGCTGTAATTTCTCGAGATGAGTAAAGACCCCTAAAGATGCAATTTTATTATTCACCCCCTCTAGTCTACGATACAATCTATCCTTCTTTTTCCTTATGTCACCAAATACCTCCTTATTCCATACTATAACTTCTTGTTGGAAGTTTGAAATCAAGTTACCCCACTTCCTGCTCCTATCCCAATTTTCTTTGACAAACTTTGGAAAGCCTTCATGAAGAGTCCATGGAGCAAAAAAGCAAAAAGGTTGTTGTCGACGATCAGTTGGAGTTAACCTATCAATATCAAGCAATAATAGGCAATGATCAGATTTAAACTTAGGCAAGTGAAGAATGGAGGCATTCGGAAAGGATTCATGCCACTTATCATTAACCAAGACCCTATCTATTCGGCTCTGGCTCCCATCACGACCCTAAGTAAACTGAGGACCGCTAAAGCCAATATCCATCATTCCACTTTCAGATATCCATTCCACAAAAGAACGTTCCACCCCCATACATTCTCTCAAGATTCTGCTTCTTCGGTCCTCCGCATGAGCTACAGCATTAAAATCACCTGCCATTGCCCACTTCCCCTGCATGGAGTCACTTATCTCTCTCAGAGCCAACCACAAACTCCTACGAGCAACAAAATTTGGATTCCCATACACTACTGTTAGGAACCACTTATCACTACTACCACCACCAATCACCCCGTGCACAAACTGGTCACCTGAAGAAACTATAGTAAAGTTAATATTAGAATCCCAAAAAAGCCAAATACCACCGCTAAAGCCCCGGGCTTCAACTACATGCCTATTCGGCCAGCCTAATTTATAACTTATTCTCTTTGCTTTATCCCCCACTTGCCGAGGTTCTAGAAGAGCAAAGATATTAACGCTCTATCTAACCATCAAATCACACAGCAAACGGGGGATAAAGCAAAGAGAATAAGGTGAGGGATAAAGCAAACCACCGGCACCTATATTAACGCTCTATCTCCACCGGCGCCTCTGGTATTCCATGTTGTTATAATCATAACTAACAAAAGAAGGTGAGGAAAGAAAACCACTAAGAGCTTTACTGCAAATGGTTGGCCCCAAGAGAGCCCCCATTATCCTTATGCATCTCAAGGTCGACATCATCATCCTCAACCAAGGGATTAGTATGGGAACTAAAAACATGACCGTGCATTGCTCCTGGATCATGCGGGTTTAAGCTTGTAGACCCAAGAAGAGGAGGACACCTCAGCTCGACTTGGCCACCTGCATGTATCCTGTGTGTATTATCCGACTGAGAAACACCAAAAGGCAAAACTGACGTTGTTCCACCAGATTGGATCAAGAGATGACTCAGACTAGGATCACGCTCCACGTGATAATTTTGTGCATTAGAGCTGGGCCCTACCGACTTTAGAAGCCCCTGATTTACCATGCGAGACTTCACGTTGAGATAAGCATCCATTGGCCTAAAACCCTTCCCACTGTGGCCCACTCCTGAACTCTTACTCGGTGCACGTGACTCTAAATGCATCTTCCTCCCAATATATAAATCATGTAGTTTTTGCCTATCATGCGCAGAATCTATAATCATGTTTGAGATACGCTGAGTGTTATGTGGGATTTTGGTAATCACATCCTCCCCATGATCATCGTGATTCATATCCGTTAATGCTATAAATCAAGAACCCACATATCTCGCAATTCCCACATCCCCGTTAAGCTGTTCATTCCGCCTGGTATCACGCTCTCGGAGATCCCCTAGTAGTTGCACATTACGATGCAAACTCCAACGACTGGGCACCACCATCCACTCCCCAAACTCTGGTGACTAATCGACAGCCTGTTGTGCCGGACTCACTCCATTGTTCCCTTGATTCGTTGGATAACTCGCCCCATTATTCTGGACCTCACACGTTTCTCTACTGGTTTTACGTGGGCAATGTTCCAAATCATGTCCATACTTCCCACACGAGAAGCATATCAAATGCAACCCTTCATACATAATTTTCTTTTCCTTCCCATTTATCCAGATGGTAGACAACAGAAGAGCACTAAGATCAAGCTCCACACACAATCGGGCAAATCTTCCTTTAACTTGGCCAAGCGTATTCGTATCAACTCTCAAGACCCTACCAATCTGGCTTCCCACAACATACAAAAAACCTTTGTCATAGTAGTCAATAGGAAGTTTCAGAATGCGCACCCAAGCTGCAATTCTAGTCACCATTTCTATATCAAGATTGAAATCAGGCTTCCACGATTGCACTGCGAGATAGTGATCCATATATAACCACGGCCCTCCAGTTAGGGCGAAGTCATAATCTTCCTTACTACTCAAGCGGACCAAGAAATATCCAGATCCAAGCTCTATTGTTTCTACTTCACCATATCTACCCCACAACTGTTGCAATTTCCTTGCCAAACAGTCCTCACGTACCATCCTTCCCAATAGCCGAACAAAGAGCGAAGTCCCCCAGCATGAGGCCAACTTCTTATGATACTCAGGGAGAGCAGATATATTGATTCCCTTCTCAGAATTTTCTACTTTAATGTGCGACCTCCAACCATCATCATACCACCAGTTCTCTTCCACCTCGTCTTCATCTGGCACAGCTGGCTCATCAACGCAAGCATCCTTGTATGACTTCTTGGGAGACCCCATATGATAATCCTGATCCTGATCCTCTTCTGACATCCAATCCTTAACCCGAGGAATCATAGCCCGGTTATTCGTCATCACTGCATCTCCTACTCGGACCTTCTTTCTACTATGCCTCAAGGCATCCGCCTCCTCCATAGAGACGAGATCACTCCCAACGTTCTCTTCCGCAGCTATGGATTCCGCCTGAAAAGTATATCTTTTTCAACTATTCTCTCCTATCTCTTTTATACCATTGATTCTCCCTATATTTTATGTATATATATATGTCACAAGCATCGAAAAATAAAAACTAATAAGAAAAAGTACAAGAAATGTGTTTTATATATATATATATATATCTAAAAGTTAATTTTGCTCTAAAAGTATTGGCGTAGTAGTAATTACTATGTGAGAAAGTTTTTTCTTTTTCAAATTCATTTTAGAAGTGTAAAAAACAAGGCAATATTACCCAACAGTTAAAAAAATTAATTTTGACCATTAAATTATTTTGATTGACTATATCTTTATAGAAGTATTATATCACATAAGTATTTATATTTTAATTTATTTTTTTTTTGGATTACAAAAGGCAAATTAAGAAACTTGAAGTTTATCAATCACACCAGTGTTAAATTAATCTGAAGGTTATGACATGATGTGGAGGCAACTCGAATGAGGTCTTTGCAAAACTCGCATGTCTTCTCTAAGATTATGGGCATCTTTGGCAAGGTAGGCTGCACATCTAATTGTCTCACAAGGTACATATCGAAGCTCTATGTCCCACTCTGAGAAAAGAAACTATCTAATCTCATTAATTTCTTCCCTCAGTGGATAATGGTAACCACCATCTTTCATGATTAGATGGAAAGCTTCCATCGAGTCTGTATAGACAATGACTCTCTAGAGGTGTTTTTGCATAAAAGCTTAGAGACCTGTTAGTAAAGCCAATAGTTCTACTGTTATTGGTGGTAGAAATCCCAACTTACGTTGAAAACCAAGAATCCAGTCTCCATTGGAGTCTCTGGCTACTTCACTACATGCTACTTCTTTTTTATTATTGACTGATCCATCTATATCTAACCAAGCAAAATCTTCCAATGGGGGTTTCCAGACATGCCCATCTTCTCTATAGAGCTTGAAAACTTGGTGAGTGAGATTGTCATTAGTGGCGGCTTCCATCAGCTGGGTGATGCCCCCATGAATGATTTCTTTTACTTGATATCAAACACCTTCCATGACTCCTTTACATCGGTTTTTTCAAAGGAGCCAACAAAAGGTACTGAAAACCCGAAACCATATCCATCTGCTAAGGCGTGCATTGATCAAATTATGAGTTATGCACATTCTAAGCCACACCTACATAGAACAAAAGAAACTAAAAAGAAGGTTAGGCTTAATAATTTCAATCAACACATTTCTGGCATTCTCATAATCACGGAGTATGTGTAAAGTGTTTTCCTCTCTTTAACACTCAAATGGGCACTCATCATTATCAGTTAATCCTTGTTTAGCTCTAAGTGAACTTATAGAAAGCCTCTTATGAAATATTTGCCACATGAAGAATTTAATTTTACTCGGGATTCGTAACCTCCACAATCCTGCCACTTTTGCATTTTAATTATTGAAATTATAATTTTTGTTGTTTGTGTTTCTATTAATTTAATCATCATTGAATGGGTCCAACGAGTGATCCAATGTGGTCATATTGAATAGCTAATTTAAGAATCCGAGGTTGTGATGGAAATATCAGACAAACAAAACAAAAAAAGTTGTACACTTGTACGTACGTAGGTTGGGTCGTGAGTGTGATTAGTGAAATGGAAGAAGAAGCACATCGAATAGGTCGCTGGTATTCCTTCCTCATTCTCTTGTGCTTACGTGACATTCTCCTCACTCCTACCGGCCCTTTCTCTCTCTCTCTCTCTCTCTCTATTGTTCTTCGAAAATTTCGTCATCAATCCCAAAACCAAGATTCGCATTGCTTATAACATTCGCATTCCTTTGGAGATTTTAATCTCGGTGTGTGTGGGTGTTCTGGATTTTGTGTTTTCTATTGTTACTCCTTTTGGGGATTGCTCGCGTAGCCCAGGTATGTTTGTTTGATCTCATTGTGTTGGCGAAATTTACAACACATTGTGCCTATTTCCTTCTCTTCTTTGCTTTTTGCTTTCTCTTGGGTTATCCACACACTTGCTTACGATTTAATTCATAGTTAGTTAGTCTGTTCCTGTCAATTTCACTTTTGGGATTTCCTGTTCTGATAAGGGTGTGTTTGGATTAGTTTTCTTTTAATAGCTTTTACGACTTACGAGATAAGTGTGTGAGAGAAGTTTTATCTCAGGTTGCGCAAACCATGATTTGGGATATTACCAAACACACACTAAATCTGCTTAGTGATCTTTTTTTGGTGTTTGGTTTTGGTTCCTTTTTCTTTTGGCCCTTTTCTTATCCTCTCCTTTCACTGTTAAACTTGTCGCTGCAGAATTATTATATACTCCCTCCTTATCTAAATATAAGATAGAGTTAGATTTTTTTTTCCTGAGAAGGATCAATCTCATAAATAAATTATTTAATTATAACATATACTTTAGGTTAATAAAATATACATCAATTTATAACTTGGACATATTGGGAGAAAAAAAAGTTTATAATTTAGACAAAATAATTAGGAGAAAAAATGATAAATATAAATATTTTAAAGTATCTTAATTAACTTTCTTAATATTTTCAAAAACATCACCTATATCTTATATTTAGGATCAGAAGGAATATTATATATTCAGAATTCAGAGACTAAAGATAAGCTTAATTATTTGTTTAGTGTTTAATTGCGGAAAAGATTGCTTTTGTTTTGTTGGCTGTGCTTGGTTTAGCATATGATTTGTGACAGAAAGGGTGTTTGCAGATTTCAAGGATATCAATGTGCAAAAAATGGAAAGGAGAAAAAGGAGAACTGTGACAGAGAATGGTGATGCCGGTGGTGGGGCAGGGGAGGACTTGGTTCTAGCTACTTTGATCGGAAATGGTGAAGATCTCGGCCCTCTTGTCCGGCACGCCTTCGAAATGGGGCGACCCGAGGGTCTTCTTCACCAACTGAAACATGTGGTGAAGAAGAAGGAGGCTGAAATAGAGGAGATATGCAAGACACACTATGAGGACTTCATTGTGGCTGTGGATGAGCTTCGAGGCGTGTTGGTTGACGCCGAAGAGCTCAAGAGTGATCTTCAGAGTGATAATTTCAAGTTACAACAGGTTGGAAGCAGCATCCTAGTGAACCTTGAGGAGCTTTTTGAATCATTTTCTATAAAGCAAAATGTGATTGAAGCTATAAAGATGTCAACGTATTGTATTCAAGTGTTGGAGCTTTGTGTCAAATGTAACAACCACATATCTAATGGCCAATTTTATCCCGCATTGAAGACTGTGGATTTGCTTGAGAAGAATTACATGCAGACCATTCCAGCAAAGGCACTGAAGAAAGTGGTAGAGATGAGAATTCCTGTGATAAAATGTCACATTGAGAACAAAGTGCGTGGCCAAGTCAACGAATGGTTGGTACATTTAAGGAGTTCTGCTAAAACCATTGGACAAACAGTTATAAGTCATGCTGCTTTGGTTCGCCAAAAGGACGAAGAAATGCTTGAAAGACAAAGAAAGGCTGAGGAGAATTATTCTGGGTTAGAGGATCAAATTTATAGCTTGGAGGTTGAGGAAGCTGATGATTCTGTTGTTAAGTTCGATCTCACGCCTCTTTATCGCGCTTGTCATATACACGATTGTCTAGGCCTTAGAGAGCAGTTTCGCGAGTATTACTATAAGAATAGGTTGTTGCAACTGAATTCTGACTTGGAACTATCTTCAGCACAAGCTTTTGTTGACTCACATCAGACATATTTGGCTCAAATTGTAGGATACTTCATGGTGGAGGACAGAGTTCTGAGAACTGCAGGTGGATTATTGGTCCTAGATCAGGTTGAAACAATGTGGGAGACTGCTTCGGCGAAGATCTCATCGGTTTTAGAGAAACAGTTCTCGATTATGCGTTCTGCTACACATTTTCTCTTGGTGAAGGACTATGTGACACTCATGGTTTCCACTCTTAGACAGTATGGATATGAAGTTGGTCCTCTTCTTGAGGTTCTTGATGGCAGCTGTGTGAAATATCATGGGGTTCTTTTGGGAGAATGTCGAAAGCAGATTCTTGATCTCATCTCCAACGAATCGTATGATCAAATGGTTATAAAGAAACAAACTGACTATGAGAACAATGTCCAAGCTTTTAATCTTCAATCCACGGATATCATGCCGGCTTTTCCTTATGTTGCTCCTTTCTCCTCCATGGTACCTGAAACATGTCGAATCGTGAGATCCTACATTAAAAGCTCTGTTGATTACTTGTCTTATGGTATAAATGCCAACTTATTTGATGCTGGTAGGAAATACTTGGACAAGTTTTTGATTGATGCATTGAATGAAACATTGGTTAAGACTATTCACAGTGGCAATATCAGTGTGTCTCAAGCAATGCAGATAGCTGCAAACATAGCCGCACTCGAAAGGGCCTGTGATTTCTTCCTCAGACACATGGCACATCTATGTGAAGTCCCGGCTCGCTCCTTGAAACCTCAAGTTTCTTTAGCTGCAAAAGTGGTGCTCAAGATTTCAAGGGATGAAGCCTATCATGCCCTATTGAATTTGGTGGGTTCAAAGATAGATGAATACATGGCTCTAATGGAGAAGATAAATTGGACTTCAGATGAGATAAAGCAGAATGGAAATGACTATGTGAATGAAGTGATATATTATCTTGACTCTCTCATGTCTACTTCACAACAGATGTTACCATTGGATGCTATGTACAAAGTTGGGACTGAAGCACTTGAGCAAATTTCAAACTCTATTGTGGCTGCATTTCTTAGTGATAGTGTCAAGAGATTTAATGAATCTGCAGTGATAAGCATAAACAATGATGTGAAAATGTTAGAGGCTTTTGCAGATGAGAGGTTTCATGCTTCTGGGTTGAGTGAGATTTACAAAGATAGGAGTTTCAAGGGATATTTGGTAGAAGCAAGGCAATTGTTAAATCTTTTGCTGAGCAGCCAACCTGAGAACTTCATGAATCCTGTGATAAGAGAGAAAAACTATTATGCCTTGGATTACAAGAAGGTCTCTCTTATCTGTGAGAGGTTTAGGGATGCTCCTGATGGCATTTTCGGAACCCTTTCAAGTAAAAACACGAAAACAAGCGCCAGAAAGAGATCCATGGACACGCTCAAGAAGAGACTCAAGGATTACGGTTGATTATACACTAGGCTTGGTGGAAAATTCTTTTATTTAAAAGTATAACATAATGCTTGTAGATGTTATACTGATTAGTATTCCTTTTGTTTTTCACATGAACAAGTGTTTTTTGAGTGCCTGGAATAAAGACTGTGTTTTTTGGGCTGGAATATGTGGATTCATCCCTATATATCCTGATTATGTGTACTTGTGCAAATATAATATACAGATCACCATAAGGGTTGTTGACCTCTGATTAATCTAGTGATCTAGAATTATGTTTGTTCGGTTGTTCTTGAACTTCCAAGTGTTTCATCTCATTTTTAAAACAGTTTCTCAATATTTAAATTTGCACTTGAGTGATTTTTTTTTTTAATATCCATTGGCTACATCCATATATGAGTGTGGCATCACTTTAGTACTTCATAGTCCACATCTCGTCTGTGAGTATGTTTTTTTATTATATTAATGATGTCACATGATATCCCTTCAAAATAAAATTCTCCCCATTGCCATATGGAGCATGATGCTAACTCAAGGTTTAAAGCACTAACTCTTGTATGAAACTTGTTAAATCAAAATTTTATCTTTCAATGATCTATAAATGCATCAACTTGTGTGTGTTTATCTTTTGATAAAATTATCTTTGTTATTAATATAAACTATAAGATCTATAATAAATAGAACTATTCATAAGCCATGAGCTGCATTGCATGATTTATTTCCATTTTGATAAGATGTTCAGGAAATTGAGTCTAGCTTCAAGTTTCAGTAATTTAAATTAAACCAGGGAGTGCTGATATATCTTACCCATAAGTATAACATACATATATCAACTAGATGGCAATAACCTTATCACCTAATAGCATGAATGCTCCCTTACAAATCTTGCTTGCAACCTCAAAATAGTGCCAATCATCTAAATAGATTATCTCACAAAATTTAATCAAAGTTACCACTAAAATAAATTTCAAACACAAAGCATGCCATAAGCATTCCGTCTGAAGCGATCTCCTCGGATTTTGTTGTTTCCGTAGCTTTTCTGGCTGTCACAAACTGTTGTAACATTTCCTAAAACTTCTCTCTTTTGGCCAATCCTGAACCATGCTAAATTAGCATGTTAAGCCAAGCAATTTGTGCTATCAGCTTCTACAATGACAACGTAATATGTGGAGGAACTATCTCAAAAAAATCAAATCAGACGGAGCTAAACTGTAGAACATATTCATGTTTGTTCCCCAATGAATATAACTTGATAGCAAACATCTAAAAGTTACAATTTTGGTCCCCAAGTGGAGACAAGCTTAACCTTTTACTATACTCTGTCCAACTCAGTAATGTGTTTGTCCAACTGATCTTTTAACTCGTTTCTCCACCCCTGAATTAAATTCTCTTGCTTTTTAATTAGCTCTGTTTTTCTTTTAAGTTCCTCTTCCATCACAGCGATCTCCTGCTTAGACAAAAGATATAACAAAACTTTCAAGTTTGGATGCCAAGGTATAAGGGTCTCAATAACTTGCTGTAGTGAGAACAATTTGCACAATGCGTATTTCCGTGTACTTAATTACTGTACCTTTCTAAGCATTTCAGCTTTTGCTGGTTGACTCTCGCGCAGCAGGCTGATAAAATAAAGTTGAAGCTTCTTCGCAGCCTCCATAAAATCTCTGGCATGCCTCTCTACGTCAACTGCAAATGTTGTCAGAAGGAATAAGAATCAATTAGGTTAGATGGTGAGTACGCTATGCTTAAGATGCATTACAAGATGAGAAAAGAAATTTCTCTTTTCTTATGGTCAGAGAGTAAACCACTGTCAAAAAAATATCAGCTTGTGCCAAAGAAACTACACTAGCTCAATGTCAACAGAGAAACTTTACGCTTACAAGTCAATCCAACTTGCAGCAAAAGAAAGTTCAACCAAACCAAGGCAGCCAAATGGCAGGTTAACAAATGGAACTTTCTTTTTTATGTGAATTAAAAAGGAAGTTTCAATGGCTGCTTTATAGGGTTTTGTCACAACGCTGCCTCTGCAGGATCATTGGGATAACCTCTCCCAATACCAGGCAAAGTCAAACGAAATTGAGCAAATCAGGGTCTTGAGTCATGTGAAGAGAGGTAGATAAATACCACAAAGAAGAATTAAAGAAGTTATCAATTGGGACATTTTGATGAATGATATACCTAAATAGTTGTTTGCTGATAGACCTAGTGAAATAAGGTTGGTTGTTGTTGTTGTATAGGGCCCTACAGGATCACTGACAAAAGTAACAAGGACCTCAGTAAACCATTCAGTAAGAAATTGTATCTAGCCCATATGCAGCGTGTAGGCATTCACTGCACAGGCAACGTTTCATATGGTGGTTGCTTTTGAAACTCCCCTGATGCAGTATTTACAACAAAGCCACCATTTGTGGTTTCATTGCCTTTAGTAAATCTTAGAGTACAGACTCATAAACTCTCTCAGCCAAAACATATATAAGAAAGTATTTAAATCTAAACATGGCACATTATCATTTCTCACAATTTCTCAACTTAACTAGCATTAGCTTAACAACTTAGCCATCGCTAACCTGTTAGCAACTCAATTTATTATCGAAAAGGACATGAAAAAAGAATAACAAAAAACATCCGATGAATTTGAATATCAAGGGACTTCAACTTATTGAAACATTAAAATTCATTAAACTAACTTCCTAATTCTTACTTGAGTTATCAGAATGAAGAATTTCACATAGTTGGGCTGTTAACGCCGAGTCAGGAAGTTACAATTATGATTACAAGCAGAAAATTACTCACTTTGATGTGAAGGGTGGGGAGAGCGGTCTATGGCTTGAAGTTCTCTAGCAGGCAAGCAAGGAAGCAAAGCAGCCTCCAAAGCCATCACACAAGCAACCATATCATCACTCGAAGGAGGCGAAGAGGGAAGTTGAGGATCAACTGGATCTTGTCGATCTCCCATATATCCCTGTCGACCTGAATTTTCAATAAGCAACAGAAGATAAAGGTTTTTTGTTACACACAAACTTTCTGGTAGAAAATCTTAAAATGCCAACAAAATGACTAAAGTGAGAGGAGAGATCTAACTGCGTGTGAAATCGTCTTCGCCGTTCGTTCCCACTTTCTGGATCACGTGCTGCTTCGCTCTTTTCAAAAGCAAAGCGGTTTCTTCCCTGATCTTTCGCAGTCCACTCCTCTGGTTCCTATAATCGATCGATTGCTCATAGAAATTTGCTGATTCACTTGTATCGTCGTTACTGCCGAATTTTTTCTGATGAAGGGTTTGGGACTCTGGGGCTCGTGCACGTAAAAGCACAACGCAGAAGATCTTACCCACTCTCAATTTTTCAAGGTATTAATATTGGATACTGAATCAGTCAGAATACTTGATTAACATTCATAGCTCAGACGGGAGTTAAATTGAAGTTAAATCAGAATCAAATTAATGAAAAATTAAAGATTTTAAGTTTATTGGTATAAATTTTTAAAAAAATATTAAAAAAAATTTAAAATTAGACCAAACTGATCTACTGACTGGTTCGCCGGTTTTCGAACCATACCGGTCCACTTTCCATAACCCTGAAATTTTCAGAGCTACCGGCACTTAAAATCATTTTTTTTTCTTGCAGTAGTCTAAAAATGTTATTTCCCTTAATTTAGAACAATATTCGTTGAGTTTGAATTTCGAGGCCTAGTCAGGCATAAGGACGTGAAGGATGTACGGGAAAATATACCCATAAATTTTACTTGGGGTGTAAAAATGTCTCTAAATTTTTATAAATGGGCAAAAAAATGCTAATTCCGTAGGTAAATAGTATTATTTATTTTATGTGGCCCATCTATTATTTAAAATAATTATTTGAAAAAATAAATGTTTATTACGTAAATCGAGATAAAACTCTTCTCACATATTTACCTCATATACCGTAAATCACGATTTATAAAATTAATTTATCCTATATCTTTTTGTCATATTATGAAACCAGTTAACCATTTAACATTTTTTATTTTATAATATAAAGTTTCTTTAACATGTATGTGTGTATGAGAGAGATTTTACTCTAACTTCGCTTTCGAAATATTTTATCCACAGTCTAAATGCTTTCAAAATTCTTGCTGAAGAAATGAGTCGCTGCAAGGTAGAAATTCCAAGGGAAACACCAAAACCGTGGGCTCCCAAAAATTTACACGTTGATCCCAACAAAGAAAAAATACTAATGGGAAAAATAAAAAGATGTGTATGGATAAAGTCGACATCACTCAATTTTATCGTGGCTTTAAAGATCAACTTCAAACCCCACATATTTCTGAACTTTTAGATATGGTTTTGCGGTTAGAGACGAAGTTGAAAATGGTAATTTTTTGCATTGGTAAATTGGCATTACATGAGAATCCTAAGTTATAACTTGCCTTGCGGTTTAGAGATTTTAAATGGATCGGAGATATAAAAGCATTCGATCCAGTTCTTTTAATGACTGAATGTCAAATTTTAGAAATTCTTGGTTGTTCAGTTTTACAATATAATGAACGTACACTGTCACAGGGAGGCTTTGAAACTAACTATGTTTTTCATGTCACATTGTGTCACACCCTTACCTTATTTTGACTTGCAGCAGAATATTAATACGTGGTTCGATGGATAATACAGAAATAACATAAATATACTGATAATATGTGTATGATTATAGAAATTTTTCATAAGGGTTCTTACATAATATTTACAAATAAGGTAGCTGCACAGGGTTACTAGGGTGTCTAAATCCATCCCAGTGAAATGGAGACTTCTTCCCGTTTTCGTTCCACCACTGCAACCCTCTCTCATGCAATTCTCTTCTCTGATTTCCGCGTACCTTCTATATTTGCCTGTCTAAATTATTAGTAGCGGAGGGTGAGATTCGAGAGAATCTCAGTAGGAAAGCGATACCATAATACATATATGATAGATGCTATTTATATAACATGTTAGCTTTAACTGGATGTATGTCCCATAATGACATTTCTGCATGCTTAATGTTTCATGTAACAAAACTATAGCCACAACAAAACAGAAACAGAGCTTCATTTATTCAAATATGCTCTACACAATCAAGTAAAACAATCACATACATCACTACACAGGCAAAGATATCAAATACATACAAGTAAGGTAAATCTCCTACCTCCAATCTTTTCTCCTCGATTTACGTGCCTGCAACTCGGGCTCTTAACTCGGTTTTATAATTCCAAATGTACTATTTAGACACTCCCATAGTGTTTCTGGTGATAATATGAGCCTATTATGAAAATTTAACAAAATGCCCCCGGGCACGAAGCCCGGCCCTGCAGTACCCGGTCCGACTGTTCTTTTCCCAAAATTTTGACATAGGCTATATCCTGACATATTTTTGCCCAAATAATTCATTTCCGGATTCAGAATTACCAAATTCACTATCAAATTACAAAAATACTCTTGACAACCCCATTTTAAGGATTTTAGGGGTATTTTCATAATTATGCTTTTTTAGGATTTTCTGAAAAAGTGACTAACTGTAACCCCATCTAATTTTTCCTTCTAAACACAATAGAATCATCAGATTATTGAAAATCCAACTCCTAAGCCCCTAATTAGAGCTGGCCGAACCTTATAGGAACTTCGGGGAAAATTAGAGAAACTTATTATGTATTATTATATTATATATGTTAGGTAAAATAGTTTTGAGAAAAAACTATAAATAATCATATATATAGAACATGCTTCCCCTAGGTCACTCACATTTTCGCGGCCGATAGAGGGGTGCAGCTTCGTTCGCGCCGCCACACCCTCTATTCAGTCTCTTGTACGTTTTCCTGTTTGATTTCTGTTTTTTCTGTTTGATTTATGATTCTATTTTCGATCATTCCTATCTTTCTTTGCACTCACCCGGTAGATTTGTAGTGTTCTTCTTGTTAATTTCGCCGTAGATCTGTGTCTTAGGAATCTATTGTTGTGCCGGCAATATGAATTAGCTTTTTATGGTATTAGAGATTTAGAGATTCGAGTGCAGGTGGGTCTTTTCCTTTTTGATACTGACTTGATCAAATAATAGTGGTATGTTTGCTGATCATTGATTTATGGTGACATCTGAAGGAATTTGAATCTACCACATCTGTAGAAAACAAATTATTTTCTTTGCTCAAAGTTTGTATATCTAGAATCAAACTCGATTAACCCTTTTAGTTTTCTGTCTCTGCGCTATCCAGTTATTCGGCTAATTTCATTGTTTTTTGTCAGATTCATATTACTTCAACGTCAAAAGACTGATTTGTTTGTGCGGACAAATTAAGACCAGTCAAGATGGTAAGTTAGAGAACTATACTTATGGTAATTATGGTAATTGAGTTGGAATTTTCATTGTTTGTGGATCATTGATATCAAAAATTGCGTCCTTATATTCAGGTGAAGTTTACAGCGGAAGAGCTTCGTCGTATTATGGACCACAAACACAATATCCGTAATATGTCTGTCATCGCACATGTTGATCACGGTATGGTCTGATTTGTACTACATTTATGTGTTATGGTTTTTACTTTCTCTGTATGCCTTCTGCCATTATGTTATTTTCTCTTCTTTTCTGTGAAGCGTATGATATAAATGCATTTTTCCTGCAAGTTGCTTGCTATCATATTGGTATTATACCTTATGCATATCTTTAGAAAAAATCCTTTTATATTCACTGGGGAACATCCATTCAAAATTTCTTCAATTCTTTCGCACATAATAAAAACTACTTTGCATTGGTCATTCAAGATGATATTGTTAATTTATCATCTATATAATTACTTTAATATTTTCTAGTTATATTACTCATTATTCTGTGTCATTTTGGTTGCAGGAAAATCCACCCTCACAGATTCTCTTGTGGCTGCTGCTGGTATTATTGCCCAAGAAGTGGCCGGTGATGTCAGGATGACTGATACTCGTGCAGATGAAGCTGAGCGAGGCATCACCATTAAGTCTACTGGTATCTCCCTCTACTATGAGATGAGCGAGGAATCCCTTAAGGCCTACAAGGGAGAGAGGAATGGGAATGAATATCTAATAAATTTGATTGACTCTCCCGGACACGTGGACTTCTCATCTGAGGTTACTGCTGCTCTCCGTATAACTGATGGAGCGCTTGTGGTGGTGGATTGCATTGAGGGTGTATGTGTGCAGACTGAAACTGTGCTTCGACAGGCACTGGGAGAGAGAATCAGACCTGTTCTGACTGTTAATAAGATGGACAGGTGTTTCCTTGAGCTGCAGGTTGATGGAGAGGAGGCTTACCAGACTTTTCAGAGAGTTATTGAGAATGCAAATGTGATCATGGCCACATATGAAGATCCTCTCCTCGGTGACTGCCAGGTTTACCCAGAGAAAGGAACAGTTGCCTTTTCAGCTGGCTTGCATGGTTGGGCATTCACTCTAACCAACTTTGCTAAGATGTATGCTTCAAAATTTGGAGTTGACGAGGCAAAGATGATGGAAAGGCTCTGGGGTGAAAACTTTTTTGATCCTGCCACCAAGAAGTGGACTACCAAGAATACTGGTTCTCCTACTTGCAAGCGTGGGTTTGTTCAGTTCTGTTACGAGCCCATCAAGCAGATAATCAACACCTGTATGAATGATCAGAAAGATAAGTTGTGGCCCATGTTGCAAAAACTCGGTGTGACCATGAAATCTGACGAGAAAGACCTAATGGGAAAACCTTTGATGAAACGTGTGATGCAAACCTGGCTGCCAGCAAGTAGTGCGCTATTGGAAATGATGATATTCCATCTTCCCTCACCAGCAAAAGCTCAAAAGTATCGTGTTGAAAACTTGTATGAGGGTCCACTTGATGATCCTTATGCTGCTGCAATCAGGAGTTGTGATCCTGAAGGACCTCTCATGCTTTACGTCTCAAAGATGATTCCTGCATCTGACAAGGGAAGGTTTTATGCCTTTGGCCGTGTCTTCTCTGGCAAGGTCTCTACTGGTTTGAAGGTTAGAATTATGGGGCCCAATTATGTGCCCGGAGAGAAGAAAGATTTATATGTCAAGAGTGTGCAAAGAACTGTTATTTGGATGGGGAAGAAGCAGGAAACTGTTGAGGATGTGCCTTGTGGTAACACGGTAGCCTTGGTTGGTTTAGATCAATTTATTACCAAGAATGCCACTTTAACAAATGAGAAGGAAGTGGATGCTCACCCAATCAGAGCAATGAAGTTTTCTGTCTCCCCTGTGGTGCGTGTTGCTGTTCAGTGCAAGGTTGCGTCAGATCTTCCCAAGCTTGTTGAAGGTCTGAAGCGGCTGGCAAAGTCAGATCCTATGGTTGTTTGTACCATTGAGGAGTCAGGGGAGCACATTGTTGCTGGTGCGGGAGAACTTCACCTTGAGATCTGTTTGAAGGACTTGCAGGAAGATTTCATGGGTGGAGCTGAGATTATTAAATCTGACCCTGTTGTGTCCTTCCGCGAGACTGTGTTGGAAAGATCTTGCCGTACTGTGATGAGCAAGTCGCCCAACAAGCACAACCGTCTATATATGGAAGCAAGACCCATGGAGGAAGGACTTGCTGAGGCAATTGATGAAGGCAAGATTGGTCCAAGGGATGATCCCAAAGTTCGTTCTAAAATATTAGCAGAAGAGTTTGGTTGGGACAAAGATCTTGCCAAGAAAATATGGTGCTTCGGGCCTGAGACACTTGGACCAAACATGGTGGTAGATATGTGCAAGGGAGTGCAGTATCTGAATGAAATCAAGGACTCAGTTGTTGCTGGTTTCCAGTGGGCATCGAAGGAAGGCGCATTGGCCGAAGAGAACATGAGGGGCATCTGCTTTGAAGTGTGTGATGTTGTTCTTCATGCTGACGCTATCCACAGAGGCGGTGGTCAGATTATTCCCACTGCAAGGAGAGTCTTCTATGCTTCCCAATTGACTGCAAAACCCAGACTTCAGGAACCAGTTTACCTTGTTGAAATCCAGGCTCCTGAGCAGGCTCTTGGTGGCATCTACAGTGTTCTGAATCAGAAGCGTGGACACGTGTTTGAGGAGATGCAGCGGCCAGGTACGCCCCTTTACAACATCAAGGCATACCTCCCAGTCATTGAGTCATTTGGGTTCTCAAGCACTTTGAGGGCAGCTACATCAGGTCAGGCTTTCCCTCAGTGTGTGTTTGATCACTGGGACATGATGGCATCTGATCCTTTGGAGGCTGGATCACAAGCTGGACAGCTAGTTGCCGACGTTCGCAAGAGGAAGGGCTTGAAGGAGCAGATGACTCCACTCTCAGAATACGAGGACAAGCTTTAAATTTTCCTCAGTTCTCACTTTTTGTAATTAGTTCTTCATTTCTGGTTTCTTTTTATTTAAGCGGCTTAAGTTTTAATTTCCTCAGTCTAGCATGTATTTTTTATCTCCTAATTGTCAGGTTTCACATATAGATGTGTAAACTGGTATTCATTGATGATTTTTGGTGCTATGGCATTTTGATTGAGCTATGTGGTGATTTCTGGTTCCTGTTTCTTTGTTTGCCCTCTTGATCTTGAAGGCGTATTTGTATTTTAGGCTAAGTTCTTTGCATGCTTTAACTTGAGATCACAGTTTCTACATTTTGAACATGTAAATAAATGATCTACGGAGAGCCGAACAAGCGGAGAGGCACATAGGCATAGCCTCTTCTGGAAGATGTCAATGAAGTTAGGCAGAGTTTAGGTATGTATTAATGCCAATGATGGTATTTCTATCTCACACTAGTATATGGACATATTTATATATATGAAGTGCCAAGAGAAACATATATATATATATATATATATATATATATATATATATATATATATAGGGTTTGTTTGTTTTAACGATCAGATTGCTTATAAGTTGTTTTTCACATAAATCGAGACAACTCCTCTCACATACTTACCTCGTATACTGTAAATCACGGTTGAAAAGCTGCTTTTAAGCATTCCAATCGTTAATCCAAACGAGCACATATATATATTCTTGATTATCGTTTCAAGCATGCCAATAAGGACTCATACTTTAGAAAAAAAGAAGGCACTATTGGCTTCGCTAGAGACTTGTATCACTTTTTGTTCATATGATTATACTGAACATTGTTGCGTCCAACTGTAGTTTTCGCATTCACCTTCTTTTGCTTGCTAAAAAGTAAATTATTACTCTCTCTGATTCTTAATATAAGATGTATTTACATAATTTGATTAGGTTAAGAAAATTAGTTAATGTGATATGTGCTTTCTAAAACATTTTTGTCATATTGTCTAATTCCCTCTATTTTTTTATTATTGTTAATAAAGTATCAATAAGGATAAATCAAAAAGAAATTGATAAATATAAAAAATATATTTTATATTTAAAACTAAAATTAACTCTCCTTATAACGAGTGAGTAGAGGAGGAATAAAATATTGATAGGTATAGAGCACTTCAAGTCACCACACACATTTTCACTTCATTTTAGAACATGCGTTTCGTACTTCATTCCATGACGTGCAATTAGTGGTCTCCTTTAAAAAATTCGAGTGAAACAAGTAAATAATGCCAATTATTCTTTTAAGAAATTAATTGTATCTGAAAATTTCAGTCAAATATATTTGGATAAATAAATAACACAAATATTTTCATAAACACAAACGGGCTGAATTATAAACTTGTGTTTTTTTTTAATATAAACTGGATACCACTTAATAGATATCAAAGTACAGAAGAGTCCACTACAGAGCTACCTTCTTTCATCATTCCCCACCTTTTGATGGATAGGTGGAGGATGATCAAAGATACAAAAATTCCCTATAATACTATAAACAAGTTTAGCCAAATGATCAGCAAAGAGGAGATCCTCACTAGGAACATTAACAAACATCCCCTACCATTGTCTATTGATTAGAGTCCTAATCTCATCTACTAAATCCTTGAAAGGGTATTCAGGATCACATCCTCAGACTGCTAGGCTGATCACCTCTACACAGTCTGAAAAAAAATAACAACATTTTTTATTCCCCTAGCCCAACATAAGTATAAGCCATGGATCATACTAATCAACTCTGCCATCGCAGGAGGCACAACAATGAGTTTACAAGAAAAGCCACAAATCCATTGGTTATTCAGGCCCCTAATCATCCCCCACACCCACTTCTACCATCTCTGAGTACTAATCCATCCACCTCCAATAATTCAATCCTTTATCTTTTAACTACAGATCGCATTTTTCCAATATTTATGAAACTGTGTGTTTGTCTCCGCGATCGCCGCTTCCCATTGTGAACGGCACAAAGATCATGAATAGAGTATTATTTTGAGAAAATTATATTTAGGTCTCGAACAAAAGAAAAAAAAAATAATCCCTTAAAATCTCAAAATTATCAAAAGTTTCGTGTAATATTTTTACAATAAACTCTAATTATGGACTTATTAATAGATGCTCATAGACTTGCCAATGGACGCCCTTCAACTTGTCAATGACTTGCCCATACACTTGTCAGCAATGTGCCCATGCACTTGTCAGTAGAATTGAAATTCATTATAAAAAAGTTTTAGGGGATTTAAATGTAATTTTGAAATTTTAAGGGACCTCTTTTTAATATTTTTTCTTATTCAGGAGCTGGATGCAATTTTCCCTATTATTTGTACAACGTTGGCCTCGGTGAACAATACAAAGAACAAGAGTCTTGTTGCTGTGACGTTCACCTCAACAAACCCTTTCATCTTTGCGAACGACGTAGTGATAGGATGTCTGACTTAAAAAATTTATAACTAATTTCGTATATCAACAAAAATTATAAATTACAACCAGTTGGGAATCAGGGCCGGTCCTTGACGGGCCAGGGTCTAACAGGGCCGGCCCTAAAGGGCTCGGGGTCAGGAAAATTACAGTTTTTCAAAGCCCGGCCCGAGAGCATCAGGGCTAGGGCTGGCCCGCAGGGCCGAGAAGTCTTTTTCACAATATTTAACTATTTTTTTTGCGTATTTTCCCCAAAGAGATATAATTAATAAATAACAACGATTAACATTCTAATTTAATACATAAATGTTGTCCAACATTAAGGTTTAAATAACACTTCTCTTGCAACAAACAAACACAATTACTAATGTATAATCAAAGGTAAAATCATGTTCATAAATAACTCACACAAAGGTCAAATTATAAGAAGGCAAGAAGCTCAATACTCTAATCTCTAAACAATGAGTATGACGACTATCATTTTCACCTTCTTCGCCACTATCATCAATTTCAAGGACATTTGATTGTGTTTCACTTTGAGCAGTAGGTTCAAGTAGTCAAATAATCACAACTTCCATCAAAAATCATACTCTATCAGGCAGAATAGTATATAATATGATTTTATTATAAATAGGCAGAACAATATACTTAAAAATCATACTCAAAAATCACAATATGATTCAATTAGACAAAACAATATACTCAAAAATCATACTCTATACAATATGATGATAGAGTGACATATAAATTCAATAAGGCAATTCAAAAATATAACATAGTTTCTGTCCAAGCAAAAAAAATAAAAAATAAACGGGCCTAAAGGGCCGGCCCTTTTAAGCCCGAGGCCCTACAGGGCCGGCCCTTTTAGACCCGACTTCCTTTTGAGGCTACAATTTACAAGCCCGGCCCTTGAAGGGCCAGGGCCTAAAAGGGCCAGCCCGACGGGCTCGGCCCGTTTCCCCGGCTCTAATTACAACTCTTTAAAAAATTTGACTCAAAAGTATAAAGATACGGCTTTCGATCATTATTTTTAGTGCATCTAATCCTTAATTAACCACGATCAACAATATAAACATTTAATTCCCTCACAAATTTAAAGTTTAATCAACTCTAAATCTTAATGTTAAAAACCACCATGTTACACTTATAACTTGGCAATTAAAGAGTAGTATCAAATGGAGCAAAATGAAGAGATTGAGCTTGGGTTTAAGTATCGTAGAAACGCAAGTTTGCAACGTTAAGAGAAGAAAATGCAATTAAATCTAGGGACAATTACAATGAAATCCCATACAAGAGAAAAAATGAAAAAATGGTCCCTGAAGTTGTCAGTGTAAGCTCCTTGACTTGTTAATGAACGCTCCTCGACTTGTCATTAACAACTTCAAGAACCATTTTTTCATTTTTTCTCTTGTATGGGACTTCATTGTAATTGTCCCTTAAATCTATTTTGAGAAATTAAATAGACTTAAGGTATAAAATATACATAAATTTTTCTTAAAAGTGTCCCCAATATCAAATACTTTTTTTAAGGACAAAAGTAACTATGAGTTTTCAAAATAGGTGCAAAAATCACATATTCCGTTATCTTGAGGACGTTGATCGTGAATTTTAACTTTGTTGACTAAAAATAATGACCAGGAGCATAATGTGGAGGAATAATAAAACAACTTGGAAAGATGAGATGCTGATATGGCAAGGCAAATAAGATATGAATATGAAATAAATATAAATGACAAAAATGAAAAAGACTCTCGTCCCTTTGATCCATCGACTCTCTCCTCCCTCCCTTCAGACAGAGGGTGTCAGCTGCCCAACCTCAGCTGCGTCCTTTGCTGCCCCCTTATTTTGGGGGCCTTCTCAAATATATTTTTTATGGTTCTTTGGATCAGTAGATTCTACACAAAATGAATAAAATTTTGACATATTATAGGTAAAAAATGAATCTGTTTTCAATTTTTTATGATTTTTCAAAGATATTTTAAAAAAAGTTATTAAAGTGAGAAAAAAAATACATCATTTTTCTAAAATATCTTTGAAAAATTATAAAAATTTGAAAAAAGATTCATTTTTTTCCATAATTTATCAAAATTTCACTTATTTGGTATAGAATTTAATGATCTAAAGAGCCATAAAAATATATTTAGAAAGACCCCCAACATAAATAAGAGAGTAGCAGAGGACGCAGCTGAGGTTGGGCACCCTCCATCCCCCCTCCTTCATCATGGTACCGTCTTACACAAAGATTGAAGCATAGTTGACCAAGACAATGTCCTTTAATTGCTAGAAATTCAGTCCTGGCAAAAATAAATGTTGTGGTCAAGGCTAAGTAAGAGATCCCATTTCTGGTCTGGTCGAGATTGTGTTTAGTATAGTAATATGAATTCTTTTTACACAGCCACCATACCCTTTTCCAATTTCCGAAGTTCCGCTTCCACCGCTTTGGACCATCCAATTTAAGGTACGTTTAGGTAAAGCATTTTGCGAGAAATCTCTCCGACATCATCTCTATCTCATATCTGAAATCTATTTGTTGAGAAGAATAAACACACCACTCGAGGAGATTCAGAAGATACAGATTGGTCTAAGTCCCCAAGTTTGAAATCCGTACTATTATCGCATGAGCCTCACGCATCACTGCAATCTCAACGAACCTTCACTCTCAGAACATATGACTGCAGCCTGGATTTCCATCTCCAAGAAGTTTTCGGTGTTTTGATAATACTAGTCAAACATGTAGAGATTTTAATAGATCGAAGATTAATTGTTTTTCTATACTAGTTTAATTTTTAGTTGATGAATTTTCTGGAAGTGAATGAGAGGTTGGGAGAGATGTGGGAAGGAAGACTGGTTTTTTCCCTTCGAGAACTCCGATTCCTGCTCATCCTTGCTTATACCAGATCGTCCGACCTTGTCCGTGCTCGTCGAAACTTTTTTCCCGATTCTCGCTCAACCTTCTGCTCGATTTGTTTCTTTGTCGTGGAGTTGGTGTGTTTAACGGACAAATGAAACCCACTGCCACATTTACTCAGTCAAATGAGTTAAATCACAGTTGGAATTCATCTGGCACCAAAATATTTAAACTGACGGATGCCAGCTTAATATAATTGAATATGTGATTTTTGTAAGGTATTAAAACCCGGATCGGGTATTAAACTGGTCGAGATATTGGGTTAAGGGTCAGCGGGTCAGACCGGGGTCAAATCGGAGCTAAATTGGGACCAAACCAATGAGAAATTGAAGATTTTAACCTTATAATATGAAATTCTAAAGGAAAAATAATTTTTTTTTTTAAATTGTAATCCGGACCAGACTGAGAACCGGACCAATCTACCAGCCGGTTCACTGGTTTCCAGGCTGGACCAGCCGGTCCGGTCTGGGTTACACAACCCTTTGCATCCATTTTGAAAAGCTTATAGTCACTTTTGTCTATAAAAAAAGCACTTGGTGTTAGATGCGTTTTTTAAAAAAGCTCATATGTATTTTTACATCTTATCCCTATTAAATATTACAAAACTTAATGGCACATAAGATGAGTTATAGATGAGAAGGTTAATAATATAAAAAGTGTAAAGTTAAGGCATTGAGTCATAGACCAGTCTAAAGTCTAGGAATTAAATCATATTGAGTCATAATTAAATAATTGAGTTATAAATAAGAAAAAAATTTAAGAACTAAAAGATTAATTGTTCCAATATGCTTTCGTTGTTAGCTTTTGACAACTATTTTTCCTTAATCAACATGGCTTCACAATTGCTTACCATGTTAGCTATTGAAACTTTTTTATATGTATGGTTTTATATAGTTATTATTAAAATCGTTACTTATAAGAAAAAATAACACTAAGAAGCTCTTTAATTCTTGGCTTATGTAAGAAGGTAAGAAGCTACAAAGATAAAAAAAAACAAAGTATTTATTTAAATTTCTGGGGAAAATTATAATAAAGAACCTAGAAAATAATATTTATTGATGAAGACCATAAAAATTATAACATTTAAAAGACCAAATACTAAAATATGCATTTAAAAACACTAAATTGCCCCTAATTAAATCTCCAACATTTTGTTATTATGTTAGATGTTTTAATTTCAAAACTATTTACATGATATTTTATTTTTATCTGTTGATCTTGCTGAAAAATTTTGATAAGATATAAAATGATTTTACATTTTTGTTTTACTGAAGAGAGTTTAATTGATATCATGTTAATAATATTTTTTAATCAAACGATATCATACTAATAATATGGAGCACATAAATAACTTGATGATATAAATAGATAAATGCTGATATTAATATAAGTACATTATGGATAAATAACTTGATAATAAATGCTGATGTTAATATAACTAAATGATATATTAATATTATGGATATGGAACTTGGTGAAAAAGAGGTTGAAAAGTAGAAGTACAAGATATGGTTACGTGGATTATGAGCAGTTTTAATTTTTTTGCCTTTAAATTCTTCAAAAAAATATTTTTATAAAGAATTTTTAAAATATTAAAAAAAAATACTGTTAATATTCATAATATCAAAAAAGTGTGCTGGATTGATTTGTTCTTTTAGAATTAAAAGGAAATTACATAAATACCCACGAACAAGATCTTTGTTTCCATCCTTCCCCAACATTTTCTTCTCCTCCAACAATGCAAAGGCAGCCTTCAGATCTTCAATCTCTCTTAGATTTAGTGTGTGTTTGGATTAACTTTTGAAAATAGTTTTTATGATTTATGAGGTAATTGCTCGTTTGGAATGACTTATTTTTGGACAATAAATACTTATAAATCATGATTTACGATATATGAGGTAAGTATGTGAGAGGAGTTTTATCTCGATTTACGTAATAAATGTTTATTTGGACAAAATAAGCCCAATCAAACACTCACTGATTATGTGAGAAAAATTTTATTTACAAACCTAAATTTGATAAATTACCAAAGACTCACTTAATCCTAACCTAGGTAGCCCCTCCTTCATTGTTCTCTTTATTTTGTGAATATTCGCTGTGTTTTAAAAGATCTTTGGTTGACTTTTTTATGGGGTGATGTTTGTGGCTGCGGGGTGATTATGGGATGGAACAATGATGCCCACAGATGGCCTCGTCGCTCCCCCTTTTCTGCAGGTCACCGCCAAGTAGACTAGAGAACCCATTGATTCAGGAGCTCGGTTACAGTATGAAAATTTCTCCCCGCAGCCGCAGCAGCCGGTTCCGGTATCTTCTCCGGTGTCTTCAACAAGGAAGGCAGACTGTGTTCGAGCACAATTTTGCAAACACATCCATCTTTTTCAGAATTAGATCAACTTAGGGGAAAAGAAGGTTTTAGAATTCATTGTTGCGGAATAGAAAATCACAAAACTACGACATCAGAAGAGGAGGAAGAAGAAGAGAGGAGTATCTTTTTTGCCTGTATCTTCCATCTCTACCGCCGTGTCTACGACACCAAAAGAGAAAGACCCGATATTGTAGATTTATTATTTGGTAATCGAATTGTGGATATTGGTTGACGAAAACTGTTAAAATATAATGAAATGCGGTGAATTTTTTAATAAAATTTATAAATGATCTGATAATGTAAATTTTTTAGTTATTAAATAAAAGTTGATAAAATTTAATTAAATGTCATAAATTCTTTATAAAATTTATGAATGATTTGATTGTGTGAATTTTATACTGAGTTAATAAAAATTGTTAAAACCTAATAGTATTATGAATTTCTTAATAAAATTTGTGAATGACATGATAATATAAATTTTTCACTTGATAAACGAAAGTTGAAAAAATCTAACGAAATATTATAAATTTTTTAACAAAAATAACCTGGCAATGTAAATTTTTTATCTAATAAATGAAAGTTGATAAAATCTAATGAAATACCATGAATTTCTTAATAAAACTTGTAAATAACTTCACAGTGTGTATTTTTTATTTAGTAAATGAAAATTGTTAAAACCTAATGAAATGTTGTGAATTCTTTAACAAAACTTGTGAATGAGTTGATAGTGTGAACTTTTTTTATTGGGTAAATGCAAATTGGTAAAACCTAATGAAATATTGTAAATTTCCTAATAAAACTTATAAATGAGTTAGAGTCACAGTTAAAGGGCTAACTTATATATATTTGCTTGCACAATATATATTGAAAAGCATTGATGACCTTTCCAAACTAAGTGGTGGGGATTTAAATCCTACCCTTGGCACTCTGGAATATTGATTCTTACTGGAATATTCCTGTCGAAGTTCCAGTGGCCAATTTGTGGGGGTATTTTTATTTTTTAAAAAAATATATTTAAGGGCAATTTGATCATTTTCTCATAATTTCAAAAAAGACAATTTAAGCCCAACATATTATGAATAAAACACCTTTTTGTTTTTTAGGATTTTCAAAATTCTTTACCAGAGATTTTCCCAATTCTTAATGTAAGAAAAAATGTTGGAAATTTAGTTAGTGACAATTTAGTATTTTTAAATTTATATTTTAATATTTAGTATTTTAGATAATTATAGTTTTAATGGATCTCTCTAATAAATACTTCCTTTGATCCTAAATATAAGATTGGATTAATTTTTGTTTGGAGAGATTAAGTAAACCAAATAGGTTAATTAATCATATCATCTGGTATACATTATTAGATTATATATCAGTTTATAAGTTAGGCAAAATAGTTTGGAGAAAAAATGATAAATATAAATATTTTAAAGTAATTTAATTAGCCTTTTTAATATCTCAAAAAAAGTCAACTCTATTTTATATTTAGAGCCAGATGGAGTATTTTTTAGTCCTAAATATATGACTCAGTTGATTTTTTTTAGAAGATTAAGAAAATTAATTATATTATTTTAAATTATTTTTACTTATAGTTTTTTTTTCAAACTCATTTGTCTAACTGATATATAATTTAATCATATACAATATATGATATAATTAAATAACTTATTTAATTTTCTTAATTTTTAAAAAAATCAAGTACTCCCTCTGGTCCTTATTATAAGGCACGAACTATCAATTCTCATAAACCAATAAAGATAGTTAAAAGCATTAAAGTTATCTTAAAATTCAAGTAGTTTTCAATATTACCCTTATCAAGTATACTAAACTCAAATATCCATTAATTATTACTCTCTCATACTACCCTTATTAAATATGAACATACATGAAAAAATAAATTAAATGTTTATTAAAAACTTACAATTACCTTATGAAAAGGATGAAAAAGACTTATTAATTAATGCTTTATAATAAAGACAAGAAGGAGTATATTTTATATTTAGGACAAGAGCGAAGAAGAAGTATAATTTTTTTTTAGTTTTTTATTATAATTTTCCCAATTTGACAGGTACTGACGTCGTCCATCCTAATCAAGGTTAAATTGGTCTTTTCAACGATTCAAGCACCCAACTTACGTGTCCTAAAATATCAGTGTCGTCTCTCCATATCTCTGCTGCTTTTATTCGACAATCGACCTGAAGTCCGAAACGCTTTTCGTATCGCATCGACCTGTTTGGGAGTTTAGCAAATCTTGTCCGTTCATCAATTTATCCAACGGATCTTATTAGTCGGTGAGTAGTTACCCCCATCTTCTTCAGTGGTTTTAATCATAAACCCTAGCCGATGCTCTTCCACTCCTCTTTCTCGTTGCGGCCACAACTCCTTCGATCTTGTATTCTCTCTCCTCATACGAAGCAGATCTCCCTATGCGATTCACGTCTTCTTTCGATTCCGAAGCTACCTTATTGATTTTCGTCTATTTTATTGGAAGTCTTTAATTTATAACAGACTCGATCCAGGTGTACCTTTTTCGGGGAAGATGCTAATTTTCGCTGCCATGGCGTCTCTTCCCTGTCACTATATTGTAACTCTCTGCGCTTAGCCTATGCGGTTCATGTGTTCGGGTCCAGGTTCGGGTCCGATTTATTTTGGAATAATTGGGCCGTGGGTTGATTTTCCGTTGTTTTCAGCAGCGTGTATGAGACAATTAGGCGCTGGGGAATCCGCTGGGTTCGGTTTTATCCTGTGTTCTTTAGTGTGAGTCAACTCAGCTTGGTCTCGGTGACCCAGTGGTCTAGCTAAGATCGAGTCTCGGGTTGTGTCTTTTAAATACCGTACGCCAATGCCGGCGGTTGGCATGAGACGAACCACGAGGGTGTTTGGAGTCGTGAAGGGAGCTGACTCTGCCAGAGTTTTGAGGTCGGGTAGGTGTCTTTGGCCGGAATCCGATGAGGGGAAGATCAGGAGGAGTAACGATGCGGATGAGTGGTTGAAGCCGGTCAAGGCTCATGGGAAAGGCTACGCTTGGCCTCGTGGAGTTATCAAAACAAAGCAAGTAGTCTCAGTTATAGGAAAGCATGCAGACTCTGGTACAAAGAAGATGAGGCCGGTGAAAGAAAGGAGATCTTTACGCGACGGAAATGGCCGCAATAAAATGTGTCGTCTTGTATATAGTAGAAAAAGGAAGACTTCTGTCGCTGAAAGTTCACACATTTCAGTTGATGCAGGGGCCAAGCGAAGTCTGAATGATAATAAGAGGTGGGGCTTGTGTTTTACTCGTCGGCAACGAAGGAAGCTCAGTGAAGATAATCGGAGTGTTCTTTCTGTTGTTGTGAGGCCCTCTTGTGGCAACAGTTATTGGCTTTCGTCTTTCTTGGCTTTGGTGTTAAGGTACATTCGGCGGGTTGGGTTGACATTTAAGGATCTCTCGGCTTTTATTCTAGTTGAGCCCTTATGTGGTGCCTATGCATCCCAGGGCATACAGTTCCTACAGGTAATTGTCCCCGAGCTTTTTCTTGGTGATCTGCTTGATGTTACATCTTTACTAATGCAATTTCATGGGCCAAACAAAATTCTTGCCGCTTTGCAAATGTGGTGTTTTGGATAAGCCAAATTCTTGTGTTTTTACTTGAATGAATGGATCCAACACATAATAAAAATATATTGTTGGATTGACATTTTGCCTTGTTATTTATTGTAAGGCGGGTGGTTCTTTATCTTTTCATTTTTTTCCCCTCTCGATTAATATTCCTCCTATTCTTTATTGAACTCTTGTTTTTCTCTGCTCCAGGGACCGCCTACTACGAACGTTGGAATTTGCGAATTTTTTGGGATCACAGGATTCGACCCATTGTTCAGTCTGGATTTCTCTGCTGTCCCCCTTTCTTTCATGCATTTGCATTCTGCAATGCTTTTGAGATCCTTTTTTAGGTCATTTTTAGTTGTAAATAATTTAATTAGTGTGCATAGTGATGATGAGATGGATAACGACTACCTAGAATTTGAGAGTGAACAGAAGAGTTCATGCCATTCTGACAAGAGAGAACCTTCTGGGAGTGTAGTCAACACTTCTGATTACATTGAAATCAAGGGCAATTTATTGTTACCTGCACCTATTAGGAGTTCCAGGACAGCTGGCCGAAATGGGCAATACAGAAATATTTTAAATTCTAGAGGAATTCAGAGGAGGAGAAGTTCACTTAGGAAAAGGAAAGCCCGAAATCCGTCACTTTTGGGTGTACACAAAACCCATGCAGCATTGGCTTCTGATTTTGGGGATGTTAGGAAAAACAGCTCTCCTTTGACTGGTGTTGCTTCAAGGAAGAAGCTGAGAAGTTTGGTTCATAGTTCTTCCCCTGGAAGCTTTAAAGAAATGAGTTCTTCCATGGTTGATTCAATTGAAGACCTGGATTCATCCCTATGTTCTGCAAATCTATTAATCACGGAATCAGACAAATGTTCTAGGGTAGAGGGAGTAGTAGTTAGTCTTGAAATGTCAGCTTCAAAAGACTGGCTTCTCACTGTAAAGGAAGATGGTTTGATAAGATGCACTTTCAGGGCAGAAAAAGTTATGAGACCCAGCACTTCAAATCGTTTCACCCATATGACAATGTTTCCATTGGACAATGGGTTGAAGCTAGAGTTTGATAGGCGGCAGGACTGGAGTCTTTTTAAAAATCTTTATAAAGAGTGTTCTAATCGCAATATTTTGGCTCCTGTCACCAAATTCATTCCAGTACCAGGTGTGCGTGAAGTCCCTGGCTATGCGGACAGTAATAGTGCTACCTTTCACAGACCAGATATCTATATTTCAATGAATGGCGATGAGCTATCTAGAGCTTTGGCCAAGAGGATTGCAATATATGACATGGACTCTGATGACGAGGAATGGCTAAAAAAGCTCAATCATGAGTCTCAAGAGCATGTTTCAGAGGATAATTTTGAGTTGATGATTGATGCTTTAGAGAAGGCTTATTATTGTAATCCTGATGATTTTTCTAATGAGAAATTGCCTGCCAATCTTTGTCTGGATCTGGGTAGCAATGGAGTCATGGAAGCTGTATATAGCTATTGGATGAAAAAACGGAAGCAAAAACGTTCATTGCTGCTTAGGGTTTTCCAGGTAAATTTGCCTTGCGTTTCAGATAATCTAATCCTTGTGTAGAGTCTATATGTGGTAGTTTTATGTTATCCATTACTTCGTAGATGTTATTTTTACCATCTCATTTGGTCGACAATGGTGGGAAAAATTCTGGGCCTGTGCAAAGTAAGGTTTACCATTTGTATTTTCACATCAGCACAAAAATTTCCGTACATGTACAAGTATTATTGTACATGTAATGTACATCTTAGAGCCTGTGTATCTAAACTGTGATTTGAGGTTGTGGGTTTTTTTGGTCTGTTTCAACAATTGAAGGCCGCAGTTCATACTTTGTTTTTTAACCCTTTCTGGGATAATATTACTTTAGCCAATGCCAACCGTTTTATGTAAATTTGTGTGATACAAGAATGCATTTTGTACGGTGTTCTTGAAGCCTGTTCTGCCAGGGAGGGGAAGCTCAAGCCAGTGATTTGTTTATGCCTCAATAGTTCACTTTCATACAACTGAGGATCATAGCCTGAAGATTTGACGGGGTAGAGTAGAGGAAAATATTGTGAGAATTACAACTTAGGAAAGTATGACAATGGGAAGGACAACTTCCTTTGTGGTAAAATACAACTTATGTGCAGTTTGATCCTTGATCAATTTGTTCTCCTGTAGCGTGTTTTGCTATGAAGTTGGTATCTTGTATCCAGACACTGTTCAATTAACTCTTGCTAAGTGAAACATAATTTCATTAATGAAACCGTTAACTGATTTACAATTCATTCGTTTTACCGCAGCTGGTTTAATGCTGATGTTATGAGAGGGTTGAACAGCAGTTAAAACCATACGACTGGAAACTAGTGCCAGGCTAAAGAATGATGTAGTATGATGTACATTTTAGTTTACTTGGCCTTTGTTAGAGTATTGTTATTTATTGATAGGTTTCCAATAAATCAATACCTAAGCTATCTGTGTTGCATAATCATTGAAAACGGGTCCTACAGAAGTAGCTTTTCACTTTACTTCCTCTTTCATCTCTTATTGTCTTTTAATTTTGGAACCCTGATTGTTAAATGGTGTTTTAAGCTCTAGAACTATACATTATCTGATTTGCTTGGATAATGTCTTATGGACAGGGTCATCAAACAAAGAAAGCTCCACTTATACCAAAGCCTTTGCTGAGGAAGAGGAGGTCATTCAAGAGACAACCAAATCAATTTGGTAGAGGCAAACAACCAAGTGTGCTGCAAGGTATTTAATGTTTCTAGCTATGAGATTAACTGCGGGTTTTTTCTATCACACTAGTTGAATAATGTTGAATTATATGCAATTCATTAGATGTGCTGTTGTCAGACTACTCTGATCTAGAAATTGTCTGTGTTAATGGCTGTTTGATCGCATATCTTGTTTGGTTTGCTTTTTGAACGTTTTATTTTTGTACATTTCAATTATTCGAGCCTACGGCACATATGTTGTTTGGTTTTGGAATATGATCTTGTTCTCGTGTGGTTTCATCTTACTATCATTTAAATTGCAGGCCTATATTTGTCATAAACCTTTTTCTTGTCTAATTCATTTATAGCAATTGCAGCTGAACAAGATGCGTTGGAAGAAAAGAATGCCATGCTAAGAGTTGAAGAGGCTAAAGCTTCTGCAGATAAATCCATGGAGTTGGCAATACTAAAACGGAAAAAGGCTCAGGTTCTTATGGAGAATGCTGATTTGGCAACTTACAAGGCCACAATGTTAGTTAGAATAGCCGAAGCAGCCCAAGTTGCAGAATCAACAGATGACTCGGCCGGATACTTTCTTGATTGACGGGTAGAGAAATTGCTGAAGCTAATTATTACAGCCAAGCCAATTTTTACTAAAGAAAATGTACACAGCAGATCTGCTTATGCTGTTTTTTCCTTTTACTGTAATTTTGTATAGATTTTTATTCTATGTACATGTTGTATGAAGCTATTGACCTCCCCAATCTTTTGTACAATTAGACTAGTAGATTAGATCTAAGTGGATTTAAAGGATGAATTCTAAGAAAATGAAAAAAAAAAATACAGTTTTTTCGAGCTTGTTCTCTAACTGATTGATTATCTTGCTTTTTTGGAAACTATTTCTGTTATACAAGCTTTTGTTTTTACAAGTTTAGTGTTTATGTTTTATACAAGTGTCATAGCCTTGAAGACGTGATAATGATAGGTGTCTTTTAACAGTCGAAGTTAATTTTATTAGTGGGTAGGGAAATATTGCTACGTTTTAATATTTTCTGGACGACATTAAGACAAAAAAAAAATTTAGGGCTACATTGAAATTTCTATAATATTTTTCTAATTTATTTCTATTGATGTTTTTTTAATCATAATCAAGTAAAAGAAAGAGATAAAGAGAATTTAAGATGATTAAGATGTTTTAGAAAAAATATCATCCTAATTTAATTACTTCTTTTGTTCCTTTTTATATGAAACATTTGCCACAAAAACTTGAGGGTCTTGCGGACAGAAGCTTGTGTTTCCACAAGTGAAGTTTTTATGTTTTTACAAGTGTCATAGCCTTGAAGAACTAATCTGGCTATAAATTAAGGTATTTCTTCTATCCTTAATGTAAAATGCAAGACTTATTTATTTTATATTCGTGGATATATTTAAAATTTTACTATTAATACTCTCAACAAAGTAAAAGAGAAACATGTAGGGAATTTAAGAAGATTAAAGTGCTTTAGAAAAATATCATACTAACTTAATTACTCCCTTCATTACTTCTTATAAAAAACAACCACAACAAATACCTCATTCCATTTTATAAAAAACATTAAAAAAATGTCTTAGTCTTTACCTATTACTTTTTCATTTTGCCCCTATTTAATTACCCAAATTTCTCACACTCCCTCCACCACACATTGTCTATTAATTTCCATTTTGCCTCTATTTAATTACTCATATTTCTCACGTTCTCCCCACCACGTGTTCTCTCTTCTATAATTCTCTTTAATATAATAAATTTCTTATTCTCTATGTCCCTATAAATAAAGGTATTTTTGTTCAAAATATTACAATTTTTATATATTTATTGGCCTTAACTGTTGCTTTGATCTACATTATTCGGTTAAGTGTGTGTTCTGATTAACTTTTGGATAATACTCCCTCAGGTCCTAAATATAGGACATAGTTTGTAGTGCAATTTGCACTACAAACTATGTCCTATATTTAGGACCGGAGGTAGTAACTTTTACAGTTTACGAAGTAAGTATGTGAAAGGAGTTTTATCTCGATTTGCAAAAAAGTGCTTATTAAACCATGGTTTTGAGGGTATAAAAACACACACTAAGTGTTCCTTGTAAAAAGGAATAGAGGGAGTAGTATATTTAATCTAATCAAATTAAGGACTAAGGACTGGGTCAAGTACTTTTCCTTTGGCAAAATAGCTTGTATTTGTTATGTGAGTTAACATGCGTCTACTATTTTCTTGATGCACAGTGTCCTAAAATTTATCGTACAATTTAAATACTTAATTAATTTTTATGGTGCAATTTTATCTAACCCTACAACCCCTGATTAGATGCTTAAAAACGTAGTTAAGTGCTAACTATACTAGAGCGCATGATTGAGCACCTTAACGTTTGTTATATTAATATTTAATAGCAATATTCTTTTTATGTTTTGGCAAACAATTCCTAGTTTTGGCATCATGGACCCATGTGGCTCAGAAAGAGGACCTGGGCTTTAATTGTTCTTCAGGCCTAGGTTTGGGTTTAGTCTTTTTTTTTTTTTTTTTTAAATAATGTATGATAATTCTCCCTATTGTTTTTTTAGATTGTCTTGATTTTTTTTATAAGAACTTAATAAGAATTGTCATAATATTTAATGAATTTTTTTTATTTGTGTCTTTAATTAATTATACATATTACATTAATTAAAATATTGATAATACTCATGTTTACTCTAATTCTCTCTTTTACTTACCCCTTATAAATAAGGGCATATTTGAAAAAAAAATTATTTCAAGATATATTTATTATTTTTAGCTAATTTTAACCACTTTCTTAAACCGCGCAATTTGGTTATCAGAATCTTATAAATAGGACAGGTGGGAGTATTATTATTTATATTTAAAATTATTTTATATCATGGTTGGATTAGGCATCGAGTATATACTAGTAAGAATAGGACTATATTGACTTGGCTTAATATATATTAGCAATTATAATTTTATAAATTTTATCTTGAATAAAAATTGATTATAAATATTAAAAGAGAGTTTTTATTACCAAACAAAGAAAGAAAGAGAGTTGCCACTTTCCACTAATAAGCGTAGTTTCTAATATAAATTATTTAAGGGAGAAACTAACCCATTTCTTCTTTCTTTTTTCTTTTTGGATAATCAGGTAATTTTGTATATATGTGGTGAAGGAAAAATTGCATTTAGGTCTAGGGCAAAAGAAAATACGATAAAATAGTCTCTTGAAATTTTAAAATTATATTTAAGTCCCGTGGGACTTTTTGGCAATAAATGTCAATTTCATTGACAAGTCCATGAGTGTCTACTAACAAGTTTAAGAGCATCTAAGAAGATGAAGAAGCAATTTTGTAACTGTGATATTTATTCATAATTATTCCTTCATTAACTTCTAATTTTTGGATAAAAAAGGCGCTAAGATCCATTTTTGACTTGGAAGTTGTCACAAAATTTTAATTTTGCCTTGGAAGTTTTTCCAAGTAATGTCACCCCAGAAGTTTCCAAATCATAGCAATTTAGCCCTGACCATTATCCATGTTAAGTTTGACCGTTAGTTAATTGGTAGGTACACATTTCTCCATATCATTTTTGTTAAAGTGCAGATTTACTTTGAAAGTTTTCACTCATGAGTAATGTTACCCTAGAAATATTTTGGGTTTGATATTGCTTTAGAAGTTTCCAAATTGTAGTAATGTCACCTTAACCATTATAAATGTTAGGTTTGACTATTAATTGATCAAATATGCTAAGTTGGTAGTATGAACTACATTGAAGAAGAAGTCACAAATAGAGGAGTTCACGTTCACTAGAGAAAATGAAGTAAAAGATTTAATATTTGGATTCAAGCACACTGAGCAAGATTACTGAGAACAAGGCCGCTGGTAACCCTCCATCATCTTACCCCAACGACGTAGAGATAAATACGCACCTCTTTAATTCTCTCTTCATCGTACAAGATGCTTTCACTTCTTTGACTTTCTCCAATAATTTAGATGAGGTGCATTTTCTTAAAAATGCCTTATTTATAAATCTAACTTGATCACTAAAAAAAGTAAATCTAACTTGGAAAAAAAATGAAGTATATGACATATGGATTGACCACATAAACATATTTGGCCAACTAACAGGTAAACTTAACTTAAATAATAGCTGAGATAAAATTATTATGATTTGTAAACTTTCAGGGCTAAATATAGCTCTTGATTGAAAACTTCTAGAGCCACTTTGCACCTAAACAAAAAAAAAATCATGTGGATGACACGTGGACCTATCGGCTCAGCATTTTTGGTCAACTAATAGTTAAACTTAACCTGGATAATGATTGGGGAGAAACTGCTACAAATTGGAAACTGCTGGGGTGACTTCACCAAAAAAAATCTTCAAAGGTAAAATTGAAATTTTGTGAGAACTTCTGAAGTAAAAATGAACCTTAACCCTAAAAACAATAAATTTAGTATGACTAGTATTGGTCTTAAAATAAACTATATCAAACAATACTATGAATACTACCAACATAGAGTTGGTATATCAGTGTAAGGTCTTGTTAGATCTCTCTGGATTTTCAATTTGAGTCTCAAAGGAGACACTTGTATTGGGAGAGAAAACCACAAACCTCAAAACTAGAATAGCAGGTTGTTTGGATACCTTGCAATAAGACCCAAAAAAAACATAGGATAGTCCACTCAAAGGCACTATATATATATATATATATATATAAACAATACTATGAATGCATAAACCATGCTACCATGTATGTCCAAATAGCAACGACTTCATTTATGGGCCAATATTTTTTGATCAGATAGTGCAATAATTATGGCAACAATATCTCATTCACTTTTTTATGTCAATTCTCATTAATCTTTGTTGATAAGATTAAATGATGAGACAACATTCTCTTATGTTTAAATCAACGTGATAAGGCAATGAACCTGTATGCCCCAAAAACAACCGTCTGGGCTTATGCACCCAGTAAACCCACCAAAGGTGATTTGGGCCAAAAAGCAGGAAAGGAATTTAGTAAGTAAGGCCCGACTACTGGAAGCCCAATAAGAGCAGCTCCAAAAGGCCCACGAACTCGAGCTAAGATCACAACACCCATGATGACCGGTCAAACCAACCATCTAAAGAAAGCTCTAGGATCCGAGAAAGTCGGAATAACCATATCTATCATGATCTTGAAATATAATAGCTAACAGGCCGAGGAAACGGCGATGCATAGCAAATCATTGACACCAAAAAGGGGATCCCAAGAATCCGAATCCTTTACGTATTAGCTACTTCAAACCACTCGTTGCACTTGAAGCTCTCGAGTTTACCATACATTCCCTTGTAATCAAAAGCAACGGATATAATACGATTTGTTTATTCATTACTCTTAACATTTATGCATACTGACACTGGTCGAGATTGGCCTATTGACACTCCTAGTTTTATTCCAAGAATCAGATACTTTTCTAAGAAAAATGTTAACATTTATGCATACGACACCTATGAATAAGTATACATTTCAAACATCCGCATGATTATATCATACATACTCCATCTATTTTTTAATATAAAATATATTTATCTAATTTAATTAAATTAAGGAAGTTAAGTTAGATAATACGACATGTTTTTCCCAAAACACCATAATAATCTTTCTTAATTCCTTCTATCTTTTTATTGTTGAGGAAGCATCAATAGAGGTAGAGTTGGGAATTAGGGCAGGCCCGGCCCTACAGGGCTGGCCCTTGACGGGCCAGGGCCTAACAGGGCCGGCCCTAAAGGACTCGGGGTCAGGAAAATTGCAGTTTTTCAAAGCCCGGCCTGAGAGCGCCAGGGCCAGGGCCAGCCCGCAGGGCTGGGAAATCCTTTTCACAATATTTAACTATTTTTCCTGTGTATTTTCCCCAGAGAGATATAATTAGTAAATAACAACAATTAAAGTTCTAATTTAATATATAAATGTTGTCAACATTAAGGTTTAAATAACACGTCTCTTGCAACAAACAAACACAGTTATTAATGTATAATCAAAGGTAAAATCATGTCTATAAATAACTCACACAAAGGCCAAAGTATAAGAAGGCAAGAAGCTAAATACTCTAACCTCTAAACAACATGAGTATGACGACTATCATTTTCACCTTCTTCGCCACTATCATCAATTTCAAGGACATTTGATTGTGTTTCACTTTAAGCAGTAAGTTCAAGTAGTCAAATAATCACAACCTCCATAAAAAATCATACTCTATCAGGCAGAATAGTATATAATATGATTTTAGTCTAAATAGACAGAACAATATATTCAAAAATCATACTCTATACAATATAAGGACAGAGTGACATATAGATTCAATAAGGTAATTAAAAAATGTAACATGATTCCTTTTCAAGTAAAAAAAATAAAAAATAAACGGGCTTAAAGGGCCGGCCCTTTTAAGCCCGAGGTCCTACAGGGCCGGCCCTTTTAGGCCCGATTTCCTTTTAAGGCTACAATTTACAAGCCTGACCCTTGAAGGGCCAGGACCTAAAAGGGCCGGCCCGACGGGCTCGGCCCGTTTTCCCGGCTCTAAATAGAGGTAAGTTAAGAAAAGATTGACAAATATAAAAAATATGTCTTATATTTAGAATTAAAACCAATTCTCCAGTTAGGTCCTATATTAAGAACCAGAGCAGTATAACATTAAAAAGATAATTGTTGGAGCAACGAAAGTCTTTCCACTAAGTAAGCATGCGGCTTACACCAAGGGAACTATTTAAGAAATTATTAAGATTGTTTGTAAATAGAGTAAAAAATAATTCAGAATTAAATAAACAGAGAAAAACGATATGGTTGGTGGCTCATGAAGCGCGAGGATTCTCACCAAAATGAAAAGATCACGCAATTTGTATTAAGTTGACAAATCTCACTACGTGACATATCACACAACCTATGCATGCACTCCCATAGGACCTTTTTATTTTTCCTACTAGCCTAGGGGACTCTAATCTGTTGTTTATTATTTTCTTAAGAAATATAGGGCTTTGAAATTTTATTTGGAACGTATACTCATTCTATTTAATAAAATCATCTGAAATTTTTTATTTTTTTCTTTGGCCTCAAGGATATAGTCTACTAATAAGGGAAAATTGTTGATAATCTAATTGTAAAATTTATGACCCAAAATACCATGGTAGGAAGACCCGGACCAGACCAGCCGGGAAACTGCTGAACCGGTTAGTAGATCAGTCCGGTTTGGTGACCTGGTCTAGTCGGAGTTTTTTTTTTAAAAAAAAAAATAAATTTTTTTAAAATTTTTTCTTTAAAATTTCATATTAATAATCCTGAAATCTTTCATTTTTCACCGGGTTAATCCTGATTTAGTTCCAGTTTGACTCTGGTCTAACCCACTGACCCTTAACCCAATACCCCAATCAGTTCAATGACCGGTCCAGGTTTGATTACCTTGCAAAATACCTAAAATTTATTTAAGAATTATGTGCAACCTATCTTTAATTATATGCAAAACGGATGACAGTTGAATATAACTGAAAATATGTCACACACTGAAGACGAGTTACACAGCTAAAGACATGGGTTCTTAGGTATTACTGGACAATAAATTTTTGAGTGAAAAATTTTTCAGTAATTTTCTCGACTAATATTACATACAGATAAAACATTGTACACTAGAGAATTTGTGGTTACCAATACGAGTTGGGTACTATAGATTTAATTTTAAACAAATCGGAGAATTTTATCTTTTTTGAATAAAAAAAACTAGCAGAATTATTGTGATGTTTTAAAAAGGGAATTTATTTCAAAAAAAATCCTTAATAATAAGTGAGATGATGCTATTTTTTATTCTAAAACTTGTCATTGTATACTACTTAATTATCATTGGGACTTTTTAGTAATTAAGTCCTTTCTCTAAAACCTCACAATAATTTCTCAAAAAGTTATGTGAGAACACTTTTATTTACATTATAAAATGATCGAATATGAATATTATTGATAATAATAGATTCTAAATCTATTATGATCAAATAAAATCATAAATACTTGTTTTCATACATTTTGATATCACTCACTACTTGCTAGTCTATCCAAGTAAATATAATTGGTAAAAAGGGCTGGCGCTTCATAGACCATGACTAAATGGGCCTGACTGAAGAAAAATAGTCATTTCTTGAGACTAGACCTTTAAACATAAGGGTCATGGCCGGCCCCGTAGACCTAATGCCATTTCAACAACTTTTTACTATTTTTTCAGTTTTTTTAAAAATAAAATTAGTAAATTTCAACAAATAAAGTTCTAATTTAACACAAAATTAGTAATAATACATTATGAAATAAGAAATATTTTTACAAATTTTTAATTTTTAGGGTTTTTAGTACAAAATATTTCTGTAAAATCTAATTTTAAAATATAATAATAAATAAATATTTACAACATCATTTATAAAACATTAAAAATAAAAAATATTAGTAATATATAAATAATTTTAATAAATAAAATAAACGGATTTAAACGGACCGATACTTTTAAACACTTAACCTTACATAACCGGCCTTTTTTTTATTTTTTTTTTGGAGTCAACAGTAGCCAAATTGAAAGTACAATAAGATTCTCAACGTTCTGTTTCTTTGATTTTCATTTTCTTACTTCATAACACAGAATCTATATATTAGCATTCCATTTGTCATTTCACAAAGCTTGAGACTTTATAGAGATTCTTCGTCTCTAAGCTATAACCCACCACTCCATTTTCAGGTTCAGAAACCTTTCTAGTAGTTTTTTACCCATGAACGACCTCTGTTTCCATATATTACTCAGTTCTGTTCTGAGTTTTTCTTCTGAACCTTCTTCATCAATGCCCTGATAAAAGCTCTGTCTCTTACAAAACAGAGCAACACAAAAAGAGAAGCTGTTACCTGTAGTTTTCACAAAGCTTGAAACTTAATATAGATTCTTCGTCCTCAAGCTGTAACCCACCTCTCCATTTTCAGTTTCAGAAGCATTTCTAGGTTTTACCCATGAACGACCTCTGTTTCCACATATTACTCTGTTCTGTTCTGTTCTTCTTCAAGTTCTGAGCTTTCATTCTGAATCTTGTTCATCAATGCCCGGATAAAAAGTGTATCTCTTTCAAAACAGTGCAACACAAAGGAAGAAGAATCAGAAATCAGAATCATCATCGTTGATCAGTATGGCTGCAGAAATTTTGAATGCAGAGAGTGTTGTGAGGTCAATGAGTGAGGGAAGAAACAGGTCAAAATCTGGGAGGACATCTTCTAGTCTGTTTGATTTGATGGGGAAATCAGAAGATGTGTTTCAGAGAAGCAGAAGGAAGAAAGAAGAAGATGATGATGAAGAAGAACTCAAGTGGGCGGCAATAGAGAGACTTCCTACATATGATAGGATGAGAAAAGGGATTCTCAAACAAGTTCTGGAAAATGGAAGAATTAACTATGAAGAAGTTGACATTGCAAAGCTTGGTATGCAGGAGAAGAAGATTCTCATGGAAAGTATTCTCAAAACTGTTGAAGAAGACAATGAGAAGTTCCTCCAAAGATTAAGGGAGAGAATTGATAGGTGACAGATTTGACTTCACATGAAACAGTTTTCTTTGAGGTTATCTGCTGGTTTGTTTTCTGCAAAATTTGATTGCTTTGTTCTGTTTTTGTGCAGGGTTTCAATTGAGATTCCCAAGATTGAAGTCAGATTTGAGAATCTATCAGTAGAAGGAGATGCTTATCTTGGTACAAGGGCATTGCCAACATTGCTGAATTCTACTATGAATGCAGTAGAGGTATATTCATTTGAAAGGAACTTACCTTAATTTTCCAAATTCAAATCTCAGTTTTGCTGTTCCCTTGAGAGATTAAGATTACTTATCGTAATTTTTTTTCCTTGATGGTGGACAATAGGGATTTTTGGGATCAATCAAGGTTTTCCCATCTAAGAAAAGGGTTGTGAATATCCTAAAAGATGTTAGTGGAATTGTAAAACCATCAAGGTACAATATCATAATTGGCAAATTCATGTTTCAACTTCTTCATCATTCATTGGGTTTTGGTTTAGTCAAATCTGAATTATATTAGCTAATTTTCTCTCTCTCTAGAATGACTTTACTTCTGGGGCCTCCGGGATCAGGCAAAACCACATTGCTGCAAGCACTTGCCGCAAAGCTGGACAAAGATACAAGGGTAAATGACATTGACACTTGTTTGATGTGATATAAAGCATATACCAATTTTTTTAAAGGAAATTGATCTTTTGGTTTCTACTGTACTCAGTTGTAATTTAGTTCATAAACTTTAACTCATTATAACTCAGTTTATATGGTTTTGACTCGATTGAAATTCAATTGCTGAACTTTGATTCAATACAACTTAGTTCTTGTAATTTAACAATTTAAAATGTCAACCTTTATTTTAGAAAATAAAATTATTAAGTGTATTCCATAAAGCTTTGGGACTAAAGTTTTAAATGGTTAAATCATAGGAAGTGAGTTGTAGAGAGTTAAAATTCAATGAATGAGTTTCAATTGAGTCAAAACCATACAGATTTACACCGAGTCAAAGTTTAAGGATCGAGTTACAACTGAGTCAAAATTATAGCGACCAAAAGATTAATTTTCCCCAATTTTTTATCCACTTAAATATAAACCAAAAGCCAGTAAGCTAACATGCTTAAAGCAGTTCCAACATTGAACTCTACATGATATAATTGATCAACAGGCGTCTGGAAGAGTCACATATTGTGGTCATGAGTTATCAGAATTTGTTCCAGAAAGAACATGTGCTTACATTAGCCAACATGATCTTCATCATGGAGAGATGACAGTGAGAGAAACCTTGGACTTCTCAGGACGTTGCTTGGGGGTTGGAAAAAGGGATGATCTTCTATCAGAATTGTCAAGGAGAGAAAGAGAGGCCGGAATCAAACCGGACCCCGAGATTGATGCTTTCATGAAAGCCACAGCAATGGCAGGTCAAGAAACCAGCCTTATCACAGATTATATTCTCAAGGTTTGAAGTCCAATTATATATATATATATATATTAGTTGTTGTTTTAGTCAGCAGACCACTTTCCTGACATAAAACTTTATAATACAATGTAACAGATTCTTGGACTGGAAATATGTGCTGATATTTTGGTGGGAGATGAGATGAGAAGGGGCATATCAGGTGGACAAAAGAAGCGTTTAACTACTGGTAGGTATTCATAAATCAAGCATGTGTTACTCATGGAAATACATTACTCCCCTCTAGCCATTAATATAAAACCTATTTACTTAAATTGATTTGATTAAGGTAGCCAATTAAGTTAGTTAATATGATATGTTTTTTTCTTCTAAAATACTTTAATTATTTTCCTTAATTCCCTTCATCTTTCTCTTACTTGATTATTGTTGAGCGAACATCTATAGGAGCAAATTAAGAAAATATTGACAAACAATAAAAATTGATCTAACATTTAATATCAAAATCAAATTCCTAATTAGGTTCTAAATTAAGGACTGGAGGACTTACTTTTCTCAAATATTACTTGTGTATTAATGTGAAACCACTAGGCAACCTGCCCTAGGCACCCAGAAAATAAACTTGAGAGTCACACTTACAATTGTATTCAATTATTATCAAGTTCTGTTTTTTTTTTTTTGACAGGTATCTACTTGTTAGTTTTAGTATTCTTGATAGAATACTTTTAGGTTGCAAGAGTTTGATCAACTCTTGTGGTACCATTCTTAAAAGTAGGGATATGAGGACAAGTTCCCTTAGGATCCTAATTCTTACCATCAGGGATCTAACGATAGGATACCTTAGGGTTCTAATTCTATGATCAACAAATTTACTTGTTTTGGAGTCCATGAGTGTGAATTCTGAGCGTATTTTCTGAGTTCCTAGGGCAGGTCACCTAGTGGGTCCCCATCATATATATTTTCCATGACAAACTTCAATTGTCATTCTAACACAAGAATCTTAAATAGCTATACATATCTTGTATATTGATAAATGACACAAAAAATTGCACCAAATGGCTCTTAAGTGTGCTGTTACCTATTTGTTTATCTGATGTAGGTGAAATGCTGGTTGGACCAGCAAAAGCTCTTTTCATGGATGAAATCTCAACTGGTTTAGATAGTTCCACAACCTTCCAAATTGTTAGGTTCTTGACACAAATGGTCCATATCATGGATGTTACAATGATAGTCTCTCTTCTTCAACCAGCACCAGAAACCTACAACCTTTTTGATGACATAATCTTACTTGCAGAAGGCCAAATAGTCTACCAAGGCCCACGCGAAAACATCCTTGATTTCTTCGAAATTGTCGGCTTCAAATGCCCAGAAAGAAAAGGAGCTGCAGATTTCTTACAAGAAGTTACCTCAAGAAAAGACCAGCAACAATACTGGTTCAATAAGAACATACCTTACCAGTATGTTAGTGTACCTGAGTTTGTAAATCACTTCCAAAACTACATAATTGGTCAAAGACTTTGTGATGAGCTTGGAACACCTTTTGATCCTAAAAAAACCCATCCAGCTGCATTAGTGAAAGACAAGTATGGGATATCCCAAGTTGAACTATTTAAGGCATGCTTTACAAGAGAGTTACTATTGATGAAGAGAAACTCTTTCATATACATATTTAAGACTACGCAAATTACAATAATGTCCCTGATAACCATGACAGTGTTTCTGAGGACAAAGATGAAGCATGGGCATTTGGAAGATGGAGGGAAGTTTTTGGGTGCCTTGTTCTTTAGTCTAATCAATATGATGTTTAATGGAATGGAAGAACTTGCAATGACTATAATGAGACTTCCAATGTTCTTCAAGCAAAGAGACTTCTTGTTTTATCCTTCTTGGGCTTTTGCTTTGCCTATTTGGGTTCTTAAGGTTCCTATCTCTTTGATGGAGTCAGCTTTATGGACCATTCTTACCTATTATACCATAGGCTTTGCTCCAGCAGCTTCTAGGTATGTATGAAATTATATTGTAATTATACGTCTTCTCTTACACAAGTCATTTCTTCAAAATTACAACTTACTTTGAAATTTCTCATTCAACATATTTTGTTTCATAGATATGTTATAATATATATATAGCTTAAAAAATTGTACCGCTTCCAGTCCTTGATATAAAACCCATTTAACTGATTTGAGAAGATTAAATAAGCTAAATCAATTATTTAATGACAGAATATGTTAAATGATTTCTTTAAAGTATTTATGTATATTATTAGATTAGATATCAACTTATAATTCAGGAAAATTAGTTTAGAGAAAAATAATAAATATAAGTGTTTTAACTAATTTATTAAGCTTCATTAATCTCTCCAAATTAGTCAATAGAGTCTTATATTAAGAATCAAATGTAGTAATAGGTATACATATCATATTTATTCTCCATGAGTTTCTCATATTTTGGGGGGAAAAAAATTGAATCAGTATTTTGGATGCAATAAAAAATTCATAACAATGATTCAATCATTTACATCCAATATGATTTCATATTGGATTCTTGATGATGATATGTAGTGGAGAAATTTTTTGTTAAATATTATATGTTATTCAATAATTCTAATTTTTTATTTAAAAATAACAATATTTTATCCTTTGTTGTAGGTTTCAAATATAAAATGTTTATAAAATTATAATATCTAAAAACCAGAGTAAAATGGACAAAAAGAAAACACAAGTAAATAAGTAAAACATAACTCAATGAGAAATATGGTGGGGTTCAAAATTAATTCTGTAGGACTTTGTGTTTTTCTTTTTCTTTTTTAAAAAATTTGATCTGCAATTTGTGTAATACTGTGATTAATATCTTAGTGCAAACTTTGTGTACTCTCTAGTCCCTACAATATCAGTGTAAGTGTATGGGTGAATGCTGATATAGGATAAAAATTGACTGATATTAACAATAATATTTTCAAATATTGGGACCACTAATAATCATACAATATAATATTAAAAAAAAGCAAAATTTTTTTTTTTGGCAATTTACCTCTTTTTTCCTGTATTCTTTTGGACAATACCCAACAACAAAACAAAGATTATTCAGTATTATTGATTCATAAAGTTTGTGTAGGAATAAATAAAAATTATTTGCTACAGGTTTTTCCGTCAATTATTGGCATTCTTCAGTGTGCATCAAGTGGCTCTCTCTCTCTTTCGCTTCCTTGCAGCTCTTGGAAGAACACAAGTTGTGGCAAATACTCTTGGCACCTTCACATTACTAATTGTTTTTGTTCTTGGTGGATTTATTGTTTCTAGAGGTACCAAGTTAATCCCTTCAGTTTTTTTTTTCTTTTACTATTTTCAAAATAATCCAAAAGGACCAAAAAAAAAACACAATCATAATCATAAGTCAACTCATGACCATATTTGGTCATATATGATCAAGCATCACTTCATGTTGTTAAGTGAATACTTTAAAATAATTTGTTAAATTATACAAAACTTCCCTGAATTTTGTGTCATATATGAATAGCCTCCCTAACCTTTCACTATTTACAATAAACCTCCCTAAACTGTTACATTTATGCAGATGATCATACTACTCCCTCCAGTCCTAATTATAAGACAACATTTGGAAGTTGATCTTAATCCTAATTACAGGACAAAGTTCTAATTTTTATCAATTTCTTCCCAAAATACCCCCTATTGATCCTTTCTCAATAATAATTAAATACAATAATAATTTAAGAATACACATATTCATTATATAAAGTGAGTAATGCTTGCAACTCATTAATGCTACATACACCTCAATTTTACTGTTTTTTTAAATTTTAAGTTTTAAATAAGGGCATTTTAGGAAAATAAATATGATTAACTAATTTAACTACTATCCTTAATTTCTCCAAAAATAGGTAAATATGTCCTATAATTAGGACCGGAGGGAGTATTAGTTTTGTTCATTATTAATATGCAAATAGCTTAAAGTCTAAAGGGAGCATAAAATTGATAGTTTAGGTTTATCTGTATAGACTTGAAAGTTAAGGGGTTTTATTATTAAGTTTTAAAGGTTAAGGAGGTTAATTTAATTATACATGGTTTTAAGTTCATAAAAGTTTTATGGAGTCTTAATAATTCTACATATCCAACAATGAGACTCTTCAAGTATCATTTGGTGGTTCTTATGTAACCTTTTTTTTTTTTTTTTTTTGCAGATGACCTTGGACCATGGATGATATGGGGATATTATGTTTCACCTATGATGTATGGACAAAATGCCATAGCCATCAATGAGTTTCTAGACAAAAGATGGAGCACTGTAAGATGTTATAACTATTTAAGGATTAAGGAGACAACTCTTGTTCTACCCTATCACATTCCATAATTATTATTATTATAGTTTACTGCTAAATGCTGTTTTTTGTCCCTTTTTCTTTTAATTGTTTTTTACACAGCCCAATAATGACACAAGAATTTCTGAGCCTACAGTTGGGAAGGCTCTTCTCAAGTCAAGAGGCTTGTTCACACAAGATTCTTGGTTCTGGATTTCTATTGGTGCCCTTCTTAGCTTTTCCATACTTTTCAACATATTGTTCATTCTGGCTTTGACATATTTGAACCGTAAGTTTCTATTCAAGTTTTATAAGCCATCTAATAGACTTTTTTATGATAAATCATAGAGTAGATTGTACTCCATCTGGTTCTAAATACAAGGGATAGACAACTAGTTTGTAGGGATTAAGAAAATTAGTAAAAACAGTTGTTTTGTGAATAATGTATGTTGATTTTTCCAAAATACCCTTTTTAATTATTTATATTGAAAATTACTCATTGATAGAAAAATCCCCTTAATATGTGCAATTAATAGGAATAGTTTAGGAAAAACTTTATAACTTTAGAAGCCAAAATGGACTAAGGTTTTCCAACAACCTGTTGGTTGAAGTGGTAAATGGCCACACCCCATAAATAAGAGAATATAAGTTCAAATCCCAAAAGCATATTTATTGGGAGAGGTGAAAGCTCTTTGCGCTTTAAGCTTCAAAAAGGGAAACCCTTGATCAAATAAATAAAACGGATTGAGGTCTTGCAAGATCAAAACAATACTCTATAATAATTCTTACATTTAGGACTAGAGGGGTATAAACTTTTCTAAAAATTTTCTAAACTTACTTAGACATGTCTCTTTTTGGATAAGAAGAAAGAAAGAAAACAAGAGAAAGCACACACATCATAAAAGCAAAGAGATGCCTCAGAATAATCCATAAGTTGAAATGAATCACTAAAATTTGTTTGAAATTAAATTGCAGCTCTGGGAAATTCTAAATCTATGATGTTGGAAGAAGAAGAAGAAGACAACAATGCAAGCATAAATTCTTCATCCTCCAAGGAACAAAAAGTTGCAACAACAGCAAGAAACATCCCAGAATGTTCAACTCCTAAAGCAACAGAAAGTACTGCAGGAACCAGGAAGGGAATGGTGTTGCCATTCCAACCTCTGTCTTTGGCTTTTAGTCATGTCAATTACTACATCAATATGCCACCTGTATGTATATCTCAATACCCTCTTACTCTCTTTCAAATTTTATTGTACTCCCGGTTCTTATTATAAGCGCCTAATAACAACTTCACATAAATTAATGAAGTTAGTTAATATTTAAAATTAGTTATTTCTTATAAAATCTCAAGATTACCCTCAATAAAAGTCATTAGTTAGAGGACTTTGGTAATTTGGTTACTTAGGAAGTTTTATAATTAGTTAGGGATACTAGGTGGAAAAAAATTAATGCTTCAAACAAAACATGTTATATTATGAAACATATTGGAGGTGCTCATAATAAGGATGGGAGGGAGTATCTCATAATCATTCTACTCAAATATATACAATTTGATTAATATTGTCAAGTTTAACTCATGGTGGTTTGGTTTCTCTTATACTAAAGCAAACATTTTCAACATATGGTTGCAGCAATGCTAAGAACCATAACAAAGTTTAATAGTTTCTGCAACAATAGTTTCTGTTCCTGTGTTATTTTCATTCATAATTTGATAGAAAATTTCAAATTTATCAGTATTTTTTATATCAGGAAATGAAGAGACAAGGAATTGAAGAGACTAGGCTGCAACTATTAAGAGATACAAGTGGTGCTTTTAGGCCAGGAGTTCTAACAGCATTAGTTGGTGTAAGTGGTGCTGGAAAAACAACCTTAATGGATGTTCTTGCAGGTAGAAAAACTGATGGACATATTGAAGGAAGCATCACCATATCTGGTTACCCGAAGAACCAATCGACTTTCGCTCGTATTAGCGGTTACTGTGAACAAAATGACATTCATTCTCCAAATGTTACAGTCTATGAATCTCTTGCATTTTCTGCTTGGCTACGCCTTGGTAAAGAAGTTGACAAAGAAACAAGAAAGGTATTGCTTCTTTGGCCTAAATGAAAGGAAAAAGAACAAAGGATTATACATCATTCATATGGCTTAAAGCCCTAAGACACAAGAAAACAACTTCCAAATACACCAATTCATATAAATCCGGAATAGGTATTATTAGAATATAAGAGTCCCACGTCGGCAGACTAATTACATAAATGATTGAAGGTATTCCCCTAATCATTAATGTAAAACCCAATTAATTAATTTGAGTAGATTAATGATGTTAATTAATATGATATATTTTTCTAGAAAACCCTATCTATCTTCCTCAATACCCTCTCTCTCTCTCTCCTACTTAATTATTGTTGAGAAAATATCAATAGAGTTAATTTGAAAAAACATTGATAAACATATGAAATAGGTCTTACATTAGGAATGACACCAACTCCCCAATTATATTCTATTTTAAGGACCGGAGGAGTATATAATGTTAAAGGAGATACCATCAAATTGGCTTTAGGTTATTCTGATAGAAAAACAAACCTAATATGTACCTATACTTAGATAATCCAACGTAGTTATGAGGACGAATAATTTCTCCATTTATACCACTTGACTTGAAAAATCGAAGTTATAGATGTTTATTCCCATTATTGATGGTTTCAATCGTATGTTATAGATGTTTATTGAGGAAGTGATGGAGCTTGTGGAATTACAACCAATAAGGAATTTTCTAGTAGGCCTTCCAGGAATAGATGGCTTATCAACTGAGCAAAGGAAGAGACTAACCATAGCTGTAGAATTGGTTGCAAATCCTTCCATTATCTTCATGGATGAACCAACATCTGGTTTGGATGCTCGAGCTTCTGCGATTGTTATGCGTACAGTTAGAAATACGGTTGATACCGGTAGAACTGTCGTCTGCACAATCCATCAGCCAAGTATTGACATATTTGAAGCTTTTGATGAGGTACAATAATATCAAAGTTTATCAGATGAAGCTGTTTTATTTTTTTAATATGACTGCTTTGAGAATAATATTTCTTACAATCTTAAAAGCACCTTTCCTTTAGCTACTTTTAATGAAGAGAGGAGGTCAGATCATATATGGTGGTCCTCTTGGTCAACATTCCCAGAACCTAATAGAGTACTTTGAAGTAAGTTTCACTTCTAGTCTTTGCATAAAAAAGTTGGGATAACTTCATTTAAGTCCCACGTGTGCTACATATTTTTCAATAGGTCCCAGAAGATTTTGAACTTTCACTTCAGCATTAAAAGGCTTGTAAAAATACTTATGTGCACCAGTAAATTCACCTATAAACACTTGGTGTTTTGTGTGTCAAAAGTTGTTAGAATGTATATTATGACTTGTAAATTTTCATACAAACACTTGTTATTTTGATACGGTTAATTGTCAAAGTGTTTATATGCACTTGTGGGACTTAAATGACAAGTCCTAATTGACATTTCAAAATCTTCTTGGGATGTATTGGAATATAAGTAGCATACGCGGGATTTAAATAAAATTCTCTGTAAAAAGGTCTCAAATTCGTAATAAGTTGTTAGTAATCTTACATGTTTGCACAATATTTTTGCAGGCCATTCTAGGAGTTCCCAAGATTAGAGAAGGGTATAATCCTGCCACGTGGATGTTGGAGATAAGTACTCCAGCAGTTGAATCTCAACTTGGTGTTGACTTTGCTGAGTTATACACAAAATCAGAATTATATCAGTAAGGGACACTAAGCGCTACTTTCCTAGATATATTCCTGCTTGCCTTTTTTTTTAATGTTGAATTTTCTGATATATTTACTATTTTACAGAAAGAATGAAGAACTCGTTAAGGAGCTAAGCACACCAGTGCCTGGAACTAAGGACCTTTACTTTCCAACCAAATACTCACAATCCTTCATCACTCAATGCAAAGGTTGCTTCTGTAAACAATACTGGTCCTATTGGAGGAATCCACAGTACAATGTTGTCAGATTCTTCATGACAATAATTGTTGGTGTCATTTTTGGGCTTATATTTTGGAATAAAGGAGACAAAATGTAAGTCCACTAATGTTTTAGTCTAACACAAACTCTAATACTCTCTTTGGTCTTTAATATAAGACATATTTACCTAATTTAATCAGATTAAGGAAGTCAGTTGATATGATATGTATTTTTTAAAACACCTTAGTTATTTTCTTTAATTTCGTCATTTGCTCTTCACGTTGATTATTGTTGAGGGAACATCGATAAGGGTAAATTAAGAAAAGATTAACAAATATAAAAAATAGGTCTTACATTTAGGACCGATATCAATTCTTCAATTAGGTCCTACATTAAGGACAAGAAAAGTATACTTTAGGGTCACCTAAAAGACATCATTTTTATTTTCTCATAATGTTAAAGAATAAGGGAACAATTAAGAATCTTGTTGACACTATTGACATGTATGTCTTAATCATCAAAGTTTTGTTTTCTGCAGACATAAGCAACAAGATGTTTTGAATCTCATGGGGGCTATGTATTCAGCTGTTATCTTCCTTGGAGCCATCAACACAAGCAGTGTACAGCCAGTTGTTGCAATAGAGAGAACTGTCTTTTATCGCGAAAGAGCTGCTGGAATGTATTCAGAATTGCCGTATGCAATAGCTCAGGTGAAAAAAAAGAAGCCAATCTGACTTGAGGCTGCCTTAGGTGCTGGAGTTTCCAGTTTCAAGTTTCAATGTTCAAACTATTCTTGATGTAACAAAACTTTTAACATAAAACTAAGGGAAAAACCCATTAAAAGCCACCTAAAATAGGTAAATCCCAAGTTAAGTTTGAAAATTCAACAAATCCCTAAGGACCCAATTTGATATTCATGAATGTTGGGTAATTTACCACATTGTCCCTTTCCTTTTTTTGGGGGAATCACATACAATTCCTGAAAAAGATAAAAAACCACAAGTAGGTCCCTTGAAGTCACCAAATTGAATTGAAGTCCTATAGGATCTGGGTTAGATTAATTCAAATTGAGAAAATGCTTCTTTGCCCTTATTAAATCGAGGAACCAATGATAAGTAAGGGTAGTTTCTTCCTTGGGATGTATAGGTGATTCTCCCTTTTTTCTAAAGACACCTCTATTTTTTTTACTCAAAGTGGCCACTTTAGGAGATTCGTGAGGGTAATTTTTTTTTAAAAAAAAGTTGAAGGGCAATGTTGTAGAATCATAATATCTTCCAAATCCCAAATTGGTTGTATGGACTAAATAGGAAATCGCTGAATTTTCCAATTTGATTTAGGATTTCCCTATTCCATGTGGCTTTAAATGGATCTTCCCCTATATCCAAAAACATAAGAAACAAAACCTGACAAGCCTAATGCCAAAAAAAATTCACAAAATTGGCATATTGTTTGTTGCTTTGCAGGTAGCAATAGAGATAGTTTATGTTGCCATCCAAACCTTAGCCTATTCAGCTATCCTCTACTCAATGATTGGGTTTGAACGTGAGGCGAACAAGTACTTGTGGTTCTACTACTTTATTTTCACTTGCTTTGTCTACTTCACTTTGTATGGCATGATGACTGTAGCTCTCACACCAAACGCCCAAGTTGCTGCGATTGCTATGTCATTCTTCCTCAGTTTCTGGAACCTCTTCTCTGGATTTCTCATCCCAAGAACGGTAGGTCACAGCAAAACTAAAAAGATGCTTCATAAAATTCAATTCAGATTTTGAAAGTCTTTGTTTCAAGCTAAATATCATTGTTTAAAGCTCATCCATCATACAACAATAGTTTGAGCTACTTGATTAGGATTAACAAGTGAGCTTATATGCCCTTATCTTTTTTACTCCCTCCGGTTCTAAATATAGAAGCTAATTGTGAGGTTTGTTCCTAAATGTAAGATTTCAATCCCCTTTATCCAACATCTTTAATGTTTTTCCCCAAACGGCCCCTATTGTTAGATTCTTGTATGATGGCTATGTTGATAATATTTCAATTTAAATGATTAAAAGGACGGGTATTTTCAGGAAAACCAGTACCAATTTTTACAAATAGCTTTTTTTTAATCTAATTTCCTTAATCTGTATGTATTATTTAACTAACTCTTACATCTAATTACTTACCAATGTGGGTCTTCTTATTATTCTCTACTGAACTGAATGTAACACTAAATGTATGAACTAGTTGAGTTTTCTTTTGACTCTAAATATAAGACCTTAGTCCTGTTTATCCCCTATCTTTATTACTTTTTCCCAAACTATCCTTATAGTTACATTCTTGTACTATAGCTATGTTTATATTACTTCAATTTAGGGGTATTTTTAAAAACCCACATATTTTTATAAATAACTAACTTGCCTAATTCTTATTATACTCTATTGACCTGAAACTTGGGCTGATCTATCTTTTACAGCAAATACCAATATGGTGGAGGTGGTATTATTGGGCATCCCCAGTAGCTTGGACATTATATGGGCTAGTGACTTCTCAAGTGGGAGACAAAGAGTCTTTAGTAGAGATTCCTGGAGCAAAGCCCATATCAGTTAAAGCTTTTCTTGAGCATCAAATGGGCTTTAAATATGACTTCCTTCCCCAAGTTGCTCTGCTTCATATTGCCTTTGTTGTTATCTTCCTCTTTGTGTTTGCCTATGGCATTAGGTTCCTCAATTTCCAGAAAAGATAAAAAGCTTCACATATATATGTATATATACACCTTTCTCGGCCTTTTGGCTAAGATCAAGTGTAGTGTCTGTTCTTATCAGTGTCAAGGTTTCATATACATGTAGCACTGAATATATCAAAGTCTTTACTTGCAGTTGCAGGTTTTTGCAAAGCTGTTTTTTTTTTTTTTTCAGTTTTGAGTTTGACTCTTCGGTAATATATTACTTTTTTAAATCAGTTGTGAGATTGTGTTTCCGAAGTTGGCAGTAGCTGATGGAAATCATAAGGGATGAAAAAGAACAACATGGCAAAATCAGTTGAAGCGTTTAAGGGTGTGTTTGGCATGAGCGATTTGTAAGGAAGGGGAAATTTTTTTGAGTTAAATTTGAAAAAAAAAATTGGAGAAGTAAGGTTATAAAACTTAGAAAAAGAGAAGATTTGAGATAAAAAATTAATTAAAAACTTGTGACTCCAACTCTTTAATTTTTTTTAAATCCAATTTATAAAAATTGCCCCCTTCTTTCAAATTCCTCATACCAAACAGTCCCTAAGAATTCCTTGAGCTTTTAAAACTGCTCACAACGTTCCTATGCTTTGTTTTGTTATGATAAGAGATAGTTTTCCTTTCTTACCAAAGAGATTGACGTATGAGAGTTTCATATTTACAATGTTTATGAATTGTGTTTATAAATAATTAATTTAAAATGATAAACAAACAAAGTTGACTAACTTAATAGTTTGGAATAGATTTTTTTTTTGGAAATAAGTGTTTATTACGTAAGTCGAAACAAAACTTCTCTCACATACTTACCTCATATACCATAAATCATGAATTATAAGCATTTATAAGTAAAAAATAAGCTATCCCAAACAAGCATATAACATTTTTTTCTTTATTTTAAAATTTTCATGTACATTTTTACACCATTTTGAAACCTACATCTTAATATAAAATATACTCCCTCTGATCCTATTTATAATCAATTTTCCCCTTGATTGCGCAAAACGAATTGATAGCTAAAAGCAATAAGTTTGTCAAAAATGACATGTTTTTCCATATATGCCCTAATTTATGAAAAGAATGTAGGAGAGAGAATAGATAAAAAGTATGAGAGATAATGAGTATAAGATACGAGAGATAATGAGTATTTAATAAGGGTAAAATAGGAAAAAGAAACTTATATTTTTTAGACAAAAAGTGAAAGTTGCTTATAAAATGAATCAAACATGTGAGAGAGAAAATTGTTTATAAATAAGACTGGAGGGAGTAGTTTATAGAGTCAGGCTAATTTTTTATTTGAATGATTGAAACGTCATGCTTGGGACTGGACTCAGTTTGTGTCATTAACCAAAATTTTCTTTTTGATTTGATCTGATTTAACCTGGCTTAAACTCAGTCAAATAAGTTTGTTGGGTCAACCAAATTATCATGCATATGATTGTGGTATAATAGTATGACTAATGAAACTAGGAAGTTGACCAACGTAAAGTTGGATGTAAGATTTTCTTGAATCTCTTTAAATCTCGAGTTCAAGTTCTAAAAAAACCATATGTGCTAGGAGGGCCATAAAGGTAACCACATGTACCAGTTGATAGTATTAAAAACTAGAAACTCGAGCTTAGATCAAGAATTTGGAATTCATGAAGAATTCATAAGGGCTTGGATCAAACGAACACTAATTTCAGCCAGAAAAATAAAAACATTGATATCATGTTTCAGATTTTGTTGTTTTATTTTATTTACTTTTTAAGAAAAAAGTGGTGCCTCACCAAAGAAGAAAAAATAGAAACTTGCAAGTGTTTGGATCGTTCATGTGAATTGAAAGCTTGGGCCGACCAATCCTCACATTATTGATTTTTCCGTAAAAGTACATATTTTTTTCTTTTATTTTTTTAAGAAAGAGAAGAAAAGGAAAAAAAGATAGAAAAAGAACTTTAAAATTATAAAATCTCAAATAAAATTTGTTTCTAAGAGTTGATAAGGGAATGACTAAATTTGATAAGCAAATTATAATTCATTTTTTGAGAAATACCTAATTTAAAATTTTACAATTTTAAAATTCTTTTTCTGTCTTTTTCCTAGAAAAACATTGGCCTTTGTCATCGGCTCATCATCTATTCTAATACTATTTTTTTCATCTTAGCTTAAATTGTAAGTAAAGTGGAGTAAATATCGAGAAAAAGATTAACTTTCTAAAAGATAAAAACTTTCGGGTAATTAATTATTTGGATATCTCTCCCACACGCAAGACTTGATATGATCAAGGAATAAACCCAAGCAAGAAGAAAAACCTTGAAGTTTGCTACCCATTTAGTAGGTTTAAAAGACCTTGATTTTAAAAGTTTTAAGTTAAAACAGATGCTAAAACTTGTAGTATTTATAAAATTAGTTATTATCAAATAGTTTCACTTAGTTTTTAATCAGATGCATGCAATTTTTTTTTTAAAATCTTATAGTTTCACCTGACTTTGATCAAGTCCCTATAGTTTTTTTTAATCATTATATGATTTTTAATCAAATCCCTATAATTTCAAATGAATGATAAAAAAAAAACTACAGGGACTACGTCTTAAAAAACAAACTAGAAGGACCTTATTAAAATCATATGGTAAAAAAACTATAAAAATTTATTAAGAATTAAGTGAGATTATAAGAACTTAAAAATTAATTTTCAAAAAAAACATAGTGAAAATCTCACACAAATCCCAAGGATTATAAAAAGTATTAAAAAAGTCATAGTGTAAATTCCTCTATTAAAAAAGTTCAGTGTAGAATCCTCTATCAAAAAAGTTTATAGAGGCCTTAGTGACATAGATGAATTTGTTAATAACCACGCTATTACTTATCAATACAGTCACATACACTTGTCAACGGAAGTTGTTTAGTTAGCATAAATGAGCTTGACAATGATTACTTTATGACTTGTCAATATAGTGACATACACTTGTCAACATGAGCTGATTTAGTTAATATATATGGGCTTATCAATGATCATTCTAAAATTTGTCAATATAATCACATACACTTGCTAACCAGAGCTACTTTAGTTAACATATATGAGCTTGTCAATGGCCACTATATGACTTGTCAATATAGGCACATACACTTGTCAATAGGTAGGTTTACATTTAGAATTTATCTCATTGAAGTCCATAAGGACTTTTTTTTTATAGAGGATTCTATACTAAGATTTTTTTTTAATAGAGGAATATATATTGAGACTTTTTTTATATTTTTCTAGTCCTTGGGACCTGAGTGAGATTTTCCCAAAAAATTATGCTCCCTCCTATCTTTAATATAGGACATACTTGGAGAGTTAAATTTGATTCTAAATATAAGACCTATTTTTTATATTTATCAATCTTTTAATAGTTTACCCCTATTGATGCTCCCTTAACAATAATAAAAAAGGATAGGGAAAGAGGAAATTAAGAAAAATAACTAGGATGTTTTAAAAAACACATGTCATATTAACTAATTTAAATAATTTATTGAATATAATCAAATTAGGTAAATATGTCTTATATTAAGAAGCAGAGGGAGTATTATACAAGTATATATCATTTGGCTAATTATTTTTTTTAGTAGATATATTTGTTGATATATTTGCTGGTAGTGAGTCCCTTGAATTCTCTTTCATAACCATATTCCATCAAAAAAAGTTTTCTTATAATACATCATTTGGATAAATTAAAAATAGATCCATATCGATAATCATCACTCAATTAGTTACTTATTGTAATTGTAATTATTTTACCTTTTATAACATGAGAGTAATTTTAAATGCAATTGCTCAATTGTCTATTGTATTAAATTTATGGTACACGTATGTGAAACAAACTCTAATCTAAGACGTCTAGAGAAATTATGATCTTGAAAATTTTGCCACATTTCTTATCTTTTTGTTTTTGTTTTTTTTTGCCTGAGCCACCTTTCTTATTTATGCAATTATGCTTACTTTAGTGTTTGATCTTATCTCACTAATTAAGAATAATTTTTCATCAACAATTAACAAATCCTACCAAATTCGAACTTATTTATTAATCATACCTTATAAATTAATTTCGCTCATTCCCAGTCATGATATTCATAAGGTTTTATCTCTTTCTTTGTCATCTTCACCATCTCATTTGCCACACCCTTATCTTATTTTCACCTATTTCAAAGTATTTACGGAAAATGATATGCAGTTCGGTGGGCAACACAGAAATAGCATAAATATATTGATATTATGTGCACGATTACGAAAATTTCTCATAGGGGTTCGTACTTGATAATTACAATTCATATAGTCACGCAGGGCTACTTGGGTGTCTAAACTCATCCTAATCCATCTTCTGGTCTTCGCTCCACCACTGCGATCCCCTTCGTAGGTTCTCTTCATTGTTCTCAACATATCTTCTGTCTTCTCCTGTATAAATTGTTGGTAGGGGAGGGTGAGATTATGGGGAATCTCAGTAGGAAAGCAATACCAATATGCATGCAAAATAAGTACTTAATGCATGGCGTGCTTGTATTACATAACTCATGCTCACACAATGACATATCTGCGTGCTCAATGTTTCAAATAGCATACGTATGACCATAGCATAAATAGAAACAGAGCTTCAATTATTCATATATGTTTCACAGAATCAAGCAAAGCAATAACATGCATCAATACACCAGCACAAATATCAAATACATGCAGGAAAGGTAAGTTCCCTATCTTAATCGCCCTTCCTTGATCCTCGAATAATGTGCCTCGATTTGCGTGCCAATCCCTCGGGCTCTCTACTTGGTCATAGAACGTTAAATGTACAGTTTAGACACTTCCATAGTGTTTCTGGTGGTTATATTAGTCTATGGTGAAAATTTACCAAAATGCCCCCGAGACTTTGGCCCGGCCCCGTCGTACCCAGCCTGATAGCACATTTTCCCAAAATTTTGACTAGGGCTATCCTAACTTATTTTTGCCTAAGGAACCATTTTTGGCCTCAAAATCACCCAATTCACTATCAAATTACGAAAATACCCTTGACAACCCCTATTTAGAGTTTTAATGGTGTTTTCGTAATTATGCTTTTTCGGCCTTTTCCGAAAAAGTGACCAACTGTAACCCCACCTATTTTTGCTCACTGAATCCAATGGAATCATCTATTTTATGAAAATCCAGCTCCTTCCCTTAGATCTGGTCTTGGCCAAAATATTGGTCAAAGAAATGGAAAAAAATGGAATTTTTGTGTTTTAGTTTCCAAAACTTGTACTTTTCCACTTCTAATCATTTATTAACTTATTTAAACACATCTTAACCATGATTCAAAAAAATTTGGGCAGCATAACCCCTTAGGATTAGGACTTTCCAAATTTACAAACTTGGCAAAAATCACCAAAACCAAACACATCTTAATAACAACACCATACTAGTTTAGATCTAAGGTTTGTGAGGTTACCTATTGAGATCTTGAATCCTCTCTCTCTAGGCATCTACTCTCTCTCTTCTTGAGCTCAAAATGTGTCTTCAAAATCATAGACTCCATGAAAAAGAAAGGTTTAGAGAAGGTTTCTAAGCAAAATCACAAGAAAACTCATAAGAAATCATATTTATCTTAAACTTCTTCTTCTTCCTTCTCTCTAGAACTTGGGAGCTCTTCAAGGTTTTCTCCAAGCTCTCTCTCTCTTTCCTTCTCTTTAGTTTGGCTGAAATGTTGCATGAAAAGGGAAGAGAATGTGTTTTATTAATTTGCTCCTCTTTTCTCCTAGCCATTGATCTCATCAGGGGTTGACGTGGTGACACATGTCTTCCACCATCCCTCCTTCCATGCTTCCACCATACCTCTTCACTTTGTGCTATACTTCCTTCGTCATTTGACTTACTTGCTCCCTTACCATCAACCATCATGATCACCATGCCCATACCTTCATGTAATGCACACCTTACCATTGTCATCATTACTATCTTCATGTAGCATTTTGACATGTGCTCATGAAATTAAATCTTCATTTAATCTCCTCTTCATATGATAATGGTACTTAGCATGTTTAATCCCCAAGATTACTTTTCCCTCCAATTTCCTTGTGTTGAACGAAATTATCAAGTAAAAAGGGAAATAAATATGTGTTTCAATAATTCCATAATTCAATTAAATGAATTATGTATAATTTCCTCTAATTTCACAATTCTTGATTTATTCCATCAAGAATAATCCAATTATACATTTTCCTTTATTTTCCTTGATTAATTGAAATTAAATTCAATTAATTGGAAAATAATTAATCTTGGGCTAAATTGGCAAAATTATGATTTTGCTATCACCTTTGTAATTTAATTCCTTTCTTGAATTAATTTACCCATTTCCTTATGAATATGAATATTTTAGAATTCACAAGATCTAAATTCATAAATATTCACCATTTTATTGAATTTCTCAATTAATTACAATATATTTTTTATGAATATAAAATTTGGGGTGTTACATCATTACTATAATAAATGTATTTTTTGTTTTGAAAACATCGGCTTCGCTTCTATATATTAAGGTTGCTACAAATTATTACTGTATTGTCATTGTCCCTCTTATCATCATTCCTCATGATTTCATAATTTTCACATCCACTATTACTAAATAGTACTATGATTTTTTCATGATAGAAACATTATTGAATTACAAGTATCAAATTAAAAAAGGAAAATTACTATGAGATCTCAATAAAAAAGAATGTATTACTAAAAAATCCCTAAATAAATTAGCAATATGTAATGACAAGTTCAAGTGCAAGAATAAGTCCACGTTACTCACTTATTATGACACTTTTTAGTAACTACATTTCTTCCTCGTGACTTTATAATGATTTTAGATGAAAAAAATGATCAGATGCTTATATTAAAATTAATTATTTATGTTTTCATTTGAGACATGCCTTGAGTAGTGATGGAGTTTCAAATCTGGGATCTTAGCTTTAAATGTCGAATACTATGTCTATTTAGTGTTTGTTTGGAGTTAATTATCATAGATACATTTATACAAATTCAGACAAAGATCATCTCACATACTTTTTCCGTACATTATCAATAATAATTACAAAACTAATTTTAAATGTTTTAATTGTTATTCAAAACAAACACAATCGATGTCTGACAAATGCTATTTGATTCTTCAACTGGGTTCAACATCCCCAGTTGTACTGTTTTGCAGCTTGGTTGTTCACATCAAAGTGTTTTTGTGTGTAACTTACGTGTATCTTTGATATGTTGTATAGTGTGGGTTTGCATCTTCCTTGTTATGAGCAAAACTAATTGAAACCAAAAACTAAAGCGATCGATTGGATTTCATTTCGGTTTGAAACCAGAAAATTAAAGGCGAAAAGTTGATCTCTCTCTGTGTTTCTGTTTAAAATCCAAGTTCAAGAATCATACTTTTTATTATAGTTAATATTATAATAATATTTTTATGTAAGATTAAATATCAACCATTAAAATTTAATTCAACGACAGATACATTAAATAAAAAAATGGAGGGGGAGATTAATAAAAACATTCCTATCCGTTGTACCTCCTTTATGTTTGACGGTTTATTAGAAATAGCTAATTTATACTTGTGGGGAATAATTTGAATAAAAGGCAATGCTTTTGCTAATAAAATAAAATTAATATATCTACCCGTACCAAAGATGAAGACTCAAAATAGTAAGTCAAGCCATGTACAAGACTTATACATATAAAGTCAAACTTAGTAATACAAGAGACATGACATTATTGGTGTGGAGAGCGAGGAGATGGAGGGGAGGCGGTACCGAGTCTTGTACCACAGGCATCTTATCTTAACATATTCAAATAGGAACATGTTAGAATAACGCAGGAGAGACATGACATTATTGCAGTCTGGTGGATTTATCCATATTCAAGTGGGTGAAAAGAATATGTAGCAGAATAATTTTCAGTCAAAAACATTCTCTCGAGTGAGAGCGTGATAGGGCTTTCCCTTAACTTCGCCGGAATGGTGCTATCGGCCTAAGTGCTGCGTTAAAACACCAAAGGTTACTACTGTGATCAATCGGCCTCGGCAGAGGAATTACGTGGTGTCAAAATGGAACGTAAACATCTGGACATTCAACTTCAATGGAAAAAGAAAGAAATACGTGCAGATGAAGGACGAAAGTTGATTGGAAAAAATAATCACAAACACGCGTGTGGGGTTGGCGACGGTAAGGGATGCCGTAATGGCGGATGGAGGGGTTGCAGAAATATTGACGTTAAAATGATAGGATTTAATCTGTATACTTTCACATTTAAAGAAGTAGAGGAGGCAAATATAATCTTAAAAGAAAATCCCTGGGTGGTTAGGAATTACATGTTAAGCATGCAAAGGAGAAGGCCATTCTTGAGTGACAATGAAATTATTATCAACACATGTGAGTTCTAGATTCAGTTCCATAATCTCCCTCCAGAAGGTAGAATCGGCACAAATATTAGACTTATGGCAAGCATTGTGGGAAGAGTAATAGATTCGAGGACCCTGAGGATCACCGATTCACAAATCAAAGCTTTGGGCGTGCCCGAGTGGAGGTGGATGTTGAAAGACCTATAGTTCCGGGTTATCTAGCTCCTCGACCGGATGAAGAACTGGAAGATATATGGATACAAGTCAGATATAAGAAGCTTATCAGACTTTGTTTCAACTGCGGTAGGCTAGGCCATGAGAGCAAAGTATGTGAAGAAGGAAATGTGGAGTTCACAGTAAATGGGGGTACTAAGGGAATATGATGCTAGCATGTGTCCAGGCACTGAAAAACCAGACCAACCCACCAGTGCACTGGAGTCCTCCACGGTTGACGGAAAAGAGAATAGTACATGGGGAAGGTGCGTGCAATCAGTACAAGCATGGGAGAGGCCTGCAAATGCATACTTCCGAGGAAGCTGGTGAACCTTCTATATGGAATAGTGGTGGGACATCATTCAAAGGCCCACATCAGCCGAAAATATTAATGGCCGAAGTCAAGTCACATAGAAGGAATTTTCAAATAGAAAAGAACAGTCAATCGGGTCCCTCTCAACATGGTGTAATTGAACAAGTAGGCTTAATGGGTGGGCTCCAAATTTTGATGAAAGAAGCCCAAAAAGATGGGCTAGACAAGATGATAAAAAAGATGGATGGGACTAGTAGTGTGCTAAAGGCTAGAAGAAATTAATTAATGGAAAATCAAAATAGGTACTGGGTGGAGCTGGCAGAGGACAGCAAGGATAGGTCCAAACAAGCAATAATTCAAATTCAGCAAAAGGAGATTGGGGAGATATCGCAGGGACTTGGTGGGGTCTCACTAAAGAGAAAAGCAGAAGAGGATCCAGATGCTTTGGCAAATAAGAGATGAAGAGAATTCAACCAAGATTCACCAGAGAGTGCAGGAAAAAGAGGGAAGGCTGTGGAAGAGCTGAGGAAAATCAATGAAACAGAATGGCCAACAGTGTTCGACTATAGGTATGATGGCAGACTAAACTTTGAGATTGGGTCGTTGTTAAAAGGTGTTGGGTAGCCAAAAATAAGGGCAAAAGGATCGTTGTTTATTGCTCATAATCCTAAACTAAATATTGTCCTAGGATCATATTTGCCCAAAGATATGGATATTAGGGAGATTAAGGAAGAGAGGGGGGCAGGTATGGAAGCTGAGGGTGGTGGTGGCTGGCCTAAAAGAGCCACCAGGGAGCCATGATTTGCCTAGGATGGAATTGCCAGGGTCTGGAGACTACCTTGGCAGTTCAAAATCTAAAGTTCCAATGTGGGAAATTCAAACCGATGATTGTTTTCCTCTTTGAAACAAAAATGAAGCGTGGGAAAATAGAAAAAATAAGAAGAAAGTTGAAGTTTGATTGTGGGGAATAATTTGATCCGATAGGAAGGTCAGGGGGCTTAGTGGTTTGGTGGAAGGAAGGAGTACAACTGAAAATTAGGTTCACCAGTAGATTCATCATCCACTTAGAAGAGGTACAAATAGGGGACAAAATATAGGAAATATTACAATGGTGTACGGTCCAAATAATATGGATTTGAAATAAAAGTTGTGGGCTGAACTTGAGAAGCCAAATCCTGATTTGGTGACACCATGGATAATTTTTGGAGATTTTAATGAATTTCTATATGCCTCAGATAAGGAAGGAGGTAGAGAATGCTCCCAGAGAAACTTGAACAGATTTAGAAAGTTTATGGTAAATTTTGATATGATGGAACTTGATTTTAAAGGGGGCAAATACACATGGATGAACAACAGACAAGATGGGAATTTTATCAGAGAAAGATTAGACAGGGCTGTTTTCAATCCAAGCTGGGGAGCTCAATTTCAAAATGGCCAAGGCCTTGTTTTAGAAGCTATTAGATCTGACCATTGCCCTATCCTCATTAATTATAAGCATAATGAAACAAAAACTCCTCCACTTTTCAGATTTGATGCTAGATGGATCACTCATCCCAACCTACTGGACTTGATCAAGCAAAATTGGAAGGAGGACATAAATCAAAGATAATTGGTAGATTTGGTGAAGAACTTATGTGAATTAAGAGAAGTTCTCAAGATTTGGAGTAGAAGATGTAAGATCAAGCGTTTCACCCAAGAGGGGGGGTGAATTGGGTGATACTGAAATTTCTTTCGAAAATATAAAACTTTGACAAAAGAATTAAAACAGTAATGAGTAAGGAGAAATATCACCGAAGTGTACATCGGGAGTTATACTGGTTCGGTCACAACCACTTTGACCTACGTCCAGTCCTCAGAGCTTCTCTGAGAGTTTCACTATAACTTCCAAGATTCAGTGGGTTCTTGGCACCTCAGTACAAGCAAGTTCCTTACACCTGGACACTCGCTCCCCCTTACAGGTTGTAATCCAATCCCAACTCAAGGTTCCACAACCTTAAGTTATCTCAATAACAAATATTGAGTTTGAATGAAATATCTCTCTCAAAGAGTAAATGATAATCACTGAAGCATATGAATACAATTTCAACGTGAAAACAGAGCAATGAACTCAATGAATCGTTTGTGTGGATGCTTTGTTATTTTTCTCTGTTTGAAGGTTCCCATATATATAGATATATTGGTGATGACCGTTGGAACGTTTTTCTTTCGTCCGTTGGTGAGTGCGCAGCCACTGTTGACTTTTCAAGTTTTTGAAAAATATCCGTTAGCGGTGGTTGGCATTTGAACGTTTGATTTGACTTTCATCTCTTGATATGATTTCTTCATTGTTTCTCTGTAAATATACTAACAATGCTAATACAATGAAAGGTTAATCATATAGGAAACAACATAATGAAGATTTGAATGATTTCTAAATTTCTGGGTATGTTTACTCGAGTAGCTCCTCGAGTAACATCGGGAAATCATTTATCAACTGCAAGTTAATGAACAAGTATAAGATTACTCGGGTAGTGCATGGAGTAAACTAATTTTCAAACCTTTGAAATAGTTATTTACTCGGGTAGTTACTCGAGTAATGCACTCAGAACTTTATGAGTTACTCGGGTAACACCTCGAGTAATCCTTTGAAAAACTTTTGATTACTCGATGCTCTATTCCAATAATATTGGCAGGATTAAAATGCCGAGAGCACTTACCTCATTACTCGAGTACCTACTCGAGTAATAAACTCATTTTTGCATAGGTTACTCGGGTAGCACCTCGAGTAACTGAGACATTTGAACATAACTTACCCGGGTAATGACTTGAAGTTTCCTTTGAAAATATTTGAGCATACTGGGGTACTTACTCGAGGAATCCACTTAAAATAAACAATGAAAAACTTGTATACTAGAGTAAGTACTCGAGGATGATGATATAAGAAGAAATCAAGTTAATCTGGTACAAACCTCAAGGTTTCATTTACCTTAGACCATTACTCGAGTAGCTCCTCGAGTAACATTGGCAGTGGTACAAAGTGCCGAGAGCTCCACATTTTCAAATACACGGTTACTCGAGTAGCTCCTCGAGTACCATGGAAAACTTGAAGGCAAACTGGAAGTTTCTGACCTGGTTACTCGAGTAGCTCCTCGAGTAACATTAGCAGTGGTACAAACTGCCGAGAGGTCCATATTTTGGTAAACAAAGGTACTCGAGTAGCTCCTCGAGTATCATGGAGAAAACTTGATGGCAACTGGAAGTTTTTACCTGGTTACTCGAGTAGCTCCTCGAGTAACATTGGCAGGCCGAGAGCAACCTCGAAATTTTACCTGGTTACTCGAGTAGTGCCTCGAGTAATGATGGCAGGTAACTGGAAGTTTTGCTGGGTTACTTCAAGTTTTGGTTCATTACTCGAGTAGCGCCTCGAGTAATGCCTTAGAAAATGCACTTCTGATCAAGTTCCTTAGCATTTTCTCTTGGCCAATCTTCACTACTTCCATGCTTTCCTCAAGTTAAGCTTATTCCTTTCTTTACTTAGTTCAACCTTGATTATTAAACATTTCCTTTTCAAACCATTCTTTTGTTATCATCAAAACATGAGATCTAACATTCTCCCCCTTTTTGATGATGACAAAACTTGGTGATTTTGAACATGGTTTTTCAAATTGGATTCTTAATTAATTATTTCTTTTTAAGGATAATTATACCTAGCATACATAACAACTTCATTAGTCCAAACAAGTATCACAAACTAATCAAATGAAGTCATAATTTAAACATACTTGCATTGAAATTTAAGAAATTCAAATTACAAGTTAAATTCAAGAAAGATTAAGAACAAAATGCACCCTAAAGCCCATATACAACCAAATCCCTCAAAAAGCAAGGACAAGTCCACAAAATCACTCTCAAGCTCTTCTCCCCCTTTTTGGCTTCATCAATCAAGAGTAGGACTAGGAGGTTTCACCATAGAGATGGGCTTCACTGGAAGGACACTATCTGAACTAGATGAATCAAAAGAGCTGGATGACTCTGGTTCAGGAAGATTGAGAGGTGGTATCTGGATGTCATCTCTAGGCAGGAAAGGAGAAGGTTGGAAGACAACCATAGTGGTCTCAGGTTCTGGAGGGGTGTCTAACACAGGAGTGAGATGTTCAGAGGAGAAAGAAGATGATACTTCCTCTGTTTGGGTAGGAGAGGGGATAGGTTTAGGAGTGGTCTCAGGCTGTGGTTTTTGAGGTGAATCACCAATAATGATATGTGTAGACTCAAGGGTTTCAGGATCATCCACTGTGAACAAGATGTCTTTTTCTTGGGGCTCAAGTGGATCAGAAACCAGAGGGGTTGATGGTTCAGCCTCAGTAGTAGGGATAGGAATGGGAATGTCTGAAGGAGGGTCTACTGGAGGTGGTGGTGCAGAAGAGGAGGGACCGGCAGAAGGTCCAGGACCCAGGGAATCCAAACGTGCCAGTATCAGTCTCAAAGTCTCTCCCTGGGCACGTTGCTCTGTTAGTAGCTCCTCGTGCCTTCGATCCATTCTCTCAACCAATTCTCCCATTTTGGTGTTCATGTGGGTAATGAGTTCAGCATTGGTATTGGCTATGTCCACATGGAAGCCTCTCAGCATATTCTCCATAAAGTGCTGGAGAGTGGCATTCAGGAAAGATGGTGAAGATGTGGTAGCAGCTGGAGCCGATGACTGAGTGTCATCCAACCTACTGGCCTCAGTCTCAGGAGCCTTTCTCTTCTTCTTGGACCCAGACTCCAGTGGGCCTTTGAGAGGAATGTCTATGTTTAGTTTACCAATTTGGTCCCTCCCCACTAGGGTCACTCTCTCAACTGGCTCCTTACTATCCAAATACCATATTTTGTTCTCTTTTAGGATAAGAGACACAATTTGGGGATATGGCATTGGAGTAGTTCCTTTTCCATCCACCTTATACCTCTTCATCTCTGAGAATATATACTCTCCCAGATCCTTTTCTTCTTTTAAGAGGAGTGAAGCAAACCATCTATAGTCCCTATCCGAGAAGTGGGTATAGTTGTTGGCTTTGTTCACTAGGGACCTAGAGTAGATGTACCATAGGACCCTGTGATGATCACACATATCACTCGGTTTAAAGTTGAGTGGGCCAACTAACTCTCCGGGCTTAAGGATAGTGAAAATTTGGTTTGGCTCAAGCTCAGAATAGATATCATCCGGAGGATTCTCAATTCCTAACCATAAATTGATCCTAGAGGGAGATATAAGTATTTTTTGTCCTCTCACTGTGGTAGTCATTTCTTCCTCAACTGAGGTTCGGTCAGGCTCATCAGTGATTTCTAGGTTACAGTAAAAATGGGTGATTACCTTTGTGCAAAAAGGCAATCTGACAGACAACCAAGGCATAAAAGGATTAAGATAAGGACTAAGGTCAAACTTCACTACCTCTTGTAGAAGCTTCAGATCAACATAGTGTGTTTTACACACTTTTCTTCTGGAGAACTGTGTCAAGTACTTGGGAGACTCCACCAGTTTCCCCACATTGAATCCTTTGGGAGGAGTAGTGATCTCTGCCTCTGGAATCTTGGATTTCTTTGATGATTGACCCTTCTCCAATTGGTCAATGATCCCAGCCATTGCCTTAGCCACATTTTTGTCATATTTTGGCTTCTTGGGAGGTTTTGGAGTAAAAGAGGGTGTGGATGAGTCTGAGTGAGAAGGTGAGGGAGTTTTGACACCTTTACTCCTTCCTGTAGATGTGCTCTTTTTAGATTGAGCCCTAGTCACAACAGGCTCTTTGATCACCACACCTTTGGTTTTGGGTTGTGGTTGAGGTTTAAGAGGGGTTTTGGCTTTTGGCCTAGGAATCAACTTTCTTCTTTTTGTTGGAGGAGGAGCAAGAAGATCAGGATTTTGCTGAGAATCAGAGGAATCAGTGAAGTTGAGATTCTTGGTTCTAACCATTTTGAATCACAGAAAAATCAGAAATCTTAGAAAACAGAGCTACTGTCGCGAGAATAGGGCAGACAGATTTTGAACAAAATAGGAAGTTTTTAATCTTGAAACCAGTTGGGTTTTGACGGAAATGGGGCAAGGAATCGATTGGGAAAAGTTTTTGAAAGGGTGTATAATGATTTACTCGAGGAGATTTTGTGGAAATGACCAAGTTTGCGCAAGATAAAGACCTAAATCCCGACTTTACTCGAGGCCTTACTCGAGTAATATTCAACATTACTCGATGCCTTCCTCGAGTGTTCATGCAGAAAAATTCAAAAATAATTCATTTAAATTGCGTACCTGGCATGAATAATATAGTAATTATCCATATATGTTCCCTCGATCATTTACAGCCCATTATGATCATATTCTTGTCATTTTTCATCAATTTGAGAATTTGGACTCCGTCATTACTCGAGGCCTGCCTCGAGTAAGGTTCAAGTTTACTCGAGGCCTGCCTCGAGTAAATAGCTTCTCAACTTCTGACCTTTCATTTCCTTGAAATCTGAACCGTTACATTTAAAAATCAAGTAACTTGATCCGTTACTTCCAGTTTTGGGGGCCATTACTCGAGTCCATACTCGAGTAAAGTGCTTCTTTACTTCAAGTTGCTCCTCGGGTATTGCTTTTCTGTCACACATTACTTCAAGTTGGTACTCCAGTAAATGTGTCCTCTGATTATCTCTGTTTTTGTTTCCCAAAACAGAGTTTCTTTCTTCCTGCAAAACACATTTCTACATACTCCGATGCTTAAGTTAGTAATCATCAAAACATTATTAAATGACTTCATCTAATATTATGAAATGCTGAAATTACTTATAACTCATTGGGATTTACCATTCCCAATTCTCTTCTAATGTATAGAAATTGATCTTTTGCAAGGGGTTTTGTGAAGATATCGGCTAATTGAAGATGAGTAGGAATGAATATCACTTTCACATCTTTCTTTTGGACATGATCTCTGATGAAGTGATGTCTGACATCGATATGCTTGGTTCTAGAATGTTGAACTGGATTCTTTGCCAAGCTTATCGTACTTGTATTATCACAATAGATTGGTATTTCTTTGAGATAAATACCAAGGTCTTGTAGTTGTTGTTTTAACCATATTACTTGTGCACAACAACTTGAGACTGCAACATATTCGGCTTCCGTTGACGAAAGAGACACTGTATTTTGTTTCTTGCTGAACCATGATACAAGAGATCCTCCAAGGAATTGCCCTTGTCCACTGGTGCTCTTTCTGTCTGTCTTGTATCCTCCATGATCAGAATCTGAATAAGCGATTAAATATTCACTTCTTCCTTTGGGATACCACAGACCCAATTCTGGTGTGTCAGCAAGGTATCTAAAGATTCGTTTGACCGTTTCAGCATGTGATTCCTTTGGCGCCGATTGATATCTTGCACATATGCCAACACTAAATTGGATGTCTGGTCTGCTTGCCGTGAGATAGAGTAATGATCCAATCATTCCTCTATATTTTGTGATATTGTAGTCTTTCCCTTTAACATCAGCATCAAGCAACGTTGTTGAACTCATAGGCGTATCTGAGCCATTTGCTTCATCCATTCCATACTTCTTCAATAGTTCTTTTAAATACTTTGTTTGAGATATGAAGATTCCATTCTTTCTTTGTTTGATTTGCAAACCAAGAAAGAAATTCAATTCTCCCATCATTGACATCTCAAACTCTCCCTGCATTATCTCAGAAAATTCTTTACACATTGATTCATTAGTAGCACCGAAAACAATATCATCAACATATATTTGAGCAATTAAAATATCATCATGTTTTCGATTTATAAATAATGTTGTATCAACTTTTCCTCGTACAAAACCTTGATCGATGAGAAACTTACTAAGCCTTTCATACCAGGCTCTAGGAGCTTGTTTTAAACCATATAAAGCCTTTTTAAGTTTGAAAACATGGTCTGGTTTAGTTACATCTTCAAAACCTGGAGGTTGTTCTACATATACTTCCTCCATGATGTAACCGTTTAGAAAAGCACTCTTAACATCCATTTGATAGAGTTTGAATCCTTTGATGCATGCAAAGGCTAAGAGTACACGTATAGCTTCCAATCTAGCCACTGGAGCATACGTTTCCTTATAATCAATTCCTTCTTCCTGATTATAGCCTTTGGCCACCAATCTTGCCTTGTTTCTGACAATAATTGCAGATTCATCAAGTTTGTTTTTGAATACCCATTTAGTACCAATGATCGTATGATCTTTGGGTCGGGGCACCAAATCCCAGACTTGATTCCTTTCAAATTGATTTAATTCTTCTTGCATTGCTATGACCCAATCATTGTCTGATAGGGCTTCATCAATGTTAGAAGGTTCAATCTCAGAAATGAATGCAGAAAAACTTACTTCATTAAAAACTCTATTTCTGGTTTTGATCCCTTCATTCACATCTCCTATGACTTGATCTAAGGGATGACTTCTATTGTATTTCCAGGCTTTAGGTTGACCTAGGGATTGCTCTTCATCCTTTGTTTCATCAACCTCTGGAATAAGAGACTTAGAAATAGATTGACCATTTTCTTGATTTAAAACAACTTCCTGTTCTTCATCAATGGTTTTGTCAGAGGATTCAAATTCATCAAATACAACATGAATTGATTCTTCAACAACACAAGTTCTTTTATTGAAAATTCTATATGCTTTACTTCGGTTAGAATATCCTAGGAAAATTCCTTCATCAGTTTTAGAATCAAATTTTCCTAAGTTATCTTTACCATTATTATGAATGAAACACTTACAACCGAAGATATGTAGATGAGCAATGTTTGGCTTCCTTCCTTTGTATAGCTCGTATGGTGTCTTTCCAAGTTTCGTTCTGATATAGGCTCTATTTGAAATATAGCATGCTGTACTCATGGCATCAGCCCAGAAAACTTGAGACATGTTCTTTTCATTTAACATTGTTCTAGCCATTTCAGTAAGTACTCTATTCTTACGTTCCACAACTCCATTTTGTTGGGGCGTCCTTGGAGCAGAGAAATTGTGATTAATGCCATTAGTATCACAATATTCTTCAAATGCTTGATTTTCAAATTCTCCACCATGATCGGTCCTAATACCTGCAATTGACATACCTTTCTCATTTTGCACTTTCTTGGCAAAAACAATAAATTCTTCAAAGGTTTCATCCTTTGACGATAGAAAGATAACCCATGTAAATCTAGAGAAATCATCAACAATAACCAATGAATATAAGTTACCACCAAGACTTTTTACTCTTGCTGGACCAACTAAATCCATATGTAATAATTGAAGTGGTCTATTTGTTGAAATCTCATTTTTCAATTTGAAAGATGATTTAGTTTGTTTACCCTTTTGACATGCATCACAAATCAAATCGTTTTTGAAATTTACTTTAGGTAAACCAAGCACTAAATCCTTTTTGAGTAGTTTACCTAGTTGATGCATATTGACATGAGCCAATCTCTTATGCCATAGCCAACTTTCATCGGTATTACTCAGAAAACAATTTTCAGATTCATTTCTACTAATATCTAGAGTATAGCAGTTACCTTCCCTTTTTGCTCTGAGCTTAGCCTTGATATTTTTCTTATCAAGTTGTAAGTCATTCTTGTTGATAATTAGACATTCCTCTGAATCAAATATTATCCAGTTGTCTTTATCTGCACTTTGACTTACGCTCAGCAAATTATGACACAAGCCTTCAACGTAATATACATCTTTGATTTGTATGCCTTTGTCATTTTTGATTTCACCAATTCCTGCTATTTTTCCGGATTGATTTCCTCCAAATTTTACCTTTCCACCTTCCTTAGGTTGCAATGTGGTAAAACTTTCGAAATCTCCGGTCATATGTCTAGAGCATCCACTGTCTATGAACCACTTGTTATTTTTGGATGCTTTAAGACATACCTACAATCAAATGACTAAGTCTTAGGTACCCATTTCTTTTTGGGTCCTTTTGGGTTAGTATAAATGATTTTCTGAACATATGTGCCTTTAGGTACCCATTTGTAGGTTCCTATGTTTCCTCTCTTCTTATGAATGCATGAGGAGGTATAATGACCTTTTCTATTACAGTAATTACAAAATGCAAAAGGATTTGATATATGCACAGAATGCTGGAAATAATTCAAATATGACTTACCTCCTGCTTTCTTTCTACCTTTCCTTTTATCTGATTTTGGATCATATCCAATACCAGATCGGTCATTTACAAATCGTTGTTCTTTTAAAATCACACTTAGCATCTCACTTCCTTTGGTAAACTTTTCAAGAGTTTTTGTGAGATCAGTGTTTTTCTTTTTCAAAGAAGAACAATTTTCACAATTCTTTTCTGAACTTTCTTTAAGTTCAATTTCAAGAGCTTTGTTTTTCTTTTTGAAAACAATTAGTTCTTTAACTACTTTGATGAATTCAGAATGTAAAGCATTATATTCAGATAATAATTCATCATAGGTAGGGTCAGAATCATTTACCTCTTCTTCTGTCTCTTCCTGAGCAACAAGACATATGTTGGCTACTTCTTCCTCATCACTTTCTTCGTCTGAGGAACTATCTCCCCATATAGCAGATACAAAGGCCTTCTTTTTGTTAAAGAATTTGCCTTTTCTCTTTTCTTTGCTCTTTTGATTGAGCTCTGGACAATCTGATTTGATATGTCCTGGTTTACCACATTCATAGCAAATGATATGGTCTTTGTTGCTAGTTCCTCCTTTTTGAAAGTGTTTGAAGCCTTGACCTTTCTTGTAGAACTTTCTGAATCGTTTTATGATTAGACCCATTTCATCATCATCAAACTCCTCATCTTCATCTTGATTTTCTTCTTTTGCTTTTAGAGCTAGACCTTTCTTTCTTTTGTCACTGATGTCGTCTAGTTCCCGTTTGAACTTTAACTTGCTTTCATATTCAGAAAGGCTTCCAAATAGAGAAGCAACTGATCTCATTGATTCTCCTTTTGCCTCTTCTATCGCAGTGACTTTGGCCTCCCACTCTTTAGAAAGAATATTCAAAATCTTTCGTACTTGGATATTTTGATCATAGACTTTACCAAGTGCTGCAAGTTGATTAACAAGATGAGTATATCTAAGTTCGAATTCAGAAATTGACTCACCTGATTTCATTCGAAGTAGATCGAATTCTGTGATCAAGGTGTTGATTCGATTCTCCTTTATTCCCGAAGTTCCTTCATGAGCTATTTCCAGAGCTTCTCACATTTCTTTTGCTGTTGGGAGTGTGCAAATTCTGAAGTATTCATTTTGACTCAAAGAGCTTTGTAACATCAGAATTGCCTTGCTATTGAGAGTGATAAGTTTCTTGTCATTCTCATCATATTCCGCTGGCGTCTTTGGAATTTTCTGAGAATCTACAGTCTTTGTAGGTTGATAATTTCCACTCTCGATTACATCCCATAGCCCATATTCAGTAGCCATCACGAACACTCTGAATTTTGCTTTCCAGAAAGAAAAATGTTCTCCATTGAAACCGGGAGGTCTAGTGATGGATGCTCCGTCGGGAAGAATTCCTTCACCCATGCTTGCCATTGAATCCTTCTTAGGTTGTTATACCTTAACAAGAAGACCTACGCTCTGATACCAAATGTAAGATCAAGCGTTTCACCCAAGAGGGGGGGTGAATTGGGTGATACTGAAATTTCTTTCGAAAATATAAAACTTTGACAAAAGAATTAAAACAGTAATGAGTAAGGAGAAATATCACCGAAGTGTACACCGGGAGTTATACTGGTTCGGTCACAACCACTTTGACCTACGTCCAGTCCTCAGAGCTTCTCTGAGAGTTTCACTATAACTTTCAAGATTCAGTGGGTTCTTGGCACCTCAGTACAAGCAAGTTCCTTACACCTGGACACTCGCTCCCCCTTACAGGTTGTAATCCAATCCCAACTCAAGGTTCCACAACCTTAAGTTATCTCAATAACAAATATTGAGTTTGAATGAAATATCTCTCTCAAAGAGTAAATGATAATCACTGAAGCATATGAATACAATTTCAACGTGAAAACAGAGCAATGAACTCAATGAATCGTTTGTGTGGATGCTTTGTTATTTTTCTCTGTTTGAAGGTTCCCATATATATAGATATGTTGGTGATGACCGTTGGAACGTTTTTCTTTCGTCCGTTGGTGAGTGCGCAGCCACTGTTGACTTTTCAAGTTTTTGAAAAATATCCGTTAGCGGTGGTTGGCATTTGAACGTTTGATTTGACTTTCATCTCTTGATATGATTTCTTCATTGTTTCTCTGTAAATATACTAACAATGCTAATACAATGAAAGGTTAATCATATAGGAAACAACATAATGAAGATTTGAATGATTTCTAAATTTCTGGGTATGTTTACTCGAGTAGCTCCTCGAGTAACACTTGAAGTTTACTCGAGTAGCTCCTCGAGTAACATCGGGAAATCATTTATCAACTGCAAGTTAATGAACAAGTATAAGATTACTCGGGTAGTGCATGGAGTAAACTAATTTTCAAACCTTTGAAATAGTTATTTACTCGGGTAGTTACTCGAGTAATGCACTCAGAACTTTATGAGTTACTCGGGTAACACCTCGAGTAATCCTTTGAAAAACTTTTGATTACTCGATGCTCTATTCCAATAATATTGGCAGGATTAAAATGCCGAGAGCACTTACCTCATTACTCGAGTACCTACTCGAGTAATAAACTCATTTTTGCATAGGTTACTCGGGTAGCACCTCGAGTAACTGAGACATTTGAACATAACTTACCCGGGTAATGACTTGAAGTTTCCTTTGAAAATATTTGAGCATACTGGGGTACTTACTCGAGGAATCCACTTAAAATAAACAATGAAAAACTTGTATACTAGAGTAAGTACTCGAGGATGATGATATAAGAAGAAATCAAGTTAATCTGGTACAAACCTCAAGGTTTCATTTACCTTAGACCATTACTCGAGTAGCTCCTCGAGTAACATTGGCAGTGGTACAAAGTGCCGAGAGCTCCACATTTTCAAATACACGGTTACTCGAGTAGCTCCTCGAGTACCATGGAAAACTTGAAGGCAAACTGGAAGTTTCTGACCTGGTTACTCGAGTAGCTCCTCGAGTAACATTAGCAGTGGTACAAACTGCCGAGAGGTCCATATTTTGGTAAACAAAGGTACTCGAGTAGCTCCTCGAGTATCATGGAGAAAACTTGATGGCAACTGGAAGTTTTTACCTGGTTACTCGAGTAGCTCCTCGAGTAACATTGGCAGGCCGAGAGCAACCTCGAAATTTTACCTGGTTACTCGAGTAGTGCCTCGAGTAATGATGGCAGGTAACTGGAAGTTTTGCTGGGTTACTTCAAGTTTTGGTTCATTACTCGAGTAGCGCCTCGAGTAATGCCTTAGAAAATGCACTTCTGATCAAGTTCCTTAGCATTTTCTCTTGGCCAATCTTCACTACTTCCATGCTTTCCTCAAGTTAAGCTTATTCCTTTCTTTACTTAGTTCAACCTTGATTATTAAACATTTCCTTTTCAAACCATTCTTTTGTTATCATCAAAACATGAGATCTAACAGAAGAGAATTCAAGAACAATCAAAGACAAATTAATTTGTTAGTGAAGAAGGTTCAAGACTGTCTAAACAGTGGATGGAAAGATGAAATTGTAGTAGAAGTGAAGGAGAAGAAGAGGAAGATTGAGGAATTATGGGAACAGGAAGAGATGCATTGGCACAAAAAGCGAGAATCGATTAGTTAAAATGTGGGGATAAGAACTCAAAATTTTTCCACATATCTACGATTAGAAGAAGATGCAAAAATAAAATAACAAGGGTGAAGGGGACCAATGATGAATGGCTAGACAACGAGAAAGAAATTGGTGACTACTTTGCTGGATTTTACACAACTTTATTCTCGACCACGGGACCCAGAGACTTCACGGAGGTAATGGATAATGTTGAATAAATCATTTCTGAGGAGGACAACTGACCTTTAATGGTGAAAATTTCAAGGGAAGAGGTGAAGTATGCAGTATTCCAACTAGGAGGGCAGAAGGCATTAGGCCCAGACGGGTTCACAGGACGGTTTTATCAGAAGGCATGGGAAGTCATCAGGGATCAGGTGAATAATCCTGTCAAAAGTTATTTTGAGAATGGTTTTCTATTGACTGATGTGAATGATACTGATTTAGTGATGATTCCGAAATGAGAATGCCCTGAAACGGTGAGTGACTATAGGCCCATTAGCTTATGTAACTTCTCATACAAATTTTTTTCTAAAGTTATGGCCAATAGATTAAACCCATTTCTAGGAAAAGCAATTGATGAGAGTCAGAGAGCATTTGTACCAAGTAGGCTAATCCAAGACAATATTATTATAGTGCATGAAATATTCGACCACATGAAATTAAAGAAACAGGGCTAGGGGGAAGTGGCACTTAAGTTAGATATGACCAAAGCATATGACATAGTAGAATGGGATTTTTTGGGTAGAACTTTCTTGAAAATGGGTTTTTGTAGTGCTTAGGTAGATAGAATCAATTGGTGCCTGAATTCTGTGAATTTCTCTGTCATGATGTCAGGGAAAAGAGTGTCTAAAGTACATCCAAAGCAAGGATTGAGACAAGGGGACCCTTTGTCCCCCTATCTGTTTATCATTGTTAATAATGTGCTATCTAAAGTGATTGAGAAAGAGCAAAGTAGGGAGTGCATTAGGGGTATATCAATGAATAGACGAAGCCTAGAGATCACTCATAATTTTTTTACTGACGATTCGGTCTTTTTTCTCCAAGAAAACCTGGATTTTTGCAGGAATCTGAAAAATATAATCAACAAGTATTGTGAGGCATCAGGCCAGGCAATAAATTATGGAAAATCTTGTCTCTATTTTTCAAGAAACACACCTGAGATTGTTAGAGAGGAAATTGGTCACATTTTTCAGATTCATGCTAGGGACACTCCCAGGAATTATTTGGGATTACCAATCATTTGGGGAAGGTCTAAATCCAAAGCTCTAAACTCTATGTTGGATAGGGTGGAGAAACGGATCCAAGGGTGGAGGAAAAAATTCCTGTCCACAATGGGTAGAGAGGTCCTAGTTAAATTTGTGGCAAATTCCATACATGTATACTCGATGTCTTGTTTCTTATACCCGAAAAATGTGTTAAAGAGGCTGGATAGCTTAGTGTCCAAATTTTGGTGGAATAGGGATATAGAGAAGAAGAAAATACATTGGGTCTCTATGGAAAAAAATGATGAGGCATAAAATGGAAGGGGTTAGGTTTTAAGGATTTTGAGGCCTTTAATTTAGCCTTAATTGCCAAAATAGGTTGGAGGATCCTAAAAAACCCAGATTAGACTTGGGTAAAACTGCTGAAAGCCAAATATTTTCCAAAATGCTCTTTTTTGGAAGCAAGGAAGGGAAGGACAGGGTCCTGGTTATGGGCAAGTATAATGGAAGGGAGGAAGGTAGTAGAAGACCATGTGATGCTAAGTATAGGAAATGGGGAAAATACAAAGGTGTTGAGAGATCCATGGCTTGGGGAATTACTACGGAATAGGTTAAAATCACCATGTCCACACGAGAGCTTTGAAAACCTAAGGGTGGCGGACTTAATATAGGGGCTGGAATTTATTATCAATAGAAGGCTGGATAAGCCTTATAGAGAAAGAGGCGATTGTCAATACTACTCTAGGCCCTAGAAACCGTGAGGACAGATGGATATAGAAGGGGGAGGTGTGATTATACAGTGAAAGATGGGTATGAATGTGCAAAAAAGAATGTGTTGAGAAGGACTGAAAATGTTCGGATTCATCCAACTATGAGAATAAGAAGATATGGAAAGAAATATGGAATCTAATGGTACCTCCAACAATCAAGAACTTCATGTGGAGATTGGTATCAAAAGCTCTTCCAACATTTCAAACCCTTTTGTAGAAGAAACTGTTGTGCAACTGATTTGTGTTTAATATGTCAGAATCACACTGAAACTGATGACCATTTATTTCTTAGATGTGACTGGGCAAAAAGAACATGGTTTAGTAGCATATTTTCTTTTAGAATTGATGAGTTTGAAAATTTAAACCTAAGACAGTAGGTGCCATGGTGTTTCTGTGAACAAAGTTTCTCATCTTGGCAAAAGGCATTGATAGCTATGACTTTAGGGTAGATATGAAAAGGCAAAAATGCTTTTGTTTTCAAAAATGCTAAGCTTGATCCAATATTTATTTATTCATAGGCAGGTATTCTACTGAACGAGTTTTGGGCTACGAGAGGATAGAACCAAGTGCAAGATGTCAACACCCGTTTCCATTTTGATATGCGCAGGGCAATAATGAACAAGTTCCATAGGCAAACAAAAAAGTACAGTTATACTGATAATAAGTATTTGTTTACAGACAGTCATTAACAGAGCAGAAATCGATAATAATGACAAATATGTACAGAATGTTCCAAAACTATTTCATATACAAACTATATACAACCACTGTATTCATCTTAGGAAACGTACCCGTCAATTTCCCTTCTCTGCATCCTTGGCTTTCAAGCAATTGGTACCCGCTGAGACATTTGGATTAGAAAAAGGGGTGAGATTCCAAGGAATCTCAGTAGAAACATACGATTAACACATAAAATGCGAAAATTAAATATGCAATGCACCGTATCAAGTAAAATGAAAACTCATATCATCCGTGTGTGTACACAAAATTCAGGGCCAATTAACCCGTTGAAACCCCTACATGTACCTCAGCTGAGTCATTGACTACAGCTAGGTAAGACTAGTGTACTTCAGCTAGGTAATGTGCCTTTAGCATGTGTTCAAGTCACAAAATACAGTAACACGTATCATACAAATAATCACATAGTATATGAGAGATAGTAGTTCCTACTTTAACCTCTTTTCTGTCTCAAAGGGTCCGCCTCATAAAATGTGTCAACTATAAGCGTCCAACTCAGTCCTAAAAAGTCAAATGTACAAGAAATATGTTATAACCTATCCAAGTATTATTTTAGACACTTCCATAGTGTTTCTTGTGGTTATATTAGCCTATGGTGAAAATTTACCAAAATGCCCCCGGGACCCCCGGCTCGATGGCACGTTTTCCCAAAAATTTTGACTAGGGCTATCCTAACGTATTTTCATCCAAGGAATCCATTTCCAGACTCCAAATTACCAAATTCAATGTCAAATTATGAAATTGCCCTTGCCAGCCCTACTTTTAGGGTTTTAGGGGCGTTTCCGTAATTATGCTTTCTCAGCCTTTTCTGAAAAAGTGCCCAACTGTAACCACACCTATTTTTACCCACTGAATCCAATGGAATCATCAAATCATTGAAAATCCAACTCTAAGGCCCTCAAACATCCCTGGCCAAAATTATGATGTTTTCCGGGAAAAATTGAGGTTTTACGATTTCGGCTCCGTAAACGCGTTACTTTCTACTCCTAACCATTTTATTAACCATCTAATTGAGTTATAACAACCATTTGAACTAAAATTTGGCAGCATAACCCTTAGGCACACACTTTTCCAAAATTTAAAACCAATGGCAATCCGGCGAAATTTCAACGATTAAATTACCCACAGCAACCAGAATAGTTAATATACGAAGGTTTGAAGTTACCTCAAGCTCCCACAAGCTTTTCCCAAAAATGGCTGAAACCTTAACCTTTAGAGAACAGATTTTTGAGCCTCCAAACCCTAAAGAACAAAGAGGAGTAGCTTAGAGTCGGAGTTATACGCGTTAGAAGCTAAATCGTCGGAGAAATCGTCTTATCTTATGATTTTTCTTCTCTTTCTCTCTCTAAACTCTCTCAACTTTCTCTCTCTTATTTCAGGTATGTTGCAGCAAGAAAATGGGCTGAAGAGGATGATGATATATTTATTTATAATATATTTTGCAATATTTTATTTATTTGTTTTATTTTCCTAAATTTCAAAAATGAACTTGTGTACATAAATCCTTACGTACATATAACCATGCTCATTAAGCCCAATCAATATTTTCTTATTTATGCCACATGTAGGAGACACCTAGGGGTTCCTCCCTATGGTCTCAATTGGCTTCACAACTTATCCAGGTTACGTATATACGTAAAGTCTCAATTTTAGTCAAAATTGCACTTTTTGCTCAAATTTTCCATAAATTCATATTAAATTGACCAAAATATTCTAAATATATTTTTAACCTTTATTTTCCTTAATTAATTGAAATTAACTTCAATTAATTGGAAAATAATTTATTTTGTGCTATTTTGGCAAAATTACGATTTTGTCATTACCTTTCTAATCCAATTTCTTTTCTTATTTTTCTTTGGCCAATTTCCCATCTATTTTTAGACCAAATATTTTCTCTAATATTCCTTCATTTTTGGACCTTAATATTGGGCTTTTTAAATTACCCAAGTTAATTTCTTAATTATTTTTGCCCAATTTCTCATGAAATTGAACATTTATAAATTCATAAATTCCAAATTCATGAATATTCACTATTTTATTGAATTTCTCAAATATTTACAATATTTTTTATGAATATAAATTTTGGCGTGTTACACAAGATGCATTATCACACAGGGAGGCTTCGGCGGAAAAGCAAAATCTCTGGACACCACCTGAAGGTAATTTCCTTAAGATCAATATAGATTGTGCTACATCCCTGGATGACAATAGAGCAGCTGTTGGCTTTGTTGTGAGGGACTCAAATGGGTGGCTATTAGATGGTGATGTTAGAATTGTAAATGCTAGCTCTGTATTGATGGCTGAAAGTATTGCTTTTCTTGATGCTATTAAGTATGTACAACTAAATCAGCTCTTAGACATTCAGTTTGAATCTGATAACCAAAGCTTGATTAAATGCCTTTCAGAGGAGTCCTCTCCAAATGATTGGAGGTGTGGTAATATCCTTGAAAATATTCTTTTTTCGAGGAAACTAATTAGAAACCATTCTTATAATTGGGTTTCTAGGTGTGCAAATTTAGTAGTTGACTGAGTTGCTAAAGCTGCACTGGGTGGATCTTGCCCATCCGACTAGGTGTTACGACCACCAAAGGATTTGCGTAGACTTTTAGAGAAGGATGCCTGTAGTTTTTTGAGGGCCCTTGACTAATGTTAATCTAAGGGGTTTTGTAAATATATTATGTTAAAAGTTTATGTTGGTTATGGTATGTAATGAATACTTATGTTTAGATTTTATGAATGAATGAGATGTTTCCATTGGCAAAATAAAAAAGATTAATTTTCAGCCAACTTCATAATTTTTTGAAATTTTAGTGTACCTTCATAATCAAAATGAAATTAATTTTTGTGGGTAAAAAGATAATGATACCCTTTTTTTATTTTTTCAGAAGAGTATTAAAGATATTTACAAGACAAATAAAGAGATTCAAAAGAACCTAAGGAATTAAAAATATTTTAGCAATTTACAAGATAAATATGGGCATTTACAAAATAAATAAAAATATTTTTAAGACAAATAAAGGGATTCGAAAGAACCTAGGAAGTTAAAACCATTTTGGCCATTTACAAGAAAAATATGAAAATTCACAAGACAAAAATGGGTATCTACAAGACAAATAAGATAATTTACAAAACAAATAAAGTAAGGGCATCATTGTTTTTTTATCTACAAAAATTAATTTCATTTTGATCATTGGAGGCAGTGAAGTTTCAGAAAATTTTGAGGGTTGACTAAAATTAATTTGCTATAGAATTGGCTGACTGAAATTTTCCCAAGAATTTAATATTTTTATGTAAAACATAAAATTTGAGTCTTATAAAAGGAAATACATGTTGAAAAATCTGCCCCAGGCTTTCTTAACCAAAATTGTGAATAGAAAAATCGTGCAAAAGTAATTTGAGATTGGATTTTTTAACACAACTTCGTTTAAAAAAAATTATTTTTAGTAGTAATAGATGCTTTTAAATTTGGGGGTGCATCAAATTTAAATTGGTATAAATAACATAATGTGCAAAATGATGGGTAAAATCCCCGAGCGCTTATAGCTTAATCAATTTGGATTTTGTAATCTAATGATGCCAAATTCTCCCTTTAAGTTTTTTTTAAAAAAAAAAGAAAATATGAAGTTGTGAGCTCAAACCCTCTAAAAATATAACAAGTGCGTGAGTTAATAGTTACCGCCAAAAAAAATGATGGTAAGACCTTGTTGAAGTTGGATCAGAAGTAGTTAGTCAGGGGGGGAGTGAAAGTGAAATCAAAAGGTCAATAAGTAAATAAAACAATCAACATTCATGGAGTTTACCAATAAAAGTTGGTGCAATTGGTAAAATGATTGACTCATAATTATAAGATTATGAGTTTAAATTCTACCTATGTGAGGACCTTATTGGTGGGCAATCTGTAAGTACCTCTATAAGCATTCTCTGAGCCTGAAGGCATGTCCTGACTTTAGTAAATCCCCGAAACCCAACTCACCTAAACTTTTTGTTATAAAAAAAATCATGGAGTTTGACGGATTTATTTTGGTTGCAAATGATTTATTTTCCTAATTAATTATTCCGATAAATAATATAAGTCACTTTTAAAAGAATGACTTGGTCTATAGTATAAGTCACTTGGAAAAATATTGATATTTTTTTGTCAATTTTGCGACTATAATTAATGTTTAAATATGATTCATTGTATTTCTCTCTCTCTCTCATTCAAAATCTTATTTAATATGAATAAAGTTGTAAAAAAATTTAATTTAGGATAAATTTAATGAATTTACTCCCATTTCTTAATTATAATGAATTGATTAAAATGACTTATATTGTGGATCGGATGGAGTACTCAAGTTAATTTCACTTCTTTTTCTTTTTTCATTCCATTCATCTATCACATTTAGCATTTGTAATAGAATAGGGGTATGACATATTTTTTATTTTGTAACACTCCTTTAATCTATTATTATAAATTTTAAATCACTATAAAAAAACACTAAATTTCCGACGGATTTAGAGTTTCCGACGAAAATAATTTCCGACAGAATGGATTCCGTTGGTAATAATAGCGTGACAAACAAATTTCCGACAGAATTCAGATTCCTTCGGGAATTTCCGACGGAGTTTATTTTCGTCACAAGTTCCGACGGAATTTAATTCTTTTGGAAATTCCCTCACAATTTCCGATGGAATATTCCATCGCAAATTTCCTTGCAAACAAATTTTTTATTTTTTAAACTTTAAAAAGCCACGTGGCAACTCCGGCGACTGACCCCTCATCGCTGACGGCGACGCGTGGCAGCTTTGGCGGCGTCCACCTTGTCACCGACCCCCAAATCCGCCACGTGTCGCAACCTCTTTTTTCCTGGAAATGCAACTCAACTTACCCCCCCTTTGGTTCGAACCCACTACCTCGTTCGTACACGTGCGATGCCTTACCAGATGAGCTCGATTGCTTTGGCGTTCTATTATCACACACAATTATATATATAATCATATAACTATTTTTTTTAATTTCTAAAATTAAATTTTTATTAACATTAATTAATAACTAATAAATAATTATTAAATAATATTAATTAATAACTAATAAATTTTATTTTTTATATGACTATTTTGCCTCTACAAAGACTAAAACCTATTATTGAAAATTAAAAAATTTTAGAAATTAGAAAATAATAATTAAAAATAAAATTACAATTAAATTAAAATTATTAATTAAAAATAATAAATTTTATAAAAATAATTTTTTAAAATTTAATTTAATTTTAAAATATTAAATAATTAAAAATAATAATTTTTAAATTTTACCACGGAATTTCTGACAAAATTGAATTCCATAGGAGATTGAGAGGGAATTTCCGATGGAATTCAATTTCGTCAGAAATTACCAGGAAATTTACAACGGAATTCAATTTCGTTGAATTCCGTCCGAAATTCCCTCGTGAATTTTGTCAAAAATTTTTGACGGAATTTTCCACTGGAAATTCTGTGGCAAAAGTCAGAATTTCTGACGAAATATTTTCCATGGCTAATTCCGCGACAAATTTTGCCACAGAAAATTTTTTGATGGTTTTCCGATGGAATTGAATTCTATCAAAAAATTCATGTTTTTCTGTAGTGAATAATGGCTTTGTGTTAATAAAAGACAGTTATAATTATTTTAAAACAATAAACATGTATTATTTTTTAATTATGTTTTTATATATAAAGAGGATAAGTAAGAGAGAATATACAAATTTGAAACTTACAATAAGGACTAGAGAATAATAAATAGTCAACTTAATTATCCGGTAGAAAGAGTCAACTTAATTAACTTTTTAATATTCATAAATTTATTTCCTAGATCTTAAAATAAAAATCAAAGTTTGTTTGATATAAATAAGCATCAACAAATAACTATGATGGAGCAAAATTCAGGTAAAAAAAAAAAACAAATAAATGGAGCAATCAAATCAAAAGGTAAAACTTATTGGCCTGCCGGTCAAAGTTGAAGAATGAACGAAAATGTATGATGTCCCATTTATGAAGATGACACATACTTACTCTCTCTCTCTCTCTCATCCCATCTTTTGATTCTTATCCGTCAAATATTTAAGTGTCTGTTTGGATTAGTGATGAAAAATGAGCTTTTTTTTTTTTTGCATATGGGTTTTTAAAAAAGTTAGATAGAAAAAAAGTCATATTATAGATGTGATTTGTGTTTGGATTGGTGGTGGCAGAAGTGACTTTTTTTCTAACTTTAAATCTGTTTGGATTAGTGTTTGAAAAGTCCGTTTAGATAGAAAATGATTAAAAAGGGTATGAATCTTATTAAATACTACACGCACACACACATATTAGTTGTATATATTATGATAATTGAAGTAAAAAAATATTAAAAAATTTTGATAAAATAAAAAAGGTGAAATTATTATTAAAAAAATACACGAAAGAACTTATTTAAAAATAAATAAATTTATATTTAAATTAGAATGCATACATGAAATAGATCATTATCGGATTATCTTCTCCTAACAAATTGTTCTCTGACTATGTCATGAACATAATTCATTTGTGTGCACTTTGTCCAATGTATAGTGTATGGTCTGAAACATTTTAATAAACAGTTTATCTTATGAATTAATATGGAAGGATAGTAAGATCACAAGTTTAAACTTAAGATTGTAGTTGAGATGAATCCCACAGTAAAAATGTTGGAATTTCTAAGCTAATCATGAAATTTCCACAGCGCAAGGTCGCTTAATTAAATGTAGGTACAACACTTTCTTATCATCTCATGTATGTGTCATATAGAGAGGGAGAGAGAGAGAAATAAACGAGAAAGGACAAACATAACACTTAGGCATGAAAAAGCACTCCAAGGTAGCAACTATAGCCGCAGTACGTTATGTGAAAAAGCTCTCCAAGAAAATGCCTGTTTGGATTAACGGTGGAGAATGAACTTTTTTTGCAGATGAACTTTTGGAAAAGTCATATAGAAAAAAAGTCAGATTGGATATTTGATTTGTGTTTGGATTGGTGGTAGCAGAAGTGACTTTTTTTTAACCTAAAACCTGTTTGGATTAGCATTTGAAAAACCCGTTTTGATAAAAAAATAACTGAAAATGGCATGAATCTTATTGAATACTATATATATATATATATATTAGTTGTATATATTGTGATAATTGAAATGAAATTTTTAAAAAAAATTGATAAAATAAAAAAGGTGCAATTATCATTGAAAAAAAAAAGAAAAATACACGAAAGTATTTAATTAAAAAAGGATAAATTTATATTTAAATTATAATGCATACATGAAATGTCTCATTATTATATCATCTACTCCTAACAAGTTGGTCTCTGATTGTGTCACGAACATGATTTATTTGTGTTGAAGATAATCTACGGATAGTAGATATGGATGTGACATCAATCAGATCATTAGTATCTTGACTAGATATATTTTCTCGTTCAGCTTCTTGAATTTATATTTTCCTCTTCCATTTTTTTCTTTCCTTCTTTTCTTTCATCATCTCAACGGCTGGGTCTTTAACTTCACAGGCCATAGATAGATCATTTGGGTTAAATGAACCAATAATAATGTGGTGGGCCCTAGCTACTTTCTTTTTCATTGTCACTGAAGTCAAACCATGGAGCCCTTTTTCAGCTTTATTGAACACATTGTGCGAGAAGAAAGGAATTGGACCTAGCGTTCGGATGCGGGGTAGAAGTAACTTGGATGAGCTTTTCATAAAAGTTTCATTTTCTTCAAAAGCCTAGCCAACACAAAAGCTTTCCAAACACACCAAATGGACTTTTGGAGCTTTTAACCCCTATATGGGCTTTTTTTGGACTCAAATGGATTCCCAAATAGACCCAAAGCTTCTCTAAAAAGCTACTTTTTTCATTGAAGCCCATCTCATCCTACCGTGTTCCCAAACGCATGCGAGCTCAACCAACCGGACTTTTGGGTCTAATTGGGCTTTTTTTGCCCCCTACCGTGTTCCCAAACAAACCCTAAATCATGTAGTCGATGGTCAACAAAAAGAAATCATGTAGTCATGTAGTTAAAATTTTGATTAAAGATAATAATTTTGTAAAAAAAAATTATATCTTATTTTCTCAAAGACTCTTATTTATTAAGAGAGCAAGTGAATGAGAGGGAATACATGGGGGAAAGTAGTGTGCGTGAGATAATTAGCATGATATGCTCCCTTTGGTCCTTAATATCACTTTGGTCCTTATTATAAGTATACTTTTAAATGATTTTTTTGTCCTAATGACTGTTTTTCAATTTTACTCTTATTTAATTTTTCTTTGAAAATAGAGAACAAAGAGAGGGAGGTGATGAGAATGATTTATAAATGTAGAGAGATAGAATTTCAATAAGGGAAAACTTTAAAAAAAAAACTATCAATTTAAGGTATATTTAATGACTTCAATATCACTTTTTTAGTATGTTAGAATTAATTAAAATTGACTTGTAATAAGTACCGGTGTGGTATAAAAGATAGATATCTACTTATTAGATATTAAGAAAATTAGTGAAATTATTTATTTATATCAAATGTGTTCTTGGTTTCCATAAAATATATCCTTTAATAATGTACATTTGAATTGCTTCTCTGTGATAACTCCTTTAATACGTGTAATTAAAAGATTAGAAAGAGTAATAATTTTTTCGGGTTATAGAGGATTATTTTTCACTTAAAGTAATGACTAGTCTCTTTAAAATAGTGAAGATAGAAAGAAGATTTTTTTTTTTAACTAAACTTAGTTTTGGCGCTATAAAAAGCATGAAATTTTAAGATAAAACTCTTATAATATATTTACTTTATATATAACGCAAAATTAATTAAAATAAGCTCATATAGAGAAGCACTAAAAATCAAACTTCTGACTTATTTAACTTATTTATAGCGTGTTGCATTAGAGTTGTGTTGTAAGAGTGACTTTAGGTTTGTTGACTAGGGTAAGTTCCGTCTTAGAAAGGGAAAAACCACCATAGAGTGGTGATTATAGTACTACTGTAATGTTTATTATGACTCTAATTTGATCAAATCTCACATATCAATAAATGGAAATTAAGACATTTATAATGTTTTCAATTGATTACTTTTTCTTTCAAATTTACTCTTATTTAATAATAATGAGTATTGAAAACAAGATACTATACATTTTCTTTTACCTACATTTTTAATAGGGATAAAATTGAAAAAATAGCCATTATTAATTCTAAGAGTAGACTTATATTTAGGACAAAATTGTTTTTTGCCATATTAAATTAAACTGATAATAAGAACATAGTGGTAGTAGTTTATAAGCAAGTTGTTTTTAACAAAAACGAGAGTTCTATCATTCACATTAGTTTAAGTTAGTAATTTCTTTTATTGTTTAAAAATTAGTTCTTTAATTCATTCATAGTAATAAACAAATTTGTAATTTATGGAATCAAGTAAAATTAGGGAAAACTATTTTGCAAGTACTTATATTTTCACTGAATTTTTTATTTAGTAGTGTGGGTTTTTTCTCCCTTAATCGAATAATTAATTTTGCTCTATTAATGTCGTTAGCTCTTGCAATTTTTCTCTATTAGCATTTGTTAACCCCCAATAGGAGTTAGTGGTACTAACAAAGAAAAATTAAAACATTTAATCCCCCATTCCTTTTTATAAGAAACAACCGTGACATATATACCCCATTTCTATTTATAAGAAATATTAAGAGAATGAATTAATTTTTGTCTATTACTTTTCTATTTTGTCCCTATTTAATTACCCATATTTCTCATACTTTCTTTCCACCACACATTCTTTCTTTTATATAATCATCTTTATTACCCCTACAATAATAATTTTTTTATTCTCTCTCTTCTACCATTCTCTTTTATTATAATAATTTTCTTATTCTCTCTCCTTATGCCCTTTGAAATAAAGGTATTTTTGTCAAAAATATTATAATTTTAACATATTTATTATTTTTAACTACCACTTTAATCTAAATTATTCGGTTAAGTGTTTCATATAAAAAAGGAACGGAGGGAGTAATTAGGAGAGAGAAACACATACATACCAAATTAAAAATTAAAACAAAGTATAGATACTGAAAATGGTATTCCCAAAAAATTAATTGCAACTCCACCTCACGTCCTCACCCCACAATATGCAAGAAATGGCACCTAATTTTCTTTAAAAAAAATTGTGGGGCTTGCAAAAATCGTGCATTTTGGGACACGTGCCATTAATCAACAATCCAAATTAAAAATCTAAACAGTAAAAAGGACAAGAGAGAAGAAAGGTGTTGGTAATATCGAAAGAGAAGAGGGAGGGAAGGGGAGGGGAGGGAGGGAAGGGGAGGGTGGGTAAATTACCTTTTTGGATTGAAAGAATTTAAATTTTGGGCGGGAACTCAAAATTTAAAAAGGATGAGAAAGTAAATTTTGGGCGGGAAACCAAAATTTAAAAAAATGAGAGGGTAAATTTTAAGTTTCTTTTGTCTAAAATAGTAATTTTTCCCCCTCCCCTCCCCTCCCTCCCCTACCCTCCCCTCAAACCAAACACACCCTAAGATTAGGATATACTTTTAGATTTAAAAAATATTTATGGAGATATTTACGTATCATCTATCAATAAGGTTGTTACATCAGTATAATTTGAACTTATAATCTTATGACTATAAACCAATCTCTTTACCAGCTTAATTAACTTGCAGAAGTGGTGTTGTTGTTATTTCTCAATTGTGATGTATCTCTATCAGTATAAGGAACAGAGCGGGATTGCCTGATTTCTTGAGTGTTTATTTGGGTTCTGGAAAAAAAGCACTTTGATTAAACCGGACCGAAGGCGACACAACACAACATTGTATTGGCGCCGGCGTTGACAAATAATGAGTCCTCATTAATCACGCTTCCAATGTCCACCATTACCAAACTACCAGCTGCTTCGTACCTTCTGTTATTAAGACTTTCGTAATTAATTAATTCATACGTACTAAGGAGCAGTTGAATATATTAAATTTGTCATAAAATTTAAGTAATTATTAATCACATTAAATAATAATATTATATTAATTTCTACACTCCCATGCTATCTTAATATCTTTTATAAATGTTTTATAAAAAAGATTAAAAATATCTTTTAGAAGCCACCATGCTATATTTAATAACGCATATATATATCAAATGAGCTTTTATGGCCCAATGGCCACCATGCTTCTTTGCTAAAGGGGTGGGATAGGTTTGATCCCACCCCTTACCATTTCTCAACCAATTTTTTTCAAAAAAACAAAAGCACCCATTCCACACCAAAAAAGCTCCCACCGGTCGGAGCTCCTGTAGGTCGGCCACTGGAGCTCCAGCTGTCGGCCGGCGGTGGTGCTCCGACAAGGGCACCACTCGTATTTAAAAAAAACTATAAGGGGTAAAATGGTAAAAATGTCAAAACTTGAAAATCCTAATTTGGTACTTGGTACCTTTATGTGTTTTTAAAGTGTTAATAGACTTTTTTAGGGTTTTGCAATTTCAAATGGTATTTAATTGATATTTTCCCAAAAAACATAAACCAACATTAGATATATAGAGAAAAAAATAGGAAAAATTTCAAATAAATACCATATAAATTTATAAAACCCCAAAAACTCTGTTAACACTTGAAAATGACATAAAGGTGACACGTATCAAATTGTGATTTTAAAATGTGTTTGAATTTATCATTATGCCCCTTAGTTTTTTTTTTAAAGAAAGGTGCTCTTGCCGCAATACCACCGCCAGACAACCTGCACCTGCCGGCAGTCTAACCTCCTACTGCTGACCGGCCGTCGGAACAAACCCACCCCACCCCTTTGCCAAAGGGCCACTAAAACCCCTTTGATATATACATTAATATGTATGTATGTATGTATGTATGTATGTATGTATGTATGTATGTATGTATGTATGTATGTATGTATGTATGTATGTATGTATGTATGTATAAAAACATGATGGCTTTAACAAAATAAATAATGGAAATGACAAAATATATAATGGTGTTAAATAAAGACATAATTGTATTGACTAAATGAGTGATGACATGAACTAAACGCGTAATGATATTCATTTAAGGTGTAAATAAACTGACTAAAGGCGTAATGGTTAGGCATGGGCAAAAACTTGGTGGTCCGGTCAATGCTTATTCCTAAGAATGGTATTATTGACTAAACGAGTAATGTGATTGACTAAACGAGTAATGATATTATCTAAGCAAATAATGAGATTGACTAAAGACGTAATGGTTATAAGCAATGTTAATGTCATTATGTGTTTAGTCAATCCCATTGTTTGTTTAGTCAATAACATTACTCGTTAGTAATGGTATTGACTAAACAAATAATGGTATTGATTAAAGAAGTAATGATTATGAGTAATGTCAATGTTAGGACTGGTAATTCGGGCTAGGCTGGAGGGTTAGACCCATTAGCCCGTTAAAACAAACGGGTTCGGGCGGAAAATATGGCCCATTTCATTTTCGGGCTAAACGGGTTAAACTCGTTTAACCCACGAGCTAAACGGGTTAACCCGTTTAGTTAATAAAAAAATTTGTCACTTTTGAGTTTTGTGCTTTTGTCAGCTTCTCAGAATCTCAGTCACTCTGTCTCAACTCTCACGCTCGCTTAGCTTCTCTTTCAGTCTCTCCACCTTCCTCCACCTCTTCGCCTCTTCCTCTCGTGTCTCATGGGTCAGGCCGTCTTCCTCTCATCAACTTCCTCCGTCTTCCTAGAAGCTCAACACAATCGAGCTTAAGTCGCGTCCCATCTCTCTGACCTCACCGAACCCTAACCCTCCTCTGAGTCCTCTCCCTCTTGTCGCCTCTGCTCAGTGTCTCAGTCGAGCTTGAGCCACGACTCATGGGTCCTGCAACTGGCATGGACGGGTGATGGTAGTGCCCCATCTCGAGACGACTCATCTCCTCTGATCTGTTGAAGTCGAACGCTAACCCTCCTCATCCTCTTCCTCTCGTCTCCTCTGGTTTGAACACAATCGAGCTTCACTGTGGTGGTCGTGGTCCCTCCGATCTGAAGCACTGAATACCGATCACGATTTTCCTTCCCCCTCTCTGATTTGCCCTTCTCCGTTTGGCACTCCGGTATCAGAGAAATTATTAGAGGTAAAATAGCTTATTTCCATCTCGATTGCAACTTTTTACATGTTGTGTCTTTAAAGATTTCTTCATGTTTATTCACTTCATTGTTCATGAATACTTCTGAGATATGGTTCTTCCTATATTATGGTATTGTAAAAGATTAGTTTTGTGATATGAATAATGAATATATATATATATACACATACACCTGCTTTTTCTATTTTGCCTATTAATTTGATATGTCCTTTCTTTCTTCCTCTTTTCTCAGTGCATTTTCTTGAGAAACTGAAATGATACGGCTGTTGGGTAAATTTTTATGGGAAGGTTCTGGGATTTTTTATCTAAGAATGGTAGCATGCTTTCCTCCTCCAATTTATTCGGGTTGTCGGGCTCACCCGCCAGCCCTTATTATTGGGCTCGATCTACCATTTTTGCAGCCTGCTAGAGGTCGGGCTGAGTTGAGCCCTTAACCTGTGTCGGGCTCGGGCTAGGCCGAATTCCCAGTACTAGTCAATGTCATTACTCGTTCAGTCAATCATATTACTCGTTCAATCAATCACCTTACTCACGAGTAATGTGATTGACTAGAAGTGTAATGACATTAACATTACTCATAACCATTAAGGCTTTAGTCAATTCCATTACTCGCTTAGTCAATACCATTACTCGTTTAGTCAAACACATTACTTGTTTGTAATGATATTGACTAAATGAGTAATGGGATTGACTAAAAGTGTAATGACATTGATTAAAAGCATAATGACATTTACATTACTCATAACTATTACTCCTTTAGTCAATCTCATTACTCATTTAGTCAATACCATTACTAACAAATAATGGGATTGACTAAAAGCATAATGACATTGATTAAAAGCGTAATGGCATTGATATTACTCATAACCATTACGTCTTTAGTAAAATCCCATCACTTGGTTAGTCAATATCATTACTCGTTTAGTTAATCACATTACTCATTTAGTCAATACAATTATTAGAAATGAGCATGGACCGAACCACCGACTTTTTGCCCACGCCTAACCATTACGCCTTTAGTCATTTTATTTACTCATTTAGTGAATATCATTACACCTTTAGTTCATGTCATCACTCATTTAGTCAATACAATTATGCCTCTATTAAATACCAGTACGCATTTTGTCATTTCCATTATTTATTTTGTTAAAGCTATCATGTTTTTATTCATATTATACATACTTACATATATATATATAATGTGTTTGTGTGTGTGTGTGTATCAAAGGGGTTTTGGTGGCCCTTTAACAAAGGGGTGGGGTGGGTTCGATCCCACCCCTTTCCCCTTTGCTTCCATTTTTATTAGAAAAAAGAACAAAAAAATTACACCCTACCCCACAAAAAATAGCCCCCGGTGCCAGAGCTCTGGCGGCTAGCGGCCGGAGCTCAGGTCGGTCGACAGTGGTGCTCCGGCAATAACACCTTTCTTTTTTTAAAAAAAAAATTGAGGGATATAATGGTAAAATCAACAACACTTTAAAATCTCAATTTGATATTTGTCATATTTATGTCATTTTTAAGTGTTAATAGACTTTTTGGGGGTTTATAAATTCATATGGTATTTATTTGAGATTTTTCCAAAAAAATAAATATCACTTATATATGCCTTATGTGAAAAACACAAAAAACTATGGCATGATGTATGAAGGATAATGTTTCTACCTCAAAGCTTTATATATAACATGCGAAAAGTAAATATGACATGCGTCAAGGTATGCACCAATTAATAAACAATATAAACATATCATCGTCATGTATACATGAGTAGGGCCTAACCCCACAATCTACACCGGTTGGTCTTCCACCAACTCCCAATGTAAGTGCACACCGGCACTAACAACCTCTCTCTAGGAAATTCATGTTAATTAATAAAGTGTATTTACAAACGTTGGCATCCACACAAGCATATAACTATGCATGATATACGGAGATTAATGTTCCTACCTAAAAGCTTTATAAACCCCTTTTTAGATGTGCCTCGAAATACGTGTAGTGTCCGACCTCCGACTAGATCCTAAAATATTATATGTACAAGAAATAGGTCATAACCTATCCGAGTATCATTTTAGACTCTTTCATAGTGTTTCTTGTGGTTATATTAGTCTATAATGGAAATATACCAAAATGTCCTCGAGACCCTGGCTTGACCCCGCCGTACCTAGCCCGAGGCATGTTTTCCCAAAATTTTGACTAAGGCTATTCTAACGTATTTTCGCCCAAGGAATCCATTTTCCGGCTCAAAATCACCAAATTCACTATAAAATTACAAAAATACCATTGACAGCCCCGATTTAAGATTTAGGGATTTTAGGGGCGTTTTCGTAATTATGTTTTTTCGGCTTTTTTCAAAAAAATTGACCAACTATTACCCCATCTATTTTTGCCCACTGAATCCAATGGAACCATTTATTTTATGAAAATCCAGCTCCTACCCCCTAAAACAGTGCTGACCGAAATATTGAAAGAAAATGGAAAAAATGGAGTTTTGTGTTTTAGCTTTCAAAACTTGTACTTTCTCACTTCTAATCCCTTATTAACTTGTTTAAACACATCTTAACCATGATTCAAAGAAATTTGGGCAGCATAATGTAACACCCCAAATTTTATATTCACAAAAAATATTGTAAATATTTGAGAAATTCAATAAAATGGTGAATATTCATGAATTTGGAATTTATGAATTTATAAATGTTCAATTTCATGGGAAATTGGGAAAAAATAATTATGGAATTAATTTGGGTAATTTAAAAAGCCCAATACTAAGGTTAAAAAATAAAGGAATATCAGAGAAAATATTTGGTCCAAAAATAGATGGAAAATGGCCAAGGAAAAATAAGAAAGGAAATTGGAATAAAAAGGTAATGACAAAATCATATTTTTGCCAATTTAGTACAAAAATTACTTATTTTCCAATTAATTGAATTTAATTTCAATTAATTAAGGGAAATAAAGGGAAAAAATATATTTAGAATATTTTGGTCAATTTAATATGAATTTATGAAAAATTTGAGCAAAAGGTGTAATTTTGACCAAAATTGAGACTTTATGTGTATATGTAACTGGAACAAGTTGTGAAGCTAATTGAGACCAAAGAGTAGGACCCCTAGGTGTCTCCTACATGTTACAAGAGGAAGGAAATATTGGTTGGGCTTAATGAGCTTAGTTACATGCACATAGGGTTTATGTATATAAAATTGATTTTGGAATTTTTGGAAATTCCATAAATCATTAAAAAATCATATAATATAATAAAAACACATCATCTCCTTCCTTCCTCCAGCCCATTTTCGTGCCATTTCAGATCTGAACTAGAGAGAGAATGTGTGAAATTCTAGAGAGAAAAAGAGAAGAAAAACTTGCAAAGGTAAGTGATTTCTTCGGTAAATCGGTTCCTAACATGTATAAATCCGTTCCTAAGCTACCTTTCATGTGATTAAGGTTTGGTGTAACACCCCAAAATTTATATTCACCAAAATTATTGTAAATATTTGAGAAATTCAATAAAATGGTGAATATTCATGAATTTGGAATTTATGAATTTATAAATGTTCAATTTCATGGGAAATTGGGCAAAAATAATTATGGAATTAATTTGGGTAATTTAAAAATCCCAATATTAAGGTCCAAAAATGAAGGAATATTAGAGAAAATATTTGGTCCAAAAATATATGGAAATTGGCCAAGGAAAAATAAGGGAAGAAATTGGATTAGAAAGATAATGGCAAAATCATAATTTTGCCAAAATAGCACAAAATAAATTATTTTCCAATTAATTGAAGTTAATTTCAATTAATTAAGGAAAATAAAGGTTAAAAATATATTTAGAATATTTTGTTCAATTTAATATGAATTTATGGAAAATTTGAGCAAAAAGTGCAATTTTGACCAAAATTGAGACTTTACGTATATACGTAACCGGAACAAGTTGTGAAGCCAATTGAGACCATAGGGAGGTACCCCTAGGTGTCTCCTACATGTTGCAAGAGGAAGAAAATATTGATTGGGATTAATGAGCTTCGTTACACATATATAGGGTTTATTTACATAAAAGTGATTTTAAAGTTTTGGAAATTGTTAAATAATTAAAGTATAATGTTATATATATTATAAAACACATGAGCATCTTCATCCTCAGCCCATTTCTGTCGCACACAGCAGCTGAAAGTGGAGTGAGAACGTTTGAACTTGTAGAGAGAGAAAGGAGAAGAAAAATCACAAGGTAAGCCGATTTCTCCGATGATTTAGCTCCTAACGCGTATAACTCCGATCCTAAGCTACTCCTCTTTGTTCTTTAAGGTTTGGAAAGCTTAAATTTGGTTTTCTAAAAGTTAGGGTTTTCAGCCATTTTTGGGAAATGCTTGTGGGAGCTTGAGGTAACTTCCAAACCTTCGTATATTAACTATTCTGGTTGCTGTGGGCAATTTAATCAGTGAAATTTCGCTGGATTGCCATTGGTTTTAAATTTTGGAAACGTGTGTATATAAGGGTTATGCTGCCCAATTTTAGTTCAAATGGTTGATATAACTCAATTAGATGGTTAATAAAGTGGTTAGGAGTAGAAAGGAACGCGTTTACGGAGCCGAAATCACAAAACATCGATTTTGCCCGGAGGACTCCATAATTTCGGTCAGGGCCAGATCTAGGGGTAGGAGTTGGATTTTCAATGATTTGATGGTTCCATTGAGTTCAGGGGCGAAAATTAGGTGGGGTTACAGTTGGGCACTTTTTCAGAAAAGGCTGAGAAAGCATAATTACGGAAACGCCCCTAAAACCCTAAAAGTAGGGCTGCCAAGGGCAATTTCGTAATTTGACATTGAATTTGGTAATTTTGAGTCCGGAAATGGATTCCTTGGATGAAAATACGTTAGGATAGCCCTAGTCAAAATTTTGGGAAAACGTGTCATCGGGCCAGGTACGGTGGGGCCGGGCCGGGCCGGGGTCCCGAGGGCATTTTGGTAAATTTTCACCATAGGCTAATATAACCACAAGAAACACTATGGAAGAGTCTAAAATGATACTTGGATAGGTTATGACCTATTTCTTGTACATTTAATATTTTAGGATTGAATCGGGAGCCGAAAGTCGACACGATTTACAATGCACACAGAAAGGGGTCGATAGAACTTCGAGGTAGGGACATTATCCTTCATACATTATGCCATAGTTATATGATTGTGTGAATGCCAATGTTTGTAAATGCGCTTTATTAATCAACATGTTTTGCCCAGAGAGGGGCCAGTAGTGCTAGAGGCACTTACACTGGAGTTGGCGGAAGACCAACCGGTGCAGATTAGTGGGGCTGGGCCCTACTCATGTATATATGCATATGATATGTTTATATTTTTCATTAATTGGTGCATACATGGCATATATCATATTTACTTTTCGCATTTTCTATGAACGATAGCATGTTTCTACTGAGATTCTTCAGAATCTCACCCCTTTTTCTAAACCAAACATCTCAGCGGGTTCCAGTGGATCAAAAGGCAAGAATGTAGACCAAGGGAAGTGACTGGCATGTGCCTCGAGGAAAATACAAAGTTCGTGGTTATAGATAGTCTATGTCTAAAATACTTTTGGATATTTTGTAATAGTGGTGTATATTATCGCATTCTGTAGAGTTGACTTTGGACTGTAAACAAATACTTTTATCAGTATATATGTACTCTTCTGTATGCCTGTGGAACTTGGTCTCTATTACTCTGTGTATATCGAAATGGAAACGGGTGTTGACATTTGGGAAGCTCATCTTTGGGTGTGTGAAAGCTAGGGTTTCAGCCTTGTTGAGAAAAGCCAGAGAGAAGCGAAAGGTAACTTCCAAATCTTCATATATTAACTATTCTGGCTGTTATGGGTAATTTAATTGGTGAAATTTTGCCAAATTGCCATTGGTTTTAAATTTTGGAAAAGTGTGCGCCTAAGGTTATGCTGCCCAATTTTAGTTTAAATGGTTGTTATAACTTAATTAGGTGATTAATAAAGTGGTTAGGAGTAGAAAGGAACGCGTTTACGGAGCCGAAATCGCAAAACCCCGATTTTTCCTGGAAGACCCATAATTTTGGTCAGGGCTGTAAATGGGTCTTAGAGTTATATTTTCAATGATTTGATGATTCCATTGGATTCAAGAGGAAAAATTATGTGGGGTTACAATTGGGCACTTTTTCGAAAAATGCCGAAAAAACATAGTTACGAAAACATTCATAAAACCCTAAAAGTAGGACTGCCAAGGGAAATTTCATAATTTGACATTGAATTTGGTAATTTTGAGCCCGGAAATAGATTCATTGGACAGAAATACATCATGATAGCCCTAGTTAAAAAATTTGAAAAAACGTGTCATCGGGCCGGGGTCTCGAAGGCATTTTGGTAAATTTTCACCATAGGCTAATATAACCACAAGAAATAATATGAAAGTGTCTAAAATGATACTTGGATAGGTTATGACCTATTTCTTATACATTTAATATTTTAGGATCGAATCGGGAGTCGAAAGTCAACACGTTTCACAAGGCACACAAAAAGGGGTCGATAGAACTTCGAGGTATGAACATTATCCTTCATATATTATGCCATAGTTATGTGATTGTGTGGATGCCAACGTTTGTAAATACGCTTTATTAATCAACATGATTTGCCTAGAGAGGGCAGTTAGTGCCAGAAGTGTACTTACACTGGGAGTTAGCAGAAGTCCAACCGGTATAGGTTGTGGGGCTGGGCCCTACTCATGTATACATGACAATGATGTGTTTATATTTTTCATTAATTGGTGCATACCTTGGCGCATATCATATTTACTTTTCATATTTTTTTATGAACGATAGCATGTTTCTACCGGGATTCCTTAAAATCTCACCCCTTTTTCTAAACCAAACATCTCAGCGGGTGCTAGTGGATCAAAAGGCAAGGACATAGATAAAGGAAAGTGACTAACATGTGTCTCAAGGCGAAGTTAAAGTTCGTGGTTATAGATAGCTTATGTTGTAAATATTGTTGCCTTTTGTATCTTGACTTCGAACTCTAAACAAATACTTTTATCAGTATATATGTACTTTTCTGTATGCCTGTGGAACTTGGTCTCTATTACTCTGTAAATATCGAAATGGAAACAGGTGTTGACACATAACCCCTTAGGGTTATAGCTTTTCCAATTTTACAACTCAACCAAAAATCACCAAACTAACAACAAACTTCAAAACCAACTTCATACAAGTATAGATTTGAGTTTGATGTAGTTTACCTTTTAGGCTTCTTAGATTCTCTCACTCTAGGCACCTCCTCCCTCTCTTGATCTCAAGATAAGCTTGCTAAACCATGGAGTTTATGGAAAGGAAGAGATTAGAGAAGAGTTTTATGGAAGATTAGAAGGAAAAACCTTAAGAAATCTCCACTTACCTTAATCCTTCTCTTCTTCCTTCTCTCTTGGCTTGAACTTTTCTTAAGATTTTCTCTCTTTTCTTTCTTGTTGCAAGTGACGAAAATGAAGGCAAGAGAAAGAGGATGAGGCTTTATAAATTTTTCTCCATTCATTCTACCCCATTAATCTCATCAAGGGTTGACATGGTGACATTTGCCAACCACCATACTTCCCTCCATGCTTCCACCCATACTTCTTCACTTTATGCCTTACTTGCCCGATTAGCATTGAACTAGCTTTTCTTCTCTTGGTTAGCTTAAAAAAAACGTGCTCCCTCTCTTCTCCAACCAACCAAGTGTTTTTCCAACTAAATCCAACTTCTTACTCCACCAAGCAATCAAGTTCACTCATTCCTTCACTTTAGCTTACCATCATCATGTAGCATTTTGACATGTGCTCTTGAGAATAAATTATGATTTAGTCCCTTCCTCATATGATCATGACACTTGGCATCTTTAATTCCATTAATCAATTTCTAACACATTTTATTTTCAATTTTTGGAATAATGTCAATTCTGGCAGATTTTCTGCCCTAATTTTGAAAAATCATAACTAATTTTGTAGACATCGTTTTGGAGTGATTCTGAATGCAATGGAACCCTTATTGAGTCTAATTTTAAGAAACAATATGAACTTTTACTGGCTGGGATCATATCATTCTTAGATTTTCAATATTTGACCGCTGCTCAGGAAACTTTCTAGATTTTTTGGACTAATTTCAAAAATTTATATCTTTTTGTACATAACTTCAATTGATTCATATGACCTATTAAATTAAATCTTAGAATGTCTACTTTCACCCGGTAAAATTTCATAATTTTTGCTCATCATTTGGTCTTCCAAAATCATATGACAAACTCATTACCTCGCAGACAATTTCACTGAAAACACTATTCAACTTTCAATTTTCAATATTTAATTCATTTGGCCTTAAATATTCACCATTTTATTGAATATATAAAATAATCACAATATACTCTTGGTGAATAAAATTTGGAGTGTTACACACCTTATTAAATGATTTATATAAATGTACAATTTTAGCTTAATTTATTATTTCCTAGAATTATTTTCTTAGACTCTCATTGAAGTATATATATTAAATAAGGGTAATATTGAAAAATTATTTAATTTTATGAAAGAGTTTATGCTGTTTAAGTTTTTTCTTTAAAAAAATTTAGGTGAAGCATATTGGAAGTATGTTATAAATAGGATCAAAGGAGAGGAGTATATGAGATTTTTTTTAGAGATAACCTGCTATTTACAATATAAAATATATTAATAATTTATTTGAAATTCTCACTATCATTTTTTATATTTGTTCTGATTAATTACTGGTTAGCCTCTTTGCATTAACTAATATTTGGTCGTTCTTTCTCTCACACTTTCTCTTCATAAATAAGTATGTGTTTGGAAAATGAATTGCATTTTTTTACATATTCATTATCTTTAATCAATTTTAACTAATTTATAGTTTATGTAATTTAATTATTTGTATTTCTTATAAAAAAATACAAGACGGAGTAATTACTCAATTCTATGCCTATCAAGTTAAACTTTGGTTGGGTATTTAGGATGAGGGCGGTTTTGGTATGGAGTTGGATCCTTATAAAACTAATAAAAATTGATCTAGTTGGTGAAAATTTGATTCATAATTCATAAGGTAGTAAGTTCAAACCTTGTTATTGATGTGATGATCTTATTGGTGGCCGATTTGGAGGCATGTCCTAACTCTAGTAAGCTTTTGAAATGTAACGGCCCCACACAAGCAGCCGATGGGGCCCACACAGGCCCCCCGGCAGGAATTGCCCCCTCCTCCGCACCACACAGGTGTTTGGGGATTTATTCCAAGCACACATGAATGAATACACCTCCCCAAGAGATCGAACACACTATCTGAGGATAAATAGTATGCCATGACCCACGGTGCAAGTGGCTAACAAGTGAGTCATGGCGCACTACTTATCCTTAGGTAGTGTGTTTGCTCCCTTGGGGAGGCGTATTTCTTCTTGTGTGGTTGGAATAAATCTCCAAGTACCTATATGGTGCGGAGAATGGGACAATTCCTGCTGGGGGCCTGTGTGGCCACTTGCACCTTATTAATGGCCCCACATAGACAGGAATAGTCACCGTGGTGCAAGTGGCTACCAAGTGAGTCATGGTGCACTACTTATCCTCAGATAGTATGTTCGATCCCTTGGGGAGGCGAAATAAATCCCCAAACACCTATGTGGTGCCAAGGAAGGGATAATTCCTGCCAAAGGCCTGTGTGGGCACAGCCGGTTGCCTATATGGGGCTGTTACACAAAACCCAATTCACCTAGATTTTTTATATGAAAAATTGATGGAAGGAATAAATTTGCGTTATCAATAAATAAAATAAAACTATAGAAAGCATGATTATTTATATTTTACATTGCAGCGGCTAATTCGTTTTGGGAAAATCGCTAGTAAATACTAAATAGTGAAGTTAATTGCTATTTGCCACCAAAAGCCACAGGGTACTGAACTGTCATTAATATTGAATATAAAAAGACTAAAAAACCCTTAGTTTAGTTTGGAAAGCTGACACTATAAGCAGAAGCAAACGATAAAATTGATCGCAGTGGCTTATTGTGCTATCATGTTTGGCGGAGTGTGATGATTTGAGTCTGCTGTTGTGGCCGTCGATCACTGTGGAGTCCGCCGGAGGTCAATCACGGTGGAGTCGGTCGATCACTCTGAAGCCCTTCATATTTCAGTTTTTGATGGAGGTGATGATTTATATATTGGTTGTGGAACTTAGTATTGTGCATTGCTGTGTGTGTGAGTAAGGAAATAGTAAATATAATTGTGGGTTCCCTAGATATTATAAGTTTAGCCATTATTGTGAAGTTTTTTATTTGAGTTGATGGGGATTTGTATATTGCGTATCGTGTATCGTGTATTGCGTATTGGGTATTGTTGCTTGATTGTTGGTGGAAGTAATAATGCTGCAATGGAGATTCACATATGATAGCCATTATGTGCAATTGATCTTCCGTTTTGTGCGATGGATCCTTTCCATACGTGGCCAATGGTCATCCACGATATGTGCAAAGGATGATCCATTATGTGCCAATGATCTTCCATTTTGTGCATTTGATCTTCCATATATGGTATTGTTGCCCGAGTATTGCTGGAAGTAATAATTCTTTTCTTTGTTTGGGTAATATTGCTTGCTGGTTTTGATGAAATTGAGTTCAAAGGCATTGTGTAGTGCTATCTTTGCAGTGTTGAATGTTTTGGAAAAAAAACTTCAATGAAGTAGTTCGACTGTGCATGTTTTATTGCATATTAGTTTAGTATAGGTGAAATTATAATTACATATTGACTAGTTTATTATAGGTCAAACATATTGTAAAATTCATATTAGTTGACATTAAAGCCATATTTTTGCAGGTCTAGAGTTAATGTGATGAATAGAGTACAAAAGGAAATATATTGCTTCTTCCACATAGGTGGGAAGATTGTCACCAATCAAGGGAGGACTCAATATGTGAGTGGGAGAGCAAATGGAAGAATGGTAAGAGAAGGAATGTCGCTCAATAAGCTTAGAAGAACAATATGTTCATGTCTTGGTATTAAAGGTAAAGCATTGCATTTAAGGTGCATACTATCAACATTAGATGAAAATACCATTCTACGTGCAGGCAGGAAGGGCATACTAGAAGAAGGTGTGGGAACCCAAATCCATATTGATCTTGCGTTCTTCAAGTATACCAATGACTTTGCATCATTAGTGAGTAAATTAGATTTTAAATAACTAAATGTTCATATCGTTATCTGGCCTGTCAAGTATTTTTAAATTAGGAACACAATGCAGTGGTTTGATGCATTTTGTAAATGTTGTAAATGCTTACCCAATTTATTAATTTTTGGATGTAATTGGGTACCATTTGCTTTATTTTTATTGTGATTGTAAATATTAATCTTGTATATATATAGTAGCACCATAGCTTGTGCTCACTCTCTTAAAAGAACTACTATATATGACATAATATGAGCATCTTTATATTTCTACCATACGGTGTCAACATAATTTGCATTATTATGGTCACTTACATTAGGTGTGAAATATTGGGTGTTCAATAATGTTGGCAAAGATATAGTGCAAAGGGTAGATTGTTTGCATATCAGGGAAGTTCGTTTGCACATCATAGAACATTCTTTGCACCATGCACAAAATGGAAAAATCAATTGAACAAAATGGAAGATCAATTGCACATAATGGGAGCTCATTGGCACATAATAGCTCATCCTTGTGGATGACCATTGGGCACGTATGAAAAAAATCCATCACACAAGACGGAAGATTAATTGCACAAAAAGAAATATCATTGGCACATACTGGATCATCCTTTACACATATCGTGGATAACCATTGGGCACGTATGGAAAAGATCTATCGCTCTTTTTACGAAAGATCAATTGCACATCATGGAAGAGTAATTGTCCAACAAGGAAGATCATTTGCACGTCATGGAAGATACATTGCATATATCGCGGATCATTGGGAATACAAGGGAAAGATCTATTGCACATAACGAAAGATCAATTACACACAACGAAAGATCAATCGCACATCATAGAAGATTAATTGCACACAACGGAAGCTCAATCGCACGTCATAGAAGATACATTGCACATATCGCAGATCATTGGGAATACAAGGAAAAGATCTATTGCACAAAACAGAAAATCAATTGCACACAACGAAAGCTCAATCGCACGTCATGGAAGATATATTGCATATATCGTGGATCATTGGGAATACAAGGAAAAGATCCATTGCATAAAACGAAAAATCAATTGCACACAACAAAAGCTCAATCTTACATCACAGAAGCTCAATGGCACACAACAGAAGCTCAATCACACATCATGGAAGATCCATTGCGCACAACGGAAGCTCAATCGCACATCATGGAAGATCCATTGCACACAACAGAAGCTGAATCGCATATCATGGAAGATCAATTGCACACAACGGAAGTTGAATCACACATCATGGAAGATTAATTGAACATGTTTTGCACGTATGGAAGAGTTTATCAACATTTGGATGATCTAGTTTGTAACGTGTACATTGCACATCAACTTCTTATTTAACAAAGTCATATATATAGACATAGTTTACTTTGTTGCAAAACGAAATACAAATGTCCCTACTTTGTAGTTACAGCATAAATGAAAAAAACCATTGTCTTCTTCTTAGATCTCCAAGCTTCAATGCTACGTATTATCGCTTCCCGTTGTTTGTTCTTTGTATGGGTAACTAGTCACCACACCACATCCACCCTCTTTTGATCTATGTCTTCCTGAACATAAAAGATTTAAGTTAGATCCAATCATATTGTAACATTTAATGTAAAAATTTACTCACATTAGGCATTGTGAAACCATTCCACTCAAGCCTCGTAATATTTTCCCACATTTGCAGCCAAGATATCACATACATTCCACAGTCTCATCTATACAAAAATAAAATAGCAAAACATTAACATACAATGGATATATCCATACATACAAGAGTGTCCAACAATTTCACTAACTCACCCATTGCTCTGCTGTTGAACAACACCAAATCTAAAATCAAATGCAGGCTTGTGTCTATAGAGATCATGATTCAGGTGTGCAAGTAAATCACAAAAATGTTTGCTCTAAAAAATTGCAAATTTGAGAGCCAGTAAGTTTGTACATGACAATAAACCAATTGGATCGTTTGAAAAGATGCAAGTTTCAATACCACTTTGTGTCCTTTATCCCGTAGTACATGCAGTGCATATGCGCCACCTGGAGAATTGTAGTTGGGCATAAATGAATAAAATACTCTCACTTAAACACTTGTGCTCCATTCAACCTTGGCTTCACATCTTTCCCTGCCTTCCTTCCTTTCCCCCCTATTATTTTCACCATGCTTTTGTACAGATTTTTAAAGCGACAGGGGTAAATCAAAACACATGAACTTGAAAATGCACTCAACAACTACCTACACCTAAAACTTTGCTTATGAATCTATTTGAATGTGTAATATGCAGTAATTCTCACACAGCAGAATTTCCTAAAAAATAAATGTTGTACACAATTAGCAACTAATTAATAAGTTGAACATAAATGTTGTACACAGTTAGCAACTAATTATAAAATAATAACAAAGTTTTTACAGTCCCTAATCATTATTGAGACTACTCCAGAAATTTAAAGTTTTGCAAGACTACTTCAACATCTGAGAGTTAGATATGCAGCAGAAAGCATGAATGCAACCCAACTCAGATTTACAAGTCACAAATAACAAGCTTAGTGCATTGGATAGAAGTGAGAAAGCAAGTTCAAGTACCAAGTTGGAGAAGTACGCTATGCACTAGTAAGCTCCAAACAAGTCAAGAGTTTAGCACTCTTACAAACTCAAAGAAACAATGAAGATAGCAATGAATGGGTAGAAATCACATAAGTGCCAAAATTTTTCGGGAAATCCCAAGTTGGCAATCCATCCAATGGAACTCAAATGCCAAACTTGTATGTTTAGTATTCAGAATCAGTACGATCCTCTCATTTTGAAAGTAGAGTGGTTGAGCTCAGCAATTGGGGATAATACAAGTCTCAAGTAAAAATTTGATAATTCCAATGCTGACTTCCTTTAGATAAATTGTATATTGCACCTGAACTGTGAGAAGTCTAAATTTTATTTTGCACTTTTGCAGTTTTAGGCTGAGAAGTAAGAATTAATGAATATTGCTTTATTTCAGTAAATTGTTTCTTGGTACAAACAGATGTTATCCAGAACCACTAATGATGTAATTTATTTATGCAGAATATTCATTCTGGGGTGCATGAAAATTATTTCACTGGCACACCTTATGTTCCTATTTATATAAAACTTCCAGGACGTATCTCCTATATGCTGCTGTAATCTTTCTATTTTTGTGATAAACCTGCATAATAATAGTTGTCCAATTTTTCCCCCAAAACAACAAACAACACATTCTCAGGTTCTGTTTTCAAGTCATTGATTGCTTTAGACCTTTCACATTCTGAGGTCTGCCTATAGGGAACTTTTAGACATTGTTAGAGAAATCAAGTTCAAGTTGCAGGTATTTTTAATTGCTCCAAGACATCTATCTAATTGCTCCAGTACGTATCCCTAACGTTGGAATAAACATCGATCAAAGCTATCTCCGAAAAAGGAAGTAACCTTACCTGAATGAGGGAGGCAGTAAGGTTGGAGGAGCAAGCGACAGTCGCTTGAGGACTAGGCGGCGGCTACCGTTGGAGGATAAGCCCAAGACGACGCTGCCGAACGACATGAGCTTGACAGCCGGCTGAGGAGACAACCTAACGAGACGGCTGAGGAGACGCTGAACAATGCTGAAAATGGAAGAGAGGTTCGAAAATGGAAGAGGAAGAAGGGATTCACTGAAGGTTCGAAGAGGAAGAAGGGTTTTGCCTGAAATTTCTCACCAAACAAACAAATAAGGGATCAACATAGCCTTAGGGTTGCAAAACGCTGAGCATTCGTGCATTTTCTCCAAACTCCCGCCTAAAATCGTCTTGTCAAAGGGCTTTTTGGTCTTTTTATGTTCAATATTAATGACAATTCAGTACCTTGTGGTTGTTGGTGGCAAATAGCAATTAACTTCACTATTTGGTATTTTCTAGCGATTTTCCCATTCGTTTTTGGTATATATTATTAATGGAAAGGAATGGGGCGAAAAATGGTGTTTGTTTCTTGCGTTTGTCTTGGTAGGAAAAGCAAAGCATCTTTCAATCTATTGAATAGTTTTGAGCCTCAAATGTATATACCATAGTCAAGGAGGTCCTATTCTGTTATATGGATGGTGAAATCACACGAGAAAAGTAAAAAATACCCCTAACGAGAGCCTAAAACACAACCCTCTCCCTTGAATTTATCATAATCATAGATCATGTTTGGGTAATTTTAAACTCAGGTATGTTTGGTTACAACTTTGGGAAACCAAAAGTGCCTTTGAAAAACTTCCAAAAGTTGAAAGCTATTTGGGGTAATTTATTATTTTAGAAAGTCCGCAATATTTGTAAAGTTCATTTGTCAAAAGTTGATCCTTGTTACTTTCCAAAACTTACTTTTGTTTTTTTTAACAATTTAATTAATTTTTAATGGTAAAAATTTATCTAGTTACTTTTTTACCAACTTTCAGTTTACCAAATTAACCATTTAAAATTATATTTAAATATAAATTCAGTTACTAAAGTGGCTTTAAAAAATTGAAAACCAAACAAGCACTTAGAAGTCTCAAATCAAACTTTCTTCGTGCTCAATTTTGATATGCTGTCTCCTACTTATCATAAGGCACTTCCTATCACCTTACCACATCTAAGGATGGGTGGTAAAATTATTAAATTTGTCTGAAAATAAAAAAAAAATTTACCCATATTTAAAATCATAAATTATATCTTGAAAAGTGAAAAATAAAAATTACGTCAAATTTTAAACAAGGTAATCTCAGAAAAATAATGTAATTAATAACTTACTCAATGACTTGTAATAAGGGCCACCAATTCCTTCTACAAAGTGTCTTAAAACATGTACAAGAGGAAGTGTACTAGATGAGTCGTTTCTTTTCTTTTTCTTAATGGGTATTTTGATCATTTAGATCTCTTTTTTTTATTGGGAAAATGATAGAAAAATACTATCAAAATATGTAAAAGACAAATAAGGATGGTGAATTTCAATAATTCTAAATTGACTGATTTAGAATTTTAAAATGTTGATAAATGTGTAAAATTACATAAATGCCATTACTTTTTCTTTAATCCCTAAAACCCCTTGCGATCGGTGACTGGAGCTCCGGCGGCCTAATATATATATATATTTTTAAATTTTTCAAGTAAATGTTGTTAATATAGATACTTGAATTGTTAATAGCGACACTAAAGTTGTAAACAACAGCCTAATATATATTTTTTGAATTTCTTAGATAAAAGTTGTTAATATGGATATTTGAGTTGTTAATAGTGATAATAAAGTTGTAAATGAGGTATTTATTGAATATTTCCTAATAACTTTCACGGAGCTCTGATGGTCTAATATATATATATATATATATATATTGTGTTTCTCAAGCAAAAGTCATCAATGTTGATATTTGAGTTGTTAATAGTGAAAGTTGTAAATGGGGTATTTGTTACATATTTTCTGATAATTTTCGTTGGAGCTCTGGTGGTCTAATTTTTTTTCCCGCATTTCTCAAACAAAAGTCATCAATATTGATACTTGAGTTGTTCATGGCAATACTTAAGTTGTAAACAGGGCATTTGTTGAATATTTTCTAATAACTTTCACCGGAGCTCTGATGGTCTAATATTATGTTTTTTTTTGAATTTTTAAGGTAAAAGTTGTCAATATAGATACATGAGTTGTTAATAGTGACATCAAAATTATAAACAGAGTATTTGTTGAATATTCACAAAATATTCAATATTATTCTTACTACCCAAGCACTAAACTCCAAATTTATATGAAGGTAAAAAAACTCCAAATTTATATTAATTTCTACTCTTTTTAACTATCTTTATTAAATATGAGAACATAAGGAAAAATAATAGTATTTAGTACTCATTGAAAGTTTGAAATAATCATACGTTTTATAAAAATTACCAAAAATATTTTCGAAGACATCTTATACAAGGAACTAGAAGGAATATTTTTTTTAAAATATTATCATCTGATATCTAATTCGGGATTTGTGGTTGCCCCTCCTAACATAAATATCTTATGAAAACTCTATCTTTCATTTTTGCACGTCGCTTCATAAATTTTTATTGAACCTTTGGCGAATATCATAAACGCTCATTAATTCTATATGAAAATTAGTACGGTTTTCAATTTTATTCATATTAAACACTCGCTCCATTCTTTTAAGGCTGAGTGAGTGATTCTTATAAATTGTCGAATATATGACCATCCAGAAGAAATTTTTAGCCAATGGTATCAAGTCATTTAAGGGGGCTCATTACTCATTAATGCCTGCGATACCTTTTTTGTTTTTTGTCAGATGATGCCTACCATACTTAAACCCTAAGGGCCTGTTTGGTTTAATAGGAGAGGATGGAATGAGAGCAGATGGAATGGGAAGATGAAGGGTTACCTTGTTTAGTTTGGTTGGAGGGGAGGAAGGAAAATGTTTTTTAATGATCATTTGTTTGGTTTAAAAAGGGAGGGGAGAGGAGATAATATCTAATTTACTATTTTACTCTTAAACATTAGTTTATATATTTTTCCTTATATAAATTATTTAAATTAATTTACACCTCAATATAAATTATATAATTTATAAAAAAATAAGATGAAGATATAAAATAGAAATAGTTTTCAATTCCCCCCAACTTAATTTTTCGTTATATGAATGTTCCAGCTATTATCATATTAAATTAAATAAAAAATTCCTTCTATTTTATTATTATGTCTAGCTATTGAGTATAATGCGCAAAAAAAAAAAAAAGAAATGAATTGGTTCATAGGATATGGGTTGAGAAATAATGCATTATGTTTCAACCCAGGAAAAAAGCCTTTACATGCATTTGATTTGTATTTCCAAAAGAACAAATCAAATGCTGATATAATTTCAGACGTTGATTGGCCAAAAGAAAAAATCCAGATGCTGTTGAAGATCAATTGGGTTCAGAACCAAACCCAATATCACAAAAGATCAAGCGAGGAAATTGACAGCGCGATTTATCTTGAGAGCGGAGTTTGCTTTTACTTTTAACACAGGGTACAAATGGGAATATGAAAAAAATCATGAGGGTAAAATAGTCCCAAATTTTTTACTCCCTCCAAAAAACTCCAATTTGGAGGGAATGAATATGAGGAAATGGGAGGGATTTGGAACCAATTTTTTTAGGCCCCTCCTCTCTAATATTTCATACCAAACAATGGGAGAGATTAATTTTTCATCCTCTCCCCTCCAACCAAACAGGGCCTAAAACCTAAAGATGGTGAGAGTGTTTTGCTTTCAATTCTCAAAAAAGTGAGTTTTTTTTTTTGGCCAGACTCAAAAAGTGCGTTTGAACAAGGCACATCCCTCCAATCTCATAATGCATTTTTTTTAAAGTATTGCTATTATAATTTATTAGGAGACGACTTGAAATCAAATATATTGTTTTTTGTGCCGATGGCAAATGCATTGTTTTTTTTTTTTATATTTTTAAATATGAGTAAAGTTTAAAAAATGTTTCGTTTTCATGCAAAATTAATAAGTCAATCAATGGAGCACATTTTGTTAAGGTTGCCCTGTTTAAATTATGATTCAATTTTTTAGCTTTTTAAGATGTAATTTATGGTTTAAAATATAGGTAAATTTGAATTTTCTATTATTTCTAATAAATTTAATATCTTTTAACCATCTCTACTCAATTCCCATAACGTGAGGGGTGATGCATTGTAGTAAAGCCCAAAGGAGTGCATCATTTAAGAAGCTTAAGCTTCAATTTTTTCAAAGAAAAACAACACAAACCAACAAAAAAAACAATAAATATCACATATGATGCCTCATGTGAAAAATATACAAAAAAAAAAAAAATCCCTCCTACAACCTCAAGGGATCAAAAGAAGACTACATAACTCAAAAACACAAATTCAACAATATGAATTAAATTAAAAACATCTTAATATTAAAAATAAGGATATTTAATGATTTTTCCTATTTCGTCTTTTCATAATAGAACAAAAAATCGGACCGGACCAGCCGGTTCGACCGGTTGAACAAGGAACCGGTCACTGGTCCGGTCTGGTTTGATGGTTTAACTGTGAAACAAGTTAAACCGGTGGTTCAACTAGTTTCACTTTTTTTATTTTTCAATTTTTTTTTGTGATTTTTTAGGGATAAATGGAAGGTTGAAGACCAAAATGAAGAGAAAAGTAGGTAAAGAAAGAACAAATCTAAAAAAAATGAAGAAGATAATGAAAAAAATTATTTAAAAAGATAAAATAATTATAAAAAAAGAGATATCATTGCATAAGAATAGGTATTATAACTAATACTAATAGATTTTAAGCATTTTTTTTCCTAAAAATCTTCATTTTTATCTATAGAAGTTTAAAAATATATTAATATATATTGCCACTAATAAATTATAATATTTTAATATGACCGGTTTAACTGCTGATTAGATCCTGATTGACCAATTAACCTTTAAACCTATATTATGACTTATTCATTATCCAAACCGATTTTTCGTTCCTTACTTTTCATTAAAAGGTGAGAGATAGTATGGACTGTTGTGTTACAATTTAACGTAGTACTAAACAGAGGACATTAATTTGACCAAAAAAAAATATAGAGGACATTAATGTTCTGGCCAAAAAAAAGATAGAGGACATTAATGTTGAAAAGACACACACACACACACAAATTTAATAAGTTATTCAAATTTTTACTTTTTTTTTTTTCCTTAGAACATGAGAACTTTTTGGAAACATGAATTCTTTGGGCTACTCTATGATTCTAAATATAAGCTATCTTCCGGAGAAATTCCACTCTCCCACCTTAATCATAATTATAAGTCACTTATAATTTCACATGTGTGAAGCAATTCATTAAATTTTTTTTTTAAATTTGTCCTTATTAAAATTTTTGCCTCTCCCTATATTAACAAACAATTCTCACCATGCTCACTCTTTCTCTTCTTTAGCAGAAATTAAATTGAGGAAAAATTGAAAAACGATCATTAATGATTCTCTAAGTGTCAGTTTTGTCAAAAAATCTAAGCTTAAATGTAACTTATCGTGTTTTTCTTTGATTCAAAACTTAATTTAATAGGTGCAGAGTTGGAAAATAAATCGATTTAAGATATATTAGCTAGGTTCTTAAGAGTTAAGATAAGAGCTTTTGGCCAAAAAAAAAGAGAGAGACCTAATTAAGGGGTTGGTTTTTGTTTTAAATATAAAACTTTAATCCACTTTATTCTTGATATTTATCTTTTCCCCCCCTAAACTATCTTTATCTATTGCTTGCACACGTTAAGGGATTTTGCATCAAGGTGTAGCTCAATGCAAATAATTGAAGAGGGTATTTTTAAGAAATAGATACAAATTTTTGATAAAAAATTAATTTAATTAATTTTCTTAATCTATCCAAATTAATTAAGTGAATTTTATATTAAGAATTAGAGATAATATTTAATAAGTTAATGCTTAACACTTGAAGGTCACTTTTATTTTGTACCGTTTGAAGTAATTTATGGGGTTCTTAATTATCAATACGAGTCCCACAAGGTCAATCTCTGTTTCATATTTAATTTTGGGAGGATTATATTTAGGTTCCAAAAAAATAAATAAATGAAGAAATGATCTCTGAAAATTACAAAATGAAAAAATAATTTCATTAATTACTCTAAAAATATATATTGATAACTTATTAACAATTATATAAGATCTTTTTTTATTTTATAATTTTCAGAGATCATTTTTTTATTTATTTTTTTTTTTAAGACCTGAGTATAATACTTCCTTTAATTTTTTATGATAGCGTGGTAGATACGATATCCCTCAATGAATACAGAAGACGTATACGTATCTTCTTTTCACTTGCATTTAATGTTCTCCACATGAATAAACGATTTGAAGTTTGAACCACATGATTCTGTCATTTTCAATTTTTGTCCTTTTTCTTTTAATTTATAAGTCAACGCTTCGCCTTGTACAAACACCATTAGTAAGTAGTGACTATGAAAATGACATACAAGAATCCTGTTGAAATGCAAACAAACAGGAATTTTAAATTTGTAAGATATTCCCTCAAACTAATAATTACATTTTTTACTATTATTCTCATTTAAAATCTCATTAATTATAATTTATATAATTTATTGAATGTAATTCAAAGTATTTAAATTTAGAGTAAAATACATTAACTACCTTTTATTTTATCCAAATTACAGAAACATCCTTTTTATTTTAAAAACCTATATAAACCTCCTTTACAATTAAAATTCATGTTACACAGACCTCAATTATATTTTTCAAATTTCATTTCTATCCATTAAGTGACTGTTAAGTTTGAATCTTAAACTTAAATTTTGACCAAAATACCCCCATTTAATAAAATAATTATTTAATCATTTCTATTTGTCAAAACAATTATACAACCAAAAAATTTATAATTGATATAAATTCAGAAATTTTAATATATTATAAAATTTATTAATTTTGATTATGTTATAAAGGTTATATATTTTTTTATTTTCATCTCGTTTATTAAAATTTATTTATTTAGATTTAAATGGTTAAAAATAAATTTTAAATATTTTCTTATAACATAAGTATGCTTTAGTTTATTATGTAGTATAAATGGAATAATTTTGAGTGCTTGAGAGATTATGTAAATTATTTAAATTTATAATTTATAATTTTCAAACAATTTTTTTGCTAAAAAATTTATAAAAAATTCTGTCTGTATATATTTATTCAAAGCATTAATAAAATTTTCAATCAAGTTTTTATATCTACATTTACTAAATTAACTAAAATTATGTCCCAACATAATTAAAAATATTAAATAAACATATTTGAAAATAAATATGAAAATCATGGAAAATTGAAAAAAAACTCTTAAATTAGTCATAATAATCTTAACCAAAAATATATATTTATTACCGTGGAGGGTAAATTAGTAAATAAAATTTACTTTAATAAAAAAATTAATTAAAAATATTTTTTAGAATATTATTAACAATGTTAAGAGTTTGTATTTAAGTGTATGTTTTTAAAATAGAATGGAGGTCAGTGTGATTAAGGTAATATATTATGAGGGATGTTAGAGTATTTATTCTTAAATTTACAAAACAACATAAAATTTTAGGTCCTTAATTATCAAAACCTAAAAAAAGCTAATGTATAAATGGCTTTTACTACCAAGTCGGCAACATGATACAATCATATGTTCATAAATTTTAGAAAATGAGTTGTAAATATTAAATAATTATAAGTTGCTAGGTTCATAAAATGAGTTATAAATCAATGGTAAAAAATGAGTTATAAATTATTAACACAAACGATGTTTCAATTTTCATGTAAAGTTGAAATTTAAATTTCACAAGATGATTTATACGTTTAATTGACAAAGTTCTCAATTGGGTCTTATAAATTTTCGTCATTTTCTCTTATTATTTTAAATTTTTTAATCATTTCAAAGTTTGATGAAAGTACACATTTATATAGCAAAAATGTGAAGTTATTTTATTGTTCGAAAAACAATATCAACATCTTGTTAAATGAATTGTACAAGGTTTCTCCACATTAGATAAAGGCCACTGATTTAATATCAATATCAATTGGTGCTCGTTTGGAATATCTTATTTTTGGGTAATAAGTGCTTATAAATCGTGATTCACGGTATACGAAGTAAGTTTGTGAAAAGAGTTTTATCTCGACTTGTGTAATAAATATTTATATTTAAAAAATAAATGTTCTTAAACATACATTTGGTTATAATCTTGTATTCTGATGAGTTCCATAACCCAACTCACATAATTTTTATCTCTCTATAAAAAAATTTCTTAATCTTATGTAAAATAATTAAACATATTTTATAAAAAAAGGGCCCCAAGTTTGGCACGTCATCAAAGTTGAAATAAATATAATGCTCTAAAAAATTTGCCAAAATGAATGATTTTCTTTTTTTGCTTTTTTTTTTTGTTGCGTTGGAACAGAAAAGACGTGAGATGTGATGGGAAGAAAGCAGGCTGCGCCGAATTCATGAGATATGTACTGGCAAAAAAAAAAAAAAAAAGAATTCATGAGATATGAGCAAAAAAAAACAAAAAAAGAAAAGAAAAGAGACTAATTAATGAGATAATAGGGAAGTCGCTTTGGCTCAACCGTTTACAATTAAGAGAGCGGACAATTCTTTTTTTCAGAGTATTCATAGAAAACGATATACGGTTTAATGGGTAACACATGAATAATATGAATATACTGATAATAAATGCATGATTACATAAATTCTCTAAAGGGGTTCGTACATGATCATTACCATCAATGTAGCCACATAGGGCTACTTGGGTATCTAAACCTGTCCCAGTGAAACAGAGACATCTTCTCGTCTTCGTTCCATCACTGTAATCCCCTCATATGGTTATCTGCATTATTCTCAGCATATCTTTTATCTTCTCCTGCCTAAATTGTTGGTAGGGGAGGGTGAGATTCAAGAGAATCTCAGTAGAAAAATAATATCAATATGCATGTACGATAAATGTTTGATGCATGACATGTTTGTATCACATAACTCATGCATGATCACACAAGGACAAATCTGTAAGCTTAATGGTTCTAACAATATACTTATGGCTAGAGCATAAATTGAAACATAACTTCAAATCATTTATATATATTTCACATAATCAAGTAAAGCAATAACATCCATCAATACACTAATACAAATATCAAATACATGTACGAGAAATAAGTTCCCTATCTTAATCTTTTTTCCGCCTCGTAACGTGTGCCAACAGCTCGGGCTCCATATTCGATCCTACAATGCCAAAGATACCATTCAGACACTTCCATAGTATTTCTGAGGGTTATATGAGCCTATTATGAAAATTTACTAAAATACTCCGGGGACCGGACCCGGCCTTGTCGTACCCGGTCTGGCTGTACTTTTCCTGAAATTTTGATATGAGCTATTCTGACATATTTTTGCCCAAAAAATACATTTCTGGACTCGGAATTATTAAATTCAATGTCAAATTACAAATTTATCCTTAACAGCCCCACTTTAATGCCTTGCTTGGATTGAGAGAAAATGAGAAAAGACAGAAAAGTGGAATGGAAAATATAGGAGGAAGGGAGTTTTTCCCTGCTTGGATGAGAAAGAAAACAGGAGAGAAAGGAAAAGTAGGAAAGAAAATTGGGTGTAGGGCCCACACTATTTTCCTCCAAAAACTTCTCTTCAAAACGGATACGTTTTTTTTTTGTGCATAAATGATTAAAACCTCAAGAAAAATAATTTGCCTACCGTACGCATCTTTAAAAAAAAGTAGTATTTAAAAAGTTGCTTTATTAATTTATGTATATTTATTTTTTTTAAAATGTTTTTAATTTTTTTTATATTACATTTTAACTCTTTTATTTTTATATTAGATTTTTAATCAGTTATTAATAATTTATAATTTATTTATCTTATTTTCTTATATTTAATTTGAAAAAATTATCCACTTTTTATTTTTTACCTTAAAAAACATTTTTGTTAAATTATTTAGTTTTTAAATATATCTTTATTATTTTAAATAATTTGATGATGTTAGCATTAAAATGATTTTTTCATTGTAATACTTAATTTAATTTTAAATATGATTATTTTAATATAGAGATAAGGGTATTTTTGTCATCAAATATTTGTTCATTTTCTTTCCTTTCAGTCTTCTCCCACTCAACCAAGCAGGGAAAGTGATAATGTTTTCTCCTTACTTTTCTCTTCTCTTCATTTTCTCTCTTCCTATCTTCTCTCTTCCCTACTTTTACTCCCATCCAAGCAGACTATAAGGATTTCAGGGGTATTTTTGTAATTATGCTTTTTCGGCCTTTTCCGAAAAAGTGACCAACTATAACCTCACCTAATTTTTGCTCCTAAACTCAATGGAACCATCAAATCAGTGGAAATCCAACTCTAACCCTCAGATCTAGCCTTGGCCAAAATCTTGGTATACTTTAGGAAGAATCGGTGTTTTTTGGTTTCGGCTTCGTAAACGTGTTCCTTTCTACTCCTGCCCACTTTATTGACTATTCCATTAGGTTACAACTACCATTTAGTGCCAATTTGGGCAGCATAACAGCCCCACACACCCATTTTCTATTTTTAAAACCAATGACAATCCGGCGAAATTTCATCGAGTAAGTTGCCCACAGCAGCCAGAATAGTCAATATATAAGAGTTTGGAAGTTACCTCAAGCTCCCATTGGTTTTTCTCATGGTGGACAAAACCCTAGCTATCCTAACATAGAAATTGAGCTTCACAACTTTAAATCACATGAATAGGAAGCTTAGGAATGGAGTTATAAGCATTAGCAACCGATTTACCGAAAAAAACACTTACCTTTGCAAGCTTTTTCCTCCCCTTTTCTCTCTCTAAAATCTCACACTTTCTCTCTCTTGTTTCAGCTTGTTCACGTCAGTTTATGGCTGAGCAAGAAGAGGATAATGGTTTTTTAATATTATGTCATGCTTTAATGAATTATTTAATCAATTTCCCAATTTTTGAATTTTTACAAAATTCTGGCAGATTTTCTACCGTAACTTTGAAAAATTATAACTAGTTCTAAAAATATCAAATTGGAGTGATTCCAAAGCCTATAGAACCCTTATTGAGTCTAGTTTCAAGGAAAAATATAGAATTTTACTAGATGGAATCATAAAATACCCAGAATTTCAATCTTTGCATACTGTTCCAGAAATTTCACAGTTTTTCTGTGCTGACTTCAAAAATTCATAACTTTTTATATATAGCTCTAATTGAGTCATATAACCTATCAAATTAAAGTTTAGGATGTCTAATTTCGTCCTATAAAATATCATAATTTTTAATCATCATTTGGTCTTTCAAAACCTCATGATAAGCTCACTACCTCATAGGCGATTTCCCCAAAACATAATTACTTTCTCCAAAATTCACCATTTTACTTTCTTTAATACCCCAAAGATATAAGAATCATTAGGGAATAAATTTGGGCTCCTGCTGAATTGGGGCTTAGCAATCCACTTATTTTAGGCTTATTCTCTAGCCTCAAATCTTAAAATTCGGGGTATTACACTTAAAACGAAATACAAGGAGGAGTAATTACTCAATTCTATGCCTATCAACTTAAGATCTGGCTGGATTTTCAGATGAGGCCAATTTTGATATTGAATTGGCTTGTGTCTCTAGTTCTAACTTTTATTTAGGGAGTTTATTTTGTATTTTTATTTTGTTGGTTGTTTTCTGTTGCTTCTAAAACTTTGTAATTTCTGTTGATTTCAATATACTATTAGGTTATTTGTTGGGAAAAAAACATTGGGATCCCTAGGAGGCTACTTAAAATTGATCCAGTTGATATGTAGTTTGTTCATCATTCACAAGGTTTATATGTACATTTATGAGTGTTTTTGTAGCATAGAGACATGCACTAATCCTAGTAAACCTTTGAGACCCAACTCATCTAAACTTTTCCATATCCAAAATAAAAGGTATCAAAGGAATATATTTGTTATAAATAATTTAAAATAAAACAAAAAAATGACTATTTTATATTGTATATTGCACTTAATAGGCATTGTAGAGGCTAAGTGCCTGTTTGGATTAATGATAAAAACAGTTTTTCCAACGTGATTTACGGTGTATGAAATAAATATATGAGATGAGTTCTATTTTTCAATTTGCGTTAACATGCTTTTATAACATCAACTCAAACAAGCACTAATACATTTTTAGTATATAAATTAGGATTAAGGTGCAAATTTATTTTGGAATTTTTTGCTGAGGACTAATGTTGCCCTGGAGTTTTAAAACATAGCAATATTACCTCGTATTATTAAAAAATTAACGTTGACAGTTTAAAAATTGACATGACTATTAATTTTTTAACGGTAAGAGACAACATTACTCTATTTTAACACTTCCGAGGTAACATTGAACTTAAAAATACTTTCGGGACAGCATTACTCATTATAAAAAATTTTCAGAACAAATTTACAACTTAGCCCTATAAATTAATGGAAAGGAATGTGGCAAAAAATGGCGTTCCTTGCGGTTCGTTTGGGACGAAAAGCAATGGGCCAATTTTTCTTTTTTTGGCCAACAAGCAGTGCGTTAATTTATTGAGGGCTTGATTGGATTTGTAGTACAAAAAAAGGTTCACATAAGTTGAGGTAAAACTTCTCTTATATACTTACCTCATATATCATTAATCACATTAGAAAAGCAGCTTTTACCACTAATATAAACCAAGATATTGAAAACCGGACCGGACACTAAACCGGTTGAGGTATTAGGTTAAGGGTCAGTGGGTCAGACTGGAGTTAAACCGGGGCTAGACCGGTGAGGAAGTAGATATTTCAAGCTTATTTATATAAAATTCTGTGTAAAATTAATAAAAAATGATTTAAATTATATTTTTAATTTAAAAAATGTTGAACCGGTCCATACAGTTCAACCATCAGAACGGACCGGTTGAACCGCCTGTTCGCAGACCAAACCGGCTGATCCGATCCGGTCCGGTTTTGCAAAAATTGATATAAACAGACATTGAATAGTTTTTCTAGCCTCAAATGCATACACCATAGTTAAGAAGGTCCTAGTGTGTTATATGCATGATGAAATCACATGAGAAAAGTCAACAATACCCTTCACGAAAGCCTAAAAACACAAACCTCTCCGAATGGGGGAAAACACAACCCTCTCCTTTCAATTTATCATACTTCATAATTTATGTTTGTCCCTCATTAAGGGTTTAAACTCAGGTATGTTTGCTTACAACTTTTGGGAAACCAAAACTAGCGCCTTTGAAAACCTTTCAAAAGTTTAAAAGTCGATTTGCAGTGTTTCTAAATGTCCATTTGTCAAAAGTTGATCCTTGCTAATTTTCAAAAATTACTTTTGTTTTTTTTATCAATTTAGTTAATTCTTAACAGCAAAAACTCGTCTGGTTACTTTTTTTTTTTAATAACTTTTAGTTTACCAAACTAACCTTTTTTAAAATATATTTAAATATAAATTTCGTTACACTGAGTAACTTTTACTAAACTGACTTTTGGCAAATTGAAAACCAAACTAAACATTAAGAAGTCCCAAATTGACTTTCTTCATACCCAATTTTGATCTACTCTTTTTAGTGCTGATCATAATTCACTCCCTATCTCCTCACCATCATCAATGATAGGTGGTAAAATTGCTAAATTTGTTTGAAAATGAAAAAAAAATTTAAAATTTACCCATATTTTGAACTATAAGTCGCTCCACACATATTTTTCATTGGATTTAATGAAAACTTTAAATCTCATTAATTTTATCTTAAAATTAAATAACTTTTCAATTTTATCTGTATTTAATATATGTTATACTCCATGAGAACAAAATCTACATAATAATAAATGAAGGGTAAAATTATACATTAATGGAGGATAAAATTATACATTCATATAATGTCTTTGATTATATGATATATGAATAGGACAAAAAAATTATTCTCTCTCCTTCTGGTAAATAACATAAGAGGAACACATCTTGAATCTGACAAAAAAAAAAAAGGAGGAGGAACGCATCTTGAAAAGTGTGAAGAAAAAATTGCATCAAACTCTAACAAGGGCAATCTGAGAAAAAAATGTAATTATTAATACCTTTAAATATAAGTCCTTATAGAAAGAGTCTCATTATGTGCATGTTTGGGAGAGCTTATATTTGGGAAATAAGCCCTTATTATGCAAGCCGAGAAAAAACTCCTCTTACATACTTACCTCGTATACCGTGAATCACAAATTATAAGTACTTATTTCCCAAAAATAAACTCATTCAAACACACACTATAACGTGTCAAGAGGAAGTGTACTAGATAAGTCCTTTCTTTTCTTTTCTTTTTTCTTTTTGGGTGACATTTCTTTTGAGTTTTTTCTTAATGGGTATTTTGATCATTTGCATCTCTCTTTTTATTTCCTCATAATTAGATAATCTTTTAATAATATTTCTCACATAACCAATCATAATTTTTATTCTTCATTTCATATTTATCTCCATTCTATTCCTCTCTCTCTCTCTCAGAGTAGGTTAATTGATTACTCGATTCCAAACAAGACAATCTTAACCTCGTCCTCTTTAGCTTTCCCTTTCACTATGTTCGACAGAATATTAACATATCTCCTCTTGCAAGTACATCCACTCGTTCGTTTCTCTCTTCTTCTTCTTCTTCAACTACTCTCCCTTCTTCTTTTCACTCATAACCTCACTATTTTTCTTACCATTTCTCAGTTCCCCACCTACTCACAGACAGAGTTGCACTCTTTGTTTGTTGAAATCGGACATGTGAGGATCTTTCTTCTCAGTTGCTTAACAAATTCATCCTTGTTTGGTGGATAGTATCATTTGGTTTTTAGTCAGATTTCTACTCTCAAATGTCTCAAAGTTCTAATGTTCACATGACACACTGTAGTTTTGTTCGGTAGATCAGATTACATGAACCTTAATTCTTTCTTAAGCTATGTAACAGCAACAACAACCTTTGAATTAACTTTTGTTATTTCTTCTGATAGATTCTGAAAATCTGAAACGAACCAACCCATCGGTATCTTTTGGTTTGTTGTGTCAGATTCTGAAACATCCTTAATTTTCTCATATCATATATATGGATGCTCATCAGAAATCTCTGATGAAATCTCAGAAACTTGTTCCATTATTGCACACATAAGGATTTTCCATTTCATTCTTTTACTTTCTCTGATCAGTATGATGAAATCTCAGAAACTTCCTTTGCTCTCGTAAGAGGACTTTCTTTTGCTTTCTCTTAGTTTCTCTTAATCATCTGGTGAAATACCAGAAAATTCCATTGCTGACACAAGTATTTTCATTTTCTTTCTTCTGAAACTTTTATAAGGGCCTTGTTTTGAGTCTGAAATCTTAGAAACTTCCATTCGTGATATAAGAATTTTCATCTCCTTCCTAGTTGCTTAGAATCTTAAACCTCTGAAACTTAGATAAGAACCTTGTCTTGAGTCTAAAATCTTAGAAACTTCCATTAATGCTGACATGGGAATTTTCATTTTCTTCCTAGCTAGCTGCTTATTAGAATCTTAAACCTCTGAAACTTTCATGGCTGACATGAGGACTTTTTCCTTTTTCAGGAGTATGACAGAACCCAAGATGGAGGAAGCAAAGGAAAGAGAAAACAACAATGGAGGGAGGGTAAGCAGCAGCTTGAGGATGAGCATAGGATCAGAAAGTAGCAGAAGAAGCTGGGTTACAGAGAGTATGAGACAGACATGGAGTAACCATGGTGGAATCTTTGAGAGAAGCATGAGAAGAGAAGATGAAGATGAACAAGAACTGAAATGGGCAGCCATTGAAAGGCTTCCAACATTTGAGAGAATAAAGACAAGCATGATGAAGAAGAAGGAGTTTCAGGTTCTTGAGGATTTTGGGAATGTTTTTTATTATGAACAGGTTGATATCACCAAGCTTGGGACAGAGGAAAAGAGACATCTCTTGGATTGTATTTTGAAGAATGTTGAAGAAGATAATCTCAGGTTTTTGCAGAGACTCAGGAACAGGATTGACAAGTAAGTTTTTTTGTTGTTATTTTCTCTGTTTGTTGGGAGAAAAGTATTAAATGAATCCGAGCTTGCTGTTCAAGTAGATTTGGATGAGCAAGAATGAAAGAAAAAGAAAATAAATACTCTTTCGGTCCTTAATATAAAATCTCTTTACCTAATTTAATTAGATTAAAAAAGTTAATTAAAGTACTTAATAAGGATAAATTGGGAAAATACTAATTAGATTAAGGAAGTATTATTAGGGGTAAATTGGTAAAATATTAATAAATATGAGAAATAGATTTTATATTTAGAATCAAGATCAACTCTATAATTAGGTTCTATATTAAAAACGGGGGAGCGAGATATATATATATATATATATATATATATATTAATTTTTACATTTGTTATTAAGTTAGGGGAATCTATGACTTTAGTTGTGTTTGAATAAAAAGAGATGGGAACCAGTTGCCGGTTGCGTCATTTTCTCTAAAGAGGACAGTTCTCTTCTTTATATGAGTCGTTGAATTAAGATCTCAACGGTTCAAATTTAATATATTATGAAATGTTATTTTATATTTTATATTTGTTATTAAATCTGAATCGTTGAGATCTTAATCCAACGACTCACATAAAAAAAGAGGACCGTCATTTTCTTTAGAGAAAAGGACGCAAGCTGAATCTAGAGAGATGAGGAAGGAGAGGAATGGAAATTCAAATTTTGATGTTTTGTATTGTATAAATTTGAATATAATATATTGTAGAATATAGTTGGATTGGAAATTAAATTAAAAAATATAAAAAATTAAAATTCTAGCTAGTTCATCTTCCTTTCTGTTTTTTTCCTCTCAATCCAAATGTGAAGACAATTTAATATTGGAGGAAGGTTAAAGACATCCGGATCATAATTTTCCTCCTTCTTTCACTTTATTTTAACATTTAATATAAAACTAATAGAGGATGGTGCAACTTGAGAAACAAACTCCCTGTCTTTTAAAGTAATTTTCATTTTTGGGTTTTAGTCAATTTTCAAAATATATGTCGATTAGAATTTTCAATGAATCATTTTATAATTTTTATGCTTATTTACTATACTGATGAAAATAATTCGGTGGAACATTAGAAATAAGGGTATTTAATACGAGGGCCTTTTAATTGGGTTAAGGTACAATTTTATTAATAAAGTTTTTCTCAAAGAGTGTCTAACACAAACAAGTTTTGGAAGAGACAAAAATAACAACAAACAATTTAAAAGGATGTAAATTCACCAAAACCGTTAACTTTAACTAAACAGTCTTTAAATTATAAGAGATGAAAACTCTAACAGTATTTGAAAAAATTTAATGGTTTTGGTGAATTTGCACCCTTTTAAATTGTTTATTGGTATTTTTGCTCATTCCAAAACTTATTTGTGCCAGACTCCCTTCTGAAAAAACTTTGTTAGTAAAATTGCACCTTAACCCCATTTTAATTCAATATTATGAAATTTTACTATAATATAGCTTCTTTATGAACTTTATTAATCAGTGGACATATTTATAAAGTAAGAATTATTTTCAAATGAAAGAGAGAATTTCTGTGTGTGTGTGTGTGTAAAGTTACACATCTTGAAAAAAGTATCAACTAGTTGAGTACAAGAGATTCAATGTCCCTTAAACAAAGTCTTAAATTTGAGTTTTATTGTGAAAAAATTATGCTAGGAAAACTACTTTTCATTTGTAGCTCAATTTCTCTTTAAATTCGGATTAGTTGATAATATCATATCCATGATTAGTTAATATTACCAACTAATATAAATTCAAGTATTGTTAAACTTTAAATAAATGGGAGCCCTTCTAACATTTTTTTTTGAAAATATATTATTCTTAGGTCCCATGTAAAAAATTAAATATAAATGGGTTTCTCAAATTTTACTTAAAATTGATTGGTCCCAAAAAAACTCAATATCTACAAGTCAGACTTTTATATTTAAAAATTGAGTGGCATTATATTTACAAGTCAAATTTAACAATTTAATACTTACAAATTAAACTTTCACATATAAAAGTTGAGTTGCATCATTTACAAATTAAATTTATAAATATTTTTTTTCTTAAAACCTATTATTATTAAATAAAATTCAAGGGAACTGTTTGTATTTAAATGTAAGAATACATGTAGCTTACTCTAGTTCAAATGTAGTTTGATTTTACCTGGACTGCTTTGTTTCCCAACAATTTTAAATTTTGGATATGTTAATTAAATAGGGTTGGAATAGAGATCCCAAAGATCGAAGTTCGATTTGAGCATTTGTTTGTAGAAGGAGATGCATATATTGGAACCAGAGCTCTTCCCACATTAATCAATTCCACCCTGAATGCAATGGAGGTATTTTAATTTGATTGATTAATCAACATTAATTATTAATAATTAATTTAATAACTCTTTACTCTGTGTTTTATTCAATAGACCGTATTCCATTCAGTCTCTATTATAAGACACTTTCTAAAAGAAATTTGTAGTTCTTATCATATGTCACTAATGGAGATTTGTTAGTACGGGATATCAACTCTTACATTAAATAATATAAGATGCTCAATGGAATATTTAGACGATTTGGTTTTTCCATCTCAACCGTTAGCTTTCCTAATCGGGTCCCCAACCCTATATAGGTACCCATTAATTTAGTAATTTATGATCTTAACTATGAGTAAATTTATAATTTATTTTTCATTTTCAAATAAATTTAAAGACTTGATCACGTGTTCTTGATTCTGATGATATGGTTAGGAATGCCTTATAATATAAATAAGAGGAAATAATTCATTAGCCACAAATGCAATGCTACTATTTCTTTACTTGTTTTTTGTTTTAATTTTGCCTTTCATCCAACCACTTTTCTTTCTTTTAAGGGTTAAGGTGCAAATCTATCAATGAAGTATTGTTCGAGGAGCGTCCACCACAAATATCTTTTAAAAGGGACAAAAATACCAATGAAGTTTTAAAAAGGGGCATCCACCACAATTTCCGTTAAATCCGTACTAACGGCGTTAAATCATAAGAGAAAAAAACCTCTAATGGTGTTAGTACGGATTTAACGGAAATTGTGGTGGATGCCCCTTTTTAAAACTTCATTAGTATTTTTACTCCTTTTAAAAGATATTTGTGATGGACACTCCTCGAATAATACTTCATTGATAGATTTACACCTTAACCCTTCTTTTAATTTCCTCCAACCACTTCAAGGTCGTAACAGTATAGCAGTTATGGGAGACCGAAATCAGTTATAAAAAATTAAATGAGATTTATTAAGTTTTATATATAGAAAGATATAGTTTTTGTGCGGGACAATATTATTAAATTGTTGAAACTCAGAAAAGGCAGACATGTGCGGTGATACTGCGTCAAAGCCATAAAAGTATGTCCCCCCCTATAAAATTTATTTTTATCTATTTATAACAATTTACTTGTTGAAAATATTTTTTTCATTTTGAATATTTTTAGTTGAGGGGATTTTACCTCACTGATTTAACTAATCAAGTTTAAATTGTTTAAACAAATTCAGACGGTTTAATTTTTATTTTTTAATCTCAAGACAAAAATTTTTGCTCCTAGAAACTTACCATTAAGAGATTTTTTTTTTGTAATTCTACGTTTTACTTCTTATGAAAAAAAAAAAGCAAAATAAAAAAAAGTTTGAAATTTTTTCACTTGCACCTGAAAAAAGGGGTCCAAGTTCATGTGGATTATGGTGTTGCAAAAGGGGAAAAGTGCGCGTGCATTGAAGTTTGTGGTACCTAAGTAGTTTACCAAATTGCTATTCCTCACAAGATACTTCGACCACAAAATAAAACAAATAAATTAATAATTTATTTTTTCCTTCCTTAATTTAGATAAAATCGCATTTACTTGAATAGATTAGACAGGGACTTATGCTCTAACTTATATAAACCCTGGCCTAGCCTATTTGATAAATAGATTAGGTTCAGGTTCAGATATATTACTAGGCCTATTTAAATAAACAGGCTAGGCCTATTTAGCTTTTTTTTTTAGAAAAAAAATTATACTAGCATATAAATATATATAATATCATCTAAATTATTTATAAATTTACCAACTTAATCTTAATTCTAAGTTTCATATTTCATCGTCATTATAGTCAGCCCTTGCTTTCCCATAAATCATTCACCCCCACTTCTCTTCTTTTCAATCGCTCAATATGATAACACTAACTCACTTTTTCTCTTATAATTTGTGCCCTCCACTAAAGCATAATAATTATTATGAGTTTATTTTAGTGTCAAATGAAATATTATAATCTTAATAAGAAGAGTTTGTCCCACTTTACGAGGGAAGAGTAAAAGAGGTAAAAATCTAGGTTTACATGTTATTTGTTATGCTTAGTCGATTTTCAAAAATATATCTCATTAGTTCACAGACAATTAGTTTTTCTTATTCTTATTTGTTCGGATAAGTGTTGTCACTAGATATTATTTTCTTTTCATTACTAAGCCTTAATATTATGACAAAAATAGATGTTTGACTTTTAAGATATAATGTAGGATTGTATATAAGCATGAAGGATTATATATGAATTCGGAGGCATAGGCTTTAAAGGTTATTTAAAATTCTATATTTTAAGTAGGTCTTTAAATAGGTTTCAGGCCTTATCAGGCCTTTTGAAGGCCCAGGCCCAGGCGTAAAAAAAAACCTACATATAGGTTCAAGCCCAGGTTCAAGCTTTGAATCGCTGTTGCAGGCCTAGGCCTATTTAGGCAAAGCCTAACCTAGCCTAACCTATTTCCACCCAAGTTGAGATATCATGGAACTTGAGTCCACAACATGACTCTTAAGTCTTAACCAGTGACTTATATAAACATAGTTTTATGGGCTTTAGTTTTAGAAGATGAAATTGAAATTATGTCCTTTAAGAACTAAGTAATTAATTAATTGCAATAAACTTAGTTTTAATATGCCTACTATTATTATTATTATTATTATTATTATTATTATTATTATTATTATTATTATTATTATTATTTCCCTATATATATATATATATTTATGTATTGAATATTGATGAATTGTCGCTTTCCATTATTCTTGTCTGGGTAAACAGAATGTTCTGGGATTAATTAAGGTTTTCCCATCGAAGAAAAAGGTTGTCAACATACTTCAAGATGTTAGTGGAATCCTCAAACCTTCAAGGTGCTTATAAACACATCATCCCTATCATGTCACTCTCTAAATTTTTCATATAAGTTTATACAACTTCTAAGCTATTTATTTTTGGATTAGAGAATCTTTTGATCTACTATTGCTACTATGTTAGTGGTATCAATTCTCTATTATGAAGTTTCAAAATTTATAGAACACGGGATCTTATACTAAATGATATTCTCTCCATTTCCAAATATAGGGTGTATTTTAAAAGAAACTCTTGGTTCATAATATAAATCACTTTGTGGATTACTGATGATCCCCCCAAATATTACCCCTATCTCAATTTTCTAGTAGAAGACTTGGAGTCCAATGTAGTGTTTCTTTATGCTCTTAAATACGGACCGGAGTGAGTATATCTCTGAAAAGTTAGTTGTTGATAGAGCTTAATGGCATCATGGAACTGACTTCATTTACTAGGAAAGGACTTACTATTAATGTTGAAGTTTTAGAAGTTGAAACTTGACTTGATATCAACATCATTTTCTTGATTGGAACATAATCTTAAGTTTGTAATATAATGGAATTATTTATGAGCCTTTTAGTTGGTTAAGCTAAAATTAGACTCAGAGATTCATCAACCTTGTACTTATTTGTTAACTCAGTCCTTGTATCACACTTTTTTCAGAATGACCTTACTTTTGGGGCCTCCAGGATCTGGAAAAACTACACTGCTTCAAGCTCTTGCTAACAAATCAGACAAGGACTTAAGGGTCAGTCATGCTCTTACTTATCAATTTAAATCACTTTTTTTTTTGAATCATGCTTTTGATATCCCACTTGAGAGTGTGATTTCAGGGATTGAATCTTTCTAATTGTTCAAAAAAAAAAAAATTTGTAAAAAGGTAGCGGAACTTTACAATGATTGTGTGTATCCATGCAAAATGGTTGTAACAGCCTCAACTCAGCGGTAAGATTGTTGCCATGTGATCCGGAGGTCACGTGTTTAAATCTTGAAAATAGACTCTCTCCTTTTGGGGTAAGGATGTGTACATCTATCCCTCTCTAAATCCCACTAGGTGAGAACTTTATGCATAGGGCAGCCCTTTACTATAGTAGAATAAGCAATTTAGAAGCAGGGATTCCTTAAGTAGACTTGGTCTCACTTTAAAAAGTCCCCTCTCTTGTTCTTAATATAAGACATATTTACCTAACTTGATTAGATTAAGGAAGTTAGTCAAGTTAGTTAATGTGACATGTATTTTCTAAAATACCCTAGTTATCTTCGTTAATTCCCTCTTCTCCTTGATTATTATTGAAAGAGTTTTGATAGGAGTAAATTATGAAAAGATTGACAAATATGAAAATTATGTCTTAAGATCAACTCCATAAATATGTCTTATATTAAAGACCGATTTTAGTTTAAATTAACACTAGATTGATCAAAAATCAATGAACAGGTATCAGGAAGAATCACTTATTGTGGACGTGAATTATCAGAGTTTGTGCCTCAAAGAACATGTGCTTATATAAGCCAACATGATCTTCATCATGGAGAGATGACAGTTAGAGAGACTCTGGATTTTTCTGGGCGTTGTTTGGGAGTTGGGACAAGGTATGAGTTGTTGCTTGAATTGTTGAGAAGAGAAAAACAAACTCGAATCAAACCGGACCCTGAGATCGACGCGTTCATGAAAGCCACTGCTATGTCTGGCCAAGAAACAACTCTTGTTACTGATTACATTCTCAAGGTTAAGTGTTATTTATTCCCATTATTATTTTTCTTTCATCAACTCAGTATAGCTTGAGTTACTGGATTGTCTAACATATCAATGAAATGAATGCAGATTCTTGGACTGGAAACATGTGCTGATACTTTGGTGGGAGATGAGATGAGAAGGGGCATATCTGGCGGAGAAAGGAAGAGATTAACTACAGGTATAAGAAATAATGGGCAAAATATACTTTCGGTCTCTTAACTCTACATAAAATGTCATTAGTTTTTTCTTGAGAGAATTTTAGTAAGCCTCCATTGAAGAAACTTTATTTAAAATAAGGACGAAAAGACTATGAAATTACACTGTAGTGTTAAAAGACTTTGAAGTTACATATGCATATATACATTTTAACAACTAACAACTAATAATAGCAAAATAATGTGCGTTCATACGAAGGAAGGGCATTTTGATTATTTACCATCAAAGCATTATTTCAATTTGGTCCTTTCATACTGGCGGGTAATTTCAAAATGTTTCTTATTTTAAATAAAGTCTCTTCAACGAGGGTTCACTGAAAATTTCCCTTTTTTCTTTAGATATATTTCTGTAAGAAAATCTTTGAATACAAGTTGAAGAATGAAGAACAAAATTAAAACTTGTAACTTCATGACAGTCTTTTCTATAGTGATTATGGCTCTACTTTCATCATTTTAATTTCTGTTCCAAAAACAATGTCAGTGTTCCTCCCATACATGATATTGGTGAGAATCTGTAACAAACTATTGTAGACATATAAGATGGCATATCAGATAACTTTGCTAGTGATCTCCACTGAGATAGGTCTAGGTAAAATAAGGTGCATAATTAGTTTGTTGAATATTGTTTTGCATTATAGAACTACATACCTATTCTGCTATCATTCATTTTAATAGTAAGACCAAAATATTGATGCAGGTGAGATGCTGGTTGGGCCTGCCAAAGCTTTCTTCATGGATGAAATTTCAACTGGTTTGGATAGTTCCACAACCTTCCAAATTGTTAGGTTCTTGAGACAGATGGTCCATATAATGGATGTCACAATGATAATCTCTCTTCTGCAACCTGCACCTGAAACCTACGACCTTTTCGACGACATAATCTTACTTGCAGAAGGCCAAGTAGTATACCAAGGCCCACGCGAAAACATCCTTGAATTCTTTGAAAGTGTCGGCTTCAAATGCCCAGAAAGAAAAGGAGTTGCAGACTTCTTACAAGAAGTTACTTCCAAGAAGGACCAAGAACAATACTGGTTCATAAGGGACAAACCTTACCAATATGTTAGTGTTCCTAATTTAGTAGACCACTTCAACAATCATTACATTGGTCAGAAACTCTATGGAGCGCTTCAGATTCCTTGGGACCGAAGAAAGTCTCATCCAGCTGCACTGGTAACAGAGAAATATGGTGTTTCAAGATGGGAGCTTTTCAAGGCTTGCTTCGCCCGAGAGTGCCTATTGATCAAGCGAAACTCGTTCATATATATATTCAAGACAGCTCAGATTATAGTAATGTCTTTGATCGCGTTGACAGTGTTTCTTAGGACAGAAATGAAGTATGGGAAACTTGAAGATGGGACAAAGTTCTTTGGTGCTTTGTTCTTCAGTCTTGTCAATGTGATGTTCAATGGTATGGCTGAGCTTGCACTCACCATTATGAGGCTCCCTGTTTTCTATAAGCAGAGAGATTTCTTGTTTTACCCTGCTTGGGCTTTTGCACTTCCCATTTGGGTCCTCAGAATCCCTCTCTCTCTCGTGGAGTCAGGATTATGGGTCTTCCTTACTTATTATACCATTGGATTTGCTCCTTCTGCTAGTAGGTATGTATCAACTGAGATGAAAAAAAAAAATCATGGGTTTCATTTTAGAATCTTCAGGAAAATTATTAGGGTTAAGGTGCATCCAGCACCTTGAAGTATTTTTTTAGGTGCATCCAACATCCTAAAGTAATTTGTGATGCACCGAGTATACTGAAGTATTTTCACCCTAAAGTATTTTTTCAAGTGCATTAAGTACTATAAACTATTTTTTGTGTGTGTATCCAATACCTTGAAGTATTTTTTTTCCTGTATATTTAACACCTTAAATTATCTAAATTATTAAATGCAAAATTGCACAAAAAAGTACTTTAGGGTCATGGACGTACTTGAAAAAATACTTCAGGGTGCTGGGTGCATCACAAATTACTTTACCGCATTGGATGCACCTCAAAAAATACTTCATGGTGCTGGTTGCACCTTAACCTAAATTATTATGAGGTTTCAAAGAAAGAATGTAATCACTAAAATATCTCATTATAGGTGAGCAACATGGATTTATTGTCATTCTTTGCAACAGAGTTTGTTCACATGTTGTGGGAATTTTTTGGTGATAACATTACTTCTTTAGGACCTCAGATTTTCCCTATAATCTTTATGATTAAGTTGTCAAGTATCCATGCCAACTGGTCCTTGACAAAAGATGATGACTTCTTTACTAGTATGATTGTATTTCAAACTACAATAGATGATGAATCTAGAGATATATATATATATATATATATATATATATATATATATATTTCAGGTTTTTCCGTCAGCTTTTGGCATTCTTTTGTGTGCATCAAATGGGTTTATCTCTTTTCCGCTTCATTGCTGCACTTGGAAGAACACAAATTGTAGCAAACACACTTGGTACCTTCACACTGCTACTTGTTTTTGTCCTTGGAGGATTTGTTGTTGCTAAAGGTAAGAAACACTCTGTCACTTTCACTTCATAACTTAAGCTTTTCCTTGATATGGTTATTGATCTGAATCAGAGTTTCCCTAACCAAGTGATGAAAAGTTTCAAACTTTAATTCATAGATCTTTATAAAAGAACTTAAACTTTCAAGTGAAATGGTTTGTGAAACTTGGATTGATTATTCTTTTCTCTTTACAGATGACATCAAACCATGGATGATATGGGGCTACTATGCTTCTCCTATGATGTATGGACAAAACGCCATAGTCATCAATGAATTCCTTGACAAAAGATGGAGTTATGTAAGACACTTTAAATGTGAAGAAGACTAAGTATTTACTACTTTGATCCTTTATATAAGAGCTAGTTGACTAATCTAGATAGATTAAGGAAGTTAGTTACGTTAGTTATTTATATTAAATGTAGGTTGGTTTTCCTAAAATGCCATCTTAAATTATGACTACCCTTAGATAGAAACTCGTTAATGTGTGCAATCAATAGGGATATTTTGGAGAAAAATTATAAATTTAGGAGACAAAGTGTATTGAGGGATTATATCTAGGATCAAATCAAATTCCCAATTAGCTTTTATATTAAGGAACAGAGGTAGTATTTCTCTGGACCTGTAAAATTTGCTTCACTGATATTTCATTTCTGCATATTTTTATGATTTTTGTTTTCCCACAGCCTAATATTGACACAAGAATCCCTGAACCCACTGTTGGAAAGGCTCTTCTTAAGGCTAGAGGGATGTTCACTGAAGAATATTGGTACTGGATCTGTGTTGGTGCTCTTCTAGGCTTTTCTCTACTTTTCAACATTTGTTTCATTGCTGCATTAACTTTCTTGAGCCGTAAGTAACCCATATTAATATTACCTTTTGTCACATTAGTATATGATTTCATTTTTCGAGACCAGCTTAGAATATTGATTTGCAGCATTTGGAGATTCTAAATCTGTTATTGTCGAGGAGGATGTCAAAAGGACAAGTGTGACAGGATCATCATCTATTGAAATACAAGAAATGAAGACCACAGAAGATACCTTAGCTTCAACTAACTACTTGTTTGAAGGTAATGAATTTTACCTTTGGTTCATTGGTTGTCTTATAGATATATTGCGAGTAAGATTTAGGGCGAATTTTGTTAAAGATCACTGAAGTAACTTTTTTTCAATTCAGCCCCAAAAGAATCCTGAAATGTCACCGTAGTACCAAAGAATCAAAGTGAAATCATGTTTTGATTGTGAAAGTAACAAGTAACAATAGCAAAATTTACAAGTGTCTGTATGAAAGAAGGGCATTATGGTCATTTACCATTAAAGCATAGTTTCACTTTGAATTGAAATAAAGGCACGTCAGTGGTCCTATAATGAAATTATCCCAAATATTTATACTGTAATTTTTTTTTTGTATGTTTCATTCTGAAATGCTTCTAGGGATATTTATCCTTTTTGGGAAATTGAATCATTTGCAATTTACTCCCAAATAAACCTCATGTGGCTTTAAGATATTCCCTCTTTAATTACCAACTAATGGTAATTATACAGGCACTAGTATGGTTGCAAGTAACATCCAAGACAGTTCAAATCCTAAAACAGCAGAGAGTGCAACAACGAAGAGGGGAATGGTCTTGCCTTTTCAGCCCCTATCACTTGCTTTCAGTCATGTGAATTACTACGTTGATATGCCAACTGTAAATTTCTACACTCTTGTCTTATTTAATCATCTTCTCAAATTATTATTATTATTATTCTCTTTAGATATATAATAGAGATTCACTTAATAAAAATTGTTCACCACTTTGGCTTTCTTATTTAGTTCATTAGCTGTATACACTTCAAAAGAAGAGTTGCGTCTCCTGTTAGACCCTTTAAATTACCAGAGGACATTTCAAGTCTTATAATGTAGCTCTGTTCATGTGGTGCCTTATATCCATATTAGAGTTCTCAGTAGTTTACTAGTTGGTCCATATTTATATATATAGGTTAGCTAACTTCCTTATTTATGTTCACATTTATCACTCACAGACAACCAAAGCTTTAAACTCGGTACTCCCTCCGGTCCTTATTGTAGGAACTAAATACTCTTCCAGTCTTTAATATAAGACATATTTATCTAATATGATTATATTAAGGAAGTTAGATGCGTTAATTAATATTATATATATATATTTAAAATAGCCTTTTCATCTTCCTCAATTCTCTCATTCCCTCTCCTCCTTGATCATTTTTTAGGGGGCATCAATGGGGCCAAATTAGGAAAAGATTGTCAAATATGAAAACTATATCTTATATTTAGGACCAAGATCAACTCCTTAAATATGTGTTATATTAAGGACCGGAGGAGTAACTAATTTGTATAGATTAAGAAAATTAGTTATTTGTAAAAGATATATGTTGATTTTCCTGAAATACCCTCTTTAATTATCATATGCATTGAAACTACCCCTTGATTGAAATCCCTTACTATGTGCACTCAATAGGGATAGTTTGGGGAAAAAGTTGTCAATTTGGGGGACAAAGTTGATTGAGGTCTTTAGGACCAAAGTGAACCTTCTAACTAGCTCCTATATTTAGGACCGGAGAGAGTATAACATAGGAAGCTTGAAAACACACGTGTGCTCTTAGAAGTCTTGACTGAATTGTGTAATCATGACAGGAAGAGTTTTCTGTTACACACATGTTCATCTAATAATTTGTGTTTTTAGAAGCATATATGATATTAATGATCCAAGAAATTTAAGAGTTGGTAAGTGTTTTTCCTATGACAGGAAATGAAGAAGCAAGGAATTAAAGAAAATAAACTTCAGATTCTAAGCAAAGTCAGTGGTGCTTTTAGACCTGGAGTGTTAACTGCACTAGTAGGTGTGAGTGGTGCTGGCAAAACTACTTTGATGGATGTTCTTGCCGGAAGAAAAACTGGTGGCTACATTGAAGGAAGCATAAGTATTTCTGGTTTTCCAAAGAACCAAGCAACTTTTGCTAGGATCAGTGGTTATTGTGAACAAAATGATATCCATTCTCCACATGTCACAGTCTATGAATCTCTTGTATTTTCTGCTTGGCTTCGTCTTGGTAAGGAGGTCAATAAAGAAACAAAGAAGGTATTACTTTTATTTTTTCTAGAGGCTATAATAGCATAACTCATGAATTTTCACTTGACAGTGAAAGTTTATATTCTGTTTTTACAAACAACATGCAGGGTTCAACTAATATTGTTGCCTGAAAAGTAGAAATAAAGCAAAATAAACTTGATTTGAGTCATGCCCATGGATACTACCCTCAAGAGTTGATCCCTTAGATAATAAAATTTGTAGCAACTCCCCAAGATTAAACGAACCATTCTTGCAAAAAGTAAAGGGGAATAGAACAATATAAATATAAATATATAACTAAGTAGAAGAGGGGGAAAGGAAAGCTCAAAAACTCAAGAGCTTGGTGTGCTTTGACTAGCACCAGGCGCTACCTATTTATAAGTGATGGTCACTTGAACTCTCTTGAGGAAAATCGATGTGGGACTTTTACTAGCACACATCCACATGTTAAATGCAGTGATTTTTCTGATGTGGGACTTTCCTTGTGACACAACCTACACCATAAATACAAAAATTTGTCATGATTTACCAGTGAAAGCATATGCGTTTCAAGGTTGAGATCATAGTGAGTAGTAAGGAATGGAAATTACTATTTTGCAAATTTGAATTTCAAGTAATGGTCATGTTTTAGCTAATCTTCAAATCTGTTGCAATTTTTATCAATAGAACTATTCTTAGATGATCTTCATTTTGTGTTACAGATGTTTGTTGAGGAAGTTATGGAGCTGGTTGAGCTACGTCCAGTGAAAGATTTTCTAGTAGGACTTCCAGGAATAGATGGCTTATCAACTGAGCAAAGAAAGAGACTTACCATTGCTGTAGAGTTGGTTGCCAACCCTTCTATAATCTTCATGGATGAGCCAACATCTGGCCTCGATGCTCGAGCCGCAGCCATTGTTATGCGTACCATTAGAAATACAGTGGACACAGGGCGAACCGTTGTGTGCACAATTCATCAGCCAAGCATTGACATTTTTGAAGCTTTCGACGAGGTACATGACATATTGTCTTTCTACCAAAATAGTTTAAGTGAATTGGACAGGACTTACTTCAAGGCTATATACCCATAATTCATCCTCCAATTAGTTGATGCGGGGCTTAATAAACTCTAATAATGACCTTAAGGGGAAGAAAACTTGTTATCTAGTTCTTCAAAAATAATTTTGACATTGAGACTAATATGTAAACATCTAAGAAACTTCACATAGGTATTTTCAATATTTGGCATATGTATCATATTTTTAATGATTTTCTTGAAGAAACCATTCTTACTCACTTCATCTCATCTTTCCTTTAGCTGCTTTTGATGAAGAGAGGAGGACAAGTCATATATAGTGGGCCCCTTGGTAGGAATTCTCAGAACTTGATAGACTTCTTTGAAGTGAGTGCGACTTTTTTATTGGGCAATACATATATATTTTTTTAAGATAAAAATTTTATTTTAATTCAAAGCCCATTGAGGAACCCTTGTGAAATGTTCAGGCCATTCCATCAGTTCCTAAGATCAAAGATGGAATTAATCCTGCCACGTGGATGTTGGAGATCACTTCTACAGCAGCTGAGTCTCAGCTAGGTGTAGACTTTGCAGAACTGTACACCAAATCAGAATTATATCAGTAAGTAGTAGTAGTAGCCTTTGGGTACTTTTTTATACCAGAAATTAGGCATATATATATATATATTAATTATCTTAAATTGTTTTTAGGAGGAATCAGCAACTCATTAAAGAACTAAGCACACCAGCACCAGGAGCAAAGGACCTATACTTCCCAACAAGATTCTCCCAGCCATTTATAACTCAATGCAAAGCTTGCTTTTGGAAACAACACTGGTCTTATTGGAGGAATCCAAAGTATAATGCCATCAGGTTGTCCTTGACAATAATTGTTGGTGTCATTTTTGGGCTCATTTTCTGGGACAATGCCAATGACATGTAAGTCGACAAGTTTTCCTCCATAGTAATGTACTTGTGTAATAGGAGGGAGTTGATTTTGGTTCTAAATAATCAAAGAGGAGGGGAAATGAAGAAATTAAGAAAGATGAATAGGGCATTTTAGAAAATACATGTCATATTAACTAACTTAAAAAACTTCCTTAATCTAATCAAATTAGATAAATATATTTTATATTAAGGATTGGAGGGAGTACAATAAACTAGGAATTGTATGTGACAACTCTCTCTTACCCCTTTTGGATGACATTTGAACAATCTACTTGTTTTGTTCTCTATGAGAAATGATATCAGACTCATGGATAAAGATTATATTGTCTGCAGACAAAGAGAACAAGAAGTGTTCAATCTTATGGGAGCTGCATTTTCTGCTATTTTCTTCCTTGGAGCCACAAACACTAGTGCTGTTCAACCTGTTGTTGCAATAGAAAGAACTGTTTTCTACAGAGAAAGAGCAGCTGGAATGTACTCAGCTATCCCTTATGCATTTGCTCAGGTAAATTCAACTTATCCTCTTGTCATGCCAAGTTGATCTTAGAAATTCTTTGTAAGACATACCATAGGAAAATAACAACTAAAATGACACATCGAATTCCCAAATATCAGAGTAGAGAGAGAAGACTTGATTACATATTTCTAGCCATGCTAGATGATCTGAAGCAGCAATTCATAAACCTCCAATCTAAATAGGCACAAGACTTAATTAAATAGGGATAGTTGAAATTAGCAATTCTTGTCGTGTTCAGATTCTTTATATCACTTTGCTTCTTACAAGTATGATCTTGTTTCAACATCATAAAACAGTTTCTCTGTGATGATCCCATATACTGAAAAATTTGATACAATATGTGCAAACAATTTTTTTATTGCAGGTAGCAGTAGAGATGATTTATGTAGCAATCCAAACTCTTGTGTATAGCCTTATCCTTTTCTCAATGATTGGGTTCACCTGGCAAGTTGACAAGTTCTTATGGTTCTACTACATTGTCTTCATGTCCTTTGTCTACTTCACACTTTATGGGATGATGACTGTTGCTCTAACTCCAAATCACCAAATTGCTGCAATTGTCATGTCCTTCTTTCTCACTTTCTGGAATCTCTTTACTGGCTTCGTTATCCCAAGAAAGGTATTTTCTTTCCTTCTTCATACTTGCATAGACTTCAGTATTACAGTGCCTATTGTTCAACTTTGCTTTATTTCTTGCAATAATATTTGATCATGTATACACCTTAAGTAGAAATAGTTCCATAAACAGTTTAAAAAAAAAAACAGAGCATTAACTTAGATGGTACTCCCTTTGGCCTTGAATATAAGGGAAGTTTGGGAGACTTGCTTTGGTCTTAATTATATGAAACAATGTTTATATCTGGCGTATCAATTACATTATTTCAGTTATACCCTTCATTTGGGAGCGGTAATCAAGAATTACTCCATCCAGTCATAAATGTAAGATCTAGATAACTAATTTATAGATATTAAATAAATTAGTTAAGTTAGCTAGTTGTTATAAATGTGTGTTGGTTTCCTAAAGCACTCTCCTTTTTCTTGTGTATTGGAAATTACCCTCATTATTGAAAACCCCCTTTAGTATGCCAGGAAAAGAATTATAAATTTATGAAACAAAGTGAATTGAGGTACTACTCTGATCCTAAATTTAGGATCTAATTTGTGGGTAGCTTTTGGTTTTAAATGTAAGACCTTTATCTATTTTATCTCTCATATATATATATATATATATATATATATATCATTTTTTCTCAAATTAATTTGCCTAACTTCTGAACAGATATATAATCTAACGTTATATATAGAAGTATTTTAGAGAGATCATGTTACATAAGTGGTAAGTAAGTAATTTATGTAGCTTCCTTGATCTCTCCAAATTAGATAAATAGATCTTATATTAAGGACCAAATAGGTATTATCTTTAGAACCAAAGAAACTCTTCAACTAGCTCCTCAAATATAAATACTTGTATAAGCAATTTGATGGAAAAGTCTGAATTACTGAGTTTAATAATAAACAAGTGATTGCATAAAGCATAAATTTCAATGAGGGATTTCATTCATTCATTCATTCATTCATTATTGCAGCTAATTCCAATATGGTGGAGGTGGTATTATTGGGCAAGCCCTACATCTTGGACTGTATATGGAATTATCACTTCACAATTAGGAGACAAAACTAGTCTTGTGCAAGTCCCTGGATCAGGACCAATATCAGTCAAAGACTATCTTAAGAAACAAATGGGCTTTGAATATGGTTTCCTTGGCGCTGTTCTTGTTGCTCATATTGCTTTTGTTGTTTTGTTTCTCTTTGTATTTGCTTATGGCATAAAGTTCCTTAACTTCCAAAGAAGATAAAGGAGCTTTAAGGATAAGAGAAACAAATGTATATTTTTTTAATATCTGTATAAGTAAGGAAAAAAAAGTTATCAGAAGTATATAGAAATTTATCAGCAATTATATATACGCTATTCAATATCCAAGTCGACCTCTTATGCTTAATTATTATTGCCTTTAATCAATTTGAGTAGTGGTTTACATATGATTGTTCCAACTCCCATCCTGTATTGAATTTAAGATATATGGTTAAGAGATTATTTTTGAATAAAACTTATGTCAAACTGCTTATACCTATTAGGTCAAGTTCATAGATGAATTTATGAATGCATATACACATTTTAACAATTAAGAATAGTAAAATAATAAGTGTTTGTGGAGAACTTAATCTAGTGATTATAAACAACTTGATCTAAAGGTGTGTTTGGTTTGAGGGGAGGGGAGATGGGTTAAATTACCTTTTTGGGTTGAAGGTATTTAAATTTTGGACGCGAACCCAAAATTTAAAAAGAATGAGAGGGTAAATTTTGGGCGGGAATCCAAAATTTAGAAGAATGAGAAGGTAAATTTTGGGTTTCTTCCGTTCAAACCAAACACACCCTAAGTGTTGTCCATCATTTTTAAAGTTGTATGCATTTTTTTATTTAAGAAAATTACAAAAAAGGTTTAAAATAAAAAAATATAGTAGAATTTTTTTTTTATTAGGGTTGCATTTTTTTGCTAGGCATGATAAATAAAATATTTGCATATTTATTTTCCTTTACATAATGATTTTGTGGATGATATTTGAGTTTAATTTAATGAATTAGGGTGTAATTGATAAATAAATAATGATGTTGGCATAAAATAGAATTTATGGAAAAATACTAAATTTGACCCTATTTCAGTTTTCAGGCAATTTCTGGAGCTTTAGATGTCTGATTGGGACCTTTTTATATGGATAAAAAGCTTTTTCATGTTGAGGTCAAAACTCATTTCTGCCTTCAAAGGTTTCAAATTTTGCTTGGAAGTTGAAAATGTGAATTTATCCGACACTGACCTTTGCCCACTAATTTGACCATAACTCGAGCCGCAAATGTTGAAATGGGGAGCTTCCAGTTGCGTCTTTAAGCTAAGATTCAGAGCTACAACTTTCATGAAGATCACATTGTGAAATTCCACCATTTTGATTGTCAAAATTAGGCTGCAATTAAGAAGTTTGGCAGCCATAAGGTCAATATTGGTAGCTTAAGGTCAAAATTCATGCCTAACAATGTGGAAATTTTTGCACCCCCTCCATCTATAAATCGAGGAATTCAAGACACAATGAAACACATAATCTTAGAGTTAATTTCATGCATTGTATTTACTTTTTGCATGCCTCCTTCATGGAAGGCTTATGTAGTCCATGGATGGTATAGGTTGCGACCTACATGAAAGGTTTTACTTTCCATTTTCAGGCATCTTTTAGTTGTATCATTGTGTTTTAGAATTTAATACTTAAGTTTCATGTAATGTTTATGAAGTTTTCAATTTATTTTGGTTTTGTTTTTAATTTCATGATGAACTAAATTTTCATTTTCCTAAGGTAATAATGTAGCTTACTAATAACGGATTGAATCTTAATTTATTAAATCTAGTTTTAATTTTTCCGTCATGATTAATTTTTGATTATTATTCTTAATGCTTTTGATTGATTGGCTATCTTTTGAATGATTTCAATATGTATGTTAAGACCGGAAAGAGATGCATATGTGTAGATCCTATAATTAAAACCATAACTTGCATATGAAATAGAAATATATTCATATGAGTTATGTAGTCTTAATAAGCTCCATAAATCTCAATGCATGATTAATTGCTTTAATTCATAAAAGGATATATTGGATTAGCAATTAATTATAGAATTGCTTGACCTTGAAAGAGGCTAGTAATTAAATTAGGAAAATTTGGCTATCAATCATGTGGAATAAATTGGACTAGGATATATAGGTGATTTAATTCGAAGTTTGTTAAGTGGAATCTGACCCCTAGGGCTTTTTCTCATAGTTGTTTTCATATAAATTGCATTCATATTTAGTCATTTTTAATTTTGTAATCTCATTCACCAACTAATCGATCGACTAAATAGAATTAAGATTACTAATTTTGATATTTAGTGATCAATCATCGTGGGAACGATATTCTACTCATCTCTATATTACTTGTTTATGATAGTGTACACTTGCACTTTTAATAAACCATTTACACTCGTAACAAGTTTTTGGCGCCGTTGCCTGGGATTGTTATTATTAATATCAACACCAAGTAATTTTAATACTAATTTGGTCTTTATATTACATTTGTTTTTCTTTTTGATGTCTTATGTTTCTTTTCAGGCTTTTGCTTAATGCATGATCGAAGGAGACTGATCTACAACCTTTTGATTCTGAGATTGAGAGAACTTGTCGAAGAAATCTAAGAGTTTGAAAGCAGTCTACTTCAATCCTAAGCAATCGATTGACAAATCTAGAGGGAGAAACAACAGATACCAAAACACTCCGTGACTATACAACACCAACAGTCATAGGGACAACTTCTGGAATAAAAAAACCTCCAATAGTAGCCAACAACTTTGAAATTAAGCTTGCAATTATCCATATGGTGCAAGCAAATCAGTTCGGTGTTTACCAACAGAAGATTTCAACACACATATAGCCAACTTCCTGAAAATCTGTGACACATTCAAGCATAATGGTGATACTGATGACGCCATTAGACTTAGACTTTTCCCTTACTCACTCAGGGATAAGGCTAAGAGCTGGTTACACTCGCTACCAGTAGGAAGTATAACTACATGGGATGTCTTGGCTCAAAAATGTTTGGCAAAATACTTTCCTTCAGGAAAAACTGCTAAATTGAGGAATAAAATTGCCTCATTTACCCAACATGAACTAGAAAGCCTTTATGAAGCTTGGGAAAGATACAAGGAGTTGCTAAGGAGATGTCCTCATCATGGGTTACCAAATTCGTGGCAACTACAAACTTTCTTTAATGGGATGACGCATACCTCCAGAACTCTTGTAGATGCTACAACTGGATCTTTAATGGGAAAAAGTCTAGATGATGCCTACAATCTACTTGAGGAGATGACAACCAATGCATACCAATCTCCTTCTGAATGTAACAGTTCAAAGAAAGCATTTGGAGTGCACGAGTTGGATATCCTTGCAACTTTGTCTTCTCAAGTTACATCTATATCCAAGCAAGTGAGCTCATTAACAACCCAAGCAAAAGCAATCAGCTCTCGTACTGAAATCTGTGATCGATGTGGAGGACCTCATGTGAGCATGCAATGTCAAGAAGAACACCTATTTATATCGGAGCAAGCTCATTACATCGGGAATCAAAGAAATGACTCATTCTCAAACACTTACAATCTAGGCAAGCGAAATCATCCAAACTTTGGTTGGAGGAATAATAAAAATGTGTTACAGCCGCAAGGGAACTACCAGCAACAAGCCCTTCAACAAACAAATCTATCACAACAAAAAGTGAATGTGGAAGATGCACTAGCTCAACTAACTATGAATACATCTCAATTCATGGCTAGGACTAACACAAAACTCAAAAGCTAAGAAGCCTTAATAAAGAACTTGGAGATTCAAATAGGAAAAATTTCAAATATGCTAAATTATAGGCAACCAGAAGCTCTACCAAGTGACACCGAAAGAAACTTAAGAGAACATGTGAAAGCCGTTGCACTAAGAAGTGGGAAAGAATTGAAAGATCCTGTAATTAAAAAGAAGAATGATGGAGAAAAGAAAGAAAGCGGAGAAGAACAGAAGGACGAAGCACAACAACCTAAAGGGGATGATGTGTTACCAGGAAGAATCATTTTTCTAGATAATCCTCCTCCATATGCACTACCAATTCCATACCCTCAGAGACTTGTCAAGACAAGCAGTTTGGCAAGTTTCTAGAGGTTTTCAAAAAGTTTCATACCAACATTCGTTTGGCATACGCTCTTGCCCAAATGCCCAGTTATGAAAAATTCATAAAGGATATTTTCTCAAATAAGCGTAAGCTTGATGAATTTGAGACAGTTGCACTTACTAAGGAGTGCAGTGCTATCCTACAAAAGAAATTACCACTATAGTTGAAAGTAATCCAGGAAGCTTTTGCATACCTTGCACCATAGGTCAATGTCACTTTGAAAGTGCACTTCATGGCATAAGAGCAAGTGTAAATCTCATGCTTTTATCTGTCTACAAGAAACTTGGTCTTGGAGAGGTGAAGCCGACTACAATTTCATTACTTCTTGCTGACCGATCAATAAAACATTTAAGGGGTGTTTTAGAAGATGTTATGGTGAAGGTGGACAAACTCATATTTCCAGCTGATTCTATAATACTCGACTTGGAAGAAGGCCAAGAAATTCCTATCATTCTTGGAAAACCATTCCTAGCAACTAGGACAATGTTGATAGATATGCAACAGGGAAAGTTAACCTTATGAGTTCAAGATGATCAAGTATCTTTCAACATCTTTAAGGCTTTGTCCTTTTCAGATGAAGGTGACACCTGTTATAGAGTAGATATATTGACTAGCTGCATAAAAGATGTAGTGAACAAAATTTGTATGGATCAACCATTAACAATAGGAATGGTAGATGTATCAAAATCTACTAATCCTGAAGTTTTGGAACAGATTAGGTACATTGAAACAAATTCCCCAATTTTTATTAAGAAACCATTTGAAGATTTGGGAAAAGGCTGAGTAAGCCGGTACCATCAAAAGAGAAATCACCAATACTGAAGTTAAAAGCACTGCCATCCCACGTGAAGTATGCTTATCTGGGATGAAATTCAACATTACCAGTAATCGTCTCTACAACTCTTACTCCTGATGAAAAAAAGTTATTAAGAGTTCTAAGGGAGTATAAAACAGCATTTAGATGGTCAATAACTGCTATAAGAGGGATTAGTTCTTCAACTTGCATGCATAAAATCTTAATGGAAGGCAACTACAAGCCATCAATCGAGCACCAGAGAAGACTTAATCCGAATATGAAGGAGGTAGTGAGAAAAGAGGTAATAAAGTGGCTGGATGCTGGTATAATTTATCCAATCTCTGACAGTCTATGGGTAAGTCCAGTTCAAGTTGTGCCAAAGAAAGATGGAATGACAGTGGTGCCTAATGAGAAAAATGAACTGATTCTACAACGAATGGTGACTAGATGGAGAGTATGCATCGATTACAGAAAGCTCAATAAAGCCACTAAAAAAGATCACTTTACTTTGCCATTTATAGACTAAATGCTGAACAAACTAGTTAGAAAAGCCTATTATTGTTTTTTGGACGGGTATGCTGGATATAAGCAAATTACAATTGCATCGAAGGATCAAAAGAAAACAACTATTACATGGCATATGGTACCTTTGCCTTTAAAAAGATGTCATTTGGTTTATGTAATACACCAGGAACATTTTAAAGGAGTATGGTCGCGATCTTTTCAGATATGGTGGAAAAGTTCATTGAGGTGTTCATGGATGATTTCTCAATTTTTGGAGAATCATTTGATAATTGTCTTTCAAATATGGCAAAAGTCTTGTAACGTTGTATGGAGACAAATTTGATTCTAAATTGGGAGAAATGCATTTCATGGTGAAAGAAGGAATTGTGTTAGGTCACAAGGTATCTGATCGAGGTATTGAAGTGGACCAAGCTAAGATTGAAACAATTGAAAAGCTACCACCTCCCTCCTCAATCAAGGGCATTTGGATTTTTTTAGGACAAGCGGGTTTCTATAGAAGATTCATCAAAGACTTCTCAAAAATCACAAAGCCACTTTGCATGTTGTTAGAGAAAGACACTCCGTTTGAGTTTAATGAGGAATGTTTATTAGCCTTTCAAACTCTAAAATGTACTTTGACTTCTGCACCAATTATCATAGCTCCAGATTGGAACCTTCCATTTGAAATGATGTGCGATGCAATTGATTATGAAGTTGGAGCTGCTATAGGTCAAATAAGAGACAAGGTCTTTCATACCATCTATTATGCTAGTAGGACACTCTCAGACACAGCTGAATTATGCAACAATAGAAAAGGACCTGTTAGCAGTCGTGTTTGCATTCGACAAGTTCAGAGCTTACTTGATTGGGTCAAAAGTCATCGTCTGGACAGACCACTCAACAATCAAATACTTGATCAAGAAGAAATATGCTAAGCTCAGATTGATCAGATGGGTGCTTCTACTACAAGAATTTGACCTGGCGATGAAAGACAAAAAAGGAACCGAGAATCTTATTATAGATCATCTTTCTCGGATCGAGCCACCTGAACAAAAGAGAGAATAATCAATCAAGGAGAATTTCCCATATAAGTAACTTTTTATCATGTAATCACAACCCACTCCTTGGTATGCTGATTTTTTGAATTATTTGGCAAGCAGAGTAATGCCTTATGAACTTTCTAAAATGCAAAAGAAGAAGTTTCTGGCTAATGTAAGGCACTACTTTTGGGTGGATCCGTTATTAAATAAACAATACCTAGATTAATTATCAGGCTATGTGTTCCTGAAGAAGAAATGACCAACATCTTAAATCACAGCCATTCATCCCCATATGGTGGCCATTTTGGAGTAAATAGAATAGCTACTAAAGTCTTTTAATCAGGGTTTTACTAGCCTACACTCTTCAAGGATGACCATAGAATTGTGGCATCCTATGACAGATGTCAAAGAATGGGAAATATCTCAGGGAGATATGAAGACCCTTTAACTAACATTTTAGAAGTTGAGCTCTTTGATGTATGGGGGATTGATTTTATGGGCCTTTTCCATCCTTATTTAGCAATCAGTTTATTTTAGTAGCTATCGATTTTGTCTCCAAGTGGGTTGAAGCAACTGCTTTTCCTACAAATGATTCTCGAGTAGTAGTGAAGTTTTTTAGGAAGAATATTTTTATAAGATTTGGAGTGCTTATAGCTATTATCAGTGATGGAGGAAGGCATTTTTGCAATCAACAGCTTTAATCAGTGTTAGTTAAATATGGAGTAACTCACAAGGTTATAACTCCATATCATCCACAAACTAGCGAGCAAGTGGAAATCTCAAATAGAGAACTGAAATGGATCTTAGAGAAGACGATGAATTCCAACTGGAAGGACTGGGCACAAAAATTAGATGATGCAATTTAGGCTTATAGAACTGCCTTTAAGACACCAATTGGTTCATCCTCATATCAGTTGGTCTACAGAAAAGCATGTCATCGTTTAGTAGAAATGGAGCATAAAGCATATTGGGCAGTAAAAGCCTTAAATTTGGACTTAAAGGTAGCTGGTGAGAAGAGACTTCTCCAACTCAATGTGCTTGAAGAATTTAGACAACAAGCTTATGAAAATGCTAAGTTATACAAGGAGAAGACAAACATGTGGCATGACAGAAGAATTTTGAGGAGAGAGTTCACACAAGGACAAAAAGTGCTTTATATAACTCAAGGTTAAATTTCTTTCCAGGAAAGCTGAGATCAAGGTAGTCAGGACCTTTTACTGTGATTCAAGTATGGCCATATGGAACCATGGAGATTCAAGATGGTGATTGAAAATTCAAAGTGAATGGGAAAGGCTAAAAGAGTATAATGATGGTGCACTCAACACTTTAAAAACTGTCATCACGTTTGAAGAACCAACATGTTCTGATAAAAAATACATAAAAAATAAAAATAGAAAAATAGAAAAGAAATCTGGTTTGGTTTTTGTCTTACTCACTGAAGCACAATGCATTGTGTTAGAAATTTTAGTTTTCATCATTTTCATTTCAAGTTCACATGGAGGAATCTCTTGCAAAGCTAAAAACATGTTCCCCACTTTTCCCAAAGATGTGCTTAGGAAGATCTACAGCTGTCGACTTGAAAGAATGAAGATATTCAAGCATTTGGGCCTTCCTGAGGTTGTACATTGGATCATTGATGTTAAAGTACATTTAGCAGGTGAGATTCATGAGTCATTAATTAACACTATACTAGGAATGAGAAGAAGTTCTTACTCCAAAAAGAGAAGAGCTAAAAGAATGAAGGTCAGCTATAAATGTGCAAGGTGGACATATGATCAATGTTGTAGGAGTAAAGGTATGATTTTAATAAATCAAGAAGATAAAATTCAATTCATAAAGGGTGGACTGAGTAAGGAGTCATTGGATGATATTATTCAAATTCTTGAGATATATCCTAGTGGTGATGTTCATTGTATTTTTCTCGATTTAATAGAAATATTTAATAAAGAAAAAGAGTGCTACTGTCTTAAAAATCTGACATTAAAAGACCCTGTTTGCCAGTTTATAAGAAAACTGGATGGGAAGTAAATCCTCGATTCATAAAAAGCGTTTAAGCAATTACTAGACGTAAAACTAGAGGAAGATATTAGATCCCATGTGTTTTGATGGTAACAAAGATTGGATCAATAATACAATAGGTTTTGATAATAAGCAAAAAGGTTTGAACAAAGTAACTAAGTGTTTCATGGCAGGCAAAAAGTATTACTCCAGTAAGTACTCAAGTAATGAAGATGAAATGAGAAATAGAGAACAGGAGAAAGAAGCACTGTCAAATTTCCTGAAGGTTTACTCGAGTGAGCACTCGAGTAATGAACCTTATTACTCGAGGGACCACTCGAGTAATGTTAGAGAAATGGTTCCACAGAGCACTATTAAAATTTGGATGAAGTTACTCGAGGGACCACTCGAGTATTCTGTAAAGTTATATGAACCATTACTCGAGGGACCACTAGAGTAACCTGAGCAGAAATCATCCAGTAGCTTTCGGCCAAGAAATGACAGATGTTACTTGAGGGACCACTCGAGTAACAAGGTGAGAAAAGGCCTTACTCGAGGGAGCACTCGAGTAATTTGCAGAGTTATTTAAAATATTACTCGAGGGATCACTCGAGTAATCAGGTAAGCAAAGAACAGGTACTCTCTGCCAAGATTTGAGTGTCATTACTCGAGCGAGCACTCGAGTAATCTGCAAACTTATTTGAAAGCTTACTCGAGGGATCACTCAAGTAACCAATAAATAAAAGATATGCTTACTCGAGGGACCACTCGAGTAACCAAGTATGCAGAAGTTTTTGTGGAAGGATTACTCGATAGATTACCTGAGTAATATGGTTAATGAATGTTGACTTACTCTCTGCCATCTTGTTAATAAGATTACTCAAGTGACTACTCGAGTAATGGACATAATCACTCGAGTAGCCACTCGAGTAAGGCAGTCCATAAAGCATGATTTTAATCTTATGTTTATTGGTTTGTTATCTATATGATTAACCTTTCATTATATTAGTATTCTGAGTATATTTACAGAGAAACAGTGAAGAAATCATGCAATGAGAGAAAAGTTAAATAAAACGTCCGAGATCTCACCTATCGCTACATACCGCCAACAGATAGTTTTCAAATTCGAATAATGGTCAACCGTAGCTACGACACTCTAACAGACATGTTTGAAATGCTTCCAACAGACACCATAAATCATCTATATATATGGAGTATTCAAAGAATAGAATATAAGAACTGAGAACACGAAAACTTACATCGATCATAATATTCTTTGTGCTATGTTTTCTTATACTCATTATTTGTACTTCAGTGATTATATATTTGCTCTGTGAGAGAGATTTTCATTACAAACTCAATATTTGTTAGAGACAACTTAAGGTTGTGGAACCTTGAGTTAGGGATTGGTTTACAACGTGTAAGGGGGAGCGAGTGTCCAGTGAAGGAACTTGTTGTGTACTGAGGTGCCAAGAACCCACTGAATCTTGGAAGATATAGTGAAACTCTCAAAGAAGCTCTGAGGACTAGACGTAGGTCAAAGTGGTTATGACTGAACCAATATAACTCCCAGTGTCCACTTCGGCGATATTTCTCCTAGCTCTTAATTGCTTTAAATTTCCAGTCAATTTTTATATACGCAATGAAATTTCTGGTATCACCCAATTCACCTCCTCTTGGGTGAAACGCTTGTACTAACGTTTGGTATTAGAGCGTAGGTCTTCTTGTTCAGGTATAACAACCTAAGAAGGATCCAATGGCAAGCATAGGTGAAGGAATTCTTCCTGATGGAGCTTCTATCACCAGACCTCCGGGTTTCAATGGTGAACTCTTCTCTCTCTGGAAAGCCAAGTTTAGAGTATTCGTAATGGCTACAGAATACGGACTATGGGATGTGATTGAGAATTGAAACTACAAACCTGAAAAGATTGTAGATTCACAGAGGATTCCTAAGACACCAGCAGAGATGAGAATGACAAGAAACTCATCACACTTAACAGCAAGGAAACTCTAATGATTTAAAGTGCCTTGAGTCAAAATGAGTACTTCAAGATCTGCACACTTCCAACGGCTAAAGAAATGTGGGAAGCCCTAGAAATAGCATATGAAGGAATTTCAAGAATAAAAGAAAACCGGGTCAATACTCTGGTTACTGAGTTTGATTTCCTTTGAATGAAATCAGGTGAGTCGATAGCTGAATTCGAACTTAGAAATACTCATCTTGCCAATCAACTTGCAGCACTTGGGAAAGTCTATGCTTAACATACCCAAGTACGGAAGATTTTGAATATTTTTTCTAAAGACTAGGAGGCCAAAGTCACTGTAATTGAGGAAGTAAAAGGTGAATCAATACGATCAGTTGCTTCTTTATTCGGAAGTCTCTCTGAATATGAAAGTAAATTAAAGTTTAAATGAGAACTAGATGATATTGGTGACAAGAAGAAGAGAGGTATAGCACTGAAAGCAAAAGAAGAAGCTAGAGATGAAGATGAAGAGCTTGATGACGATGGGCCTAATGATTAAACAATTTAGAAAGTTTTACAAGAAAGGCTAAGGATTCAAAAACTTTTAAAAAGGAGGAACAAGCAGTAAAGAACACATCATCTGCTATGAATGTGGAAAGCCAGGACATATCAAATCAGAATGTCAAGAACTGGCTTAGAAGAATAAAGAGAAGAGAAAAGGCAAGTTCTACAACAAGAAGAAAACCTTTGTATCTACCATATGGGGAGATAGTTCATCTGACGAAAATAGCAATAAAGAGGAAGTAGCCAATATCTGTCTAGTAGCTCAAGAAGAAATAGAAGAAGAGGTAACTGATTCTGATCCTACCTATGATGAATTACTTTCCGAATATAATGTTTTATATTCTGAATTCATCAAAATAGTTAAAGAACTAGTTTGTTTCAAAAAGAAGAACAGAGTTCTTGAATTAGAACTTAAAGAAAATTTAGAAAAGGATTCTGAAAACTGCTTCTCTTTGAAAAAGAAAAACACTGATCTCACGAAAAGTCTTAAAAAATTCACCAAAGGAAGTGAGATGTTAAATGTGATTTTAAAAAATCAACGATTTCTAAATGACCGATATGGTATTGGATATGATCATAAATTAGATAAAAGGAAAGGAAGAAAGAAAGCAGGAGGTAAGACATATTTGAGTTACTTTCAACATTCTATTCATACATCAAATCCTTTCGCATGTTGCAATTATTGTAATAGAAAGGGTCATTATACTTCATCATGCATTCATAAAAAAAAGGAAAAATAGGAACCGATAAATAGGTACCTAAAGGTTCATATATTCAGAAGATATTTTGTACTAACCCAAAAGGACCCAAAAAGATGTGGGTACCTAAGAATTAATCGTATTTGATTACAGATATGTCTTAAAACATCTAAAAACAACAAATGGTACATAGACAGTAGATACTCGAGACATATGACTAGTGATTTTGAAAATTTTACCATGTTACAACCTAGAGAAGGTGAAAAGGTAAAATTTGGAGGAAATCAATCCGGAAAGATAGTAGGAATTGGTGAAATAAAAAACGATAAAGGCATACAAGTCCAAGACGTATATTACGTTGAAAGATTGTGTCACAACTTGCTGAGCGTATGTCAAAGTGCAGAAAAAGATAACTAGGTAATATTTAACTCCGAGAAATGTCTAATTGTAAACAGGAAAGATTTACAATTAGATAAGAAGAATCTCAAAGCAAAGCTTAGAGTAAAAAGGGAAGGTAATTGCTATACTCTTGATATAAGCAGAAATATTCTGAAAATTGTTTTCTAAGTAACACTGATGAAAGTTGGCTATGGCATAAGAGACTAGCTCATGTCAATATGCACCAACTAGGCAAGTTATTTAAAAAGGATTTAGTAATTGGTTTACCCAAAGTAAATTGTAAAAATGATTTGATTTGTGACGCATGTCAGAAAGGTAAACAAACTAAATCAACTTTCAAATTGAAAAATGAGATCACAACCAAAAGATCACTTCAATTATTACACATGGATTTAGTTGGACCAGCAAGAGTTAAGAGTCTTGGTGGCAACTTATATTCATTAGTCATTGTTGATTATTTCTTTAGATTTACATGAACCATTTTTCTGTCATCAAAGGATAAAACCTTTGGAGAATTTATTGTTTTTGCCAAGAAAGTGCAAAATGAGAAAGGTATGTCCATTACATGTATTAGGACAAATCATGGTGGATAATTTGAAAATCAAGCCTTTGAAGAATATTGTGATACTAATAGCATTGATCATAATTTCTTTGCTCCAAGGACACCTCAACAAAATGGAGTTGTGGAATGAAAGAACAGAGTACTCACTAAAATGGCTAGAGCAATGCTAAATGAAAAGAATGTGTCTCAAGTTTTCTGGGCCGATGCAATGAACACAGCATGCTACATTTCAAACAGAGCCTACATCAGAACAAAACTTGGATAGACACCATACGAACTGTACAAAGGAAGGAAGCCAAACCTTGCTCATCTGTACATATTCGGTTATAAGTGTTTCATTCATAATAATGGTAAAGATAACTTAGGAAAATTTGATTCTAAAACAGATGAAGCAATTTTCCTAGGTTATTCTAATCGAAACAAAGCATATACAGTTTTCAATAAACGATGTGTTGTTAAAGAATCAATTCATGTTGTATTCGATGAATTTGAATCCTCTGACAAAACTATTGACGATGAGCAGGAAGTTGTTTTAAATCAAGAAAATGGTCGACCTATTTCTAAATTTCTCATCCCAAAAGTTGATCAAACCAAGGAAGAAGATCAATCATTAAGACAGTCTACAGCTTAGAAATACAATAAAAGTCATCCCCTATACCAAGTCATGGAGATGTGAATGAAGGAGTTAAAACTAGAAATAGAATTTTCAATGAAGTTAGTTTCTCTTCTTTTATTTCTGAGATTGAACCTTCTAACATTGACGAAGCCCTATCAGACAATGATTGGGTAATAGCAATGCAAGAAGAGCTAAATCAATTTGAAAGAAATCAAGTTTGGGATTTGGTACCCCGACCTAAGTCATCCGATCATTGATACTAAATGGGTATTCAAGAACAAACTTGATGAATCCGCAATCATTGTTAGAAACAAGGCAAGATTGGTGGCCAAAGGCTATAACCAGGAAGAAGGAATTGATTATGAGGAAACATATGCTCCAGTGGCTAGATTGGAAGCTATATGAGTACTCTTAGCCTTTGTGTGCATCAAGGGATTCAAACTCTATCAAATGGATGTAAAAAGTGCATTTCTAAATGGCTACAACATGGAAGAAGTGTATGTGGATCAACTTCCAGGTTTTGAAGATGTAACCAAACTTGACCATGTTTTTAAACTAAGAAAAGCTTTATCGGTTTAAAAGAAGCTCCTAGAGAATGGTATGAAAGGCTCATTAAGTTTCTCATTGATCAAGGTTTTGTATAAGGAAAATTTGATACAACACTTTTTACAAAACAAAAACTAGATGATATTTTAATTGTGCAAATATATGTTGATGATATAGTTTTTGGTGCTACTAACGAAACATTGTGTAAGAAATTTTCTGAGATAATGTAGGGGGAGTTTGAGATGTCAATAATGGGAGAATTGAATTTCTTTCTCGGTTTGCAAATCAAATAAAGAAATAATGGAATTTTCATATCTCAAACAAAGTATTTAAAAGAGCTATTGAAGAAGTATGGAATGGATGAAACAAATGGAATGGACACCCCTATGAGCTCAACTACGTTGCTCAATGCTGATATTAAGGTAAAAGATTACAACATCACAAAATATAGAGGAATTATTAGATCATTACTCCATCTCACTGCAAGCAGACATGATATTCAATTCAGTGTGGGTATGTGTGCAAGATATCAATTAGCACCAAAGGGTCACATGCTGAAACTATCAAACATATCTTCTAATATCTTACTGACACGGCAGAATTAGGTCTCTAGTATCCTAAAGGAAGAAATGAATATCTAGTTGCATACTCAGACTATGATCATGGAGGATACAAGATAGACAGAAAGAGTACCAGTGGACAAAGCTAGTTTCTCGGAGGCTCACTTGTATCATAGTTTAGCAAGAAACAAAATACAATGTCTCTTTCATCAACGGAAGCTGAGTATGTTGCAGCTTCAAGTTGTTGTGCATAAGTGTTATTGCTTAAGCAACAACTCCAAGATCTTGGTATTTATCTAAAGGAGATACCAATATACTGTGACAACACTAGCACAATAAGCTTGGCAAAGAATCCAGTTCAACATTCCAGAACCAAGCATATTGATGTTAGACATCACTTCATCAGAGATCATGTCCAAAAGAAAGATGTCAAAGTGATATTCATTCCAACGCGTCTTCAATTAGCTGATATCTTCACAAAACCTCTTGTAAAAGATCAATTCTTGTATATTAGAAGAGAATTGGGAATGGTAAATCCCAATGCATTGTAAGAGATTTAGTGTTTACAAAATGTTAGATAATGTTATTTATTGATCGTTTGATTATTACTAACTTAAGCATCAGAGTTTCTAGCAATCTGTTTTGCAGGGTCTTGATATTCTGTTTTAGGTATGAAAAGCAGAGGTTAACAGAGGACAATATTACTGGAGGGATAACTTCAAGTAAAACTTCATTACCCCAGTAATGCCTTGAAGTAACTGTAAAGATTACTCGAGTAGCCACTCGAGTAATGTAGCAGAGAAGGATTAATTCAAAGAGAATTCAAATGGAAACGGCATAACGGTTGGAAATGAACAGTCAGAAATTTACTTAGAATCAACTCAAATCAGTCCTAAAGTGCCATCAAATGATCGAAGGAATATACATGGGTAATTACAATATTATTCATGCCAGGTACACACTTAAATTTACTGTATTTTTGAATTTCTGGTATGATCACTCGAGTAGCTACTCGAGTAAAGCTGATGATTACTCGAGTAAGCCCTCGAATGATGTCGGGCTTTAGGTCTTTATCAGTCGCAACTTGGTTATTTCTCACAAAATCACCTTGAGTGATTCTCCTAGTGCTCTAAAATGTTTTTTCATAAACACTTTGTCTACTCATTTTCATCAAAACCCTATGATTTGTACCTTAAAAAACATCCCAGATTGCTCAGATTCAGCTGCCTTAAAAACCGCAACCTTCGACACTGAACTTCCAGAAAATCTCATCTCTTTTAATCAAAATGGTCGGAACTAAATCTTCTACTCCTAATACTCCTTTTGAGTCTTCTGAACCATACCAACCCTCTGATTCACTTTCCTTTCCTCCTACCAAGAAATAAAAGCTTTCTTCTAAACCAAAAGCCAAAGCAAAGCCGCAAGCCAAAACTAAAGGAGTTGTGATCAAAGAACTCGTTGCTACAAGAGCTCAATCTAAGAAGAGTTCACTTTCGGGAAGAGGAAAAAGAATAAAAGAGCTATCTCCTCCTTCTTCTGATTCATCCGACACACCTACCTTTTCTCCAAAACCTCCTAAAAGGCCTAATCAAAGAAGTCAGAAGAAAGGAAAGAAGAAATCACATTCCCTTTAAAGGGATTCAATGTGAATAAGCTTGAGGAATCTCAAAAGTACTTGAGTCACTTTGTAAGAAGAAGTGTGTGCAAGATGCACTATATTACTTAAAAGTTCTTCAAGAGGTATTGAAATTTGACCTGAGTTCTTATCTTGATTCCTATATGCCTTGGTTATCTATTAAACTCTTATTTTGCACCAAAGTTGTGAGGCAATTTATTGCAATCTATAGCCCATAAATGATCCCATTAAAAAATCTATGGAAGAAGAGATAACCTTTAAGGTTAGAGGGCAAAAAATTCTAATCTCACCTTCCAGAATCAACACCTGGTTAGGAATAGAAGATCCTCCTGATGATAACTATCCTAACCTCGATTCAAATCAGTTGTTTTCTATCCTAAGACCTGGTGAGATAGTAGAACCCCTCAATTTCAACCCAAGTTATATGAGTTATTTTCATAGAGTTCTATGGTATATCTATTCGAGAGCTATAATCAACAAAGCCAACAAAGACACTTATTTCATTGAGAGGGATTATAGAAAATTTGCCTCATTAATCCTCAAAGAGCAAAAGGACTTGGGAGAATATATCTTTACTGAGATCAAGAGATATAGATTTGAAGGAAAATCTACCACTCCAATGTCTTATCCTCAGCTCATATCTCTATTCTTGAAGAAGAATAAGATTTGGTACTTGGAGATGAATGAGCCAATTGAGAGGCTAACTCCAGTGAGACGCAATCAAATTGGAAAACTGAACATTGAAATTCCCCTGAAGACTCCTCTTGAAGCAAGTTTCAAGAAAAAGAAGAAGACTGCGGTTGAGACTAGTCGGATGGATGACACATAGTCTTCTGCTCCATCTAATACATCCTCTCCTTCATTCTTTGGTGCCTCAATGCAAACACTCATGGAGAACATTCTGAAGGATTTCCATATCGACATTGCCAATATAAATGTTGAGTTGGTAACCCATATGAATGTGAAGATGGGAAAACTTGTGGAGAGAATGGATAAGAGGCACGAAGAGATGTTAGCAGAATAATGGGCTCAGGGTGAGCTTACGAGATCACTATATGCCAAACTTGATGCTATGGCATCTGGCTCCTCTACCCTTAGTCCTTCTTTTATGAATGAACCAGTACCACCTTCTCAGCCTATACCCTCATCCACTCCTCTTGCTCCCTCATCTATCTCTATTTCAAAAAAACTTCTTATTTTCTATGCCTGACCCAACTACATCCGAGCCTATTCACATCACCACTGATGATTCAGCCCAGCCAGTTTAGCCTGACTCAGTGCCTACTCCTATTGCCTCACCTGCATGCACTAACGAAGTGCTTGTGTCTTCACCTGCTACTATAGAGGAAGTAGAGATTACTTCTCTGGTTCTTTTCCAACCTCAGAACCCTCCAAAAGATCTTAAGACTCCCCCAGTGAATCTTCCTGAACTTGAACCATCATCTTTAGATTCATCCAGTTCAGATGACTCACATGAATCTTTGGTACTTCTTGTCACTCCTATCTCTACAGCCAAGCCATCTATTCCTCCTTCTAATCTTGATTGATCCTACCCTTGGGATGAAGACAAAAAGGGGGAGAAGAGCTTGAGTGATTTTGTGAACAATGGTGAGTGATTTTGTGAATAATGGCTTGATAAGTGATTTTGTAAATCTATTGGGTGTATAGGGTTTAAGGGAGCTTTACTAGTTTAAGTTTGCTTATGTAATGAACTTTATGCAATTTCAATTTCACTTAAAGCTATTGAAGTTATATTACATTGTGAACTAATGAGTTTATGATTGTGTATGCAAGGTGAACAAATTAGAACATAATTATTATGGGTTTTTTATTGAATTCAAAAAGGTTTCAAAAACCAAATTTCACAAGATCATAAGATTTGAATTCAAAAAGATCTTTACCAAGTTATTTCAAAAGAGTTTTCAAGTTTAAATTGAACAAAATATTCCATATGAAATGCATATGATTGAAAACTCGATTTCAAAAATTTTGTTCAAAATCACCAAGTTTGTCATCATAAAAAAGAGGGAGAATGTTAGATCCCATGTGTTTTGATGATAACAAAGATTGGATCAATAATACAAAAGGTTTTGATAATAAGCAAAAAGGTTTGAACAAAGTAACTACGTGTTTCATGGCAGGCAAAAAGCATTACTCCAGTAAGTACTCAAGTAATGAAGATGAACTAAGAAAGAGAGAACAAGAGAAAGAAGCACTGTCAAATTTCCTGAAGGTTTACTTGAGTGAGCACTCGAGTAATGGACCTTATTACTCGAGGGACCACTCGAGTAATGCTAGAGAAATGGTTCCACAGAGCACTGTCAAAATTTGGATGAAGTTACTCAAGGGACCACTCGAGTAACTTGAGCAGAAATCATCCAGTAGCTTTCGGCCAAGAAATGACTGACATTACTCGAGGGACCACTCGAGTAACAAGGTGAGAAAAGGCCTTACTCGAGGGAGCACTAGAATAATCTCCAGAGTTATTTAAAACATTACTCGAGGGATCACTCGAGTAATCAGGTAAGCAAAGAACAGGTACTCTCGGCCAAGATTTGAGTGTCATTACTAGAGGGAGCACTCGAGTAACCAGTGAAGAAAAGACATGCTTACTCTAGGGACCACTCGAGTAACCAGGTATGCAGAAGTTTTTGTGGAAGGATTACTCGATGGATTACCCGAGTAATATGGTTAATGAATGTTGACTTACTCTCTGCCATATTGTTAATAAGATTACTCAAGTGACTACTCGAGCAGCCACTCAAGTAAGGCAGTCTAGAAAGCATGATTTTAATCTTATGTTTATTGGTTTGTTATCTATATGATTAACCTTTCATTGTATTAGTATTCTGAGTATATTTGCAGAGAAACAATGAAAAAATCATGCAATGAGAGAAAAGTCAAATAAAACGTTCGAGATCTCACCTACCACGACCTACCACCAATGGATAGTTTTCAAATTCGAATAACAGTCAACCGTAGCTACTCGACTCTAACGAACATGTTTGAAATGCTTCCAAGGGATACCACAAATCATCTATATATATGGAGCATTCAAAGAACAAAATATATAAACTGAGAACACGAAAACTTACATCGATCATAATATTCTTTGTGCTCTGTTTTCTTATACTCAGTCTTTGTACGTCAGTGATTATATATTTGCTCTATGAGAAATATTTTCATTACAAACTCAATATTTGTTAGAGACAACTTAAGGTTGTGGAACCTTGAGTTGGGGATTGGTTTACAACGTGTAAGGGGGAGAGAGTGTCTAGTGAAGAAACTTGTTGTGTATGGAGGTGTCAAGAACCCACTGAATCTTAGAAGATATAGTAAAACTCTCAGAGAAGCTCTGAGGAATGGGCATAGGTCAAAGTGGTTGTGACTAAACCCGTATAACTCTTGGTATACACTTCGGTGATATTTCTCCTAGCTCTTAATTGCTTTAAATTTCCAGTCAATTTTTATATACGCAACGAAATTTCTGGTATCACCCAATTCACCCCCCTCTTGGGTGAAATTGCACTAACAGAAGATGTGAGTCATAATCAGAACTACTATTCATAATCATGCTTTTGTCTTATCTATCTTATCTTTTTTTTAACTTTTGACTTTCTTTCTTATTTTATTTAATTTCTTCATGGAACGACCTACTGGTCATTTGTGTCGAAAATGTTTTCAAACTTCTTTGAAAAATGCATGATTTTTAATGATCTTAAGAAATATATAATTTTTAAGTATGGATCAATTGAATTTAGAGATTTCATAGCATGATTGAACAACTAATTGTTGCAATTGGTGATGAATTTTGAGATTGAATGAGCTGAGTTTGAAGACCCCTGATCATGAGCTTTTAAGCCTATTTGATCAATAATGATTATTTCTTTTGTGTGTGATATTCATCTATTAAGTTGTCACTCTAGAACTTGCTTTAAATCTTGTTGATATTACATTTCACATGTACATTCAAAAATGATAAAGGCATTCATTTTCTTTTTTTAGCAAGAGCCAAATCGCCAACCTTGCAATTATATCATTGATAAGCCTCTTTGAGTCTAACTGATTTTTTTGTTCTCAATCTATTAACATGTGTTTTAATGATATATCAAATGCTTTTACCTCATTCGGAAAATTAGTAAAACATTTGAAATTTTTGTGAAATGAGCTTTTGACAAGTGTGGGGTGTATATATCATCAACTTTAGAGTTGCAGAATTATGCAAGAAGAAGAAGAAGGAGAAGAAAAAGAAAGATATCAAGTATTCGAATAAAAATCATGAGTTGTTGTAATGAGATAGATTTATTCATAAGTTGACCCATTTTTTTCAATTGCTCTATTTCTTAAATGTAACCTTTCATATTATGTTTTACATTACTTTTACCTTAACCCCATTGCAATCCTTAACAAGTCCTTTTGATTTGAATTATGCATGTGAATTAGATAGTGGAGATTGAGATTTTTTTGCAAGTATATGGTAGTACAATTTTTTTCGGTTGAATTTGAGCGAAACACTTACCTTTAAACACTTGAGAGTTGAGAGAATGAGTTACAATTACGAACTCGGTTCATTCATTTTCAAATAAAGTTGTCAGTTTATATTTTCGTTGATTCTTGAATACTATGATCTCTTTATTTTTCTATTGTGTTCTTGCTTATGACTTAACACTTCTGATTTTGCTGGAAGCACTTATTAGTCACTCCTGGTTGTCCGAGGACATCCATGAGCTAAGTGTGGAGGAATTTGATAGGTAAGATATTTACATATTTATTTTTCCTTATATGATAATTTTGTGGATGATATTTGAACTTAATTTAATGAATTAGAGTGTAATTGATAAATAAATAATAATGTTGGCATAAAATAGAATTTAAGGAAAAATACTAAATTTGACCCTATTTCAGTTTTCAAGCAATATCTGGAACTCTAGATGTCGTATTGGGACGTTCTTTATATGGATAAAAATCTAAGAAAAAGCTCTTCAACTTTTATGTTGAGGTCAAAACCCAGTTCTGCCTTCGAGGGTTTTGTATTTTGTTTGGAAGTTGAAAACATAAATTTGTCCCAAACTGACATTTGCCCACTAATTTGATCATAACTCGAGCTACAAATGTTGAAATGGGGAGCTTCCAGTTGCGTCTTTAAGCTAAGATCCAGAGCTACAACTTTCATGAAGATCACATTGTGAAATTCTACCATTTTGATTGTCAAATTAGGCTGCAATCAAGAAGTTTGGTAGCCATAAGGTTAATATTGATAGCTTAAGGTCAAAATTCATGCCTAACAATGTGAAAATTTTTGCACCCCCTCCATCTATAAATAGAGGAGTTTAAGACACAAGGAAACACATCATCTTAGAGTTTATTTCATGCATTGTATTTGCTTCTTGCATGCCTCCTTTAAGGAAGGCTAAGGTAGTCCTCCTTTATGGATGGTATAGGTTGCTACCTGCATGGAAGATTTTACCTCCTATATGGAAGGCTAGATTTTTTCATTTTCATACATCTTGTAGTTGTATCTTTATATTTTAGAATTTAATACTTAAGTTTCATGCAATGTTTATGAAGTTTTCAATTTATTTTGGTTTTTCTTTTAATTTTATCATAAACTAAATTTTCATTTTCCTAGGGCGATGATGTAGCTTACTGATAACATATTGAATCTTAACTTATTAAATCTAGTTTTGATTTTTCCTTTATGATTGAGTTTTGATTATTATTCTTAATACTTTTAATTGATTGACCATCTTTTGAATAATTTCAATATGTATGTTGAGATCGGAAGGAGATGCATGTGTGTAGATCCTATAATTAAAACCATAACTTGAATATTAAATAGGAATATATTCATATGAGTTATGTAGTCTTAATAAACTCCATAAATCTCAATGCATGATTAATTGCTTTAATTCATATAGGGATATATTATGTTAGCAATTAATTATATAATTGCTTAACCTTGGAAGAGACCAGTAATTAAATTAGAAAAATTCAGCTATCAATCATGTGGAATAAAATGGTGTAGAATAGATAGGATTCAATCTGAAATTTGTTAAGTGAAATATGACCCATAGGTTTTTTTCTCATAGTTGTTTTCATATAAATTGCATTCATATTTAGTCATTTTTAATTTTATAATCTCATTCACCAACTAATCGATCGACTAAATAGAATTAAGATTACTAATTTTAATATTTAGTGATCAATCCTCGTGGAAACGATACTCTACACATCTCTATATTACTTGTTTATGATAGTGTATATTTACACTTTTAATGAACCATTTACATTCGTAAAAAGGCACAAACATCCTCCTATTGTTTTTTTTTTCCGGCAAAAAATCCTCCTATTGTATTTGAGACACCGTTGAGCACTAAAAATATCATGTTAGATTTGTATTTGTTATAGTTCTTACCTAATTAATTGTTAAAAATTGTGCTGAAAGGTGTAGCGAAAAGCAAGCATCATTTTTCTTTAAGTAGTAAGTATTTGCGCAAATTTTATTACTTGTATTATTTTGTTAACTAATGTAAAAAAATTTCTGGTTTAATTTTTGCAAGATTTTTTTGGTTTGTTTTAGTGCTTATTACCGACTATATTAGGAGGGTATACCAATCCAATTATGGTTGATTATAGGCTTTTGTCTAATTCACAAGTATGGCCAATTATTCATCTTATATAAATTCGCTTATTAGTAATTAGTACATGTTTGCTCTTAACCCGCGACATCCCCACCAGTCCTTCTTTTCTCTTGAAAGTTCAAGTATAATTCGACCTTTTCTGCAAGAACATTGAATGTTGATATTGAATATTCAATGTGGCTCGTTTGGTCTTTTTACTAAGCGATGTGGGATTCCAGGAAATAATTAAAATTAGTTAAAAATAATAACTATTTAGATCATATAATATTTTCTCAACAATGCCCTTGTTTATGGCAAGAGAGAGTAATAATAAGAAAATGATGAAAGAGAATGTATGGGAAATAAATAATGTAAGAGTAATTAAATTACTACCTTTTATATTATATTTTAAATTTAACAACTCTTAGAAAATACTCTTACCAGTCTAGCCTATTTATAAGTTCAATTTGGGAAAAAATTTGATTCTTATTATAAGTCAAGTTTCAGAATAATAAGTGTATGCTTTTTTTTTTTCTGTCAAAACACAACAAGTGTAGGCTTTTTTTTTTTTAATTAATAACATATTGTCTGTAAGAAAACATGTACTTATCTTGTTATTATTGAATACCCTTGTTATATTATGATTAGAAAGCTTAAACAATGCGAATTTAAGTGATGTGGTTTTGCCTAATGCATTAAATAAATTTTTTTTGATAGGCTAAATTAAAAAATTTTATCTTTAAAAGACCAATTGAATAAAAAAGTGATCTTGAAAAGTAAATAACTAATTTACTCCAAAACAAATTGAAATGAACTTTATAGCTCTTTACAATCATTAAAACTTCTATTTCTACATTCAAATTCTACTATTAAAGTCGTCTCTCTTTTTATTCTTATTGTTTGTGATAAACTAGGGAGTTCTTGGATCAACTAAGGTTTTCCCATCTAAGAAAAGGATTGTCAACATACTCAAACATGTCAGTGTAATCCTTAAGCCTTCAAGGTGCTTATAAAGATATCATTTCCATTTTCCAAAATTCAATTTTTGTAACTTTTAGATAATGAATTAACAGTTGAATCTTCATTAACTTATCAATTCTGTAATATTATTTTGGGTATATTTTGCTAATATTCGCTTCCTATTACACTTTCTAGAATGACTTTAATTTTGGGGCCTCCGGGATCAGGAAAAACTGCACTGCTTCAGGCACCTGCAGCTAAATTAGACAAGGATTTAAGGGTTGGTCATATGCTCTTTCTTAATTTCAATTAGTTCAATTTTATGTTTTTTTTTAATGATGAATTTGAGATTCCATTTGGGAGTGATTTGAGGAGTTGAAGTTTTTATTGTTGCAGAAATTAACAGTATATTTCTTTATTGAATTTTACTCCCTCCAATCCTTAGGAACTAAATAACTAATTTGCAAAGATTAAGAAAATTAGTTAAATTCCCTAAAGTACCCTTTAATCATTCGCATAGGAATCAACTCACTTGATAGAAAACCTCTTTAATATGTGCAATCAATACGGAGTTTTTAGGAAAATAACTATAAAATTGGGAGATAAAATGAATTGAAGTCTCATATGATGGACCAAAGTAAACCCATTTATTAGCTCTTTAAGACCAGAGGTAGTAAATTCTTCCGGGATTGTGTTTAAGAATGTGCATTTGTGCTTATGATTGGATAACAAAAATTGTTAAATGTCAAATTTAGGTTTCATTGACTCAAACTCAGGATTGGTCATGATCAATTTATAACAGGTATCAGGGAAAATCACATATTGTGGTCATGAATTATCAGAGTTTGTGCCTCAAAGAGTATGTGCTTATATTAGTCAGAATGATGTTGATTATGGAGGAATGACAGTTAGAGAAATCCTAGACTTTTCTGGACGTTATTTAGGAGTTGGAACAAGGCATGATCTTCTGCTTCAAATTTTAGAACAAGAAAAGCAAGCTGGAATCAAACCTGAACCTGAGATTCATGCTTTCATGAAAGCCACTTCCATGGCTGGCCAAGAAACAAGCCTTGTTACAGATTATATTCTCAAGGTTTACAGCTTTTTTTTAATTATTTATTTACTTTTTAATCACTTTCATTTTCAGTTAGTAGCCTAAATAAGTATTGCTTCACTAACATATAAAGAAATTGGACTCATCAGATTCTAGGATTGGAAATTTGTGCTGATACCTTGGTGGGAGAACATATGAGAAGTGGCATATATGGGCGATTAACAACTAGTATGAGAAAAAATTGAATCGAATATACCTTTTTTTTTTGTCATAACTCATGCACCCATTATACCCTTTATAGGGTTCGAACTCACAACCTCACACTTAAGAAAGTCTTAAGGAAGGTACTTAATGTCATTTGACTTACAAGACCCTGACTATTGAATATACTTTTAGTTCCTTAATTTTTCTTGAAATTTTCCTTTGGTCCCTCAACTTTTATTTATATTTCACCTGTCATTGGTTTTTTTCTTGGTCTTGATTTTATAAGTATTTCAAATGTCATAGGATGACCTATCAAATAATTTCAAAAGTGGCATCCTCATTGAGTTAGGTCTAGTACTTTTAAGGTATGAAGGACAACATTGGAACTACAAAAATTTAAGTGGCAAAAGCTTCATGCCATATTTTCTAAAATCATTATCTGTTCTGATTTTATCATTTATCTTTTGAAGTTCTGTCAATGTTTTCCAATTACAAAATTTTGGTAGTGACATATCATACACACATCAAATAATTTTGCAAGTGATCTCCATTGAAAAACAACATTTTCAATAGGTTCAAAACATGTAACAGGCACATTTCACACAGACTTTCATTTATAGACTAAGTGCTAGCCTACAGGTGAGATGCTGGTGGGGCCTGCAAAAGTTTTCTTCATGGATGGGGTCTCAACTGGCTTGGACAGTTCCACAACCTTTCCAATTATTAAGTTCATGAGACACATGATTCACATCATGGATTTTACAATGATAATCTCTCTTCTGCAACCTGCACCAGAAATTTCGACCTTTTTGATGACATGGTACTACTTTTCGAAGGTCAGATAGTCTATCAAGGCCCACGAGAGAATGTTCTAGAATTCTTTGAGATTTGGGGTTTCAAATGCCCTGAAAGAGAAGGAGTTACTTACTTTTTACAAGAAGTTATTTCTAAAAAGGACCAAGAACAGTATTGGTTTAAAAGGGACAGAACTTACCAATATATTAGGGTTGCTGAGTTTGTAGATCACTTCAACAAGTACCACATTGGTCAGAAACTTTATGAAGAGCTTCAAGTTCCTTGTGATACACGTAAAACTCATCCAAATGCATTGGTGATAGAGAAATATGGGATATCAAGATGGGAACTTTTCAAGGCATGCTTTGCTAAAGAATGGTTATTGATGAAGAGAAATTCATTCATATATATTTTTAGGATTTTTCAGTTTATAATAATGGCTTTTATATAGCATTGACAGTGTTTTTTAGGACAGAAATGAAGTATGGCAACTCGAAGATGGCACGAAATTCTCTGGTGCTCTGTTCTTCAGCCTTATCAATGACATGTTTAGTAGAATGGCTGAGCTTTTACTCACCATTGTTAGGCTTCCTGTTTTTTTCAAGCAAAGAGATTTCCTGTTTTACCCTTCTTGGTCTTTTGCACTTCCCATTTGGGTCCTTGGAATACCTTTCTCTCTGATTGAGTCAGGATTATGGGTCATCCTTGCTTATTACCCCATAGGATTTGCCCCTTCTGCTAATAGGTATGGATCAAAATCTATTATGACCAAATTTTCAAATCATCTAGATCTTTGAAGTCCAAAACTATGTGAGATTGCTCAAATCAAACTGAATGCAAAGTGTTAATATTATATGGTTAATATAAAATTTTTTCTAGCATATACTCCCTCTAGTCCTTAATATAAGATATACTTACCTAATTTGATTAGATTAAGAAAGTTAGTTAATATGACATATATTTTCTAAAACACTTTAGTCATATAGGGGCCGTTTGATATGAGGGGAGGGGAGGAAAATGGGCGAAGAGAAAATTTTTTTGAGTTAGATTTAAAAAAATTAGAGAAATAGGGTTAAATTTTTTTAAATAATTTTTCTTACTCTTTTATCTTGCATATTCTTTTTATTAAAATTTTATAACCCTATTTCTCCAATTTCTTTAAATTCAACTTATAAAAATTTCCCATTCCCTTCCCCTCCAAATCCCTCATACCAAATAGACCCTTAAATTGTTGAGGGAGCATCAATAGGGGTAAATTAAGGAAAAATTGACAAATATGAAAATTATATCTTATATTTAGAACTAAAATTAACTTTCCATATATGTCTTACATTAAGAATGGAAGGGAGGCTGTATCAAAAAAAGGCAAACATATAATGCCATTACTTTGTGTTGAAACAATACAGCTTCAATCCCATAGAATTGAGTTGAAACATATTCTTGAATTATTTAGTATTTTTGAATCTCAAACTACAATTGATGATGTGAATCAAAAAAAAAAAAATTTGATGACAGGCTTTTTCGTCAGTTCTTGTCATTCTTTTGTGTGAATCAAGTGGGTTCATCTCTTTTCTGTTTCATTGCTGTAATTGGAAGAACACAAATTGTGGCAAATACTCTTGGTACCTTTACACTCCTGCTTGTTTTTGTCCTTGGTGGATTCATTGCTGCCAAAGTTAAGCAGAGCATTTTGTGGCTTCGCTACTTCTGCTTCATTGACCAAAGGGAACTCATTATATATCAGTTTATAAGTTGGGAAAATTAGTTTGAAGAAAATTTATATATATAAATACTTTAAAGTAATTTATTTAGCTTCATTGATCAAAGGGAACTCATTATAGAAAAATAAGTATCACTATTTATTGTTAATTTGTTATCTAGACATGAGCTTTAACTTTGGACTTTCTGAGGGAACTAGTAACTGACCTGATATGCAAGCCTCATTTTAAGTAATAGGATGTTTGGTCTCTATTTTCATTAGGTCCTTCACCAAATAGCTTAAACTTAAAAGGGGGAATAATTCTTGAAATACACATAATTGCATCATCTAGAATATTCGAATACAGAAGTCTCACATTTAATACTTTATTACGAGCCGTTCAACTTAGTAGAACTTCCCTTAACATTATGTACCTTCAATCCTTTCCCTAATTAGTCAACGTGGGCCTCTTATATTCTACTATCTTCTTTCCCTAATTAGTCAATATGGGCTTTGTATATCCTACTACCTCCGATCTTAATAAAAGACCCAGTTGACTAATTTTGGGAGATTAAGGAAACTAAATAAATTACTTAATCCTAGCATATGTTACATAATCTTTCTGAAATACTTATGTGTATCATTAAATTATATATCAGTTCATAAGTTGGGCAAATTAGTATGTGACGGTTTGATTGTTGCAATTATAGATGACATCAAACCATGGATGATATGAGGCTATTATGTGTTTCCCATGATGTATGGGCAAAATGCCATTGTCATCAATGAGTTCCTTGACAAAAGATGGAGCACTGTAAGACAAATAAAATAATCAAGTGTTTTTTGCCTTGCAAAGTTGTATGACTTTTAGTTTGTTGATGCACATTTATGTGTTTTTTAACAGCCTAATACTGACCCAAGAATACATGAACCTACAGTTGGAAAAGCTCTTCTTAAGGCCAGAGGGTTGTTCACTGAAGAATATTTGTACTGGATCTGTATTGGTGCTTTGCTCGGTTTTTCCCTGATTTTCAACATTTGTTTCGTTGCTGCATTAACATTTTTGAGACGAAATTGCCCCTAGAAATATCCCTTTTTTCCTGTAACAACACTAAATGACAGTTTCAGAAAATGTCTTAAAAAAAAAAAAAATTTGCAGCGTTTGGAGATTATAAATTTATTATTGCTGAGGAGGATGACAAAATGACAAGCATGACAGAATCATCCTCTACCAACAAACAGGAAATGAAGAACAGACAATATACCTCAGATTCAACTAACAACTTATTTGAAGGTAAGTGACTCATACCTTTGGCACATTGGCTTTCTAGCAAATAAACAGCTAAAAAAGGAATTACTCCCTCCAGCCCTAAATATAAGATCTAGACAAAGTGTTTATTTTTGTCCTAAATATAAGACCTTGATCCACTTTTTCTTCCAAATTTATACTTCCTCCGATCATAAATATAAGACCTAGTTGATTTTTTGTTTAAGAGATTAAGGAAGTTAAATAAAAAATTTAATTATATCATTAGATAATACATCAGTTTATGAGTCAGACAAAATATTTTAGAGAAAAAAATATATAAATAGTTTAAAATAATTTAATTAACTTTCTTAATATCTCCAAAAAGAAGTCATTTGGGTCTTATATTTAGAACCGGAGTTAGTAATTTTTTCTTCAAAGTATCCATATTGATTGCACATGTTAAGGGGCCTTTCATCAAAGGAAGTTCCAATGCACATGATTGATTGAAGATGGTCTTTTAGAGAAACCAACACATATTTATTCCTATCAACTAACTTCCTGAATATCCACAAATTAGTTATCTAGCTCTTTTATTAAGGGCCAGAGGTAGTTTATGGTAGCTTTTCATAAGTTTCATCTCAAAATGCTGATGGAAATTTTCATTCTTTTGTTGAAATATTATATATATTTTTTCAATTTAAACTAAAATCATTGGCTGTCAGGCACTGAGATGGTTGCAGGTTACAAGCAAGACATTGTGAATCAGAAAACTGAAGAGAGTTCAAGAGCTAAGAAGGGAATGGTCTTGCCTTTTCAGCCCCTCACACTTGCTTTTGATCATGTGAATTACTACATTGATATGCCAACTGTAAAATACTGTCCTCTCTTCTCTCAGTTCAATAATCTTCTCCAATTGTTATTCATTACGGTATCACAAATTCATGCTTTGAAATTGTTCAACACTTGATTTTTTTTCCCTGTTTGGTTTCTTGAAAACTTCAAAAAATTCTCTTCAGATCACAATAAACATATCAAAACTCAATGTTTCACCATGTTTTTGTTGTGTACTATGTATATATATCAGTGCCCTTGCTTCTTGGTTTATTAGCGATCTCATGCAGCTTGTTTAGTTCATTTATTTTCATTGTTCACATTTTTTTCATTGAAATTGAATCAAACCATAGCAAGTAGAAAAGGGGAAAAATGCAGAAAGTTTAATTTTAAACACTGAGGTATCTAAGTACGAAAAGTTGATAAACTGTTTTAAGTAACCATGACATGAAGAGTTTTCTATTATCATATGTAAATAAACCACTCTGGTCCTTATTACAAGTCACCTTCTAGAAGCAATAGATGCTCCTTATTATAAGTCACCAAGTGGGACATTAATTTTGTTTTTCCAAGGTTGTCCCAATTTAAAATCTTATTAATGGCAACTTCTATGACTCCTCACATGTAAATTATTGTATCTAGGTGATTATGGAAGTTTCTTTTCACTTTCAGACAAAATTAATAACTTAATCACCTCCCCTTAGTTTTGATGAGGTAGTTTAGAAGCAACTTATAATAAGAACCAGAGTGATAGTATTTAATAAAAATTTTGAATTTTTAAAAGAATTTAAGAGTTGCAAGAGTGTTTCCATGACAGGAAATGAAGTGAATAGGCTTCAACTGCTAAGAGATGTGAGTGGAGCTTTCAGGCCAGGAGTGTTAACAGCACTAGTTGGTGTAAGTGGTGCTGGAAAAACCACTTTGATGGATGTTCTTCCCGGGCGAAAAACCGGTGGTTATGTTGAAGGAAACATTAACATCTCTGGTTTTCCAAAGAGCCAAGCAACTTTTGCTCGGATTAGTGGTTATTGTGAGCAAAATGATATTCATTCTCCAAATGTCACAGTCTATGAATCCCTTATCTTTTCTGCTTGGCTGCGTCTTGGTAAGGAGGTTAAAAGAGAAATACAGAAGGTACTGCTTTTGTTTCCCCTAATTAGATAACTGATAGAATTTTCATCATCACTCTTAAGCCACATTGAGGAGAACTTGTAAGAATTCTATATTCTGAATTTTTAGCACGTTCTGTCACTTAACAGAGAATATTTCTAGGTTTTCCATTCTAAAAAGATTAGGCATACTTGTTACTTTGCTTTCCCAGGAGGAATCAGAAATCTATCAAGTAGCTAGGCACACCAGCACCAGGATCAGAAACAATTAAAAACTTTGGGTCAAATATTGTGTCTGCAGATAAAAGGAACAAGAAGTGTTCAATCTCATGGGTGCTATATATTCAATTATTTTCTTCCTTGGAGCTTATAACACTTCCTCTGTCCAACCTGTTGTTGCAATAGAAAGACCAGCTTTCTACCTTGAAAGAGCACTATCACGTCACTATTCAAAAGTTTGATTTTGTTTCGTCCCCATGAGAAATTTTCCTCTCAATGAACAACATATACATTAAGCTGACTCTGGAAGGAGGAAATGGAAACATGATCTGGCTTTCGAGTTTCGAGCACTATCACGATTGAACACGTGGAATCTTACTCTTTGATAATCCTGATCACTGATGAAACTTAAAAATTTTCCCTGCAGGTAGCAGTAGAGATGATTTATGTAGCAATCCAAACACTTTTGTATGTCCTTATACTTTCTCAATGATGGGGTTCATCTGGCAAGTTGACAAGTTCATGTTCTTCTACTACTTTCTCTTCATGTGCTTTGTCTACTTCACGCTTTATGGGCTGATGGCTGTTGCTCTCACACCTAACCCTGCAATTGCTACAATCATAATGTCCTTCTTTCTTTCTTTCTGGAATCTCTTCACTGGTTTCATTATCCCAAGGAAGGCATGCATAGCAAACCAACGATCAAATATATTTACAGCCAAGAATTCACTTTAAAAAAAAATGTTTTTATTAGTTTCTTTTACTTCTAGGGCAAGAGGGAGTGCAAGATCAAAACTATATGCCCAAATATCACAAATTGGATCTCTATATTACAATCTGTTCAGCTTTTTCTCAAAAACTTAGGTTTGGTTGTCGAACAATCAAAACTTTTTCAAACTTAGGTTTTGATCTCAAACCTAAGTTTTGATCTTAAAACCTAGGTTTTGAGAAAAACTATTTTTTTACTTTTTCTCCTTTGTGTGAGTCTCCCTCTCTCTCTCTCTCATTGGTCCTTTCTCATTATATGGGCCCCACATCATGAAAAGAAGTTATTCTTATCACAATGCCCAAACACTCTTATTTTATCAAAATCACTTTTTTCTCATAATCTATTCTCCAAAAGCTATTCTCCAAAAGTTAATCCGAAGTGTCAGGGTGTTTGGCAAACCTCCAAACCATGGTTTGCGCAACCCGAGATAAAACTTCTCTCACACACTTACTTCGTAAATCGTAGAAGCTATTAAAACAAGCTAATCTAAACACACACGACTGAGATCCAAAAATAATTTTCATTAGAAAGTAGACAACTTTGTCTATCAAAGGTGCAAGGTGTGGCAGGCTGCCAACCACCCCTCATCTATAATCATTACTTCTTCTGGTCCTTAATATAAAAGCTAAATAAATAATTTACAGATATTAAGGAAATAAGTCAATTTAGTTATTTGTAATAAATATGTGTTGGTTTGACTAGAATACCCTTTCAAAATATGTGTGTTGTAATTGCCCTTGATAGAAATCATCATTCCTATGTGCAATCAATAGGGATATTTTGGGGAAAAAATTATAAATTTGAGGAATGAAGTTGATTGCAAGTTTCTACTTAGAGCCAAAGTAAACCCTTTGTCTAACTCTTATATTTAGGATTGGAGGTAGTATTTTCTTTTAGAAAGTACATAATTTAGTCTATGTCAGACCGAGATCCGAATTTATAGTATTTGGGTAAATAGTTTTGATCTTGTAGCATCAATCTAAAGGGAAGCTTTTTCTTGTGTGCAGCTAATTCCCATATGGTGGAGGTGGTATTATTGGTTAAGCCCTACAGCTTGGACTACATATGGCATTGTTACTTCCCAATTAGGTGACAAAAATAACTTAGTAGAGGTTCCTGGATCCGCACCAATATCAGTAAAAGACTATCTTAAGAAGCAAATGGGCTATGAATATAGCTTCCTTGGAGCTGTTGTGGCTCCTCATATTGCTTTTCCTGTTCTGTTTCTCTTTGTATTTGCATATGGAATCAAGTTCCTTAATTTCCAGACAAGGTAAGAACTGCTGATGGATATGAGAAATAGACATAAAAGATTTTTCCCCCAAATAGATGTATACCAGTTACTTCCAGAACAAATACCATATAGGGAAAACAATTTTTTTTTTTTTTAATTTTCAGCAATATATGAAGTAAAGGAGTTGTGAGAGAGGGAGAAGAGATAGAAAGAGAGAAGAGCCACGTGGTAGGAAAAAGTAGAGAGATAAGGTTTGTAAAAAAAAAAAGGCAAGTGAAGATGGAAATACAAGATGAATCCCTTTCACATCAAAAAGTAAGGACAGTAAAATTGTTTGCGAGGTGAACGATTCTACCTTTTCATTAAAGTGAACGATTCTTCCTTTTTATTAAAAAAATTATGTTTCCTCTGACACAAAGTGATAATCGTTCTTGGCATAAATGATTTTGATTATAGTATATTGGTAAATACCTTTTTTTTTTTGTCGAAATATTGGTAAATACCTTTTAAAGTATAGCATTTAGTAAATATTTTTACTGTGCGCAGCATATTAATAAAAATGTCATATCATGTACTTGAATCAAGATGAATGTTACTATTATTGTTAGAAAAAGAGGGGCAAAAGCCCATAAATATACCAACTGTCAACAGAGGAGAATGAATTCTCGTGAACATGTATAACAAGACATAATTACAAAATCATGTGGATAACTTTGAGCAGGTATATTCTCTTAAAACGGAGACTTGCTATATTTTCACAACATGCAACAGGTATTGACTATTATTGTGTAGAAAGAAGAGTCACTGACAGTAATTGTTATAAGATATAATTGAAAGTACATTTCCAAAAACTTATCCCAATTCAGTCTTTATTTTTTATGAGACAAACTATAAGGCGCTTAAGAGACTTGTCACCAGTCAAAATGCACTCTGATTTTTGCTCTTTTGTTGACTGACACACTGCCATGATCCATATAATCTATTTTAACATCCAAGTCTCAAGCAAAGAGCCAATGGCATTTTCCATCATTAAACATTGATTTTTAATATCATTGTCCAACATAATGGAGAGTTAGCTATTACTTCAGTTCTCAAACCATAGCATACATAACCCCACCTGCACAAGTATGGGGCTGTAAAGAAAGCTTTTGTAGCTTGATTTTGTTGGAACATGAGAAATTACTAAATACATCAGTCACAAAAGACAGAGTACTATTGGTTCATGAAATTCCAAATTCCTGATCTATACACACAAAACAACTGACAGAAGCACAGGGTAAATCAATCGGCAATTAGTACACCAAATCTACTTTCTTACTTCCAGGGGAAAATGAAATTCCCAGTAAGAGCTTTCAGCTAACCTGCAACTACTGCCTCTCATAGGTTTTGACAGGATCCTTTTCTAGCTGCTCAATCTCCTTTCTGCTCTTCACGATACACCGTTTCTTAGAGTTGAAGTCTAATTTGTCCAAGTCCTCGGCAATTCCCATATAACCATACAGAATACCTTCCATTTTATCGCCCTGTATTTCATTTTCATCAAGAACACTGCATCTGCTAGTTTTAGATTTTATTCTCTCAAATTCCAGTCTTCCACGTTTGCAATCAGAAAGATAATTATTAAGCCTCTCAGCATCTCCCAGTCCAACAAAAGTACCCAAGAACTTCACCAAAATAACACTTTGGTCCGCAGGCTTCCCTAAGCATACCTTGATCCTTCCCCTAACAAAACCTTTGCCTGCAATTTTCAATGAATAAAAGATCAGCTCAACATGGAGTTTTCACAAGATAACAGATCTTTAATAATAGAGATTCCAGTAAGGAATAAAAGTGTCTTTCACAGGACTAAGTAATTGGTGCAGACCTTCAAGATTAACTGACTGTTGCACATAACATAACATGATCATGAAAGAAATGAATTCTTTTTACAGAATGAGTGAGAAATGGGGGTTCAGGGGGCAAAAAATTGATTTTTCAACTAGTCTTGTTTCTTCCTTTCTTAACCATCCGAGTAACCAATTCCGAGGCAAGCTCTCACCTCTAATGAAAGCCTCGACTGTTTCCATGCTTACCACCTTCCATTTTTGTGGATTGTCATCAGACATTGATACATTATGGATGACAACAACAGGAGGCCAGATAATTAAATCTTCCTTCTGTGCCAGAGCTTCGGCTTTAGGCAAAACCTGGGGAACCCAGGTCACTGTGTCTTGAGGAACAACAGTATCCCATCCCAAGAGAACACAAATTGCTTTATGAAGACCCAAGTGCTCTGTTCTCAACCCAGGCTTGTGGGACATAAAGGCATGAGTTACAAGGCGTTGAGTGTCCAAAAACTCCTTTGAGGAACTGAAATAAAAGAGAAACACGGATAATAAAATATGCATATATATAAATTATGACTTTTAAAACATTGATAACTACATGTGATGTCATTCCAATTGAACAGCTCAGGAGCATAACCATTAATTTCACTTCAACAAGATAAAAAGCCTGGTAGCAGTCTCATCCTCACAGATATTTATATTCCAACAATTACATAACAACTACCGCTGAAATAAAAATAAGTAGCAAATCTTCATTACAAGAGCAACTGAGCAAGTTCAAGGCTCCTCTATGAAGGAAAATACAATAATTAATAAAAACAAAAATTATGCTAAAAAAGTAAGCATATATACCTCACTGACTCCGTAAGTTCAATGAACACTGACCCTGACTTGACATGTGAACAAAAGTGTCCACTAACAAAAAAAAATCACGGAGAAAGAAAGCAGACCTCCCGCCACATATGGTGCAGTACAATCTAGCCTAAAAGGTTGATGGCACCCTCATCCTTGTGCACACTCCATGAACACATACAAAAGTTTACTATCATCCTTACAGGGAAACTGAGCAAGCTTATGGCAGAGTCCAAGAGAGAAACAAAATAGAACAGCAAACACCAAATACTAAGATCTAAGGAAATAGCTCAGTAACATTTAAGAACTTTATTTCTCCCTTTACGTAAGCAAGTTGTGTGCTTCGACCTCATTGCAATTTCTCCAGAAAACACACTTTTGTTATGGTAGCAATAAGGGAAGACAAAGTCTTGAGGTGGTATGCTGCCTCAGCAGTGCACATTTATTTGGTTGGAGGGGAATGCGCACACATTTAATGAAGTTTTGGTGTCACCAGTGGGGTAGTGAATTTGGATTTGGATGGTGTTTTACACTCCCCTTCGGCATTCTTTGCTTGGTTTCTTTTAAAGGGTGTCCTTATCAGATATGTGAAGCAATTAGAGGACAATGTTATTTTCATTATTCTTTTATTTTCTTCTTGTCCTTTTTTATCTAAGAGGATACCATATCCTCCTTCGTATACTTTTCCTTCAGAAAAAATTCCTTACATGTGTGAAAAAAACTTGTCCTTACTGCCTTCTTTTCCTTAGTCATCTAAAGGCCAACATTGCTATTTGGTATCTCATTTTGCATAGCAATACAACTAGATATCAACTCTAACAATAACTCTATCCTAAGTTCGTTCTTCAAGACCTATACAATACAGCAATCAACATACAAGTAACTTCCCCCATCATTCATAAGCGTTGGCACCACTTCCACTAGCTTCACAACTCATGTCCATCCACATAGCTATTTACCAAATATTTTATCCTATTGACATAGGATAAAATTGATGCAAGAAATCCATCAGGGGTCCACCATAAAAAATAAAAGAATCACACTGCAGAATGTTATACTTCAAAGCTATGGATATCTATCATCTAGGGGCCAAAGTATAATCATAAGAAATTATAGCATGTATACCTGACTGCACTTGTAAGTTAAATACCACAGAACGCCTCATTCAATATCTGAATAGAAGTGCTCCATTTACAAAAAGAGCAGCATGGAAAAGAAAACAGACCTTCTACCACAAACGATGCAGAACAAACTACCAGCATTTCCTTGCTCTTTGTACCTTCTTTGAACAAATGAGTTCACATTTAACCTCTTGGAGTACGTTAGGAAAGCTTCTTGTACCTTTTGATTAAACTCCTCAGAGCCTTCTGTTGGCTCAGGTTCTGTTGCACTTGTCAAATCTTCAGATAACTCATCATTATTTGTATGCACATTCTCATCATAACTTTGATATTTTTTCCAAACTCTAGGTTGTTTATGAAATGCATTCCTTTTAAAGAAATGGTGGGGCTTATTCCAGCTTGAAAAATTAGATCTTGGATGACTCTTTACATTTTGATAGGAATGCTTACGAAATCGAAATGTATGCCGCTGTGCATATCCCCCAGGATCTTGATATGCTATCCAGTCATCAGATCGAAAATCTTCCACCATGTTCAATTCATTGTACTGTCTTTTGTCCTTTCCGTAGAACTTGTGGTGAAGTCCAACATTATCATATGAATACATTACATTCATTTCTTCATCATCTATCCAATCTTCATCCTCATAAGGATCTTGATATTCTTCACGAGCATCCCACTCATATGATTTCATTGTTCTTGAATCACTCAGATATATATCATCTGCATTGTATTTTCTTTTCAACTGTCTGTCTGAATGATCATGAATGACAAGACCCTGTTCCATATCATGCACTCTGGCAGCATGTCCATGAGCTTCTGAATCATGTTTAGTCAAAGGATTATTTTGAAACCTTTCTTGCTGAAGACCTGGACCTCTATGTCTTTGAGACTCATATTCCAATCTTAATATTGATGACCGTTCAGCCTCAGATACAGCCAGATATGAAGCTTCATACTCTCGTGGCATTCTCTTGTCACTTTCAAAATGAGTATAACCAGAATTCAAACAATCCTCATGCTCCTTTGATGAAATTGATGTTCTGGCCATATCAGGGTAGTCAACATACTTTGGTTTTTGAAATGCAGGCTGGTCATTTATAGAACCTCTCCTGTGATTACCATAATGTTCTTCGCCCTTACCATTTCTATCTAGAACATGATTCATAATAAAGGGTGCAGGCAACTCTCTATTATTATATTCCACTTGAGCTTGGTTATAATCTAACCGTCCATGGGGAGCTACCCTTCTATGCAAATTGTCAAACCGATATCCATGTTCACCCGGTGCACCTGCCTGTAAATTAGAATTAAGATATTCTTCTTGTTCAACCCTAGTGGGACTAAAAGCACCTCGTTGCTGACCAATATTCCTCTGCCCAAGTTCTGCATCTCTAGCAGTATCCATTAGGGGCCTTTGTCCATATCCACTAAACCCTACAGGTTCTGGGAGCTTTCCACTACCCCTTGGCGGTTCATAATAATCAGGTAAATGGTTTCCATCATGGTGAGAACATAACATATCACTTCTTGGCATTCCTAAAGAGGAACTTCCATGATCCCTCAACTGAGAAGTACTCGCATAATCTTTCATATAAGAAGGTGATATTGTTGGGTGTGATACTTCCGTTGCATGTAATATAGGCTTTTCTACACGTTTGTAAGATTCAGCAACAGGCATCTTATCTGAAGATAGAGAGTCACGATGCTGTGGTCGCTCTTGCTCAAATCTCTGCATGTCTACATCCCTTGTCGAAAGAGGCAAATGTCCTTCAGTTTCTTTATATTGAGGTGTTAGACCTGTATCAGGAACTAGCCCATAAGGTGCTCGTGCTTCACTTTCACTTACCATCAACTTATGGTCCACCATGCCTGGTCCACCACCTAATCTGCTCTCAGTTAAATCCTTCTCTCTGTTAACCATGGAGTTAACATGGTCATATCCATGTGCATGCTTTGTATCCAAATTTTCACCATCAACATAGTATTCTGTGGTTTTGGCCATTTCATATCCTGGTCTCATCCCCAGAGGTGGGGAACAACTTCCACGCCTAACCCCTTCATTAAAAAATGGCCTTTTTCTCACTTGTTCAATAGGAGGCGATCTGGAGTTGACCTGGCTGCTCCTGCGATCTCCCAAATGCCAATCATGACCCCTCCTCTCAAAATCATCAACCCCTTTATTTGCAACCGCAGCCCTTCGCAGCCCATCGATCTTATGAGGATTCAAGTTCCTCTCATGTCCGCTCTCCCGATCCAACCCATCCTGGCGAATTCTTCGATATGGGTGAGTACCCAGTTCAAGTCGGTGCTGAGCACGCGATGTTGGAGATACAGTAGTATGATCTTGACGCCGTCTTGATTGCATACTGAGTTCACTAAACAAAGATAAACCTTAAACCCTAAGTTTTAAATTTTTTTCCCAATTTATCCAAAAGAGATTACAAAAGTCCCATCAATCAAATCGATCCAAAAACTCCGACCACCGCAACATAATTTCAGGGTCAACCCCCCAATCTTGGAACCCTAACCCTAGCAAGTTCTTGAAGGATCTTTTAGCAAACACAGATCAATGAAAATTCAACGGCAGTGATGCGTGGAAAAAGATAAAAGAGTGAGCTAAATCGACAAGATTTCTCAAACCTTCTTGGAAGAAGCGGTGCGAATAATAGTAGAAGAAAACGTGGAGATAGAGGAAAAGGGTGTGAATAATTCGAAGAGTTAAATCGAGCAAGCAAACAATAGCGATCGGGGAATCAAGATAATAGTAGAAGAACAAGAGAGAGTGTCGCTACTGATGAATGATCTTTGATGAAGCCCACAGAAAGATGACATAGGATTCAGTGTTTCTCTCTCCTTCAGATCATCCGAACCGGATCGATCGTTCGTTCGTTCGTCGAAAGTCGGTTCCAATAAATTATTTCACGTAAAAGAAGTCTTATTGGTTTATCTTAGCTGGACGGCACACCGACGCTATGTCTTTGACTGTTTGCTTTTAGGGCAATTGACTGTTTGAACCTAACTCTTTGCATTAGTTTCTAATTTATCCTTTCAGCTTAGAATCTTGGTAAGCCAGTCCCTAACACAACGCATACGGGGCAAATGGATGTACACAGGCTGGTTTGAAATAACGATTGAAGTTTTTAAAAGTGATTTTTCAATCGTGATTTACGAGATAAGTATGTGAAATGAGTGTTGTTTCGACTTACGTATATAAGCACTTATAAACATTTTAGAGTGTGTTTGGAACAGCGATTGGAAAAATGGAGTTTCTCAATTTAGCTTTTGGTAATTTTATTTTTAGTAAAAGCCCGATTGTGTAATATGATTTATGTTTGGAACAACGATTGTATAAATGACTTTTGCAAAAGTAAAACTTGTTTGGATTAACTTAAGCATAAGTGACTTTTGTGATAATAGTAAGAGAGAGTGGGTCAAAAAATATTTTAAAAGGTTAAAAATACCAAAAAATAGTTTAAATAATTTTTGGAACTGAAAAAGTACATTAAAGATAAAATTGCAATCAGTCTAATAACACACTGGGTACAGCTGAAAAAATATTTTAAGGGTTAAAAGCACCAAATAATAGTTGAAATTAATTTTTGTAGCCAAAAAAGTACATTAAGGTTAAAATTGCAATCAGTCTGATAGTACACTGGACACAACTGAAAAAATATTTTAACTATTCTCATTCTCCCCAAAAGCTAAATCAGTAAAAGCTGAAAAATGGAGTTTATGACAAAAGCTATTAAGATGGAGTAAAGCTCAATTGCTCACTTTGAAAACCAAAAACTCGATTTTTTTTTTTTTTTTCAAATTGTCCATTAGCTTCTTGCCCTTTACATAATATAAAATGTGGTGCATTAACTACTACTAGATCTAAACAAGAAAACAAATGGCAAAACCATCAGGAAAACTTCATTTGATCCATGACTGGAGATGGAAATCTTTGCAACCTGTTTGATTGAAGTCAACAATTGAAATGAAAGGATTGAGCACTAGAAGAAAAGAAGGAAGAATTAATGATCCAAACAAAGGGAGGATAGAAAACACTTTGTAGTTAAAAGTGTGATCTCTTTGAATTCTCCTTGCCCATCCATTGAAAATGTTGTAAAAGTTGAACCTTGCAAATGTATCCATGAATGGCAAATTAAAGGTTTATTTCTTGTTTGTGTACCCTTCAAAGAAGAATGTCCCAATCAGAACCGTTGAAAGCAAAATATGATTCCGGAGCAGGATCATTGGATACCGAAGTAGAGCAATCTTTATATATATAAAGATTAAAAAATGAGATAGCATTTATAATCTCTAATGCCACTGTAAGGGTATTCTATACAAATTGTTCACGTAAAGCCATGTAAATTTATTAAGTACCCCTCAATATTGCATATTTATAGCTTTGTACTCCTCCAATCTAAAATATAAGAAATCTTTTAAAAGAAAATTTTGGTAAAAAAAATATAAAAGGTTGATTGGGTAATTAAGGTTTGCTTTTCACTTTTACTTCTTGCTGGAGAAAAAAGGATGTGATAGATAATAAATACATATTTGAAAATCATATTCTTTAATAAGAGTAAAGTAGGTAAACTTTATCAATTTAAGATATATTAAATAACTTAACTAACATTTCTTAATCGTGTGAATTAATTGACAGTGTCTTATATTTTTGGATTAGGTGGAGGTATGAGTTTTTTTTTATTAAAGAAGAGAATCAAAATGCAAAAAGAAGTTTAATACGAGTATGAGAAAATATACATTCTCTTGTGTCCATCACCTAGTCATTGTGTTCGTTTGAGATAGTTTATTTTTTACTTATAAATATTTATAAATCGTGATTTACCGTATACGAGGTAACTATATAAGAGGAGTTTTATCTCAACTTACGTAATAAGGACTTATTACCTAAAAATAAGTGATGTCAAACACACACATAATCATATGTGAAAGATTGATTCAAAGTTAAAAAAATTTACTACCTCTAATGCTTAATATAAAATTTACTTTGTAATTAAATTTCTTCATTAAAGTGAGTTTTATATTAAGCACGAGGGATAATATTAAGTTAGAGAAGACAACTTTCTAAAATCATTCCCCATCTTTATTTATTTCACTTATAAAATTAGAAGCTATATTTTTGCACCCTTCCTAACCTCTCTACTCAGCACTAGTCCTTTTTATCAAAAATTTCATACATTCACCAGCAAAATGATATTGAAAATAGTAAAGTAGTAGACTTTACACAATCAATCAATTAATACATTATGTCCAAAAGAACAGCTTGAACTCAAGTTGTTGGAGTACTAATGAATGCAAATAAAATAGGGTTCATGTCATTTCTAAGGTTGATTAGCCATAAGGTTGAAAAATTAATAACAGTTGTTACCTAAATTAACATACCCTTTTGCTTCAAGGAACAACTTCAATATCAATCAGTCCCATGCAGCCACTTTATTCTGTACTGTCCCATTATAGGTAAATTAGGATTGAAGAGTAGAAGTCACTCCTAAGAAAAGTAAAAGGGTATGACCCAATGAGATGCCTTATAAAAACCCCGCCTTTAAATTTTTTTCTGCAAATTCAATCTTATATTAGTTTCAGATTCTCAGGTGCAATCTCAGATTAGTGAGATCCTCTTGAAAGCCTTCAAAAAAACTTCCATTAAATGGTATAATGATCTCTTTGCTGCTTTCAAAAGTCACAAGAGAAAGCTAGTTTTGAAGTAAAGGCAAAACCAGACCCAACCAGAGACATAAAAACCAGAGAGAAGAACAGAGTTCTCAGGGGCTAGTTTAATTTGCAGAGAGAGGGAGGGAGTTTTTGGGAGATGAAGAACATTGGGAACAGTATAGGAAGCAGTGGGAGGTTATCAACAGAGGATTATTATGAGGATGAGCAGATATCAAAGTTGGCAATTTCTACATTTCAAGCTAAAGAAGAAGAGATAGAGAGGAAGAAGATGGAGGTTAAAGAGAAAGTTGAGAGACAACTTGGTCGTGCTGAAGAAGAGACTAAGCGCTTAGCTCATATTTGGGAAGTAAGTACTTTCATTATAGTATCTCTCACACACATATTACATGGAAAATTAGTGTGAAAGTCCATGCACTTTCATCTAATTTTTAATCCTATCTCGGTAGTTTTTTTTTATTAGGTTATTATAGTTTCACCTGATTTTAATTAGGCACATGTGGTTTTTTTCCCTTTTTATCATGTACTTATAATTTCACATAATTTTTGATTCGGTTCCTGTAGTTTATAATTCTGGCTGATTTTTGATCTAGTCCTTGTAGTTTTAGGTGATTAATGAAAAGGAAAAGAACTAGTGGCATATGATTAAAAACCATATGAAACTATAAAGATTTACATGTTAATTTTCTCAATATTATAACTTGACAAAACTTGCCTGCTGTTTATGAAATTATTTTTTTATATGATAATCCATCTTATGCTTGTAATAGGGGCCTATTAACAACTTTATATAGATTTAAGAAATTTATTTAAAATTTAACAAATTTTAAAATTTTAAAATTACCCTTAATAATCAAATGAGATGGTTTGTTCAGAAACTATAAAAGCAAAGGATATTTGAGAAAAATAAATACTTTAGGCAAAGGGGCTTATATTAAAGATCATAATGAAAGTTCTTGTTTTTTGATGTGTTTCTATCTTGAAGGAGCTTGAAGTGTTGGAAGATCCCCTGAGAAAGGAAGTGGCAATGGTACGCAAGAAAATTGACATGGCTAGTAGAGACTTGAAACCACTAGGACAGAGTTGCCAGAAAAAGGTGCAAATATTCATGAGCAAAAAATTGTAATTTTTTAATTTTTTTTTTAAGAATTTATTGGTCAGAAAATGAAGAACAATAAAAAGGATATCTGAATTTTGAAATTGAATGATAGGAGAAAGAGTATAGAGAAGCCTTAGAAGCTTTCAATGAGAAGAATAAAGAGAAAGCTCATCTGATTACAACATTAATGGAGGTATGTATATAATATACATTCAGCAGATTGAAATTCTATTCTTCAATTTTATTTATTTATTTATTATGACTTTGTCTGCTAATTTATTCTTTAGCTACTGACTGAGAGTGAAAGAATAAGGATGAAGAAGTTGGAGGAGCTGAGCAGGACCTTAGAATCCATGAATTGAAACAAAAGTTACTGTGACTGCCACTAAATTTATTAATTTAGCTTCATCTATTTTGTTGGCCAAGAAAAAAAATTAGCTTGATTTATTTGCTGCTTTGTTCCTTGTATAAGTGTGCTTGCATTTTTGTTGTTCAAGAACTTAAAAAAATGTTAATAAAAGAGAAATGAAGTATTGCTGGACTTTTTTCATAGGCATCATAAACCCCAATCATGACCAGAATTGATCCTTTAATTAGGCCGGATCATGTTGTTAAACTTACAAAACACTTTCCATGTAGTGCTCAACTATAGGCATAAAATTGTGTTATTTTATAGGGAAAAATTGACTTGTAATTTTCCTTATAGTTTATTTCAATTTTGAATGAGACCATTGTAATTTATTTTGTTTGACTTGAACAATCATAGTTTGATCTATTATAGGCCCTCATATATAAAAATCATTAATTTGAATTTAAATTTATAGAATTTCATGAACTTTATGTAATTTCCTTCGTTTTATTTATCACCATTTTAACACACGCTCATTTATATAAATGAATTTTCATAAAAGCATTGCTTTTTAGTGGAAGAAATTTTATTTTCGCCATTTAAACACAAAGTCTCGAGTTCGAGTATGTGTAAATGCCAAAAATGCCTGAGAAAAACATTTTCAATTAGGCCCAATCCAAACAAAATAAACTATAGGTGCCTGATTCAAAATTGATGTAAATAATAAGGACCTAGGATTAATTTTCTCTTATTTATATTATCTTTTTATTTCATTTAAATAAAATCCTCTGAACCCTAATAAACTTCACTTGACTCCTGCACCAATATTTGCAATAGACAGGATCCGTCTTGTCTTTTAAATTAAACATTTCCAAATTGAAACAAAGACATGTAAAAGTACATCCTTGATACAAATGACAAGATGCTTGGCCAGGTTTTAACAACATAAGGTGTGGTCTTAACAAAAGCTGACATTCAGATTACCTGTAAACTGTACCAAAACTTGTCAACTACACCAAATCTTACAGCGATTCTTGAATGACTGTCTGAGAACCATCAATTAAGTTCAAATGGGTAGTTGCTTGTAACCTTCCAAGAGTTTTGGAACATCATCCATGCGTAACTGCAATGTGATAAAAAGGAGACAATGAAATCAAGTTTTCCTTTTTTGTAAAAATTCATAATATTTAAAAGGTAAACAACATAGTATTACTAATTCCTTTTCTGTAGAAATTCAGCATATTACTTATCAAACAAAATGAAACCAAGTTTTCTGAATTTCAAAAAGAAAAAGATGTAAAGGGGAAAAAAGATCAAGTAAAAGAAGAACGGATTAAGGTGCAAATTAATCTTAAAAGTTTCACTCAGGAGCAATGTTGCTCTGAAAGTGTCAAAATAGAGCAATGTTGTTGCTAACGTTAAAAATGTTAAAAGTCAACATCAATTTTTTTAACGGTCAACTTTAGTTTTTTAACAGGGTGGGGCAACATTACTCTTGAGAGAAAACTTCCGGAGCAAGCTTGCACCTTAATCCAAGAAGAAATGTCCATAACCTGAAAAACATACCTGAGAAGCATCTTTGATATGATAGAATTGATAAATCTTATGCCCATCTAGCCCAGGTTGTAGATCTGATCCACTGCTTTCTCTATTTAAGTTACAGGCACAAACAACATCAGGAGAAGGTAAAAACCCCAATCCATCAAGTTAAAAGGACATAGCTTCTGCTTTTATTCTATGGAGAGCTACTACAACCCTTTACTTAGATACCTAATTTTCACTGTGTCAAAAAATCAGATGAGTGAACAAAAATGGCCAGGGATCAACAATCCAAGAATTTCAGTAAATGCTACAAAAAAAAAAAAACCTCATGAAGCCTATCAGGATACAAATTCAAACAGGCACGATCGTGAAATCAAAGTATACAATAATACTCCCTTAGGTCCAAACTATAAGATAACGTTCATTAATTTACATGAACCAAGAAATATAAGTCAAATATGCTTTTATTATTTGTCACCTCTATCTCTTCCTATAAGGGGTAAAAGTAGAAAGCAATCATTAATTACTGTATCAACCTCTTATATTTTGAACCAAAATTTCCTTCTAGAAGACTTTGTATAATTTGGACCCGTGAGAGTGCTGAACATGCATGCAAAGCTAAAAGCTGTCAAGAACTGAGCTTGTTGACGAAAGAAAATTCATCAAGCTTTGCATTTTGAAACAATTATTACACCCTGTATGATACATGTCAACATTAAAGAATGGGAAGACAGAAAAGGGTACAAGACTAATTCGTACAGATGGTGTTGGTAAATCAAACGTTGATAATCCCGAAGCAAAGGTCCGAGCTCCATAAGTTTAACAAAATTTGGTTCAGACTTCTTCCAGTGTTCGCGTAGTGCCTCAACCGCCTTTTTTTTGGGCAAGAAAAACAGTCTCAATCAGAATGAATACCACAACACAGCATTCATGTGAAAAATGCATCTTACCTGTAAGTTGTCAGAAACTTGTTCTCCAGCCACCCTTGATGCCAATTCAAGTAGTTCTTTATCTTTGAGCTCATCCACAATAGGAAGCCTAGAACTGGACATTGAAACTGATATCTCCAATCGTTTTTGCAATTCTGAGACAAGAGATTGCTCTGTTTGACTTTCCTGACAAAAGTAACAGTAGTGAACCAGTAAAGCCACAAAAATAAACTCATGACAACAAAAGGGGATGCATATGGGGATTTGCCCCAACTTTGCCTATGCATGCATGAAATTTCTAGATTCCAGAACAATTACCAAGAACTTCACCACTTTAGTCGACTTAATTTATACCTTCAATGAAGACTGAAAATCATCATTTGCCAATGCAGAATCCTTACTTTCGGGAATATTAGTGAGTGGAGATGCAGCTAATCTCTTGGTAATTGGATCCTCTGAGGAATAGCCAAAAAAGTGAGAGTTTAGGGTGTGGAATTTATGCTTAAATTAATTCTTTATTAGTAGAGAATAGGCAGAGAGCAAGATCACTTTGCATGATATCATATCATTACAGCTAAGAATAATTTCAGGCTCCAGATCAAATTCAGAATTTTTTATTTTTAATGCTTAAATAAATCTTGAAAGGTCTTTTGCAGCTTTCGATATGCTGAAGAGGTTGTACAGAGAAATAAGTTAATAAAAAATCTGCTCTTTCAGACATATCAAAGAAAAACCATTAGTAAAATGACAATTTGGCTATTAATAAATATATTATAGACAAAAAAAAAAAATATAAATATCAACACATTTGAAACCAGAAATTACAATATTCACCTTGTGGAACCAACCACCATATATCACCATATGTTGATTTTCCATCAAAACCACCAAATAACATATACCGTGAACCAATAACTGTCATAGAATGATATGCTCGAGCAGGTGGGGGTTCATTGCCTGTAGGTAAGCGCTTCCACTGTGCTGAAACTGCATACAACAGATAAATAAAATAAATTGACATAATATACTTTGTTACACTGCCATTGCTGGTTACATCCATTCAGAAGAACCTTAATTTTGTGCGTTTATGTTACAATGTTACCATAATGAAGGAAACTATATGTAATTTCGACCAAATATCAAGGATCAGAAAACCAGACTTGACCCATTTGCCTCATCAAAACATGTGAAACAGAATTGAACATCAGCAGTATGTTGCATTTTTCAAGGTCATCGTGCTGCATGGGCTCAATTGCTTCTTTGCAAAAATGATAGCTAATCTCAAATCAAAATAGATATTACTTTCATGGAACCTATGAACAAAATGTTTCATGGAATATCATCAAGGTGCCAATGGCAATATGGCATAACATATGTAACTAGCCCAATGGGTGGTGATTCACGGTGCACATAACATTAAGATATTCTAGCCAGACAAACATGAAATTTATTCATTTCTCCCCGCATCTCTATAGTAGTGCTACAAGAGTTAGAAGGACATTATAAAATTTCCTTAAAATTAAACAAGAATTATCTAATAAAGCTGATGAATCCTTAACTCCTATGAGATGAAAGGACGGAAATTTGCTGTTTAAAATTAATGTAACTGTCACTAACAGATATAATCTTCTAAGTCAATAATCTTTGAATTTCTAAACAGCCGCAAATAAGCAAAAGACTCTCCATGCGCTGACTTAGTTCATATATTTCTTTACATCAAGATCATAGGCAATCTCCCAAACGATATCATTTTTATGAGAAACACATGTGCAACTATGCCACATATTATAAGTAAATCAGAGTAAATCAGCTTTAAATTAAACAAAGTTACTTAGGCAGAACCATTTTGATAGTTCTAAACTCATTAATCATGATCAATACAGCTCCTTCCTTTTTATGTTTTATTCTTTAACAAAAGAAGATATATTATTTTGTTCTCAGCTTATCAAAAATAGAAACTCCATTTTAATTTAAAAAGAATTAGAAACTCCCTTAAAAAACAACCATATGCAGATTGCAGAGAACCAATAAGTATCAAGAAAGATAGTAAGTTCTCACCTCTGTCTAAAATAATGCAATCGTTATAATAGATATCATATCGACTCAACCACCCACCAGTACCATGTCCTCCAAACATCAATAGCTGCAAACGCCTCCCACAAATAAATAAGATTTCAAGTTAAATTTCTAACAGTACCAAATCTTCAGCACAAACAACTTTTTTTGGGGGTGAGGGAGGAGATAAATTTACACTCTTAGACTAAATATTGATATTTGTGCTAATAAACAAAATAGTGTGATAAACAATCCCCGGGCACAATCAACATGCTCATTGGTCAATGGAGTTACCGTACTAGCAAGTTCCTTTGCAATAATTAATACCCTTTTCATTGTTCCACTTCATGGAAAAGTTGGAACAGCAGCAAATTCTAAATTCACGAGCCAAAGCAATTCACAGACTAAGCAAAACTAAAACAGAGGATTGTGGAGATTATGTTTACATTGTATCTTCCAGGTGTAACTGTATGACCACAACGTGGAGAAGGAGCATGACCTGGAAGCTTTAATTGAGTCCACCCAGGTGCTTCAATCTCTTCCTTCCACAACAAATATAAACAATCAGTACGTACTCTAATTGATTAAAATAGACACTAGATCAAAATATTGTGAACAGAATTTTAATCATTCTTCATTGGACATTGAGGTAGAAATGGGAAAAATAAAATTCTGTATTTGAGGCAACTTTAAAGAAGACCTTGCTGTTTTGACATAATGTAGTCAAACCAAATTTAAGTGGTCAAAATACGGAAGAGTGAGCAAAGTATCCACTCTCTCCAATCTACCTCCCCTCCCCTCCCAAAACAATCCATAAGTTTGTCCATTTCACTTGTCTTTTAAGAGAAAAGGAGAAAGCAGCTAATATCATGTATTGATGTAGACTTGAAAAACCGGCTATGCATCAAAAGAAATAGAAACTACCACAACAAATTGAAAAAACTCTAAAAGTAGAGATTATCACTCATCAGAAAGCAAAGGCAAAAGGCATCTCATATTGCAACTTGCAACCAGCAACTAAATAAACGGCAGCATGCATAACACGTATAAAAAAGTGTAGTGAAGGTGGGGTACAAACCTTCTTCAATAAGGCCCTTCAAAGCCCATAAATCACCCATAATTGGTCCACCTCCACCTATCATGGTTGATAAAAACCACTACGATCAGGCAATAACATTGGATATATCCCATATGAAGTAACAATACAGCAGCAACAGTTAAATATGTTGGACTTGTTTCAAATCAAATGACCCATAATGAAAGAACTCTCGTTTCAGAGTTTTCAAGAAAGGGGTGAATTGTAAGATCTGTTTAGAGAGAATCAAGGTGGAGAGTCTTAGATCATAATAGACTTACCAGCTCAAAGTTGGAATCTCTTTTCTTCACTAGTGAAACTGCTTTTGAAAGTTAACTGATATTTAACTTCAAATTTCTTTCTCCTTGATTGTACATATTAGAAAGTATATCTGTTTGAGTTAAGTTGTTTTGCTTATTTTATATGTTTTAATGAAAGCTTCTTTGTTTTAGTTTGTTTGGATAATTCCTTTAGGCATTTGGAATCAACTTAGGTGTTCCATTTTAATTATGGAGGAGAATGCCTTACATGAGAATATAGATTTTCATCTCATTTCTTATATTATATGTGTAACTGTTGCTATTCAACAAGACAAGTTCAGAAGAAAACTAAATCCTTAATTTATATGATAACTAACAAAATAGTACAGGCAATACAATTAATGTGTATTGGCCATCATTGAAGTATAGAACATGCTAGTTTGATATAGAAAATCGCTAATTAGGAAAATAAATTCAGAAAGAGTAAGCAGAAGCAACATCTGAGTAATGTGGAACAAAATAAGGAAACAATGACATGATAAAGCACACTACACAAGATAAATAGGGCAGACTGATAGTTAAGTAAAGTAAAATTGTCAAGAAATTGGGTAGGAAAAAAATTCTTTCAATGAACTCAGTTCACATATGAATAGGACCTACGCCACTTCACCTCTGCCGCCAAAAACAAGCAATCTCTTTTCAACCATTGTAGCAGTATGTCCACATCTAGGAGGTGGAAATGTTCCAGTAACTGGGAGCTCTGTCCATTCAAGTGATACTAGCATAGAAATAAGATCATGTAATTAGATATTTTTATCATTTGATTAGAATTTAAAATTCAAGAGAGAAATTTTACAAGTTAAAGGAAAATACTTGTGTCCAAGACATACACATCTGACAACCACTTTTTGCCATCCCATCCACCATACCTGTTTCACATTAAATCAACCCTAAACCATTATATTGACTAAACTTACATAAGAATGGATGGAGTGAATTCAAACAAGATAAGTCTCACATAACAATTTTCCTGTTTCCAACTGATGAAGCTGCAGCAAAATCTCTTCGGGAGGGTAAGTCACCAAAACTAGTTAGTTCAGACCATTGCCATATGTCTGGAACAGCATCATTCATTCCAAGAGCCAATTGACATCCAAGGAAAAAGAAAGCAGGAAAGTTTTAATGCTTCAAAAGTCATATACTTAGAGAACCATAAGTAATCAGAAAACAAATGTTCAAACATTATACAAAAATTCCATACCAGTATCCAAGACCCAAAAGTCCCCCAACCTGTGAATTGAGTGGTTGTGAGAAGCCAATTTTATGGAAATATAAAGCAAAATAATAACAGCGTGCAGATACACCAGACAAACATAGGGACTGCACAAACCTTTTACCCCCAGACCGTCCACCAAAGATGAACATGTGACAATCAATAGAAACTGCTACATGGAATGCCCGAGGACTAGGGCCCACTTCACCATCTGTCCCACTTCCCGTGCACTCTGGTTGAAACCATTGCTTGGCCTCTGAAAAATTAAATAAAACTGACAGTGAAACTTTACAAATGCCACAATATTGATGCATAACATTGCTTTATCATTTGAACCCTTCCCACCCGCTCGTTTTTTAGTGCCTTTTGTGATGATGTTTTGTACATATTTTCTACCTTTTCTACGACTCATCACACCTCATGTCCTACATAGTATACAGCAAAATGTCACCTATAGGTTCAAATTTCTACCACCACCTTGAGATGCAAGGCACTAAACCAGTTTGTTTATGTGAAGAAAAGCGGAGAAATCTGCAAGTGAAAGAAAAGGTATGGGGAAATGCAAGATCTTCAACACTACCCACCCCACAATAAAAAGGTGAAACAATCTAAATTAATAACAAAAGGAAAAATACTAAAATAATGAAAACATCATTATCAGAGTTATCATCACTTTAATCTACAAATGTTTATATGGCGCTTAAACCCAATAAAAATGAAGATCAAGGAGCAAATTTAAAAAAGCCAATTCTCTTCCATAATTCCATTAGTTAATATAAGTTCCCATTTTCAGATTGATGCACAGCAGCTTTTAGGTGGTTTAGAGCCTAGTTTGTCAATCTTGTACTAGCTTCTTTTTCTTTTTCTCCCTTGTGCGGGACATGCATGAAGAGGCACTTAAATCATGGCTCTTCACTCCAACAGATGCACATGACTATTGCCTAGTTGGTGAGGATATGTGCCTCACCTGGTATTTTGAAGGGAGAAGCCAAACTGGTCCAACTGGAAAAAATAATAATAAATAAATTTTGAAACAAAAAAAAAAGGCTTTATGAATATATCAAACAATCTATGGTGTTCATTTCAATTCTCTGCTTCATTTTCTTATAGATGTATGCTTCTTGGTAGTAGTTCATCAGCAGAAGTAAGAAGGTGGCACTGACACACTAGTAGGATGTTATTCTTCCCACTAAAACAGCTGTAGAAACTCTTAAATTTGGCGCTCAAATGAAAACCATTTACAAAATTGACAGCTAATCTGTAAGTCATTATAATTTTTGCCTTCAATCCGAAGATGGTTCAAATGATGATGACATAGCCAACTATTGCTAAACATGTTTCTGTTTTAGTAATAAGACATAGTAGCAGGTACCAGATGTGACAGAAGTCAACAAATTTTCCATCATCATTCACCCTGTGAGTTATCAGTTATCTAATGGTCTGATGGATCCACGGGTTTTTACGGGCACCAGGGAATCTAGAGGAAAGATAAAGTGTCTTTATGTCAAGTATGTGGAACTCAGATCAGATATTAAACGTTTTTGGTCAGGGAGATCATAAAACATTTGAAAGATCAAAATTTTCAGTCCAATTACATATCGAAGTAATCTATTGATTCGAGGGGAAAATCCAAAAGAATTTAAATGCCTCAAGCAATGTTTAAACCATTTGACGCGATGCAAAGTTCGCAAATACTTGGCGAAATTGACAAAGAAAGAAAGGAAAAATAAACAGAATGCAACGGAGGATAAAAAAGAATACCAGCATCATAGACAACAATGTCGCTGAGAAACTTCTTATCCACTAGGCCGCCGAACACGACGACCTTCGATTTACCGATATTGACGGTGGAATGACCACTGCGAATGACGAAAATTGAGTTCAAGTCAGACTTAAAACACATCCAGAAGACGAATTAAAAACAAGCATACTGACCTGCGAGGCTGAGGCGGATTTCCGGCGAAATCAGAAGATGTAGCTCGAACCCAGTAGTGCATCTTCCCAGGGGGCTCCATTCTCTCCCTCTTCATCACACGGTCTCACGGAACGAAGTTCCATGTAATATGTGCTTTGCCTCTCGAACTTTTCCTCTGTCTTTTTCTCCCCACTTCATAATTACTCTATTTTTTTAATAAAAAAGACAAAATGATATTAATAAATCATAATTATGGCCTATAAATTTACAAAGCATATATAACATGCATAATGATCAACCGAAAAACGTATGTGATGGATAATTAAAGTTGAAGATCTATGAAAAGATTGATGAAACACTTTCCAATACATGATCTAGTGATTGACGAAACCGAATGAATTCCACGTTCAAGATCAGATCATTAGAGCTAGAAATCCATGATAATGATGCTTTCAAGCAACTAGATAAAAATGGAGGAACCGGGGTATTAATATTTTTGGGAAAATCCCAGTCTGATCTAAGAATCAGAAAAAATATCAAAAAGTCTCGATATACATTCTTCTATAAAAAAAATCTAAATGTATATTTATCCATAAAAAAAGTTGGGTTAATATAACTTTTGGTCCCTGAAGTTTGATCCAATTTTGGTTTTGGTCTCTGAAGTTTGAAATCGGTGGTTTTGGTCCCTAAAGTTTGACTCGATTTTGGTTTTGGTCCCTCAAGTTTGAAAAGGACTTGATTTTTTTTCCGAATCGAGTCGGATTTTTTAATTGGGTTGCCAAGTCTTTTTCAAATTTGAGGGACCAAAACCAAAATCGGGTAAAACTTCAGGGACCAAAACCACCGATTTCAAACTTCAGGGACCAAAACCACATATTTCAAACTTCAGGGACCAAAACCAAAATTGGATCAAACTTCAGGGACCAAAACTAAAATTGGATCAAACTTCAGGGACCAAAAATTATATTAACCCAAAAAAGTTTCTAGGGATCTTAGTGACAAAGAAGGGCTTGTCAATGGTCATTCTTTGACTTGTCAATATAGTCACATACACTTATTAACGGAAGCTATTTTAGTTAATATAAATGAGCTTATCAATGATCACTTTATAACGTATTAATATAGTGACATACACTTGTCAACTGAAGCTAGTTTAGTTAACATAGATGAGCTTGTCAATGATCACTGTATAATTTATCAATATAATCACATATATCTGCCAACGGCAGCTGCTTTAAATAACATATATGAGCTTGTCAATAGCCACTTTAATTGTTAATATAATCACATACACTAATCAATAAGGTAAGTTCATATTTGAAATTTATATCACTGAGGTTTCTAAGGATTTTTTTGACAGAGGAATAGACATTGGGATTTTTTTTGATATATTTTCTGACCATTGGGGCCTGAGTGAGATTTTCCCATATTTTTCTAAAGAAACTCAATAAGTGGGACCCTATGATAGCAAATGTATCCATCCATATTGAACTATAGGACTTGAGATCATAAAGGGCGTTGGGTAGGAAATTCTTTTTTTTTTAATACAAAAAGGCCAAGACTAAAATTTGGAATAAACTAAGCCACAGGACGACATGGTTACCTAACCAACCATGTCATCCCGCAAGTACCCCGTACACCTTGGATGCACCACTAGCAACACTACTAGTCCACCTACAATGTTATGCGCATCCCTGGCCAAAAAATCTGCACATCTAATTGCCTCACGTGCAGCATAATGCAGCTGAACCTACCTGTTCGAAAAGAGTAATTCCCAAACTTCCTGAATCTCCTCCTTAAAAGGATGATAAGAATGACTTCCACTATCCCGAAAAACCAGCTGATAAGCCTCTAACGAATCCGTGTAGGCTTGCACCTGCTGAAGTTCGAATTGTTTACATAGATTTAATCCAGTCATTATCTCGAATAGTTCTGCTCCTATGATTGGAACAGCACCTAACTGAAGTTGGAATCCTACCACTCAGTTGCCATGCTCGTCTCGAATCACCCCACCACACGACGCCCATCCTGCTACATCAACTGAAGCATTTGTATCCACACGAACGTACCCAGTCGGCGGTGGGTGCCAACATGGGTTCGTATCTCGGTTCATCTGAAACAAGCTGTTGGTACCAGAATCTAGCAGGTTACTGTCTAATAAGGAAAAGATCCCCTGATGTACAACCTCATGAGCTTGTAAGCGATTTCCTTCCATCACTCCCTTACATCTATTCTTCCATAAGAGCCAGCAAATGAAACTGAAAATCTTGAACCAAGGCCACCTCCTGAATTATCTAAAACCCATATTACAAGCAGTATTCATCCTAAGCCAACCCTACAAATCAGATTGAAAAAAGCGAAAACGAAAGTTAGGGTGAACAAAATATAACCACACTTCTCTGGAGAGCTCACAATCACGAAGGATATGTAGTGTATCTTCCACTCTCTGACATTGAAAAGGACACTCCTCACTTTGGGCAATCCCTCGCCTAGCTTTGAGGTAGTTAGTCGGAAGACGCTCCTGAATCATTTGCCAAAGGAAAAACTTTACTTTTTCCGGAACAGGGAGTTTCCACACCTTCTGCCACTGGAACTGCACTTTCGGTTCTCAGTGCGTGGAAATAAATGTATAAGCAGCACGAACACTAAAACTCCCATCTGAGGCTGCTCTCCAGTAGAAACTATCAGGTACATGCCCCCCGGTGGGGTAGTTTGGGAAATGATATCAATCACCCACTGTGGAAGAAATTGTCTCCACTTTCTGATGTTCCAACTGCCATCTGGTAACACAAAGTCTCGAACTTTGGCTCCTGGGTCTATTTCATGCATATTCTGGTCAGCTAAATGGATAAGAGGTACTTCAATTAGGGTCCACAGGTCCCACCAAGCATTGCTAGACCGGCCATCATTTAGTTTCCTTCCCACTCCAGCATAGAATAGCCCCCACACCATGGAGATACCACGCCACACTCTGGAGGAATTTTGACTGGTATACACCATAGGATATATCCCATCCGTACACCCATATTTAGCCTTGAGACACTTGACCCAGAGGGCGTCCGGTTTTGTCAATAACCCCTAACAGAGTTTCATCATAAAGGCCACATTCTGGTTATAAAGATCCTTGATCCCCAGGCCTCCCTTATCCTTACCTTGCTTAATTTATTCCCATGCAAGGAGGTGCAACTTCTTTCCCTCTTGGCCCTGGTTCCATAGAAAAGACCGACTGATCTTTTCTAGCTCTTGTAGAGCACTCTTAGGGAGTAAGGTAGTTTGCATTTGGTAAGCAGGTAAAGCCGAAAGGACAGCCTTAATAAAGACCGATCGACCTGCCATATTAAGAAACCTAGTCTTCCAACCCGTCAGCCTTCTCCTGACTCTCTAGATGATAGGGAAATAAATGAGCTTTGTAGCTTGTCCATGGAGCAAAGGCACTCCCAAATACTTCCCCAAATCCCCGGTCATACCAATCCCCAATTCATCACTAAGCTGAACCACTCGTGAGAAGTTCACATTCCTAGAGAAGAACGCTTTAGATTTATCCAGATTGACCTGATGCCCTGAAACCCCACAGAAAGCTTTCATGACTTCCTTCATTACTGTAATCTGATGTGTAGATGCTTCTCCAAAAAGAAGCAAATCATCGGCAAAGAACAAATGGGATAAAACGGGGGAATTTCGCCCGAATTTGAATCCCGTCTATTGACCTGAGTTCACATTATTCTGTATTTGGTGTCCCAACCTTTCCATGCATAGGACAAATAGATAGGGACTGAGCGGATCACCTTGTCGAAGGCCACGAGACGGTGAGAAAAAGGATGACTCCACCCCATTCCAAAGTATCTTCATCGACACCGTCGAGATGCATTTCATGATGAGAGTAAGAATATTCCCTCGTATTCTGAGGCCAATGAGGGTCGATCGCAAGAACTCCCAATCAAGGCGGTCATACGCTTTTTCCATGTCGACCTTCACAACCACATACCCTTTCTTCCTATTCCTCTTGCGCATTGTATGGATGACCTCTTGTGCTATGATAACATTATCTGAGCTTTGTCTTCCTTCAATAAAGCTACACTGTTGGGAGTTAATCAGGTAGTTCATGGCTTACTTCAAACGGCCAGCGATAATCTTTGTGATTATTTTGAATACTACATTGCACAGGGATATAGGCCGAAAATCACGCACTGTCTTGGGACTATCAATTTTCGGGATAAGCACAATGTTGGTGTGATTAATGTCCTTTACCAATGTAGGATTTTGTCAAATATCTTTCACATAATCACACACCTTTGTACCAACCCGATCCCATTGAGATTGAAAGAAATGGGCATTCAGTCCATCAGGACCTGGTACTTTGAAAGCACCAATTGTGAAAGCCGCATTCTTTATCTCAAACTCATCAACATCCTTATGGATAAGGTTATCATCCTGTCTTGTCAAGGGAGGAAAATCCATAGGCCAATCCGTGGAAGCCATAAGGAAATTATCCTTGGTATACGAGTCCTGGAAGAAACTATCAACCATGATCCTGAGGTCCTCTTGCTCGGTAATCCAATTACCGTCGTTATCCTGAAGAGCTTGAATTTGATTCCTTTTCTGCTGTATAACTATAGAAGCATGAAAAAATCTAGTATTTTTATCTCCCCAAGCCAGCCATTTACTCCTAGATTGATGGTACCAGATTAATTCTTCTTGTGCGCTTATTTTATTGTAATCTTGCCAGAGAGCTCTCTCCAATTTATACAGACCATTAGAGGTGTTATTTGCTCGAGCTCTATCAATGCCCTCCAGCCGTCTAATAATGTTTTGTTTCTTCCTAGGAATACTACCAATCTCTTTAGACTTCCAGGTTGTAGCCTCTTTAGCAAATTTAGTTACTCCTCCTCACCAATCCTAATTCTATGTGAAGGATACTTTAATTTGTTTGCAATTGTCAATTCTGAGTGAGAGATCAAGCCATTAATTTCCTTCACTGTAGATTGAAGGCTGTTGATTTTCCCTTGATAGATGGAGAGTTTCTTTTCGTCCAAATCACATTGAGTGGACAAATGATTCCGCACAACAAACTTCAATAATTTTGTCAATGAAGAGGCAAAGAAGTGTCTGTAAGCCAACCTTTTAGGTGTCAAAAATCCAAGACAGGGCACAATACTCATGAATAAGGATAGGTGAAGAAAATATGTTGCAATAAATTTTCCCCATCAGAACCAAACAAAAAGTTTAGGTGAGTTGGGTCCTCAAGGCTCATCAGGGTCAGGGCATGCCTTTAAGCTCAATGAGTGCTTACAGAGATACTTACAAAACACCCATAAACAAAGTCCTCACATCGGCGGGATTGGAACTCACAACGTTTTAGTTATGAGTCAACCCTTTTACCAACTGGACCAACCTTTGTTGGCAACAATCAGTTATCTCTTATCTATCTCTCAAATCTTTTCATCCCTAAATTCAAAAAAAATTCATAAAAAAGAATTCAAAACTTTTTTTTTTGCTGAATTAATGTCAAATTGACCATAGTATTAAATAGTATCGGTTAATGTAAGATTACGTTATTTCAGAGATGATTGGGATCATTAATGGGCTCCATCTCTACCTGACAAAAGGGGATATATATATATAGAGAGATAGTTGTATATATACATACATATATTTTTTGGAAAGGGGAGTATATTAATAAATCAGAATTTTACATCAGCAGGGAGAGATAGTTGTATATTCTAATTGCATAGAAGCTATCAATATGATCACTAGAGGATGTAAAAGTAGTCATCAATTCATAGATATTATTGATCATGCTAGGTCACATGCTCAGGATTGGCAAATTTTGTTTAACCATAGGCTTAGCTAAGTTCTCACACAAATATGGATCAAAATTTTTATATCCTTGATCATCTCCTACCCATTAGGCAGGGGATCAATGGGGTTTGATGGAGGAGTTTGAGACTTGTTATATTTTTGATACACTCTTTTGAGTAATAATAAGACAAACGACTCCGTGGGTTGCACGGGATTGTTTATTCTACATATGGAACAATTAGTATATGTTTGGTTGGGCTTATATTTGGACAATAAGTCCTTATTACGTAAGCCGAGATAAAACTCCTCTCACATATTTACCTCGTATACTGTGAATCACGATTTATAAGCACTTATTACCTAAAAATAAGCTATTCCAAAGAATTACTTAATCCCATAGACTTGGGACCTAATTCCCCATTAACTTTGCCCAAAGCGTCTCAGCATAGCCAAAAAATTTTTAACGACAGCCTACAGAGAGAATTTAATTGTATATGTTGTTTGACTTCATTACCAGTGGAACGAAGGCTAAATGCACATTAAACTTGCATGCTTAAAATTTTATTTTGGCGTCACATCATTGTAGCTGTCGAATTAATTGTCGTTCACTGTTGCCTGAGGGGTTGAACTGCCCATTTAATACATCCATCATAAAATCAACGGAATTTTAATAACCGAAATTCATAGCAAGTAACTTCATTTACGTTTATAAAACTACCTGAATTACAATTTATTCCATCATGAGGATTTGTATGACGTCTATGTAGACTACTCCCTCTGGCCTTTATTATAAGTCATCAACTAACAAGTGATTTTGATCCTTTTTATAAGGCACTTGCAAGTTTCTAAGAAGAATTTAATTTATTTTTCCATGTATGCCCATATTTAATAAGGGTAGTGAGAGAAAGAGAGTAATAATTAATGAATATTTGAGTTTAGTGTAGTTGGTAAGGGTAATATTGAAAACTACTTGAATTTTAGGACAACTTTAATGCTTTTAACTATCTTTATTGGTTTATGAGAATTGGTAGTTGGTGCCTTATAATAAGGACCAGAGGGAGTACATTCATTGTCTTATTAGTAAATTTATTCTGTTTATCTAATATAAGTAATTTCCACCCATTATAATTTTTCATTCTCGATAGCACCACATGTAGTTGACCATATGTGAGAAAACCGGGCTTTGAAGGTAGAGGCCAACATTGCTTATGGACTGACCTTGGCTTTTATTTATTATCATGGCAAACAAAATGATGATTGGGAATTGCCTCCTCTCATGTTGAAAGGAAGTTTAGATTCGGAAGGATTCATGTCCATTAGATGAATCAAAATCTTCTCACCAACACTAATTCCATTCAATGCCTTTGCCATCATGTTAAATGCCGACAACAGCAACATATGTTTGACAAATAGTAGTTAAGGTTCCAATGGGCATTAATCCCAACGTTAAACAAATTAGTGAAATTGCAGTTGGACACATACTGGTACCTCACAATGGACAATAAAACAAAGAGTGAATACACTCAAGCTTTTAAATATGCAATAACTATTCAAGTAACATTCGCTTACGTCCACGTATCTTTGCTGTCCTAAGTACTTTCGTGTGGACAGTTCATGTATCTTTGCTGTCGTCCGCATTCCTGAAGAGATCCTTCTTCATAATCTGTTGACATATCATAACATATGTGATTAGATTATGAACTGGCACGACGATAGAGTGTTGTACTGAAAGGTGAGGATGGATTACGGATGAAATTATGCAAATTAAACGTTGGAAAGAAGGTTGGTAAATGTAGATGATATGCTTTTGGGATTTTTGTTTGTGCTGGGTGGGCAAATGCACGTTTGCTGCAGATATGTCCATAATTTGTTATTGCATATTAGCACAATTAAATATACATATATAATTGGTAGGTAATGTGTACCGCCAATTAAAAAACTCATTTAAATAGGTCTAAAACATAATGAAGAAAATCTAGTTTTTTCCCTTCATTTCACACTGGTTCTTTGGTTTTTTTTTGTTGGGAATGGGATGGTCCGACAACTGTGAAGGGGTAGACTTAATTTCCAATGCCTAACCTGAAATGCTTGTCCCTGACAAGGACGTGGCAAGCCTATTCATGCATGCATGCTGACAGATAGAAACAACTTGTATGATTAGTTTCCATGGTACGTCTGCTATGATTTCTCCTGTTAATTCACCATTACATTAAATGATCATGTTGGCAACACCGACAAACCATTTCAATTATTCAGGTTTGCATAATCACTTCTTGCAGAAGGGTTTTCGGTGGAGGATAAATCAAAAAAAATAAATTAGAGCTCACAAACTGCTATGGAAGAACCATAATCACGCGTTAATCAGACCATTTTGGTCCGATGGACGTTTTCATTAAAGATGAATCTGACCTTCCCAATACAATAGATGTGATATTGTTGCCCACATTTCTAATAACTACGTATATTTTACTACCAGTAGATGTAAAACTTCATCTTTAATAGTGTGGTCCCGTTGTTGCAGTACACGTTCTTCATTAGTGCTTTTTTCCATCCCCCACAAGGGTGAGCCAGCCCCTAGAGGGATGCTTATGTTCAGTCCTTGTGAGACTATAATTATTTCAAAGCAGAAGACAAGCAACAATTAACAACATGTTGAGTTCATGTTTCCAAGGTGAGGTGGTGAAAAATCATATCTTCCACAGGAATTGATAAAAGAAAGTGTCTCTTGAAAATTAATGAAAAACCACCACCACCACCACCAGCAACAACATGTTGAGTTCATGTTTCCAAGGTGAGGTGGTGGAACATCATATCTTCCACAGGAGTTGATAAAAGAAAGAGTCTCTTAAAAATTAATGAAAAACCACCACCACCACCACCACCACTAGCAGTAACATGTTGAGTTCATGTTTCCAAGGTGAGGTGTTGGAAACCATATCTTCCACAGGAGTTGACAAAAGAAAGCGTCTCTTGAAAATTAATGAAAACAAAAAACCACCACCACCACTAGCAGTAACATGTTGAGTTCATGTTTCCAAGGTGAGGTGTTGGAAAATCATATCTTCCATAGGAGTTAACAAAAGAAAGCATCTCTTGAAAATTAATAAAAAACCACCACCACTAGCAGTAACATGTTGAGTTCATGTTTCCAAGGTGAGGTGTTGGAAAATCATATCTTCCACGGGAGTTGACAAAAGAAAACGTCTCTTGAAAATTAATGAAAACAAAAAACCTCAATAAATCCACCACCACCACTACTACTATCACCACAACTACCACTACCACCACTAGCAGTAACATGTTGAGTTCATGTTTCCAAGGTGAGGTGGGGGAAAATATATCTTCCACAGGAGTTGATAAAAGAAAGCGTCTCATGAAAAGTAATGAAAAAAAACCCTCAATAAATCCACCACCACCACCACCATTATTATTATTATTATTATTATTATTATTATTATTATTATTATTATTATTATTATTATTCTGTTGGGGCAAAACAGTTGCACTCTAATTTATTACTATGATCATAGTGGTATAGGTTTGCATTTGGTCCATCTTTATTTAATTCCTATGAATCATCGATATTTTAACATAACCATTTTTTACATAAATATTTAAATGAAACAAATTGGAGGGTCATAATGCTCGGAACAATTTAATTGAAAGACATAGTTCCCACCACTGGGCCTTATATAGTTCTATTAGATCAAAAAGTTGCCCTAATTGATATTTGAAAGTTCTTCATATTATCTTCAAAGGTGCACTCTAACTCATCTATAAGTTGAGTTTGCTAATATTTATCATACTTAATTTTTTTATTTCATCCTGCTATATAATTAAATGAGCTCACTTTCATTTAATTAACGTTGAATAAGAATATGTTTAGAAACTGTGGTCATGCTTTTATATCTTTTAATAAGTTTCCATAATTTAGATTATCTCATCAAAAATTTTTTAGGAGATAGTTATAATTTATTTGAACAAAATATTTTTTTTTTGTATTTAAAATACCTTTGACAAATTTTGATGTTGTCCTTCATTGAGTCATCATGTATCGGGATGATGCCGTAAAAAATCTTTTTATATGAAAACGTGAAGACTAGAAAACGCTTTTATATTATCTGTTTTGTTTGCAAAAATTGCATGCAATAAGTTCCCCTGAAACTTTGTAAAGCAATACATTCGAAGTGGTTTTGTAATGAAGATGAACGGATGCTTTATTCGGACGTGAAAAATCCTCACCATTTTTAATATTGATCTTTACTAAGTGTCTATTATTATGTTGTTATATATATATATATATTATGTCCCTTACTTTGCCTGAAATGCAATGCAGCATGAAGACAATGGTACAATTTGATTAAGATAAAGAAGTCTATAACGTTTTAACATGACTCATAACATACGGAAGATCTTAATAATAAGAAGAGAAAAACAAAACGCTCCAGGCTTCTCAGCAATATTAAGACTGACAGATGACTTCTAATAGTATATAATAATTAAGAGGTTGATAATTAGATGAACGGTTCCATCACTAGCTTCATTTCGGAATTAATAATAACGTTGAGGCCGAGCGCGACAGTGAACCTTCCTAAAGACGAAGGTGAAACCAGGAACCAACACACCACAGAAAGCCTCCTAAGCATATCTCGACATCGAACGACAGCTAAAACCATATAACCCTGAACACAAAATTTTGTAACAGTCAAAATAATGGTGAAGGGAACACAACAGAAAGAGGAAGTAAGATTTGTGAAACAAAAACGATTTAAAAAGTAAGCATATTTTATAAAAACATAACCAGGTGGAATAGTTTTCTCAGTATTTAGCTACGACTAGGGTTTCATTCATGGGAAGGGAAGGGTTTAATGGGAAAAGACAGACCGTCAAGGACAACCAATGAGAGATAGCCTTGCCTGTCCTCACTTATGTGGAATATGCACTTGTTGACCAGTGGATTGGGGAATGGAGGGAGACGTAGGGAATTTGTAGGCAATAAAAGCTTGTGCATGATACGCTTGTGGAAGCCCAATTGGGAACAAACCCAAGACGGCTAGTGTGAAGACCTTTTTTTAAAAAAAAATGAATTATGGAATGATGTGGACAGTTTCTTTATCGTTTTATTAGTGTGTTGATGTTTATCGGTTTAACTGCCAAGTAAGATGGTTATTAGGACCAATCACTGTTCATCTATATAACCCCCTCCGTAATTATTATTCGAAATATGTGATTAAAGTGAAATAAAGACAAATAATTATCAAATAACATTTTCAAACTCATCTATAACATAGAGTTTTCCCAAATACTTTTCGAAATCCATTTCCCCTAGTCTCAAATTCACATTTCGAATACAATTACTTTACGTGGATAAATCACATTTTTATCTATACATCAGAATGCACAACAATAATTCTGGCAACCCCGCATTCCTTACATTAATCATAGCCTTACAGGGTGCAAACGCCCTTTACAAATCCTCATACGGGGATTGCACAATATCCTTTCAAACACATATCCAAATATACATTCCCAAATTCAAATCCAAATCCAAATCCAAATCCAAATACCAAATATAGAATACTCCCAATTATGATAACCAACAACCAAAATCATATCCCGAAAGAGTCTTTGCCGCCCTCGGCTACTTGCTCCCTCCTTGATCCGCTTTCCCTGTCTAACTGTTGGTAGGGAGGGTGAGATTCTAGAGAATCTCAATAGGAAACAAATACCAGTATGCATATAAGGTAAGTGTTTAATGCATGACATGCTTGCAATACATAACTCATGCTCACACAATGACATATCTGCTTGCTCAATGTGTCAACAGCATACTCATGGCCATAGCATAACTAGAAACAGAGTACAATCATTCATATATATTTTACATAATCAAGCAAAGCAATAACATGCATCAAAACACCAACACAAATATCAAATACATACAGGAAAGGTAAGTTCCCTACACTTGTTCTTTCCACGTATGCTCCAGCACCGGCTACACATGATCAGAGTGACATCAAACCCTATAACCAAAGCAAGTACATAGGGTTATTCTCTATTCCCATTCTTTCTTCCATAACACTTAAAGTTGGTTATCATCCACAACCTTTAGGTGGCTACTCAAAGCCTAAACACATGCCTAAAGACTTGGGCAACACTTGACCAAAGATCACCTTTTAAAAGTGCAAAATACTGATTTTTAGGGCTTGGCTGCAGCCCACAAATCCACTGATCGTGGCCAAAAATAGGTCAGAAACATTTGGGCTGCGGCCCGGAACCTCTGGCCGCGGTCAAGAAAATCCTGTTTTTTAGTTGAACTTCCAAAAATCATAACTAATTTTAGAAAAATCGAAATGACATGATTCCAAAGCCAAATGAAAGATATTTAAGTCCTCTTTATTGAAAAAATATGGACCATTACCAAAAATCATGACACAAATACAGAATTGCACAAAATCCAACACTACTCCAAAACAGATTCCAGTTCCAACATCAAACTTTGGATAACCATAACTCCCAGCTCACAAAATGAAATGACATGAATTATATGTCCATTTTGAAGCTTGGAATGTGAAATTTAGGACTGGAAAGTTTCCGAATTTTTAGACATCATTTGGTCATTCAAACTTTTTGTGCAAACTGACTACCTAGCACAAAGTTTCAATTGACAAAATTTCCAGATTTTGGTCATTTGTCCCCAATGGTCCCAAATTCACAACAAGCATAATTCCCACACAAATTTTCATAAGAAAACCATTAAAAACACCAAATCAACTAAATTCACATCACATTTACACATATTCTATTCTTGAGCACATTGCAACACAAAACCACTAAATGGCCAAACTTTCCATTCAAGGTTTTAAATCAATCCCAATGACCATATAACACAACAAAACACCAATTACACCAAAATACACAAGGCAATTCATCCATTTCACAATTCCACCAAAATCAGGGAAAAACCACATTCCTCAAAACTTAACCAAAAACAACAAAACTTAGATCAAAAGGCATTAAATACTCACCTCTTCCTCTTTCCCCAACCAATTCCTTGATTCTTCATCTTTCCACTTTTCCTCAAGCTATCAAACACCTCCTTTCACAAATATAAAACCATAGAGATGAAGCTCTCATCACTATAAACAAGATTAATGAAGAGGATTTAATCATTAGAGGCCATTTACCAAACCAAAACTCACCTTGTTTCTTTCTCTTTCCTCCCCCAAGCTTGCAAAAATGGAGGTGAGAAGAGAAAGAGATGAAGATGAAGAAGATACAGGTGGGCAGATTTTGGCCCCCAAAAACATCCAAATAAGGGAGAGAGAAGAGAGGAAGAGTGTTGAATCTTTGACCCAAGATCAAGGGTCCTTATTGTGCCAAGTGTCACACTCTCATTCCATCTTCCATGAGCTCACATAGGCGCGCGCACACACACACATGATTCCACCCCTTGATCTATTACTCAAATCAATCTCAACCATTTATCTTGAAGTTACCAATGAGTTTCCTCTTCGGTAACTGACCAATTAGTCGGTAACTTTACTGTTTTGCCCCTGATTATGGTAATTCCTCTTGAATCACCATCAAACACATTTTCTCATTCTTTTAGCCACAATATGCGCCCTCCTTATATTTAAAGTCAATTTAGATGTTTATCCACAATTGAACTTAAATATAGGATTTTGGCACTGCTAAAAGCACATCACATTCTCCAAAAGTGTCGATTTGCCGACAATCACATTCACTTTTGGAGTCATTAACCCTTAGTCAAATTTTGGGATATTACAATCTACAAGGATTAGTAGTATACATTTGATGATTGATATCAATACTATATAAAAAGAAATACTCCCTCTAGTCCACAATATAGGGTACTTAAACTATGTTACGGGAAATAAGAAATGACAATTAAGTCATTTAATATGTCCTGAAATGTAAATTTTTTTCATTTTTACCCTTCTTGAGAAATGTGTTTAATTGCATTAGGAATGTTATTTTAGATAGAGGGAAGATAATGAGTGGGATGGGTAAAGTTGGAATGTGAGTATTAATCATAGGGGCAAAATAAGAAAAAAAAGCATTAATTAAACTAGAGGTAACTTAAATTCCGGACCATGGCTTTTTTTAGTATAATTTGTTCATATTTATAAGAGACACTTAGATGTTGTCTTCAATTTTTTCGTTAGTTTATCACTTTGACCCTATTTAGTTACTCATATTAATATCTGCATTTAATTATTCATATTAATATTATTACATTTTTCAACACTCTCTCCATCGCACATTCTCTCTACCACACGCATCTTTTTCTACAGTAATTAGCTTATGATCTCTCTATTACGCTCTCCCCTATAGATAATATTTTTTTAAAACAGTTACATTTTTACAAGTTTATTGTCTCCAACAAATTTTAAGTAATTTTTTTATCAATGTGATTCAGTTCATTGTCCCTTATAAAAAGAAACAGAGTATTTAGTAAATTAACGATCAAAGCCTACAAAATTTAGTTGAAAATGACTTATAATAAGAATATGATTGATATAACACAAGACGTGTGTTTATTTCTATTCTCCACCATTTAAAGGTAGTAAATTGGTGGCTTTGAATTGAAAATGAGACCAACCCGGCCCTAAACACATTTATAAGCTCATTTAGTGTTTACGTTTCATGTTCATGCAAAGTGAAAAATCTATACTTCTCTTTGTCCTTACATATGACAAAGTGAACAATTTTAGCCAAGTTGATTGATTATACTCCCTCCGGTCCTAAATATAAGATAAAGTTGATTTTCTTTGGAGAGATTAAAGAAGTTAAATAAGTTACTTAATCACATCATATATTATGTATTCTTAAATTATATATCAGTTTATTAGTTAAACTAATTAGTTTAGGGGGAAAATGTAAATATAAATACTCTAAGCTAACATAATTAGCTTTCTTAATTTCTCCAAAAAAGTCAACTTTGTCTAATATTTAGGACCGAAGGGAGTAATAAATATGACATGTTTTTCTTAAAATACTCTTATTTAGGATTGCTTTGGCTTCAACTATTGTTACATGAGAAAAAAACCCACCACACTATTGAAGAAGTATCAATAGGAGGTAGTTTTTTTTTTGGGTGGTGATAAAGGGAAAATTTCATTAAAGGATCACATGACCAAATTTATTTTAGTAAAGGATCAAAACATTTTGAAATTTCACTACAGGATTAAGGACCAAAATGAAAATAAGTTTTTGTAGGTGAATGACAATAATGTCCCTTGCTTTTTTTTTTAAAAAAAGTTTGATTGTTGTTGAGGCTCTGGTGACCGGTGGTTGCCACTAGGCCGGAGCGACCAAAGCTCCGACCACCTAAAATTAATTGTTATTCATAGGAAGATTTCACTTGTTGATGAAGAGTTGCATACTTGTTCATGCAGGTGACCGGACGCCGGAGCTCTTGCGACAATCAAACATTCTTTTTAAAAAAACTAAAGCAAGGGCCATTATTGTCTTTTTACCTACAAAACTTATTTTCATTTTGTTACTTGGTACTACAATGAAATTTCAAAATGTTTTGATCCTTAACTGAAATAAATTTGGTCCTATAGTCATTTAGTGAAATTCTCCCAATGATAAATATGGGAGATTTGTCTTACATTTAATTAAAATCAATACCAACTATTTAATTAAGTCATATATCAATATACTCAAAAGAGTAATAGCACTTTAAGTCGTTGCTTTGTTTCTTTCCCATTTTGTCTCATGCTTTACTGTTCCTAACTACAATAGCGGCTTCAATTGGCAAGCCGGTTGCATATCAGTTGGCTTCATTCTAACCCAATCAAATTAAACAATAATTTAGTTCAAAACATTGGATGCTGTGTCAATGTCACTTATTGTCTTCTTTTTCCATTTCCTGACTTCACCCACCCAGTACATATGCTTTTTCAATTTTCTACTTCACCCACACTGTCACTTTTGAATGGAGTTGGTCTTCACTCACTTTGGCAGACTGAAAAATTTTGATCTTCACCGAATTTATCCGACTACTAAACTTTGATCTTCACCCACACTGATGCCTTTTATTTTTCTAACTTTTGCTTAGAGTTAGCCTTCATTCCACCTGTGCCTATGAAGGAGTGTTGTTCTTCAAATTTTGTTCTTGCTCGACATTTTGGTAGTCAAGAAAGAAACAAAATTTTCTTCAAAGTTAGCTTATCTTCCTCCTTCCTCTTTCATATTAGCAAATATATATGCATCAAGAAACAACTTCTTGTTGATGTTTTCGGAAATAGGTCTGCACAACTGAAGGCTTGATGCTGTAGATTCAGACAACTTTGAGGCCACAGTTATGGTGAAGGTTAAAGAGCAGGGTTGTCATGTTTGCAAGGTCATAGGTAAAGGATCCTGAGGTTACTTCCCCCTCTGCTTTGTCAATGTCATTCTTTTTGTGTATCTTGCATATGTTATTTATTTTTTTAGGATTCGGAGGTTTATTGAAAGTTATATAGATTTCAGAAGTCATTTAGCTTATTTTCCTACTTTCTCTTTTGCATTAGCAAGCTTGTAAGATGAAACAACCTCCTCTTTATGATGTAGCTCGCTATATACTATTAATTTTCTTTAATTTGTTTCATGTTTAATATTATTTATTCTGAAAATGGGTATGTATAACCGAAGGCTTCATGCTGTAGATCCAGATAAGACTGAGGCCTCATTTATGGTAGAGGTTGAAAAGCAATGTTGTCATGCTAGCAGAGTCACAGGTGAAGGATCCTGACGTTTTTTTCCCTCTCCTGTTGGATCAATGTCATTTTTTTGTGTATCTTGGAGATGTTATTTATTTTTTTAGGATTTGGATGTTTACTTAAACTAATATAGATTTCATATGTCCTTTTTTTTGTGTATGTTGCAGATGTCAGTGAAATTTATGATTGTTCTCTCTTTGAGGAAAGTTGGGTTAAGGGGAATGATGACATATGAGCTTGCACTTGTGGTTATAGTCATACAGTAAAGTTTTAGATTTTAAAGTAATCTGGTATTGAAACTTACGTTTTAGGATATTCTTGTAGGAAACTTATGTGTCTGCAATTGATCAATTATGTTGCTATTAGACCACATACAAGGTTAATAATTGGAAGAACAGGGTTCTGGCATATTTGAATCATGTGATTGAATCATGTTGTATTATTGTCAAACTTATATTGCTTCATAGTTTCTCATGATAATATGATATAACATCTGTTCTATTTCATTTACTCATAGTATATTCTTTTGGAATAGCTGTTCAAAACATGATCATGATATATGTCCTCTTTGGTATTTAAATGTGGGAAGGGGTGGTAAAGACTTCAATAATGTACTTGTGGTCCAGATTTAATGTTTTGTTTATATGTTTAAATGTGCGAAGGAGCAATAAAGACTTCATAGTGTCTTGGGAAATTATCCTGCAACAAAGAGCTTCTTCCATGATTCAATGAGCTTCTTCCATTGAAAGTTTTGCTACTATCAAAGCATAGCAAGAAAGTGTAGCATCTGGAAATGTATGATCTATGGTCATTTTCTGTTAGTAGATATATGGTGTTATTTATTTTTGTTGGATTATGAGGTTTAGTGAAATACTATAGATTTCATATGTTAATTATTTTTGCCTATACCTTTACTTTGTCAATGACATTTGTGATTGTTCTCTTCCAGATCTTATGGGTTTCCTGCATGTGGCATTGTTCCTTTTGCTTTTTAAGATCTTCTACTAGGAAACTTATGTGTCTGGTATTGATCATATATGCTATTATTAGACCACATAAAAGGTTAACAATGGGAAGAATAAGGTTTTGGCATATTTCCTCACGGTATAAACCCTTTGAAGGTCCAATTTTTTGTCTGTCATTTATGGGATTACTATTATTTAGGAAGGCCAAATTTTTGTTTCTAACATTTTCAATTTGCAGGGGAAATTGTTTGTCAGCTGTATCTGAGTGTCCAATCTGAATCTCATTGTGGGCTTTTTCTTGATTTCTTGCTGCTTTGATTTTCCAGGGAAGGTGATAATGGTCAACTATTGTGGCCTTTATTGCTGTCAAAGAGGCGTATCAGGAAGGTATATGAGCTTGATCAATATGGTCAAAGGTTATTTTGTCTTACTACATGTATGGTCTTGCATGGCCTTATTTTGAAGAGTTATGTAGCTTTTATGACGTGAAAGATTGGATTGGATAGGTTTCCATTTAATGCCAAGTAAACTGATAATTTGTGAACTCTTTACTCACATTGAACTAATGGAGAATTAGATTCAATAAAGGGGCATCATTTTTTTTCAATCATTCATTTATCAACCTTTTCCACATCTTGAAATCTATGTGGGACAATTCATTATTTATAATTTAACTAAGTCATCTTAAAATCCTGTCATTGAATGTGTCCTCATGAAGATTTTTTCCCTAATATGTTTTAAATGCATGACTGGTTATATGATGTGACAATTGCCTATAGCTTCTGTCTATGATGGCTAAGGAGGTAGGTGATACAAATGCTCTATACTTGAGTAAGTGTGAACAATGACCCTATTTGGTACAATTCCAACCTACTACATATTTTTTAAAATTTCATAATTCATTATTCTAATTCCTAATTCCTAATTCCTAATGTCTAATGCCTAATGCCTACTTCCTAATGTCATGTATGTACAAAGTAGATCCAATTTTTTTATGACCGGAAGAGTTTCATATTTCAGTTAATATACGTAAAAATCACAAGCATCTTTGGAGTATTTATGGGAGGCATAATAGAAATAGAAATAGAAGTAGCTGTATCGCAGTGGGCGGTTTACTATGGTTTCCTACTTTTATCACAATTAAATTAATTCACATTGTGATCTAACTTCTTCTATATAAGTCACATTAGTTTTCAAGGTTTCTCAATATTGACCAGTCTGGTATATGTTCACATTGTGATCTAATTTTATGTCGTCAATGGCTGGTAGGAAGTGTGCAATGATCAAAGATATCGATGATAACACTGATATGTGGAGGATTGTTGTATGTGTGATGAGGAGGTGGAATAGCTATCAGAAGGACTCACCATCTCAGTTGTATGCTATCTATTTCCTTCTTTTGGATCAAGAGGTCAGTATGTTAACATAACTACCTTGCATATCTTAGCTTGAATGTTTATCCTTATACCACAGTTTCATTTTTTCCATGTTTTTTTGTAGGGTAGTAAGATCCAATCTTTAATCATGAACAAGTGTTTGTTCAAGCAGTTTGAGAAAGACCCTGTTGAAGGGCATTCTTACTTTGTTGCAAATTTGGAGGTGATACCTAATGGGAAGGATTACAAGGCTGCTAAGCATAAGTTTAAACTGCTTTTTAACTCAGCTACCTTTGGGAAAGAAGAGACTACTTCGATTCCACTTTATGTTTTCAATCTCTTTCCCATTAAAGACATACTTACTCAAACTGTTCAGAAGCATACCATGTACCTATTTAGTGAGTTTTTTTGTTTACTCCCATCTGCTTATGTAACGCCCCAAATTTCAATTAAGGGCTAATGATAATTATTGAGGATAGTTATCGAATTAAAGTGGAATAATTATGTGTTTGGTGGTAATATTAATTAATATGCCATGATTAGTGGAAATTGAAAGAATGAAATTGTTGGGCAATTAGCTAGTGATTAATGGAGAAATTAATTACTAACTAAGAGAAAATGAGAAGTGTAATTAAAATGGCTAATGGAGGGATTAAAGTAGCTAATTGGTGACTTATTTGGTGAGAACCAAAATAGGCTTGTGACATGTGTCAAAAGTGGGTATGATGAGTGTAGAGGAGAAAAGGCAAATGGGGGAGTATTTTATTTAATTTCTCTCTCTTCCTCTCCCTCATTTTCGCTGGACAAGACATGGAGGGAGTATCATTATTACTTCTCCTTCTCCATCCCTCTCTTCTCTCTCTTTCTTCCTCCATTTTCGGTGCCATTGGAGTTTAGGGGAGGGAAAGAAAAAGCTGAATTTTGAGGTAAGTAAATGGCCTCAAATGCCAAAATACTCTTCTATAAACTTATTCCTTGTGTTGAGAGCTTCAATTTCATGGTTTTAGATTTGTCATTTGGTGTTGTTTGAACTCTCAAGGGATTTTGGAGTTTGGAGAATCAAGGAACTCCTTTGGGAAAAGTTGTAGAGGTGAGTAAGATAAACCTTTCTATATAGGTTTTATAGCCATTGGTTGAATTTTGATTTTTTGGAAATTTGGGCTTGAATTTCGAAATTGAGGGTCAATGTGTTATTGGCATGTTGTTGTCATGGATATGATGCTTTGAGATGTATCTTGGATGGATAAAATTTGATTGAAGCTTAAATGTAAGGTTTGGCACCTTTGTATTAGTTTTGGTGCATTTGGCAAAATAGGGCATGTGATTGGGTTCTGATTTTGGTCATTTTGAGGTTGCCATTGTGTTCCTTATGAAAAATTGTATGGAAATAGGCTTTATTGTTAATTTTGGAGCCATTGGACACTTTGGTAGAAAGTTGGAAAATCTGTCTTGTGTGAATTCTGTCTGGGCAGTCAGTTTGTACGAACCTTTTGAATGACCAAATGGTGTTGGAAAATTATGAAAATTTCCAGTCTTAAATTTCACATCTCAAGCTTCAAAATGGACATATATTTTGTGTCATTTCGTTTGGTATGCTAGGAGTTATGACTGTCCAAAGTTTGATGTTAAATCTGGGATCAATTCTGGAGTAGTATGGACATTTCTTAAATTCTGTGTTTGTGTGGTGATTTCTGGTATTGGTCTATATTTTTCTAGTAAAGAGGACTTAAATAGCTTTCATTTGGCTTTGGAATCACCTCATTTCTATTTTTCTAGAATTAGTTATGATTTTTCAAAATTCAGCCAAGAAACAGAATTTTCCTGACCGCAGCCAGAAGATTCTTGGCTGCAGCCAAGAACCTTTGGACCACTGTCTGGCCGCAGCCAGAAAATTCTTGGCTGCAGCCAGAAACTTTCTGTGATGTTTTTAGCTGCAGCCAGAGATTTCTTGGCTGCAGCCAACCCCCTATTTTCAGCACCTTGTGATTTTGAAAAGTGGTTTCCAACCCGGTGTTTCCCAATCCTTTAGGGCTTTTATTAGAGCCAATTGTAACTATTTAAAGGGCATAAATGATAACCAAATCTAAGTATTGTGAAGTCAATTGAGTATTGGAATAGAGAATAACTCTTCGTCCCCAATTATAATTATAGGATACGATATTTGCCCTCCTCGGGAGAGACCTGTGACAAAGCACACACGGAACGAACCAGGTAGTGACTCTTCTCTCATGTTGTGTATGATGTTTTGGTATGCATGACTTGTCATTGTGTTTTTTGAAATGTGTATGCCATGGTCCATTACAGCGTGAGCACTTCAGCGTGAGCCATTTAGGGAGTGATAGTGGTCATCTTTAGTTTGGCCGTTGAACTGCCGTTGTAATCGACATGGATCTTTGTGAATCTGACCCGTGGGGCGGTGTTTGTGAATCCAGCCGTGGGCTGTGTGTTGATCTTGCCTGTATGGCTTGCGTTATGAAATGCTTTATATGAATCCCAGCTGTGGTGAAATATATTGTGTGGATTGTGTTGTGCAATGCAGCATGAGCAAACGCAAGGGTGACATGAGTCATACCTGCCTTTACCGTTGTAACTGTCGTTATAGTTGCAATGTGTGTGTGATGATTTGCTTTCATGCCTTATTGTTGTGCATACTATGAGTGATTTGTTACTACAGGGATTCTTTAGAATCTCACTCTCCCGAAACAACTTTTAGACAGGGCTGAAGGATCAAAGGGAAAGCGGACAACGAAGAGTGGTTAGAGCTCCGGATTAGGAGTTTCATTTTAGAATATTTGGTTATCATATTGTATTTTGGATTATTTTATTAGGAAACCATTGTATATATATTGGAATTGTAGTATAGTTTGTGTAATCCCCTGGATAAGGGAAATGAATTATGGGCATTGTGCCTCGTAGAACCCTTATTTATTAAATGGAACATGAGTGTGTCGGGAATTTATGTTGTACTCTGATATGTATGAATGAAATCAACCTATACAGGCCATATAGTAATTATAATGTGAATGTGAGACCTTGTGAACAGGTTTTTGGAACGGTTTTTTAAAACCCCAATTTTGGGAAGTTTAATTTGGTTTAAGTCCCAAATCATCTAAGGTCTCTACTTCTACATTAATTACATATTTACGAACTAATCTCGGCCTTAATCGTGAAGGGGGTTACAGCTTATCTCACTTTATTCCCTATTAAAGTTATACTTTTTTTCCCAAATGTCATTGGTTTGGTGATAAGTATTGGCCCTTTGGAAGAATATCTTTCAGGAGCTGAGGTTAAGAATAAGATGCGGCTCATATTGAGTGATGAGAGGTACATGGACCCTGTGGTTACTAATTTTTCTGTGTTATTATGATGGTGTTTTATATTATATTTAAGTTGTGTAGTTTGTGTGTGGCAGGGAGAATACTATCCAGATGGTTTTATATGATGAGTGTGCATTAAATTTTTGTATGAACGATTTCAATAGCATGCAAAAGCCTATAGTATTGGTAGCTCAGCTTGCAAGGGTTGGTTTTTATGAGAGTAGTTAGTTTGTTGTTACCTCTCATGTTCTCTATATTTTTCTCTAATGATGGTTATACTTGCTGATTTAATATATATACATTATCTTGAAGGCAAATCGGAGATTTGCAGCTCTTTTCATGCAACTAAGATCTACTTGAATGGGAAGTTCATAGAGGTTCAACAATTTCTTGCAAGGTGTAGGACATTAATAATGTAATGTGTGTTTTGTGTCCATCTTTGGGTTAAACATATTTGTCATGGATTTAGTGCTCACTCCCTATTTATCTGTCCATAGTGCTAATAACTTGCCATCACCAATGATTAGTTCACTGAGCTAAAGTGTTGAGTCCCAAAGATCTAATTCTACTGTTGCAAGTATTATGAAGAACACACCAAGAGTCAAAATAGCTGACATCCCTAATCAGGAAGTGGTGTATTTTAGAATGCATTTTTCTTATGTTTACTTATGGTCGTATTTTAATTAAATGAAATGTAATTGTGTGCAGGAGAAGTATTTGCCTGTGTTGTGTGAGTTTAAGAAATTTGAGACCTAGTATAAATGGGTGTATGAGGCCTGTGCAAGGTGTGGCACTAAACCAAAAATTAAGAATGGATAAGTTTCATGTGGCAGTAATTACTGTAAGGGGAAACCCTATAACATCCAATCAAAGTTTATTGATTAAATAAGATGGGATCAATTATGCTTATTGTTCTTTTCCAAAGTAATATATGACAGAAATTTTGGTTTGTCCAGGCTGAGGCTAATTACCTGATTGGTAATGATTCTGGAACTACCTCAATTGTCCTGTTTGATAAGCATGCATCTGAGCTTATAAAGAAAAGTGTAGCTAAACTGAAAGCAGCTACTCCTAAGGTTTGTTTGTTTATTCGATCTAATCATTACAACATTCCTTATGTTATTTCATTTTACTCATTATTTTTAAAAATGGGATGCTATCAAGTATGATTTTCCAAGTGAAATAAACAGCTTGATTGGGAAGAAAATGATCCTAAAGTTGAAGTTAAACAAGTACAACAAGGAGCACCCAAATTCAAGTGTATCAGCTACATCATATGCAGAGTGTGCTGACCTTATTGATGAGTTTAATGAAGCTGCTTCTCAGGTTCAGTGTCACGTAATCTATATAAGTTTCATATTCTACCTGACTCTCTTATTTTGCACTAATTGATATTTATTTCAATGTTTATTAGGTAGGAGAACCAAGTGGATTAGTCAATGATAAGGAAGAGGATTTTATCTTTATGAGGAATGCTACTACTAAAGATAAAAGCACAGCTAATACTAACACATGTGTTATGCTCTCTGAAACTTTCCCCATGCCACCATGGAGCTAGATGGAGTTTCTGTTTCGGATGTCATGCCTACAATACCGTTAAAGGGAAAGAGGAAGGTTTCTTCTAAGAAACCTATTACACAGGGTTCAAAGAGTATCGAATTTAGACCTGACTTTCCAGCAAAATCATCCTCGAAACCATTGAAGTAAATTAAACAAGAGAAGAATTGAGTAGATTACTTCCTTTAGTATTTTAAGTAGTTTTTCCCAATATTGGTTGTATTGCATAGCTTTTTGGTGGTCATGTTACTGCAATGTCTTTCTCAATGTCATTAGTGTAACATGAACCTTTTCACGAAAGCAGTGGTCTTTTTGTTTATATAATGGATGCTATAATAGCTCTTGAATGGATGTTGTGTTTTGCAAGTCCTTTTGTTATCGATGATATTAATTTACCACCAACTTTTCTATATGAAGAGCCTATAATGTTCATACATCTGTTAAAATTCTTAGCATATTAATAGCATTAAGTAATGACATTGATGTTAAATACCTACATTATGATTCAAAAAGTTCATTTAACAATATGTTAAAGGGTTTGATAAGGTCGCCACAATGTCATAAACACAATTACTAGTTCTAAAACAATCTCAGATATGTTTAGAGTGGTCACAAAGGGACCTAGAGCAATATACTGACTTCAAGAAGGTTCTTCATTGTTGAGTAAGGCTTGGGGTGATGTTTTAGATATACTTCTTTTAAGTATGAAGAAGGTGCCTTGGTAGTCTACTTATAGTGTTTGTATAGATCATATTACTCAAATTAGCTGCCTTCTAATATTGGTGGCTATAGTTAAGTAATATTCATTTGTTTTTAAACTTATATTGATTCATACTTTCTGATTACTTGTGGAATATTAGTAAATTAGGTTACAAATTTGGAGAAGTGTTTTTGAATATTTACTAACACTATATCATTTCACATTTCCTGGTCAGTTACTTATATTATGATCTCTGTGCATTCATCTATGGTCTTAATATTAGTACTGATTAGGTATTAAGAAGATGACTTCTGCATTTGTGATATTGGGCATACAGCACAAAATTATCTTTTAGCACTTATCAATACAGGAATTATTGTTGATTTTTAGGAGTTCTGTAGCCTCAATAGGATCTACATTTTATGGACTGGATAGGCACAATGACGCAGCTGGAAGTGGAATTATAACTTTTTCTTTATCATTTAATTAAAAGTTCCATGTTTGGTAGTAAAATCTTTCAAGCATCCATTGGAAATTGTTATAGCTAAACCTTGAAATGTGGACTTTCAGAATTGGTAGCTATATTGATAATGGGGCTGAGCTGAACTAATGTGACTTACAAACTGCTATGTTTGCACTGTCAATGAGGTTATCCTATGACAGAAATTAGGTTTGCACTAGATGTGATGTTGTAGACATATTGTTTAAAAAATTTTATAATATGTTGCAAGATGACTTCAGCACTATTAGATCAATTCTTACACTTTAGGATCTTCAAATGGGATATGACAATGAACACTCATGAAGTTCTATTGTCATTGACCTGATTCATAAAGTTTGTTATATGAAAGTGTTCATGAAAAAGTGATCATGAGTTACAAGTTTTTGCCTTTCATACTGACCATTAAGTTCTACCATAGCTTGGTATGTAGAACACGCATGATGTTCTGTCCCATCTCAGGTTTGCAATATCCTGCTATTGAACGTATATGCTGTTGTTAGTCTGGTATAGCTAGTTTATCTATAGTATTCTTTATGTAGTGACATTCAGTTAATCCTTCAAACTTAAACATTACACTCCTTCTTCTAGGATCTTATTTATGGCAGTTGAAATGGTATTTAAACTTATGTTTTAGGATCATATAGCTATTTGTATTTCTATTATATGGTCATCTTTTTGTTTTCTATGTTTTTTAGGTTACTTTATCAATACTAGATATATGCACATGTTTCATCCTTTTTTCCTTTTCTTTTTTGGTAGTCATTTTGGATGTGAAGTAGGTAACTCTTTGCTTTTGTTTGTTGTGTTTGTTGAATCATGATCATTTGAAATAGGAGAGAAAAGAGAAAAGATTACTAGAGTCAGAATCTATAACTCCGGACCCAAGAAAAACAATTCATCGCATAATAATTCTGTTCAAACCATAACTGTTATCACAATACATATATATAGCCTAAACATCCATAACTGAAAATAACTTCTACTAAGATAACTGTTATATACCCTTTCTAATAACCAACTATTAAACATTTGACATAGAAAACAACTCAGGGACATACAATCACATAGACATGGTTAACACAAACTGACAGAAATAACAACCTCAAACATTAATACATGAGCATCAGGTTTCTTTCTAGTATAAACTACTAAGGGACTTGTGGATTCCTATCAGTATTGAAGTAGATAATTGGATGACCTGAAGTTGAAAGTAGTCTACATGAATCTTTTTCACCCAATAACAGGAAAAAAAACAAGTAAATATTTTTCACCCAGCAACCTCCTTAGCTTTTAACAGTATTAGATTATTACTTTTGAGATAATGTGCAACACTTTCAAAAATTGCCAATAAATCTTTAAATCTATAAAATTCCAATAGAACACAGCAAAGATATTTTCCCAGCTTAACCTATCTGCGATGAGGTACATATAGTATACATTTTGATGTTACGTTTAATATGATTATATCATGCTAATTAGTAGTGTTTATTGAACACAATTTGTTGCTTTTTAGCAAGCACTTGAAGGAGTCAACCATTGATCTGGTAATTGTTGATTTACTAAACGATGTGCTAGATGAATTTAATCCGTTCATGTAATAGTATCGGATGGCGGCTACAATGATTAGTTGGCGTCATCCTCATGGGTTGAAATTACGTTTGATAAGTAAACGATGTGCTATATGATGGCCGAACACATAATTTGCCCTCTGCTTCAGAAGTTGCAGCATTGATAGTTGGAGATATTGATATCAATTTTCAATGGAGAAACATTATTATTGAGGACCACAAGGAGAATGCATCATGAATTTCTGTACCAGCTCATACAACTGAGGATCAAACTGCACATCTGGGATTTTGGCAGATATAATTTTGTCTATATTACAAGATCTTTCAATTTGTCACATTTTGAAAGCCATATAACAATGTGTGCATATGGCATACCTCTTTTATGGAATTCAATCGTACACACTTCTATAAATCTACATGAGAGAATACTTTGTGTATAAGTTGATGGCTAGAGATGATAAGGTGTCAACTATTTTACATACTGGAAGGCTATTTTAGCAATTTATGGTTGCTGCATATACAATAATTGAGGCTTAAAGGTTGTTATGGGTTAGGACACATGAGAAAGAACTTTATGCGGACATGTACCAAGGATTGTCTAATGCTTTACTTAGTAGGGAGAAAAGTGCATCAGCTATAGGGAAGCGAATTGTTTTGCCTTCTTCCTTTACTGGTGGAACACGTTACATGATCCACGCTTATCAGGATGCCATGACAATATGTAGATTTGCAGGGTATCCAGATCTATTCAAAATGTTTACATGCAATCCAGTGTGGCATGAAATATCAAGATATTGCCAAAGTGAGTCTCTGACTGCTGCAAACAAAGCTGATATATTATCCAGGATTTTAAGACTTAAACTGATAAGGGCTTTAATGAAGGTTATTAAGAAGAAGAAAATATTTGGCAATTATGTAAAAGTGAAAGGCATTCTATTGGATAACAGATTTGTAGTACTATATAATCCTACATTGTTGTCTATGTTTCATGCTCACATCAATGTTGAAAAATGTAATCAATCTAATGCAATCAAGTACTTGTTCAAGTATATTAGTAAAGGGAATGACCGTGTGGTAGCCTCAATTTATGATAGTGACCAAAATGGGAATCCTCAGAGATTGTTAGATGAGATTCAACAATATTATAATTTCTATTATATCTCTACATGTAAGGTAGCTTGACATATATTTGGTTTTGATATCCATCATAGGTTCCCACCAGTGGAAAGGTTAAGTTTTCATCTACCAAACCAATAGTGTGTCATCTATTCTAACATTGATGATGTAGCTGATATTCTAGACAAGCCTAGAGTGTGTGAATCTATGTTCCTTACTTGAATGAAATAAAATGAAGATGATGATTTGGCGAAAACACTTTATTCTTATGAATTCCCACCATATTATGTGTATCATCGGAGGCAATGAATCTGGACAAAAAGGAAAAGAGATTTTGCAATTGGTCGACTTACTCATACTTTACCTTTATCTGGAGAACTATATTACCTGAGGATTTTATTGACTAAAGTGAAAGGACCTTCATCTTATGAAGCTATTAGGACAGTCGATGGTGTCGTATATCCCACATATTGTGCTGCATGTATTGCATTGCGATTGTTAGACGATGACACTAAATTTATTTCTACTTTGAAGGAAGCTTCAGTGTAGGCAACAAGTCGTTTATTGTGTACCATGTTTGTCAGCATGCTGTTGTGTAGTTTCCTAAGCTGGCCTGAGGTTGTTTGTACTAAGACTTCTCAAATCCTATCATAAGATCTATTATACATCCCACATGCCGACCCTATATCATTAAGTACGTTCATATTCCTTACATCTCTTTTACATTACCAATTTTTTTACATTTGTTCTTCATCGTGTGTTTTCACTTATGTAGGGATAGAGATATCAACATCAAAAAAAGAACAAGCTAACCTTATTGAGATTGAAAGTCTATTGTAGCTAAATGGAAAGAGTATTTCATATTTCCCTTTACTTCCACTATCTTCATCGGTAAGTCATGTTGACATTGGTAATCACTTGATTTGTCCAGAATTAAATTATGATAAAGTTCAGCTGGGAGTGCAATCAATAGAAATAATTAATTCATTAAATGCAGAGAAGAAAGTTATTTATGATTCAATGATGTCTTCATTGGACACTGGTGTTGGTGGATTTTTCTTTGTGTATGGTTATGGAGGAACAGGGAAAACCTTTTTGTGGAGTGCATTTGCTTCATTACTTCAATCAAAAGGTGAAATTGTGTTGACTATTACTTCTAGTGGTATTGCAGCCACTTTGCTACAATCTGGAAGGACAGCTCATTCGAGGTTTGCAACACCCATTGTAGTTAATGAAGATTCAATGTGCAATATTAAACAAGATTTGATGTTGGCTGAGTTGATTAAGTTTACTAAATTGATTATATGAGATGAAGCACTAATGGTTCAACGTTTTTGTATTGAAGCACTTGACAAGACTTTAAAGGATATTACGCATTGAAACAATCCATTTGGTAGGAAGCCTGTATTGATAGGGGGTGACTTTCGCCAATTGTTACCTGTGATTCTAAAGGGATCTAGAGCCACTATTGTAAATGCTTGCATTATTTCGTCATATTTATGGGATTCATGTACAATCTTCCATCTCACAAAAAACATGAGGCTCTCATCTTCATCTAATCAATATAATCACAAATTACAAGTGTTCTCATAATGGCTTTTAGATGTAAGCAATGGTAAATTAGGATTGCCACATGATGGCATTATAGAGGTTGAGATTCCTAAAGAATTCCTTATTCGAAATTACCTAGATCTTATGCATGCTATTGTGTCAGCGACATACCCAAGCTTGCTAGAAAATTTAACTAATTCAGATTATTTCAATAGCCGAGTCATTATATGCCCTACAATCAAGAGTGTAAACCATGTAAATGAATACATGTGCTCTTTATTACCTGGTGAATTGATGGAGTATTATAGTTGTAATACTATTTGTAAGTTATCTCAAGAGGTTGATGGATTTGACGATTTATACAGCACGGAGTTCTTGAATATAATAAATTGTTCAGGATTGCCTAGGCATAGTCTGAATCTCAAGGTTGGTTTACCTATAATGCTATTGTTAACTCTCAGAAATTGATAATATTCCAGCATATTTTCTTCTATTTTTAACTATTTTTTGGATTCAAATTGAGTATAGAAAGAGTTAATAGAAGAAAATGTGCATATCAGAGTAACAAGCTAAAGTTGAAGTAGAACAATATATTTGTGGGCTTTAGTTCAAAGGGAAAGTTAAAATTTATGCATCCTCTCTTTTGTAGGAGGATAGAGACAAGTTTGGAAGCTTTTAAAGGATTGAAGATCAAGAGGGTGGAAGATGACAAGTCAAAAGCTAGCTCATGGGCCAAGAAGAAGTTGATGTGTTGTTGGCTTCAGCTAACAATACATGTGCTGAAGCCAATAGACTTTCTGTGCTATATGCTTCAGTACTTGGCACTGTGCTAAAGCCAACGAGGACCAGAACTTACTGTGTCATATGCTTCAGCACACATATATGTGCCGAAGCACACGACAGATAGTACAACCATGCATTTTACTTGTTGAAACACATATGGAGGGTTTTTAAGGAAGGGATAGGTTGAAAATATGTCATTCTGGACTTTAGAGGGTATCTTGGAGGCTTACTCTGCTAGGGTTTGGAGTTGGAGGTGGAGATTGAGCTAGAAATTGAAGATTTGAAGAGATCTAAGCTTCTCCTTTTGGTTTTTCCTCTCCATCTGCTATTATTTCCTCATGTTCTGTTGTTTTTCTGGTTTATCCCTATTTTCTCATGGGTTGTATGAACATGTGTAGCTAGATCTTTGATGTTAGGATTATTTTGAACCCTTGTATGGATTAAGCACTCATTTCCCCTTTATATTTGTGATTAATGATTATATTATGCTGATTTTACTCTTTGCTTAATACTTCTTATTGATTGGCCACCAATAAGGTTGTTGGGTTCACTTGATTAATGCTTGAGAAGGCTAGATTGAGTGTAGAACTTGAGTTTAATTGTGTGAGAACTTGAAATTTGCGAGTTGAATGGATAGTTTTGTTAATGAGGTAGAGATACGCTCATTGACCTCACATAGCCATATAGGATTTGCAATGAAAACGGGGTTTAATTAATTAATTAAGAGATTAATGAATTAATTAAACTAAACACCTATTTGGAGACTCGAGAGAGCACTTATAGGTAATTTAGTATCCTTGGCTAGCATAATATTTCATTAAGAAGCATATATTGTGGGGATTTGATTGAGTACTTTTGAAATACAAGGGGGGGAAATAATTCTAACTCCCATTTTATCCTTGAAGTCCTTGAATCACTTGTTTTTATTTTCTTTTTAATTTCAAAATTTGGTTCTCTCCATCATTGATAATTGTATAACTCAACTTAGGTGAAAGTGCGATAATTGATACTTGACCGGGTTTTGGAATCAAATCCTCGTGGGAACGATACTTTACTTATCACTTTATTACTTGGCGCGACCCGTTCACTTGCGGTGGCGAACAAGTTTTTTAAGGATAAAAACTTGTTCGCCACCGCAAGTGAACGGGTCGCGCCAAGTAATAAAGTGATAAGTAAAGTATCGTTCCTATGAGGACTAAGACAAAAGTGAGCTAATCAATACAATTACGCTTTCATTTAGGTTGAGTAAAACCATTTGAAGAGTTTTGTATTTTCAAATTTAATTATATAAAAAAGATGAAAAATTAATTGACAAAGACTAAATTGAAACTCTACTTGAAAATAAGAGGAGCATAGGATTATTTCTAACCATTGCAATTCATGAGACTTAAGTAATTACCACTCCATTAGAAATTAAATGACTTAATGTGTTAGTCTAGGGTTCAAAAGTATTTGATTGAGCTTTCTTAAGTCAAAACCAAATTTATATCCTCAATTAACATGCACAATCTCTTGCTACAGTTAAGAGAAAATAATCATTAAACAACAACCTTAATTTGACAATGCGAGGTTAGTAACTATATCTCTATGTCACTAACAAACCATCCATTTAATTCTTAAACTTCAAGTCTAGCATAATTTTATCTAAGTTCTACAATTAAATTAACTTTCTCAAGCTTAATTTAATTGAACAAACCAATCTAAATTATGGCCAATCACATAAAAGCATTATGGACAAGATAAAATTAACACATAATTGCCATTAACAACTAAAGAGAATAATAATAATAAGTCTCAATCCTTACAATGCTTTGAAATAATCCTAATGCAAAGTAACTAGCTCCTCATAATTAACACCAATATCATCTCAGCAACATTCAGATGCAACAGCAATATGGAAATCAGAGGGAAATTAAATAAATAAATGAAAAACAACCCAAGGTGAAGAACGATGCTACAGTGATTAATGTTGCTCTTCTCTCATCTGATTCTTCCTGTTTGCAGCTCTCTCCAATGTCGCTCAAGAAGAGGACCGTGAAGATCGCCGGAAACTAGTACTGCTTCTCCCCTCTGGTTCAGCTTGCTGGTCGTTTTTCTGGTTTAGCTCTGAGTTTGCGACGAAGAAGATCCGAGAGAACGATGATTCAGTTCTCAATGAATCAGCCGCCTCCTCTGTTTCTGCTTTAGCTCTCGTCACCGTCGAGGACCTGGGGAATAAGAAGATGAATCAGAAGCTAATGGCTCTTCCCCAGGTCCCGCTTTCAATGACGCTCTCTCGCTGCTCCCGACGTTCAACGATGGTGAAGATGATGAATAGTGTCCTCTACTGAAAAACAGCCGCCTCCTTAAAAACTCTCCCCCTCTTCTTCAGGTTATTCCTTTAGACCTGGTCAAAATTCTGCATGCCCTCCAAAGCCCAAACTGTGTTGTCTCATGTAGCAGCCCAAAGGAGTCTTCTATTCAACGAAATTGGTCCAACCTCCCATGGCCCACGTATGGTTCTCTTAGATTAGGAAATTGCTTCAGCTTCTCATCCAAAAAAATAAATCAACGTCACCTGTTGCAATCAATCAAGAAAAGAAAAATAAAAGATAAGATAATAAAATAAAAACAACTTCTTCTTCTTCTTTTAAATTTCAAAACAATGAATTATTATTATCATCATCCTATATTAAATTATTTTTATTTTAGATTAAAATTATAATATCTAAAATAAAATCCCCAAATTATGCACCAAATTGATATCTTATCAAAATCTCCAATAAATCCCTTTATTTTATCATTAATGACTCCCAAAACATATCAAAATATATCTCAAATTCTATTAAAAATGGAGAGTCATCAGCTATTAAGGAATATAGATCAAGCTAATGGGTTATGCAATGGAACCAGGTTACGTATCACACTGTTTGGAAAAAATGTTATCGAAACAATAATATTAAATGGGTCAAACCCATATCAAAAGATTTTAATTCATAGAATGGATATGAATCCTTCAAACAGTAGTCTTCCTTTTCGGATGAAGAGAAGGCAATTTCCTATTGCTTTGTCTTTTGCCATAACAATTAATAAGAGCCAAGGGCAATCGTTACAAAAATGTTGGGTTATACCTCTTAAAGCCGGTGTTCACATATAGGCAATTATATGTTGCCTTATCAAAAGTTAAGAATATCGCAGGTTTGAAAATTCTTATATATGATGGGAGTAATCATCAAAAGAGTTCAACTACGAATTTCGTTTACAGTGAGATATTCAGTAAGATAGAGGAGCATACTTGAGCTGTTGTGAAGTCATATCACATTTACAAATGTTTTTATGTTTTGGTGTGCAAATATTTTGTTATATGGTTCTTTCCTTTCTTTTGTTACATGATGGGAAATATGTTTGTGCTGAACGAAGGTGTGTTGCTGGGTTTTGTCCTCTCTTTTTTTCTTGAATGTTTTTATCTTTGTAAGTACGGACCTTAATATTGTAGTGGGTGTGTTGTAATATAATTATGTTGTCATCCATATGCACAGGTTACTCCTCATTTTCCCCCCTTTTTTTGTTCCTTGTCCGTTAATGACATTGCATTAGTGGAAGCTAAGTATTTGATTTTGTTTGGTGCCTTTGTTGCAGCCACGCAAAGCACGGGAGAATTTGTGCTTGTTAAGGATAGAAGGAGTATCATATATTATATCAACTAATCCAAATTTAAGTATTTGTCAGGTTTAAACAAAAGTGGATGCTTCAATATGATTTTATTATTCATTTGATCCCTCCCTTGAAAAAGCTTACTCTCTCTTATCCTTTTTATAAGCAAATTTCTCTCTCTTAAGGCTAGTCCGTTTTATAAGCAATTTTCTCCTTATGTCTCAAAATTTAAACTACTTTCTCCTTTTTTTTACCCTATTAAATACACATATTTATATTAATTACCCCCCACCCCCCACTAATTTTTTTTCATTTACTCATTTATTACACATTCTCTCTCACATTTGTCACTCATTCTCTCTCCTATGCTCTTTTTATAAATAGGGGCATATTTGAAATAAACATAACATTTTTTACATATTTATTGTTTTTAACTAATCTTAACTGCCAATTTATTTTACGCAATAAAAATAAAAATTGCTTATAAAAATGACCAGAGAGAGTATTATATATCTGCATGTTATCCGCTACATTAACATGCAATAGCTGCCCAACAGACTAATGATGATTCTAATAACATTATGTGAACATCATAACGCAACAACCCAACATGCGTAGTGCTTTATTTAAATGAAGAAACACGTTTATTTTAAGGAATTAATGGGAAGAACTTTGCCACGTGTAATTAGCATTATTGGACAATATATGTACCAAATTGCACCGCCGCCACAATCTCGATCCAGAAATGTTCTTGAACAAATTTGTTTATATCCTACTTAGTAAAAAATAGGGCAAATTATAGTCAAGTCCCAAATAAAGAACAAAAAAAAATCGTCATTTAAAATCTTAAAATGAAAAAATGTTCTCATTGATAACTTTAAGTACAAGTCATTGACAACTTCAGAGGCGTTATTAACAAGTTCTTGGGACCATATTTATGTTTTGAGATTTCAAGGAATCATTTTTTCATTTTTTTTTTCTCTTACCTGGGACTGACTGTAATTTTCCCAAAAAATACTATATATTAAACAAACTAATCTGATCAGGTCAGTGCTAATAATTAGTTTTTTATTTTTTTTCAAAAACGCTAATAAGTACGAATAATTATAGTCATATAGAATAAAATGAGATGAGCATAGCTATCCATTTGCCAACCCCTCAGATTGGTGCATATGGCCATTACGCGATATGCATTAAAAAAAAAAAAGTTTTTGTGTACGTGTGCAGTCTCATTAAAAAAAAATTCAATAATTTTTCCTAAAACTAATTAACAGTCTCACAGATGTGCCACTAGTGACTAGCTAGCATTTCATTGTCAAGCATGGATCCATGTTTCGTCACACAATATAATCATCTGTTTTCATAGTCTCTGCATCAACATCAAATTTTATGGAGGAAAAATTTTGCAAGTAATGGATGAACTTCATTCCTTAATTATATATTATGCTCAGGGCATTTAAAAAAAAATACGTACTGAGATTACTCAGATCTCGTTTCTTCAATCTTTTTATCCACTTGTTAATTTTTGTATTGTTTGTCCTTTAAAATTTGCTCCTATATGTAACTATACTATCGTTTTAATATTAGTATATTATTTTGTCTTTCATTGAGGGGGGGGACTTAGCTAGCTTTGTCTTGCTGGTCTCTTGGTGAAAGAACATGCTCCACCTTAATTTATGCTGATTATCATTTCGTTATTGACATGTGGTACTAGTAAGTCATCATATATGATTGAATACAACATTAATTATGGTGGTACCCCCTCCCTTATTTAATATAAAACATATTTATCTAATTTGATTAGATTAATGAAATTAGTTAAGTTAGTTAACATGACATGTATTTTCTAAAGCACCCTAATCATCTTCCTTAATTTTCTCATTCCTTATCCTCTTTGATTATTAGTTGAAAGAGAGTATTAATAAAGTAAATTAAAAAAAGATTGACAAATACGATAAATATGTCTTATATTTAGGATTAAAATTAACTTTCAAAATATATGTTATATTAAATATCAGAGGGAGTACTAAACATGGTAGTTAATCTTGAAGGTAAAAAAAAACATGGTGGTTAATCCAACTTCCAACCTCCACAAGGCGTACGTGACTCACGCATGCAAGATTATTACGGGTACTACTTTTATTGTTGTTGTTATTATTATTATACTCCCTCATATCGGTCCCTTTTAAGAGATGAATAACCAATATATCAAAAAACAAAAAAAAATGTGATCAAATTAAAATTAGTTAGAATAAATATATATGTTAAAAGTATAATTTCTTTCTAAAAATAACCTCATTTAATAATTGGTCGGTGACTTTTAACAATTAATGTCATTAATAAATACTCCTCTTCAAATAATGAGGATAACAAGAAAAATTTTAATAGATGCTCTAATTAAATAAGTGTGTGTTTGGGTAAGCCCTAAATCGTGGTTTCAAAAGTCTTTTTTTTGTAAATTGAGACAAAATTTATCTCACATATTTACCTCGTAAATCATACAAGCTATTCTCCAAAAACTAATTCAAACACATACTGAGAGGGTTTGTTTCTTATGAATAGGAGGACCAAGAGAATTCTAAAATTATTCTTTTATAAAAAGAATAAGAGGGAATGATATATTAAGCTATATATATATTGAATTACACCAATTCAAAGAAGCAATAATCATATTGATAATTTGTAACTAATAGACTTTCTACATCGATTATAATACAACTGAGGTAGATAGTACCTTAATTTCTACACCAGTTGTGGCAAAACCAGTGTAGAAAGGTCGATACAAAATTTAAAACAAAAATAAATAATGTTTCTAAATATTAGAAAAATATCCTTATGATCATCATCACATGAACAATTTTAATATGCTAACTAGAACTACATATTAATTTTTCAAGAGAGAAACAATAATGATAGGTTTTTTGGGGTGTGTTGGCAAGAAAAAAATAGTAGTTTTAGTCTACGAAATAATATATTTATTTTCTCACTTTAATCAAAATTATGAACTTGATTAAATAACTAAACTAGCATTAATTGGTGACCACAGGCTGCATATATATAGTGGCTGCTAGCAGGGGCTGGGGTAGTGCCGTAGTGGCCGTGGCATTCTAGTATTGAGTCAAAGTTCAAATCAAACCGACTACATTGACTGTTTTTAATTAATTAACTAACCATTTAGTATTTGTTTAGAATAGCGATTGGAATCTTCAAAAGTAGTTTTTCAATCATGATTTACGATATATGAAGTAAATATGTGAAAAGATTTTTATCTCGATTTACGTGAAAAACACTTATAAGCTCTTCAAAAGTGATCCCAAACATGCTTTTAATTCCCAATTATTTCACCTGAAAGTTAATAAAGAAAAAGAGTTAAGTTACATCTAACACCCTAAAATGTTTTTTCAGGAGTACTTACTATCTTAAACTAAATTTTTTGTGTATTCAACATCCTAAGGTATTATTCTGACTGGTATAGCACCAGTAACATAAAATAACTTTTAGTACAATTTTACTCTTAAAGTATTTTTCACAATAGCAACAAACACCCTTAACAAAAAATATTGATGCATAGCACACTAGAAAAGAAAACCTTAGGGTACTAATTTGATTATGCACCAAAAATTACTTTAGAACACTATATGCTACCAAAGAATAATTTAAAGTGTTGGATACATTAAAAAGTAGTTTAAGATACTGGGTGCAATTAGGAAAAAAAAATTCAAAGGGTTGTAGATGCTCCTTAGCCCTAAAAAAGTTGAAAAGAAATTACATTATTTATAAAATTATTACATAAAACTACTCATCATACCATAATTAGTTAAACCGTGGTGGAAAATCCAAAATATATAATTAACTTTCTTTTTTTTTTTTTTGGTATTATCATCCTGTATCCGGTTCGACGTTCATGGCTACCTTTCTCAACATAAATGTCTCTTTTGGAACTCAAACTCGAGATTCAGAGGGATCTAACAGGCTTTACACTACTAGGCCAACTAAATTAACTTTGAGGATAAGCCTCCATGCTCGGTACTTCAACTTTTCACGAACCTTCTCTGAGTGTGTTTGGGGGCAACATTTGGGCCTCCAAACGCTCAATTGCAAGCAAAATCTCAATTGGCAATTGGGAAAAAAAAGGACAGTGTTTGGTATCCCCAATTGCCAATTGAGCTTATGATGATCAAAATAGCTTATGTCATAAGCTTAACATTGGAGCTTTTACTGATTTAGCTTTTGGGGAGGGTGGGAATTATTAAAATATTTTTTCAGTTGTGTCCATTGTAATATCAGACTGATTGCAATTTTATCCTTAATGTACTTTTTCGTCTACAAAAATTAATTTCAACTATTTTTTGGTGTTTTTAACCCTTAAAATATTTTTTCAACTGTACCCAGTGTGTTATCAGACTAATTGCAATTTTATCCTTAATATACTTTTTTCAGTTCCAAAAATTATTTTAAACTATTTTTTGATGCTTTTAACCCTTTAAAATATTTTTCCACCCACTCTCTCTTACTATTATCACAAAAGTCACTTGTGCTTAAGTCAATCCAAACAAGTTTTACTTTTGCAAAAGTCATTTATACAATCGTTGTTCCAAACATAAATCACATTACACAATCGAGCTTTTACCAAAAATAAAATTACCAAAAGCTAAATTGATAAACTCCATTTTTTCTATCGCTGTTCCAAACACACACTCTGCTTTTTTTTCAATAATTAAATATACATGAACCTTCTCTGCTTTACTTTAAATACCCCCACATATCCACATGAAAACGCACTACTACAATTATAATAGTTTAAGACGAAGGAACAAGAGAGAGAGAATAGGATCGGAGATCATCGATGATGATCATCATCAACAACACCGAATTAGTACGACGTTTTTGTCAATATGTGTCTTGTCTAGCCAAAACATGTTTCTTCTTAGTAACATGTTTGTATCGCCATATCCTTCTAAGGGTACACCCATTATGGATCCAAATCTGCTATTTCATGTCCCTTTCGTTTTTGGGTTTTTGTCTTCTTAAACTGATCAAACCTAGAACAACAACCCATGACTCTTCTAGTAATAACCTGGACTTGTTGTTCACCCCTGTGTCTGCCTCCACAGTGTCAAGCATGTCCACCGTAGAAATAGAGGTTTTCTCTCAACCTCAGCTAATTGTCATGACCATATTAATGTTACTTGGAGGTGAAGTTTTCACCTCCATGGTTGGTCTCTTCTTCTTTAGATTAAAGCTCAAAACCCACCAAGACAAGTTAGCTACATCTTCTATTAGTATCCCCCCGTCACTTCCATTCTTGATCCATTTGAATTGGAGACAATAGAAGTAGGGTTGGAAACAGATCAGACCCCTAACAAGCTACAGAGTGTGAAGGAACCCGACAATAATGATGAGTCATTTTACAATAATGGAGGGTATTTAGGGTACAATTCTGTGAAATACCTAGGTTTTGTAGCACTAGGTTATCAAATAGTTGTCCAAGTCATAGGCATAATGATGGTGTCTGTTTATTTGTCAACTGTTTCGAGTGCTAAGCAAGTTTTAAGGAAGAAGGGATTGAAAGTGTTCACATTCTCTGTGTTCACTGTGGTTTCTACATTTGCAAACTGTGGATTTGTTCCTACGAACGAAAACATGATTGTGTTTGCGAAGAATTCGGGTTTTTTAATGATGTTGATTCCTCAGATGCTTCTTGGGAACACATTGTATCCTTGTTTTTTGAGATTCTCAATCTGGATTGTTGGGAAATTTGTGAAGAAAGAGGAAAGTAAGTATCTTTTGAGGAATTCGTAAGAGGTTGGGTACAAACACTTGCTTACAACGGAGCATGCGAGGTTTCTGTTAGTGACCGTTGTTGGATTTATCGTTGTACAATTAATAGTGTTTTGTTCGTTGGATTGGTATTCTGTGGCATTGGAGGGACTGAATTGGTACGAGAAAGTGGTGGGGATTATGTTCCAGAGTGTTAATTCTAGACACACAGGCGAGTCCATTGTGGACCTCTCAGTCTTATCACCTGCCATCTTGGTCCTCTTTGTGGTCATGATGTTAGTATCTCTCTCTCTCTACACACACTCGATCTCTCTCCCCCTTGTTAGTCAAGAAGAACGTCTGTCGACACACACGAATTCACACACGAATTGATGAAATTGTACAGTATTAGAAATAGGTTTCATATTACGTTGATTGTATATAAATATGTAATCTTGCATTCCATAAATAAGATAGAAGTTACAATTTATAACATGGTATCAGAGCCTCTGTAACTTCAGAAGTTATTTCTGTTTTTTTTCCGGCGAAGAACTCCATTTTTTCCGGCCAACTAGTTTCTGTTCAACGTTTAGATCTATCATCGCCAACACCTCCGCTGCAGACACACGCCAGATCCCTAGGTCCCCTGTGTCCAGATCGGCCGACCACCAAAATTTGAGGCCATTCCGACGGCGCGTGTGTCCTCACGCGCCGCCTGAAGCTCCGTTGCCATCTACACGAGCCGGCGCGTGAAGCTCTCTCTGGTGACCGTTTGCGGCGTTCTGATCGTCTCTCCAACCTCTACCTCCCTCTAAAGTTTCGTGGTCATCCGAAACGTTTGAAATTTTGAGCTATTGTTCTTCGCTTTCGTTTCCACATCCGTAAGTTCAATTTGTCACTACATTCAGCATTTTTTGAGTGAGGGTCTTAAGTCTCTGCGGGTCCCTTATCTTGTTTGGAGTATTTTATCTCTTTACATGCGCATTTGATTGAATCTCTGTGGGTCCCGTTGGTTGCAACTTGATTAAGTTGATATTGTGGATCTATCTTCTTGATTGTTCGTGACTCTTGCTATTTTTGAGAAGGTTGGTCGTATACTACTACGTTGATTGTTCAAAATGGTTGATTCTAAAAACTCTGATATGTTACCTATATCTGCTAAAATTACTGCTTCACAGTTGAATTGGACAAATTACAGTGATTGGAACAAAACTGTTAGAGTTTATATTCTGGGAATTGAGATGGACACCCATTTAATTGAGGATCCTCCCTCTAGTGATGAAACTAAACTTTCAACTTGGAAAAGAGCAGATGCTCGTCTTTTGTTTCAAATTCAAAACTCTATTGAACCAAGGATTTTGTCTTCAGTTAGTCACTGCAATTCTGTTAAAGAAATTATGCAGTACCTTGAATTTATGTTTTCTGGAAAAGGGAATATCACTCGGATTCATGAGATCTGTAAAGGCTTTTATCGCTCTCAACAACAGGACCGTCCCTTAAAGGACTTCTTTCTCGACTTCAAATGGTTGTATGAAGAAATGAAAGTACTTATGTCTCCACAGGCAGATCTTTCAACTCGTGTTAAGAATCTATAACTTCAGGCGATTATCAGCTTTCTTGAAGCTCTTGACCCTTCATATGAAACGATTCGTTCCCAAATTTTGTCTAGTCAAGAGCTTCCTTCTCTTGAAGATGTTTTCTCCCGGGTTCTTCGTGCTGATAGCTTGATTCACTCTTCTGTAGATCCAACTGCAGGTGCTTTAGCTAGACGTGGTCCCTTTGAGAACAGGAATTATGGGTACAAACAAAATACTCATTCTCCTACAATGACTTCTGGCAGTATTATTTGCAATTATTGCAAGGAACCTGGACACATTAAGAAAAATTGTCGAAAATTGCAAAATAAACAGCAGCGTGATCAACAGCGTGGCCTTGCTCATGTTGCCCATACACCTGGTCTCCCTGATTCTGGATCTTCTTCTACCGAGGCACTAGCCACAGGTACTCTGTCCTCTGGTCTTACTACTGCTTCAACTAAGTGGATCATTGATTCTGGTGCCACCGATCACATGACAGGTAATCATCACTTATTCTCTTCATATGCCCCCTATACCAACCCATCATCCATATTTGTTGCCAATGGTTCTCCCGTACGTGTTACTGGCTCAGGAACTGTTCAACCAACTGCCTCCCTCTCATTATCCTCTGTTCTTAACGTTCCAGATCTCACCTTTAACCTTTTATCTCCAAGTAAACTCACTCGTAAGTTAAACTGTTTTATCTCATTCTTCCCTGATCATTGTTTAATTCAAGATCTATCGATGAAGCAGATTATTGGTAGAGGCTATGAATCTGGTGGACATTACATCCTTGATGATCAGGTTCCACGTTCTGTTGCTTGTTCTGGTGGGTCGTCTCTGTTTGAAGTTCATTGTCGTTTAGGTCATATGTCACTTTCGTCTCTCCGAAAAGTGTATCCTCAATATTCTTCTGTGTCTACTTTAGAATGTGAGTCCTGTCAATTTGCAAAACATCATCATATTCATTTGTCACCTCGCGTCAATAAAAGGGCTCGTCCCCCTTTGAGTTAGTACATTCTGATGTTTGGGGTCCTTGTTCAGTTATGTCTCAGACTGGTTATCATTATTTTGTCACTTTTGTTGATGATTTTTCCCGCACCACCTGGCTTTACTTAATGAAACAGCGTTCTGAATTGTTTACTCATTTTCGTAATTTTTGTGCTAAAATTCAAATCCAGTTTAACACACCTGTGAAAATCTTACGAAGTGATAATGCAAAAGAATATTTTTCCGCTCAATTCACGGATTACATGCAAAATCATGGTATTCTTCACCAATCCTCTTATGCTTATACCCTGCTCAAAATGGTGTTACTGAAAGAAAGAACCGACATCTCTTAGAGACTGCTCGAGCTCTCATGTTTCATTCCTTAATCCCTAAATGTTTTTGGGCTGATGCTGTCTCTACTGCTTGTTTTCTCATCAATCGCATGCCTTCAACTGTTCTTGGTAGGGATATTCCATATTCTGTTCTGTTTCCCACATCTAAGTTGTTTCCTGTTGATCCTAAAATCTTTGGCTATGTTTGTTTTGTTCGGGATGTCCGTCCTAGTATTAGCAAACTTGATCCCAAGTCCTTAAGATATGTTTTTCTTGGTTATTCTAGAATTCAAAAAGGTTATCGGTGTTACTCTCCGGATCTCCGTCGTTACCTTGTATCTACCGATGTTATGTTTCATGAGTCCTCTTTTTTCTTCAAGACCTTGTCCGTTTCTGAGTCTCCCTCTGTCATGGATAATTCAGATGATATCCTAGTTTATCCTGTTCTTCTCTCACCAGTACCGACTGCTGTTCCGGAACCTGACATCGTCAATGATGCTGATGTTACTAATGATTCACCTCCGCCACCTCCTGCTTCACCAATTGATTCTGTTGATGTCTCCCTCGTTCCTGCCTCTGTTTTCGCCAATCCTCCTCTTGCTGTTACTGAACCACTTGTTCCTGCTTCTATTGGTACTACTTCTGATAACCAACCTATTGCACTTCATAAAGGTACACGTCCTCATTGTCCTCCCAAACGATATGCTGACTGTGTCTATCCTATATCATCTTTTGTCTCTTATCAGTTTTTATCACCTGTTTCATCTTCTCTTGTGGCCACTCTTGATTCCATTTCCACACCTACTAGCCTTCAACAAGCTCTAGCTCACCCTGGTTGGCGTGCCACAATAGAAGAAGAACTCTTGGCATTAGAAACAGCTGGTACCTGGACTCTTGTTGATCTCCCTCCTGGAAAGAAAGCCATTGGATGTAAATGGGTATTTGTTGTTAAGACTAAGGCAGATGGTTCCTTGGAACGACTCAAAGCTTGCCTTGTTGCCAAAGGATATGCCCAAACTTACGGTCTTGATTACTCCGAGACTTTCTCTCCTGTAGCCAAACTCACTTCAGTTCGTTTTCTTGTTTCTTTGGCGGCTACATATCATTGGGAACTGCATCAATGAGATGTTAAAAATGCTTTTTTTAAATGGTGATCTTCTGGAAGAAGTTTATATTGAGCAACCACCTGGGTTCGTTGCTCAGGGGGAGAATAGGAAAGTGTGCTACCTCCGGAAGTCACTGTATGGTCTAAAGCAAAGTCCTCGAGCCTGGTTTGATAAATTCTGTAATGTGGTCAAGCAGTTTGGGTTACATCAAAGCAAGTGTGATCACTCTGTGTTCTACCAACAATCTGATGCAGGCATGATTCTTCTTGTAGTATATGTTGATAATATTGTGATTACAGGAAGTAATTGTTCTGGAATCTCAGAACTTAAAATCTTTCTGAACTCTCACTTCCAGACAAAAGATTTGGGATCATTAAAGTACTTCCTTGGTATTGAGGTTTTGAGTAGTAAGAAAGGTATTCTTTTGACTCAAAGAAAGTATGTTCTCGATCTCTTAAAGGAGACTGGAAAACTTGGAGCTGCACCAAGCAGCATCCCCATGATTCCGAATCCTTTTCTAGATCTTGATGCTAGTATGTTTGATGAGCTTCCTGATGATTTGAAGAAGAAGATTGATCCAGAGAAATTAAAGCCATTTCCATTTCCTGAGAGATATAGAAGACTTATTGGGAAACTGAATTATCTAACAGTAACTCGTCCTGATATAACCTTCTCAGTGAGTAGGCTCAGCCAATTCATGGCATCACCAACAGTGGCACAATAGGAAGCTTTAGAACATATCTTGCATTATTTGAAAGGCTCTCCAGGTCTTGGTATTCTCTATACAGATTATGGGCACTGTAACACCCCACCGCCGTCTCACCCCACCGGGCCACAACGGTTGGTGCCCTCTCCCACCACGCGGTGCGGAGCAGGATGGGTCAAGTCCGTTAGACCCACTACTCACAAGAGTCCCTCGCTCCCCAAGCGAGATTTTTCGCCTCCGTGGGAATCGAAGCCACTACCTGGGGGTAAGTAGCGCCTCAATGCATTCCCACTACCACTTGAGCTACTAATCATAGGGTATATTAGCTCATACAACTTCACAAAGAGGGAATTACACAACAAATCTCAATACCAAAAACAATTATCCAAATATACATCCCAACTAAGAGAACCAACTACCAACTTCAATCCCGAAGGAGTCTTTATCGCCCTTAGCTACTGCTATATCCTTGATCTACTACCCTGTCTGGAAGGTTAGTAGGGGAGGGTGAGATTCGAGAGAATCTCAGTAGTGAAACATTATCAATGTGCAGGCAAGATAAGTGTTTAATGCATGACATGCTTGCATCACATAACTCATGCACACATACAATGACAAATCTGTAAGCTCAATGCTTCGAACAATACACATATGGCCATAGCATATATTGAAACATAGCTTTAAATCATTCATACATGTTCCACATAATCAAGCAAAGCAATAACATGCATCAACACATTAATACAGTTATCAGAGCATGCAGGAGAGATAAGTTCCCTACAACCCATTTCCATAAATTAAAACCAACGGCAATCCGGCGAAATTTCACCGATTAAATTGCCCACAGTAGCTAGAATAGTCAATATACAAGAGTTTGGAAGTTACCTCAAGCTCCCACTAGCTTTTCTCAAAGATGGCTGAAACCCTAGCTCTCTTGAACACCAAATTTGAGCTTCCAACCCTTGAATCACATAGAAGAATAGCTTAGGAGTGGAGTTATACACGTTAGGAGCTAGATCGTCGGAGAAATCGGCTTACCTTGCGAGTTCTCTTCCTCTTCTCTCTCTAAAACTCCCTCTCTCTCTTTCTCCATGCTGCTGCACGGTTTTTGGCTGATGGAGGAAGATGATGATGACTTTATAACATTTAGCTTATGTCATCTTTAATTATGATGATGTCATAATTCCAAAATTGGCATTTTCGGATTTTCTGGCAGATTTTCTGCCCAATCTTTGAAAAATCATAACTAATTCTAGAAAAATCAAAATGAGGTGATCCTAAAGCCAAATGAAAGGTATTTAAGTCCTCTTCATTGGAAAAATATTTACCAATACTAGAAATCACCACAAAATTCCAGAATTACACAAATGTCATCACTGCCCCAAAACAGAGTCCATTTTCGACCTCAAACTTTGGACAGTCATATCTCCTAGTTCCCAACATGAAATGGCACAAATTATATGTCCATTTTGAAGCTTTGGATGTGAAATTTAAGACTGGAAAGTTGCATAATTTTCTGACATCATTTGCCTATTAAAAACGTTCACACGAGAAGACTGCTCAGACAGAATTCACACTGGACAACATCTCTAGTTTTGCAACCAATGTGTCCAATCCAATTTAAATCAATTCCAATGATTAAATACCACAACATGACACCATTTCCATCACAATACCCCATTCAATTATTCCCTCTATTCTAAGTCAATTTGGATGTTAATCCACAATTGAACTCAAATACAGGGTTTTGGCGTTGCTCATAACACAAGTGACTACAATCCACTTTATATTCTCTAAAAAGGTTCATTAATCACTAACCACGTCCACTTTTGTAGTCATTAACTCCTAATCACAATTTGGGATCTTGCTAAACCGGGGCTTAGCAATCCACTAATCTCAGGCTTATTCTCTAGCCTCGAGTCTCAAAATTTGGGGTGTTACAGGCACACTAAAGCTGAGTGTTTTTGTGATGCGGATCATGCAGGATCAAAGGCCACAAGACGATCTACTACAGGTTACTGTGTGTTTGTTGGTGGAAATTTGATATCTTGGAGAAGTAAGAAGCAAGGAGTTGTGTTAAAGTCAAGTGCCGAAGCGGAATACAGAGCCATGTCACAATCAGTACAAGAAATTGTGTGGGTACTTCAATTTTTGAAAGAAATTAGCATCGTCACAACATTACCTGCAAAACTATGGTGCGACAATAAAGCAGCACTTCATATAGCATCGAACTCTGTGCTTCATAAAAGAACAAAACATATTGAGATTGATTGTCATTTTATTCGTGATAAGATTAAAGAAAATATTGTGTCTACAGGGCACATATGGTCTGACGATCAACTGGCAGATCTTCTAACAAAAGCCTTAAATGGAACACGGGTTCAATATCTTTGTAACAAGTTGGGCATGATTAATATATATGCTCCAACTTGAGGGGGAGTGTTAGTCAAGAAGAACGTCTGTCGACACACACGAATTCACACACAAATTGATGAGATTGTACAGTATTAGAAATAGGTTTCATATTACGTTGATTGTATATAAATATGTAATCCTGCATTCCATAAATAAGATAGAAGTTACAATTTATAACACCCCTTAAATTCAATTGTTAACTGTTAATTAACAAGTTTGCTAAATTGTGGGAGCAAAGAAAAAGGTAGAAATTGTGATCCACTCAAGATTCTAATTCACTAGTATTAAAATACTCCCTTGGTGCAGTTTGTAAGTTACTTCTAGTACTGACTAAGAAAAACCTTAAATATAAATGGTTATGTTTTAAAATTTAACAACTTTCTAACTTTACCATATTTAATATACATAATATATATACCATGAAAATAGAGTCTACACAATAATAACTAATGAAGAGTATAATTGTACATTCATACACAATAATAACTAATGAAGAGTATAATTGTACATTCATATGAAAAAATTAATGATGTGTTGACTTATAAATATGATAAAAAAAACATTTCTCTCTATCTTATAAATGATATTGGGACAATAGGAATAAATGTATTTTCATGAATGAGTCCATTCTCTATTTGTACTATTTGATAATCACACCCCTGAAGCTAGTGATTTCATGCATTTGCTTGACACTGAAGTTTAGTTGGTTGTGCCTCGTAACCTTTAATTTGTATATATATACTACCTTCTGTTCTTAACAAAAGAGTAGTTACTTAGGGTGTTGGATTTAGTTATAAATATAATATCTCAATTCACTTTATCTATCATATTTATCATTTTTTTTAAACTGTTCATATTGAATTGATTGTACATGTTTTAAGGGGATTTGCATAATACAAATGAATTAAAAGGGCATTTTAAAGAAACCAACACACATTTTAAATAAATAACTAATTTAACCCATTTCCTTAATCTGCATAAATTTTTAGATAGATCTTATAACAAAAACTGTTGAAAATATTAGTTTATTATACACATCTTTCCATTTTAAAAAAAAATAGCACGATGTTATGAGTAAAGAGAGTTAGACCCCTTGTATAATATTGAGAGAGAGAGAGAGAGAGAGAGAGAGAGTGACTCCCCCACAATAATATTGATGTTGCTTTCCAAATTAAACATTGAAGAAAACTAGATAATATTTACTTTCCGTTATTATATATACTATAATTGATTGATTAACTAATATAAATTTATGCCTTTCAAAGCTGTACGTAACTGACTTGAACTTTTCTTAGGATGCTTGTCATCATGTTCTGAATAATGCAATTTTTTAATTATTCGTTATCAATGTATATATATAAATATTAATAATAATAAGCCGGATGCAATATGAATTCTTGCAGTGAATTAGCGCTAATAACTTCACTAGAATAATATTTTTTTTGCATGATTAGTAGTCTGTCAATATATAATGCGTGTGTGTGAATGAAAAGTATATACAACTTATTTTAAGGTTTATCTGCCTACGTTATACATAATAAGTCTTTCCTAGGTTTACATTTGATCAGTTCATTCCTTTTAGTAATTATTAATCTTAAAAAAAAATATGACCTGAATATTTAAACGCCATGTGACATTAAAAAATATTAGTTAAATTAATTATCTATAATATTGATAGGTACCCACCTCCATACACGTCATTTTTACCGGTGAAGAGAGAAGGGAAAAATGGAGAAGGCAATAGCGATGAAATGAGAAGAGGGATAATAGTTGAGAATATAATAATGTCCCAACTCTCTTATTTGAATTAGTGTAAATAAAGTTTACACTAAATAAATAAAGTTTAAGGGACAGAGCTTATTTGAATTAGTGTTTCCAAAAAGCGACTTTGTATCCCAACTGATGGTCATTTGAATCAAAGTCAATTAGTGTAATGTATACATGTAAATAAGTTTTGATAAAAAAAATCAGTTTGACATAAACTTATTTATTTACGATGTATTGAAAAATCAATTTTAAAATATTCAAATGTATAGTAAAGCTCAACTTTTACTGGCTTTTGGTGAAAAAGTTATTTTGCTTACGTAAATGATAATCCAAACAACATTTTGGGAGCCATTGAGCTTTTTTAGTTTCCAAATGTTGACTTTTCACTATCTAAAAACTATGCCAAATATACTTGGATAGAAAATGATAGTTTGAGGTTATCTGTATGGGTTTGAAAATCTAAGACTAAGAGGGTTTACTACAAAATTTTAAAAGTTGTGGATGTTATTTGTGCATATAGTTTCTAAGTTAGAAAGTTTTATGTAATTTATATATAAATCTAATAGAGATTGTGCATATATATAATTATTGATATAATGAAATGAATTGATCATGGAATTGAATGTGCAGTGCATATGGGAATGTGGGGTTTTCCTTGGGGTACAGTTGTGAAGGAAAAATAAAGGTGGAGGGGCATTGCGTTGACAAGTCAACTGGTTTCGTGGGAAGGTGGAGCCCACAAGGAAAGATCATTCTCATAATAGTTATGCTTTTTGGAAGGCTTAAGAAGTTCAACATGGATGGAGGCCAAGCTTGGATCCTCCTTTAACTGTACATAATATAAGTTGACTTTTTTTTAATGGTTAGTGAAGTTAAAGAAGTTAATTATTCATATGTTATGTTGTATATCATTTGATTTTATATCAATTTATAAATCAGACAAACTAATTTGATACAAAAAAAATAAATATAAATACTACTATAAAATGATTTATTTAACTTTCTTAATCTCTTTGAAAACTTTAACCAAGTTATATATTAGGTAATAATATAATGACATGAAAACTTTTGGCAAATTGGGGGTCGACCCCACTTGTAACACGAAGTTATTAGCATTTGTCCCAATGATAAATATGGGAGATTTGTCTTACATTTAATTAAGATCAATACTAACTGTTTAATTTAGTCATATATTAAGGATAGTAATAGTACCATATATTATATCAGCTAATACAAATTTAAGTATTCGTCAGGTTTAAACAAAATAGTAAATGCTTCAATATGATTTTATTATTCATTCGTTCCCTCCCTTGAGAAAGCTTATTATCATGTTATCCGCTACATTAACATGCGATAGCTGCCCAACAGACTAATGATGATTCCAATAATATTATATGAAACAAACATAATATTTAAATAAAACAAGTTTATGTTAAGGAATTAATGGGAAGAACTTTGCCACGTGTAATTAGCATTATTGGACCATATTTGTACCTAAATGTACAGCCGCAACAGTCTATCCAGAAATGTTCTTGGTCAAAATTATTTATTTATATCCTACTTAGAAAAAAATACTATATATTAGACAAACTAATCTGATAAGGTCAGTGCTAATAATTACTTGTGCGGTGCATACGGCCATTACGCGATATGAATTAAAAAAAAGTTATTGTGTACGTGTATAATATATAATCGATCCTTAATAAATTTTCTATAAAAAATTAAATTAATACTTCGGCTAGTTTGATCAGTGAACCAGTCCTATGATAGGTGGGGTCGAGAGTACGTTTGGTTTACCGATTTGCAAAAAAAAAAAAAAAAAGGTGTTGAATCTTGCAATGCCAAAAGCAGTAGTGCTAAGTTAGTGAAATTCAAAATTCACAGAATGTAGACGTCGTAAAATCAAAGTGTTAATTATATTATAAATAATGCATGGTATCCATTTTCCAAAAAGAGATATTATACCCATTACTATATTAAAATGTTATTGTTATTGTGTTAAAAAAAAATGCTACAATGTTGTTTTTAATAATTTGTAAATGGGATGACCAACAGAATTAAGGCAAAGTTGCTGAAAAATAGGTTTAATATAATTTTTGGTCCCTGAAGTTTGATCCAATTTTGGTTTTAGTCCCTCAAGTTTGAAATCGATGGTTTAGGTCCCTGAAGTTTCACCCAATTTTGGTTTTGGTCCCTTAAGTTTGAAAATTTCACCCGATTTTGGTTTTGGTCTCTCAAATTTGAAAAGGACTTGGCGACCAGTTTTTGGAACCCAACCTGACCTGGGAAAAAAAAATCAAGTCCTTTTTAAACTTGAGGGACCAAAACCAAAATCGGGTGAAATTTCAAGGACTAAACCCACCGATTTCAAACTTGAGGGACCAAAACCAAAATCGGGTGAAACTTTAGGGGCCAAAACTAAAATTGGATCAAATTTCAAGGACCAAAAATTATATTAACCCCTAAAAAATATTACAAAGTTTATGGAAAAACCATTTTGCACGTACCTATATTTTTTCTCAATTTTTAATTTGTTACATATAATTTGCGCTTTCAATTTTGCTCTGATAACATGGTTAGCCCCTGTATAGAGGCTACCATTATTAATAGATCAAAGTTATATGCGATTTAAGGAAGAGAGAAAAAATATAGACAACAAATTAAAAATCCAGAGCAAATGCAAGCATATGCAAAATGGCCTTTCCCAATAATTATTACTCAAAGGTTTCTAAGGATCATGTCCTTAAGCGGGCAACTTATCGTCAACAGGTGCAACTGATCTTCTTCAACTGTGTATAATATATCCCCAACTATACATAAAACGGAAGACGTTTGTACATAACTAAAAATATGCGGCACATTGTTGAATATTCCCTCTGGTCCTAAATATAGAACAAAGTTTGTAGTGCAATTTGCATATAAATTTTATCCTATATTTAGGACCAGAGGTAGTATAATAGTTCTCTGCCTGATGATCATAGATTGAACACAAGTTCTTAAACAAATTTTATGTTTTTTTTTTTTTGCAATAGAAAATTTTTCAATAATTTTTCCTAGAACTAATTAACAGTCTCATAGATGTGCCACTAGTGACTAGCTAGCGTTTCATTAAGTTCAAGAAGCATGGATCCTTGTTTCGTCACACAATATAATCATCTGTTGTCATAGTCTCTGCATCAACAACAATTTTTATGGAAGAAAAATTTTGCAAGTAGTGTGAACTTCATTCCTTAATTATTATGCTCAGGTCATTAAAAAAAATACTGAGATTATTCAGATCTCGTTTCTTGAATCTTTTTATCTGCTTGTTAATTTGTGTATTATTTGTCTTTAACATTTGCTCCTATATGTAACTATACTATCGTTTTAATATTAGTATACTATTTTGTCTTTCATTGAAAAAAAAAAAAAAAAACTAGCTACCTTTGTCTTGCTGGCATTGGTGAAAGAACATGCCCCACCTTAATTAATGCTGATTATCATTTCGTTATTGACATGTGGCACTTGTAAGTTATCATGTATGATTGAATACAAAATTAATTACATTAGTACTCCCTCCCTCCCCGTGTTTAATATAAGACATATTTATCTAATTTGATTAAATTAATAAAATTAGTTAATATGACATGTATATATTTTCTAAAGCACCCTAATTATCTTCCTTAATTCTCTCATTCCTTATCCTCCTTGATTATTAGTTGAACGAGTATAAAAGTAAATTAAAAAAAGATTGAAAAATATGATAAATATGTCTTATATTTATGACTAAGATTAACTTTCAAAATATATGTTATATTAAGTACCAGAGGGAGTGCTAAACATGATAGTTAATCTTGAAGGTTAAAAAAAAACATGGTAGTTAATCCAACTTCCAACCTCCACAAGCCGTGATATAGGCATGCATGATTATTACGAGTACTTCTTTTATTGTTATTATTATTATTATTATACTCCCTCATATCGGTCCCTTTTAAGAGATGAGTAACCAATATATCAAAAAAAAAAATGTTGTCAAATTAAAATTAGTTAGAATAAATATATATGTTAAAAGTATAAATTTCTTTCTAAAAATAACCTCATTTAATAATTGGTCGGTAACTTTTAACAATTAGTGTCATTAATAAATACTCCTCTTCAAATAATGAGGATAACAAGAAAAATTTAAAAGATGCTCTAAATAAGAGGGTTTGTTTCTTATGAATAGGAGGACCAAGAGAATTCTAAAATTATTCTTTTATAAAAAGAATAAGAGGGAATGATATAATAAGCTATATATATTGAATTACACCAATTCAAAGAAGCAATCATATTGATAATTTGTCACTAATAGACTTTCTGCATCGATTATAATACAACTGAGGTAGATAGAACTTTAATTTCTACACCAGCTGTGGCAAAACCAGTGTGGAAAGGTCAATAAAAAATATCAAACAAAAATAAATAATGTTTCTAAATAGTATAAAAAATCCATATCATCATCATCATGTGAACAACTTTAATCTGCTAACTAGAACTACATATTAATTTTTCAAGAGAGAACCAATAATGATAGTTTTTTAGGGTGTGTTGGCCAGAAAAAATAATAGTTCTATTAGTCAACGAAATAATATATTTATTTTCTCACTCTAATCAAAATTACGAACACGATTAAATAACTAAACAGGTATTAATTGGTGACCACATGGCTGCATATAGTGGCTGCTAGCAGGGGCTGGGGTAGTAGTGCTGTAGTGGCCGTGGCATTCTAGTAATAAGTCAAAGTTCAAATCAAACCGACTAAATTGACAGTTTTTAATTAATTAACCACTTAATTCCCAATTATCTCACCTGAAAGTTAATAAAGAAAAAGGATTAAGTTACATCTAACACCCTGAAATATTTTTTCAGGAGTATTTAGTATCTTAAACTAATTTTTTTGTGTATTTAGCATTCTAAAGTATTATTCTGACTAGTATAACACTCAGTAATCTAAAATAAATTTTAGTACAATTTTACTCTTAAAGTATTTTTCACAATAGCAACAAACACCCTTAACTTAAAATACTGATGCGTGTTACACTAGAAAAAAAAAGCCTTAGAATGCTAATGCTTCCAAAAAAATAATTTAAAATATTGGATACATAAAAAGAAGTTTGAGATATTGGGTGCTATCGCGAAAAAAAAAAATCAAGGGGTTGTGGATGCTACCTAGCCCTAAAATGGTTTAAAGGAAATTACATTATTTATAGAATTATTACATAAAACTACTCATCATGCCATAATTAGTTAAACAGTGGGGGAAAATCCAAAATATATAATTAACTTTTTTTGATATTATTATCTTATATCTGGTTCGGGGTTCATGGCTACGTACCCCTCCTAACATGAGTGTCTCTTCTGGGATTTAAACTCGAAATCCAGAAAGATTTAGCGGAACCTTATACCACTAGACTAACTCTCTATACTAATAATATATACTCCCTCCGGTCTTAATTATAGGACATATTTACCTAACTTTGGAAAAATTAAGGATAGTGGTTAAATTAGTTAATTATATTTATTTTCCTAAAATATCCTTATTTAAATTTTAAAATGACATCCAATTACGTTGATTCTCTGTTTTTTCTTATACCTCTCCTACCTCACACATGACTTTTCCAAGCTCTCACACAATCTGGCGTTGTCAATCTCCCTCAACAACTTCCAATCTACTCTTATTAAATTATTATTGTGTTTAATTATTGAGAAAGTATCAATAGGGGGTATTTTAGGAAGAAATTGATAAAAATTAGAACTTTGTCCTATAATTAGGACCAAGATCAACTCTTAAATGTTATCCTATAATTAGTACCGGAGGGAGTAATTAACTTTGAGGATGACCCTACATGCTCCGTACTCCAACTATACACGAACCTGCTCTGCTTTTTTTGTTTTTTAAATAATTAAATATGCACGAACCTTCTCCGCTTTACTTTAAATACCCTCACATATCCACATGAATACTCACTACTACAATTATAGTAGTTTAAGACGAAGGTGCAAGAGAGAGAGAATTAGGATCGGAGATCATCAATGATGATGATGATCAAAACATGTTTCTTCTTAGTAACATGTTTGTACCGCCATATCCTTCTAAGGGTACACCCATTATGGATCCAAATCTGCTATTTCATGTCCCTTTCGTTTCTGGGTTTTTGTCTTCTTAAACTGATCAAACCTAGAACAACAACCCGTGACTCTTCTAGTAATAACCTGGACTTCTTGTTCACCTCTGTGTCTGCCTCCTCAGTGTCGAGCATGTCGACCGTAGAAATGGAGGTTTTCTCTCAACCTCAGCTTATTGTCATGACCATATTAATGTTACTTGGAGGTGAAGTTTTCACCTCCATGGTTGGTCTCTTCTTCATTAGATTAAAGCTCAAAACCCATCAGGACAAGTTAGCTTCATCTTCTATTAGTATCCCCACCATGACTTCCATTCTCGATCAATTTGAATTGGAGACAATAGAAGTAGGGGTAGAAACAGACCAAGCCAAGTCAGACTTTGCCCTTAACATGCCACAAAGAGTGAAGGAACCCAAAAATAATGATGAGTCATCTTATAATAATGGAGGGTATTTAGGGTACAACTCTCTGAAATACCTAGGTTTTGTGGTACTAGGTTATCAAATAGTGGTCCAAGTCATAGGTATAGTGATGGTGTATGTTTACGTGTCAACTGTTTCGAGTGCTAAACAAGTTTTAAGGAAGAAGGGATTGAAATTTTTGACATTCTCTGTGTTCACTGTGGTTTCTACATTTGCAAACTGTGGATTCGTTCCTACGAACGAAAACATGATTGTGTTTGCGAAGAATTCGGGTTTGTTAATGATGTTGATTCCTCAGATGCTTCTTGGGAACACATTGTATCCTTGTTTTTTGAGATTCTCAATCTGGGTTGTTGGGAAATTTGTGAAGAAAGAGGAAAGTTTGTATGTTTTGAGGAATTCGCAAGAGGTTGGGTACAAACACTTGCTCACGACGGAGCATTCGAGGTTTCTGTTTGTTACGGTTGTTGGATTTATCGTTCTACAGTTGATAGTGTTTTGTTCGTTGGATTGGAATTCTGTGGCATTGGAGGGACTGAATTGGTACGAGAAAGTGGTGGGGATTATCTTCCAAAGTGTTAATTCCAGACATACAGGCGAGTCCATCGTTGATATCTCTGTATTATCACCTGCCATCTTGGTCCTCTTTGTGGTCATGATGTTAGTATCTCTCTCTCTCTCTACCCCTTAAATCCAGTTGTTAATTGTTAATTAATAAGTTTGCTACCTTGTTGGAGCAAAGAAAAAGGTATAAATTGTGATCCACTCAAGATTATAATTCACTAGTGCTAAAATAGTGGTCCGGTGCATGCTGTTTGTAAATCATTTCCAGCACTAGCACTAGACTAAAAAACACCTTAAATATGAACAGCCATGTCTTAAAATCTTACAACTTTCTAACCTTTTACCATATTTAATATACATAATATATATACCATGGAAATAGAGTCAACATAATAATAAATAATGAAATATAGAATTGCACATTCATATAAAAAAATAATGATGTGACTTATAAACAAGGAACGAAAAACTAAACCGAGCAATGAACTGGTCACAACACAGGTTTAAGGTTTAATAGGTCAACCAGGATCTAACCAGTAGTTGAACCGGTCATATTAAAATATTATAATTTATTAGTGGCAATATATATTAATATATTTTTAAACTTCTATAGATAAAAATGAAGATTTTTAGAAAAAAATACTTAAAATCTATTAGTATGAGTTATAATATCTATACTTATGCAATGATATCTCATTTTCTATAATTATTATATCTTTTTAAATAATTTTTTTTCATTATCTTCTTCATTTTTTTAAAATTTTTTCTTTCTTTACCTATTTTTATCTTCATTTTAGTCTTCAACTTCTAATTTTCCCCTAAGAAAAGCAAAAAAAAAAACTATAAAAATAAAATGAAACCGGTCCAACCGATTGAACCACTTGATTTAACTGGTTCGACTAATTTCAGACCGATTCTCCGGTTTAACCATCAAACCAGACCGGATCACTGGCCGGTTCCTGGTTCAACCAGTCGAACCGGTCGGTCCAGTCCGATTTTTCGTACAGTGCTTATAAATATAATAAAAAAATATTTCTCTCTACCTTATATATAAATAGGGCCATATGAGTGATATGATGTTGGGACAATAGAAATAAATTGTATTTTTTTTTTTGTTACAAAAATAAATTGCATTTGCATGAATGAGTCCATTCTCCGTTTGTACTATTATTAATCAAACCATTGAAGCTAGTGATTTTATGCATTTGCTTGACATTGAAGTTTAGTTGGTTGAGCCTGGTAACCTTTGTATATACTACCTCCAGTTCTTAATAGAAGAATAATTAGTTAGGATATTGGATTTTGTTATAAATATACTATCTCAATTCACTTTTCCCCTATATTCATCATATTTTTTCTTAAATTGTTCACATTGATTGAACATGTTTTAAGGGATTTGTATTGAGAGGTATATTCAATGCAAATGATTAGGGAAACCAACACACATTTAATTTTAATAAATAACTAACTTAACTAATTTTATTAATTTATATAAAATTTTAAGTAGATCTTATATCAAAAACTGCCGAAAACACCCCCACAATTTTAAGTAGATCTTATATCAAAAACTGTCGAAAACACCCCCACAATAATATAGATATAGCTTCCCAAATTAAAAATTGAAGAAAACTAGATAATGTTTGCTTTCTATTATTATATATACAATAATTGATTGCTTAACTAATACAAATTTATGCCTTTTCAAAGCTGTACGTAACTGACTTGAACTTTTCTTAGGAATTAGGATGCATGTCATCATGTTCTGAATAATGCAATTTTTAAATATTAATAATAATAGGATGAAATATGACTACTTGCAGTGAACTAGCGCTAATAATTTCACTAGAATAATATTTTATTTGCATGATTAGGAGTCTGTCTATATATAATGTTTGTGTGTGTATGAAAAGTATATATAACTTATTTTGAGGTTTATCTGCTTAAAATAAGTCTTTCCTAGGTTTACATTTGATCAGTTCATTCCTTTTAGTAATCATTAATCTTGAAAAAAAAAAAAATCTGACCTGAATATTTAAACGCCATGGTCATCTCAATACATGTATAAACGGTACATATTAGTGAATAAATTTTATTGGGCCAACACATCTTGACTTATATCAATATGGATTGTGTGAAGGCATAGTAATATAAACTTCAATTCATCCGGCCGGTCTTTAATGTAGGAATTAGATAATTAATTTATTAATGACATTAAAAAATATTAGTTAAATTAATTATTTATAATGATAGGTACCTACCTCCATACACGTCATTTTTACCGGTGAAGAAAGAAGGGAAAAATGGAGAAGGCAATAGCGATCAAAGGAGAAGAAAGAGAAGAGGAATAATAGTTGAGAATATAATAATGTCCCAACTCTCTTATTTGGTAATCTTCATCATCATCATCTGCATCACTGAGAGGAAACAGCTCAAACAAGATCCTCTCAACTTTAACGTCCTCAACATAGTTATTGAAGTCATCAGGTAATTAATCAATAGCAATCATATTACTTACAATAAACTTGTCTTGAATATATATATATATATATATATATATATATATATATATATATATATATATATGCAGATGTATCACTTGCATGGGAGTATTAGTTTTTGCTCATTATCTATTTGCAAATAATTTAAAATTTAGGGGATTTATGTGCATATATTTAGTCAAAGTTGGGCTTGTTTGATGAGGGATTTGGAGTAGAAGGGAGGAGAAATTTTTGAGTTGAATTTAAAAAAATTAGAGAAGCAGGTTTAACAAAGTTTTTGATTAATTTTTCATATTCTTTTATATTTCATTTTTTCTTTATTAAAATTTTATAGCGCCATTTCTTCGATCAATTTCTTTAAATTCAACTCATAAAAATTTTATTTTCCCTCCCCTTTCCTCATACTAAATAGCCGATTATATGCATAAATAAAGTTTATGGGGTAGGGTTTATTTGAATTAGTGTTTGCAAAAAACTATTTTTTATGTGTACATGCAAGTAAGTTTTGATAAAATAAATTAGTTTGACATAAATTTATTTATATAAGATATATTGAAAAAAAAATCAATTTTAAAATGTTTAAATGTAAAGTAAAGCTAAACTTTTCTTTGCTTTTGGGCAAAAAGTTATTTTGCGTATGTAAATGCTAATCCAAACAACATTTTGGAAGTCAATGAGGTTTTTAGTTTCCAAATGTTGACTTTTCACTATCTAAAAACTATGCCAAACGTGCTTGTATAAAAATTGATAGTATGAGGGTATATGTATGGGTTTGAAAATCTAAGAGGGTTTACTACAGAATTTTAAAAGTTGAGGATGTTATTTGTCCATATAGTTTCTAAGTCAGAAAGTTTTATGTAATTTATATATAAAACTAATAGAGATTGTGTATACAACTATTGATATAATGAATTGAATTGATCTTGGAATTGAATGTGCAGTGCATATGGGAATGTGGGGTTTTCAATGGGGTACAGTTGTGAAAGAAGAATAAAGGTGGAAGGGTATTGCGTTGACAAGTCAACTGGTTTAGTGGGAAGGTGGAGCCCACAAGGAAAGATCATTCTCATAATAGTTATGCTTTTTGGAAGGCTCAAGAAGTTCAACATGGATGGAGGCCAAGCTTGGATCCTCCTTTAACTCTACAGAATGTATACTCTTTCAGTCTTTAATATAAAATTCACTTGACTTTTAAAGAGAGATTAAGGAAACTAAATAAGTTAGTTAATCATAATATATTTTGTGTGTCATTTGTTATATATATATATATATATCAGTTTATAAGTTAGACAAATTAGTTTGGTATATAAAAAGATAAATATAAACACTTTAAAATAATTTATTTAACTTCTTTAATTACTCTGACAAAATCAACCAGATCTTATATTAAAGATAAAAGGTAGTAGTATAATGTAGTATAATGACATGAAAAATTTTGGCAAATTGGGGGTTGACCCACTTGTAACATGAAGTTATTAGTATTTATGCCTCTGATAATTTTAGAAAAATGTATAGCATGTAAAATTGAAGTTAAAAATGAAGATAGATAAACATACTAGTGAGTTTATGTGGTTCACATCCTACTATGTTTCTCTCTCTAGTTTACACAATCTATATGGATTATGTAAAATGCTCATTAGGCTCTTAAGCCAACAAACAGAGTTTTTTTTCTTAATTTTAATATTCCCTCTTGTCTTTATATATAAAATATATTTATTTAATTTAGTTAAATTAAGGAAGTTAGTTAAATTAATTAATATGACATGTTTTTTCTAGCTATAATACTCTAATCATCTTCCTTAATTCCTTTCATCTCTTTGTTTTTCGTAAGTCCCTTAATGAGGGACATCAATAAGAGTAAATTATGAAAAGTTTACAAATATAGGAAATATATCTTATACTTAAGATTAAGGTCAACCCCCCCCCAATTAGGTCATTCATTAAGGATCAGGAGAGTATATCAGAAGAGACAATGAAGAGACATATGTTATCTATTAACATATATATATATATATATATATATATATATATATATATATATATATATATATATATATATATATATTTTCTTGACTAATGATGTAGATTAATTAACTTTATCTATTAGATCCCTCTGAGCCTATTTGGTATGAGGAAAATGGAGGAGAATAAAAATTTTAATGAGTTTGATTTTAAAAAAAAAAAATTGAAGAAGTAGGGTTAAAGTTTTTTAATTAATTTTACATCTTTTTATTAAAATTTTTAACCCCACTTATCGGTTTCTTTTACATTGAACTCATTAAAATTTTTCCACCCCACTTTTATTTCCATCTTGTGACATACAGGCCATTGGAAAAAAAAGAAGAAGAAGAAGAAGAAGCTTATCGTTAACATGTTGTCTACTACACTAGATTGTGCCGCAAATGATTGTAACGTAACAAACCCAACATGAGTGTTGCTTTACTGCTTTGTTAATTTAAATGAAAAAATTAAACCTGTTTTTTAATTAAAGGATGAGAAGAAACTTTGCCACTTGTAATTAAATTATTAATTGGACTATATCGTACCAAAATGTACCACCGCAATGTGGGACGAAATTTATTTTTATATATCGTACTTAGAAAAATATTAAACAACTTATATATATAATCCAAGTCCAACCTCAATTATTTTCTCTCCTTAATTTTTTAATTTAAAAATGAATTAATATGAGCCAAAGGAATTGAGTTTAATTAACGGACGGTGTGTTATCCGACCTCAATCATGTTCAATTCTCTCCCAGAAGAGGTATATCCATTAATATATTAAAATTTTATTGTTGTTTCTCATTAATTAAAAAGTGTTGCTACTGCTTTTGAATTAATTAACAATCCTCAGATTGGGCACTAGTAGTTTTGTCTTGCTCATGTTGGTGGAAGAACATGCCCCTCCTTTTTATATGCCTGATTATAATTTCGTTTAATGACATGTACGTGCCACTTCTCAGTAATAAATATGATTAAAAGCAAATGATTAATTAAAACTAAAGGGTATTTGGTCTAATGGTGAATCGGTCAGACTACAAAAAGAGAGAACTGAGTTCAAATCTCACATTGTTTAAAAAGACCCTTGGGAGAGATATTTTGGTCACAAAGGCTTAATCTGGATTAGTCGGCTATTCGAATACCTAATACCTAGTATTACAATTCATAAAAACTGCCAGAAACCGGGTGGCCCAAAGAGTTATAAAAAACAAGTGATTAATTAATACTATATGTAGTAGTTAATCCAACCTCCATATGTCCTACGTGATCCACGCAATTATTCCTATTAGTATAAAGTATAATATAAATATAAATAAGGTGTGTGTGTGTGTGTGGGAGAATTAAAAAAGGTCACAAGGAAGGAATAATATAATCACTAAAAAAAGTTCCATACAACTAAGTACCATGCATGTAATGATAAATTTTAGATCAGAAAATGATAACAGGTTTATACTGTTTATTTATTATTGGAACTTTTTTGTTATTGCTTTTGTCAGAACCTCATAACAATTCTATATATATATATATATATATATGCGCGAGCGTGAGAAGGACAACATCAGTGACGACCACACTACAATCCCTAACACAGCATATAAGTCATCAAGCTTTGCTTTACATATGATAATGAATAGTTAATAATCAACTTTGTTGTGGCCATTTACATTGTACACACTACTATGAAAACTTTTTCCCCGCTCAAATAAATGAAGTTGTGGAAGTGTGGTGCTAGATGCTCAGTGAATAGCATCATATATTGTAAATATAGTTTTTGTTTATGTTGGATTAGTCTTTAAGTTTGTATTATACGTTGTAGGAATTTGTTGTTTTTGTGTATTAGGATTTGAACTTGTTACCTTTTAAAAGAATTGAACTTGCCTTAAGTAAACAAAGGCTAATGCTTATTTGACGGTTACAAGCTAAGAATAATCACAGTCGAATTTTAGAATGCATGTATTAATGTAGATACTATGTTTAAGAATAAAAGCAAGTACAGTCAAATTTCCTCTTACCCTGACCAAAATTTAATTCTGGAGATAACTTTGTTTAATGATGTTTTTGTATTTGGCTGATGATTGCTTACAATAATTATCATAATTCCATCATAGGAACTTTTGTACTTTTTTTTGACTGAATCCTTCATAGGAATTTAGCCGCAACAAACTTGAGTTTTTCTTAGTGCTAGAAATAATAGATAGATAGATACGTAGATAGATCGAGGGAGGGAGGGGGGGGAGGGGGAGAGCATATCAGGTTAGGTCGTTGAATCCGGATAACGGAACTTAAACAAGGATTAGACTACTAGAGTCGAATCTGGTTTGCACAATAGTGCACCAGAACAGAGAAAGATCGAAGATGGGAAGAGAGAGCGCAAGAAGATTTAATTGCTTCGAGGTATATATGGCGAATAATGCTGGTGGAAGCCTTTATTTATTGAGGCCCGGAAAGGCTCCTCCATCTTGCCCACCAAGCAACAGTAACGTCAACAATAACTTCTTGATTGATTTCCTCAATCAAGAGGCTCCTCTTGTCATTCAAGAGGCTCCTTTAGCAAACCAACATTTAATGTTGATTGGTTTGACTAACCATACTTTTAGTGTGATTTAGTCTCTTCCATCAGCAATAAATGCTTATACAATCTCCTCATATTTGATTCGTATTTTTCCCAAACAAATTAAATAACCCGATTTTTCAAGGACAGATTTGGATCCAAAGTCAAACATCTCCCACTCGCACTTGATGGGCCTCCTATAGTGCGATTCCTAGTCTTTCTTGTTTCATACTTGTTGTTTGCCATGGTTGCATGAGCACAACGTTTTCATGAGATTTTTGGTGCTTGCGATACAAGAAATCCTTTACATAGGATCAGTATCCAAGAACATTTATTATGTACCTGCAAGTTGTTGCCTCATATGCCCTAGATTCATCGATACATTTAACTCATTACATATATATCTAATCCCTCTCGAGTCAATCTTGACTCAAATTGCCTAACCATTCGTATGGTATCCACACTTATTGGTCTTTCCTATGACTTGTAAGGGATATATCACAGATGTCAGCGCAATAGTATACTTCAAGATAAACCTTTCGTTTTTTACTAAACATCAGTTCGTCTTGACTTAGTCACTTTCCCAATTTTCACTTGTTTGATCGAATCTTGTGTAATCATAAAATTTCAGCTAAAGTAGCTTATGGCGCTAAATCAAGCTTTTCTAAATACTGACCAAGTCCTAAGGGCATTGTGAAAGGATTTTCACTCCTATATATACTTAACCCAATAGGCCAAGACTTAAAGGAGTGCGTGGTGCACCAAAGGTTTCGACTATATATATATATATAATATTGAAAAAAGACGACATCTTGTGTTATGAATTACGGCTTGCATATATATTTATTTGCATGGTTAGGCAATCCACTACACCTCTTGGGATAATGCTTGTTTTAGGCGATCCATTATTCAAAATGGGTCAGGCATGCAATCTCTCGGTATATTCTTTTAATATAAGACATGCTTAAAAAATTGATTTTAATTCTAAATATGAGATATAATTTTCATATTTATCATTGTTTTCATAATTTACCCTTATTGATACTCGCTTAACCATAATCAAAGAGGAGATGGAAGGAGAGAATTAGCAGAGATTATTATGGTGTTTTAAAAAATATATATTATATTAATTAACTTAACTAATATAATTAAATTAAATAAATATGTCTTATATTAAGAACAGATGAGCATAATGCAATTTAATTTTGTTTGGACTCACTCATTATTATTTTTCTAGGAAAATCATTGCCAAATAAAAAATAATATTTTATTATATTTAAATTAGATAATCTTATAATGTATTCATCACAATTGACCAGCACAGGCATACAAAAACGCCGTATGTGTTCTTTTACCCCTAAAACCGTGGTTTCAGAAGCACTTTTCCGCAAATCGAGACAAAACTCCTCTCACATACTTACCTCGTAAACTGTAAAAGCTATTCTCCAAAAGCTAATCAGAACACACAAAGTCAATGTATTTATAAACATAACTGTAGCTTCTGGGAAGTGAAATGGATCAGGATGAAGACATCGGTTGGTTGGGATTAAAAATTTCAGTACAATTCTACATTATTTGACATGTCGCTTTCTTCCAATATATGGGTGTTTTTTTCACAATTATATATATATATATATATATATATATATATATATATATATAAGTTCAAAAGTGTAATGCAAAAAAGTATATTTTTCTCTTCATATTATGGCTTAATATATTTTTTAAAATCAAATTTAGGGCCCCTATTGTAAATATAACATTAACAAAAAAAAGTGATTTTGATTAAGTTATATAAGAGAGGCTTTTAGAAACTTATAAACTGAATTATAATGCATATGTTGTTGGAGGGGAAATGTATTTTTAACTCATTTTGATTAGCTTATCAAACTGAAGATAGATTGGTGCCTTCCTCCATATAATATGATGGTGTCTCAAAGCCTCATATGTAGTATAATAGTCTATGACTTGTGTGAGAGCAAAGACGATCTCAAGCATATGTGATCCTATATATCAACTTCTATGTCTTCAATGTAGTGTTTCATGCCACATGTAATTTGAGGGATTTTGGGTGGTACCTTGAATTCAATTGTCTGATTGAGTTGCCCACATAAAATCGGAGCACTAATTTAGACTCTAATGCATCGGAGTAAAAGAAGAGATAGTTCATTTGTTAGAGAAAGCAAGAAGCAGGAAGTTTTTTGGGGTTTTCATGAGTTCCTCAAACCGACTTCCCCACCCTTAAGGGATTTTTTTGGCACTTATTATCAAAAAGAAGAAGAAGAAGAAGAGGAGTTGCACTTGCTTAAAAATATGCTCCTAATGGATAATGCCAGATCTTCAAAGTTATATTCCTCTTCTATCTTTAATATAAGAGACAGTTTGAGTTAAATTTGGTACTCCATCCGATTTTTAATGTAAGACATATTTATCTAATTTGATTAAATTAAGGAAATTAGTTATTGTTATATGTATTTTCTAAAACACCCTAATCATTTTCCTTAATTCCTTCTTATTCTTGATTATTATTGTGGGAACATCATCAATAGAGGTAAATTAGAAAAAAATTAATAGACATAAAAGCTATATCTTATATTTATGACCAAGATTAACCCCGTAAATATGTATTATATTAAGAATCGGATGAGTAATATATATAAGACTTCAATCAATTTTGTCTCCTACATTTATTATTTTTTTCTAAACTATCTTTATTGATTGCACATATTAAGGGAATTTGCATCAATGGGTAGTTTCAAAACAAATAAGTTAAGAGGTATTTTAAAGAAACCAACATAAATTTTTAATAAATAAATAATTTAACTAATTTTTTTAATATATCCAAATTAATTAAGTAAATCTTGTATTAAGAACCAGAGATAGCATACAGTTTTTATCATCGCTTTCACTAGCTGTTGGAATTCACACTGCATAACATACGACATGTTAGGAGGCCAGAAATGAGGATTGTTATATTATAATAAAAAAGAACCCAAAAAAACAAAAACTTTTGTCCAACTCCAAAATAAGTAAAGTTGTTGATGAGAGAATTATGATAAAAAGACTGGAAAAAAGAGAGAGGGGGGGGGGGGGGGAGAGAATTATGATAAAAAGGAACTTGTCCTTAGATCCTTAATTATAAGGATGAGACTATAAAATGAGATCAATTTCTTGATGAAGTCCTAATTGTATTCATCAAGAATACAATCACAAAAGTATCTAACTTGCAGAGGATGGGACTTTTTCCATTTAACCAATGTCATGTAAATTGAGATAGTGCTCGTTTAGAATAGTTTATTTTTAGGCAGTAGGTGCTAATAAATCGTAATTCACGGTATATAAGGTAAGTATGTGAGAAGAGTTTTGTCTCAGCTTACGTAATAAGGACTTATTTTTTAAGAAAACGCTGAACCAAACAAGCCTATAATTACCCTGATTTGATCTTATATCATGATTTAAACCAGAAAATTCTGAGGGACTTTATATTTTTAGAATTTTAGTAAGTTAAATAAATTATGACAGCATCAATCAATGTAATTCTGACAAGCCTGCATATGAATTGATTAAATTAGTATCATTTCCTTGCGTAATTTTGAGAACTAGTAGTCTCATGTGTACAAAATTTACACAATACTAATAATAATTTTTGTGTAAAAAAAATTATGAAGTCGCCTATAGAATTTTTAAGATTCTTCTTCTAATTTTCCCTTAAAATTATTGTAAGATGAATAAAATGAAAAGGAGGGGAAAAAAAAGTAAAAGGCGTGGGACAGCCATCTCCCCCGATCCCGTGGGTAATGAGCATGGTGTGAAAAATCGGACTGGACCGGCCGGTCCGACCGGAAAACCAGTGAACCGGTCCTCAGTCCGGTCCAGTTTGCTGTTTCAGAGAGGGGACGGTTGAACCGGTGGAAACCGGTCGAACCGGTCCAAAACCAGTGGGTCATTGGTTCAACCGGTTTGCTCTTCTTCTTTTTTTTTTGAAAAATGAGATATTCGGTTAAAAAAAAAAGCTGAAAAAGAAAGAAAACCATAGATTTAGACCGATATACATATAATCTATAATATTTTACTAAATTATAAGAACAAATTTTAATTTTAAGGCTACAAAAATTTAAAAAATAAAAAGAATAAAAGAAAAAAAATTAATTGATTCTATCTATATAAGTTTAAGAATATATTAATATATATTGTTACTAATAAATTATAATATTTTAATATGACCGATTCGATCATCAGTTTGATCACCGGTTCGACCCCAATTAAACCATTAACCTTTAAACCGTTCTGTGACCGTTCAATTTTTTTGTTACTAGGTAATGAGCCTTCAGGCCATGGCAGTTTCGCGACCAAAAAAATATAAAGAAACTTCCTTTGGTCATTCCGGAAGGACCCAACCTTCTCATTCATTTTCTCTCCACACTGAAAGTACAACTCCTTCTCTTTAGGGTTCATGGACCTAAACCCATTCTGACAGCTGCGTTTTGTACGACTTTTATGTTTATGATCAGAATCCGTTCTTCTTAATTGCTGGAGCAGCTGAATTTCAAGTTGGGATTGGAGTTTTTCTGTGAGTATGCACAGCTTTGAGCTGGATCAGCGAGATCAGAGAGGTATGGGCTATTCTGTGTTGTTTTAATTTCCCCCCATCTTATAATTTCTGGTTTTAGCAAGTGTTGCCCATGTTTTTTTAGCTTTTTCTTTCTGGTGGTTTGTTTGTTGTGCTCTCTGGAATGTTGACTAACCGAGATATCTGATGTCGCTGTTCAATTGCCACAATATTATTTAGTTCAGTCCTTGTTTGCTTGCGGAGATGAGACAAATTTAATTTTAACTTTTAGTGAATCCGCATTTCAGGATTTAATTTTATAGCTTTTGTGTTTATAATAACATGTATTTGGAGAGCCCGAGTTGTAATAATTGGTATCGTCGTTGATCCAACTCTGCCTGGCTTTTGAGAGAATGAAGGGAAATTATAAGATATGTCATATGAGAGTCAACGATCAATAGGAGATTCTTGAATCTAATTTTTGTGCCTCTCTTGATATTGGTTTTAAATTTGAAAAATTATGATTCGATGATTTTTTTTTTTTGTTTAACCAGGAGCTGGTAGGATTGCTGCTCATGTGGGCTCTTGCCTACCAGTCAAATAAATTACTAGTAGCTGGCTGAGAAGAGGAGCCTGGGGCAGCGACCAATTGCTCAAATCACTGCTAGATAAATTTATAAATTCATCCATCCTAATTATCCAGGTTTGATCTCACTTTTGACAAGCAATTCCACTATTATATGATTTGTTTCCTTTCTGCTTCTGATAAACGTAAAGAAAGAAATTACTAGGACATAGAGATGTTTAGTGGTTTCACTAATGTGGTTATTAATTTTTGCTTCACTCTGGTGTTTTCTAAGGAATCTTTTGGAGTGTTAAGCTAGAATCGTTAAATAACTCAATGAATGAGGCTTGGGGATTGTCTACAATTGGAGAAATAGCATTGTGGAAGTTATTGACCGGATATGGTGATTTTTCCATGGAAATGAATCCGATTCTCTCTAAAAACAATAAAATCATCCTGTTCATAAACTTATCGTTGGTCTCTCATGGTGATTATATGTCCAGGATCGTTGTTTCGTTTTTTATTTATTCCGATCTGAACCCCAATATCTTAGAAGGTTCATTTTACACAACTCAGACTATTAGTCTGTAAGCAACTAATGATAATTTGAACTCTACTGCCATGCATCTGACAGAACTTCCTCTTGAAGCATCTACCTTTAGAGTTCTTTTAGTTGAGCTTACACATAAGCCCAGAGATTTGACAAAGCGTTTGCTCTCCTTAATGACATGCTTACAATTAATACAAGACCTGTTAATTTCACTTTTGCTTGTATTCTATATTCACGCTTTGAGAATTTCGATTTATCTAGCCTGAGACTTATTCATGAGGGGACTATAATCTCTGGGTTAGGATTGGACTCTCTTTGTTGTAGTGTGCTTGTGATAGCTTGTTCAAAATCGGCCGTTGTTAATGGAGCAAGTGAACTGTTTAATTTATTTATTTTTTTATACAGGAACTGTTTAATGTTGCTTTTAAGTGTTTCCGATTCTAGCATTCTAAGCATTGCCCATGGAGTACATGGCCTAAGTTTGATAACTCTGAGCTGACTGAAACAGTAGCTTATTGGCTCTTTGAGAGTGGTTCAGTTAATAGATTTTACATGGCTATGCTTTCTAATGTATATGCTGGTGATGATGGGGGGATGATACGAAGAAATCGATTGGTAACATAACAGGTCATCTAAGGAAAGTGAAGGCCATTTTTGCTGATTTGGAAAATTAAGATGCATGCCTGATTAATTCTTTTTGTAATGTCATGGGAGCATTCATCAAAAGGTTTAATAGATACTTTAAGCAGATCCATAGATTACCCAGCTGTAATTAGTGTATAACAGTGAATTGTGAAGAAAGCAACAAAGAAAATCATTGTATTTTGATGCATGTTTAGCTCTACGCAATAGAGCACTCATCTGTATTGGTTTTTTTCCTTCCTTTTTGAGATATTTTGATTTTGATATCTAAGTTGATATTAATCTTGAGTATTTTTTTTTCCAGATGCCAGATTTTCTTTTGAACCATATTAGTTAGGTGGGCGTATTACAACTAAGGTAAACTTTCAACATGGAGAATTCTGATGCAATGACCATTGAATACCTCCGAGCAAGGTTGCTTTCTGAAAGATCTGTCTCAAGAAGTGCAAGACAAAGAGCTGATGAATTAGCAAAAAGGGTACTGTTTTTCTAAGCTAGTTTACGTTCTCATTGAATTAACCTTATTTGATATTTTATTAGTCCCTTTTTGTAACTCTGAATTTTTGTCAATTATGTCAATCAGGTCGAGGAATTGGAGAAACAGCTGAAGTTGGTGACTCTTCAGAGAAGGAAGGCTGAGAAGGCAACAGAAGATGTTCTTGCAATTTTGGAGAATCAAGGGATAACTGATTTTTCTGAGGAATTTGATTTGGGCTCAGATGAGGAAATGCCTCGTGAATCTGGTGCTGGTAATGATTCTTCAAAAGGGGAAGAGAGGTCCATGAGCTCTAAAGGAAGAAGACATGATTCAAATGAGCTGTCAGGTTCTGATCCAGATTCTTCACCAGTAGCTGGTAGAAGCTTATCTTGGAAAGGTCGCATCAATTCTCCACACTCTTTTGATAAGCACAAGAATCATAATGTGAGAAGGAGAAGTAATTTTTCATCTGCTGGTTCTGCAAAGCATCGCAGTGGAAGATCTTGTCGCCAGATTAAGTGTAGAGAAACCAGGCAAGTTGGTATTTTTTGAATAATTAGGTTTTTCCTTTGTCATTTTCAATGACCATCTTCTAGTCTGCTTATCATTCTTTTGAGCTATATATCTTGTGATTGAATTTTGAGTTGTCCTTGATTTACTGATGGGTACAAGATAGGTAGACAGAAAGAAGGAAGAAAATTTTTTATTTAAATATGAAATTAGGATCTAACTTCATAAATTAATAAAGATGAAGGAAAATCTCTATTAGAATATGAGCAAGGATCTTAAACTCATACAACTAATAAAGCCTAAGGAGAATCTTCCAAAATTACAATGGATCTCCAGATCTACTCTGCCTATTCTACTAGCTACTGTCCTACTTAAAATACAAAAATAGATATAAAATAATATTAAATAAATAAAAAATAACAGACTAAATCCTAACCAAGGTTGACTCAATAATAAATAAATCCTAATCGAGATATTTATAAATAATATCTCATTGTTATTTGTAATAGAAAATAAATTAAATATTCCTAAAAATATGATAACAAACTGATCCACCACTTCAACCACTGTCCCATGAATCCTTGATATACTGTACTCTGTAATTTATACTTCTTGCTACAGAGTTCCTTCAGTTTTTTCAGTTGTTCTGCTTGTTACATTTTGAAGTTTACACGAGTATTTTTCTCCTTTATGTGGTCAAGGGCTAGACTTAATGACCTTGAACTAGACTCAACCGTGGCTTGTTATACAACTATCACTACTAACTATAACTTCCCTCACTAACTCTAACTTCCTCTCTTTACATTCTTATAACAATTCTTTAGATTTAAACTTGATTCCGCCCCCCAAAGAGAGGCCACGAACATGATCCTGGCCCTCGTCATCTTAAGGTAAGGAGGCAATGTCGAAATTTTGACCATCCTGCTCCAACAAAATATTATGAAGCACAGGGAAGATCATGCATTACCATAATGTTTTTAATCCGTTATTCTTAGATTATTTCAATTTCAATTGTAATTATTATTAGGTTTTTCACTAGCTTTTAGACCCATCCTTCTGTGTACTTGAGTTAATGCCTAATATATGGTGAGGGCTTTGTTGTAATTAGCTTTGGCAAAAGTTTGAGTATTACTTGTAAACTTAGTTAGAAGAGAGAGAATAACGAGGGTGATGCGTCTAGGTAGGGGAATGTATCTGCTGTACCTATTCCTCTTTTCCATTTTGTTGAATGAATTATCCCTTTTTCCTCTCTGCTTATAACAATGCCCTTTTTCCCTTTACTGTAAAATCTTTTAATAAAAGTTATTATCTTATTTGTCCATTGCACTCTTTCTTTCCTCTAGAATTACACTTCTTATATCTAAAATAATCTTATCAAAGAAGTTATACTATAACTGCTCCTACATGTGATAATTTCAATACGCTTTGAGCATAATCATTCAAATCTAGGTTTCACAGTTTGTCATCACCTGTGATAGAATGTGAACCATTAGAACTCATTATGCCTCAATTTATTTGGCACTCTTTTAAGGAAGAGAGCTTTTGGGTTTGGGAAAATATTATCTGATAGAATGTAAGTAATAAAGAACTAAAATCTGTTCCCAATAAAAAAGTATTAAAATGAATTGAATATTTGTGCTTCTCAGGGGAATGCTCTATGATATCACTTAATATGCTCCTAGATCAACATGCATAAACTCTTTATCTGGTTATTTTTATCTTTCTCCTTGAACTTTTATCTACCGGTTTGCTGTTTTTCAATTAATAAAATTTTCCCCTCAGATCGGTAGTAGAGGAGTCTAGAGATGAGGCTGTCCAAGTTAATGGCTTCAAAAATGAAGTTGTCCGCTCTTCTAAGGGAGGTCCAAATTGTTCAGACAGTGGTTCTGACATTCCGAGAAAAGAATCTATAATTCAGGAAAAGGGTAAATCAGAGATGAAGCTAGACAACGATAATTATAATGTAGATGCATATGGTGGAGAGAGGGACATGGAAAAGGCAATTGAACAGCAGGCACAACTCATTGGTCGATATGAAGCAATGGAAAAGGCTCAAAGAGAGTGGGAAGAGAAATTTAGAGAGAATAACAACAGTACTCCGGTATGCTACACCATAACCTATTTGAGCCATATGCTCTTTATATGTTACTTTAAACCTTCTTGCTGTTTGGTTGTGCATCTATGGCTTTGGGAGGTTGGCCAAGATGTGGTTTTTGGATACCCTTTGTTTGATTGGAATTTTCAAGGATTTGTTTTTTCATCAGGTATAACAGCCAAGAAAATTTGTCAGGATCTTGAATGTAGATATGTGTTTTTTCATTTAGTTTTGTATTAGTTCTGATATAAGTTGTTATTCTCTTGCTTCAGCTTCTTTTTCGTACCTTGGCAATGATATTGTATCCCAAAAGTCTCATAACGATTTTTGTTGACCCTTGAAGAAAGCAACACTTCCTGAACGAGCATGAAAGGAGCTTTGATTTGCATTAGGGAGATACTGTTTTGGCATTTTAAAGTCTTTATAACTTTTTTGAAAGTGGAGTAGGTTGCTATAGTAAACCGTTTGGCATTTCTGATCATACAATTTCGAGCCTTGCATAAACCAATTTCCTACCCCAAAACTAATGATTTCAATATCTTCAGCTATACAACTGGTGTTGACAAAAACATCTCAGATTGAACAAATCTTGGGCACGGCTTACCATCTATTTTCAAGATGAAGAAAACATTCTCCTGTTTTTCTGTCTATTGATTAAAGGGAAAGAGATTGGTACATGTAGGGAGCATCGCAATAGCTAGCAATAAATGATGTCTTCCAATGTCAAAAACAGAATAAACAAAACAGTAGATACATTGGAACTAATAACAAGGTAATAAAGTCTGAACAACTAAGAACCATTGAACTTAAGATTAGGTTAAGGATAAGTATGGGCCAAGGCCCAATACTTGTCTAACACTCCCCCTCAAGCTGGAGAATAGGTGTTAATCATTCCCAGCTTGCTTCTTAGTACTTCAAACCTGATCCTAGACAAAGCCTTGGTCAACAAATCTGCTATTTGAGCCCTTGAAGGAATATAATCAAAATTGATTATACCACCTTTAAACTTTTCTTTTATGAAATTCTTGTCAATTTCCAGGTGCTTTGTTCTATCATGATGAATAGAATTCTTTCTGTAGAGTGTTATGCAACTTATGTTTTTGAACATTTTCAATTGGACTAGCCTAGAGGTGTAGCATTTGGAGGTCTAAATGTTTTATTCACTTTTTCAGAAGTTTGCAATCCCCATAGCTTGCTTGAATCCAATGATTGGTGTTCTTTCCATACCATGAAGCATGGCTTTATATTCTCCAGTTGATTTAGTTGTTTGCTATTTACCAATATAGTCTCGGGTACTCTCTTTGGTCCTTAATATAGGACATACTCCTGCGGTCCTTGATATAAGACATAGTTGACATTTTTTGTGAGATTAAGGAAGTTAAATAAATTACTTTAAAGTATTGATATTTTTCTTTTTTATACTAAATTAATTTATCTGACTTATGAACTGACATATAATCAAATGATACTAGAAATATGCTATGATTAACATACTTATTTAGCTTCCTTAATATCTCCAAAAAAATTCAACTACGTCTTATATTAAGGACCGGATGAGTATGAGAAGTTGATCTTTGGTCCTAAATATAAGACTTATTTTTCATATTTGCCAATCTTTTCTAAATTTACTCCTGTTGGTGCTCCCTCAACAATAATCAAGGAGGAGGGGGAAGGAGAGAATTAAGGAAGGCGACTAGAGTATTTTAGAAACTACATGTCATATTAACTAATTTAACTAACTTCCTTAATCTAATTAAATTAGGTAAATATGTATTATATTAAGAACTTTCAATTAGCTGTGTATATGAAATGATTTTTGGACTAAAAGTAGTTTCTTTTTTAGCTGTGGTTTCATTTGAAATCCTGACTCAAACTTTGTATTTGGCCTTAAATTATGTAGGACTCGTGTGATCCCGGAAATTACTCAGATATCACTGAGGAAAGAGAAGAGAGCAAGGCCCAGACCCCATCCTCTGCAAGGGTGGTTACCACAGAAGAAGCTCAGGAGGAAAAATCAGAAGCTGGTTGTGCTTCTATATCCCAAGAATTGTCTAAAGCTGAAACCAGAGACAATGTGCCAAAATCACATGATACCAGCAGTCACGAAAATCAAAATAGTGCGACAGTCAGCAGTTCTGGCTTGGTTGCTCAAGATAATTCAGATTCCACATTGATGGAGAACAAAAATCTTAAAGGCTCAGACATATACCATCATCAGCCATCAGATAGACGGCATCAAGGTCCACATAATCTCGGGCCTAATGATTCCAAGCCAACTAATTCTTTTTCTGCTGATGCATATGATGGCCTGGCCCAGAAAGATGCTTCTAGCAGTTCAAGGAACAAACATGACCGCTATGCGGTAGTTACTCATAAACCTCAGGAGTTAAGTGGCGTACTTGACTCACTTAGACAAGCCAAGTTATCACTACAGCAGGAGATCAATAGGCTGCCACTAGTAGATAATGCTTACACTGGTAAAGCTATTGATACCTTAGCTTCTTCAAGTAAAGTTGAGGAGAGATTAGATATTCCCATTGGATATTCTGGGTTGTTCAGGCTACCGACAGATTTCTCTGATGTAGCTCCTCCTAGATCCACTGCTATTGATTCAGCTTCTCACTTGAGTTCAAACTTTTACCGTGATAGAGAAATTTTGAAAACTCCTGTTAACCAACTTGGCACGGGCCCTTACATCGGCAGCATCTCGAGCCCTTACTTTGGTGGTAGCAACAGCTTGGGCTTCTCTCCAGATCATCATCAATCTTTTGCCACCCATTCCTTGGAAAGCGGGTTGAGATTTGAAACTAAGCCTCCTTTTGATCCTTTTATGGATGCAGGCCTACTGGCATCTAGTAGTAATAATTGGTATCCCACGTATCCCACGTACCCGTCCTATGAGAATTTGACACCCCAGATACCCTTCAGTGATGGACTTTCAAGACCTTATCCGAGTAGACCAGTTGGGAATCCTCCTGCTCCTGCATATCAGTACCCTTTATATGATGATCATGCAAGACAAAACATGTATAGGTAGTATTTAGATTTAGAAGGTCTGTAATTCCTCTAGGGTTGCTAGCTTATACTTCACTCACGTTGTTGAAGTACTTGTAACACCTTAATTTCCAAGGCCTTTAGATATAGCTTCCTCATACGTTCCCACAGTTTGTGGTAAGGATGTGGATCGTATGCCAACTCAACAATTGGAGCCCTAGAGCTAGCATCGGAGTCTAAGTACTGCCCTACTTCTCCCACCTCTAAGTTATCATTGTCGCCGGTGGGAGAGTCACCACTAGGGGCGGGTCCTAACATCACCCTCACCGGGTCTGCATCATTCTTTCTCCGCCCCTCATCCTATATACCACTACACGCTTTCTCTATCTATGTAAGTATACTGACACACTGACTAGGAGTCATGAGTGAAGGGAGAAGACAGAGAAGTAGATCACCTCTGTCAGTTACTCAGACTCTAATGCTAGCTCCAGGGCTCCAATTGTTGAGTTGGCAGGCATACGATCCACATCCTAACCACGAACTGTAGGAACGTATGAGGGAGCTATATATAAAGGCCTTAGAAATTATGGTGTTACACTAATGGTTGTATTGTTAATGTTAATAAGGTGAATGAATATCTATATTCTATATAGTTTCTAGGGAAGAGGGAACTTGTATGACAAAAGACCCTATTTGTACTCCCTGGAAGCTAAACTCTGGTGGATTACTTATTTTCATTTATGGAGGCTTGTCTCCATTTCCCGGTTTATCTCTGTTGTGACTTGTCAAAGATTGGCCTAGTTGTTTCTGTTATATCTTTGTCAAAATTTTTTGGGTTAATATAACTTTTGGTCCCTGAAGTTTGATTCAATTTTGGTTTTGGTCCCTCAAATTTGAAATATGTGGTTTTAGTCCCTGAAGTTTCATGCGATTTTGGTTTTGGTCCCTGAAGTTTGAAATCGATGGTTTTGGTCCCGGAAGTTTCACTCGATTTTGGTTTTGGTCCCTCAAGTTTGAAAATGATTTGGTTTTTTTTCTGGGTTGGGTCGGGTTTTTTAATTGGGTCGCCAAGTCCTTTTCAAACTTGAGGGATCAAAACCAAAATCGGGTGAAACTTCAGGGACCAAAATCATCGATTTCAAACTTCAGGGACCAAAACCACATATTTCAAACTTGAGGGACCAAAACCAAAATTGAATCAAACTTCAAGGACCAAAAGTTATATTAACCCAATTTTTTTTTTCTAAGCACATGGCGAAGGTAATCCTATTTGAGGCACTATTGGGCATTTTCTTTTTTAGCCAAGCGTAGGTATTTTTCTATTGGAGATTATTCTGTTCGAGGCACTGTCGGACATTAAATGTAGGCATCTCTCCTAGCAAGAATTTAAATCTTGGTTCGTCATATTGTGAGCACTGTCGGGCATTAAATATGGGCATTCCTTCCAGTGGGAATTCGAACCTTGATTTATCATATGAGAGGCTAGCCTCTTCCACTAGATCCAACATCTGATAGTTCTTTATCAAGATTTTGTTAAGGGAAGAAAAATGCTATGAATATAATTTGTCCTAACCTTTCCACCGGCCCAAATGAAAAGGCACAATGGGAATTCTCCAAAACGTGATTTTTTTTATTTTTGTTTTTTGGGCAAAACTAAGGGCCCGTTTGGTACGCTGGAATTGATTTTGATGGAAATGGAAATGGATATGGATATGGAAATGGAAATGGAAATGGGGACTAAAAGTATGTTTGGTATGTCATGAAAATGAGATCTAATTTTTATATAAAAATACTAAAATGTCCTTCAATTTTTTATTTTTTATTTTTTTTTAAAGGTAGTGGAAGGTAATAGATGGAAATGATTATATGAAATTATAAATCTTAAGGGTAAAATGAGAATTCCATGGAATTTGTTACAATTCCATGGGGTATATGATGGAAGCTTAATTCCATCAATTTGATGGAATTGGCTCTTTCATGGAGGCCAATTCCATCATACCAAACATACTTCAGCATGGAAATGAATTCCATTTCCATTTCCACCCACCTCAATTCAAGCGTACCAAACAGGCCCTAATGGTTTCTTTGGGTATTATTGGCTTGTAAAGAGAAGGTGCTTGGATGAAAACTAAGGACCCGTTTGGTTGGATGCACGAATGGATGATAAAGATAATCAAACTCGTTTACCATGTGTGTTTAGTTGACCTATTGTATGATAAAAAGTAAACATTTTTTTTTATACACATAGTAAAAAGTAAACATGATTGCACCGTTTTGTGCAATCCAGAATCAGAGGGGCCCTGTGGATCCTGATTTCCATCTCAAAAATACCCAAATATCCTCAGGCTTCTTCAGTCTCGGTAAGTTGCTCTTTTTCTTTCTCTTTTTCTAATTAGAAGGAAAGGACTGATACCTCCCTGAGAGCTTTAAAAATTCTAAATTATAAAGTTATTGAAAAGTTATTAGGTAGGTTTGTTTTGGTGTTAAGATTACTTATAGATTGTTTTTCACGTAAATCGAGATAAAACTACTCTCATATACTTATCTCGTATACCGTAAATCACGATTGAAAAACTACTTTTAAACATTATAATCGCTATTCCAAACAAGCATATTGACTTCGGAGGGTTGACACTTTGAACTACCTATTTAATGTAATTTAGACATATATTGTAATCCCTCTGGTTCTAAATATAAGACAAAGTTAACTTTTTTTTGAGAGATTAAGGAAACTAATTAAAGTACTTTCAAATATTTTTTTATTTATTTTTTTTTTCAAATCTAATTAGTTTAACTAATACACTAATATATAATCTAAAGATATATAATATATGATATAATTAAATAACTTATCTAGCTTACTTAATCTCTTCAAAAAAAATCAATTCTGTCCTATATTTAATGACAAAAGTAGTATATATAGCGGCTTGTGAGACCACTGATGGGGTATCATTCGCCATCATCATTCCCTCTTCAAGAATTGTGGGACCCTTTCTGGCGCGGCTTTCTCATCTCCATCTTCAACTACAAAAAAAAAAAAAACACACGCGCGCGCGCGCGCGCAATTCTACTTATAGTTAGTTGTAGCTATTTATCATTTTGCGTCCAATATTTTTTATAGCTTGACATCAATCTAAAATGCATATGCAAGTTCTGAAACTAGGGGAGGATTGTTGCGACTTTGGCACATTATCTCCGATTTCGTGTTCTTAATATGACAAGTAACAAATATTTTTTTAATTTGCTTGAGATGTTCCTCTGAATCATCACTGTGTGACTTGACCTCCAAGTAGGACTTTAAGGATAACGGGTATGTTTGGTTGAGCGATTCGATTGCTTATAAGTTGCTTTTTAATAGTGATTTACGGTATACGAAGTAAGTATGTGAGAGAAGTTGTGTCTCGATTTACGTAAAAAGCAACTTATAAATTTTTTTAAGTTGAAACAAACATGCTTAACATCTTCCAACTAAAAGCATTAGCTTCTAATCAACTAATTGATAAGACATTATTTAATTTATATTTATTTTAATAAATGACTTCACGTTACTTCTGAGTTAAGCATCTCAGTCATTATCTTTAGGATTTTATTTATTTATTATTGTAATTATTTTATTAGTTCGGATATAATAACTGTTTTTGGGTTTTAGTTATGCCAGACTTATAGATTATTGAATCACAAATTATGATTATCCTCTCTTGGCTTTCCTCTCTTATGCTTCCTCTCCTCTCCCGTTTTCTCTTCTGTCTCTTTCTTTTCCTTTCTCTGTCTCACATCACTGATTAAGTTTGATTATAGCAAGTGATAAAGTTTTGTATTTTAAATATGTTTAAGAATTTGATCTATAACACGAATAGACATTGGTCCGAGCAAAACATGTTTTGGTCACTTAAGCATGAGATCTTGAATACAGATTACCACCAATTAGACTCAAAATATCATTAGTATCTTAATAATGCTGGTTTGAAATACCACCTCTGGTTATTAATATAAGAATTAATTGATTAATTTAAAAAAAGGGAGAAATACATTCAGGTCCCAAATAAGAGGAGAAATGAAGAAATGGTCCTTATAGATTATAAAATGAAAAAATGGTTCCATTGAATTGTTAATATAGGCTCCTGAAGTTGTTAATAAGTTGTCAATATAGACTCATGGAATTGTTAATGGGATCATTTTTTCATTTTGCAATCTATAGGGACCATTTCTTCATTTTTTTTCTTTCATGGGACCTAAATGTAATTCTCCCTTTAAAAAATTAAGGAAACTAAATAAATTATTTTATAGTATTTATCCGTTTTAGCATATGTTTAAAGAAATGTATGGCATGAATATTATGTCATTGGAAGTTTCCTGTGACAGAAGTCCAAAATCTGCAAGTGACCTACATCTCTAAGCAACAACAATTACAAGTCTCACTAAAAAGTTTACTTGTTTCCCTCATCTACAACAAAACGAATTTTCAAATGCATACTTGGTCCTTTGTGCTAATCTAGAAAATCTGAGTAGTCAGCATCTACAAGTCTTACCTTGGAAAGTAAAAAGAAAGTGGCTAGAACTTCATGAAAATTTGACCCTTCAAATCTTTTTTCCCAAGCTTGCACACCACGGTACCATCTATCTCTCTCTTTATACACACACGTCAAAGTTTAAATCTTTGCACAAAAGCTCAACGCATCAATACCAAAACTTGTCTCAAATTTGCAAAATCCTATAACCCCAAGAATTCTACGGGAGAAAATCTCAGAAACAAGCGATGACATCCACTGGGGCAAAACTGTTCGACAAAAGTCCTCTGAGAAAAACCCAACTTTTAGAAAGTGGAATGCTCAAGGATGATTTCGGAGACATGTGCGATAAGTACTATGGATTTCAGACAGAGGCAGGCAAATCGGCTGATGCGAGGATTATGAGGTTGTTGGAATTCTTCAGGCGTCTGTATTACCGAAGATCAGAGACGTTTCAGAAGATTGTTCCTTCTGGGCTTCAGGACGAATTTGTTGAACTGTTCGACAAAATCGGAGCTTTGTTCTCTGGGATCAAATCGGAGCACAAGAAGGAGTTCAGAGAAGCTTGAGCTTGGGCCAACGGTCACTTGCTGCTGGCGGTTCAGATTTGAGGTTGGACCGGTTTAAGGTTAGAACCGTTCGTGTAGATAATGACAACGTTGGTGACAAAGGTGATAATACTACTAATGGTGGCAAGGGTGTTAAAGGAAGATGAGGCAACATATGCAACTAATTTGGATGGCTTTGTTGATGCTTGTGGGAAGAGTATTGTGTGCGCTCAAAATGAATCTGTCTGTGGGACGCAGATAAGACATGCGTACGATGCTTTTGCTTTCAGCACTACAGAATGTCAGAATCCTGCTTTTTCCCCTTCCCTCCCCTTATAAGAGTTAAATTTGTAAATAGATGTACCCCAAATATAAGTTTTAAATTGGAAAAATTATAAAAAAATTCCTCATTGACAACTTATTTGTCAAATGGGACTTTCACATGCAGATTATCTTTCACGTGTGCATAATATCTTCCCTGTTGTGTAAATGATCTTCCCTGTGTGTAAAATTCTTCCCTGTAAGTGTGCGAAAATCTTCCCTACGTGTGCAGAAATCTTCCATCCGTGTGTAGATATCTTCCTTCCATGTGCAAGATATCTTCCCAGGTCCTATTTAACAAATAAGTTGTCTATGAGGTCTTTTTTTAGAAATTCTCCCTTTTAAATTTGTCAAATGTTAATTGAAAGTTGATTGTATTTATTATATTTATCTTCTTCTATTTTTCTTCTTTACATATAAAGGTATGATTGGAAGATTCATGTATATTTATTTGTCTTTAAATAATTTTAAATGTTTTCTTAATTAACGTAACAATTATTTGAAGCTTATAATAAAAAAAATTAAGATGTAATAGACTCCCCAATACAACCACTTCATTTAAAAAGAGAAGGACTATCCTTATTACAACTTTTAGTTCAAAATATAAGTACCAAATAGCTAAATTATGCAATTGGAGGTTAGTTAAAATTAGTTAAAGCAGTAAATATGTCAAAAATAAATATAACTTGTTTTTCTTTAAAAAAGCCTATTTATGGAGGGGTGAGTGGAGAAAGAATTAGTAGAAAAAATATATGAGAGAGACATATAACTTATTAGGGGTAAAATTGAAAAACAAAAACCACATTAAATGATAAGACAAAGCCAAACTATTTCTTATACTCCTTCTGATCCTCTTTAAGTGAATTACATGGTTTAAAAATTGGTTAAAATTAGTTAAAAATAATAAGTATGTATGATATAAACTTATTTTTCTAACTATGCCATTACTTATGAGGATGTAAGTAAGAAAGAGAAAAGAGTAAATATAAACATAATGATATAACCAACTTTTTAATTAATGCAGTACATATGATTAATAAAGGGTAAAAAAAACTCATTAAATATTCAAACAACTATTTTCTAACTTTTATAAAAAAAGACCAAGATAATTTAAATTTGGAATCTTATAAAAAGAACCAGATGGAGTATTAAAAAATAGACCTCCTACCAAATTTGGAGTTTATATTTTGAACTAGAAAGAGTATTATATTAAGGAGAGGAGGTAGTATGATTTATAAGAATGCTCCTTATTATAATTCATAAGAATAAGGTATTAATTAGGGAGAATTGTTGATAAATACCTTTTAGGCAAATTAATTGTTGAATGCTACCATTGCACATAACGGAAGATGTTTTGCACATAACGGAAGATTGCTTACACATTTATATGGAAAACTTTTGCACACACGGAAGATGATTTGTACAAAACGGAAGATCACTTGTACGTTTGGTAGCAATCAGCAATTAATTTGCTTCCAAAGTATTTTTGAGCAATTCTCCCTATTAATTAAGTTTTTTCTAGTATCACCTATCACCTATGCTTAAAGTCATTAATTATTATAGAAAATGTAATATAAATATGACAACTTTTCATTTAATTATTTAAATATGGATAAAAGTAAAAATTTATTATTTTTTTAATAAAACAAAATTTATTCTATTTTGAAACATAGCTAATGGCTTAACCACATCTACTTAGTTTCGTTCAAATGGTTGGAGGTACTTTATAATAAAAACCGATGGAGTATGTGATTGAGATCTTGTTATCTAAATATGTAATATTTAATGAAGATATTTAATTAAATTAATTAATATTTAATTTACTATAAGTTAAATTAGTTTAAATTAAATAGAAGATCATATTTAAAATCCATCTTACAAATGGTTGGAAGATGTTCTTAACATAGATAAGATGGATAAAATAAGGGGAGAATCAATATAAGGTTTATAGGAAGGAATATAATCACAAAAGTCTCAATTACAGGTAGAGTCGACAAAACGGGTCCAACCCGCGGGCTCAACCCGCGGGCCTTCAGGTTGAGATAGGGTTAGGGTTGGCAAAATGTCAACCCGTGAAAGTGCGGGCCGCACAGGCCCGACCCGCGTGGTCCACGAGCTGATGTTGGCCAGCCCGCAGGTTGGCGGGGTGGCCCGCAAAAAAAAATTTTTATATATATAATAATTTCACAATATTTATATGTTGTCCACTCTTATCTTGATATTTCCCAATTCAAAAAGAAAAAATTTTAGCCTCTTCCCTTCTTTTTTAAACAAAATTATTATATTTTGGTTGTTTGAGGATGAGTTTATATTTTGCTTATAAACTTTGACAAATTTAATATTTTTATCTCTTAAATTGTGAATTATGTTTTTAAATTTTTATAAGAAGAATGATTGATGCTAGAAAAATAAATTTAATTCATATATATGTGTCTCATATTTTCAACTACCTTTAAAAAATAGGATCTTTTTTTTAAAAAAAAATATGCGGGCCCGCAGGCTGGCCCACAACCCGCACACTGCGGGTTAGGGTTGGCAAAATGCTAACCCGTAGAAGTGTGGGCCGCACAGGCCCGACCCACGTGGGCCGCAGGTTGATGCGGGTCAACCTGCAACTCACGCGCTGGCCTGTTTTGACAACTCTAATTACAGGTAAGCAATATGAACCTGTTAACATTTTTTGGATAAGAACTTATCTTTACATGATGTTTATACTTTTTATAATTGCATTCTTTTATTGGGACCTTATGGTGATTTTTCCTAAAATAAATATAGGGAAAATGACACTTAAGTCTTAAGGACTAAAGAAAACTCCAAAAAACTCCATTTGAAAAGTCAAAGATAAAAAAAGTCCCTAGGGACTTTTCTGTAATTATTTCCCAAAATCCAATTACATAGTTGCCCCCATAGGAAATGCTAAAAGAAAGGCACAGGAGGAGAGGAGGGAAGACGCGGTTTTTGTCATTAAGTAGAAAGAGAAACGGCCAAACGCAACATGTTGGATATGTAACATTGAAGGGATAAAGTGTGTTGTTAATGTCCTTGGTAAAGGATCTGTAGCCTCCATCTACAGGTACAAAGGTAGGACACCAAACTGATTTTTTTTTCTTTTCAGTTTAAATGTTGGGTAGATTGAGATTGAGAGGTTGGTCAAAGGTTAGAGCTTAGGCTCAATAGTGGAGTAAGTGGTAGGTGGTAGATAAGAATACTAAGAGTTTGGTAAAGATATGATCTTGACCATTGAAGTTGGGGTTTCACTTTAGTTGAGTTGTGTTTATGTTATATTGCTTTGTTTTTCAACAAGGTTATAGAGAGAGTGATGTATTTTAAGTGGGAATGGTTGATATAATGGTGCTCTTTTGCTGTGAAAACGCTAGTATGGATAAACAAAGTGTTGTAAATTCGTGCATTTGTAGTTGTTAATACAGAACTTATACTATGTTTTTAGGCAATGTAATAAAGGGATTGCTTTGTTTTTGGGCAAGAAAACAGAGGGATGACTTTGTTTTAAGTGGGACTGATTGAATGTGATTATGGTTTGTTTGATTATAAAATGCTGATATGATGTTAAAAAAAGTGTTGTTAAATGTTGTTAATATGTGCATTTATAGTTGTAAATATTGCTGTGACAGTTGTTAATACGAAATTCATGTTGTAGATTAACTTAGCTGTTGTATTTGTACATTTGACTTTTGGTTTAAAAGCTTTGAGGCCTTTATATGCTTCTGTCTCTGCTCACATATGGATATGATGCTGGGTTCTTGGTCCTATCCCATGTGATGAATATTTAACTTTTAAAAGTTTTTTTTTTTGTACAAAGCTTTAAGTCTTCCTATTCTCCTTACGTTTTCAATCTAGTTAAAATTAAGTTTTCGAAACCTATGTGAAATAAAAAACAAGAAACTTTAAACAATAAGATGTTAATTAGTTTCCAATTTATATATAGGAAATGATTTTATTACTTTGACTGCTTGATGCTCCACAACTAGATTGTCTGTTGTGCTCAAATGAAGATGTTTGTGCTCAAAGGTGTAATACCCCAGATTTTATTCATAAAAAATATATTGTAATTATTTGAATAATTCAATAAAATGGTTAATATTCATAAATTTAGATATTGTGAATTTTGAAATATTCATATTCATAATGAAATAGACAAATTAATTCAAAAATTGAATTAAATCATAAAGGGGATAGCAAAATCATAATTTTGCCAATTTAGCCCGAGATTTATTATTTTTCAATTAATTAGAGTTAATTTCAATTAATCAAGAAAAATAAAAGAAAATGCATAATATAATTATTCTTGGTGTAATAAATCAAGAATTAATAAATTAAGAGAAATTATACATAAAATTAATTATGTGAATTGTGGAATTATACAAAATAATTTTCCTCCTCCCTTCCTCTCATTATTTTCGTGGTAGCCCAGGCGTCATCTTTGAGCGAAAACGAAGTAAATCATGAAGCGATACGGTTATCAATTACGGAGAATATTGTTTCCCTGAGAGGGACAGATTGACAATCGAAAGAAGTGACTGTTGTATTGAACGGTGGAAGTGAAAAGGGGTAGGGCTAGAAAAGGGTTGAGCCATGGATGTGAGAAAGTGAAGTGGAGGGGACTGAGTCAGACAAGACAGCGTTGGATTAGAAGATGGAGAAATGTGTCATTTTGACGGATTGGAGATTTGAGACCTGTTATCCCGTTCTCTCTTATTAGAAAATAAGCGATTGGAGAGAGAGACACATCTATATGTTCCGGACCATTTATTTTTAAGATATAAATATTTATTATATAAATCGAGGCACAGTTCTTCTAACATATTTATCTTATATACTGTAAATCACGATTTATAAATATTTATAAATAAAAAATAAACTATCCCAAACAAACACATATATTTGGGAGCCATGGTGTACAGTGCACATACACAAACAATGAGTGTATTAATGCTCTTTTGGAATAGCTTATTTTTTAATAATAAGTGTTTATAAATTGTGATTCACGGTATACGAGGTAAATATATGAAAAAAATTTTATTTCGACTTATATAATAAAAAATTATTATCTAAAAATAAATGATACCAAACATAAACTCATACGAGTCTATTTTGTTTAGAGATACTACTACACAGGAGCAAAGAGAGAATTTGAGTGGCAGCGTATTTTAGCTTTTTCTTAAAAAAATAATTTTGTGCTGATAGCATAAATATGAGATTTTTTTTTTTGTGAACGAGAATAATTTTGTTTTGTAGACCACAAAAGTCCTTTTTTTCCCTCCACAAAAACCCTTTTTTAAGCGATTCACTATATTCTTATAGGATGGCTAGATGACATGCTCCTGTCCCTGATATAAGATGTTGCTAAATAATTCCCATGCAATAAAAAAGAAAAGAAAAGAAATTAGTTAAATCATTTCATATATCTTAAATTAATAAAATTTATAAATTTCACCTTCATTAAATTTTTTTTAAATATATATTTATTATCTATCACATCTTTCTGCAGGGACAAAAGTGAAAAATAAATATTAATTACGTTGTCAACTTTTTGTATTTTGGGCCAAAACTTTTTTCTTAACACTTCTTATATTATACTCCCTCTATTCATTTTTATAAATAAACAACCGTCACGTATATCCGTTCCTTTTTATAAAAAACATACAGATGATATAAACATATCTCAAATAAATGGATGGAGAGAGACAAGGTTGGGCAGCCTTGGTGCTCTGCGTAGGAAAAAAAAGTAGTTTAAATTTTGAAGCATAAGAAAAAAATTGCTCATATTAATGATCATCTACAGGGGAAAGAAAGTTGCTTATAAAAATGATGCGATGGAGTATAATATAAGAGCTGACTGAGGAGGGAAGAGAGGATTTGAGTAGGTGTTTGGATTAGTTTATTTAAAATAATATTGTATTGAAATAATTATAAAATGTATGAGAAGAGTTTTCTCTTGTAAAATATAAAAATGCTCGTTTGTAGTAATTAAAAATTGACACAAGGTATTCTTAAAAGGGTGCTAGATGATATATTTATGGGAAAATGACACCTAGGTCCCAAAGACTAAAGAAAACTCCAAAAAACTCTCTTTGAAAAGTCAAAGATAAAAGAAGTCCCTAGGGACTTTTCTATGATTATTTTCCAAAGTCTAATTACATAGTTACCCCATAAGAATTGCTAAAAGAAAGGCAAAGGAGGAGAGGAGGGAAGGCGCGGTTTTTGTCATTAAGGAGAAAGAGAAACGACCAAACACAACATGTTGGAGATACAACATTGAAGGGATAAAGTGTGTCGTTAATGTTCTTGGCAAAGGATCTGCAGCCTCCATCTACGGGTATAGAGGTAGAACACCGAACTATTTTTTTTTTCTTTTCAGTCTAAACACTGGGTATATTGAGATTGAGAGGTTGATCAAAGGTTGGAGCTTGGGTTCAATAGTGGAGTAAGTGGTAGGTGGTAGATAAGAAATGCTAAGATTTTGGTAAAGATATGATCTTGACCATTGAAGTTGGGGTTTCACTTTGATTGGGTTGTGTTTATGTTATATTGCTCTATTTTTTGAGAAGGTTACAGATGGAGTGCTGTGTTTTAGGTGGGAATGGTTGAATGTGATGGTGCTCTTTTGCCGTGAAAACGTTGGCATGAAAAAAAAAGTATTGTAAATTCGTGCATTTGTAGTTGTTAATATGGTTGTTATAGTTGTTAATACAGAACTTGTACTCTATTTTTGGGTAATATAATAGAGGGAATGCTCTGTTTTTGGGCAAGAAAACAGAGGGATGACCTTATTTTAAGTGGAACTGATTGAATGTGATTGTGGTTTGTTTGATTACAAAATGCTGATATGATGTTAAATAAAGTGTTGTTAATATGTGCATTTGTAGTTGTAAATATTGCTGTGACAGTTATTAATACGAAGTTCGTGTTGTAGATTGTCATGAAATATGGGAACTACTTTATGAACCTTTTGCTCTCCCATTGTACAGAAGTAATCATTGACATGTTGTACTCAAATGGTGCTAACACCCATACCAAAAATAAATCATACCAAATGAAAGAATTTGATTATTGAGGAAAGATAGATTTTCCGAATGCTGTGAACCCTTTTGCTTGTTGAATGAGTCCAGAAGTTTGTGTACCTATTTAAAGATGATATCATATTAAGTTAAATGAGTAGGTGGGAATAACCACTTACTCGTACAACTTAATATTTTAATGTCATATGATATATGAATATGATATGCTATTCAGTTATGACAGTATATGTATTAAGTTGTAAAAATAACTTTTTTTTTGGTGAACTATTGTAAAAATAACTTAACATGTTATAAAAATAACTCGACACCATGGCTCCCAAATATATGTGTTTGTTTGGGATAGTTTATTTTTTATTTATAAATATTTATAAATCGTGATTTACAGTATATGAGATAAATATGTTAGAAGAATCGATTTATATAATAAACACTTATATCTTAAAAATAAAATGGTCCGGAACATATCGATGTGTCTCTCTCTCCAATCGCTTATTTTCTAGTAAGAGAGAACGGGATAACAGGTCTCAAATCTCCAATCCGTCAAAATGACACATTTCTCCATCTTCTAATCAAACGCTGTCTTTTCTGACTCAGTCCCCTCCACTTCACTTTCTCACATCCATGGCTCATCCCTTTTCTAGCCCTACCCCTTTTCACTTCCACCGTTCAATACAACAGTCACTTCTTTCGATTGTCAATCTGTCCCTCACACGGAAACAATATTCTCCGTAATTGATAACCGTATCGCTTCAAGATTTACTTCGTTTTTGCTCGAAGATGACGCCTGGGCTACCACGAGACCTAGTTGTTCGTGCAATTGGAATTGGTTGTCTGATTTCTTTCTTGTTTCGATTTTAAATTCTGAGCGTTCGAGTGGGAAACTTTGGTCGTTATGATATCTTCTGGTGTTAACTTGGTGATGACTGTGATTGGATTTGCGGTGAGCACTATGTTCATCGTTTTCGTTTGCACTAGACTCATCTGTGCTCGAATTCAGTTAAATGCTTCTCGCCGATCCCTTCTTGTTGCTTCCAGATCCAATCTCAGTATGGTAAGCATCGATTTACCTTGTTTCAATCAACCTCTTGTTTCTTTGTTTGTAATTTGCTTATTTTTCTTTAACTTGTGTTGTTCAATTGTTTGATAAAATCATGTAATTTAATTACATCTTGTGAATTTCGAATTTGCCCTTTCATAACGGTGCTTTATTTCTATTTAGTGCATTTCATTTGGTCTGAGGATTTACCCATTGAACATCTTCCCGTGTTCAGCTGGAGCGGGGATCTCTTGGTCTTGAACCCAAAGCGATAGCGAACTTTCCGACGAAGAAGTACAGTGATGGATGCTTTGCTGCTGCAGAAGATTCTCAGTACGTTCATTTCTCTGTTTTTGAAATATTATCATCACCTGTCATTACTACTCGCACCACATGAATTCAAGATATATTTATCTAATTTAATTAGATTATAGAAGTTAGTTAATATGACATGTTTTTTCTAAAATACTCTAATTATCTTCCTTAAGTTGAGTTGGTTAACTAATCATCTTACTTAGTTAAATTAGGAAAAGATTTATAAATATGAAAAACGTGTTTTATATTTAGGATCAATATGCATGTTTGGATTAGCCTTTAGAAAATAGTTTTTACAATATACGAATATACGAGATAGGTATATAAGAAGAGTTTTGTGTCAACTTACGGAAAAGGGCTTCTGAAACCATGTTTTTATGGTTTGCCAAACATGCGCATAGCTCCTCAAATATGTCTTATATTAAAGACCGGATGGAGTATTAACTTGGAAAGTGTTGCTTGGTGCTTAAAGATTGGATTTATGCCAATTAGTTTCTTTCAAAATCAGGAACAAAGTTGATTTCAGACTTAGAATCTACGTTGCTCACTGGTCATTTTATTTGAAAAATAGAAATTACTGTAAGAAGGATTGAGATTGGATTTGGTAATGAAGTCAACTTTGAACATTGGCTGGTCGATGAAGGACTTGTGTGAGTGAATGAAATGCATTCTCTGGGTTTATGGCCATCTGTGTCATGAGTTTAGATGATACTATATGTTTGTTCCGTTGTTAATTTGTTAATTTATAAGTGACTTTTTTCCATTAATTAGAAGATATTATCACTGTTGTGACTTAGATCCAAGGGTGTGAAGAATGATCCATGTTCTTTCTGGCCCATTTTGTTATGGTCGTTCATCAGTTTTGCATATTGGAGAGCTTAGAATGGTCTAGTTTTTACCCAATGCTCATATCAGTGATGCTGGGCCGTTTTGCTAGTAACTGAGAAAAATCTTTCTATGTTACGCTTCTCAGAGAAAATATGTTTTCATTGGTTTATTCCCCACGGTATAGATAGTTTGTTTACACTAGCTGGATTAGGGCTATTGTTCATCAGCAATATTTTGAACAGAGTTGGTTATCATAATCTTTTATGTCCACATACTGCACTTGCGCACTGATATCACGATGTAACTTCTTGCTTCTTACTTGTGGTGTCCTTGGATTGAATAATGACCTTGTAGATAAGGGCATTCATGGGATAATAACTGTGCGCGCGCGCGCACAACAGTAAGTCTTATCGTCAATGGTCTTGTAACCTAATAACATAAAAGCTCTTAGCAGGTGGGAGATGGCGGATTTGATCTCACTTGTAACTTCAGGCCGCCAGTATCTACCCCTCTAGTGTGTGTATTGTCCTTTCATATAATTATGTGTTTCTTATGAACATTTGTATTTGTTGTATATGTAGATGCAGTGTTTGTCTTTCGGAATACCAAGGTGAGGATGTACTGCGCATCCTCCCGTATTGTGGACACTTCTTCCATGCAACCTGCATAGACCTATGGCTGCAGCAACATTCGACATGCCCGGTTTGTCGAATCTCATTAAGCAAATCATCAACGGAGAGAAAACAGATAATTCAACCGATGTTCAGTGCCGATGTTCAATTGAATTATGGCGTGGAATCTAATGATCACTGTATGATGATGGTTAATAATGGGTTATCAACAAGAAACCTTGACATACAAGGGGATCATTATGCTGCAGCTGAAGGCGGTGGAACAGTTGCTACAGAGAATGTCACCAATCTAAGTGATGCTGCTGATCAGTCCATGAAAGATGCAGGAAACAAGCATTTAGAGAGCCCATCAATCACCCCCTCAAGCTAATATGGTCTGAACACAACATTGAGGTAGAGTTATTGCTATATATGCTTCTTAGTTGTAGAAGAATGCAGTGGAAGGGGCTTTATAGAAAATACCTTTGAAAGAGCTATCATCATTTGGACCCAATAATTCTCGAAGATGACTCAGGCAAATAGCTAAATCCAAAAAAGTGCAATTGTATGCTAGGGTGGGGGGCTGCTTCTTGTTCTTAAGGACATTATTATTGAGATGAAGAGAGAATGACAAAAGATTTGAATTTTAGTTTTTATAAGATTCATTCACTTGGAGATTTGGGATGAAACTTAATTTTATATTTTCACTTCAGCATCAGCTTTAGAATGTTGTGGATCTGCTCAGACAATGCGAAGGGGTTGCATGTACTTTGTCCACCATTGAAAACTCTCAACTCTATCTAATACAAATCATTTTATAGTTTTATTTGAATCATGTAAAACTTTTTTTGGTTGAAATTCTTAATGCAGTCATATTCTCCTTTACCTTTGGTCCTATTTATAGGGCAAAGAGAGTAGCCTTTTTTTATCCTATTTATAATGCACCTTGTTAAATTTTTTAGGCGAACGTACAATTTAACTCCTTATTTATTATTATGTTAATTTTGTTTTCTTATGATATTATGCATATTAGGTAGGGGTAGAGTTGAAAAATTATTGAAGTTTATGGTAAGAGTTAATGAGGTTTAAAGTTTTTATTGGTGTGTGAAAAATGTTGGAATTATCCTATAGATAAGACTGGAAGAGTAATTTTTAATCTAAACTTGTTTTAAGTTGTAGTTTCACCTTTGACGTTAATGTTAATATTTACTTTATTTCTATCATATTGCTAGAATAATAAAAGCTTCAGGAATTGAGGCAAACGCTGCAACTATTTCATCAAAAATAAATAAATAAATGACCCCAAGCAAAACAATCCTCAGTTTTAAAAAAAAATGACATCAAGCAAGCTAATCCTAAGTCAACAATCACTCGAAACACTAATTTTATGATATATATCAACTTAAGAGTCCATCTAATTAAAAATCAACAATTAAATAGAAGAATGTTTTATTTTTCTGCCGCATATATTCTTTAGATCATATTTATACGTCACTCCCAACATATTTCATTGAAAATAAATAAAACCTTACACCTTATTCAATCTGCCTCAAAATGTGACAATTTTCTTATTCTACTTCTATTTAATATACATAATACCATTATATCCCATAAAAATAAAGACTACACAATAATAAATATGAAAAAGGATAAAATTATACATTTATATAAAAAATTTAATAATATGATTTTTAAATAGGACAAAAGAATTTTCTCTCCATGCCTTGTAAATAAAAGTAGAGGAGTAGCATTTAGGCCTCACTTGGTAGTTAATGGGAAATGAAAATGCTTAGAGAATGAAGACTCTGGTTGGATTCCTATAGCCCAATTCCAATTTTTAGCGACTTTGGTTGTATTCTTGCAAGTTGCAGCTTGTATATAATTTGTAATCATGATTATTGATTCCTCATTAAACTTTCTTTCCCGGTAATAACTACCCCCATTCTTCATAAGCTTTTTCATTCTAATTTTATATATATTTTGAACGGTATTCCAGTTATCTTTCACTAGTTTTTTCCCCTTAAAAATGGGTATATATGAAAAAATTTGTTTAATTACCCTTAAAACTATCAAATATCTTGTTAAAAAGATCACGCATGAATAATAGAAACCAAATCGATGAGTAGAAAATAGATGGAAGGCAGTGCATGATTTAATTTAATATAATAATCAAGGTAATTAAATCCGGACCGGTCACTGAATCTGCTGGGATACTGAGTCAAGAGTCAGTGGGTCAAACTTGAGTTAAATCGGAACTAACCCAAGACCAAATTAATGAAAAAATTAAGATTTAAGAGTCATTGATATGAAATTATAAAAAAAATTTTTAAAAAATCGACTTCTTTTTTAATAAAAAGCAAACTAGTTTAACTCCTAGATGACACCGATTTACCAACCTATTTGTTGGTTTTCCAGCTAAATCAGCCGGTTCGGTCCGGTTCCATAAACCTGGATTATAACAGAGGGTAGCTTTATTCCACGTGCATTATTGTGGAGAGGGCAGGAAAATTCAAAGCTTCATGGGTGACGTTGATGTGTGTGGCACACACAGATGAGTGAATTATAAAGAAGAGAAGTTGGGAAGAGAGTAATAAATCGATGCGGTTGTTGAACGGATGTCTTGGGAAGCATGTGGGGTCCCCACCATTTGCCACTTGTACTTTCTTTCTTTGTTTTCTTAAGTTAAAGTACAATCTTACCCCCAAATATCTCCCTTAGGTCCCTCCGCCCACACAATACAACAGAACGATATGAACATTAGAAGAGATTGTTCTAATTGATTTCCAACTATTTTAATCGATATTCCCAGTTCGCCTCTGAGCGAAAACTCTGAATCTAATTGTTATTGAATTGATATTTGTTAAAAGTAAAAGATCGTTAGGGTATCTTCCATGTCAACGGCAATATCCTCTTCCATTAGGAATATCGTCCACTACCAAAGAAAAATGTGATGAAAACGTATAGGGTTAGGGATGGTTTCAAATTGTGTTAAGTGTATAAAAATGTGTAGTTATACATTTCATAAATGATACTCCCTCCGGTCCTAATTATAGGACAACATTTGATAGTTGATCTTGGTCCTAATTATAGGATAAAATTTTAATTTTTGTTAATTTCTTCCCAAAATATCCCCATTGATACTTTCTCAATAATAATGAAACACAATAATAATTTTATAATACACATATGTGTTCTATAAAGCGAGTAATATTTGTAATTTATTAATCTCACATACACTTTAATTCTACTGTTCCTTTTATTTTATAAGAATAAAGGGTATGAAAATCAATTTAACACTATCAACATCGCAGAGCTGCAGGTAAATGAATTAACAAACGACCACCACAAAATCCTGATTTTTTTTCCATATCCCTCCAATAACAATTTTCAGCTACAAAATCATAAGATTATGGATTTGTCAGAATTACCCAAAAGTTTGGTGCTTCCCCTTGGTTATTTAATCTGTTGTTATGTAATAGTAAAATAAAAAAAATAAATTATTCATATATCAATATTCTATTTAGTACAGATGTCCCTCACGTCGTTTTTTCATAATCTTAAAAAAAATCTCTTGAAAAAAAAATAGGAAAAGCTAAAAAAAGAACCACGTTGCAATGAAAGGTTTTGTCTTTTTCTTCCATCGTTGTTATGGGTTCAACTTCAACTGCACGAGTTCATTATAACAAAGGTATTTTAGAAAAATAAATAAGATTAACTAACTTAATAATTATTCTTAATTTCTCCAAAATTAGGTAAATATGTTCTATAATTAGGACCGGAGGGAGTAACTAAGTTTTGCATGAATACAATATTTTATGATCTAAGTGTCATTTCCCCTAAATTAAAGCGTTAAAGAGAAGATGATATAATGATATGAAAAGTCGTATACTATATGTATGTTTCCAAATCATATGAAAGTATAAACCTGAACACTATTGGACATATTAGCGTTTTAAGAAGACTTTAAAAAGAAATATAATTTGATGTGTGTGTGTGTGTGTGTAATATTGAACAACATTAAAAAACTACTTCAAGATAATTGTTCCATACCTATAGTCAAGTGCTATATTTGCACACATAGAACAGCAAATGAACAGGTTATACATCCATCAAATACTTGTTTGATTTTATTATCTATTATTTTTCTTAAAAATAGTTTTATAAAACAGTTTTTAGAAATAAGTTTTAAAAATTAAAAAAAAAATTTGTATAAACAATTATTTTGAAAAATCTGTTTTTAAAGTGATTTTAAAATGCCGTAGTAGTACATTGCCGTGGCAATGGTCATCACTAATAATGTAGTATCGATAATAGATAAGTGGTGATCTCAAAAAATAAAAAATAAAAACAAAAAAAAAACTAAATAAAATTTTTTTAAATTTTTAAAAATAACTTTTTGCTTTTTCATTTTTAAAAGGGTTAATGTGCAAATTTATCAATGAAGTTTTATTCGAGGAGCGTCTGACACAAATATCTTTTAGAAGGGGTAAAAATACCAATGAACAATTAAAAAGGAGCATCAACCACAAAAAATGTTAAATCTGTACTAACGGCGTTAAATTATAAAAAAAGACAACCCCTAACAACGTTAGTACGAATTTAAATTTTTCAATTTCATCTTCCAAACAAACATCCTCCTGAGATTCTGGCCTAACTCCATTTTCACACTTTTCAGTTCTACCATATCAAACAGCCCCTTAAATATTGTCTTCTGTAAATCAAGATAAAACTCCTCTCATATATTTATTTCATAAATCATAAAAACTATTCTCCAAAATTAATTCAAACACACAATAAAATGAGAGAGGTACTTGAAATTGAAAAATCATGTCCATCACGGTTGGTTGTTTTTTTTTGGGCAGCCCCGTCCATCACGGCTAATCAAATCAATTGTTGCTTTCTTTCTTGATTAATAATTATATTCATTGTACCAATCTGGAATTATTATTTGTTATGCATTATTTTGAAATGACCACAAAGAAAATAAATTGATGCTCGTACAAGTGTAATTAATTAAGGTGAGAATCAAATAAAATATTACCTTTCAGTTTAAATATAAACTCATTTAATTTTTTTTAGATATTAAAAGAGCTAAATAAGTTATTTAATTTTATTTATATTTATCCTTTTTTCTCTAACTAATTTACTTAATTTATAAATTAATATAGAATCTAATAATATATAATAGATAATATGATTAAGTACCTTATTTAACTTCCTTAATCTCTTAAAAAAAATTAATTGGGTCTTATATTTAAGACAGAAGAAAATAATTGCAAAAATTATAAATAAAGAAAAAGACTTGGGCTACTTATCTCTATTTCAACCAATTATCCAATCAAACTTCAATAATTTTTTATTATAGGACTTGGAAGAAAACAAAAGCCAACAATTCAAGAGAGATGGTTATAGTATTTTAAAAAAATATTATATTAATTAATTTAACTAAGTTTTTTAATCTAATTAAATTAGTTAATTAATTTTATATTAAGAATAAGAGGTGATTATTTATCGATCCATCCATATCAAAGTGAACATGATCGTTTGGTGGTGGCTCCTATGAAAATTCAAAGGGTGATGCCTCCATGAATTATTTCATTTGTTTGAATTCAGATTGCCATCCTTAGCATATTTTCATCTATTAATCAAACTTTAACACTTCTGCTTTTTTTCTTTTTTGGTTGAAATTTGAATTCATTAGTCATCAACGAGTTTCAACAACTACATCGGCCTAGGTCCCTTCATTAGCTCCCCCCTTTTGGCTAAACTGTGGATGGTGATTTAAGATACAAAAATTTCCTTCTATTTTTATGGGCAAATTTGGCTAATTGTCAACCACAACTATGCTATCCTTATTCAAATATCTAATCAATCCCTATGAAGTAAGAACCTAACTTCTTCAACTATATCTTGGAAAGGATAATGTCAACACCCGTTTCCATTTTGATAATCGAAGAGTAATAAAGATGAAATTCTATGGGAATACAGAAAAGTATAATTATACTGATAAAACTATTCGTTTACAATCTAATCGTCGTTCGTCAATGAAATATAGAAAATACAGCGGAAACTTAATATTTACAGAATTTACCAAAATATCTAAGCACAAACTAATTATGACCAAGATCAGGTCCTTATCTCGAGACACGTGCCAATCACTTTCCAGCGTCTACACTTTTGCCCCTTGACCCATTGTCACCCTCTGAGATGTTTATTTAAAAATAGGGTGAGATTCCGAAGAATCTTAATAGAAACATGCTATCGTTCATAGAAAATACGAAAAGTACATATGATATGCGTCAGATATGCACCAATTAATGAACATTATAAATACATCATCGTCAAGTATACATGAATAGGGCCCAGCCCACAATCTACATCGGCATTAACTGCCTCTCTCTAGGTTATTCATGTTAATTAATAAAGCACATTTACAAACATTGGTATCCACACAAGCATATAACTATGGCATTATGTATGAAGGATAATGTTCCTATCTCAACACTTTATAAACCCCTTTTTAGATGTGTCTTGAAATACGTGTTGTGTCCGGCCTCTGACTCGGTCCTAAAATATTAAATGTATAAAAAAATAGGTTATAACCTATCCGAGTATCATTTTAGAGTCTTCCATAGTGTTTCTTGTGGTTATATTAGTTTATGGAAAAAATTTACCAAAATGCCCCCAGCACCCTGTACCCGCTCGATGGCACGTTTTTCCAAAATTTTGACTAGGACTATCCTGACGTATTTTTGCCCAAGGAATCCATTTTCAGGCTTGAAATTACCAAATTCATTGTTAAATTACAAAAATACCCTTGACAGCCCCGATTTAGGGTTTTAGGGGCGTTTTCGTAATTATGTTTTTTCGGCCTTTTCTGTAAAAATGACCAACTATAACCCCATCTATTTTTTCCCACTGAATCCAATGAAACCATTTATTTCATAAAAATCCAGCTCCTAGCCCCTGAAACAGTCCTGGTCGAAAGTTTTAAGAAAAATGGAAAAATGGAGCTTTGTGTTTTATCTTTCAAAATTTGTACTTTCTACTTCTAATCCTTTATTAACTCATTTAAACACTTCTTAATCATGATTCAAAGAAATTTGGGCGGCATAACCCCTTAGGATTATAGCTTTTCCAATTTTCCAACACAACAAAAAATTATCAAACTAACAACAAACTTCAAAACCAATTACTACAAGTATAGATTTGAGTTTGGTGTAGTTACCTCTTAGGCTTTTTGGTTCCTCTCTTCCTATGCATCCTCTCTCTCTCTTCTCCTTGAGCCAATAATGGGTCTTCAAGATCATGAATTCATGAAGAATCAAGGTTTAGAGAAGGATCTAGGGAAATGCTTCAAGAAAAACTAAAGAAACCATCACTTACCTTAGCTTCTTTTTCTTCCTTCTCTCTAACTCTTCAAAGTTTTTCCAAGCTCTCTCTCTCTCTCTCTCTCTCTCTCTCTTCTTTCCTTTATTGTGATTGAAATGTATAAATGGAAGGGAAGAGAAATGCTTCATAAACTTCCTCCCTTAATTCTACATAATTGATTTAATCAAGGGACCATAATGTGACACTTGTCACAATCTTCCTTTCTTTAAGTTTATGTCATACTTACTCCTTTTGGTTTTCCATTAGCATTGAACTAGCTTTTCTTCTCTTGGTTAGCTTAAAAAAACATGCTTCCTCTCTTCTCTAACCAACCAAGCGTTCTCCCAACTAAATCCAACTTCCTACTCCACCAAGCAATCAAGTTCACTCATTCCTTCACTCTAGCTTACCATCATGCACTTCACCATACCTTCATGTAATGTACATTCCACCATTGTCATCATTACCATCATCATGTAGCATTTTGACATGTGCTCTTGTAATTTAATCATCATTTAATCTTCTCTTCATATGATAATGGCACTTAGCATATTAGATTTCATTAGTCAATTTTCCCTCCATGCACCTTATGCTAGGTGAAATTTTGGAAAGAGAAGGGAAGAAAAATGATTTCAACATTTCCATAATTCCCTTAATTGATTTATGCCCAAGTCCTTCTAATTTTACAATTCTTGATCTATTCCTTCAAGAATATTCAATTGATACATTTTTCTTTATTTTCCTTAATTAATTGAAAGTAACTCCAATTAATTGAAAAATAATTAATCTTGGGCTAAATTGGCAAAATTATGATTTTGCTATCACCTTTGTAATTTAATTCCTTTCTTAAATTAATTTGCCTATTTCCTCATGAATATGAATATTTCAAAATTCATAAAATCCAAATTTCATGAATATTCACCATTTTATTGAATTTCTTAATTAATTAAAATATATTTTGTGTGATATAAAATTTAGGGTGTTACAGATAATTCTTGTCACAACTCTTAATTAACAAGTTAATAACATGTACTATCTCCGGTTCTAATTAAAAGACAAAGTTGACTTTTCTCGGAGAGATTAAGAAAGCTAAATAAGTTACTTAATCATATCATATGTTATATATCCTTAGATTATATATTAGTCTATTAATCAAATTAATTAGTTTGGAGAAAAAAATAAAAATAAAAATACTCTAAAGTCATTTAATTAACTTCCTTAATTTCTCTAAAAAAATCAATTTTATATTATAATTAAGACCAGAGAGAGTACTATATATAGTTAGAAAAAAGTTCTACTTTCCTCTAACCTTAAGTCCAACACAAAAAAAAAAAAAAAAAAACCAAGTATTATTCCTATCAGTTGTGTGATAGATGTAGGAACTGAAGTTTGCAACTGAGTCCGCATATTCATGTCTTGGCTATTGGCTTCTCTCTAATGCCCCTTATTATCTTTTTTTATATTTTAATAGTTGAGATTTAATATCTTATAAAAATATTATTATAATTTTATTTAAAAGATACAAAAATAAATTTAAATTACTAAAATTTTATATGAAGAGCTCTATATGTTATTATAGAGTAGAATTTCTTTCTATTTGTTTCAATCAATTGTCAACTATTCATGTCAAATTTTAACAGCTCAAATTTATTTTGTATCTTTTATCAAAAAAAATATTTTGTATCTTTTAAAGTAAAATTATGATAATATTTTTATAAAATGTTAAATATGAACAATTAAGATTTTAATCTAATGATGAGAAGGGAAAAAGGAGGGGAAGGAGCATATGAGAGAAGCCAATCCTATGTCGTGGTTACCTAATAACTCCTTCACAACCACTTAGGGCCTGTTTGAAAAGGTGGTGAGGACTAAAAAAATATGGTAGGTTGGGAAAAAAGCATGATGAGAGTAAAGTGAGATGTTTGGGTTGTCATTTTTTCAAATGAGTTTTTTGGCGGACAATTATTTTTAAGGAGAAATCATTAAGACCTGCTTTTCATACCGGCAATCTAAATATAAATTATATTTACAATTTAATTTTTATTCTATCTTAAATTTATAAAAGTCAAATTAAAAAAAAAAATACTTCTATCATCACTAATTCAAATAGTTCCTTGTACCATTTCTCATGATGGACCCATCCACCTCAATTCTTATGAAACTCTCTACTGTGGAAGAAATATCACGTCCATGGCTATAAGTGCATGGTCACAACGAGGACATCTTTAACAAATATTGATTATAACATGCTCTAAATTGAATGCATTGTGCATTGGTGGGTATATGTCTCTTTTGCTAAAAATATTTATTAAATTTTGTAACCTATATATTCCAGCAAACATATCCAAAAAGATGGCATATGAAGTTTTCTTTATGTGATTCTATCTTGCTTCCTTTTTCAAGTTCCATTTCCCACGCCGCAACTTGAAGGGGGAAATGTTTATTGCTTTATTTTCTCAATTTATCATGTACTTAAATATAATATCCTATAATTATATATAATGAAATACAAGTAGTGTTTTGATCAAAAAAATACAAGCTAAGTAGTAACATTTAACTTCAAAATTATATTTTAGTTGTAATAGATATAAATAAGTAGAATTGATTTTTTAAATATTTTTATATTAGGAATCTTATTGTGCCACCGAACATAAAAAACATGATGACATTCCACCAAGATTCGATAGAATGTTTTATGGAAAAAATATTGGCAAGGAATTACAGTTTTATTGAAATAATTTCATAGTATTCCAGGAGATGTATCAACAATAACATTTCATGTAAATGCTCAATATTCATATTAATTAATGAATAACATATATTCCACGCTTAGAGAATAATGTTATTGAATAATCACCTCAAGAACAATGAATAAGAAAGAAGAAACAATAAACACCGTATCTAAAGATAAAATCAGATGGAATATTTAATTAAAATTGTATTTTTTAAACAAAACCACAAACAAGATATAAACCATATAACACGTACTGGAACATTTTTCACTTTTCAGCTTCTGGGCTTGATCTTAGCTCTCAGACTCTCCTTCATCACCACCGTGAATTCCAATTTTCCTGTGAAATCCACCTTCTTCTCCGGTGGACACGCGTCCCACTCAAACTCCTGCACCATTCTCGCCATCATCAAGTGAATATGCACCGTCCCCATACCCAATCCAGGGCATATCCTTCTTCCCGCGCCGAACGGTATCATTTTCACCGCGGTCACCCCTGTTATGTCGGCGTCTTCGCCGCCGGTGATGAACCTGTCCGGGTCGAATTTCTCCGGGTTGGACCATAGCGTCGGATCCTCTCCGATGGCTGGAGTGAAGATCTCGATGTTTGCGTCGGTAGGGATGTCATATCCTGCGAGTGTTGTTGGCTCTGTGACTGCGTGCGTGAGAGTGAAGAACGTCGGAGGATGCTTGCGCAAGATTTCTTTCACTACGGCTTGCAGGTATGGCATTTTCTCGACGTCTTTTTCATCTACCTTTTTGGATCCGACTGTGTGAGTGATTTCGTCGAACAGTTTTTGTTGAATTTGTGGGTCCGCTATGAGCCGTGCGATCCCCCATTCAACGGCGGTCGCGGTGGTGTCCGTGCCGCCGTTGAGGAATTCCGAGCAGAGTGAGACCAATTCTGCGTTACTAGGTCCGGATTTCCTTCCTTCGACTTGGAGATCGAATAGAGTGTCTAGGTAGGAAAACGACGTCGCTTTGTGGTCCGAACCTGGGTTTTGGATTGCTCTTCTTCGTTGTTCAATGATTGGGACTAAGAACTCAATCTGCTCCTTACGAACACTCAAAGCCTTGTTTCTCTGTTTTGAGAAGAAAGGGCTCAGAATTGGGAAGAAATCATCAATTCTAGGGTCCAAGGTGATGAGAACGGATTTCATGACTTGATCTATTTTCTCTATTGTTTTTTCATCCATTTCGAGTCCAAAACACATAGCTACGAGTATGCAAAACACAGCGAACCTTGCATTTTTGAGAACCCAAACAAGCCCTTCATTGGCCTCTGCTTCGGCTTTGATTCTATTGATGAATCTGTCCATTGCGTTATCTCTGACACCTCGAAACTCTTTAATCCTGCTTGAGCTAAGCATGTTCTGCACCATGTTTCTTCTGAGTGACCTCCAAACTGGGCCATAAACTGATGCATTTACAGTGAACTTGTTGGCACTAAAGATGTTCCTTGTAGGGTTCTCAGGAGGCCTAGTGGCATAAACTTGACCCTTCCCAATCAGAGCTTGATGAGCCAACTTACCATCAGTGAGGATGATCATTGTTCTTGTACCCATCTTGAGAGTGAAGATTGGCCCATACTTTGGTCTGAGTTCTTCAACATATTCAAAGAAGGGCTTCCCAGAACGAGCCACTTGGAAAAGATTACCAACAATAGGCCATCCAGGGGGACCTGGAGGAAGATTGAGTTTTTTGGATTTGGATTTGAGGGTGAGCAAGAAAATGAGGCCAGAGAAGAGGAAAGCTAAGAGGGTGAAGATGAGGTGGTAGTAGGAGGAGGAAGAAAGAGAAGAAGAAGAGGTTAAAAAAGAGAGGAGTGCCATTTTTGAAAAGGGGGATGAGGAAGAAAGGGAAGGAAGTGATGGATGATTAAGTAAAGGGGAGGGTATAAAAATGGAAGTAGCATGAAATTGCTGGTGAGATTAATTAAAGCCACTTTCAGAGAATCAGAGTGTTCCACCAGAATAGACTGCCACAGCGGTGGTTGCGAGGCCAAGTATAGTACATGCTACCTGTTTCTTACTGCAAACGTGAGGGCAGGATTTTGAGCTGGGGGTGTAATAAAGAGTTGATTAAAGGGGCCTAGATGTTGGTGAATTGAATGCTCTTCCCTGCTATGTTCCAGATTTTTTTATAGGGAAAATTACACTTACATCCTAAGAAAGAAGGAAAATGAAAATATGCTTTTATAATTATAAAATAAAAAAATGGTCATATTCACAATTCCAATGACGCATCATTGACAACTTTAGAATGAAAAATTGACAACTTTATGGGACCATTTTTTTATTTCCTTTTTTTTTTAGACTTAAGTGTAATTTTCTCTTTTTTATAAGATAAGTGTGTGTGTATAAATATATATATAATTTTGTTGGCAAAATATATAATTGAATTATATAAATAAAAAAATTGAATAAAAGTAATAAAATAGGTAAATAATATAGCTTATTTTATAGAATTGCCTTTATTTATGATGGGAAATGAGTAAGAGACGAATTAATAATTAATGCAGTGAAACTAACTATAATTAATGGTTGAAAATATAAAGAAGGGTAAATGTGCATCTACCACTCCGATCTATTTTTGGAGGTGCAATCAGCACCTTAAAGTATTTAGGGGTGCAATTAACACTCTATTTTTGGATGTGCAATTAGCATCCAAACTATTTTTGAAGGTTCAATCAGTACCCTAATGTATTAAAAATGAAGTAATTACACTCATTCACTTGGGGAATTTAATATATTCTTATATCTGTGATTGAAATTGGTAATTTACCATGAATAAAAGTCCCTTTTGATTTCGACTTGACTTTTTTTTTATTTGGGTTTCAAGATTCAACAAAACCAAAGTCAAACATTTTCATCACAATGATAGGGGAACTATGATGGGAAAGTTAAATTTCGAACCTTGAATTAATATTCTGTTAGTAAATGGGTGTGATTACTCCATTTTTAATATATTAAGGGAAAAATTGTACCCTTATATACTAAAAGAAGGGATGGACATGTTGAAGATCGATGAAAGAGGAAAGGAAAGAATGTGCCAGCAAACGAAGTTAGTATTCTGTTAGTGAAGGGGTGTAATTGCTCTATTTTTAATACATTATGATGCTAATTGCACTTTTAAAAATACATTAGGTGTTGATTGCACATTCAAAAATACTTTAGGGTGCTAATTGCACCCTTAAATACTTTAAGTTGTTGATTGCACCTTCAAAAATATATCGGGGTGCTGGATGTACCTTTACCCTATAAAGAATGATACTAAGAATTTCAGATAGACTATTATTGTCTCTTGTAAATAGAAACATGTCATCTTTTAGGTAGAGTATAAAAATCAAGGTATTAAAACCCGGACCGGGTATTGAACCGGTCGTGGTACTGGGTTAAGGGTCAGTGGGTCAAATCGGGGTCAATCCGGAGCTAAACCGGGACCAAACCGGTGAGTAATTGAAAATTTTAGGTTTATAGTATGAAATTCTAAAAGATTAAAATTTTTTTTTTAAATTGGGACCCGGACCGGACTGATCTACTGACCGGTTCGGCAGGTTCCGGGCCGGACTGGCCGGTCCGGTCCGGGTCTGAGAACCCTGGTAAAAATAGAGGGAGTGTCATTTAATATATTTGAGGAGAAGATAATATAAAAATATGATTATTAGTAGAAATAATTAGGGAAAATATTTGAAAAAGAACTCTAAAATTATGAAAAGATAGAAATGTGTTACGAATTTGCATAATCTTGCAAAGGTGTTAGTGCTTGACCTATAATTTACAAATTTGAGAGGAAATAACACATTTATCCATCTAATCTTAGGAGAAAAGAAGTGAGAGAGAAAGGAAGTTGGTGGTGCGAAAAGACAGGTAAGACGAGAGGGAACGAAAGAGTTGGCGCAATCCAACCCATATGAGGTATGTACTGTTATTCCCTTGTCTAGTTGATCCTCAATCATGTTTTTTCTCATCTTCATTTGGGTGGGAAACGAGGAAGTCGGATCTAAATATTTGGGTTGGAGAGACGTGAAGGTTGATGTTAGTGCAAGGAAAAAATTGTTGATGATGGCTGAATTTGATAAAAGGTTGCGATGGAAGATGAGTTGAGTGAGAGGTATAAGGATGAAGAGAAAAAACAAGGTGGATTTTGTAGGAAATGGATAAAATGAAGTTGAGAAACTCTAATACAGATATGTTAAACATTAAATTAGGCCTTTAGTTTTATTTTTCTGAACCGATAGTGTACTAATTTATTTGTTATAGGGCACTTAACAAAATAGATGAAAATATTGGGTTAAGTTGTGCGAAAGAGTTGTTTTGTTATTTTCATGTAAGGGGAAAATTTGAAATTAATAATGAAGGTGAAGTTAAATACATTGGAGGTAGTGTGAAGATAAAAATGCTAACAGATGGGATAAGACTGAAAGATTTAAGGGAAATCATATCAACATGGACAGGTTAAATGCGTTAATATGTCTTGTTAAATGCGAAAATGGTTATCTAAACTTGCAAAATACTTAAACAAAATCGAAAACCGATAATATGAAATCGGGAAAAGCATGTGAGGGTCAGGGGATATTGTTGTGCTAGTGTTGAAAAAAGTGAGGAAACCTACGGAAATACTTATTGGAACTTGCGAAAGTCGTATAAACAAATGACAAACCCTTATTATAAGTTGGGAAACGTATGCAACTGTCAGGGGATTTTGTTGTGTTAGTAGAGAAATAGGTGAAGGAAACTGCAAAAATGCTTATTTGAACTTGTGAAAGATGTATAAAATATTGATATACACTTATTTGAAATGGAGAAAACCTTCATATTGTCAGGGGATTTTATTTTGTAAGTTCAGAAACATGTTAGGGAACTTGCGGAAATGCTTATATGAACTTGCGAAACTCTTATAAAAAATTGATATACACTTATCTAAAATGGGGAAAAGCTTTAAATTTTCAGGGGATTTTGTTTTGCAAGTTCAGAGATATGTCAGAGAACCTGCGGAAGTGCTTATTTGAACTTGGGAAAGCTTCATAAAAAATTGATATACGTTTATCTGAAATGGGGGGAACCTTCATATTTTCAGGGGATTTTGTTTCGCAATTTTAGAAACATGTCAAGGAACCTGTGGAAATGCTCATCGAAACCCTTTTAAAAAATTGATATATGCTTGTTTGAAATGGGAAAAACCTTCAGATTGTCAGGGGATTTTGTTTTTCAAGTTCAGAAACATGTCAGGGAACCTGCGGAAATGCTTATATGAACTTGGGAAATCCTTGTAAAAAATTGATATACGCTTATCTGAAATTGGAAAAACATTTAGAGTGTCAGAATTTTGTTGTCCACATTCAAGAACATGTCAGGGAATATACAAAAATACTTATATGAACTTAAGAAAGCCTTATAGCAATATGACAACAAGTTATCTGAAATTGGGAAAGCCATGCCACTTTCGGGGTATTTTCTTGTTTTAGGTGAGGAAAATGTTACGCACCTTGCAAAAGTCTTACCTAAACTTGCAAAAACGTTAATTAAATTTTGTTAAATTGTTATATGAATTTGGGAAACCAGTTAACTGTCATAAGTTCATAAATGCATTTAATAAGATAACACGGGATTGGTGTTGTCAACCAAATGGATTCATACATCTAACAAGGGGGAAAATTGCCGCCTCCAACATAACAACTGTGTACATAATAAGCAGTGAGACATATTAACCAGTCTTATCCCATCTGTCCATGTTGATATGATTTCCCTTAAATTTTCTAGCCTTATCTCATCTGTTAGCATTTTTACCTTTACATTACCTCCAATATATTTAACTTCACCTTCATTATTAGTTGCAAATATTCCCCTACATGAAAATAACAAAACAACTCATTTGTACAACTTGACCCAATATGTTCATTTATTTTGTTAAGTGCCCTACAACAAATAAATCAGCATACTATCAGTTCAGAAAAAGAAAACTAAATGCCCACTTTAGTGTTTCACAAATCTCCGTTAGGGTTTCTCAATTTCATTTTACTCGTTTCTTTCAAAATTAACCCTATTTTTTCTCTTCACCCTCATATCTTTAACTCAACTCATATATCATCACAACCTCCTAACAGATTCAGCTATCATCAACAATTTTTTCCCCAACCGGTCATCAACATTAACGTCCCTCCAAATTCATCGTTTCCAAATTAACAATCCAGATACCCAGCTCCGAATTCATTGTTTCCTACCTAAATGAAAAGGAAAAAATTAAAATTGAGGATCGACTAAGTAAGGGAAGAACATTATCGACGCAAAAATTACATACCTCAGTTTAGTTGGATAGCGTTAGTTCTTTCCTTCCCTCTCGTCTTGCCTGTCTTTCACACCCCCATGTTCTTTTCCCTCTCACTTCTTTTCTCTTAAGATTAGATGGCCAAATGTGTCATTTCCTCTAAATTTTGTAAATTTCAGATTAGGCACTAGCATCTTTACATGATTATGCAAATTCAGAACACCTTTATGTCTTTTCACGATTTTGGAGTTCTTTTTCAAAGATTTTCCCAAATAATTACATTATGAGGTACGAGTTGGAGCCCATTTCTTTTATCTAGTTTTTTCCTAAAATTGTTTTATTATTTGGCTTTTTTGTTATTCTTTTCCACTATTTTATATTGGATTTGTTATTTTTTTTAATAAAAAAATAGATGAACTAGGTTTAGGGCCAAGCCTTAAAATTTTAAAGAGCACTTGCAAACTTATTTGGAGATTGTGTATCAACAAGGTTATTACATCAAGAGTGAGATTCGAACCTCCATTGTTGTGAGATATCTTTATGGGATATGAGTTGCTCTTTGCCAATATGAAAACTTTTGTTGGCTTTTTTACTTCTAGTATGGTGTCTCATTTTAAAAACATAGGAGTATATGATTTTGGGAGAAATCTTAGTGAGCCTCTGTCTCGTCTAAAATTATAAATGTAGTTGAAGATCATAGTCAAACGTCTGTTCATTTGTTTTTGGGAGAATTACAGTGAAGTCCTAAGGAAGGAAAAAAATAAAAAAATGGTCCCTGTAGATTATAAAATGAAAAAATGGTCTCATTAACAACTCCAGGAGCCTGTATTATTAACTCCATGAGACTATTTTTTCATTTTGCAATCTATTGAGACTATTTTTTCATTTCTCTTCTTTCATAGGACCTGAGTGTAATTCTCCCTTTATTTTTTGAGGGTGAAACAGGTTAAGCTGTCATAGTCAGTTAAGTTCAAAATTATTATGCTCTAAATGTGTATGAAGTTGATAGTATTGTATAAATATATCTAGATTTATTTATTTTTAGCATGTTTTGTCATAGGAGGGTATACAATAATTGTATATTATTGATAGGAGAAAGTGTGAAGTTGACGAAAATGGAGGATGATACTGGCAAAAAAGAAAAAGAAAATGGAGGATGATGGTGACAACATTGAATGCAGCCAACAACTTTTAGTTGAAGGGGAAATTATGAGATGAGAACAAACGATGTGGCTCACAGATTTAGGCGTCACAATGTCAGAGACGGAGGGGAAGGGAAAAGAAAGGAGAGGTACTCGAGGAAGCTGCCCCCAGAACACACTTTTTGTAAGTGTGTGTTTGGATTAGCTTTTTTTAATAGCTTTTATGACTTACGAAGTAAATGTGTGAGAGGAGTTTTGTCTCGACGTAAATCATGGTTTGAAACCATGGTTTTGGAAGTTCCAAAACACACACTAAGTCAATTTTGAATTTTGGCTGAAGCTCCTAGCGTAGCAGTAATTGCTCTGTCCTTATGTTCTGTGCCCAAGGTCAACATGTTACAGGCCATTTTTTTTTATATTTCTATTTAGAGAAAATGTCAGAAATTTTTTTTAAAATTATAAAATCTTAAATCAAATTTATTATTAAGAATTTATATAAGTATAACGGGATTTTATAAATAATTCATAACTTATTTTATAGAAAATATCTAATTTAGGATTCTTCAATTTTAAAGTTATCTTTTTGTCATTTTCCTTTCTATTTATTTCATTCTTTCTATTCAAAATATAAGATCCCTTCCAGAAAATTTTTGATTCACGATATAAGTGACCTAGAGAATTATTAATTACTATCTCCCAGTCGTTGCATTGCAAATTAGGTTTCTATATTTAGAATCAAAGGAGTATCATTTTATAATTAACAACGGGTGGCTAATTCCTCATAAAATGATAAATTAAAGTTCAAATCCTTACTAAAATATGTATACACACATTTAATGCCTGAAACAAGATTATTTCTATTAGGAGGGTACCTATGTTTATAAAAAAAAATTATCGTTTTCTAATTTTATCCCAATTTATTTGGGGTTCATATAGGATATAGATAAAGAGGATACAGTACATATATTAGTATATATATTTGAATAAATAGGAGCAAAGTTATATACAGGGGAGGAGTAGGAATTAATGCACGCACAGTATTTGAATATATATTTTATCTCAATTAATGCACGCACAGCATTGAAAAATTCAAAACTGACCTGTTTTGCCATGCATTTTTAAGACTTCCTCCCACAGCTTCAAATACTCCCACGGAATACTGTGTGCTGGATTGCCCCTTCCCTCATTTAAAGTAATGTGAACTTGGAAATTTATCTTTTTAGCAAGGCACATTAACACGGATTGAGTATTGAACCAGTTGAGGTATTGGATTAAGGGTCATATCAGAGCTAAATCGGGGCTAAATTGATGAGAAATTGAAGATTTTAGGCTTAGTAATATGAAATTATAAAGAAAAAAAACGAACCTGGACCGATCTACTTACCGGTTCATCAGTTTCTGAGTCAAACCGGCCGGTCCGGTTCGGGTTCGCGAACACTGCTTTTTTAGAAGTGATTTTATGATATTGAAAATAAATATATGAGATGAGTTTTGTCATAACTTGCAAAAAAGTTATTAAAAAAGGCACTCTGTCATTTCCTTTCTTATACCGCACATACCTCGTTTTTTTTTATAAGAAACATTTAAAGAATGTCTTATTTTTTACTTCTTACTTTTCATTTTGTTCTTATTTAAATATTTTATTTAATGTCAATATAATAAATTTTCATAGCCTAAAAAACTTGTTAATCTATTACTTTTACCATATTTATTTTTTTTATTCTCTCTCTTTTACAATCCTCTTTATTATAATCCTATGGTTTTATTATAGGGCAGAGAGAGAATATTTTTTGTCCTGTATTTAAGGCACTTCATTAAAGTTTTAAGATGAATGTATAATTTAACCCTTTATTTAATATTATGTTGACTTTGTTTCCAAATAGTAGTAATATGCATATTAAATAGGGGTGGAGTTGAAAAGTTGTTAAATTTTTTATTAGAGTTAATGAGATTTAAGGTTTTCTTAGTCTGCATGAAAAATGTTGTAAGTACCTTATAAATAGAATTAGAAGAGTAATAATTTCCTTATTCTCTCTCTTATTTCCTATATCTTCATAAATAAAAATATTTTAATAAAAAAGGTTACAATTTTAATATATCTATTATTTTTAACTGAGTTCCGCTTGGCTCGGTTAAACATTTGTACAAAGCACCGAAGGGAGTACTTTGTCTTTTTTGTGCTTCACGGATGAGCACTCAGGAGTGACGGATAAATTAAAAAAAAGACAATTTACATACGACCCTTTTGTTAAATTGTTCTGTCTTTTGTGGGATAGAAGTTCAAGTTATATCTCTTTTTCAATATGAAAAAAATAAGTATATTATTCTAAAAATTTTAAATTATTAGTTATTTTGTCCATGTTGTGAAACTCGGATCGGATCTGCTGGTGCGGCCCGGAAACCAGCCGATAGTCCGGTCTGGGTTCCTATTTAAAAAAAAATTATTTTTCTTTAGAATATCATATTAACAAGTCTAAAATTTCTAATTTCTCACCGGTTTGACCTCGGTTTAACTCTAGTTTGATCCCGATCTGACTCATTGGCCCTTAACCCAGTACCCGACCATTTCAATACTCTGTCTGGGTTTTAATACCTTATATTTTGTATGTCATAAAAAATATAGTTAATGAAAAAAATAAACCAACTCAAATTGGGGAGTAACAGAGGTTCTTGCCCTTTAAATAAATAGATGAGAGTTTGATCGTCAGTTTTTGTGTACGTATAAAATAAACTGATTTGAACTTGGTACTCAAACTTTCATCATAACCTAAGATGTGCAAATTCCGTTGGCCAACAAATCTCATCTACATCAAATTTATTCTTATTGCCTATTCCTGGTATACAGTCTGTGGCCCTACCATATTACTCCATGGTCGTATTTACAAGGTACTTTAAAAAAAAAATTTAAACCTCATTAATTCTATAAAAAATGTAAGAATATTTCAACTCTAGCTCTATTTAATATATATAATACCACTTGAAAATAAAGTCAATACAATATTAAGTAAAATGTTAAACTGTACATCCATATCGAAACTTTAATAAAGTGTTTTATTACAGCACCTAAGAAAAAGCTTTTCTCTTTACTTTATAAATAGAACTAGAAGAGTACAATTTTATTTGTAAATTTTGTTTTAAATTAATTCAGCTCATATAATTTGAAATAACATAAAGATTTAAATGTGCTCAACCAATCATAAAGTAGGTGATGTTAACTCACAGAAACATGAGTATTACGACATTTTTCTGTTTCACTAGATAGTGCTAATCAATTATACAAGTATATGTTAGTACAATGATTAGAAAATACATAACAAAAGAAATATGCTAATGTATAAAAATGGAAATGCCACATGGCAAAAGAAACATAATGGGTATATCAACCTTACTTGATAAAGCAAAAGGCATGAGGGAGAGACAGAGTAATATTTTGGATCTCAACATATTCCCTCCGATCCTAAATATAGGACATAGTTTGTAGTGCAATTTACACTACAAACTATGTCCTATATTTAGGACCGGAGGTAGTATTTTATGAGCCAAAAAAAGCAATAAGTTCTACTGCATTGGGGGTTCTTATATATGCAGGATAGATCTATTATTTTGTTACTATCAACCTTTACCGAAATGAAGTACTCCCTCTAGTTTTTAATATAAGATATATTTTGAGAGTTAATCTTGGTCTTAAATATACGACACATTTATCATATTTATCAATCTTTTTTTAATTTACTCTTATTAATGCTCCCTCGACAATAATCAAGGAAGAGAGGAAGTGAGGGAATTGAAGAAGATAATGAGTGTATTTTAGAAAATACATATCATATTAACTAACTCAACTAATTTTTTTAATATAATTAATTTAGGCAATATATCTTATATCAGAGATTGGAGGGAGTATATAATTAGTGGAACAAGAAGCCTTTTTTGACCTAGTCAATACACCAGAAGCTATATTTGAAAGACAACAAAACATATGTATTGTTGAAATAACATAAAGTCAATGAATGTTGATTCTACTGGCCAAAATCTAATTTGCACCAAAATTTTAGTTTGGGTAAACAGTACTTTTGGTCCCTCAAGTTTGGGGCAATTTTGGTTTTGGTCCCCGGAGTTTAAAAGCTGTGGTTTTGGTCCCTCAACTTTGCACCGTTTCAAAACGTTGGTCCCTCAACTTTAAAAAGGACTTGCTGGGCCCTCTGACGGCTATGTGGCATGCTGATTAGGCAGGTGATGTGGCAAGTTTTTTATTTGTGGGTTGAATTAAAAAACGAAACAAAATCTGACAGAAATAAACGAAACAGAAGCAACAGAACACACACGACAAAAGCGAAGCACAGAAAACACGGTTTAGGCAAAAGGGAAAACGACAGTGAAGCACTTTTTCAGCAAAGAAAAGCGCAGAAGCTTCGGTGAAGGAGGACCCACACCGGCGAAGTCAAACGTGGCCGTTGCCGGAGGAGTAATCGTCGACGGCGAGCGTTGAGTGCAGATCGGAGTTGTATTGTCATCGGCCTTCGCTGCATTTAAAGGTAAGGAAGTTATGTTTAATGTGAATATCGGCCTTCGCTTCCTGTTTATATCAAAGTTGTGAGCTTCAAATGAACTTCCAACGCTCTGTTTTTCACTCTACTCTCTCCTAGTTTTATTTTGCCTCAGTAATTTTTCGTCACTGTCAGTTGATTTGTGGGTTATATATATTGGGAAATCACGTTTTTGAAGAGTAGAAGGAGCTGAACGTTTAAGAATGTATTTGGTCGTGGTTTATGATTAATATGGCAATTTAAATTTCGAAGTGAAGAAACATGTTTCCAACTGGGTTTTAAATTTGACATTGCAAGTCAGAATACACGTCTTGCATTATATTCTGTTCTCTCGTACCTGTAATTTGTTTTGTGTGATGCTCTGTTTTTTTTTACATCAAATGTTGTGGTGTTCATAGGTTAAATATGGATTTGGGCAAAGACACTAGTGAGAGTAGTGCAGTAGAGGGGAGTAGTGCTTTAGAAGCTTTGCTATCAGATTTTGAGTTTAGTGATGAAGAAAATATAGATGATGACTATTTTACGCAATACGTTGATGTTAGTGTGGGTGATGTATTGGACGAAGTTGTTGGGAGTTCACAATTGATATCTGTCAACACTGATCAACCTCAGCAATCAAATGCAGTTGAGGTTAGGGAGGAGAATATATTGGCCATGTTATCTGACTATGAATCTGAGGACATTGAAGAAGTTGAAGGAATGAGTGGTGATGAGGAGGAGATTGTGGTTCAAGAACAACGCCCAAAATATAATCCCTCAGAGATGTGTAAGGAATTTCAATTTCAGTTGGGGATGGAGTTTACTTCACTTCAACAGTTTAAGGCTGCAGTGAGAGAGTATGCACTACTCAATGGATATGAGTTAAAGTTTGTAAAGAATGATAAGGTGAGATGCAGAGTCAAGTGTGGACAGCAAGAATGCAAATGGGTTGCACTTGTGAGTAAAGGACGGGGTAGTGACCTAACATATCGCTTAAAGACACTATACGGTAAACACACATGTGGGGTGTCTATAAAGGGGAAGAATGCCTCGTACAAGTGGATTTCAGAGAAAATACTCAACATGATGAAGATAAACAAAAACGTGAAGTTGGCAAACGTAATTGCAGCAGTAAGGGAGCATTACATGGTTGATGTGTCTATGTGGAAGGCATACAAGGCAAAGAAAAGGGCGAAGTCAATCATTGAGGGTGATTTTAAGGATCAATATCATAGGCTGAGAGATTATTGCAATGAAGTGAAAAAGTGTAACCCTGAAACAACTTTTGTATTGGTCACTGATCAACCATACACACATCGCCCACCTATATTTAGAAGACTGTATGAGTGTATTGGGTCCGTGAAGCGAGGATTTTTAGCAGGTTGCAGACCCATAATTGGGTTGGACGGGTGTTTTTTGAAGGGTCCCTATGGTGGAATACTACTTGTGGCTGTGGGACGTGATGCTAATGACCAATATTTCCCATTAGCGTGGGCGGTTGTTGAGGGTGAAAATAGAGACTCTTGGACATGGTTTTTGAATAACTTGTTCGATGACATTGGCACCATGAGAGAAAGAAGATGGGTCTTCATATCTGATCGGCAAAAGGTAGTTGAACTACTGTTTACGTATTGAAATTTGATTAAATTTGACTTTGTTATGCAAACTCATGTTTGATACTAACAATAATAACATGCAGGGTCTTGTTCCTACATTTGAAAAGGTACTTGAAGGGGCAGAGCATAGATTTTGCATTCGGCATTTATATGCAAATGTAAAAGCCAAATATGGAGGAGGAACTGTGCTGCGTGACTTAATTCTTCGTGCTTCAAAGGCCACAATTAAGGCTGAATGGAAAGAATGTATGAATGAGTTGAAGACCATCTCAAACGGAGCACATGATTATTTACTAGCAATCCCTCCTATATGTTGGACGAAGTCGCACTTCTATGCCACTTCCAAGTGTGATATGGTGACCAATAACATGACTGAGTCATTCAATGCACGGTTGTTAGAGGCAAGAGAGCTTCCTATTGTGAGCATGCTTGATTAGATTAGAACTTATTTGATGACAAGATTTGCTGAAAATCGTGTCAAGGCTGAGAAGTACCGTGACAAGGGAATAGTGTGCCCACGGCCTCGTAAAAGATTGGAGAAAGAAATTCAAGAATCTCGGAAGTGGGAAGTGAGATATGCCGGTGATAATCGCTATGAGGTTTCACTTAATAGGCATAAGTTCAAAGTTGATCTAACTGCCAGAAGTTGCTCATGTTATTGGTGGCAACTAAATGAAATCCCATGCAGGTAAGTTGAAGGCATCAATTAACTTTCGAAATGTTATTGGTTTAATTATGATAACGATGTGATGCTAGAAATAAAAATGATCATATTTGGGTTTTCTGGGACGGGTTAAACCCTTATATATTGTTCAATTTGAATCTATTGTACTGCTGTGTTAGACTTTTATCAACTGAGCATTTATTTAGTTTCATAATTATTGGTTTTGCTGTCTCAAGGATTTAGCCGAGGTTGAGCTATTAATTATTGTTTCTGCATTTGTTTCTGCATTGCTTTGTGAGCTATTAATTATTGGTTCTGCATTAGTTCTGCATGTCTGTGGCCGAGGTTGAGCTGGTTCTGCATTAGTTCTGCATGTCTGTGATGTATGAGTCCGATCACAACCTCTCGCGCGTTCGGAACCATTATTGTTATTTTATATTGATCATTGGCCTTTAAGTTCGCATTGGTTCTGCATTGGCCGAGGCATGACTAAGGTTTTACTGACTTTAGTTCGCATTAATGTCTGTGGCCGAGGTTCTGCATGTCTGTGAAACAGTTCGAAAGCCTTTATGTCAAGATTTTACTGACTTTTTTTTTTTGCAATGTGGTATTTCTATTCATTCACAGACATGCAGTTGCTTGCATTTATATTAAGAGGGAGGATCCACATGACTTTGTGGACAAGTACTTGACTTTGCAATCGTTTGTTGCCTCATACTCTCCAATCATCGAGCCTATCAATGGAGAGGACATGTGGGATCGGGTAGATGGTCAACCAATTGATCCTCCACCATATCACAAACGTCCTGGACGGCCACAAAAGAAAAGAAAAAGAGGAGCAGATGAGGACACTTCAGGAGCTTGTAAGGAGAAACGGCAAAACACAACTGTGACTTGTTCCAATTGTCACAAGCAAGGTCACAACCGAAGGTCTTGTAAGGCACCAAAGGGGCTACTTCCTAAGCTACCAATCCAGCGAATGCCACAACAAGTTACTGAAGCTTCTTCCACACAAGAGTCGATAAATGAAACTCATCCAGGAGGGAGCCAACCTTGACATATATACTTGGATGTCACTTATATCCAGGAGGGAGCCAACCTTGACATAGTCATTGTATTTTGAATGTCACTTATATATACTTGGATTTAACCACTTCTTCATTTTGCTCACTGTGTAACATATGCGTGTGTGTGTGTGGAGCTTTCATTTATATCATATTAGCATATTAGAAGATGCAGGTCATCTTTAATGTTCAATTTAATGAGCATTACTTTTGGTTCATTTGTGAGTCACAAAAAGCAGGGCATTTGGATTATTATTTAGATTATTATTTATGACAAATGTGGGATTGTTATGACAAATGGCAGCCATGTATATTGATATTATTATTGATTGGCATTTATATTACTATTATTATTTAATAATTATTTATATTGAAAACAAAAACCAAAAAAAAAAGTGGGATTGTTATGACAAATGGCAGCCATGTGGTCCTATCATATCAGAGGCGAAGGAATCATCACCAGTAATGTTATCCACAAGAGAAGAGATAATTGAAGTAACAGATTTTACAAATTCCATGAATGAGAATGGTGCTCAAATGAGTCAAGCAGATTGCATACAATCAGGGACAATATCAGCTGCTAAAAATAAGAGTACAGAATTCAGTGAAGCTGAGATAATAGATTTGTGTACTCCATCTGCTTGCTGCAGCTTTTCAATTGGCAAGAAGAGAAGGGTTCCTCGTGCTGGTACTGATTTTATTGACTTAATGAAGTCCCCCAACTTCATTCAATTGTAAGGTCTTGGGCAATAAGAAATTCACAAGTGTGGTGAGAAATCTCCATGTGTTGAACGAGTTGTACAATTATTATTCTCTGATCATATTAGATCAGACCAAAAAAAAACATAAGCAGCAAGCATTAGCTGCGTTGTAATATTTGTCTTTTCACAGTCTATGTGGAAAATTATGGAAGAATGTTCCTTTGCCTGTTGACGCTGTATTTCATATCAGCACACACTTTTTGTCACCTAATAAAGTCATCATCTATATCATCAACAAACAGACAAAACACTCACATTTCTGCCAAAGAAAAAACCATTGAATCTGATTTTAAAAGCAACAAGCCATGGAATCAGCAGCAAAATACAATTCTCTGAGTTAGGACATATACATATCTGCCAAAGAAAAAACCATCCAATCTGTTTGTGGACCACGTTCACAAAATACAAAGCTAAAGATAATGACAAGAGTACATGCTACCTCCTACCTAATTCAATATTTTCATACATTGACATTGACCACTTTCCATAGGAAATAAACATTCACAAAGCCTATTACATATAACATCCCTTTCACAAACTTTAGCCTCCTCCTTAATTGCATATTGTCTTCCTTCATCTCCTTTAGCTCCTCTAACAGTGGATTCTCAATTGGTCCATCAAACCAATCAAAGTAGTTGCATCCCCATCGATACTGTATATCATACAAAAACAACTTCAGCAAAGTAAACATCAAGGGACCACCAAAAATGTCAAAAACAACTTCACCAAAGTAAACATCAAGGGACCACCAAAAATTTCAAAAACAACTTCACCAAAGTAAACATCAAGGGACCACCAAATTGAACAAAGTGTCAAAAATCATTGATCACCACACAAAGAATTCCTATCTATCTAAATTCATGTACCAGTTTGCATTACAGAGCCTATCTATCTAAAATCATTCATGCATTTATTCAATGGCAATGATAACGAAGCTATTTCATACACACATGAAGAAAACTGGGTACAGACCAATGTACAGAATACGCAAGTGCTTAAGTTTTTTCATAGACATCAACCTCATCCACTAACCTTATAATTTGGACACTTCACAAACCTCCGACCATAATTTTTCTCAGTCCATGAAGTGAGAACTACAACTTCATCCCCACATCTGCATCTTTCGCCTGCTGTTCTTCCCACCGTGTGCGAAGATGAGCTCCGACTGGAAGCCATAACACCTCACCACAAAGAAAATCGCACCTTCAACCTCCCCTGAACTTCAATCGCTGCTGCCCTGACTAAGTATTAATTTGTCACTAACTCTTCCTAAGTATTAATTTGTCACTAACTCTTCCTTCAATTAACGAGGCATGACTAAGTCCTACAATTTAAAACTTTTGTGATCGGCGTTTCCCTTCCCAAACGAAAAAAATTAACCACAGAAGGATGAAGATTTTGTGATCGGCGTTCCCCCTTCCCAAAAAACAAATTAAACCAGAGAAGGATGAAGATTTTGTGCTTTTCGACAAAGGGAAGAAAATAATATTAGGGACACTTCACCTTCACCGTCGTTCGTCGCTCGTCGCTCGACCCTTAGACTCTGCCTTCAACCTCCTCGAATCTAGTCGCTCATCTCAGACTTCACCGGCAAAATCACCGTCGCTCGAATATGACCTAACAGCGCCGCTTTTGCTCGTCGAAACAGTGATTCATTTGCCCTATTCCAATTCTTCCTCAAGCATGAGTCCTCTTGGTCGTGTGTGTTCTGTTGCTTCTGTTTCATTTTTTTCTGTCAGACTTTGTTTCGTTTTTTAATTCAACCCACAAATAAAAAACTTGCCACATCACCTGCCTAATCAGCATGCCACATAGCCAATTTAACACCGTTAGTGCCACCTGGGACGATTTAACGCCGTCAGAGGGCCCAGCAAGTCCTTCTTAAAGTTGAGGGACCAACGTTTTGAAACGGTGCAAAGTTGAGGGACCAAAACCACAGCTTTTAAACTCCGGGGACCAAAACCAAAATTGCCCCAAACTTGAGGGACCAAAAGTACTGTTTACCCTTTTAGTTTTGTTATGAGTTGAGGAGAGTAGCTTCTAACAATATATTCCATTAATCAATTTTTATTTTCTATGAAATTAATTTTTGAAGAATAGTTTTTATGATTTACGAGGTAAGTATGTGAGATGAGTTTTGTTTTAATTTACGGAAAAAAGGCTTCTAAAACGATAATTTCAGAGTTACCCAAACACTCACTAAAGCATAAATGTGATTATTTCATAAGGTGCCAAACACCCCCTCTTTACATAAAGTCCCAAGCATAAGTTCTTGATCTACTTTTCATATTTATTTCTTTGTTTTTTTATATATAAAAAATGGCATGAGAATAATACTCGCTTCGGTCCTATTTATAAACAACTTTCCTCTTGATCATGTAAAACAAACCGGTAGTTAAAAGCATTAAGTGTGTAAAAAATGTCATGTTTTTTCTATATATGCCCCTATTTATGAAAATAGTATAGAAGAGAGAATAGATAAAAAGTATGAGAGACAATAAGTATAAGATATGAGAGAGAATAAGTATTTAATAAGGGTAAAATAGAAAAAAGAAACTTGTATTTTTAGACAAAAACTGAAATTTGCTTATAAAAGAAACCAGCCCTATGAGAGAGGGAGAAAATTGCTTATAAATAGGACTGGAGGGAGTAGAAAGGAGGAGATTATCTCACTCAGGTAAGAATGAGAGAATACAGGTTTGAATCCTGAAAAATACATTTATTGATAGAAATAAAAATCATTTACGCTATAAACCCTGAAAGAGTATACTCTTGATATTATTAAAAGAGATAGAAGGAGGCTAGTTAATAAGCTCTTGGTTGAAGTGATAAACAACTTCATTCTTGTAAGCACGAAAATACAAATTTAAATAAAAAAACACTTATTAATAGGAAATAAAAACCATTTACGTTGTCCTCAAAAAGCATAGGAGGAGGCTAAATAAAAACAGGAGAGTGGGGGTAACTAAAGGACCTACAAAGTCGGCTAGACATTTATATATTGATGGGACGGAGGGAGGGAGGGAGGGATGGCATACCTAATGTCCTAATCTAAGGAAGCAAACCATACAACACAAGTGCCATACGTCCCCAGGTTCCTTGTCTTTTCCAATTTCTTTATCTTTTTTGACACTTCCCATTTAGCTAATTCCACTTCCACTTGAACATTAGTACCACTTTCATAATTGCTTATTCACCAAACCATTAATTAATATTACCTCGTATTTTTAGTATAAGAGTCCATTAATTTTTTTTAGAGATTAAGGAAGCTAAATAAGTTATTTAATCATATTATATGTTATATATTATTATTTTATTAATTTGGAGAAAATGATAAATATAATTTATTTAGCTTATTTAATCTTTCTAAAAAAAGTTAACTCGCTTTTGTATAAAGGACAAAATGTAGTATCTACCAAACTTAATTTAATTGTTGGGAAAAAAAAGAATCATCCCTGCATGATTCTTTTTACTTAATTAAAAAACCCAAATCTAATGTACTACTTTTAGTCTTAAATATAAGAGCCAATTGACTATTTTTGGAGAGATTAAGGAAACTAAATAAGTTACTTAATCATAACATATATAATGTATAATTAAATTATATGTTACTCCCTGGGAAAACAATAAATATAAATATTTTAATGTAATTTATTTAGCTTTATTAAAATATTCAAAAAAAAGTCAATTAGCAGTTGCATTTAGGGCCAGATGGAGTAGTATTTAAAGAGTAATACTCCTTCCGGTCCTTAATATAATATATATTTGGAGAGTTGATCTTGATCTTAAATATAAGACAAAGTTTTCATATTTGTCAATATTTTCATAATTTACCTTGTATTGATACTCTCTCAGCAATAATTAAGGAGGAAGGGGAATGAAAGAACTGTGGAAAATGACTAGAACATTTTAAAAAATATATGTCATATTAACTAACTCAATTAACTTCCTTAATCTAATCAAATTAGGTAAATATGTCTTATACTAAAAACCGGAGGAAGTATTAATTTTTTGGGTTAAGGAGTAAATTTACCAATGAAATTTTGTCCGAGGAGCGTCTGACACAAATATGTTTTAGAATGGGCAAAAATACCAATGAACAATTAAAAAGGGGCATACAGCACAAAAACCGTTAAATCCGTACTAACGGCGTTAAATTATAAGAGAAGAAAACCCTAACGGTAATAGTACGGATTTAACGGTTTTTGTGTTGGATGCCCTTTTTTAATTGTTCATTGGTATTTTGCCTCTTCTGTAAATTTGCTCCTTAATGCTAGATTTTTCTTGAGCCTATGATTAATGGCCCCATAATACAGTATTTTGGTTGTGACGGGACCATATTAATTCAATGCACGTGAGCTGGCTTGATCCTAACTAAATAATAAAGTTACAAACTCAGCAAAGTATGAACTACTTTCCACGATTAGCTATCCCAATGATGGTTATATTTCGTCTCAACAAAGCTTGGATTACAATTTGACGTGTTTTGTTGTCTACATATGGTACCACTAATTAATAAAATGAAGTTTAGTTTATTTCCGCTACCCTCCTCAACCTGTGGCCTCTCTTCTACTTCAAACCACGTTGTTCCATGAGAAAATGACATAAAAATATAAGAGAGAGAGAGAGAGGGGGGTAGGATGCATTCTTGCTCACCCTACTATTTTTATTTAGCGAAAATCATTCCTAGGTTTCAAAGAAGGAATATATTATCAAAAAAGTCCCTCAAGGTTGTAAAACACACTCAATAGATTGTGAATACATGTTTTGAAGTTGTAATCAGGGACATTTTTTATAACATCTTCCTTTCTTAGGATCTAAGAGTGATTTTCCCTTTTATTTATCCTTTTCTCCCAGAAAATGATGTCGTTTGAAATAGAAGATATGGAAGTAAAATTATAAAAAATGTAGCTTCTCGTACACACACATTTTATATATATTACGTCACTTTTTTTATAATTATGTATGGAATAAATACATACACACACGTATATAAAATATAAAATATGGATGGTGATTTAGAGTACTACATAATCTTATTTTGCATGCATAACATTGGGAAAATTTGCATCTAGTCAAGTAGTTATAGCTATATATATGAGTTTTATAAAGAAGATGACATCAGGGACCGCATAGCGCAGTGGATTAGCGCGTTTGACTTCGGATCAAAAGGTCGTGGGTTCGACTCCCACTGTGGTCGAACGCAATTTGTTTATTTTTCTTTCGTTTTTACCCAACGCCCGTACCGGGAAACGCAGATCCAAACCGGGTTTTCTAACGTCAATTTTTCCTGTAGAGTCTTTCGAGTTTCGATTTTCTTACCCATCCTCATTCGGATGAGAAACTGAGAAAGCCATGCTAGGGTTCACTTCTCTCTCCCAACTCTCAATCTCAACTTCATTTTTTCCAGCTTCATCGCAAAGCCCTTCTTGCTGTTCTTATTTCTTCCCTTTCTCTTCTTCTTCTTCGATCCTGAAAACCCAAAATTGGATCTCCAGAAAACCCCTCACACTTGTGGTATTTGCAGAGAACAATAATGGGCCTAACGAACTGAAGGAAGAAGACAAACCAGAACTAGACGAAGCTTCTTCAAATGGGGACAAGGATAATTCGAGCAAAGATCGACCACCATTCTTCTTCAATTTCAACTTGGGGACTCTGCTTGATCCTGACCCTGACAATGTCTTGGCCATTTGCTTGACGGGTTTGCTTACATGGGCAAGTGTTCAAGTTCTCTGGCAACTCTTTTTTATCTCATTAGCTATTCTTCTTGCCGCTCTCAAGTATTCTTTCATTGCCGCTCTTCTTGTTTTCACTCTCATCGCCCTTCTCTAGACAATGATAATCACTTTTCCTATGTTCTTCAATAATATTTCAAGTTCGGATGCGTTGTAGAATCAACTTGTATATAGTTCTCTTCATTCTTGGTTCAGTTTTTCTTTCTGTGAGAACTAAGATGGGAACCTGTATAAATTGAGAATTGGGTACAACATGTGAATAGATTGAGCACCTTTCATTTTAGTTCATATCTTTATCTTAATTCCCATAAGAATGGAACGAAGAAGCTGGGTTTATTCCAATTTTCACTTACCATTTTACTTGTACGAGAGTTTAAATTTATGCAATCTGGCTAGGGAAATGTTATAACTGCTTTTTTGGTTGAATTTTTCTTTCTTTTTATCTTTTATCCTTGCCGTCTTTGTGTTGATTTAAAATGGCATTATTACTTGATTTTAAGGGATATGAAGTCTGTTTCGCATTTATAAGTTAGGTGGTTGAGCTATTAGAGAGTTATAACCACCGTAGCTAGTTACTTGCGTGCACATGTATTGAGCATTCAATTAAGATAAGAAGAGCTTTACATTTTATTTCATATCCTGTTTTTTTGTGCTCCTTTCCCCCCCTTTTTGTCTTTGTTTTTTTAATATTTGGATGGAATTAGAGCTTTCAAAATTTACCAAGCTCAATGAAAGAAATCTTCTATGGAGACGACAAATCCAAGCAGCCATAAATATTCACAGGCTGCAACTATACATAGCATGTTTAGGAGCTATTCTTGCAAAATTTGAGGATCAAGAATGTGTTTCTTCAAGTTCTATTTGCCATAGCCACAGGTGAAGCAACTCAGCCTGACGAATCTCTAGTTTAAACATCCTCAAACACAAATGTTGCTTGATACAATGTTCTCTAGCCAAGTCTGGTATTTTCAAACCCATGTCTCACAAGTCTGGTATATTTTACCCAATGTCTCGCATCATCAGCGAACCAAAATTACTTTCAGTAGATTGTAAACCTGCGTTAACAACAGAGGGGCCCTGTCGAATCGTACAAACCCTTGAACAAGGGCTTCAACCGGAGGCGTAGATGGATCTTTCTTTAGCCTCCTCTCTTGAGAATTGAAGTTCAGTTTTGATGTCGACTCAGTGAAGTTGAATTCGGGTGAAAAGTAGTTAGCTCAGGTAGTTTGAACTTTCCTCCCACTAAGGATTCACCTTAGGAGCGAGGTTTTCAATCCAGGTATCCTTTCCCTCTTCTTGACAGGGCTTAGCTTTCAAACTTGCCTTCTCTGTGTGAAGCACCGGAAAACTACAGTGGAGGACGAATGTCCTACTTGACAGGGAATTGAAGCATGGCCTCTAGTCCCCTTGCCACCAGAAAATTACCCATTAACTGCAAACGGTTATTCAAGATTAAGCAGTGCAGGTGAGATTGTTCAAAACTATACTTATAGCCAAAGACTTTCAAAAAAAGGGGGCTTTTTAGGATGATGCAAGAATTGACAGATATCGAATGTAATGTATGGACTCCAATAAGCTGTTGATTGATGAGGCGGCTGCTTCACTGCTATAAGGAGAACACAACTTCTAATCTTGCGAAGCATACTTATTGGGAGGGTTATCCTTTAGATGCTCAAGGCTTGACAGGAATTATTCCCAGAAGTCCCAAGTGTCTTGGGGAATATCTTGGGTTCACACAAAAATGATGTATGAACATGTAAAGGTCAAAGACTTTGACGCCCCAATCTTTTTATTTGTAGATATTCTGGTGAGTTGGCCCAATCTATACATTGTAATATGAACCTTGTAAATTAAGTGTTCAAAATAATAGCTTGCGATATTCTTTTTCCTTGCTAACCAAATATGAACACTGTGACAAACGATAACCAAGAGGCTCATGGGACATGATGGACTTCAATGAAATTGCACGGATCACAGTTCTTGTAATACTTTCAATTCCATGAATATTTACCTCTAAACAAATTAACACGGAGATGAACGAGAAAGCCCCTGATGACTGATGAGACAATAATTACGACTGGGTAAAAGGCAATATCAATGTCAGTCAAAGAATTAAGTAGCTGGCTGACAGCTCAATTCATTTACATTAAATTTAAATATACATTATCCTCAAAAATAATCTTGCTCTTGAAACTAAACGAGTACTATTACACTGAACAAAACTTGATATTAATGAATAAAGATCCACTCAAGAATTAGACGCACCTGATTAACCAGGAGCATCAAAATGAAATCACCAAGCTATGATCTCACACACACATTTCTTTTGAAACGATGTTCTACTTCTGTATGAAGTCAGACCTCAGCTGCATGAACTTGTTCACCCTTCAGTATTGGCAATCATTTGCTGCAGACAATTCATAATATAGGAGAAAGAGGGGCGGCTCGACGGTTCACTACAACATAACCAGATTGTTATCAGAATGACAATGGAGGCAGCTCACTCAAAAAAAAAAAAAAAAACAAGACAATGGAGGCAGAGCCAAAGCAGTCAATTATTCAACATGGAATTACAATAAGTTAAAAAAAGCACATTCTTAGGCACACCAATCTAAATGATAGATAAACCATGAATCATGCAAGCGGAGCTGATCACTTCTCAACGAGATTCACTATAGTATTTTGACATACTTTCATGTTTCCCCATTATTTGCTTGATATACCTATCTATCCATCTTTCGAAACCAGAATAGTCCTTAAAATACCTCGTACAAACAGTACAAGAATCTGTTGCCCCTAAATTTTCTTCTTCTTTTTTCAATTTTTAAAATTTTTTTATTCTACTTACACGGCCCAGCAGAGTTGAATCAAGGCAGCCACTTTAGGGTTCACATAGCTCGGAATCTCTAGTCTTCTGTCCATGAAACCGACAGCTGCAACAACCTACAGTAACGGGATACTGCTTGTCAAGAGAATAGCAAGCCAAACAAGTGGATTTTGAAACTTGAATAAAATATCATGTCAAAAACTTCTGAGGAAAATGAGACCAAGTCTCAACTATATATATATATATAGAACAGCAAAGTAAAGACCATGTTCATATAATAGATAGGAACACTTATATTTTCTTCTGTTCATAGTATTCACAGCATAGCTAACAATCTAAAGCGCATCGACAAGAAAACAACCTGAGATGGATTTAAAGTTCTCCACGGTTGTTGCAGGGTCACTAGTTCCCACAGGATTACACCAAAGCTGAATATGTCACATTTTTCATTTGATGGTTCACCACGAATGACTTCTGGTGCCATCCACTCAGGCTGTTCATGTTCATAACAGAGACGTATTTAGATTGTGGAATGGCCAAATAGGTGTTTAAATAAGAAAATGTCCAAAAGAATAAAATAGAACTTACCGTCCCTGCAGCTGTTTTAGATGAAAGAAATGTGTTTGCCTTGGTACGTGAGAGACCAAAATCAGATACCTGATACATAATGTTAAAACAAATTGTTGCCAATATTCTCAATTTCTCACCATAAATTTTTTTATCCAAAAATGTAAGACACCGAAATGATAAGGCTAAACATTTGTCCATGGTAATGTAGAAAGGCAAGAGTTACAAGAATCGGTGCAATAGACCAAACAATTTAAAATTTAAATATGAACTATGACTACAAAACTCCACGCATTTGAGGGCTCATTCCAAGACATCTATGCATCTATATACAACAACAACAAAGCCTTTATCCCACTAGGTAGGGTCGGCTACATGGATTGCACGACGTCATTGTGCTATCTATGCATCTATATATAATATAAAAATTCAAATTAGTCACACTGCTCATAAACATTACAGTTTATTTTGTCAAACTCTATGCAACAATACATGGGACCTACTTAATATATATAAGAATAACAAGGCACAAAGAATCTCCATCTAGGAATCCAAAATGACAATCTAGGCATTGTTAAGATTTGATAATGGCAAATGTTAGCAAATGGTGAATTGACTAGCCGTCAGTTGACTCTTTCAGCCTTCAATATCCAAGTAATGGATCCATCTTTGAATTTTAGAGTGAATCCTTAAAGGCGGAATGAGAGTGCACGCGCACACACATATAGAGATTATCACCAACACATATATATAGAGAGAGAGAGCAGAACAGGGTGAACTCTCTAAGGTTTCTCCTATCCTATCCCATTAGAAGTGTGTCATTTGCACCCCCAAATGACTTCAACAAAACAATGTCCTCAAAGAAGCTGTTTCAACAGCTTTCACAACTCACATTTATCCTGGTCCAGGCATTGAAAAGTTGTTTTAGGGGAATAAGATCCTCCAAATGGGTCTGCTTCAAATATACGTTCTTAGTTTAGTTTGGCAAAAAAAAGTTCTTAGTTTAGTTTCTAAGCACTTGAGTATTAAATCAAATAAAGCAGGAAGCTCCAATAAGGTATAGATTCCTAACAATGAAGTCATCTCCTTCTCTGTAGGACCTGAGTTTGAATCCAAGATGAAGGCAAAAAAGGCAATGCATGAGGAACCATTTAGCTTTAGATCAGTGGTATAGGGGTCATCTCTAAGACCAAAGGATCTGAGTTTGAATCCAAGTTAAAGCCAAAACAAACCATGAAAAAAAGGCAACGGAGTTAGCAAAGCAAAGATCGTCTGAAGTTACCTTGACTGTGTAAGTATCGTCCACCAAAAGATTTGGGGACTTCAGATCTCTATGAACAATGGGAGGTCTCATTTGATGAAGATAATTCATTCCACTTGCCTGGACAACACAGACGACAACTTAAAAGTATTATTCTGCGTTTGACCAAAAAAAGACATGGAAACAGCAAGACTACCAGCTTTTCCCCAATGAATGTATACCACATCATAAGCCATACTTAACCGACGCTTCCCACTGAGTACTAATCTAGCATCTGGCATGCGCAGAAGTTCAAACAAGCTTCCTCTGCAATTCAAAAGAGACTGTTTACTTGGTGACACTCTATTTTTAATTTCAAGTAAGCACAAAAGTGAGTGGCACTTCAAAGATGATCATTCCAGAAAATCATTGCACCTTGATAAATATTCCGTCACTATTGACAAGTTGGGTTGTTCAAAAACTGCACCCATGAAGAGAACTATGTTTGGATGCCGCAGACGTTTCATGAGTGATACCTAAGAAACAAACTGGTATACTGAAGGGAAATCGAATGGACTGATAAATACATATGTACAAAATCTACTACAAAGCATACCTCCTTTCTAAATTCTTCATATCGTTCTGCATCAAAACCTTGAACCTTGAGAATTTTCACAGCAACGTCCTAAAAAATTACATGTGGATTAAGTAACTATATTAGATGCCATTACCCCTTCCAAAAAATAGAAAGAATGGAGAATGAGATAAAAGAATGGAATAGTGGGAACATAACCAACACAAAGATAATGACATCCTTATAAAAAAAACATAATTATATTTGATAAGTAGTTATACTGTTGGACTACTTAGTTGACATTTTGTTAAAACTTCCTTTGTATGGTACCTATTTGAAAGAAGTCTGGTCATAGACTTAATTGATGAGCTTAAACCACAAAGCAAAAGCCCAGCTACGGAACTGTGTGACTCTTAAGTCTTAACACTCAATCAGTAGCATAAAATTTTAACTTCTAAGCTCTTGATTATAGGCCCAACTCTGTCTCTATATCTTAAAAATAATAAAATGAGAACAACTCGATCATGAAACCTTCATCAAAATATCTCTTCAATTATAGCGTCCCTATAATTCCATGTCAACTTAACAGGGTTGCAATTCAGTAACGCTCAGTAAATTGGTCCAATATGCACCATGTCACCACTCACTAGCAGAGCAGGTTTACGCATGGAGAATCCTCCTACCCTCATTGTTTGCCTATCCAGAAGCCAAAATGGGGAGGAAGGGAATTTGGATTCATGATTTGCTATTATTGTTGGCTAATCTAGTGATGAAGAAATGAGAGAATTTTTAGGAGTGCATTATGATATTATTCTTGCACAAGCAAGAAGTACTCTTAACAGTACTCATGATGGGACTCATAATATCTTTGCTAGAGGTGATTTTGTTAGTGTGGATAGAACCCCCAACAGCTGGAGGTTGTGATAGGCACCAAGCACCTTTGAAAACCACACCCCAAAAGCTAGTTGTTGAGGTGGGAGAGCCAAGGCACTTAAGTATGCCATCAAGCAGCTCATACTATTCGATGTGAGGCTTTGGCAGCCTATACTACCTTGGTCCCTATCAATACACCCTCCTTGGAAAGCCGATATCTTGGCGGCTCCACTCTACGGCACTTCACTCGCCGCTTTACTCAGTCACTTGCCAGTCAAAACCCTCCGGTCAGAACCCTCCGTAGGTAGCCTTCTTCGGTCCGTCAGTCACCGGCTCTGATACCAAATGATAGGCACCCAAGCACCTTGGAAAACCACACCCCAAAAGCTAGCTGTTGAGGTGGGAAAGCCAAGGCACTTAAGTATGCCATCAAGCAGCCCATACTACCTTGGTCCCTATCAGGTTGCCTAACCAAGGATCAATGGACCATTTCTGAGTTAAATGGTCAAGCCAAATGAGGAGGCCTATGTAGAAATGACAGTAGCTTTTTGTATGCCTTCATTTATAATGGAGGCAACCCTCTCCCGGCTGAAGTTGGCATGGGATCACAATTTTAGAAGGGTTCTCTTAGAAACGGACTCAGCTGATGCAGTGGAACTTCTGAATTGTAAGATGTCAGTATGCATTCAGATAGGGAAGTTCTGCAGCAAATCAGGGATGTTATGTCTAGGAAGTGGGATGTTAGAGGTAAATCAATTCATCACAGGGCCGACAAAGCTGCTGACTGGCTGGCAATGAACTCTCTCGCTGTGGTTCCAGAGTACCAAGCCACCTATGATCCTACTTTAGAGTTGTGTTATAGAGTTTGATATTTGTAGTAATAAGTAGCTTGATTCTGATTTAGGCTAAAGCTGCCGTGACTTTTTTTCACTGTTTTATTAAAAAAAGCTAGGGCATTGCTTGCTTCTCTAGCACAATAGTACATCATAGTCAGGAACCATCATTTATGATCCCCTGAACCACGATGTAAATATGAATATGCTTCTAAATTATGATGCACAAGGGATGCATCTTTACTTTAAAATGAGGTTTAGGAAAACATTACGCAAAAGACAAAACAATAAGTTCAGGAAAACAAATCCTTACAGAACCACGCCAATCTGCACGAAGGACAGTTCCAAATGAACCTGAAATGAAGTTGCCATTCAAACTTATTTTCATTTCATGATACATATCACCGACATATATAAAGATGTGTGAAGCATCTGGAAACTTTTCAGTATGAAAATAGGCATCAAATAATATACCTGTTCCAATTTTATCTTTCAAAATAAGTTCACTCCATAGAATTTCCAGATCATCCTCATCAAGATCAACCCTGTGACTCGGACTATCCAATACTGACTGGTTTGCTCTTCTGACTAACGCATACTCTTCTGTAAAGAGAAATTAGCTTGGCATATCACATGGACGCTATACAATGCCAACGGAGTATGACAGCAACAGAACCTCCAGGCAGAGTGTATTGATTATTGAGTTTATTAATTATGACGTGATTTTGTCCATTAAACATTAATCATTTTAATGACTGGGTGATCTGTCCTTTAACATAGAGGTGATTCATTCTCATCAAAGCAGTCAGATGAATTTTCCCACCTGTATAGTTTGCAACATTAAAAGCTTCAGTAGAACTTTGATCAATTCCATCGTTATGATCAGTTCCACCACCTGTCATGATGGAAATCAAAACTTATAGTACTATTTCACCATTAACAATATATAAATAAACATTGAGATTTCTTAGGTGACAATATTATAGGAGTCAAACCACACTAGTCAGCAGAATAAATTTTAATATTGTGACACTGCAGAAGAAACCAAGACAGAAAACCCATTGCATTGAAGCAAATGCTATACCACATGTTAACAAGCATGAATCTTAATGCACTGCTCGGTTAAAAAATTCTAAAGCGTCTCAAATCTGACCAGAAAATCCAAGCCTGATTCCAGTCCCTATTTTTATGACAAGAACCCCATCTTTTCTCAATGACATCATGGGTGGTCAGATTTGATACCCATTGGCTAACTCCCCTTTTGAAGCATTAACCCTCCTCTATTCAGCTCTTCCCAATGATTTTGGCTGATCTCATTCATTGTATTAATGTATTTTTTATTTTCCTACATCTATCAGCCCTACATATAAGACTCTCAACTGAGCCATTAAAAAGCAAGCTTATTTTGAATGAAATACAGCATGTTAATCAGAAATATTTGCCCAAACCACAAGGTCCACATCACTGAATAAACTAGAATGTCCTAGTAATTTATCTATAGCCATCAAATTTAGAAACTTCCCTAAAAACCCTCTTCCACATCTCCATTCCAACCAGAAAGTCTAAGTAGACAAGCTGGAATAGCCTTCCATTCAGCTACCTAGTTCTATCACCCCACCCCCTCGGCCTTTTCAAATATAAGACATATGAATAGAGCACATACGGAGAATCAGAGAAAATAACCTGACTTGGAGTCAAATACAAGCTGCAGGCCTTGACAGTCCAAGAAATACAATTGAGCTAATGTTTTTGAATATTCAGCATTTTCAACTGGCTTGAACTTTGGATGACATAGTGGTGAAGCAATTAATAATGAAGATGCAGAATTCAGTGAAGAATCAGGCTGGCTCATAGCCCCTGGCCTTCCAACCAAATCAATCAAATACTCCCTGCGAAAGTGCATACAATATTGTTTTCTTATGATTTCTTCAGAAAAACAGCATTTATATAGCCATACTGAATCCAAATAAGGGGAAGACATTTATTTTTTAGTGTGTATATTATATTCAGATTTACACTTGACATCATCTATATAGAGCTTTCAATAAGGAAAGTTTATCTTTAAAAGTGAACTACATCAAGTTATATGAATATTAGGTCACACAAGTTAGTAAAATTTCAGTGCCAATACATGGTTAGTTTGTTTAATTTTCACTAAGAAATTAAAAATTAAAAAAGTTATGTGATTAATGTATAGTTACCTTAGACATAATTACCACGTAAATTTACTAACCTCTCTGTGCCTTATGATTTTCAAAGTTATACAACAAAAGCTCCTGTAACCTTTCTTCATTTAAACGACCCAGAGGTTGATTTTCAAAGTTAGAGAACTACAGTTTTCCTATGCTTGATTACTGTATTTATATTGTTGTTCCAAAATGAATAGAGATGCATGCAATAGTCAAAATTTGACACGTTATATATCCCCCACACACACATGTTAAAACCACGAGGGATTATTTTCATCATTTGAAATACCTTAACTACTTATCACTTTATCCCCAAGTTTACAATTTTTTTTCACTTATCTAGTCATTTGTTCCACACTTCAAGATTTCTGTTTGTTTGTTATGCTTCTATTACCTCTTGTTGAATGACACTTTGCCTTGCTTATTTATAAAAGCTTGCTTCTTGTACCTAATAAAAATACCTTTAATATACTGGAAAGTACTCTACATTGAAAATACACACACATGAACGAGATATGTATCACACCAGTGTCAAGCAAGGCTCACATGTTTAAAGAAGGAGATGGTTCAAACCTTATCAATTAAAACATTATTGAAGCTGGATCATTGCTATCCTCTATATATTAAATTTCCAACAATTTTGTGATTTTTATTCCTCAGAACTAGCTAAATCACTCAACTTCACTTATTTCATTTTCACATTGGAGATGCTATAACAACATATAAAATTTCTATCACTTAGAGCGCACCGTACTACAAGGTATTTGTGTCTGTCTATTCCTAGAATTAGTATAAACATTCCTGTTCTCATTCTCCCTTTTGGCACTCCTAAATTTGTTATGAGGAAAAGCATATTAGTTATACACCCATTAATTTTATAGCCATTAGCCACAATGTTTTAAAATTCTTTCCAACAAAAAACAATTAATTTAATAGACAGATTCAAATACACTAATTTTTACCCATTTTAATTACTTACTTAAAATAACATTGCAGAACTAATCATTTGAAGTCTACCATTAGTTTATTTAAGCAATTAATCAATGCAACAAACCTGTCAGGGGCAATTTGTACTAAACATGAGGCACCTATATCCATTTTACAATACTTGCAGCCCTTGACAATTCGGCATGGGAGGTTCACTGAGTCAGCTAATGCCTGCAATGTCAAACGTTAATGGTAGGCACTCAGACGCCAAATTATAAGGGGAAAATGATAAACTAAATGGAAGATATATTTTTGGTTGTGAAATTAATGATTATTCCATTGATAATGATATTATACAAAAATCTATCTCATCATAATAATTTTCTTATTATAAGTATGGATAAAATACAAGCAAATGAAAACTTTAGCTGAAATTTAATTTTAATTGAGGGAATGGTGGCAAGGATTGAACTTATGACCCTTTGCCATAGAGACTATGAAAGCATGTACAAAAAACCTCAACTCAAGCATTAAGTTGAGTGAATGTTCATTGAATCAATGAATAGATAGAGCAAAACAGAATACTTTAAAAAGCAACGCTCGGTGGACACATAAGCCAACAGTTAAGCTTCCAATTGGAAGAATGACAGAATGAAGGATGTCTTTTAGAATTTGAGTGCACTCCTTCCAGCGCGATGCTAAAGGTTCTTCAGTCCAGGTTTCACCCCTTTCAAAGACAACAAAAACTTGTTAAGAAGAGGTCAATAAAAAAGTGAATTCCAAGGTAATGTGTTTTGCTTTTTCATTATTAAAGATGGGTGCACTTACCCCAACCGACTGCAAACAAGATTTGCAAGATGATCGATTACATCCTTGTTAGTAATCCAGTTATTAGAAAGACTAACTATGCCATTTAGCAGTTCTCTCAAAACAGGATCTCTTGATTTGTCAATTGCAACCACTACAATTGACAAATCATCACTTGGCACAACTGACATCAGCGATTCAAATGATGGAATCAGGCCAACATTCTGCAGATCAGCACTTATAGTCCATGAATATGCATCCATCCCATGGATGAGATAAAATCCATCTGGAATTTTGTCTGAGTATTGCAAGCAACCATTGACCTGATCAATGTAAAAAGAAAAGGCCTTTAAATCACATTTTTTTAAAAGAAGACTAGCCCCATGTGTTTGGGTGTGTGCACCCACAATTGAATGTGTGAGGTCATGTGCATGTGCAACAATTATCTGGTCCAGTAAAGGAGAAAACATTTAAATATTAAACAAACAATTCAAAGTGTACTTGGTGTTCCCAGATAAGGGGAAAATTATATTATAGGAGTATTACTCCAGCGAACTTACTTGATCTGGTCAACGTTATTAAAAAAAGAATTAAAGTTTAAGCAAACTGTTGAAAATTTACTTGGAGTTATATTATGGATATGACATTACTCGAGCAAACTTAACTGTCAAATGCTAAGCAATAAAACAAATAACCTTCCAACCAAGATTTTAAAAAACAAATAAAAAAGAAATGAGAATCTTGAGTAATATCAGCAAGAAAATGAGAAGATAACTAATTTCCAAATTTCAATAGTTTAGATTAGATCAACATCTTTTCAAAGAGGGGGAAAAAAGCATACCCAAAATCGATGAGACACTGTCTCGGCCGAATTGGAGGAAGAGCTGGATTCCAAGTCCAGGAAGTTGGGATCATCCGCAGAAGTAGCCTGTGATGAAAGACGAAGCGCAAGAGCCTGCTGCAACTGGTAACTCTCCTCGGTTTGCTTGGCCCAACTCTTGAAAGATGCCTGTCCTTTCAAGTGATCAAACTCATCAACCACATTCATGGGTCGCAAATCGCCACCTACCACAGCAGCTGCCGGAGACGACGACGACGACGATTCCCTCACCAGAGCAGTTCTCTGAAACCGATTATAGCTGCTATCAGATAAAGCGCCACTCATTTCCATTTCGCACGGACAGAGAGAGACTGATTCAGGAATCAATCTTTCGAAAACAAGGAAAATAAAAGCACCAAATTCAATAGCACCACCTCTTGAACAAGTCACAGCCTCCGGAATCTAATCATTCATTGGAGAGCTGAAATTACCTTTAACAAGAGCAGCAAGAGTTCATAGTACTAGTTTGGGTGTAAGCCATTATTGGAGAACTAGAGCCAAGAGAGATTATGGGAGGTGGGAGAGAGAGAGAGATGGGGCTCACAAGGGTGCCTTGTAACTTTGTACAAGTGGTGGGGATGGTTCATCCATGTGAGAGAGAACGAAGGCACAATTGATTGCTTTGATTGTTTCATTGAATGACGTGATATCGTTGGATAGTTTATTTTGAGTAATAAGTGTTTATAAATTGTGATTTGTTATAAAAGTATATGTGATAAGAGAGAAGATTGATAGAATCCAGAAAAAGGATTATAGAATTTCTAGAGAGAAGTTCTCATTCAGTTCAACTGAAACAATCGATTACAGCCCTTTATATAGAGTCAGAAATCTAACCTGGTTGCCTGAACATGGTTATATTTAACTCTGGTTACATGATCATGATTACTTTATATCTTCTTTATGTCCTTGTCTTCTTTTGCTTTTGCTTTGTGTCATGTCTTCTTTTCTTTTTTATGTCAAGTTGACTGGAAGATTAATATAAGTCAATGGACATCCACATATTTAATATTCATAACATTCCCTCTTGGATGTCCATTATGAATGTGCCTCATTAAAAACTTTAACTAGGAAAAACCCAGTGGGATAAAAACCTAGTCAAAGAAAAGAGTACATCATTCATTGATACACCATCGAGTGCTGCCTCATTAAAAACCTTTCCAGGAAAACCCAGTGGGACAAAACCTAGATAAGGAAAAAAGAGTACAGCATGTATCGACTCCCCCTCTTGATAATATCAGTTGAAATCTTTGAATCTCCGAAGACCAATATCATGAACAAGTTTTTCAAAGATTGTACCTAGGAGTGACTTGGTGAATAAATCTGCTAGATTTTCACTTGAACTGATTTGCTGGATATCTATTTCACCATTCTTTTGAAGGTCACGAGTGAAGAAGAATTTTGGTGAAATATGCTTTGTTCTATCGCCTTTGATATAGCCTTCTTTAAGTTGAGCGATACATGCAGCATTATCCTCATATAGGATTGTTGGGATCATTTTGTCGGAAGATAAATGACAAGTTGTACGTATATGATGTATCACTGACCTCAACCATATACATTCTCGACTTGTTTCATGTATTGCTAGAATTTCTGCATGATTAGATGATGTGGCTGATATAGTCTGTTTCATAGATCGCCATGAAATAGCTGCACCTCCATATGTAAATAGATAGCCCGTTTGTGATTTATCATTATGTGGATCAGACAAAAATTCGGCATCTGCATAATCAACCAGTTCATGCTTGGATACATTTGAGTAGTATAACCCCATGTCTGTAGTACCTTTAAGATAACGAAGAATATGCTTTATTCCATTCCAATGCCTTCGTGTTGGTGAAGAACTATATCTTGCTAATAAATTAACAGCAAATGATATATCAGGACGTGTATGATTAGCAAGATACATTAGTGCTCCAATAGCACTGAGATATGGTACTTCTGAATCAAGTAGTTCTTCATCACCTTCTTTACTGATTTCTCGGGGTCGGAATGGGTCTTTATCCACCATCAAAGATCTTATAATCATTGGGGTACATAATGGATGAGATTTATCCATGTAAAATCGCTCTAGGACCTTCTTTGTATAAGTTTCTTGATATACAAAGATCTCTTTCTTGAAGTACTCGATCTGTAATCCAAGACAGAATTTTGTTCTTCCCAAGTCCTTCATCTCAAATTCTTTTTTCAAACAATTAATTGCCTTTTGAAGCTCTTCAAGAGTTCCAATGATGTTGATATCATCAACATAAATAGCAATTATAGCAAACTCACTATTAGATCTTTTCATAAAGATGCATGGGCATATCGGATCATTTTTGTATCCTTCTTTCAACAAATATTCATTAAAGTGATTATACCACATGCGCCCTGATTGCTTCAGGCCATACAGGGACTTTTTTAACTTAACTGAGTATTGTTCTCGAGAACTTGAATTGGATGCTTCTAACATCTTAAGTCCTTCAGGGACTTTCATATAAATATCACTATCAAGTGATCCATATAAATAGGCAGTCACAACATCCATTAGATGTAAATCAAGTCCTGCATCTACTGTTAGACTGATTAAATAACGAAAAGTAGTTGCATCCACTACTGGTGAATACATTTCTTCAAAATCAATGCCAGGTCTTTGTGTAAAACCTTGGGCTACTAGATGTGCCTTATATCTAGTTATTTTGCCCTTTTCATTTCTTTTTCGTACAAACACCCATTTGCATCCAACTGGTTTTACATCTTCAGGTGTAAGGACTACAGGTCCAAATACTTTTCATTTTGCCAATGATTTTAATTCTGCATTAATGGCATCTTTCCATAGGGGCCAATCTTTTCTTTGTTGGCTCTCACTAATGGATTTTGGCTCATGACCCTCATTATCATTCATTACATCATATGCTATATGATAAGCAAAGATGTCATCAACATTGACTTCATTTCTATCCCATCGGATTCCATTCATAACATAATTTATTGAGATCTCATTATTTTCACATATATTAGGTACCTGGGTCTCTTCTGGGACTACAATATTCTCTTCTGGAGATAATATCTCTTCCGGAGATGGCTCTTCTGGAGCTACTAATTTTTCTTCATTATCCTCAACCTGACCATCTATACTCTTTACTCCTTTTCTTTTTTGAGGATTTTTATCTTTGGAACTGATGGGTCTGCCACGCTTCAGGTGTGCTTTAGATTCATTCATAGCAGGTTGTCCTTCCGAGACATCAATTTTAATAGGAGCATTAGCAGTTGGGATATGTGACTTTGTCACTTTCTTTGGGTCAGAAAATGCTTCTGGCATTTGAATAGCTAAATTCTATAAATGAATTATCTTTTAAACTTCAAGTTCACATTGTTTTGTACGAGGATCAAAATGAGCCAATAATAATTCATTCCAACTAATTTCTTTACCCAACTGCTTGTTTTCTCCCCCTAATGTTGGGAAAAATGATTCATCAAAATGACAATCGGCAAATCGTGCCTTAAATAAATCTCCTGTGGATGGTTCTAATTATTTTATAATTGATGGAGATTCATACCCAACATATATTCCCATCTTTCTTTGAAGGCCCATCTTGGTGCGTTGTGGTAGTGCTACAGGCACATATACCGCACACCCAAAAATTCTTATATGGGAAATATTAGGTTCCTGACCAAAAACCATTTATAAGAGGGAAACCTTTAAATAACTTGTTGGCCTAATGCAAATTAACATTGCTGCATGCAAAATGGCATGACCCCAAGCAGAAATTAGTATATTAGATTTCATAAGTAAAGGTCTTGCAATTAATTGCAACCTTTTAACCAATGATTCTGCAAGTCCATTTTGTGTGTGAACATAAGCTACAGGATGTTCAACATCAATTCCAAGGGACATATAATATTCATTAAAATCTTATGATGTAAATTCACCAGTATTATCAAAATGTATTTTCTTGATAGGATAATCAGGGTAATGTGCTCTTTGTCAACACCCGTTTCCATTTCGATAATCAAAGAGTAATAACGACGGAATTCAATGGGCATACAGAAAAGTACAATTATACTGATAGAAATATTCGTTTACGATTTAAACGTCGTTCGTTTACAAATATGATATTGTTCGTCGACGGAAACAGAAAATACAGCGGAAGTTTTAATATTTACAAATTTCACCCAAAATATCACAAAATAGACTAATTATGCCCACGTTCTTGACCTCGCCTCGAGACACGCGCTGCTCACTTCCCAACGACAATGTCTTTGCCCTTTTGCCCACTGGTACCCGCTGAGGTATTTGTTTAAAAATAGGGTGAGATTCCGAAGAATCTCCGTAGAGACATAATATCGTTCATAGAAAATGCGAAAAGTAAATATGTCATGAGCCAAGGTATGCACAAATTAATGAACAACATAAACACATAATCGTCATGTATACATGAGTAGGGCCCAGCCCCACAATCTACACCGGTTGGACTTCTGCCAACTCCCAGTGTAAGTGCACCTCTGGCACTAACAGCCTCTCTCTAGGCAAATCATGTTATTAATTAAGTGCATTTACAAAACAATGGCATCCACACAATCACATAACTTATGGCATAGTGTATGAAGGATAATGTCCCTACCTCAAAGCTTTATAATCCTCTTTTAAATGTGCCTCGAAGAACGTGTCGTATCCGGCCTCCAAATTGGTCCTAAAATATTAAATGTACCAGAAATAGGTCATAACCTATCCAAGTATCATTTTAGACTATTCCATAGTGTTTATTGTGGTTATATTAGTCTATGGTGAAAATTTACAAAAATTCCCCCGGGAACCCGGCCCGGCCCCGCCGTACCCGGCCCGATGGCACGTTTTCCCAAAATTTTGACTAGGGCTATTCTGAGTTATTTTCGCCCAAGGAATCCATTTCCGGCCTCGAAATTGCCAAATTCATGGTCAAATTACGAAAATACCCTTGACAGCCCCTATTTAGTGATTTCAGTGGCATTTTCGTAATTATGCTTTTTTCGGCCTCTACCGAAAAAGTGTCCAACTGTAACCCCACCTATTTTTGCCCACTGAGTCCAATGGAACCATTTATTTCATGAAAATCCAACTCCTACTACTAGATCTGGTCTGGCCGAAATATTGGGAGAAAAATAGAAAAATGTAGCTTTTTGCTTTAGCTTCCAAAACTTGTACTTTTTCACTTCTAACCCTTGATTAACTCATTTAAACACTTCTTAATCATGATTCAAAGAAATTTGGGCAGCATAACCCCTTAGGATTAGCACTTTCCAAATTTACAAACTTAACAATATAACCAAATCCAACAATAATCATCAACAACAACCACATCTAACATAATCTTAGGATTTGTGAAGTTACCTTCTTGAGTCCTTTTTCTTCCTCTAGAAGTTCTCCACTCTCTTTCTCTTTGGCTCAAGATTTGCTTGCTAATCCATGGAATTTATGGAAAAGAAGAGATTAGAGAAGAGATTTATGGAAGATTAGAAGAAGAAACCTTTAAGAAATCTCATCTTACCTTAGCTCTTGCTTCTTTTGCTCTCTAAATCACCAAGAGCTCCCAAAAATCACTCTCTCTCTCTTTTTTCTCTTCTTGTGCGTGAATGGCATGAAAGAAGGAGGAAAAATTTTATGTACTACTTGTCTTCTCTCATCTTTAATCCTAGCCCTTGATCTAGCCAATGGTCAAGATTGTTCCACCTTTCATGAACACTTTAATTGCCCTCATGACACCTTGCATTAGGCCATACTCCTTCCACTTTATGTCATACTTTGTGATCATGAGTGTACTTGGGTCTTATCTCTTCATATGTTCATGACACTTGGCATTTTAATTTCATTAATCAATTTCTAACACTTTTCATTTTCAATTTTCGGAATAATGCCAATTCTGGCAGATTTTCTGCCTTAACTTTGAAAAATCATAACTAATTTTGTAGACATCGTTTCGAGTCGATCCCAAAGCCTATGGAACCCTCATTGAGTCTAGTTTCAAGGAAAAATATGGGATTTTACTGAAAATGATCATATTATTCCCAGATTTTAAATCTTTGACCGCTGCTCCAGAAACTTTCCAGATTTTCTGGATTAACTTCAAAAATTCATATATTTTTGTACATAGCTTCAATTGAGTCATATGACCTATCAAATTAAAGCTTAGGATGTCTACTTTCACCCTGTAAAATTTCATAATTTTTGGTCATCATTTGGTCTTCCAAAACTATATGACAATCTCACTGCCTCGCAGGCGATTTCACTGAAAACACTATTCAACCTCCAATTTTCAATATTTAATTCTTTTGGCCTTAAATATTCACCATTTCATTGAATATATATAATAATTATAATGTATTCTTGGTGAATAAAATTTGGGATGTTACACTCTTAATTTAATCAATTGAGCATGTAATCTCGCAAACGCCAGGTTGCGAGAAGATAATAATCAAACATGCGACCATTTAGTTGATGCATCAATTAAAACCATATAGTACCTAAATGGTCCATATGGTAGGTGTATTGACCCACAAATATCTCCCTGTATCCGTTCTAGAAATGTGAGAGACTCACTTTCTACTTTGCTTGGTGAGGGGCGAATAATTAACTTTCCCTTGGAACATGCAGCACATGAAAAATCATGGGATTGTGGTATTTGTTTACACTTCAGGATATGTCCACATGAATTCCCAATTATTTGTCGCATCATGATTGAACCGGGATAGCCTAACCGGTCATGCCAAACATTAAATTCATTAGTAAACTTTTGATTTATATTATCAAACTGCTGGTTTGAATTGGCAAACTTCTGGTCTGCATTATCAAACTACTGGTTTGAATTGGCAAACTTCTGGTTTGCATTATTGAACTTCTGGTTCTCAATTATACTTATACATGTGTAATACAAATCAGAAGAAAAAATAGGAAAACTTTCTAATATGCATTTTCTATCAGCAACTATATTTGTAATGATAAGATATTCCTTATTATTTTTAGTTGTTGTTTCTAAATGATATCCATTTCTGTAGATATATTTAAAACTCAGTAAGTTTCTTTTAGAATTGGTAGAATAAAATGCATTATTAATGCATAATTTTGTTCCTTCAGGTAACAAAATACTAGCTCTTCCGGAGCCTTCAATTAAATTTATACTACCAGATATAGTCTGAACATTGGCTTCTCGTATTACCAAGGAAGAAAAATATTTATCATGTCTGAGTATGGTGTGGGTTGTTGCACTATCAATGAGACATAAATCTTCAGGATTGATGCCAATATGATTCATTCTTCATAAAAACATAAATAACATTAATACATATGATAAAAACAACTTTAAATAAATATAACGGTTCAAATTATATTAAGAAATCTGCAACATCCAAGTAGTTATTATCTATATCGCCATACTTAGAATTCTCGCCCTGATCAACATGATTAGCTTCAACATTTGATCTTTTACCAATATTTTTTATTGATTCTTGGTAAAGATCAACTAGGTGCCTTGGTGTACGACAGGTACGAGACCAATGGCCCTTACTACCACATCAATAGCATGGATTATCAGCATATTTGTTATGCCTACTGATTTCCCCTTTTTGGTTCTTATCAGTCTTTTCCCACTTCTGGTAGGAATTTGAACCTCCATGATATCGACCACGCCCACGGCTATAGCCACGCCTACGTCCACATCCACGGCCACGGCCACAATAAAATTCATTAGTTACTACATTCACTTCAGGGAATGGAGTTGAGCCTGTTGGACGGGATTCATGATTTTTCAACAAAATCTCATTATTTTGTTCAGCCACAAGGAGACAAGAAATTAACTCAGAATATTTCTTGAAACCTTTTTCACGATATTGCTGCTGTAAGAGCAAATTGGATGCATGAAATGTGGATAATATCTTTTCTAACATATCATCATCAGTAACATTTTCTCCACATAATTTCAATTTAGAAGTAATTCTGAACATAGCTGAGTTATATTCGCTTATAGATTTAAAATCTTGCAAGCGTAAATGCATCCAATCAAAATGAGCTTTTGAAAGAATGACCATCTTCTGGTAATCATATCTTTCTTTCAAATTGTTCCAAAGGACAAGTGGGTCCATCACTATCAAATATTCAGTTTTTAAATCTTCATGTAAGTGGTGGCGAAGAAAAATCATGGATCTGGCTTTATCTTGGTTGGATGCCTATTCCCTTCTTTAATCGTGTCTTCCACACTTTTGGCATTCAAGTGAATTTTCGCATCCAACTTCCAAGATAAATAATTTTTTGCGGTAATATTAAGAGCCACAATTTCAAGTTTTACCAGATTTGCCATTGTTCAAACTAATTAAAGAAATAAATGAAAATAATTAAAATATGAAATGTAAATATGCAATATAATAACTGTAAATTCATAAAGACAATAAATAATTCATAATGTAAGATAAGAAAATTAAAACATGTATGGCTTCGGGCCATTTAATCTCATGACTTCAGAACATGTATGGCTTCGGGTCATTTAATCTCAAGATGAGGAATTAACTATTATCTTCAGGATAAAAATTGTACATAACTTCTGGCTGTACAATAAGATAAAAGATAAAAATATATATAGCTTCTAGCCATATAATAAGATGAAAAATGTATATAGCTTCTGGCTATATAATAAGAATGGATATGGCTTCTGGCCATATTATAAGAAATTAAAACATTATGACTTCTGGTCATAATTTCAAGAATCAGATGTGTATGGCTTCTGGCCATAATAACAATAATAATTATATAAAAGAACTTGTAAATAATATATAAAAACAATAACGATCTCCAATCTTAGCTATGGAACCCGATGTTATATAACAATTAGTAAAAGTATCTCTCTAATTTCATATAATGGCTCATATTATCCTAGATCTATAAAATAAAACAAGAGATATATAATCATTAAAGAAACCATAAGAAGATCATACATTCTTTTAAAGCTTCATGCTGATAACGTGTTATAAAAGTATATGTGATAAGAGAGAAGATTGATAGAATCCAGAGAAAGGATTATAGAATTTCTAGAGAGAAGTTCTCATTCAATTCAACTGAAACAATCAATTACGGCCCTTTATATAGAGTCAGAAATCTAACCCTGGTTGTCTGACCATGGTTATATTTAACTCTGATTACATGACCATGGTTACTTTATATCTTCTTTATGTCCTTGTCTTCTTTTACTTTTGCTTTGTGTCATGTCTTCTTTTCTTCTTTATGTCAAGTTGACTGGAAGATTAATATGAGTCAATGGACATCCACATATTTAATATTCATAACATGATTTACGATATATAAAATAAATATGTGAGAAGAATTTTGTTTCGATTTTTATAATAAGTGTTTATTTCCTAAAAATAAACTCTCCCAAAAACTCACGTCAACAAAAACACAAAAGTTGCTCCATTTTGATGGTTTCTCTTTTCACGTCATAATGAAGCATAACGAACGTTTTTTTTAAAATTTTTTTTGGTTTAATGATAACTATATTTAATTACTGCACTTTCCTACATTTTTGCTTCTGATTTCCCAGATTCTCTATGTCTGGAAATGGGATATGAAATAGGAATACTAGTATAAAGCAAACTTTGATGACATGAAAATTTTAAAAAAAATAACTCCACGTCCAACACAAGAAGCCAAACTATAATTTTTTTTTGGGAAATATATTATACTAAAATATTATGAAGCTTAGTAATCAAAACACCCTTAATTATAAATAAAAGAGACTTTAGAGTATTTTTATCATTTCGAGATATTTTTTATGTTGTTCCACTTTTGAAATCAACCTGAATTTAAATTTTGAATGCTTGATACTTTCTATATATATGAATGTAATCATGTAGAATAATGTATTTTCTGTTATCTAATTATTCTGGCCAATAAAATTTACGAATAGGAATTTTCACCTATTTAAAGTAATTTTGTCAATAAAATACTCCACTCAATTACACGAGGCAAAATAATAAAAGATAGCTAAAATTAATTAATAGTTTTAGTATATCAACATGGCGAGCTTCACAGGCAAACTTACTAAAACGTTTAGCCTATAAAAATTAATTAGGGTTAATATAACTTTTGGTCCTTGAAGTTTGATCCAATTTTGGTTTTGGTCCCTCAAATTTAAGATTGATGGTTTTGGTGCCTGAAGTTTGACTCTTAGTGCCTGTTTGGATTAGCGGTTGAAAAGTAGCTTTTTTTGCTATCTGACTTTTTAAAAAGTCAGATAAAAAAGTCAAAATGTAGATGTGATTTGTATTTGGATTGGCGGTAGAAAAAATGACTTTTTTCCTAACCTTAAAGGTGTTTGGATTGGTATTTGAAAAGCCCGTTAAAATGGAAAATGACTGAAAAAGGCATAAATCTGAGTTAATTAATAAAATGAGTTTGATATATATATATATATATATATATATGGTGAAAATGAACCTGCAAGATGAAGAAACAGGCCCAAGCGGAGCAACCTAGGAGGATGAAAAGGGTGCCGGCGATCCAGTGTTTTGTGGGGGATGCATGGCCTGCCTCAGTTTGCTGCTTGGCTGCATTTTAGGCAGAGTGAAAAAGGGGTATGTAGGACCTTTGTACAGCGTCATTAGGCATGCCCCTCCAAACGTCACTATCGTTCCCACCACTTTCGCTATACTCCCCATCTCCTTCCCCCTTACACGCTCCATCCTTAAGATTTCTGCCACACCGCACTGAAAAAGCTCAAGCACAGAGCTTCGAAGATATCGTGGGTTAATGATAAAAGCTCAGCACAAAGTATCGTGAACCCAAATAGACCGACAAATGCTCATCGGGCTTTTTTTCCCCTACCGTGCTTTTTCCCTCCCTTAACGCTGTGCCAAATAGACCCTTAGTCCCTCAAGTTTGGATTTTTTGGTTTTGGTCCCTCAAGTTTGTGAAGAACTTGGTGGAAAACCGAACCGAACCCAAAAAAAAATCAAGTCCTTCTCAAACTTGAGAAATCAAGGGTTAAACTTCAGGGATCAAAATCACCGATTTTAAACTTAAGAGACCAAAACCAAATTTGGATCAAACTTCAGGGATCAAAAGTTATATTAACCCAATTAATTATTATGTTTAACATTGTTTTGTCATAGGTTAATACCATTTTTGTCCTTGAAGTTTCACCCAATTTTGATTTTGGTCCCTTAAGTTTGAAACTGATGATTTTAATTCCTCAAGTTTACTCCGTTTATAACCGTTAGTTCCTAAAGTTTGAAAAGGACATGGAGTTACATTTAACGATGTTAAATCATATTTCTTAATTAGCATGCCACATATGCTAATTTAACAGAGTTAGTTTCACGTAGGATCAATTAGCACCATTAAATATAGCTCCAAGTCTTTTTTAAACTTCAAGGACGTATAATTATAAATAGAGTAAACCTAAAGGATCAAAATCATCGGTTTTAAACTTGTAGAACCAAAATAGGTGAAACTTCAAGAATAAAAAATGGTATTGACCATTTTATCTTTTAATACGTACCCTTAATTAAACGAAATCCATATTAATATAATTTTATTTATTCCTCAATCTCTCTCCCTTCACGTAAACTTGAATTTGAGAGTATTTCACTTGGGTTCCCTCGTGTTAACCTATTTTTGTTCTTTTTATTTTTTTTTATTGAATTAAGGTGCTAAAATAATCTTCAACTTTTATCAAAAGTACAATAGCAACCATAAATTATTTTTTTGAATAAAAGTAACTATAAACTTTTAAAATTAAGGCAAAACTGTTGAACCCAATTAACTTCGATCTATTACAATATGAAAAATTCATATCTTGGCCCCTAAAGTTATAACTCACTTATAATTCAGTCCCTGAACTTTTGACTTGCTTGTAACTTAGTCCTTGATATTTCTGAGTCATCCTATGTGGCAATTAAATGTTAAAATACTATCAAAAATTGCTTAGGTGGATTTTACATAAATTAAAAAAAAAATAAAAAACAACATCCCCTTCCCCACTAACTCGCATCCCCTGCCTCTGTTTTCTAGAAACCTCACTAGAAATCTACAATGTCCATGACAGATCCTTCAGGTGCTCATTTCAAACATAAGATGAGATCAATTTTCTTATATTAAAGAGCTTTAAAATTATGAGAATCATATAAAGGATCCATAGCTCCATTTGTTATTATAAAGAGAGATTGTGTGCCAGGTATGTTGTGAAGTGGGTGTGTTTCGACTTTTTCTAATCTCATGTTCTTCCAAGCTCTGTAAGCATCAATAAGTGTCTTCAACCCATTCTCCAATATAAGTCGTTCATTGCCTCTTAGTGTTTCAGAAAGATCTGTCATGGATGCCACAGGTGCCTAGTGAGGTTTTTGAAAAATAAAGGTAGAGAGAAATTCGAGTTGGTAGGGAAGAGGACACTATTTTTTTATTTTTTTTAATTTATGTCAAATCTACCTAAGTAATTTTTAACAGTATTTTAATATTTTTTTTACCACATAGATGACTCAAAAATATCAAGGATTAAGTTGCAAGTAAGTCAAAAGTTCAGTAACTAAGTTATAAGTGAGTCGTAACTTTAAGACCAAAAGATTAATTTTTCCTATTATAATAGATAAAAAGTTGGGTTTAACGGGTTTTGCCCTACTTTTAAAAGTTTATAGTTACTTTTGTTCCAAAAAAATAGCTTATATTTACTTGTGCACTTTTAATAAAATTTGAAGGTTATTTTATCACATTAATCATTTTTTATTCCATCATTGTACAATATTCATAATAATTAATTTCTTCAATTATCAGTCACTATACAAATAAAAAGTTTTGTTCCTTCGGGAACATGTGATGAAATTGGAATGATAGAGAGAATATTAGCATGACCCATGTGCAAGCATGACACGCAGAAATAAGAGGTTTTTTCTCGACTACATCCGCACGCCGTCATTGTAGTCACGTGACTGCGAGAGGTTCACGTGACATGACACCCTACAAAAAGTAGCGCATAAATAAGAGCACACTTTCGAATCTTTCCCGCTTTTTTCTTCGTTCTCCCTACCATACGAATTCTTTTTTCGTCCTGGGTTCCCGATCCTGGATCGCTACAGGTATGCTTTATTTACAAACCAATGTTCTAGTTTTGTTAATCCAAATACTGCTCTCTTTTAACTCTTTTTTTGTCCTTTTGGTGAATATCAAGTATAAGAATTTAAAGGTAAAGAGAATCTATTATAAAGAATAAGCTTCTCATTTCATTCAAATAATCAAATTACACAGTACATGATCAATTTCTACCTTTGAATGAGGCTTTTTATTAATGATAAAGCAGGTAACTACAATTGCTTTTGGTATAATGTCAACTACTTTTCAAAGAATTGCTGTTTTGGGCTTCAATGAAGATGATTTACAGTTCAATACCACACCGGCTTTGAGGTTCTGAATCTTCCGTTAAAATTTCTTCTATTTTCTTGCTGACTTGGTGGCTTCTTTCATATCAGCGTCGACCGAAAAAATAATAAATAAGGAGCAAAGTATGTTACCCAGCAATCTTCTATCACTCTCAATCAGCGACACGAACACTTGCTGGTAAATTCCCTGTCATCATGTCCTATTGTTCTCTTTTGCTTTCACTTTCTCCCCTCTATTTAATCTACTAACTGGAAAATGCAATCTGGCTATTAGAGGGCGAGGCGCACGCTTTTTTTGGTCAAACCCTCTGACACAAACAAAACCTGAAATGCAGGATCAACTTGGTAAAAGATATGCTATATAGACTCATAAGTAAATTGGCTTCTTTAAACTTGAGTTAGCATCATTTGTGTAATTGGCATCTATTAGAAGAGACCATTGTGGAGTTGTTTTTTAAGCATGCATATGCATACTGAACATATAAACATGCTTGCAATGCACATGCTTAATAAGTTGGGTTTAGGATATAATGGATTTGATTATATTATCTCCCTATCTAGCATCTTAGAAGTATGTGTGAGTGAATCAAATGGCCTCCTCTTATGCACAATTTTTGTAATTTTGCTGAATGGATAGATCAGACAACAGTTTTTGCATGAGTTAAGAATTTCCTTCTTCTATATAACATCAATGTGCCTAGCATGGTAACAAGATACTGTAACACTGATAATTGAAGGAGATCCGCGTACCTCTCCAAAAGCATTGTTGAATCGCTTGAGTTGAGAGACCTAGAAGACATATTTATTTCTGGTGAGTAATGATTTATATAGTAAAGGAAGAGATATGTAGCAGATAAACATGTAGAAAGTTTGTACCTCTGAAAATGCTTGAAGCAGATGTTCCAAAGTACACAGTCCTCCTTGGCAAATTCCATATCCATTCCCTAGGGACATCAATGGGTTTAATGCTGGATGCATGGTCTGCAAATACCTGCGTGTTTATAAAAAGATTTATGGACGTTATGGATGAGTAATGAATTTAAATGAGTAGACCTCTGGTTGAGGTGATTGAACGGCGACAAAACCAACATTACACTTGCCTCGTTAACTTGAAAGTAAGTACCATTTAGTGGAAAGCTCCCTCTTGTTGCTGTTCTACAAGGTATCTGCATATGGATTAATTTTAATGTCAGTTAAGGAAAAATACAGGCAAGAAAACAATTATCTCATTCGCCTGTCAGCACAAGTTAGTCTTACCAGGAGAGTTCCCCTGACTGTTTGCGAATTAGCTTCCCTAACGCTATTGCATGAAAAGCATGTCTGGTCATTGCATAGGTTGTTTGAGTCTTGGGATTTGCATCTTTTCTCCGGTTGCTCAATCGAATTTGCAGTTTCACCTAAAGTTCAGTGTTGCAGAAGTGGTTATAAGTAGATTTTGATGATTCAAAGTTATCTGTGTCCTTAACATGCTGCAAGAATAGTAACATAGTCCAACTTTTGGTTCACTTGTATATTCCTCTATGGCTTTCTTTAATATTTTGTCCAGTGATAATATTTCTTTGATCTCACATAAGAAGTCCCGACTGTTTTCACTTCTAATCATTAAGTTCACCATTTTAAGGTTTTTAATTTAAATAAAAGAAGTTAACTTTTTGATACTTTATTACAGGTTTTCTGATTGACATACAAATGAAAGGGAAAGTCTAGGAAAACATCATCTGGTCACTAATAGAGATAATTTTACGTGTTTTTTGCTTACCTGGCGTCCAAATTGCAAGAAGATATGGGCTTGGGTCATCAGGTTGGCGCTCATCCATCTGTAAATTTTAGCGAGCAAGCCAATATAAAACTGAGTCTGAGATGAAGCCCACTACTCATTTTAGCAGTACAAAGTTAACTGACCTTTTCCAAGAGAGGATGAGAATCTGGAAGCTCATATCTGCATCAACCAAGTTGTAAAACAATCATTTGTGGTTTCATTGAAACAAAATATGGGACTTGTCAAATATTCAGATAACGAATCATGCTTAATATCCTTATGGCTGGAGCTACAGTATGGCAATGTCTACCAGTATATGTATTTTGATTTATGCACTCCTCATGGATATAGCTTCTGGACATTTGCTAGGTTATAAAACATGGAGAGATGTTAGACATATTTTTACAAGGTCATAAGGAAAGTCACGCTTATTTTATTAATAACTAATGGCTGAGCCCTACCCTTTCCTATGGGTGATTCAGGTGTGGCATTGGTGCAAAAAGAATGTCTTGAAGTTGGACCCTTTCCATGTGGTGATATCTTTTAACAAATATTTTAAACTTTTCATTTTTGGAATTACGTTTTCCTGTTATAAATAAAACCAAGCCATACTTACACTTGGTGTTCTGTCCGTAGCCGACTCACATTCTTCAGTTTTGGTGTGGGAATAGAAGCTGTAGCTGGATTTAAAGCAACGAGTGCCTTAGACAAGTCACCTTCCACAAGCTCCATGTTTCCTTGCAATATGTTTTGTATATTGATTGCAAACTCTTCGGTATTGAGCTTGATAGTTGGAATTTCATCAGGATCCTCGCAGTACCAGTCCTCAATGTCACTTTCCAATGCCAATGTGTCTGTGCACTCTCGTTCTGGTGATACCGGTTCTTCAATGATTGGCTCACACCCACGGATTACAGAAGTTGCTTCTCTAAGCAAGTTGTTGTCAGGGAGAGGTAGTACCACTGGATTCATATTGAGAGTAGGATTTCTCTCAGTTGCAATGGGAACTGGATTACTCACCATTCCTTTCTCTTCTGGTCCAGGCAATGCAAGCCGGGCACTGTAACAAATAGTTAGTTTCAGCTTAGAAAAATATCATTGAAGCCTAAGGAAATAGAATTAAATGATCGGACTTAAGAAGGTGTAAACAATCCACCCTTAAAAGTGCTTTGTCAAGGGTAAGAACCATCTATAAAATATCACACCAAGTATCCTATACTAGTAGATGCAGGACATAGACATCCCATAGCACATATATCAGCTTCTTAATTATCTGTCCTATCAACTTCTTAGCTCCCTGGATGGCTTAGGAAGAATATGTTATCTTTTACTTTCCTCATCAAACTCCCAAATTGATATGCTTCAGATTTCACACGTGCCCTATTGGATCTCTTTTGGGCCAGAGGAGACAGGTAGTGGCAGGTATTGCTTTTATTTCTTCATTTGGAGCAGCTGGCTTTTTAAATTGTTAATTGTTATTTATACCAATGCATGATATTGTGGAAACCGGTGTATTATTTAGAAATTATATGTCTTAATTTATCTCCTTTTCTTTCCCTACGTAAATTAGTCAGACTTGGGATTTTATTCTTTCTTCCCTGATTTCCAGTAAGTGTGATTCTGCCATTAATGTGCATGCTGTATATATTGTGATATTCTCATATCAACGAAATCAGAGCATATTCAGATCTCCACTCACAAATATAAATCTAGTACATGGTATAAAATGTATATGAAACCACATTATTCATATGCCATGAACAGTAAAGCTGATCTCAAACTCTGTGCTAAGCATGGGGGCTTATGAGCTTACTTTATAGTTTTGACCAAACTGGAATAAAACTTGATAACGTTTTTTGTCCATTTATATCTTTGACCTTTGATTTCTTGTGAGCTTACTTTATAGTTTTGACCAAACTGGAATAAAACTTGATAACCTTTTTTGTCCATTTATATCTTTGACCTTTGATTTCTTGTAGATCATATAATAACTAATTAATTTTAACTACGGGAATTTTTTGAATTAAATTGTCTTTAAATCTAACATGCTCAATATTTTGAAATTGCACATTTTTCTGGCTTAAAGAATGTATCTCATCTCTCAAGCAACCAAAAAGTTTCATTATTCTATATGCTTCCATTCCTGTAAATTCCTCAAGGTGGAGGGTGTATATAATGAAACCAATGTAATTGAAGTAGCTAACCTTGCAAAAGCACTTGCAAAGTGTCTGCACTCTGCACGCATAGGACATGCATTGCAATTCGGTTTACTTTTTGTACAGAAAACCTGCATATTTGGAGCATTAGTTAATTTAAAGTTCTCCTTCTCTGCTCATGAAGTAGAGTTATGGCAAGTTGGCAACTTTGATTCTGCCTTTCTCTTCTGAATGCAGTATTACATTGAAAGTAAATTATAACAATACCTTTCCAAAGGTAATCATTTGGTAGTGCAGCTCATACCTACATTGCGTAACGTACGCATTAGTTACAGATTTTTCTATGCTATCAAAGTAGTAATGCCTGTTAACATGACTAATGAATGAATTGTGATAAATGCAAATTTTGGGTGGAAGTAATGTTATTACAGGGTTCTCTGATCAAGTTTGCACAATCTGGGCCAGAGATACTTCTGAATTGATTCCAACACTGGATACCTACAAGCACGGTAATTAGCAATGTTCATTTGCGAAATACATATGCTTAGTGATTAGCAAAATAGACTTACAATTCAAGGAGGTGTAGCTGAAGTGATTCAGGAAGTGGTTGAAGAGGGACCCATCCAAGTCTAACTGCTATCCTTCCAACATTTGTGTCAACCTGCAGAGATGTGTCATTGTAACCCAATCAGTTGCAAAACTTCCTGATGATTTGGATTATCTGGAAGTAGCAAATGGATTTCAAGTAAATCTTACTGGGAAAGCAAGATGATGAAGCGTTAGAAGCCGTACACACTCCACACTCTTCAGCCCCAATCCACGTATGCTTAGCAAATAATCTCTGCAGTTGAAGGTTTTTATGGAAATCAAATAGAAGGACATGATTAAAAGATATTATATGTTGCCTGTGTTTTTGGTCAGTTGTTGTTTTTAAATGTTTTCAAGACAAACTCTATTGATGGAAGAAATTATGGCTTTGGAATTGGCATACTTTGTTTTGTCAGGAGGAACATCTCTTAACCACTCCAAATCAATACTTCCATGTTCCCTAACCAGTCTGTCCAAAAATTCCTGCAACACAATAAACATGATTTTTCAAGAAATGTCTTGAGGGAAGAACAACAATGGCTTTCAATTAATGTCCGATGATGAACATACCTTCATTCGTTCTGCTAGCATATTGTTCATTCCTCTTTCTTTAATAGTTTCAGATATTTCTTTGACTGAGGCACGTCTCACTGCTTCGTAGTCCAGTGAATCCATTGTTTCCTTGCTCCTTTCTTTTTTTGTCCCATTGGCCTGTGCTTGCTTTCTTAAATCATCCCAATTAACTTTCTTCATCTTCTCTGTCTCGAGCTTTATTTTCCTGGGTCTTGAAGCTTTCTGCTTGCTCTTTATATTTGTGGTGCCAGAAGAGCTAAGTTGTTCCTGCAGCTTCGGTTCAGCAGTTCTAACATTCAAGTAGGCTTGTCCATTTACCTCAGATATTCTTTTTTCAGCATGAAAACCTTCCACGGAATGACAAATGTTGGGAGAATTCTTCACTGAATCATACTGCCCTGTACTCAATTTCTGAGTAGTACTTGCTGATTCTATAAATTGCATGCCATTGAGTTTTAAGTTTTCCTTACCTGAAGGATGATGATGATTTGTATCAGATCCTGATGGAGAGTTATCTTGCAGTTGAACAACATGCACACTTAATGGTTCGTATGGGTTAATTATTGGTAACTCTTGAGACTTAAGTGGCCCATATTGCTTCTCATTCGATTTATCTACGCTTCCTCCTACATCCTGGATGCTGACTCTCCAATGGTCAGTATCTTGTGACTTGTTGATGAGGGAAATAGTTCCAGACCCAGAAGGCTCCTTACCATTCGTTTGAGAAGTTTTCAACATCTCACGTGCCTCTAAGTCATGTAACTCATAGTCTGTTGAATAAACTTCAGGCACTTGCTTTTGTGAATTTCCAAAATTGATCAGATGATTAGATGCTGAGTGCGAAATGAGATCGTCAATTTCACCTGATCTTGAGTTTTGATTGGCATATTTTGCATGTAGAACTTGTCCATCTTTGGTTCCGTCATCAAACAGTGACACTCCATTTACACTACTGTAAAATTCTCGGAACAGTGTCATCTTTCCTACCTGTGCAGAAGTTGTTGAATTTACAAGTTGAGTCTTCCAGGGTTCACACCTAGTTGTGGGGCATTCTGCATCTGAATTGGAACCTGAGCTGGATCTTATCCCTCCGGTTGCTTCAGAAATTGAATGATCAAGAGAATCTTGTGACAATATGATTTCATCCTTTGAGTTCTGATTATATGGACCTTCTAGACTTGTTTTTATTCTTGAAGTCTCCCAGTCTCTCCAGTGCTCACTTGTATCATGGGGAGGCACAAAGCCTTGATGGTAGGTTGGGTGACTTAATCTTTTATCGGATAATATCATGATGTCATCTCGATTTACCATGCAGATTTCTGGTTTTTCAACCAATTTTTCTGTACCAACAATACAGCAAGATCTATCGTCACTTTCTAACTTCAGAGGAAACCTTGCTGCTAGAGACATGAAGGCAGAGCTGAAAAAAGAAGCAAAAGAAAGCATAAGCTTTTTGTCCAATTTCATCTCATCCATTGCTATGATGGACAATTTTGGTGTGAGTCTTGGATTTTTAACTTACCTTGAAAGATGATCTGAAACATTCTGAGTAAGGAAGACTCCCATCACTGAATCCACTACTGATCCCTTCCACCGTGAAAAGCGTCTATCTCCTGCAAAGGCACGTTTTATAGATGAATATTTCTGAAAGGAAAATAAAGTAATGAGAAAATGAAAAATAATAATAGAATATTGACTTCTTTTGCTCTTAATCTGAATTGAGAGCCAGTATCTGTTACTGAAGAACTGTTATTGAGAATCTTCCTTTATATGTTTTCAGCAAAGAAGCCCATGAATATCTAAGCGTCTCTCTCCAACCAAATATGCCAAAGGATCACAAGAACAGCAAGATTCTGACCTTATTTTTGTGACAATGTTACGTGTATTATAAGAAATTGCTCCTAAGAGTTGAGGCAGATGAGCTGCTACTCAATAACTAAAAACAAACTATTCTATAAGGAAATTGATATATGACAGTCCTGGAATAAAGAATACAGCATGTAATCCACATATGTTCATATCTTACTTTGTATTAGTTCCCTTTGATTCTATGGGTTGACATTCATGTACGTTTGTACCATGTTCTTCTCTTTTCATAGTCTTATCATGCTTTACATTTTGTTTTCTTCTTTTCAGGTAAAGATAAGCTTTCTGTATAATTTATTTATTATGATGTATTTTAAGGTCTATAATGACAAGTTTAATCTCGAACTTGTTAGACATTATACTAAAACTATCTATGAGCCTTTAATTAACAGATTATGCTTTTTGACTTTCCTTGGAACTTACTATTAGCCAAAAAAAGGTGTCTGTGAACAGAATAGAAAGTAAAATATGGCTGTTTATAGAGACAAGGTAACAACAAATTGTGATTTTTGTTATATTATATGTTTGGGCTCAAAATATGATGTGTTGTACCTTGAACAAGATGCATTCGTGCAATGAAGGAATCGACTCTTCCACGAAAAACTTCTCTTTCCTCTTCCCACCACTTCTCCTTTTCCTTGTCATTTCCCTCAAGGCCTTCACTTCCTGCCTTATCCATCAATAGTTTCCAGGTTCTCTCAGTTTCTGGGTCAAGATCCACTTTGGGCCGTGGTTTGCGTTTTTTTGTGAAGTCAAACCCCTCATATGGGACAATTGAATTTTCTCCCTTATATAGGACAATTGCACTTTGTTCATCGATTCTTGATATAGTGCTATCCCCAAGGTTGAGATCTTTGAATCGACAAATGATCTCATCAATTGGTGTGGGATATATCTTTGGGAGTGCGTCTGCAAAACAATAAAAAACCATTATTCGTATGCCAAAAAAAAAATCCTCCTGAAGAATCCATTGCTTAATGAAATTTACATCACCTGAGCTAGTAAGGCCATCACCAGCATAGCAGCTTGGTGTCTCATCAGCCAAATGGGTTTGAGATTTATTTTTACCTTTTCTTCTTACTTTTTGTGAAGCAAGTTTATTCTGAGTTTTCCTCCTTTTCTGAGTTTTCAATACATGTTTATCCGGAGGTGTGCCATTATAATTTTCATCCACCTGGAAAATCTCTTGATGCAATAAGGAAGAATTAAGTGGATTTGTGGCAGAGACAAATTGTTTCTCATCGGCATGGTAATATTTTCTCTTCAAACTGCTTCCTTCAATGCAATTGGACAACATGTTCGGCAACAAATGAAGGATATTTTGGGACCTTGGTACTTGGGTTCTTTGAGGGAACTCTAGACATGTCACTGATTGCAAGGGGACATTTTTAGTTCCATCTGCATGAATACATTGATCCAAACATCCTTTGTTTCTTTCCTTGCATGAACCAGCATTACCTTGAGCTGGACCTTTCTCAGTCTCTGACAAATTTTTAACCTGCATTTCTGTATTTGCTGGCAAGGGTACATTTACTTGCTCTTTCGGCAGGTATCTGTCACTTAGCTTTTGGTGAAATAAAAAGGCACCATCATCTGTGCTTCTGGGTTGCTGGTTTTCAATTGTAAATCCATCTTGCTTGCTGAAAAGCAAAGCTGAATTTGTATCATAACATATGCTCGCGGCATTGAGCAACTCTGTGAACAACCCATTTCTGCCCTGGATTTCCTGTTGATCGACAGTTTTGTTCTGGTCTTTGTATCGACTCTCTTCTAAATCAAAATTTAGAGCTTTCCTGCAAGATTTTCTAGTTCCAGTTGCAAAATCTAAAGTTTCTACAACATCAGCTTGCGGTGTTGCTCCTTCCTTCAGGACTTTCTTTCGTACATACTTCCTTTTTTGGGGTGGATTCTCCTTGGATCCTCTCTTCTTTCTAGTTTCAGCATTTGGAGTTCTTTTAGGCTTTCCTTCTACAATTACCTTCGGCCTATGTTTTCTTCGTCTAGATGGCTTCTGCTCAGGTGTCTTATTCAGATCAATATCCAAGCCATTTCCACTACGATGATCATTTTCAGAACCCTCATTTTTGTTGTGTGACTTAGAAATTGCTGCAGATGTATCAACAATATGTTGTAGAAGTCCATTGCAATAATCATGGTGCTCATTTTCTGTGGATGCAACCAAGTTGTCTAGCCTGTCTGTCACCTGAATTTGACTTTCAGCTGTTGCATACTTCATAAAGTGGTTGTCCGTAAACTTATTGAGCTGATCCATTGATCCTGGCGCTGACTGCAAGGAGTTGGTGAAACTAAAGACATCATCAACTTCTGTGACATCTGCAGAGTTTTGATCATAGTTGGGTCTGCAAGGTGTGTAAAAACCACCTGTGAAAGTATTTTTAGTCATTCATCAATTAGTTGCAAAAAATTATAACAGCAAGGTGTTGTTTAGGCAATAAGAAGAAATGGAATAGTTTTTTTTTGTAACATTGAAATCTTCATGACAGTTTTTCATAGTAGTTTATTAAACTTGAGGGAGGGATATCAGTTTCACATAATTACAATCTACAGAAAAATTGGGAAAGTAAAAAATCAATTACATTCCTTGTAAGTGCTTATAATTTGAAGGATTTCTATTGTTTGTTTTTATTATTTAAACAGAAAGCTTTTAGCAGTGTTTTAAACAATAACAGATTTTTTCTGCGTTCCATCAATGACAACTGATGCTGATCACATATCCTTTTCTCTTTCCTTTGATTGCATCTCAGCAGACATTTCAACTATTGTAATTAAAGTTTAAATGAGGTTTTCTCTGAATTAACTGATATGCAAAGGATGTCTGCTTAATCAATATTTTTATGCAAACTGAAAATTATGTTATAAACCATAAAACTTCCCCAGGTATTTACTTCACTGTCAACTGCTCAATGCTTTAGGGGAAAATCTTGCTAAAAACGTTATTAGAATAGATATGACATGAAATTCATAATTTCTACATTTCCAGCTGTCAGTCAAATAAATTCCTTTAAACTAGAAGAATATTAAGAAAGCATTGTCGCCAATAGCTGGAAGGATTTCTCTTCCGTCAATAATTTTCTATTGAAATTTAAATTGCAGGGGAAAAAATGTATGAATTTACCATTGGGTATCTCCGACTCAGATAGGCTACTATTCAACAAGCTTGAGAATGAACAGTTAATGTCATTGTTCAGAAAATCGTATAAGTTGCTGCTGTCACATTCAGAATTCAAATTTGGGACTGAAAGATTTGCGTCTGTGCACACTGAATCCGAATCTGCATAGTTATTGTTTTCGTTGACAGCGAAACCATCCACATAGAAATCTCTCCCATTACTTCTTGTGTGAGGATGATATTTTGGCAGCACTGGTGTTCTTACTGCCATGCTTATACTTTCACTCAAGTTCCTGTCAGCATAACCATTGTTACTTTCATTGTTCATGAAGAGAAGTTCCAAAGTATTCAATCTATTGCTGTCAAAGCCCACATCATGGTGATTGATGACACCGGCTCTCTCCGAAGAACCGCCATCAAAATGATTGTACTCCTCAGTTTGTCCTACTAGATGGACATTTTGATCCAGCCCATTACACTGCAGCACCTCTTTCATGTAGCCACTTCCAGGAACAGTTAACTTATTCAAATTCCCTCCTACCATTTGGTTTTCCTGCCAGCCAGCCGATATTGTATCTGATCTTATTTGAACTGGCTTCTCAGGGGTGACAGGAACCCAAGAACCATTCATCTGAACTTGTTCCCCTTCCAGACTAAAGAGGTTTCCTCCCAAGTTCATCATTGAAATCCTGGAAATTACAGACAATATGACAGTTCAACGTTTCTTTCACCAGTGCTTGATGTATTTGTGGTAAGTTTGATACCACCTTAAAATTAAAAGGTAGAAGGCACCCCAAACAAGATCAGCAAACAATTAATATATACATAAACACAAACAAGTCAGTTGTGCTTTCTGCATTTGCATTTGACACACACACACACACATATCATTCAATATCTATCAGCACAGACATATAATTGAGCAGGGAAAAGATAAATAGTCAACATTGAGTACATCAGGCTGACAAGTATGCCCTGAAGAAACAACCACCGATACTTGATGGAATATCTTAACAGAAGGAGAAAGCAATAGAAGATCTCACCTACAATCTGTTGCTAGGTCCTCAACTTTTTGAGACAATAGAATGTGAAATAGCTGCAAAATGCTACAGACTCTAAAGTAACTCAGAACAAATTCCACCTCTTGCTAGATTCTGCAAAAGATTGCAGAAATTACAACGCATTCATCATCATCTTCACTGTTTAATCCCAATGTGTAATCCCAAAACCTGCCAAAAAGCCCCTCCACACATTTCTCACCATTGCAACAAAATTGAAGAGAAACAGGGTAAAAAAAAAAAAAAACCCCTCTCACTCGTGACTAATTCAATAAATTCATGATTTAAATGCAGGGACGTGAACGGCTTTGACAAATTTTTTTTCTCTCTTCAGGTGGGAATGTTGGCTAACAACCAAAACCAAAAGAAGAATCAAGGGTGTTTATGAATGTTACTAAATTGGCTGATTAAAACCCTGTATTAATTACACAGGATTTTTTTTCTTTTTGCCCACAATCTTGAGAAATCTTTGACATGAATGATATATCAAAAGACTTTCTGGGTTTTGCCTATTTTCTGCCAATTAAGCTTATCAACTTAACTGGTAGAGAGAAATGGGATTAGAGAATTGAATCCCTTGCGGCTAAGCTCACCGATCCAAGGTGAGTCATCTCACAGGGCATAGTCAATGACGGAATAAACAGAGTCAGTCTTTTAGAGAGAGAAAGAAGAAGAGTGATGAGAGGAAGGAGAGAGAGAGGAAGAAGGAAAGAAACCTACCTGATGGGATGCTTATAAATATTTTAATATTTTTTTTGCCAACAATATAAATATTTTATTAATATTACAAGTACTTTTTTTTTTTGTTTGGAGCCCTCTGAGTAAGAATTGGGCACTCTTTTTCTACTTCCGTTGCTTTTATTTCTCCCCTTTATTCTCCTGCCATACAAAACAACTGTTGTGAAATTAAAATATACGTTAGGGTAATATGTTTATATATACATATACATATAGTATAATTTTAGAGAGCACAGTATAACGTTTTTAAAAAATAAAATAAGAGTTTTGCCAACAGGTTCCCATAAAATACACTTTCTGTTACGTTGAACTCCGTAAAACACACTGATTCTGATGTTTTGCTCTTCTCGATTTTAAATATAAGATAAATTTAATTTTTTTTGGAGATATTAAGAAAGTTAAGTGAATTATTTTGAAATATTTATATTTATTTATTTTTTTAATATATATATTGATATATAATCTAATGATATACAACATATGATATAATTAAGTAACTTATTTAATTTCCTTAATCTCTTAATAAAAAAGTAAACTCTATCTTATATTTAAGAGAAGAGAAAATATTATCACCCTGTTTGGTATGATGGAATTAGGGGTGATGGAAATGGAATTGAGGATCAATTCCATCATGATACTTGTTTGGTATGATGGAATTGGAAAATTTTCCAATTCCATGTGGAAGCCAAATAGGCTCAATTCCACCCAATCAATTCCATCAAAATACATAAAATTTACAATTCCATGTGATCATTTCCATCTATTACCCTCCACTACTACCTTGAAAAAAAATAAAAAATTGAAAGACATTTTGGTATTTTTATACAAAAATTAGATCTCATTTCCATGATATACCAAACATACTTTTAGTCCCCATTTTCATATCCATATCCATATCCATTTCCATCAAAATCAATTCCAGCATACCAAACGGGCCCTATATATGCCGCTTTTTAGGCAGGTCAAAATTGCAAACATGCTTTTAAGGCTATTTCATTACATGGCTCAAAAATTGATTTAGTATTTAGTGAAGTTTCATTGCTTACCTTTTTAGTTTAAGTCTTAATTAAAAGTATTATGTGGTTGAAAATATGACTTTCTAGAAGCAATTATTGATCAATAAGGGAAGTGACTTAGGGAGTTATTAATCGTTATTTTCTTAATTATACCTTTATTTATTGATATACATCAAGAAGAGGAGAGAGGTATGACGGATTTGAATATGGATAAAATTGAAAAGTTTTTTTAATTTAAGATAGCTATAATTGGCGACTCATTTTTAATTATGCTGAGTTGAATGAAAGCGACTTATATTTTAAAACACATTTGATGCTTTATTTTTATTTCCTTTTCTACTAAAGAATGTTAGTGCTTTAACAGTATAATTCTACACAGTTTCATTTTTTGCCTGCAATTTTATAAATTATCTTTTCAATCATTTAATCTTCATATAATTATCATTAGTTTTATTAACAAGAAATTAGGACATTAAAAATTTAAACATGGACAGCATCTTAGGATTAAAGAACTAACAAAATTGTAATAAAAAGGGAACTAAAAAAACCATTTTTAAAAATTAAGAGACAAAACTAAAACTTAATATAAGGTTAGAAAATAAAAATAAACCTTCCCCCTAATTAATATTTTGTTTCTATTTTGTAGCAAGGGGCAATGAATCTCTAACGGTTATTTTTACCCAAGTGATAATTTAATTACTTTTTTAATACAATGTAGAATAAGTTAATTACTTTTTTTATACAATGTAGAATAAGTTAATTACTTTATCTTGCTAGTGAGGGGTTATTTTTTTTTTATTTTTGACCTAATAGTTGGGGGATACGTTACATAGATATCTGTTGAATAAATCAGGCACATTTGTAGTGTTTTTTGTGGATACATAAAAAAAGCTAATTCATCTAAATAAATTGAATCCCATTAAAATCGTCCCAAATTCCCGTACGTGGCTCACATGAATTATATGATTTCTTAATTTAAAAATTAAATACGTAGAAGTAAGTTGTTATAATTACCGTATAAGGAGAAAATTGCGAAACAAATAAACAAACGACTTACATATTTACATTTTTTTTTTTATTTTTCTTCTATCAAAATGATCAGGACTGTTTATTTGTTTCGCAAACTTCTCCTTCTACGGTCTATTTGGTTCGCAAATTTCTCCTTATGCGTTTATTATAAGTTATAACATAATGTTTTAATTTTTAAATATTCAGAAATCATATAAATTATGCGAGCCACCCGCGGGCGCAGGTTTTACATTTTAATGTCGGAAAAATTAATCTTTTAATTTTTATAATTTTGATTAGGTTATAACTCAGTCCTTATATTTTAATTTGGAATAACTCAATTCTTATAGTTTTAACTAGATTGTAACCCAATCCATGAACTTTGATTCACTCAACTCACTCCCTATAGTTTTATCTATTTTATAATTTAGTCCTTATGTTCTATAATAAAGGTGGGGGATTATATTATAAAATAGTTAAAATTATAGAGACTGAGTTGCAGTGAATCAAAATTTAAGAACTGAGTTACAATCGAGTTAAAATTATATAAATTGAGTTGCACTAAGTTTAAGTATAGGGACTGAATTACAACTCAATAAAAATCATATGACCAAATGTTTGGGATAGCTTATTTTTTATTTATAAGTGTTTTTTACATAAATCGAGACAAAACTCCTCTTACATACTTATCTCATATTCCGTAAATCATGATTTAAAATACTTATGAGCTAAAATTAAGCTATCCCAAAAGCCTTTGTTTGGGATAGCTTAAAAAGCACTTATAAGCAAGGTAATTAAACCCGGACCGGTCAGTGAACCAGCCGGGGTACTGGGTCAAAAGTCAGTGGGTCAAACCGGAGTCAAACCGGAGCTAAACCGAGATCAAACTGGTGAGAGATGAAAAATTTTAGGCTTATAATATGAAATTATAAAGAAAAAATATTAAAAAAAAGATTTAAAAAAAATTAAAAAAAAACCTGACCCGGACCGAATCACTGGATCGGACCGGTTTACTAGCCAAGTGGCCGGTTTCCAGTCTAGTTCGGTCGGTCCGATCCAGGTTAGAGAACTCTGCTTATAAGTATTTTTTACGTAAATCGAGATAAAATTTCTCTCACATACTTATCCCGTATACTATAAATCATGATTAAAAAACACTTATAAACAAAAATTAAACTATCCAAAAAAAACACTGAGTTTATGTATAAAAAAAAAACAGAGTTTCCTTTAACGTTTCTCCACATTGCTCTACGACTCGGTTGCTGATTTAATCCGTTGTTGCACTTCTTTCTCCTTTTTTATCTAAACGAAAACTGTCCAAGTATTTTAAATTTAGAATTTAAAAATATAAGAAAATGATTAGTGACGACTTTAAACGGTTCTAAAATTAAAACATATTTTATAGTTGCAATATGTTTCTATATAAATATATATGCTATAATTTTAGTTAGTATAATGCTGAAATAAGAATTTTACCAACATGTTACCCCATAAAATACTATTTTTCTTCCTCCATTACTTTTATTTCTCCCCTACATCCTCTTGCCATACTAAAAACAACTTTAAAATGTTCTAAAATTAAAATATATGTTATAGTGATATGTTTACACTTTACACACACACACAAACACTATAATTTTTCAGTTTTAAAAATAAAATAGAATTTTACCAAAATGTGACCCCATACATAAAATATACTTTTTTACTCCTGACCCCATGAAATAAATACAATAATTCTTACGTTTTATCATTTGCAATTTTGGACTTGTTTGGGATTACTTTTGAACACTCTAAAAATATTTATTTATATAAATTGAGATAAAACTCTTCTCATATACTTACTCTATATATTATAAATTACGATTAAAAAATTACTTTTAAAGACTTTAATCGATGTTCTAAATGTGGGGGTGAAAATTGCAAATATCTTTTTATGGGCATTTCATTACATGGCTCATAAATTGATTTAATATTTGGTGAAGTTTTACTAGTTCCCTTTTTAGTTTTTTTCCCCATGGGTTCCATTTTAGTTTAGACATTATATTAATTAATATGTAAAAATGTACTCCCTCTTCTAGAAGAAATTAAGTTATTAATTACTACTCTTCACTATACACAACGTTCGTTCATTTTAGTATTTTACTAGCAAAATTGGCCACATTAAAATTTTAAATGTTAAATGAAAATATTTTAAATTACTGAAATACTAAGTTTAATTTTTAAAATAACAATGACCAACACAAAAAAAAATCATTTGAGATTAATGATGCTAGGGTTTAATAAATGAAAAACTACTTTATAAAATTAAATGTACTCCGTCGTCGAAAATATGACACTTTCTAGAAGAAATTACTACTGATCAATAATTAGAAGTGATCTAAAGAGTTATTAATCATTGTTTTTTTAATTATAACTTTATTTATTGATTGGACACTAAAAGAGAGGAGAGAGCTAAGATAAATTTGAATATAGGTAAAGTTGGGAAAAATTTAACTTTCTTATATGGGTTAACCACTCTTTCTTCTGATGGAAAAAAAAAAATCATTTTTTCTTCTTGATTCTGTTGGGGGAGAATTGTGAAAAAGACCTCATGAGTAAATTGATTGTCAAATAAGATCTGGGAAGATCGTTTACACATAGGGAAAGATATTATGCACATAGAAGAAAATCTTCTGCACATAGGGGAAGATGTTTTGTACACACATAGGGAAGAATATTACACAAAGGGAAGATCGTCTGCACACAGGGGGAAGATATTCTGCACACCTGAAAGATCGTTTACACACTAAGGTCTTATTTGAAAATTACGTTCCCATTAAGATATTTTTTCACAATTCTCCCTCTGTTGAGGTGATTGAACATGACTTATATTTTAAATAAGATAAAGAACATTTGGTGCCTTATTTTTGTTTCCCTTTTTTCTTTTTCTTTTTCTTTTTTTGCCAAAGAACATTTGGTTCTTTAGCCCTACACAAAGTTTCATTCTTGTCCTTTAATTTTATAAATTATCTTCTCAATCATTTAATCGTAATATCATTAGTCTTATTCATAAATATTTTTTTCTTTAATCCTTCTCCCTGATTTTCCCTTAATGATATTAGGATTAAAGACTGAAAAATTAGTTTTTTTTATAAAATTAGGGGATAAAACACAAAGTTGATATTAACTTAGAAAATAAAAATACATCTTGACCTAATTAATATTATGTTTCTATTTTATAGCAGACTGCAATTAATCTCTAAAGGTTATTGTTACCCAAGTGATAATGTAATTTACTTTTTTTTTTTTTACCTGAGATAATGTAATTACTTTTTAATACCATGGAGAATAAGTTAATTACCTTATATTGATGGTGAGGGGTTACATTTTTTTGTTGACCTCATAGTGAGGGGTTACAATGCATGCGTATCTGTTGAATAAGTTGGTTGTCAAAAAATATCTGTTGAATAAATTTGGCACATTTGTAGGATTTTGTGTGGATAGGAAAAAAAAAAGATAATTCAACTAAATAAAATGAATCCCATTAAAATCCTTCCACCTAAGTATTTGTTGGCTGGAGTTATCTGACTGGTTAAGCATTTATATATTGTCACCCAAAGAGCAGGTATTTAAATAAATTAATTGAAAATCTAAAATTTCTATATTTTACTGGTTTGTTAAAGCATAATTTTTATTTAGTAATTAAATTTTTTTATTTACATATTTTAAATATTCTTATAGATTTTTAATATTTGTATAGGTGTGAAAATAAAATATATATTTTAATCCTAAAATGTTTTCCATAATTACCGTCTTCGTAATTTTAAAATGTATAATTTACTTATTGAAATCTCAAATAAGCGGATAAGTTAAATTTGTAAAATTTTCTTGATTTAAATAATAATTAAATATTAAAAAATATTTCAAATTGCATGGGAATTATACTAAATTCTCGTCATTAGTATGTAATGCAATTACTTAAGACTAATCATCTTTTGTCCACGAAAGTTAGGATTCTTTATTGGGAGAATGACAGAAAAATGTCATTTGAATTTCAAAATCTCGCTAACAAAAATGGTAATGGGATTGACAAGAATGGTAATGTGATTGACAACGCAAATCTTTGTCAAAGGACTAATTGGGGATTTTGAAGTTTAAATGATATTTTTTTGCCATTCTCCCTTTTTTATTTGCTTAGCAAGTTTCTCCCTATAGTATTTTTTGCCAACAAATTTCTCTCTATAGTTGTTACTCCCTAATCATTTTTATAAGGAATAATATCTCTCTTTATAAGGAACAAATCTATTTTGTTTGAAATTTTAAACTAATTTTTTCATTTTTACCCTTATTAAATATATTTCACTCATTAACTCTCTGCAATAAATTTTCACTCCTTATCTCATGTATCCTAATTATAAACAAGGATATAAGTAGAAAGAAAAATATATAATCCCTCCTGTCCTTTTTATAAAGAACATTTTCTCATATGAGTGATCCTTAATACGAGGAACAAATCATTTTTGTCTAAAATTTTAAAATGATTTTTTTAAAATTTTTACCCCCATTAAGGGTGTGATTGGTTTGAAGAGAGGGGATGGAGGAAAAGGATAAGAAGTTACCTTGTTTGGTTTGGTTGGAGAGAAAGGAAGATGATAGATGTTCAATGATCATTTGTTTGGTTCAAGAGGGATGAAATGGGAGATAATAATTAATTTACCATTTTACTCTTATATGTTAGTTTTTTTTTACTTATATAAATTATTTAAATTAGTTTACATCTTAATTTAAATTGCATAGTTTATGAAAATTCACTTTCATCCCAACATATTGTTAATATGTATATAAAAACTTATATAATAATATTTTTTATCTCAAATTGATATGATAATATATTTTTAAATACACTTAAAGAGTTATAAAACATGGCTTCATAACCAGTTTGGGGGATACTCTTGTCGCGACTTACAGCTGCTTCCTGTGCTGTTCTTTTTGCAATGTCAGATGTCCTTTGGTATCGAATAATGGGTCTTCATTTTAACGCTAAGAAAACAGCTGCAATACTGTCAACAGACCAATGGCATAAGCGGTACAATGTTGAAGGATCCACCACTGCTGGGAGCATATAAATGTGATTTGAAGGCATATTTAAGGTAAAATGAAAAGGATTAAGTGCAACAAAGTCTGCTTGAAACTACGAACTTGCTGTAATTCAGTTGGTTGAAGGAAGTAAACAACCTTGAGATGCGAGACATAGATTCCCTTGACACCAAAGTCATCTTTGGACGAATCATGTGAGTTTGGCATCAGATCTGAAATATCTAAATGTCATGGGAAGAAAACGCCGAGCAGATAAAGATGAAGGAACCTTACCAAGGTCAAGCACAGCAAGAGAGAGCGGCGAGTAGAAGAAGAAAGAGCCAGGTGAGAGACCCCGAACTTGTGATGAAGAAGCCAACTTCGAACATCCGAAGAAGCCTCCATTTTATTTTTTCATTGAGGGCATTGATGGGGTAAATTAGTCAAGAATTTTGGCTTCCTCTAAAATATTCTAATTTGGAGGGAATCAAAATAAGAAGAGAGAAATAGATTTTTGTTTGCCTCTTTTCCAAAATTTCAAACCAAATAAGAGAAAAGACTATTTTTTTCCTCTCATTCCATTCTCTCCCCTCAAACCAAACAGACCCTAAATATGTCTTATTATCTCAATGATAAATTTTCACTTGTTATCTTTCATGTATTCTTTTTATAAATAAGGTTATAATTGGAAAAAGAAATATATATATATATATATATATATATATATGTTTAAATCCCTTTACAAGACAAATATTATCATTTACAAGACAAATAATGTAATTCATAAGATAAATATTGGGCATTTATAAGATAAAAAATGCTTATGCCTACTTTTTGTCCCAACAAAAGATAATTGTGTTGGGTGCTGATAGCAAAATAATTTATTGCTAAATTTGCATATTTACCTTTCTTAAAATATATTAAAATAATAGTGAGTGAAAAGATTAATAGGACCCATAATACAAAAAATAACGGAAGTTAACCAGGTTACTAGTTTTGCTATATATATTACTAAAATAATTAATTATGTTCACTTTTACACTCCAAAATAATTAATTGTGCTGAGTGTCTATAAAAACAATAGTTCATTACTAAGTTTACATCATCAACCTATAATAATAATAGGTCATATCATAAAATTATTCATCACCTTTATCCAAAATAATATAGTGAGTGTTTGGATGGGCGAAAATATGACTTATAAGCTGTTTTTCATGTAAATCAAGATAGAACTCATCTCACATACTTACTTCATATACTGTAAATCACGATTGAAAAGTTGCTTTAAAGTATTCCTATCGCTATTCCAAATGTCACGTCCTCATCTTATTTTCACATATTTCAAAGTATTTGCGAAAAAAGATACGCAATTCAGTGGGCAACACAGGAATAACATAAATATACTGATATTATGTGCACGATTACGTAAATTCCCCATAAGGGTTCGTACATGATAATTACAATTAACATAGCTTCACAGCGATACGTGGGTGTCTAAATCCATCACAGTGAAATGAAGACATTTTCCTGTCTTCATTCCACCATTGCAATCCCTTCGTACGATTCTTTTCTTTGTTCTCAGCATAGGTTCTGTCTTTTTCTGTCTAAATTGTTGGTAGGGGAGGGTGAAATTCTGGGGAATTTCAGTAGGAAAGCAATATCAATATGCATGCAAGATAAGTGCTTAATGCATGACGTGCTTGCATTACATAACTCATGCTCACATAATGACATATCTACGTGCTCAATATTTCAAACAACATACGTATGGCCATAGCATAAACAGAAACAAAGCTTCAATTATTCATATATGTTTCACAAAATCAAGCAAAACAATAACATGCATCAATACACCAGCATAAATATCAAATACATGCAGGAGAGGTAAGTTCCCTACCTTAAACCTTTTTCCACCTTGAATTATGTGCCTCGTAAAGCATGTCGCAGCTCAACTCTCAACTCGGTCATACAATGCTAAATGTACCATTTAGACACTTTCACAATGTTTCTAGAGTTTATATGGGTCTATATTGAAAATGACCAAAATGCCTCCGGGACCCTAGCCCCGCCCCGCTCGCCGTACCCAGTTTGAAGGTACTTTTCTCGAAATTTTAACATGGGCTATTCTGGCATATTTTTACCTAAAGAATGCATTTTTTATCTTGGTTTTCTCAAATTCCATCCCCAATTACGAATTTACCCCTGGCAGCCCCTATGTGAGGGTTTTAAGGCTATTTTGGTTATTTCACTTTTTTGGGCTTTTCTCACTTCGCACCCAACATGAACCCTACACAATTTTTCATTCTAAACATTATGAAATCATCAAAAACACCAAAATCCAGTCCCAACACTGTCCAACACAAATCTGGACGAAATTCTTTAATAATTGGAGAAAATGAAGTTTTATGATTTCAATTCATAAAACACCTTCTTATAACCTTTAATCATTTGTTTAGCCACTTAATCACATTCTAAACATGATTAGATGAAATTTGGACAGCACCTCCCCTTAGAGTTTGCTGTTCCCAAAATTACAAAATCATGAAAACAAGACAAACAATCTAACCAAACACTAACAACACCACAACCACAAGAGAGCAAGTTTATGAAATTACTTTCTTGCTTCCAAGCTTAGCACCTTAACACTCCTTCTCTTCTTAATCTCAAAGTGTGTCTTCACCATCATGGATTAATGAGAAACAAGCGTTTAGAGAAGGATTCTAGGGAAATGCCACAAGAAAAACTAAAGAAGCCAACACTTACCTTAACTTCTTCTTCCTCATTCTCTCTAGCTCTCAAAGAGCTCTCAAGCTCTCAAAGAGCTCTCAAGCTCTCTTTCTCTCTTTTCCTTGGGGCTTGGACGAAATATGACATGAAAGAGGAAGGAGTATGTTTTTATTAATTTGGTCTTCTTTCTTCCTAACCTTTAATCTCATCAAGTGTTGAAATTTCAACACTTGTCAAAGACACCATCCCTCCTCCCATACCTCCAACCAGACCTTCTCCACTTTATGCCATACTCCCTCATCATTTGAGTCTTTTTGCCTCTTAGCCCTTGATCTCATCAAGGGACCATAATGTGACATTTGTCACAAGCATACATCTACCAAGAATAATCCAATTATGCAATTTTCTTTATTTTCATTGATTAATTGAAATTAACTTTAATTAATTAGAAAATAATTAATCTTGGGCTAAATTGGTAAAATTATGATTTTGTTATCACTTTTATAATTTAATTCCTTTCATGAATTAATTTACTCATTTTATTAAATTTCTTAATTAATTATAATATATTTTTTGTGAATATAAAATTTGGGGTGTTATACCAAATAAAGGCTGTAATGATAGCCTACAATCTTCCAAGGCTGATCCCCGCGATTAATATATGCAATGTTGCATGTCAAATCATTTCAAAAGTACTTCATAATAATGGCAAAAGAAAAACGGAAAATCTTATGACATTTGAATTAGTCAAATACTAATTTGGGTAAATGAAATCAATAAATTATTTATCACATTATACGTAAATAATTAAGGATTTAAAATTTAAGTCAAATTATCTCAATATTCCTTAATTATTAAAACATCAAAATTAAAAATATAATTCTATTATTTGCTTGCTACCATAGCCCTAAAGGTAGGAAATTTATTGAGACGTTTGCAAAGTCAAAAATTTGGTAAAGGAGAGAATTGTAATTTGGTACAATCTTCCTCCCTTAATCCTTTTGCATTCATCTACAAAATCCTAGAAAACGAATTGATTTCCTTGTATATATTATTCACAAAATCCTTCGCATTCATTTATTATTATTCGCACGGCAAAAGAGGCAAGTGTAAGTCGGTTTAATCTTCAAAAAGGCCCCAAAAAATTCGGTTCAATCTTCCATTCGGTTCATGTAATCCGATGTCTATACTCTATATGATGGATTTTTGTTGTTTTCATGCTAATCGCCAATTTACTCACCTTTGTGTATTATATATTACTCACCTTTGTATGCAGAATACTACTGTGGACAAGGTAATTTAAACTGATTAATGGATTCATTTTAACATTTTTACTTGCCTTTTTCTTGTAATTCCCATTTGTATAATTTAAATTGATTGATGGATTAATTTTAGTATTTTTTATTCCCAACCGTACTTTCTAAGGAATTAATTGATAGAGTAAATAATATGGTTATATTTTCAATTTTGCTGTTTTAATAACTAAAAGATATGGAGGTAATTTGACTCAAGTTTTAAATCCTTAATTATGACGCATAACCTAACATATAATTTATTAAGTTCAATAACCTAAATTAGGATTTAGATAGTTCAACTGTCTTTATATAGGATTTTTCATTAAAAAAAACAAAAGTGCTACATAATATACTTCTGTCCAAAAAATAAAGTACTACGTAATAATAGGATCAAGACTTAAGATCATTCTCCATTATTTACAATATAATTCAGCTAATAAGAGTCCTTTTCTTTCAAAAAGGAACACTTATTATATATAAACAACATATATAATATCACTGATGAAAAAGCCATGCATAAAATAAAATCAAAGCTTATAATATGATCTCTTACGGTCTTTTATCAAAATTGTTTCAAGGTTTAAAATATGCTTTTAGTTCGCAAGTATTTCTATAGTAATGGGCCATGTAAATAATCTTTTAAAAACTCATGCGATGTTGATCAAGCTACCACTAATTGGGGGTTGAATATATATGGAAGACTGAATTTAGGACCAAATAAAAAAAGAATTGATGAATGTGGCAAAAAAAAAAAAAAAGAATTGAGGACCAAATATGGACAATATAAATTCCTTGTAATGTCTTTTGAATTGATGAATGTCACATCTGTAATCATGAATACATGAACATGATTTTTATCGATAATATCCTTATCTATTCTAAGAGTAAGAAGTGTATAGAATATATTAATATAGCTTTTTTTAATATGATCAAAAGTTTCTCCTTTTTAAGATTTACAGCGTAAAGGGTTTTCGCCTCCCCTAATAACTGTATTTCTTAGAATTTGAATTTATGTTCTACTTCTTACGAGGTTGAGGCCGTTTACAGCTTGTTGATAACATCACAGGATAGTATATCATACTCACCATAGACGATAAAATAAATCAGCAATTTAGGCCATTAATTAAAATGAATATTATGGCAATTTGTCAATACCCGTTTCCATTTTGATATGCGCAGGGCAATAATGAACAAGTTCCATAGACAAACAGAAAAGTACAGTTATACTGATAATAAGTATTTGTTTACAGACAGACATTAACAGAGCAAAATTCACTAATAATTACAAATTTATACAGAATATCCCAAAATATTCCAAGTACAAGCTAAATGTAACCACCAACTGTGTCTCGAGAAACATGCCCGTCAGTTTCCCGGAACTATGTCCTTGCCTTTTGAACCGCTGGCACCCGCTGAGACATTTGGATTAGAAAAAGGGGTGAGATTCTAAGGAATCTCAGTAGAAACATACGATCAACATATAAAATGCGAAAATTAAATATGCAATGCACCGTATCAAGTAAAATGAAAATTCATATCATCCGTGTGTGTACACAAAATTCAGGGCCAACTAACTCGTTGAAACCCCTACATGTACCTCAGCCGAGTCCTTGACTACAGCTAGGTAAGACCAGTGTACCTCAGCTAGGTCCTAGACCACAGCTAGGTAATGTGCCTCCAGCACGTGTTCAGATCACAAAATACAGTAACACGCATCATACAAGAAATAGGTCATAACCTATCCATAGTCACATAGTATATGAGAGATAGTAGTCCCTACCTTAACCTCTTTCTTGTCTCAAAGGGCCCGCCCCGTAAAACGTGTCAACTAAAGGCGTCCAACTCGGTCCTAAAACATCAAATATACAAGAAATAGGTCATAACCTATCCAAGTATCATTTTAGACACTTCCATAGTGTTTCTTGTGGTTATATTAGCCTATGGTGAAAATTTACCAAAATGCCCCCGGGACCCCGGTACCGCCGTACCCGGCCCGATGGCACGTTTTTCCAAATTTTTGACTATGGCTATCCTGACGTATTTTCGTCCAAGGAATCCATTTCAGGACTCAAAACTACCAAATTCAATGTCAAATTACGAAATTGCCCTTGGCAGCCCTACTTTTAGGGTTTTAGGGGCGTTCCCGTAATTATGCTTTCTCAGCCTTTTCTGAAAAAGTGCCCAACTGTAACCCCACCTATTTTCGCCCACTGAATCCAATGAAACCATAAAATCATTGAAAATCCAACTCTAAGGCCCTCAAACATCCCTGGCAGAAATAATTATGTTCTCCGGGAAAAATCGGGGTTTTACGATTTCGGCTCCGTAAACACGTTCCTTTCTACTCCTAACCACTTTATTAACAATCTAATTGAGTTATAACAACCATTTGAACTAAAATTGGGCAGCATAACCCTTAGATATACACTTTTCCAAAATTTAAAACCAATGGCAATCCGGCGAAATTTCACCGATTAAATTGCCCATAACAGCCAGAATAGTTAATATACGAAGGTTTGGAAGTTACCTCAAGCTCTAACAAGCTTTTCCCAAAAATGGCTGAAACCCTAACCTTTAGAGAACAGATTTTTGAGCCTCCAAACCCTAAAGAACAAAGAGGAGTAGCTTAGAGTCGAAGATATACGCGTTAGGAGTGAAATCGTCGGAGAAATCAGCTTACCTTGTGATTTTTCTTCTATTTCTCTCTCTAAACTCTCTCAACCTTCTCTCTCTATGGTTCAGGTTGCTGTGCGTGAATGAGCAGCTGAATGAGAAAGATGACTTATATTCTAATATTTCATAATATTATAATAATTTGTTTAATTTTCCAAAATTGCTAAAATCCAATTTTATGTACATAACTTCCTATATTCACGTAACCATGCCATCATGTCCAACCAATATTTTCTTCTTTATGCCACATGTAGGAGACACCTAGGGGTCCCTCCCTATGGTCTCAATTGGCTTCACAACTTGTTTCGGTTACGTATACACGTAAAGTCTCAATTTTAGTCAAAATTGCACTTTTTGCTCAAATTTTCCATAAATTCATATTAAATTGACCAAAATATTCTAAATATATTTTTAACCTTTATTTTCCTTAATTAATTGAAATTAACCTCAATTAATTGAAAAATAATTTATTTTGTGCTATTTTGGCAAAATTACGATTTTGCCATTACCTTTCTAATCCAATTTCTTCTCTTATTTTTCTTTCACCAATTTTCATATATTTTTGGACCAAATATTTTCTCTAATATTCCTTCATTTTTGGACCTTAATATTGGGCTTTTTAAATTACCCAAATTAATTCCATAATTATTTTTGCCCAATTTCCCATGAAATTGAACATTTATAAATTCATAAATTCCAAATTCATGAATATTCACCATTTTATTGAATTTCCAAAATAATTACAATATATTTGGTGAATATGAAATTTGGGGTGTTACACAATTGCTCAAGTCTCAAGGCTCTCTTTTGGGGATTATACCTTCCCGACTTAGTACGCCAAGTATTAGCGGAATCTTGGGTTGGGATGGTGATTGGCTAGCCCAAAGAAAAGCTGTTATCCTACAATGTTGGGCCAAACAATGGAGATGAGATTTTGTGAAGGGTGAATATAATTTTTGATCTTTCAAGTTTTATTCTGTTTAAAATATTAGTCCCTATCATTAAATAAAAATATGGATCATTTTATCCCTTATGGGTACTAAAACCTCTAGTTTAATAATTAAGGGATCAAAACTAAAATGATGACAAATTTAAAGATCTAAAGATTATATTAACCCTTTTTTAATTACAAAGATAAGCACGAAAAACTTGAGAACTAGTCAGTCAAAAGAAAAGTATACAACTATTACATAGAGCAGCGAGTTGAGGCCAATGACCTTATAACCTAGTGTCATGAAATAAGCTAGGACAAACAACAGGGATAATGTATGAGTGTGTGTGTTTTTTTAATTATAAGGTTAAGCACTAGCAGCTTGAGGACTAGCCGAATGAAAGACAAGCTATATACAATTATTATTCAAGGCATGGAGCTGAGGCCAAAAATGGAGGCAAGCCCCGGCCCTCACAAACCCTGGGACCCAACTCACCTAAACAGCCGAATGAAAGACAAGCTATATACAATTATTATTCAAGGCATGGAGCTGAGGCCAAAAATGGAGGCAAGCCCCGGCCCTGACAAACCCTGAGACCCAACTCGCCTAAATATTTTTGTAGGAAAAAAAATTACAAGGGCAAGCCCTAACAATTTAATGCTACAAGTGGGATCAAGCACTAGACCCCCTGCTCATAAGATAGTTTCTATGCTACTATGCCATTAAAACATTGGTAATGAGGTGCTTGTTTGTTCAAGGGAGAGGTGGGTTGTATTAAGAATAGAAGATATATGGAAGAATTACACTCAAGTCCTTAGGAAGAAGATAAATGAAAAAATGGTCTTTTAAAATTGTAAAATGAAAAAATGCTCTCATTAACAACTCTAAAAGCATGTCATTGGCAACTTCAGGAGCCTCTATTGATAACTTCATTGGACTATTTTTCATTTTACAATTTCAAAGGATAATTTTTTCATTTCTTTTTTTTTTCTTTGGGACCTGAGTGTAATCCTCCCAAGATATATATACTCCCTCCGGTCCTAATTATATGACATATTTACTTAACTTTGGAGAAATTTAGAATAGTAGTTAAATTAGTTAATCTTATTTATTTTCCAAAAATGCCCTAACTTTGGAGTATTAATTGGAGTACTTCTTGTATCTGAGGAAATTGTAGTTAAGGACCTCAAAACTCATTGTTTGATTAACAAAGTCAGATTTGATCCATTCATTACAAAGAGATTGAGAATTAATTTCTCTAACTAGTGCGTCGGAGAGCTAAGAAACAACCACAAACAACGTGTATTACACTCTATTTTAAAAGACTATCAAAAGGCGTTAACTTAAAATTTCTCATGGTTTCAAAATTATTTTATTAAAAAAAATAAAAGAAATAGTAGAATTGAGATGTATGTGACATTAATGAGTTGCAAGTATTACTCACTTTATACAATACATAGGTGTATTATAAAATTGTTATTATGTTTCATTATTATTGAGAAAGTATCAATTGGGGGTATTTTGGGAAGAAATTGATAAAAATTAAAACTTTGTCCTATAATTAGAACCAAGATCAACTCCTAAATGTTGTCCTATAATTAAGACTAGAGGGAGTAGGATAATACTTGGGAGAGAGAAGCTACAGTTTACCGTCCGATTAGAACTACATCACCACAATTAATTTATATGATAATAAAATCAAATCAATATGTTTCTTACATGTGTCAACCTTTTGGTGGGACATATGGCACTGACGTTAAAATGTGAAACGCTAAAAGAAGTTCCAAATTAAAGTAATATTATTTCACTGTATAGATATTTTTTTTAATAATAGAAGGAAGCAGTAAAGACTACCCTACATTGCAAGAAAGAAATAAAGAAAGTCATTTAAAAAAAATTAACATAAAATTATGCTGATATTGATATTAATCAACGTACAATTTAAGTGTTATAGTTAGAAATTAAACTGTGGTCAAATTAGGGAGCATGCCATTTTTACATTTTTAGATTATAAAATCATGTTAAGTTACTCTTAAAGTTATATCAACCATAACTTTAACTAAACTTGTAAGTGACTTTGTTAAATCTGATAAACTCGTTGGTTTTTTTCACCGAGTTGAACGAGACCAACATGAACAGGGTAAAACTCGATTTACAGAATGCATAGGAGGTCAAGTCTAATGAAAAATAAAAACAAATAGGAAAAAACTAATATTAACAAAAAAAAACAAAAAAATAGGGAAAATTGCCCAAAAATGCTTTTGGGGCAAATTACGAAATGTTACCATGGAAAATCGGTTTCACTTTAACGGAAAATATGTTGCACACAACGGAAGATATTTTACACACAACAGAAGATGGTTTACACATTTATATGGAAGATTTGTGCACACATGTAAGAGTATTTGCACACAACAGAAGTTATTTTACACACACGAAAGATAACTTGTACGCTTGGTAACATTCAGTAATTAATTTACTAAAAAAGTATTTATTCCCAATTCTCCCAAAAAAAAATATCAACGATAAGTTGTCCTATTTTAAGCTGTAGTTAAATTAGTTGTGTAGCGTTCTTCATTGTCTTCTACTTTCTTCTATTGCCACATATGAGTCAAGACTCAAGAAGAAGGAGAAGGACAAAAATAAGAAAACGAAAGGATATAACATGTACAAAAAGAGAGAAAAATGTAAAAGATTTTTTTTTTATAAATGGTTGTTGATTGATTTAATATTTTTTTAATATTATCAAAAAGACTTGTGTTGTGACTTGGTAAATAGAGAAACTGAGAAAGAAAAGGGGATGACCATTGAAAGAGGCAGGTGTGGAAAAGAAGGAGCCGTGTAGGAATGACATACGTTGGCATCTTGAAGCAAAATTAGAAACCTATTTTCTCATTTTTATCGTTACTATGATAAACTATAAATCAAGGTAATATTATCTCAAAGAATATTATAGGATTTAATATTATAATATTATGATTTTATTATGATTTTATTATTAACTAATTTTATACATATTAATATGGAGATATGGTTGTTACAATATTCTTCATTAGGTTACACATGTACTAACATTATATATATGTCTCTAATCAATCAGTAAAAGACGTGCAATTCATTCTCATTTACATTTTTCACAATAAATGATTGATAGATTTAATTTTAATAATTTGAATTTAAAATATATTTAAATGAATTTTTTTTAATATTTTAATTATTTAATCATATACTTTAATATATATATATATATATATATATATATTTATTTATTTATGATTGAATTTACGTTCCTAGATTTATAAGTTTCATCATTTTAATGTAATCAAGCTTTTTAGTAAAAAGACTAGTGAGTTTGACAATTTTTAACTAAAATTGTTTGGGTGTATTTCAAAATGAATGTGATTGACTATTTATATCTATGGTTTCAAAACAATTGAACAAGGATACAAAATAAACGAAGACAAGAAGTTGGGTGGAATAAATTAGGTCCATAAAAAACATAAAAAGAAAATAATTAAATAAATGGGGAAACAAATGAAAACCAAAAAAGGGGTTGGGGCGTTTGCTTGAAAAAGCGTCTACATGATAACTCAAAACGAAACAAGTAACTAATTCTATTGGTGCCAATTAGGTTTGAGAATAGGGAAAATCACTCATAGGTTCCAAGCAAGCAATATATTATCAGAAAGGTCCCTGTTTACAACTCTTTTGTGTGTATTCATAATCTGTTGAGTGTGTTTTATAACCTCGAGGGACCTTTCTGATATTATCTTCCTTCCTTGGGACCTAGGAGTGATTCTCCCTTAAGAATATCATATAAATGTTGTGCTTTTGCTTGCACATCTCTTATTTCTTGAGCACACGTTTCTTCTTGCTCACAACCTTCCACGTTGAAATATCCTTCTCCATATATATGACGGTTTTTGTTTTTTTTTAAATAAATATTTCTTGTCAAACTCATTGACTGAGCCAATTTAAATGGTAATTCTGCAATTAAATGTTAATAAAACATGTTAAATTTTAATCCTTTAATATAATCAATTTTTATGTTATGCATCATTTCCTTACATTTAAAAGTTTACCATAATATTTTGTACTTGGCATTTGATATAATTTTAAGTATTTTTTAACTTAAATTTATTATGGTGGTTCTACGCTATTGACTCAAAGTTTAGGAGTTGTTATATATTTCAACCTTAAAATAAAGAGAGAATTATATTTAGGTCCCAAGGAAGAAAGAAAAAAATGAAGAAATGGTTCCTGTAGATTACAAAATGAAAAAATGGTCCCATTAACAACTTCAGGAGCCTGTATTGACAACTCGTTAACAACTCTAGGAGCCTGTATTGACAATTCATTGGGACAATTTTTTCATTTTGCAATCTATAGGGATCATTTCTTTTTCTTTTTCTTTTTGGAACCTGAGTGTAATTCTCCCTAAAATAAACGTGCTTAAACAAGGCAACTCATTGGTTACAGGTGATTGGAAAATCCTTGTTATGGGATAAAGGCATTTTTGGAAGTTGGTTATATACTTCCTCTGATTCTATTTATAAACAATTTTCTTTTTCATAGAATTGATCCCTTTTATAAGTAACTCTCACTTTTTATCTAAAAATCTAAGCTTTTTTTTCATAATTTACCCCTATTAAATACTCATTCTCTCTCATATCTTATATTCATTATCTCTCATACTTTTTATCTATTCTCTCTCCTATATTTTTTTTGATAAATAGGGGCATATATGGAAAAAAAGCATGACATTTGTGACATATTTATTATTTTTAACTACCAGTTCGTTTTACACAATCAAGAGGAAAGTTGTTTATAAATAAGACAGAAGGGAGTATTAAAGATCTATGGACAAGTTTTATTGCCAGTATTAGAGGGAATAAAATAATTTCCCATGTTATGCATGAATTTCACGGGTCAATCTTGTATAAATTGAAGTAAAATGCTCTAAGCTTTTTATTCATTCAAAAGACCTCTCACCTATTTCAAAAACTTATATTTTTATCGTATTTCTAATTCATTGTTGAATCTTTAAAATTAATATAGTATAAATTATACTGATCAGTTTACTCATCTCTCATATTAAATTTTTAATTCATTAATTCTTATCGTGTGTATATATCTGTGTGTTGTTTGAAAGATTGTTTAGCCACAATGTTTACACAAATAATAAATAAATATGTTTAAAATATTTTCCTTAGCGATACGTTGTTTTAATTAGTTTAGTGGAAACATATGGATATTATAAAAATAAAGTAGAAAAATTTAATTTTCTGAATAAAAAATATTTATTATTATTAAATATAAAATAAATGCAATAAATAATATGTGTATTGTTTTATTTTGTGCTGAAATAACTAAATATTTTTATAATAAAATCAAAAAAAGGTATTAATATTTTAATTTCTTTTTAATTAATTTTCTCCAGTTAACTAATACTAGTATTAAATATCGTGGAAGATAAGGATATCTCTCATGTTTTCGTTTTCATTTGGGCATATGTTCCCCAGTCGTTGCTTTTTGGAAACATAAATGTTTATTTGGGGTAGCTTATTTTTGACTTATAAGTGTTTATAAATCGTGATTTAGGATATATAAAGTAAGTATATGAAAGGAGTTTTTTGCAGGCAAAAAAAAAAAAATATGAAAGGAGGTTTATCTTGACTTACGTAATAATTATTTATATCTCAAAAATAAACTATTCCAAATATAACTTAAGACAATAAACCATGTTGAGCATATTCCTAAGATGTTTGAATTAGTTTATTTTAATTTGATTGATATAAAATATATATATATATATATATATGAGAGATTAGGTCAAAATATAAATATGAGAGAAGTTTTATCACATAATTAAAACATTAAAGGGATTTTTTAATTGATTCTTTTGTTTCCCAAACACTATCTTAATTCAATTGCGAAACTTTTTAGAGAAACGCAATGCTTCCTAAAAAGCTAGCCCTTCATGAAATTAACATATAAGTTGTTTGGTTAATTTTACATTTTCTCATAAATTATCATTATTTTAATATATATATTTATTTATGTTAATTTGAAAAACAAGAATAGTGTTTTTTCTCATAAAGTCATGTCCTCCCTACCTTCTAGGGATAATTTTTCGGAAAGTTAAAAATTTCAATTAACCAAACAATATAATTCACTATTTTTCAAGAATTCTAACTTTCCTTTAACTAGAGGTGGAAAAGCAGATCTGTCCGTATCTAGAGGATCTGTCCTTGACGGGTTCATGTTTAAAAGAGTCAGGCTGAGCTAAATTACTCTAAAATTATGTTTTTTTTAAAAGTAGCCCCCAATTTAAGTATTTATTTGAAATAGCTTATTTTTAGGTAATAAGTGTTTATAAATCATGATTCACGATATACGAGATAAATATGTGAAAGGAGTTTTATCTTGACTTACGTAATAAACACTTATATTCAAAAAATAAATATTTCCAAACATATAATAAATAGACTCGGCCTATTTTATCAACTCCACCTTGTTTACCTCATCAAACCGAGGGTTTATGGTATAGATTAAAACAAACAAATTGGCATAAAAATAAAATTAAATATAAATCAATAAAATATTGAGACAAAGGCACAAAGCTGAGATTATTTTGAACTAAAATTCAAAACGTTGTAAAATCCAGACTATATTTAGCCTAATAAGCATGTAGTATTAATTATGTTGGTGAGTTTATTTAGTTTTGTATTCAAATTTTCAAAAAAAAAAAAAGACAAAACAAATTGTGAACCTCATTTTAATGAATAAATATTTATTTTTAAATAATATTATAGGTATCTATTAAATTATAGAAAAAGATTGGCGGCCAAAAATTATAATAGTCAATGTCAGAATTCATTGAAATTGATATTTTCAAGCTTTTATGTATGCATGGTGGTCACGTTACGACAAGAAAGAAAATGACGTAAAAGAATGAGAATTTGATTTCATAAAAAAAAAAATGAGAATTTGAGTTCAGTTGTTTGAATGTTCAAATCTGATCTTTTATAAGCCCACGTTGACTTTTTGTCCCATATTAATTTTCTTCTATTTTATACCTCTGCATACAAATGTCATCGATCTCCATAAAAATATATATATATATGAAGGACAGAATTATTTTATTCATTGTTCAATTTAGTCTCAATTGAACTGTAATACCTCGAAATTTAGAATTGGAGGTTTAAGAATAAACCTAAATTAAGTGGACTGTTAAGCCCCAATTTAGTAGGAGCCCAAATTTGTCCTCTAATGATTCTTATATCTTTGGGGTATTAAAAAAGTAAAATAGTGAACTTTGGAGAATATAATTATGTTTTTGGTGAAATCGCCTATGAGGTAGTAAGCTTGTTATATGATTTTGAATGACCAAATGATGAGAAAAAAATTATGAAATTTTACAGGATGAAAGTAGACATCCTAAGCTTTAATTTAATAGGTCATATGACTCAATTAGAGCTATATACAAAAATATATGAATTTTTGAAGTCGGCACAGAAAAACTGTGAAGTTTCTGGAATAACATGCAAATATTGAAATTTTGGGAATTTTGTGATTCCAGATAGCAAAAGGCTATATTTTTTCTTGAAACTAGACTCAATAAGGGTTCCATAGCCTTTAGAATCACTCTAATTCAATTTTTCTAGAATTAGTTATGATTTTTCAAAGTTTAGGCATAAAATCTACCAGAATTTTATAAAAATCCGAAAATTTGGAAAATTGATAAAATATAATAATATAAGCTCATCCTCTTCCTCCAGCTAGCAAACCACGTGAATAGATATAAAATTAGAGAGAGAAAGCTTGAGAGAGTTTAGAGAGAGAAGGAGAAAAAAACTCGTAAGGTAAGCCAATTTCTCCGACGATTTCGTTCCTAACGCGTATAACTCTACTCCTAAGCTTCTCTTTCATGTTCTTTAAGGTTGTAAAGCTCATATTTTGGTATGGAGGAGTTAGGGTTTTCAGCCATATTTGGGAAAAGCTAGGAGGAGCTTGAGGTAACTTCCAAACTTTCATATATTGCTTATTCTGACTGCTGTGGACAATTTAATAGGTGAAATTTCACCGAATTACCATTGGTTTTAAAGTTTGGAAATTGAGTTGCCTAGGGGTTATGCTACCAAAATTGGGTCTAAAAAGTAGTTGTAACCTAATTAAATAGTTGATAAAGTGATTAGGAGTAGAAAGGAACACGTCTGCGAAGTCAAAACTCAAAAACCCTGATTTTCTCCAGAGAATCCATAAGTTTTAGCCAACTCTAGTTAAGGGTTTTAGAGTTGGATTTTCAATGATTTGATGATTCCATTGTGTTCAGGGTGGGAAATTAGGTGGGGTTACAGTTGGTCACTTTTTCAGAAAAGGTCGAAAAAACATAATTACGAAAACGCCCCTGAAATCCTTAAAGTGAGACTGCCAATGGTAATTTTGTAATTTGACATTGAATTTGATAATTCTGAGTCTAGAAATGGATTTTTTGGGTAAAAATATGTCAAACTAGCCCATGTTAAAATTTCGGGAAAAGTATAGCCAGACCGGGTACGGCCGGGCCGGGCTGAGTCCTTGAGGGCATTTTAGTAAATTTTCATAATATGCTCATATAACCCCCAGAAACACTATGGAAGTGTCTGAATGATACCTTTGGCATTGTACGATCGAATATGGAGCTTGAGCTGTTGGCACGCTTTACGAGACACACGTTTCGAGGCAAAAAAGGGTTAATGTAGGGAACTTACCTCTTCTACATATATATGTTATTTGTGTTAGTGTGTTGATGCATGTTATTGCTTTGCTTGATTATGTAAAACATGTATGAATGATTTAAAGCTATGTTTCAATTTATGCTATGGCTATAAGTATATTATTCAAAGCATTGAGCTTACAGATTTGTCATTGTGTGAGCATGCATTAAACATTTATCGTACATGAATATTGGTATTATTTTCCTACTGATATTTTCTCGAATCTCACCCTCCCCTACCAACAATTTAGACAGGATAAGACAGAAAATATGCTGGGAACAATGCAGAGAACCATATGAGGGGATTGAAGTGGTGGAATGAATACAAGAAGATGTCTCTGTTTCACTGGGACGGGTTTAAGTAGCCCTGTGTGGCTACATTGATGGTAATGATCATGTACGAACCCCTATAGGGAATTTATGTAATCATACACTTATTATCAATATATTCATATTATTCTCGTGTTGCCCACTGAACTGCGTATCGTTTTCTGCAAGTACTTTGAAATAGGTGAAAATAAAAAAAAAGAGGGTGTGAAATCTATTTCAATGTGGATGAAAAACTATAATATGAGAGCCACTAGTGTTTGGCAAATTACCAAATCTAGGTTTCTAACCTAGGTTTATACAACCCGAGACAAAACTCCTCTCACACACTTATCCCATAAATCGTAAAAGCTATTCTCAAAAGCTAATCCAAACACACAAATTTGATACGATAATAATTAAATTGATAGCTAAGTATTAAATTCCATATAATTATATTAAGAAATCCACAAAGAGTTTCATATTTATAAGTTATGTGTTAGGCAATATATTATATGAGACGTGATGTGCTACACAAGTCCCAGTGAAAAAAAGGAAAAGGGTTAAGAGGCGATTTGCTTTGAAAGTAACTACTCAGAAATGTTAGATATTCGGAAGTTTTTTTATAAGAAACTTTGCTAGGAATATAATCAAAATATAGCAATTTTACCCCTTATAATTACAAAAATTAATGGTTAACACCAATTTTTTAACGATCAATGTTAGTTTTTTTAATAATTAGGGTGAATTTACCCCTTTTTAACACTTCTATATCAAAATTGATTTTCAAAAAACTTTCAAATACCCAACTCTTCTAACTGATTACTTCAAAAGAAAAATTGTATCTTAACTCAAATGAAAATTAAATCAACAATCATAGCAATAAAAAATAAAATGAATAGAATTTCTTTGAGAACCAACCATCAAATTTGTCTCACATCTTTCAACTTTCTCGGTGTCTAATGTGTATCACCAATAACTAAGGATAAAATTAAAAAATGGTACTCCCTCTGGTCCTAATTATAGGACAACATTTGAGATTTGAACTTGGTCCTAATTATAGGACAAAGTTCTAATTTTTATCAATTTCTTCCCAAAATATCCCCTATTGATACTTTTTCAATAATAATTAAACACAATAATAATTTAATAAGAGTAGATCGGAAGTTGTTGAGGGAGATTGACAACGCAAGATTGTGTGAGAGCTTGGAGAAGTCGTGTGTAAGACAGGAGAGATACAAGAAAAATAGAGAATTAACGTAATTGGGTATCATTTTAAATTTAAAATAAGGGTATTTTAGGAAATTAAATACGATTAACTAATTTAATCACTATCATTTATTTCTCCAAAGTTAGGTAAATATGTCCTATAAGTAGGACTGGAGGGAGTAGGGGTGAAAACAGGCCAGGCGGCCTAATAGGGGCCTGTGGCCTGGCCTGTTTCCGGCCTGATTAGGCCTGGCCTGTTAGAATAAAAGGTTAGGCCCAGACCTATTTCAAAGCCTGTTTAGAAAAACAGGCTAGGCCCAAACCTATCAATAAGCCTTTTAGGCTTAACAGGCCGACCTGTTTATATTAAAAAAAAAGACGGTAGCGCAAAAAGCCAAACACCCACTCCTCATCGTTCGTTCTCATGAGTCAGTCCCAATCTCAATTTCAGAAGCAAGTTTCTAACCCTAACTCTCCCTCCCTACTCTCTCCCAATCTCATTTGGCCGACTCACGCCACTCCCAGTCACTCCGTTTCTCTGTCAGGCTTCAGATCATCGTCACGCTCTCACCCACCCTCACTTCTATCTTCATCTTCGCTTGGTTGCTCTTGAGTCTTGATTCTTTGCATTTCATCTACGCTGAATCGCCGATGAGCCCTTGATTCTTGCACAATTGAGAGTCACCGTCTGTCGGCCGGTCGTCTTTCCTCCGAGAGTCACCGTCGCCTCTCTTGCCGTGGCCGTCCTTCCTCTTACTTGATCTCTAAATTTAGTTAGTCCGATAAATTTTTCCATCCTTTCTCGTCTTGCTCTGATATTTTTCTCAGTTTTTCTACTGGCATGCTGCTTAGTTTTGTCTATCTCCAGATCTGTTGCTGGTTTTTCTATTATTGTGATTATTTGTAACGAAATCAAATTCCAAGAGACGCAGGCAAATGGTCATCTGTTAGTCTCTGTTCCGACATTGTTTTTTTTCCTCAGATTGTGATTATCTTTTACTGCTTTGTGGTCATCTATCATCTGATAGACGAAACACTACGATAGTCTTATCTGTTTTTTCTCCAGATTATCTGTTGCTGCTCTTTCTTCCCATGTTTTTTAGATGGTGGTCATTATCTATTTTTTTCTTAGATGGTGGTCATTAAATTGTGCTATATTTCTTAGATTGTAGTCATTAAATAGTGTTCCAATGTATTTTAATTAGAGGATCTTGCTCTTAAACACTATGATCTAGAAGTATTTAGCTGCTAGTATTAATTCGTGTTTTTTTTAATTGGAGGATCTTGTTTTTTAATTTGTGCTTTTTCTGTTGGTATTAAGTTTCCAGCAGAATAGGTTATACTTATATTGTAATTCCCAGATTGTGATTGCATAGATTAGTTTGTGTTATTAGTCAATGGATACATTATGTCAATGCTTATGAGAATCTGTTGCTGGTCATTGGTTAATCTGTGGCCTCCTGGAGTAAACCATAAGAGTTAAAACTTTTTCTGGTCATTCGTTTCTTTGTCAAAATTGTGATTGCATAGATTAATCTGTTGCTGGTCATTGGTTACTTTTCAAAATTTCAATCATTTTATATCTTCTCACTCATTAATGGAACACTTTGCATTTCACTTAGCAATCACATGAGATATTAACTATTAGATTGAGTGAAAACGATTTTTGGCCTTATGACCATCCCCTTTGTTTTTGACATCTTAAAGCTTTTTGGTTGCAAATGTGTTTCCTATTGCTACTATAATCTACAACATTGTTTATGTTTAATGGCTACAAGGCATGTGCACTGCACACACCAGGATTAAATATTTAAGGTTATGTTGAGCCCTATATAGTATATACATGAGCTTCAACTTCAACATAATTGTTTCATGTATCACTAGCCTTTTTAGGTACTTGATATTTGTTCATTCTGTTGAAGCTTTCATGAGTTTTGCACAAAAGTTGTTGCCTTGTTTGTTTGATATAATGCTGTAGCGTGTAGCTCCATTGAACTTCAGCATAATTGTTTCATTGTTTTTTAGATTGTGTTATGCTCTAATACTATGCATTTGATTAATTTTTTCCAAGGTCTTCGAAGGAGAAGAAGAAATTATATTAAAGATTTGATGTGAAGGTGAGAAGGTCCTTTAACTTTACATTGATTTGATCTAAATTTGTGAACTTAGTAATGAAAATTGTAATATTGTTGTATTTGGTTTCATATTTTATGATTTATGTTGGATCATTATTATAATTAGGCCTATTTTCGGCCTGTTTGTAGTAGGCATGTTGTTAGGCCTTTAGCTTGTTTTTACCCTTATCAAGACTCCTTAACAGGCCACAGGCCAGGCCTATGTTCAGGCCATCCTGTCACAAAACAGGCCTGGCCTGTTAAAGCAAAAGCCTGGCCTGGCCTGACCTGTTTTCACCCCTAGGAGGGAGTAATTGATTACTCTTTAGATTACTTATAATACGGATGCAAATGATTTCTTCTAAAAAGAACTGTAACACCCCAAATTTAATTCACCAAGAGTATATTGTGATTATTATATATATTCAATAAAATGGTGAATATTTAAGTGCAAAGGAATTAAATATTAAAAATTGAAAGGTGAATAGTGTTTTCAGTGAAATCACCTTCAAGGCAGTGAGATTGTCATGTGGTTTTAGAAGACCAAATGATAAGCAAAAATTATGAAATTTTACAAGGTGAAAGTAGACATCCCAAACTTTAATTTGATAGGAACATATGAATCAATTGAAGCTATGTACAAAAAGATATAAATTTTTGAAGTTAGCCCATAAATTTTGGAAGGTTTCTGGAGTAACGGTCAAAGATTGAAAATCTAGGAATGATATGATTTCAGCTAGTAAAATTTCATATTTTTCCTTGAAACTAGACTCAATAAAGGATTCATAGCCTTTGGAATCACTCCAAAATGATGTCTACAAAATTAGTTATGATTTTTCAAAGTTAGGGCAGAAAATCTTCCAGAATTGGCATTATTCCGAAAATTGAAAATAAAATATGCTAGAAATTGACTTAAAATGCCAAGTGTCATAATCATATAAGGAGGGGATTAAATTATAATGGATTTGTATGAGCACGTGTCAAATTGCATTAAAATAATGCTACATGGACAAATAATGATGAATTGAGTACATGGAGGAGTGTAAGATTGCACTTAGTTGGAAAAAATAATTAATTTAGTTAGGGTATAGGAGGGAGCACGTTTTTTTTGTAACAAGAGGGGAAAATCTAGCTCAAACTCAATTGAAAACAAGTGATGAGAATGCATGGCATAAAGTTAAGAGAGTATGGTATAAAGTAGAGGGTATGGTTGGAGGTAAGGGAGGAGGAAGGGTGTGCATGTTAGGTGGTGCGATCTCAACCCTTGATGAGATCAAGGGCTAAGAGGCAAGAAGACCAAGTTAATAAAACATTTTCTCCTTCCTACTTCATACACATTTCGTCCAAGGCAAGAAGCAAAAGAGAGAGAGTGAGTTTGTGAGTCTTTTGGGGGTTTAGAAAGCATGAGGAAGCAAGATCTAAGGTAAGAACTTGTGCAAATGATTAAGCTTCCTATCTTGTGTAGTTCATCCTCTAATCTCTTTTTCTCCATGAATCACCATGCTAGCAAGCTAATCTCAAGGTTAAGGAGAAGAGAGACAGGATGCCTTAGAGAGAGAAACACTAAGAATCAAGAGGTAATCCCCAAAACCTCAAACCTCTTAGTGTATTGATGTTGTTGATGTGATTCTTGAGTTGTTTGGTAGTTTATTGTTGGTTTTGCAAATTTGAAAAGCTATAACCCTAAGGGGTTATGCTACCCAAAATCCTTTAAATCATGATTAAGAAGTGTTTGAATGAGTTAATCAAGGATTATAAGTAAAAAAGTACAAGTTTTGAAAGTTAAAACACAAAACTCCATTTTCCATTTTTTTCTTGAATTTCAGCCAGAACTAGAAATGAGGTTAGGAGTTGGATTTTCATGAAATAAATGATTCCATTGGACTCAATGGGAAAAAATAGGTGAGGTTACAGTTGGGCACTTTTTCGGTAGAGGTCAAAAAAGCAAAATTATGAAACACCACTGAAATCCCTAAATAGGGGCTGTCAAGGGTATTTTCATAATTTGAAAATGAATTTGGTAATTTCGAGTCCAGAAATGGATTCCTTGGGCGAAAGGGAAAATGTGCCATCAAGCGGGGTCCCGGGGGCATTTTGGTAAAATTTCACCATAAGACTAATTTAGCCACAAGAAACACTATAGAAGAGTCTAAAATGATACTTGGATAGGTTATGACCTATTTCTGGTACATTTAATTTTTTAGGATCGAGTTGAACGTCGGAAATGACAAGTTTTACGAGGCATATTGAAAAAAGGGTTTACAAACTTCAAGGTAGGGACTACCACCTTTCATACATTATGTGAATAATTATATGTATTTGTTACTGTATTTCGTGATATGATTGCGTGCTAGAGGCACAGTACCTAGTTGTGGTTCACTACCCAACAACGGTATATCAGAAAATCCTAGCTGTGGTCGATGACTTAGTTGAGATATATTATCGGAAATCCTAGTGGTAGTCAGTGACTCAGGTGAGGTAAATATATATAAATTGAATCGAACTTTCATTTTTGCTTAATATAGTGCATTGCATATTTAATTTTCACATTTTATATGTCGATTGTATGTCTCTACCGTGATTCTTCAGAATTTTACCCTTTTTCAAAAACAAATATCTCAGCGGGTACCAGTGGGTCAAAGGGCAAGGACGTAGATATCGGAAAGTGAGCGGCACGTGTCTCGAGGTGAGGACAAGATAGTGGTTATATTTAGTTTATGTTTTGGATATTCTGAAGAAATTTGTAAATATTAAGTTTCCGCTGTATTTTCTGTATTTCACCGACGAACGATTTTGGTATTGTAAACGAATATTTTTATCAATATAATTGTACTTTTTTATATGCCTATTGAATACCGTCTTTATTACTCTACGATTATCGAAATGAAAACGAGTGTTGACAAGAACCCTATATTTTAGATTAGATGAACCTCAAAGGATCAAAACAAAGTATTTAAAAGAGTCATATGTTTACCACTGCAAACTCAAGAGATTGATTAAGAATAGATGGACTACTTAATACTCCATTCAATCATAAGTATATGAGCTAGTTGATAAGGAAAAGGAAACTGCATCAAACTTTAAATAAAGGTAATTTTTAAATAAATTAAACGTAATTAATATTTGTAAATATTAAGTTTCCGCTGTATTTTCTGTATTTCACCGACGAACGATTTTGGTATTGTAAACGAATATTTTTATCAATATAATTGTACTTTTTTATATGCCTATTGAATACCGTCTTTATTACTCTACGATTATCGAAATGAAAACGAGTGTTGACAAGAACCCTATATTTTAGATTAGATGAACCTCAAAGGATCAAAACAAAGTATTTAAAAGAGTCATATGTTTACCACTGCAAACTCAAGAGATTGATTAAGAATAGATGGACTACTTAATACTCCATTCAATCATAAGTATATGAGCTAGTTGATAAGGAAAAGGAAACTGCATCAAACTTTAAATAAAGGTAATTTTTAAATAAATTAAACGTAATTAATATTTGTAAATATTAAGTTTCCGCTGTATTTTCTGTATTTCACCGACGAACGATTTTGGTATTGTAAACGAATATTTTTATCAATATAATTGTACTTTTTTATATGCCTATTGAATACCGTCTTTATTACTCTACGATTATCGAAATGAAAACGAGTGTTGACAAGAACCCTATATTTTAGATTAGATGAACCTCAAAGGATCAAAACAAAGTATTTAAAAGAGTCATATGTTTACCACTGCAAACTCAAGAGATTGATTAAGAATAGATGGACTACTTAATACTCCATTCAATCATAAGTATATGAGCTAGTTGATAAGGAAAAGGAAACTGCATCAAACTTTAAATAAAGGTAATTTTTAAATAAATTAAACGTAATTAATATTTGTAAATATTAAGTTTCCGCTGTATTTTCTGTATTTCACCGACGAACGATTTTGGTATTGTAAACGAATATTTTTATCAATATAATTGTACTTTTTTATATGCCTATTGAATACCGTCTTTATTACTCTACGATTATCGAAATGAAAACGAGTGTTGACAAGAACCCTATATTTTAGATTAGATGAACCTCAAAGGATCAAAACAAAGTATTTAAAAGAGTCATATGTTTACCACTGCAAACTCAAGAGATTGATTAAGAATAGATGGACTACTTAATACTCCATTCTTTTTTTTTTGCCGTTACTTAATACTCCATTCAATCATAAGTATATGAGCTAGTTGATAAGGAAAAGGAAACTGCATCAAACTTTAAATAAAGGTAATTTTTAAATAAATTAAACGTAATTAATACCTCACTCCTTGAGACAAAAAAAAAAATAATACTACCTCATTTCCTTATTGAAAAAAGTGCCTTGTAACGTAAACGCCTCTCCTTAATTCTAAAGTGTTTTATAATATGTAGGAGCCGGAGGCAGTATTAATGGGTGATCAACTAAGGTAGTTTTCAATATAAATAATTAAAAGTGGTTTTTAATGTAAATGATTAAAATGGAAGTAGATATTCCATCTGATCTTCTATCATAAGGTACTTCCTAAAAGGAATGAGCGTTCCTTATTATAAATCACCAAAAAAGTCATTAATTACATTTTTCAAAAATTGCTCCTGCACAAAGTTTGATGCAATTTTCTGCAATTCGTCGTTTTATTTATATACCGGTAAATTTGATTTTTTTTTTTCAAACAAATTCAATGAATTAACCACTGCTTATTGATTCTTATGAAAATTTTCAGAAACAAACATATACATTTTATAAATAATTTAACTATGTTTTTAATTTGTGTAAAGCTCTTATGCTCGAAGTTTAACGTATTAAAGGCAATATGAACAAGCACAGGGTGAGGATGAAGCATGATATAACAATAGAGTCATGAGCAATGACCCCACGAATAAGTTCTTGTCCATGTAATTCCAAAAAAAAAAAACAAACAATAGCGTCATGATGGTGAACACGTGGGAAAAAGCTCTCTCTGTTTTTTCTGGGGAAAATTGTACTGCACCCAAGTTAGAAAAAATATTATTAAAAGGTTTCCTAAAATCTCCAATTTATAGGTAAGTCCTGTAGGACTTTTGGATAATATAATCAAATGCTAAAAAACTCAAGTATCCTTAATGTCAGTTGTCTTACTTATCAATAGTCACTCATGGACTTGTCAATGGTTTTTTCTATTGCCAAGTTCATGGGCGGCTATTGACAAGTCTATGCATTTGCATTGATGGGTGAAACAGCTCACGCTAAGGGTATTTGGGTCTTTTGATATTTTAATTATATTATCTAAAAATCTCACGAGACTTATTTGCAAATTAGAGATTTTAAAAGATTTTTTAATAGTATTTTTCCTAACTTAGGATCTCAACACGTGGGAAAAAGCTCTCGGTTTGTTTGTTTGTTGCTGCATGGTGAATGGTGATTGGGCATAACTTATAGAGTGTTTGGTATAGCGTTTTTCCCCTAATAAACCCGATTTTTGTTTAATAAGCCCAATTCAAAACTCAATACGTTTTTTGAGTGTTTGAGACAGTATTTTGTAAAAAATAAAAAGTTTAAAAACACAACTTATTAAATAAACCCGAACTATCCACTTATTTTTTAAAAAAGCTGCAACGTTTTTTTTTTCCGGTTCAGAAGTTGCAACATTGCAAGCTTTCAATGCCTTTGTGTTGTGAGCTCCACATACTTCTCAGATTTCTTTTTTTTTTGCCATCGTACTTCTCAAATCTTATATATATATATATATATATATATATATATTATTCTTCTCTCATCTTCACACATCTTGTGTATATATTCTTCTAATTTTTCACCTCCTAAATATGATAATATTTCCAGCAAAATAAAATAGGATATGAATAGATTTTATATCGTAATATCCTTTTATCCTATAATTAATTAAATGACTGAAAAATATATAGAAGATAATTAGATAAGTATGAATAGCATTTGTAACATGATCAGAGATCAACTTATGTGAGACATATGATTCAATTAGTTATGTAATATTTTTTTGTGAAATTATGTATTTTGACATCACATTTTCTAACTTCATTTTTCCATTTATTTTTAATTTTAAATATCTTGTTTTCTTATAATTAACACAAGTTTTTACCTTTAAGAAAACACTCATATAATCGCATATCCAAACAAGTTTTGACTTATTAAAAATCACTTATTCAATCGTTTATCCAAACATAAATCATATTATAAAAACAAACTTTTTTATTAAATCATAATCATAATAAATTATTTTTTCATTATTATCCCAAACACACACTTAATATTATTGGGCTGTCATAACATGAATACTTTTGTTTGTTACCCCACCATTGTCTCTCTCATTCAGCCTTCCAAGGGCCAATTAGTGGATCCCTGTCGAATCTTTTTCGGCATATCCACACCTTAACCCTCCTCACCACCACTCTCCTACACATTTTTGTTTTCGCCACTTGGGATGTATAATTTATTATTTTTAATAAGAAGATACATATACCTAATCAAAAAAAAGATATGTGGGGTGTCGTTGTTTGAGCTAATATAAAACAGAAGAGAAAAACCTAACACGAAAAGGTAGAAATGAGCTGAAGAATATTGAATTATTTAAAACATTCAAACCTTGGAAAATAGTTAATAAATGTTGATATTTTTTTAAGAATCAAAGTCGTTACTAAACTTTCATGAGTCTTATTATCATCATTAGATTATCGTAAAATATTAAATAAAATATTATGAAGAAAAAATTGCTGAAAAACCTTTCATTATAAAATTTGATTAAAGACCTACGTAAAACATATATATCTTCAAGGGTAACCCTTCTTCAATTGCGTCCAAGTCTAAGCGATCGGTTGCACTTAGTCACTTACTCAATAATCTGGGTTTTGACGTGAGAAAATTTTTCAGCAATTTTATTAAAATAAGGGTTAATATAATATTTGATATCTTAAGTTTGTTTTCATTTTGGTTTTGGTCTTTTTAAGTTTCATTCTGTTCAAAATATTAGTCCCTATCATTAAATAAAAATATGACCTATTTTATATTTTGAACATTGTTGTGTAACCTGGACCGGACCGGCCGGTCTAACCCGGAAACCGGCGAACCGGCCGGTAAACTGGTCTGGTTCCCGGTCCGGGTTACAATTTTTATAATTTTTTTTGTTAAAATTTTTCTTTTATAATTTCATACTATAAGTCTAAAATCTTCAATTTCTCACCGGTTTGGTTCCGGTCTGACCCACTGACCCTTAACCCAGTACCCTAACCGGTTCCATACCCCGTCCGGGTTTTAATACCTTGCTTTTGAAGGACCAAATCTTCTTAAGCCATGTTTGGTATGATGGAATTAGGGGTGATAGAAATGGAATTGAGGATCAATTCCATTATGATGCTTGTTTGGTATGATGGAATTGAAAAATTTTCCAATTCCATGTGGAAGCCAAATAGGCTCAATTCTACCCAATCAATTCCATCAAAATACTTAAGATTTACAATTCCATGTGATCATTTCCATCTATTACCCTCCACTACCTTCAAAAAAAATAAAAAATAAAAAATTGAAGGACATTTTGGTATTTTTATACAAAAATTAGATATCATTTCCATGACATACCAAACATACTTTTAATCCTCATTTCCATATCCATATCCATCAAAATCAATTCCAGCATACCAAACGAGCCCTTATTTAAAATTTGAGGAACCAAAATTAAAATGAAGACAGATTTGAGGGATTAAAGATTATATTCATATTAAAAATAATTTTAAAACTTAATCACATTTCTTAATGGGAACTTTCTCACAATTTTCCCTTAATTAACCCAGAAAGAATTAGATGGCCTCTCACGGTCTCACCAAACAATATTTTGTTTTAGATGCAAAATGGAGCAAAACCCTATGACCATGCTATTTTACCGGTACTGCAGCACGGCATCACCACATTTCTTTTCCTCTCGCTAAAAGCTAATTTGATTTTGCTTTTTCATCCGTCGCTTTGTCAATCGTCGTCATCATAGTCTCTCTCTTCTCTGTGCTTTTTTCTCCCACAAGGATGGTGCGTCGTCACAGGGCCTCACCAACCAAAAAGTGCAGGCCTATTAAAATGCCCAGCGCCATGAGTTTCTGAGCCTCATGGATGCGTAGGATAAGCCTGGCAGCGCATGTTAGCCTCAACCACTTCTCTCATGCTTGGAGTACTCTGTTGTACCCGCCCAAAGCCTTGGATTCTCAACTCTCTCTCTTCATTCCTTCACGGCTCCGCCGCTCACCACCACCACGCTCGACTACCTCCCACCTCCGTTCATTTCGGCACCGATGCTGCCGACGCTTCTCGTCGGCGCCATCACTCTAGCGCCTGTAAGCTTGACTGTGGCGCCACCGCCGCCGCTTCTGTATGGCACGTCATATTGCCGTCTGGAGGCACCGCGGGGTTTCGGAGCGATCTCCGTCGCTCTCCGATGCTTCACCAGGAGTTGAAAGGGGAGGGGTCTTGGAATGCTGCCTGGGACGCACGCCCTGCCAGGTGGCTTCACCGTTCAGACTCGGCCTGGCTTCTCTTCGGCGTTTGCGCCTGTCTCGCGCCGCCTATTTGGCTTGAAACAAATCCCGAAGCTCCGGCCTCCGATGAAAAAATTGACGGTGGTGAATTGAAGGACGTCGGCCGCGACAAAGTAAATGAAGTCTCTTCCGATTACAGAGTCACAGGTTCCTTACACTTCACTTTCCTTTTCTTCTTCCAAACTTCAAATATTTATCTCGACGTGTTTATGTGCATGGATAAACATTTCTTGGCAATGATTTTTGTGCTATCAGAGATTAATAATACTGCTCACATGCCTAGAATTCACATTGAAAGCTTATCCAATCATCCAGTAACATTCTAAAGAGTTCTGTGATTGTCTGTTCTTGTTTTCAGAACAAGATTTAGAGTGATTGAAATGTTTTTAATGAGCTATTTTCTTGTGACGACGATAATTTATTTATTTTTTGAACCAAGACGATGAAATTCAATAAATATAAGGTCTACAGATTACATATTGTTAGAACACCAATAGAAGAACTAAATAACTAAAGAAAACAAGACAAAGTAATAATCTTACCACCAGTGAAAGAAAAATCATAAAGTAAAGCCAATATCTTCTGCCAAGTGATGGTCAATGAATGAGAAGATTGAGCTGGTAAACGAACGAAACGTTTCTTGACACAATAAATGGTGAGAGTCGGCTTTTGATTACGATAATAATTGTTCAAATTGGTGAAATGCGTCTGGTGCAGGGGTGCCTGCTGATGGACGATGCTTGTTCAGAGCCATAGCTCATGGAGCTTGTTTAAGAAATGGCAAAGAAGCGCCGGATGAGAATCGCCAGAGAGAACTTGCTGATGAACTAAGAGCTCAGGTAAGATCAGAACAAAAAGGCAGTCCTATTTGCTTTACAATCTTTCTCCCTGAACATATTTGTAACCTCATGTTATTGTGCTAGGTTGTGGATGAACTTCTGAAAAGACGTGAGGAAACAGAATGGTAAATATTTGCAATATGTGACATTTTACTGGTTCATATGCTTTTGTTGAGAACTTGTGATTAATTGACTCGGATATGTATAGGTTTATTGAGGGGGATTTTGACGCGTATGTGAAGAGAATTCAGCAGCCGTATGTGTGGGGTGGGGAACCAGAACTGCTGATGGCTTCTCACGTTTTGAAGTGAGTTTTTGATTATGTTTCTGTATACTGACTTAAGGTACAGGTATATATGTTGATATTAATCACTCATTTATTATGGCCTGCATTGCTCCTCTCAATTAGTGAGACATGATATTTCATATTTATACTGATAGAAAAAATCAACATACGTGAGCTTGTGAATTACTTGCATTGTTGCCCACCTTTATGAAACTTTAAATACTATTTATTTTGACTTTCAACTTGGTAATCAAAGCTTTTATATGCATTTTAACTTATACCTATGTGGTAAATACTTAAAATCCAGATAGTTATAGACATATAGTTGAACCTTGTAAAATTGTGAAGTCAAACCCTAGAGCTTAAATTGTGGGAATGAAATGGTCTTAATACCAAGTCAAGGACCATATGGACCTTCTCGTTGATGTAAGTGTAGTTTTTCGTTCTTCATTAGCCCTTATGATGAACTCCATCTAATTTGTCAGGACAACGATCTCGGTCTTTATGAGGGAAAGAAACTCTGGTGATTTGGCAAACATAGCAAATTATGGTGAAGAGTATAAGAAGGAGAAGGAGAATCCCATCAATGTGCTTTTTCATGGGTATGGTCACTACGACTTACTAGAGACCTTGTCAAACCAAACTTGCCTGCAAATAAACCCACAGGAGTTGCAAAACTCACAGGAGTTGGGTACATTAGGACCATATTTACCTTAATCATACTGTTAAGATTCGTCTGGAGAAGAGCTCATTTCAGCCTAGAATTGGCTTATTAAATTTAAAAGCCTTCTAAACTTCAGTTTCTGCTGCAGCAACTTAATTTTATTCAAGCAATAGGCTTGTGCAATTTTTGTAGTTTGCTTTCTTTCTCTCACTTTAGAAAGTTCAGTATAGACAAACAATGGGAATAATCATGATAATAAGTTTTGTGGTAATAATAATGATCCAGGACTTGTGTTTGGTATTTTCTGGGCATAATTGATTCTTTAATCCGACTTTATTCTCTTTTACTTAGGCACGGCGTTCATGTTATTCTCAAGAATTTGGTTATTATTCTTTTGGTCCATAAGGAATTGTATTATTCATTCTTTTTGTTACTTTACATTCTCCTCATGGATGGTGAAGAATAGTGTGTATGTTACACAATTTTCTTAGCTTTAGGTTGTGTAGTGTGTGCCTAGATTCTCAGAAAAAAACAGTCGGAATATTTGTATGAATTTATAGTAGGTGATTTGTCCTTCCTATGAACGGAGCATGTTCTTTTAGTGATTAAGGTTATCTTAATAATCTTCATTTTCTCCTATGCTTGTGGAAGATTTTGTTTTATCTAACAAGCATGTGCTACCCGTGCGTTGCACGGAGAGAGCTAACTCGTGGAACCTTAACACATCACATTTTAGAAATTAACAACAATGCACACTGCAAATAAATTTGTAATTTTGCTCGCCCATGGAAAGTTACTTGTATAACCATTAGTCTTAAAGTATCTAAGCATAACGTGAAAAGATAAATAAGCTGATACGGATTACAGTGGAAACAGCCTTAAGTAGAAGAGTCATCATACCTTTTGGAATGAAGATGAAAGAGAGGGTCCATCAAGCCTAAATTGAATACACATAATAGTTGTCAAAGTTCATGAGGTATGAAGGGACGGTCAACAAAAAGGGCCTTGTAGAGCCAGGATTCTTAACATAGCTGGGCCTAACGTGAAAAGAACAAATAAGGTGATGTGGACAACAAACTAACAAATTCTAAGTAAAGGAGGTAGCATACCTTTTGCTAGAAAAGATAGAAGGGATGGTCCATCAATCCTAATGTGCACTGCGTTGATGACACACTTGGCATCTTGAACAAATTAAACTAATGGAGAAATGTGTGTAAGGGATCTTTTATCTATCATAACCGATGGACAATTAAAATGACATTGAGTACACATAAAAAGGAGGTGACATGGATGAGCTGTTGAGGGATGGTCAATAATAGCTATCGTGCTAGAGGCAAAGTTTGAAGCTGGGTTTAGGATAACCCTTGCAGGTAAATTTAATTTTTCTAGGACAAAAGGGTTTAAAAAAAAGAAACATCTTTCCAGAACATTGAGAACACATAAAAAATAGGTGACGTGTCAGATCTGTTAAGGGCTGGTCAATAAAGGTAATCATGCTAGATGTCAGGTTTGAAAAGCTGTAGAGCAACCCTTGCAGGTAAATTTCATTATTTTAGGACCTGATTCTGCATGCCAAGGAAAAGTGAGGTGTATATCCAGTTATAACCACATGTATGAGCACATATGAAGGCTGACGTGACTTATGAATGACACCCTGAATTTTTTTTATGCCAGTGCTTCGAACGAAACTTTAGGCTATAACATGGAAATGAGCATAAGAACAAAACAGAGGCAGTAAAAGCAACATAAGCAGTGAACATTAAATTGGGTAAGGAACAAAACATAGGAATGGTAATCAGAAATATACAGACGCAAGCCATAACATGGAAATGAGAATAAGAACAGAACAGATGCAGTAAAAGTAACATTAGCAGTGACTCAAGGCAGTAGTCAGATCGGCTAACGTGTAGGCGCAGTTAGGACTTTTTTTTTTGCTGGCATGTTCTCGCATGCTTCGTTTTTTCCCTTTTAACTTGGTTATGTTGTTCTCAGTTTAATGTGATGCTAAAAATAGGAAATTGTTCTCAGGTTTTAGAGTTCGATCTGGGCTTCTGTGTTGTTGACGTAAAAATGAGTCTTTATGGCATTGGTTATACCAATTAATCTTCGTGCTGTTCAGTGCTTGTGGAGTTGAAGGATGGAAGTTACTATGAATTTTTTCATTGGGATGCTTAGATATCATCTGGTGTTTATATAAATATATATGCTAGATATTAGGGGGATAGCCACTTAGAACTTCCAACTTAGACTTCATCTCTTCACTTGGATATGAATTAATATAAATAATTAATAATTAATAATTAATAATAATAACAATAACAAAAATAATATGACGTGATGGGATAAATAAATTCTGAATATGTTTTGTGAAGAAAACCCTTTTGGTTATCCCCACGTGGGCCAACCCAATGGACCAACCCAGTTAGAATGTAAAACGATTCCATTCTGGTTATCTGCATGTGGGCCGAATAAATCAGAGGTTGTACGCTTGGAAATAATAGATCACATTGTGTAGAATAATCAAAACTAATGTTGAGAAGGCTGCATCTAAGATATCGGCTAAGATAACTAAAGGGTTCAAAAAACAGAAGCATCTTTCCACATGGGGGTAAGGAACAGAACGAATTTATCAGATTTGTACAGAACTTATTGAACAATGGAGTAAGGAACTTATTGAACCAGAAATTTTAAAACAGAAGCATCTTTCCACATGGGCATTGAACAGAACTTATTACACACATGGTAAGGAACTAAACGCTTGAATTTCCAGAACATCATCATATACAAAAGAAAGCGTTTAACATTCCTGCATAGAAGTAACCATTTCTCTATCAATGCCAAACCAGTAGCAGCGCATATATGGCAGTGAAGAGACTGGCGACCATGGCTTATATGAAGTGAAGAGAAACAGCAGCCCAACGCAGCAGTGCAGATGGCTTCGGTCGGTTGACATACATACATGAACTGAGATTCTTCTTTGCATGCACGACGCACACCTAACTCTTTTCTGCAGTTGGCCATGGATAGAATAAGGAGGATGTAAGGTGAGTGGAAACGGGTTTGAAAGACATGAATAGTTAGTTAAACACAGATGGACGAAAAACAGAGGTTTGCGTGAAATACATAAAACAAAAGCAGCATGTACCTACCTAAAGAGGTTTTGTGTCTGGACCAAATTTGCGCCGTATGCAGTGGAGAGAAACAGCGGCCAACCGACTGAAACTGAAGAGAATAGAGATCTTGGATTATATAGCAGAGGAAATAAATGTTTTGGGCGGGGAGTTTGAAAGTTTGAATTTAAAATGAGTTAGGTCTCCAGCTAAAGGCGAAGTCATTGTCATGAGCCACCAGCTTACACGTAGCCCAACATGTTTGGAATTCAGCTTATGAACAGTGAAATGTGTCTAAAGCTGATGGATAAGCCGTGGAAGGAGATGGCTTGCTGGAACACATTTATATGTTATATTGATTATTAGCTTTTTAATAATGAATCACTTAAAAAAGTAATGAAATGTTTCATTTTTTTTTGGATGGCTGAGGCTGTAGGCCTTTAGCCCTTTAGCTAGCACGCCATACCTAATAATCTTAGAAGAATCCAATAATTTGCTACCACTTTATTCTTTATGATAAGTCCACTTGTAGAATAAATTTGTGATTTTAAATACAAGTCTATTTAGAGGTTTTCAATATCTGTTTTTCAACTTTACCCTTATTTTATTTTCGTTGGAAAGAAAGGGAAGAGATAGGAGGAAATTTGCTACCACTTTATTCTTTATGATAAGTCCACTTGGAGAATAAATTTGTGATTTTAAATACAAGTCTATTTAGAGGTTTTCAATATCTGTTTTTCAACTTTACCCTTATTTTATTTTCATTGGAAAGAAAGGGAAGAGATAGGAGGAAATTTTGATAAGGGTAAATTTAAAAAATTTCATCTACTTAAGGCATGATAAATGACTTAATATGAAAATCAATTAAAATAGATTTATAAGAAGGAGGAGGGTATTATTTTTTATTTGTTTATCCTCGTTTATGCCATTGCCATCATAATTGCCAACATCTCTATTGTGTTATTTGTGATATACATCTCTATTGTTTGTTTCATTTTGTCATCTTGATTTCAATAACCCAAATAGCCTATCTTAGGATGAAATTCCGTGGGTCAATAAAATGTTATATTTTCATTTTTTTAATGTATAAACTAACCTAATAGTTAATGCCAAAGTCCCAGATAATTTCTTCACTGATTCTAGTCTTAACATGTGCAGAGTAGATTGTCTTTTTATTTATTTATTTATTTGATTAAGGGTTCCCTCGAGGTTTAGAGGACAAAGGAATCTCAACTCTCCTAATAAATGCGCTTTTTTGTTGATGTAGTAGATTGTCTTTTAACAGATTTAAAATTTAATGTAAACAGAAATTAAAATGACTTTATGTAATAAAAATGTCTGATATAGGAAAGTTCTGTGACTGCCGGCCTTTTGCTTTGAATCAAATAATTTGATTTTTTAGGTATACTAACCTAAACACATGAGAGGAGGAGGAGAGAGAAAAGCAAATGTTGGTTGGTGTACGCAGGTTCGTTGTTCTATTTGGTTCAAAGCGAAAAGAGAAAACGGATGCAACTTACTTTGTTCTGATCTTTGATGAACTGGAGAATATATTCTCCTTTGAATTTCCTATTGCAAGCTTGCAGACACAGCACGGCCTTGAGTATCGAAGGACATATAGATGGTGATTGATGTCCTGGAAAACATATTTATTAGGAGGGGCAACAATCTTCTGTGCTCTAAGCCTCAAAAGGATTTAAATCCTTAATCAAATAAGAAAAAAGAGTTTTGTAAATGATCTTGTTTGTTTGGGATCATGTTTGGACACATCAAAAGTGTTTAATTATGTAAATCAAAATAAAACTCATTTCACATGCTTACCTCGTATATCATAAATCACAATTAAAAAGTTGTTTTTAAAAGCTCCAATTATTATTCTAAATACTGAGATAAAAAGTTGTTTTTAAATGCTCTTTTCACCATTATAAACAAGAGAAAAAAAATAAATAATGATTTGAATTTATATTTTCCTTTTGAGGCTTAGAGTGCAACTCTTAACAAATGTGTCCTGTGATTCAAATTTGTGTTATTTTCCTCACAAAGTGAGACTATTTATCATTTAACCAACAACTTGTTGGTAACATGTGAAATTTTATTAGGCTTTCTAATTTTTTTTGCCAATATTAGGCTTTCTAATTCAAGAATTAGTACTTTACTTGTTTGTAACCCAATATTTTAATATTATCTTGATTTTAAATGTAAGACTTAGTTTGCATAAGACAACAACTTCGGAGATGGTTTAGACCGGAGATCGTTGCCTGTATCACCTGCGCTCACCCACCATGTGAGGAGAGAGGAGATGATAGATTCTATTGGAAAATATCATTGAATGATTGTTTTTATGCAAAAGCTACCTATATTTCTTTATCTACAGTACAAAATGAAAATGCTGACATCATATGGAAGCTTTTATGGAGATGTTCAGTCCTAGAGAAAATCAAATCTTTTATGTGGTTGTTTTCTCATGGAAGAGCCCACACAACACAACTGAGAGCTAGTAGAGGTATTCAGGAATCATGCTCTTGTCCATTTCTTTACAACCAGAAGGAAGATTCCATGCATCTATTACACGATTGTTCAAATGCTATGGACACAAGGAAAGCAGTGGTATCTCAAGACAATTGGAATATGTTTGCTTCTCTTGAAGGTATCAATTGGGTTAAATGAAACTTGACTCGTGAAGCTAGCAAAGGGTATACAAAAAAGGTCCCATGGTCAACTTTTTTTTGGATATATATGTTGGGACATTTGGGTGGCATGAGGTAACAAGCTATTTGGAGGCATGAGCCAGGATGAAGACCAACTTTCAACATCTAGTTTCTTCATAGCCAGTGCTGATCAAGCCCTTCTGGGTACGAGGTTCTCACAAACATGGGATGCCTGCATCAAGGGACTAGACCACATGAGCTTCAGAGTTATTTCTCCTTGAAGGTGGATGGTTTAGTGTGTGTTTGGATTAGCTTTTTTTAATAGCTTCTGGAGAAAAAGTGAAGAATAGCTTTTAGATAATAGATTATGAGCATAATAGATTATGAGAAAAAAGTGATTTTGATAAAGTAAGAGTGTTTGGATGTTATAGTCAGAATAGCTTTTTTCATGGTCAAATTACTAAAAAGGACATTAGTTTTTGTGATAATTACATGTAAGGGATAAATTTATATTACATGCATTATTAAACATTAAATGTTTAATAAATACAAAAAAAATCGAAATAAATTTTTAAAAAATTATAATTATAAAATTAGTCAAATATACAATATCAAAAAATATATAAAATTATTTTATATATTTTTTTATTAGTCTATTATATGGTTTAATATAGTAATAATTTCTACACAAGCTCAAAAAAATAGATTCTCACCAAACCAAGGTTTGGGCCTCCCAAACCATGGTTTCAACTAGAAAATGGATTCTGAAAAAAAATTGAGTTTTTGGATGCTTTTTTTCCAAACCATGGTTTGGCCTCAAAAGCAATTTTTTTAAGTGTTGCCAAACACACTCTTAGTCTTTAGAGATGGAAGAAGTGGGTGTGGTGGGATGATCAGGGACCCAAATAACCAAATGAATTTGTGGATTTACTTGTAAGCTTATTGTTGTTCCCCCTGCAACAGCATAGTTGATTGGTATGATCAATGTGATTTACATATGTTGGGTTAGGGGAATCTGAAAGGTAGGTATTTGCTCTGACCATTTAGAGGCCATTAACTTAGCAGTCAGAGGATGTGATGTTGATTATCTGCTCAAGGATCTTGTGGATGAAATTAGGATTCTTGATTATAAAGAATGGCAGGTAAGGTTAGCACATGTTCTTAGAGAGGACCTTACCCTTATTGATAGATTGGCACAACTTGCTCATAGTATTTTGGATAATTTTTATATCTTTGATCATCCTCCACCTCCTGATCAAGCGGTGGAAAATGATGAAAAAATGTAGGTTGTTATAGAATCTTTTATATATTTTGATTGTAAGGAATGATATTCCGTTCATATTTAAAAAAAGAAAAAAAAAGAAAAGAAAGAAAACAGATGATTTGTTGGCCACTTTAAAGTCAAGCAAAGAATCAATTCTTTATACGGGAAAGAAAGAAGAAGGAATCTTTCGAATAATCAAATATTAGTAAGCTTTTGATTAAACACCTTTACCGGATCTTTGCCACATCAAGGAAGGACAGTACGGCAAAATCATATCCTAATCCAGCGGGATAATAAAACGGATCTGGGTTCTTTCCTCTACCCCTTCTCATCCTTTTCTCTCTCTTTTTTTTACCTGTTAGATTAAGATTTTAATGGTTTAGATTTATCATATTATAAAAATATTATTATAATTTACCTTAAAAATACAAAGATAATTTTTTTTGATATCAGATACAAAATAAATTTAAACTGTTAAAATTATTTTTGTATGTTTAAGGTAGAATGGTATAAAAAATAAAATAAAAAAGTGTATAAAAAATAAATAAAGTACATTACGGTAAATCCCTTAATCCAATACTGCTGGAAGAACAAATCAGGCAAACCTTCTGTGCTTTGAGCTTGAGACTGATGATTCATCCTCATCTTCAACGGTCCAACGCATTGTTACGAACGTAAAGGAAAAATGATAAATCGTAAAAGTACTAATTGGAGATAATATTATTACTCCTTCAGTCCTAATTATAAGATAAAGTTGATTTTTTTGAAGAAATTAAGAAAGCCAATTAAATTACTTTAAAGTGTTTATATTTTTAGTATCCTTAGATTATATATTAGTTTATTAATTAAATTAATTAGTTTAGAAAAAAAATAAAAATATAAACATTCTAAAGTAATTAAATTGGCTTCCTTAATTTCTCTAAAAAAATCAACTTTATCTTATAATTAGAATTGAAAGGAGTATTTTTTAAAAAAATTTTAATTAATTACTATATATTACTTTCTCCAATCCTAAATATAAAACATAGTATGTGATATAATTTACAATGCAAACTACGTAATAGGCGATCGGAGGTAGCATAACATAAATTGTAAAGTTGGACTGTAGGAGTATTGGTTTTCACTTCAACTTGATTACTTTCGATCAAGAACCTGAGTGAAGAAGAACAACTGATCTGGATGCGTTTATGGTGATGGCACTCGACGTTTCAACCTTTGAAAGCATATGCCCTTCTCGATTCATCACCTTCACGATTCCCGACCCCACTTATTCTGATTCACTGCTCCGAGTTGCCGTTCTGGACTCACCGATTCCAACTTCTGACTCACCCCTTGTTGCCGCCGTGTTCGTCCCTGAAGCCCGCGAAACCGATTGGATATTCTCTACTGAATGGGGTCATCTCCAGCTTCTCTTTAGTTCTCCTGGTGTATCTCGCCTCATTTTGATGGGAAACCAATTCAACGAGGATGAATCTTCGCCAACCATTTATCACCGTCGGCTAGTAACTTCGCCGCGTCGGAAGGAGCTTGAGGTACGCTCAAAGCCTCTTTTTCTTGCCTTGTCTCCGAGATCCTTATTTAAAAACGGCATTCCGGAGGTACCTATTTTGAGTTATGAAGATAATTTGATTTCTAGTGTGGTAATACATAAATGTGCGGGTTGTCTTGTTGGTGAAATGTTGGTTGAAGATGTTGAAATTGAAAGCGAGAGCAGGGCTGATGGTTGTTGTAAACGGGAATTTCGGAGGCGTTTGAGGTTCAAGAGGATGCCTAATTTGATTCAGACTGAAATTCTTATTGTTCCTGGTACAGAAGATTTTCATTTGAGTAGCTTAGGGATTGGAGAGGTGGAGTTTATGCCTGATCTTCGGGTTTTGGTTCACCCTTACTTGGCTCCAATGGTAGCAAGCCTATCTTTGATCAGTGAATATATAGAGTCACGAATTCAGCTTGGGTTTAGGCCCAAAGCTTTATGTCTTGGGGTTGGAGGTGGGGCTTTACACTCTTTCTTGAGAAACCGATTGGATTTTGAGGTCATGGGCGTGGATGCTGATAAGGACGTTTTGAGTGTTGCACGACGGTATTTTGGATTAGAAGATAGTGAGTTTATGCATGTTGTTATTGGAGACGCCATTAAATTTGTGAAGAAGCTTTCACCTCAGGCAAATTGGCATCCTATGTGTTCTTCTGCCACTTGTGAGCACAAGGGGCACTGTCACTTTCCTGATGGTAAAGATGTCAACCATAAATTCGATGTCATTATGGTTGATCTAGATGCAAGTGATGTAAGGAGTGGTATAAGTGCCCCACCATTGGAATTTGTTGAGAAGCATGTTCTTCTGGCAGCTAAGTCACTTCTCTCTGAACTCGGAATTCTTTCTATAAATGTCATTTCTCCTAGTAGGTCCTTCTATAGCAAACTGGTACGTCATTTTCAGGAAGATTTTGCAGAGCTGTATAAGATAGATGTGGGAAATGGTGAAAATTTTGTAATTATTGCATCAGTATTGCCACAAGTTTCTTCTGTTGGAGACCTCAATAGCTCTTTTTTTATGAGACTGAAATCAGTTATACCAGAAGCATACATAAATTCCATAACAAAGATATCTAATTAATTCCAGTTCGGCTAGGCAAATGCATTTTTGGGATTTCATTTGGAGCCTCTTTCTTCTCTAGAAGACTGATGATTGATTGAAGTTGTGTCTATACTACAAAATGATGCAATTCCGAAAATCTTCTTCATGCTTATTTTCTCCTCTGGTGAGATCCACCTTCAAAGAATTGAGCAAATACCGGAATTAAGGATCATTTCCTTGAAGCAGTAGCTTTGCCTCTCTATAGAGATCCAATTGCTTTGATGAGGTATTCACAATTTCACATGGTTTCAGACTGTGAGCTTCAGTTGATTGGATAATTGTACCCAATAGATTTAGCATTGAAAAAGCTGTGCTCAGCTGATCATATTTAATTTTTGACATTGAAGAGGTTATCTTTATTTATAATGGCTGCCGATTTGATAATGATGATGCTTGAGAGAAAAGCGTTCAGACTTTTGATGGGATGATAATTGCTGGTCGTCAAGGTAACATTTACCTACACTTACCTGACCAAAATGCTTTCAGTTGCAATACATTACATATGCTGTAATTTTATGGTTGAAACTTAAAACAAATGTGAGTGGAGTATTTCTTCTCACTGTGCACCTTGGACATCTGGATTTGTTGACTAAGCCACGTTTTTGTGCTGACCTTAGTCAAGAACTAGCCATACTACATATTCTCCAGGGTTGGTCTGGATCCTGAACCAAGTCAAACTCGAAATATGACCACCTCATGGTAGAATTGTGATCCTCTTCAGTTTTTGTGCTGATTCTGTGTCAGCGCCTGGATGTCATTCACTGATAATGTTTGGTTTGGTTTCCATAGGTTTAAAATTTCTGATAATATGCTTCATTTATGAATTTTGAAAAATCTGACCTTTGATCTTTACATGGTCTGGGTTAAAGGTCCTCAAGCATTTGACTTTGTACTCTGCTTTATGCACATATACACTCACCCTGGAAAAGTTGTGATTTTTGCAAGTAGCTCGCTAGGTGGCCAGAGAGTTGTTCTATTTTTTGTTTGGAACATAGTTCTTCCTTAAAATATTTTCAGGGGAAATTAGAAAGAATGAAGAGCTTTATTTCATAAGGGAACATGTTAAAGGGAGGTTGAAATGGTTCTTTGCTTTGAAATCTCATTTTGCTTGATCTGATTCAATTCCTGTATCTTTCTTGACGGCTCGAGGAGATAATTCAAATTTAGTAAAAGTTCTCACTTCACTTATTTTTGGCTGTGCTTGCTTCTGAATTCTAATTTGTTGTTTTCTGTTTTGTATTGGCATTTCATATATATAACATTCAATTTTTTTGTTTCATTTCCTTATCTTCCTCAACTACTTCCTTGAGGAAACAATTCAACATGGAAAAAAATTGATTTTTGTAAAAGTATGTATAATTTGAATAGCAGCTTCCTGCCGAAGTTGATTTATGATCTTTCTTGTGATGGGCTTGATGTCAAATGACAGATACTTGAGATCTTACTGACGGAAGAGATGTACTAAGAATTGGAAACAAAGACACCAATGTAGCCAACCCCTGCAATAACGAAGGCAAGAGATTGTGCGAAGAGGTATATGAAGTACTGGTTCTTCCCAAAGGCTAGGTCGTAGCTTCCACAGACGAAAAGGTAGGCCCCAACGCCAAGTTCGAGCAAATGGATTCTGATTTTAATCATCATGAAAGAAGAAAAGGTTAAATGAAAAAAAAAATGCTAGGTATAGAAATTATTTGTGGATTGTTTGCAGGATGATTATTATCTTGATAGCTTCTATTTTTTTTTTTTTAAATGGAGGTAGATATTACATGAAACTTATTGAACAGTGGACGTTGACTATGTTGATGGGAGCTAAAGACATACTCATTCGTAATCTTGTAGGAGCATTTCCAGTTATACCAAATGATGGGTTGACAAACTAGATTTCTTCTCCATGCGTGAGGAACTCCTAATTACAGATCACTTTGATGGTCACACTTTCTGTTGAACTGAAGGGAAACTTGCAGGTCGGCTACAATGAAGCTATCTAATTTCTACTACGTATAGTAGTTTTGTGCACTAGTCTACAGAATTTATTTTGTAAATTTTGCTATATATCAAGCACTACTTGATCAATCATAGTTCCACTGAAATGTAAAATGTATATGAATATAGTGCTGAGAATTCCATTTTGCTGATCAACAAAATTATGGAATCACAAGGTAGCGTACACTTCTTTTCTCCCTTTTTCCTTTAAACTACATTAGCGATCTTAATTCTTTGCTAAGGGATACTTAGAAAAGTCTAATAGGTTGAGAAATACTTGTTCAGGCTGTTTCTCCCATAGTAAAGGATCCAAGTGTCATAATATATGGTTATGTTAGACATACTATTGATTTAGTCCAGCTATATATATGTTGGCATCTCTTCTTTCTCTAGAATTTTTCCAAGTTTACTTCGTTTAGATTTCAAAATCCTGCTATCCCAGGAAAGGAGGAAAGAAGCATACCTATCAACTATTGTGACACGTGGCTTCCTTGGTGCTTTGCCTCCTGATTTTGTTTTAAGAGCATCTCCCAATTTCTCAGTGACCACCCATTCATTTGCTCTCCCTGCCTCCAGCAAACCTATGAGTGTTGCCTTAGTCCGATGCATTGACATGACATTTTCAAATAGGACCCAGAATACCAATAGGTGGAGTGATCTGCACCACATAATTTTAGAAAGTTAGGAAGGAGCTAATTAGTGAAGGTAAAATTTCTATGGAGAAAAACTCAGGCTTACTTCTATGGGGATCTGCTATCATGTTCTTTGTAAAAACATAACAAGTGGATATTATTTACTGTTTAGAACTTTATCAGTGGCTCTTTGAAAGAAGTTCTTTCATCTGTGATAATCATATTGAAGAATATTCTCTGTAACTGCTGAAGAAATTGCACCTTACATTTATAAAATAAGTCTGAGCAGTTGTTGACCAAGAAAAAAAGTTTGAACAGTCACTTTTAAGTTAACTTTAAAGACTAGAGGAAACAATTCACATATTTTGACCTTGGAGTTCCTACAGCATTAAGCAGAGTAATGATGCAAGGTATGTATACAGCACCCCACTTTGGAACTTCCACTTCAGGAACAAGAACAGTTGCAGGCAGAACGACACAGTAGAACAAAAATGTCATCACATGAGCTATGATCTTCCTGACAAAGAAAAAGCTATAAATCACGTAGAACTTCTTCCACATTGTCACTTTCTGCAAGGTATGATAGACAGAATTGGAAGAGAGGGGTAAGTGTTGAATGTCCTTATTAAGGTCCTCTTGAGGTAATTGTGAAAAAAATTTAGATTAATACCTTGTTTCTTATGATTTCCATTGCCATTTTCCTGAAGAGATTAGCTGGCCCACAAGACCATCGGTGTTGTTGATAACGGTAGGCCTTGAATGTACTTGGCAATTCATTTTTTACCTGAATTATTGATGAAATAACGAGGTCACGCAAAAGATCGGTTGAAAAAATTCTTATTCAAATCACTGTGCACCATCTTAATGAATCAAATCATTTGAGATGCTCCTGAGAATATCATCTATTGCACGAAAAGTTCTTGGGTATATATGATAGACACATCCAACAAATTATGAAGAAACAAGCATGTTAGATGCGTGCCCTCTAAAAAGTACCTTGAATGTTTCATATTTATTCATAACCGGTTTGCTCTGTTTTCATTATATTGGTCTATCTAAGAGTTATATAATATGACCCGACTCCAGACTGAATTTCTATCTTTACTCTTGTATGATTTTGTCGGGTTTTGGTTCTGACTATGCTGAAATGGATAGAAAATTATTCTTAGGCAATTTCTACAAAAGATATGTTGGTGAAGTCAATTAAGAGACTTGAACATGTCATATATTGGATGTTTGTGATTAGCTGTATTTATCTATTTTTATGAATAGGTTTATCAGAAGGTTTTTGAATTGACCAGACCAAAACTCACAACCTAGCTCATAGTTTATGATACCTGAAGATCACCAAGGTACAGAAATTTCCAGCCCTTGAGACCAGCTCGGACGGCCAAGTCCATGTCCTCCACAGTGGTTCTGCCCTTCCATCCTCCAGCCTCATTCAATGCTGAAAGCCTCCAGACACCAGCAGTGCCTGCATATGCAAGCAATTCATAGGAGCCTTTAATTTCTTTTGGTCATGCAGAAATGAAACATGGAGCGAAGCAGTTTGTAAAGAAGGTAAGAAGAATGGTTTTTACCATTGAAACCAAAGAAACCGTAGGTAGAGGATCCAACTTCTTGCTCAACTTTGAAATGGTAATCTAATGACATTTCTTGCATTCTTGTCATTAAGCATTCATCAGCATTCACTGCAGTACAATAGGAGAGAACGTTACTATTCCATGACATACTTCTCCTAAATCCTACTAATTGTCTTGAGTTTTAGGCCAGCTTAAATTTCCTCGTGATAGTTTACCTTCATTTTGCTTTTGATTCTTACAATGTCAAACAATTGGTTTTAGTTCCTTGAATTTCTTTCTGTGTAAAACATTAGTTCCCATATTTTAATAAAAATTTGGATCGTTTTGTCCCTCAAAGGATCAAAACCTATGGTTTGAAACCGTAGAGATCAAAACCAAAATGAGGATAAATTATAAAGACCAAACATTGTATTAACCCTATATTATTTATTAGTATCAATAGAAAGATCCCTGCCAATGAGGCAGGCTTTATATGCATCTTCTCAAAATCTGACAAAGGAGAAAGCCCAAGACTCATATTGAGTTCAAATGAATCTAACGTCTTCATCTTTTTGGGTTTAGAAGTGGTGTCCAATATATTTATGTGTTCTCTTCAAGGTAATTAAATCCGGACCGATCACTAAATTGGCTGGGGTACTGGATCAGGGTCAGTGGGTCAGACTGGAGTCAAACCGGAGCTAATTCGGGACTAAACCGGTGAGAAATTAAAGATTTTACGATTATTAATATGAAATTCTAAAAATAAAAAATAAAAAAAATCGATTTAAAAAAATAATAAAAAAATCGGATCGGACCAGTCTACCGGCCAGTCCGAGTCTGATTACATTGGTTCTCTTTTAGCTCAATAATGAAGTAGAAGACTCAACAATGGCTCTAATGACACTATTAGAAACTTGATCGATACCGAAAGTCCAGCGAGCTTGGATGAGGGCGAGATGAGGGTTGTGGATGAGGAAGGGGATGGTTTGGAGGAGGAAATGAGGTTGGGGTTGGAAGTCAGCATCAAAGATGGCGACATAGTCACAGAGATGGACATAGGGATGCTTCAAGCCTTGCTTAAGAGCTCCTGCTTTGTAGCCTCTTCTGTTCTCTCTGATCTCATACTTTATGTTTTTACCTTTGCTCTCCCATCTCTTGCACTCTGTCTTCACCATTTCCTGTCATTAGAAATCAATTTTGGATGGTGAGACTTTGAGAGAGAGATTAAAAAACAAATAATCCTCGGGTTCTTAATATACGACATACTAATCTAATTTAATTAGATTAAGGGAGTAGGTTAAGTTGGTTAATATGACATGTATTTTCTAAAACATTCTAGTCACCTTCCTTAATTCCCTCATTCCCTCTCTTTTTTGATTATTGTTGAAGGAGCATCAATTGGGGTAAATTAGGAAAAGATTGACACATATGAAAACTTTGTTTTATTTTTAGGACCAAAATCAACTTCCCAAATATATTTAATACTGAGGACCAAAGTACAAAGCTAAGGCTAATAGAGAGGACCTTGATGAGAGGATCAGTGGAGTCATCCAGAACTTGAATGATAATCCTATCAGACGGCCATGATAGCCCACATGCTGATCCTATCGACAGCTTGAACACCTGCATTCCATACATGCTTAGTTGGGTGCATCATTTTAATAGGGCTAAAGTTTACGTTTGGTCTTTTAAATTTTAGTTTAGTCTTTTTTTAATTTTATATAAAACATATTTTCAATCTCTTAATGTTAAAACTGTTAGTTTTATTAACGTAGAATGCTGACTCTATGAACTTAAATGGTGATTTTGCAATTAAATGCTGTTGACAAGCTATGCTGAAAATTTAATCCTTTATTATAATATTTTTATATTTTAAAAGACGAGTTTTTGATGTTCAAAGATTAGATAAGACTGAAAACACACCTTTTGATAGTTAATTATCTTAAACATGAAGGAGTACACACCTCGATCTCGTTGTACATTGGAATTTGAACGAGGACCATGGGATAAGTGGAATTGCCAAGCTCAATATCAACATCAACATCAACATCAACATCGTCGTCATGCTCAAGAGGCTTCCAATTGTAACACTTGTTAGGGTTGCAGAGTCCAAAGAACTTAACGAGCAGTATCACTATTCCCATATACAATCTCTCCACAAACAACATCACTGACATGACAAGGCACACTCTTACCATCATCTTCAACCCTGGAACCATCACTGCAACCCTAGTTTGCTCCCACACCATCCCCATTAATGCCGATGCAGCTGAAGAATCCATTGTTTGAGACGTTAATAATACAAAGAGTGGTAGAGAGAGACCAGTAATATATAAACACACAGATTCTAGCTGGTGTGTAGATTTGCTTTCGAAATGAATTTTAGTGATTGATGCTTTGGAGTTACATCAAGCCCACAATGTGTGTGTGTCTCTCTGTATCTCTCTCCCAGTGTGGTTTGAGATGGTATGAACAACAACGTGTAGTGAAGGGTTGTGTATATATGCAAATTAGAAGGATGAGTCTGACTGAAACCAGTAGAAAGTAATGAATGTCACATTCCAGCAGCTCTTTAACTGAATCAAGCAGATTAATAATTATAATCAACTTTTAAAAAACATGATATATAAATGAATCGCCTACCAATTTGTGTGCGCTTTGGTGTCAGAAAAGCACTGCACTGCCTCTCTACTAGTGGTGGGCATATTATGTAATTCAATCGTCGTCGTCATCATCTACGAGTATTTTGAAGCATATCCACTTTTTGAGCTCGCAACAAAATCCATGGAAACCACCGCAGTTTGTTTTGGGGTTCAAAACAGTGGGAAAAAGGAAAACCAGACAATACCATGGAGCACTTAGTTCAACTAGCACGAGGTTGTACCAGCTTAACTAGAAATCTCAAGTTCGAGTTCTGGGAAGTAACAGAGTTAAATACTTGATGGTAGAGCTTTACCGTCCTTGTGGTTCTATCTGGCTCAATCCGGATTAGTTTGAACCCCAATAAATCCTCTGAGTTAAAAGGAGGTAGGTCCAAGATATTGAATGCTCTGTTGAAAAAAAAGGAAAGAAAGAAAGAAAACAAAACAAAATAGTGTCCAAGAACTTTAATGGACAAAATTTGAAGGGAGAATAAAAGAAAGAAACTTAAACAATATCATATAAATTAAATCTCATCATGTTTGCATGCAGTTTGAGAAATCAAGCTTATTATTTATGGTTGATGAACATCTTCCATTATATTCTTTTATGTTATATATAGATATATAAAAATAAGTTTAGAAAAAAATAAATTAATAATTAAACTATAGTGATAGATAGAAAATAATAAAATAAAGCATTCTACACATATGTCAAAAAGAAACTTAAATTGTTTTTTAGACAAAGGACAAATTGATGACATTTGAAGTGAATGTGCTCGGGGTAAATATCTGAGGAGTTGTTGAGGGAATGGAGAGATGAATATTGATTGCTCACTGATTTACTAAGGAATTTTGTTTTAAAAAATTATTTTGGCCTTGCTAAATTTTCATATGACATACATATTTCATACCTTTATCTTATATTTCTTCTCTCTCTCTCTCTCTCAATTCTTATGCATTTTGTTAATTCATGATGATTGGTTAGCACACTAAAGTAATCTTGATTACAACGAATCAGATAATCCCATTACATAATTTTGGCTAGTAATCTAGATTCCAAGTAACATAACGATCCATGATTTAGATAATCGTAGCCTCCATTTTTTGTATGGAAAGAATTGACAAGATTATTTCACATTTATTTTTTTTGATAAAGTATAAACTTATTTCCGCTACACATCTCTGTTTTGAAGTTCTCATTTGGCTGAGCTTTTTGTATAGGAAATAAGTCCTTATTACGCAAGCCGAGAAAAAACTCCTCTCACATACTTACCTCGTATACCGTGAATCACGAATTATAAGCACTTATTGCCCAAAAATAAGCTATTCCAAACACGCACTAAAACATTTTAAAATTAACATGATGGGAAAAAGATTGGAAGCTTGAATAATTTCAGAGGAGCTTTACACGTTACAGCTTACTAGTATCCTACGTAAATCATGCACAGCATCTTTTTTCAATTTCATATGTTTCGTCGTTTTGATGTCTTTTCAATGGGCAAAGTTTGCTAATCATTACTAATTAATGAGTTAGGCCAATCAATTCATTAAAGCAAGTGGACAAATAAGTATGAGTACAAGTTCTTTTCTCTAAAGATAATCCATTAAGAAAAGATCGGTGGTGGTTTGAAATCAAACCTCATTTTGGACATTGAACATTTACTTCAATTATGGCCTTTGAAGTTAATAAAGTTATTTTATTCACGTGAAGTAGGATAATTTTAAGGGAGAATTACCGTGATGTCATAAGGAATAGATTTAATTATCAAAAAGTCCTAATAATAATTGAGGAGCATGTAATGTCAAGTTCTAATATAAGAGATTATAATACCTCACTTATCACTGAGACTTCTTAATAACTAAGCCCCTTCCTTAAGACCTTCTAATAATTCTCCCTAATTTTAAATTAACAAAAATAATGGATGCACCATGAAATCCAATTGTTTTTATTCTTTTTTTTTTAAGGGGGAAAAAAGTAATGGGCATGGCATCAAATTGTACAAAAAGGCACCCTAAGTTAGGCTTTCACAAACAGGATACTATAAAGTAAGCATTCGACAAATTTAAGAACATGGGATTGACATGTCATTAGAACACAGATCCTCAAATCAAAGATGGCAAAATTTTGAACATGTTTTTATAAGTGTAGTATTGATTAAAAGCGAAATATTCAGATTGGTTGAGACCATTGATCGTTACAAGAGGGCATAATATGATTAATGGGAAACACATTGGTTTTGCACTGAAACATTGCGGTGTCACTATATCATATTTTCGTATACAAGCCTACAAGGAACAAACATGGGACCTGTTAAGTCAATTACCATATTTTCAAACCCCCCAAACCACACAAAAAAAAAAAAAAAAGCAACAAATTGTAATGCAAGACATAATAATCGGCAGCATATGTCATTATGATTAATGGGATATTAAAAGAGGTGGTACTATAAACGCATAAAATGTCTCATTTTGTTGGTTCACTTCTTGTGAAACATGGGGCTCACAGTCACAATTTAGATGAAAAGACAAATGCATAAGATGCCACCGGAGTCATCTTGTAAAACGAGAGTTACCTGTAAATTTGCCCTGGTGCTGAAGCCTGCGCAGTAAAAATCGATAACGAGTTATGTATAACTTGCCAAAAAAATGAGTTGTCCTTCAGTTGTCTGAACAAAGGAAATACAAAGTCTTACAACAACAATATGCACAACCCATGATTTTGCAAGTAATTTCTGTTCTTAATTTCCTATATCACCAATGGGCATGCATAGTATGAAATCAACATTACAGTGTGCTTATGGAGTATAATCATCCGCAGTTTGATGCTTCCTGGCTGTAGTTCCAGCTGGAAAATGAATTGGCCTTGTGATCATCAAAGAAGATTCAGATTCACTCTTCCATCTTGCCTGGGGTAGCATGCAAGTTTCTCAATGCTTCAGGCACTTCCTGCCCACACTGCTTTAGAATTTTAATTAGTGGTCCAACATGTTTTGTGTCTCCTTTAGTTAAGAAACTGAGCAATACACCATTGATACTGTGGCGCGCCATCTTCGTTAAAATATGAGTGTAACGTTCAATAGAGGGTACAGAACTGGGCAAAATTACTATATCATACTTCCCTATATCTGCAGTGGAGATATGCTCCAAATCAATCAAGGCTACTGCTCGTTTCGTTCTGCTATCTGAATCCTCACTGTATAACAACATAACATAGGATAAGCTAACTAACAAAAATTTAAAGTGAAATAGAAAGAGAAAAGAAGAAAGAAAGATTTGAGTTATGGCTAGCTTTAAAAGAATAACAACTGATAACATGATGAAAATGAGATTGTTCCAACAGACATGCACTTGAACAATGATACAACTATCTCGGGGACCTCGACATCCTCGTGAATGTGATTCTTTTTTCTTGTACAGCCAAAAGATCGCTCTGCTTTAACAATCACAAAATTTAGCAATCTGTGGAACCAACCTCAGCAAATCAACACACTACTGTTAATAAATAAGCACAACCTTGTCAGCTTTTTTCAAAGGGCTTTTCTAGAATGACATAACACTGACCAATCTTTAGGATTATAATATTGTGTTTCATCTTTAAGAGTTTTGCTCATCAGAAAGTTCTCAAGCCCCTCCCACAAACTTCTCAAGGTCTCACTCTTCGAAATCATGACTTGCAGAGCCAGAATTTTAATCTCAAGCTATTATGTCTTATTATTAGTTTTAAGCTCTGACAATTATTGACGACTACAGTAACAACCGGCCATTGATAAATTTCCACTATCATTTATATATAGTATTCACATTCACAGATCAGGGGGGAAGTTCAATAAACTATAGTGTTGGTAGGTTAGATCTTTTTTCCTGCAATAACTATTCACATTCCACTATCATTTATATAATACATATCAATTTGCAATTAGAATATATAAAGAAGCGTTTCCTAATTTACCTATCATTATATATTTGTGAATCAGATCCAACTATAAGGGAATAGCCTCTGGATTTGAGTGCCGCCACCAACTTTTGAGATTTCACAACTTTTCTTACAATATACAACACATCTAGGTTACACGTCTGGCTACTCCAAAACTGATCCAAGGCTTGGATGCTCTGCACAAGTGAGAACATTCACAAAGTGTTATACAATTCATGCAAAATATATAAATACACACACATATATATGAACAATTACGTGCATGCATTTTCCAGAGCTGTAGATTGGAAGAAAAAGGAGCACAAGATAGCATCTTAAGGATGATAACGAGTTTGCAAAACATGGTGATGTTACTTTTAGATAGAAAGTTAAAGTCTCAACAAGGGCAACAAAATGAAGCCCAGACCATATCAAAACAATTGAGGTTCATTGATAGAAGAATAATTTAACCATATAGGGGTTTAAAAGATCTAAAATGTAGATTTATGGAGACCAAAACAGATTTGGAATTTGATAACAAGAATTGAAGTTATTTGGAAAAATTCAAACTTAGGGCATGACACTGAAAGTACTCCTAGGATGGAATCGCTTCTTGAAAAACTAATCAGATGGCCACGAAAAGTTCCTAAAACAAGCTCTGTTAAATCCATGATGACAGGTTACTATATAAAGCCTATGTATAGCCCCAGTACAAGTACGCCAACATCATGTATTGGTTTGGTAAATATCAGCTAGAGCCCAAAAACATACCAAGACCAAGATCCACTTTGAATTCATTCATAACTCAAGATTGGAAAGATAACCTAAAACCTAAAAGAAAATCTAAAATCAAAACATATATGGTTAAGTTTTCTTTCAATTGAAAACGAATCTATCGATAAAAAGAAAAAGATGTAAATGGAGAACAAGGAATCCTCCACAAGTGTGATTCACAGACCAAACATATATTTGCTCTGCATATCCCCCACCCCCACCCCCCTCTTGCGAGCATGCCCAGGGTACCCCTAAGCAAACCACTGGCTGAAATCAAAAGGGATAACTCTTCTCCAATGAAGATGTAGAGGAAGAACCGAAAAAACATCTAACAAAAAGTTCTCACATTCTATCAGCCATACACAGTAAGGAACTTGCACGTCTACTTTTCCTACCAACAAAGAAGGATTACCAAAGAAAACAACATGTCAACAGAGTGGAGGACTGGTAGCCGTTGCAACTTTTTTTTGAAGTAAAAAGTGCTCAAGGCACTAGTCATTGCTGCTAAACCTAAATCTTTTTTTTTCTTTTTCCCATCGCTGCTAAACCTATATCTAGTATTAACAGACTACTTAACGACTAAAATTAATGAAATTATTGAAGCGGAAAACAATTGCTTACTAAATTAAATAATAACAAAATCCGAAGACAGAATATATCGCCTGGTGCCAATTCTGATGGTCATAATTTAATTAATTAAACAAAAATGAAAGAAAACAAGCTTTGTATACCAAAACATATACCTCTTGAAGCCTTTCTTCTTCAGACGCACACACTTTTACAGACTGGACAATGCAAGAACTTTGACTTGTAACTGAATCATTAAGAGATAGTCTACAAATTGATCCTGCCAAAAGATATTGAACAGTCGGGATAGATGAATAATGGGTACAATTGTTGAAAACCACAAGTCGGGGAGTGCCAGAAATAGAATCCTTGATTGATTTTATAACATCAATGTGGCCAGCACTAGCGAAAGAGTTCAACTGATCAACAACCTATACAATATCACAACAATAATTAATAAAATGATACACAATTTTTTTTTTTTTTTTGGAAGGATGGTTTGATAAAATAGTAGTACTTGTGACTCATCTTTCGCTGCACAGGAGCAAGGAGATTTTTAAATGTAAGGGAAGATCATGCAATTTAAACATCTATCTTGGGAGAAGAGTGCAAGTTACCCTCTTTTAAAAGATAGTAATAGTACTAGTACGATAAATAAGAATGCAGAATAAATGAGAATAAGAAGGAAAACTTCCATTTACAGTAAAATCAACAGAATTATTACCAGCATAGAGACACTAGATATATCAATAGCCTTCAAAGAAACAAGTTCCAAAAGCCTTTCAGGAGTGGAGACAAGGAACTCAGGCTCACAGGATTTCAGACTGTAAAACAGCCGGAAAAAAATGGTGAGAAGCTGAATAAGATGCCAAGGAAAAGTTTATGCATGTACAAGTTTCGAACTATCATAAATAGATAAAGGAGCCTTTTACAATGTAAGTTTCCAATTTTCCTACTAGGTCCCTAATGGGGACCACATGATTCAATTAGAAAATCACATTTTATTAATATCTCTCCCTTACCTTTATTCTTTTGTCCTTTGATTTTAGTTTCTATTTTTCATCCCCCAGGATTTCATCATTGCTCTCTTTTCGTTTTGAATTTCAATTTGCTGATTTTAAGGGACTCAAGGGCAGGACCATTTCCATCTTGCCTCTGATCTCTATATTCTCTGTACTCTTTTTCAAGCTAAGCAAACTATCAGAGAAATTATTGATTCTGATTTTCAGCACTCTCCAGATCGAAAGGCTACTTCGTACCAAAAGCATTCAAGAAAAAAAGGTTTAGCTCAAAGATGAAGTTGTTCATTTGGATACAGTGCTGAAGGTCATTAATAAAAATGACTTATAGTAGATTTGCAAGTACAAAGCGCTGTCTCCTATTATTTGCATTAAGTGTTAGAGCTGTAAATTCCTCATTGTTCAAATGCCAGATAATTATGGTCAAGACTCTTTTGGTCTTTCAAGGAAATGCAGTATGCATTGCCAAACAGCAATAACAAATATTGCATATGCTCCAAGAATGTGCTGCCTTTTGATAACAAGCATCACTATGTTACAGAATTACGTTAAAAAGCAAAAAATAAGAGATTCACCCATTACCCTTGAATCTGGTGGTCTAAGGAGGCGCCTGGATGTATACTCACTGTATGAATGCCAAGAGGCTTCAAAGCCTTGCAGACTGAGCGGATCTGGTCATCAATTTTTTTAATTTTAAGTATAGAAGTTACAAAAGTACCAACAAGTAAAGTGTAAGAATAATCCACAGTAACAAGCAATGCCAGTACTTCCCTTCTACTAAATATTATGTCTCAGTGAAACAACATCAAAAGGTATCATGAATGTTGCATTAAGAGTTTAGATTAAGCACATCTCTCCTTTATTATAGTATCTAATTATTCACGAAAACAATAAAGCGCAATTACAACACCCAACCCAATACACAATAAGTAAACCATTAAACAAGGGAACTTAGAAGCACCAGGAATACAGACAAGAAAGAAATTTACCCTAAATAAAAGGGGAAAAAAAGAAGTTCAGCTTATAGTAAGAAATAATATATAAATATAACAATGAAAGATTATCTACAAACCTTAACAGATTTTTCTTGGGAAGGCACGAGATATAGAAGAAAGGGACTGCCAAGGCATAAGCCTTCTTTCTCCTTTCTTGCAATAGTATCGGCAGCACTAGAAACCATCCAGGCAATTTGTTCAGTGGTGGCAGGATTTCTGCTGGTCTCCATTATATCTTTCCCAGTAGAATAACACTTCCAAAATTCTAATCCCCATGAGTCAAAAAGCAAAGAGTCTCCCTCTTGATCAGTGCAAGCATCATCATGCCGCAGTACATTCCCAATTGAACTTAAACACCACATTAGAAACTTTGAAGGGGAGTCAGGGTTTTCACATTCTTTTCCCTGGGGACTACAAAGGCGTCGCTTCTTAATCACCTCAATATTTGCTCTTTCTAGATGAATACATTCCTGGTCCACATAACGTGTGTTTTTGACAGATTTTTTATGTACATGCTTCCCATCTGTAACCTCATTTTCCCCTAACTTGTTAGATTTTGAAATATGGCCTCCAAGCATGTCTTTTGTTCCAGCAGCACTCTTCCCATCATCAGAGCTCTCATCTTTCTGGGAATGGGTTTTCCCTTTAGAACGCTTCTTTTTAAATTCTGGTTTCCCATGTTGATCATTGAATGGATCATCTGGAGTAGGCAGGCTAAAGCACATCCCCTACAAAACCATGAAGAAGAGACTTAGATAAGTTTACAAGAGAACTTATCATATAACTAGAACCAACTAGAACCAATGAAAATAACTCATAACATGGAACATAATACATTCCTCACATTCTTCAAAATTAAAGATTGTGCAGAGCCAGAGAATTCGTGCTAGAGCTGCTTCACCAGACATGACAATATCCAGAAGTATGGAAAGAAAAGAAGAAAAGCTTTATGCTCCATTTTCAGTTTTTCATTTTTCACCTATCGTCTTGTTATAATGAAATCCCAAGAACCATGAGATATTAGTCCAATTGTAATTATTGAAAATCATTTACTTTGAAACATATAATTTTTTTCATCAAACTTGAATTGTAAAAGATTTCAACCATCATGCCATAATGTCACCAAATCCATCCAAGCTTGTTTTGTTTTCTCATTTACTGTTTTCACTTTCATAGAATATATGTTTAGTTTTTTTTCTTCTTTGGTGAATATGTTTGGTATTTTAAATAAGTTGGAAATGAGAAACATTAGAGAGAAATTTTCAGCACTTCCACGGAATGAAAGGTGCCCTTTTGTAATTTAAGAAGAAAGTAAACACTCCTATTGCTCTTGATTGATACAGACTTCACCACTTGTTGATGATCAAACTATAAAGGAAAAAACTTATATGCAGTTTTTACATCCTTATTGTCAAATTATCTGCATTCATAATTCTTGATTAATAACATGTTGAGTGTAAGGTTTTTGCATATAGTTTATTGTATCCCAAATAAATAATATATATGTCATTCTATCATTAGAGAACCATACTTTGGTTAGAAAACAAGACAGTAAGGGTACAAGGACTACATAATCCAATACACATCAAGCCTTGTCCCACTAAATGAGATAACTGGATACTCCAGTCCGAACAAGAAAATCAATTGCAATTTATAGTCATTTAAATCATTATGATTGGAAACAAGACAAATACTTAAGAAAGCAGGCATATCATCAATCACAATAGAAACAGATTAAGGGCCGACAACACAGAATGCAAACTTAAAATGTATCTGTAAGTTTAGCCTTACTTTATACTAACTTTCGCAGTTCAGAAGGACTTATAAGAAGAAAATCAAAACTATTGAGATCACCATAATCATTATTGTTTGAAAAGAGAATAAAGTTGCGTAGCATTGAGTATGCATAAACTTCAACTCACTACATTTCTACAAAGAATAAAATCTTAAATTCTCAAATGTTTCATTCACAAAGAATTCCATACAGAGTGTAACTAACTACCATTGGTTCCATGAAACATCAAACCGCCACATAAAAACTACCATTTCCTCAAACTTACTCCCAGCAGTTAACAATACGCACCACTGTTGTTACGTAGGGAGTAGAGTACCTGGCACATGCGGCGTTTTCCGGAAAGGCGACGCTTCTTGGCGGCGATGATGGCGGCGACCTTGGCAGAAACGGAGGAGGAGTCACTCTGCTGCCGAAGCTTCTTGCGAATCGCTTTGTTCTTCTTCCTTCGGACAGCGTCCTCTCCCTTGGCCATTGTTACAATACAATGAAAGCTCACAGTTGGAATCGGAGCAGCAAGTGGAGGTTAAGCTCCTGCATAAACGGCGCCACTACGGAAAGAGCCTATTCTGGCGGCGTGTTTCGGGTAACCACGAAGTGAAGTGAGTATTGAAATAATTTATTTTTAGAAAATAAATATTTTTTTATCTAAATTAAGATAAAATTCATTTTAAACACTTACCTTTTACATAATAAATCATGAATTACAAATACTTATAAGTTAAAAAAGAGCTATACAAACAAGCTCGAAGCATTTCTAATGTGTTTTTTAAGAGAAAAATATTGTGTACTGTATTTTAAAATTGTTCAAATAAATTTTTATCTCCTATTTTTTCTCATAACACATCCCTATTTCACATATGATTGGTGTCGATTAAGTTACAAGATTCTGACTGTTTTTATTTTAATAATTAGTAATTGGTAATCAAGCAGATTTAATTTTTAAAATGAGATGGTAATAGAAATTCAATTTTGTCACGTGAATTATATAAAATCCAACCTAGGAATAAACGTTTTACTTTTTTACTAGCAAATAAATTCTTTTATATGACCATATGATTGAATCCGATTTGATAGCTTAATTGATGTCAGTTAAGTTACAAGGTGCTGACTGCTCGTATTTTTATAGTTTGATAATTAGTAAGTTAGTAGATTTAATTTAGATTAAAATGTTCAGGTAAAAAAATTTAGATTAAAATGAGATGGTGAGGGAAATTCAATTTTGCCACATGAATCATACGAAAACCACCGCCAATTTTGTCACGGTAAAGGATGGATAAAATGGTAAATTTACTAAAAGAAACCAGAAAATAAAATTGGGCCAAGGCTAAGCCCGACTTACGGAGCCCAGAACGTGCTGACTCAGACCAAGGGGAGGAGTCTCGGGTTTTGTGAAGTTTGGGCCAAGAAAAATTATTAAATAGGTCTTTTAATGTGGGATCCACTAGCTTTATTAAATTATTCTTCCCTTCACTTGAGAGGAAGAGATAAGAGCCCTATAAACCTATTCCAAATTTCCAACTTCACTTTCTTTCATTTAGTCTGTGTTTGTGTTAGTGTTTTGAATAGTCAAAACGCACTTATTATGCAAGCCGAGAAAAAACTCCTCTCACATACTTATCTCGTATACCGTGAATCACGAATGATAAGCACGTTTTGAATAAAAATAAGTCATTCCAAACACACACTTAATAGATAATTTAAGAGTAGATGATGACTGAAAATTCGATGGTTAGAGAGAGAAAGCGAACAACAACAAATTACTTAATAGCCATGGAAATCATGGCTATAGTTAATACTCTCTCCCATCCTAAATACTACCTCCGATCCTAATTATAAGATAAAGTTGACTTTTTTTATAGAAATTAAGGAAGCTAAATAAGTTACTTAATCATATTATGTTATGTATCCTTATATTATATATTAATTTATTAGTCAAACTAATTAGTTTGAAGAAAAAATATAAATATAAATCCTCTAAAATAATTTAATTAGCTTTTTTAATTTCTCCAAAAAAGTCAACTTTATCTTATAATTAGGACCGGAGGGAGTACAAGATAAAATTAATTTTTTTGGAGAAATTAAGGAAGCTAATTAAATTACTTTAGAATATTTATATTTTAATTTTTTTCTCAAAACTATTTAGTTTGACTAATAAACTAATATATAATTTAAGGATACACAATACATGATAAAATTAAGTAACTTATTTACCTTCCTTAATCTCTAAAAAAAAAAGTTAACTCTGTCTTATATTTAGGACCGGAGGGAGTAAAATAAAGGTTGTGGTGGTTTACTTCATTACATGCATGATGATTTTTGCTATGGAGAGGGAAGTTTTGAAACTTAATTATTGTTTTAGAGGGGTGTGGTTCAATTTATTTATGGAATTATGTTAAAAACAACGTTTTCAGACTTGGACCGGACCGGCCAGTCCGATCATGAAACCGTCGGACCGGTGGTCTGACCGGTCCGGTTTGGTTATTAACCCCGGTTCGATTGGGTTTCATGCAGTTTGACCGGTTTTTAAAATTTTTTTAATATTTTATTCAAATTTTCATATAAATAATTCTAAAATCTTCATTTCCTCACCGGTCTAATCCTGGTTTAGCACCGGTTTAACTCCAATCTGACCCATTAACCCTTGATTCAGTATCCGGACCAGTTCAATGACCGGTCCAGGTTTCAGTAACCTTGGTTAAAAATGAGTTAGGTCCTCAGATTTGACAGAGAAATATTACGCACCGTGAGCTTTAAAGCAAGTCAGTTTACAATATAATTTTCCGATGCGTACATTTTAAGAGACATGATGTTTCTAATTTATGTTGACTCAGAAATCTGGAAAATGCTTGCAAAAATCACTATACAGTTATGAATTTTAAAATTTTCAGAATTGTTTTTCTGTAACCGTGGGGATGTTAAAAACATTCGCGTCTTCGAATTCTGTTAGTATCTCTCGATCGTAAGTAATTTTTAAATGAATAAACAAATTTGATACGTGACCTTAAAATATGATATAGCAAATGTGGGATTATTATAGTTTAGAAAAACAACTAAAGAAATTTCGATTAAAATGAGGAGGCTTTTCCAAGAAGTCATGCATGTTGAATGGTAGATTAAGTGGTCCAGGATGAAGGCAAAAATTTAAAAAAAGAAAAAGAAAAAAGGATTAAGTGGTCCAGGAAACACGTATTCACGCGCGACTCAAATGGACAGTGAAATATTTAAATATAAGATCCACACATGATAAATATATTAACGTTATTTGTATGAAATTCCCTTTATATGTTATTCATAATTCTTAATGTTGTTTATACCTCATTCGATCATAAATGTAGAAGACCTGTACTATAAATTAAGTCCTATATTTAAAATTGAAGGTAGAATTAACTTTAAAAAAGTTCTTTTCTAAATTCGCAATGATTTAAACCCTGGAGCTTCTATTTAAATATCCAAAAGGTTAATTAAAAGCTCAATATGCCATGTGGATCTCCATTAATATGGACAAAAAGCCCAAAAAAATTAAATAAATAATATAAAATCACATCTCTCCATATGACCTGTTACATATCATTCCATTATTTTATTCACAAAACAAATGGTAAAAGATTCAACATAAGTATACCCAACTGCAAACAAAATAATTAAGAGGTTTATCGACGATGGCTTAGTGAGTGTTTGGAATGACTTATTTTTAGAAAATAAGTACTTATTACATAAGTCGAGATAAAACTTCTCTCACATACTTACCTTGTATACCGTGAATCACGAATTATAAGCACTTATTGCCCAAAAACGAACACTTATTCTTTCAATTAAGCTTTTTTACAACAACAAGCCCCATTATTTAATACAAAGTCAACACGCATACAAGAAATAACACCTGAATTTAATGCAAAATAATACCACAAGACATAATCAAGGTACGTAATCTGCTCAAGTTTCATCATCAATCCCACCTCTGCATGAACCTGCATGTAAAATAGGATGAAGAATTAATACAAACACAGAAATAGTACTGTACCCCCTTCCTCGTTCCTTTTTATCAGATAAGATTAACCCAAATTGAGTTGTTTAAAAAGTTAATTAAAATCAGTCGGGTGCAATAAATATGTGCTGAAAAAAAAAAGAGAATTTTGTTTTCCAAAAATGCCCTTATTTCTGTGGAAGAAAGAGAATAAGTGCCGGGAAAGAATGCGTGGTAGAGAGTGAAAGTTATCTTGAAAAATGAAGAATTATATGAATAATTTTTGTAATTAAGTGGAGTAAAGTGGAAAGTTTACAAAAAAAATTTTGAGACATCCCTTGAACCTATCTTATATAAAAAAAAAAACATGACATGCTCAAGAATCCTATCTTATAAAAAAAACGAAGGGATTATTAACTAACATGATCATATATATATATATATATACACACTCACCCCAAACTGTAAAAATAAAATTTAAAACGAAAACGAAAGAGTTTGAATTACCAGTAGTAATGATTTCAGTTATTGCCTTGCTTTTTGGGTGGAGGCTTAGTTCTGCCATAACCAATACTGGTTCCAACAGTATTAGTTCCATCATCCATCCTGCTAATAATAAAACAACCAAGTAGCCAAACAACCAACACTAATTTATTTTGGGATTTACTATGCAACAACCTTCTTCTTATTGTGTTGCCTTTTGTCTTCAATTTATGACCAAAATCATTCTATTTATAGACAACCCAGAGGCATAGGCTTTTTCCTTCAATGGAAAATGCAGTACTATTTCATGGAAGAGAACATGAAAACTTTCTGAAAATGTCTCGTATTTTCTTGGGAATTTTCAGCCAACTTTTCTACCATTTTTGTAAATTATATTAAGGTAGCTTATCGTATAAGTTTTCCTCCCATGTGCCGTGTGTGATTGTTTAGGGCACAATTTTTATAAACGATATTATTCATCAAAGGATAACACACGCATATATATATTTCTGATAACGACTCTCTATTTTTTTTATATATATTTACAGTATATTTCGGGTGTTGTAAACAAAAAGAGAGAGAGAGTATATTTTGGGTGTATTTGGAGAGTTATCAAGCAATTTTGGGAGATATCAATTTAATGCATTATCTGGGGATGATATTGTAAATATAATAGTTTTAAACTAAATAAAAAGTAGTTAAGTTTAGGAAAAATATTAATAAATTACAGTTCTGAAATATAAAGAAAAAGAAATTATTAAGGAGGCTGCTAATATGTTGAAGTTGATAGTATGTTTTTTTTAATTATAATTACTATTTTTGGGTTTGATCCAAAATTATAGGATTATATTAGTTGAGTGCTTTTTTCTGAAAAGCGACGAAATTGAAGAATTTTCAGGGTAAATGCGAGGAAATTCAAAGCTATTTCAAGTTTTCAACTTTCAAGAAGCCATTCCCATTTGTGGTCAACCGCCCACGGTTTAATGACACGCGGCTTACGAAATTATGATACTCCTCTCACCCTTAAAATAATACATATTTATCTAATTAACTTCATCCAATTAAAAAAATTAATTAATATGATATGTATTTTCTAAAACACTCAAGTTATCTTCATTAATTCTGTTAAACTGAAAGCCCAGAAAATAACATTGAACAATACTCACAATTTTATTCATTAACCAGAATAACATCAACTAACTCATAATATTACAATAGTCCATATATATATAGGCTAGGCACTAATACGTATGGACTTAGGCCCAATAACTCAACACTGAAAACAATTTATCTATTTACAACACCCCTTCAAGTTAGGAACCCTATATTCATAAGTTCCTAACTTGCTCAAAATATAATCATGTTGTGGACCACCAAGACCTTTCGTAAGAATATCTGCAAGTTGTTCTGGTGACCTAAGATGCTGAAACACAATCATCTTTTGCACAAGTTTTTCCCAGACAAAGTGACAATCTATCTCGATATACTTTGTCCTTTCGTGAAAGACCGGGTTTGTAGCGATATGAATAGCAGCTTTGTTGTCACAAAATACCTCCACTGGTTCAATATTGTATATATGTATCTCTTTCATAAGACCATAATCCATGTTAGTTTGGAAGCTGCCATATGTAATGCCTTATACTCAGCCTCATCCGCAGAAGAAATAGAAACAGTGTTTTGCTTCTTTGATTTCCAACAAATCAAAGAACCTCCTAATCTAACCAAAAATCCAGTAACTGATCTTCTTGTATGAGAACACCCCGCATGATCAGAATCACAATAACATTCAAGGTTAATTGCACTTCTGGACGCCAAGAAGATTCCACGACCTAGACAATTTTTCAAGTATTTCACTAGTCTCAAGGCTGCCTTCATATAAGATTCCTTAGGTAGTTGCATATATTGACTTAGTACCTGCACAGTGAATGAGATATCAAGCCTAGTTAGAGTTAAATATAATAACTTACCCACAAGTCTTCTATACGGTCCGGGATCATTAAGGAAATGGTCATCCTTTGTCTCCTCGGCCGTTAGTTTAAGATGTTGCTCAAATGGAGTAAAAGCTTCCTCTATGTTAGCCTTATCTAAACCTGTCAAGTCAACAAGTTCAGTAGCATATTTTCTTTGATTAAGAAGTATCCCTGATGGGATCTCAATACCTCTAGTCCCAAGAAGTATTTTAGAGGGCAAAGATCTCCAATTTTAAATTCACTATGCAAATACCTTTTTGCTTTGTTAATAGCTACCATACTACTATCGGTAATCATTAGATCATCAACATATGTAAGAACAAAAACAATATCAGTGGTGGTTCATTTTTGAAATAAGGCATAATCATACTTGCTTTGGAGAAAGCCTCCCTTAATCAAGGATTGAGTTAACTTCTCATTCCATTGCCTTGAAGCTTGCTTAAGGCCATACAAAGACTTCTCCAATTTACACACCTTGAAACTACCCTCCCCCTTTTGCTCAAGACCTTGGGGGATATACATATAGACCTCCTCATGTAGGTTTCCTTACAAGAAAGCATTATCTACATCCATTTGACAAATAAACCAATTATGTACAGCAGCAAGTGTTAGAATTATTCTAATTATAACTATCTTCACCACTGGAGAAAAAGTTTCATAAAAGTCAATCCCCTCCCTTTGGCTATATCCTTTAGCCACAAGGCAAGCTTTAAACTTATCTAAAGATCCATCAGCTTTATATTTAACCTTATAAACCCACTTACAACCAATGGGTTTCTTACCCCTTGGTAGTGCCACAATCCTCCAAGTTTTGTTTGTTTCCAAAGCCTTAATTTCGTTTTGCATAGCTTGGACCCACCTAGGATCCCTTACTGCCAGCTCATATGAGTCTGGCTCTATTTCTTTGTCAATAGAGATGAGAAAGGTTTGATATTGTGAGGATAAATCATCATAACAAATAGTAGCAAGAGAAGAATTATCATTAACCAAGTCTGTCTCATACTCACCTATATTACAATTAGAAGAAGGTAAATACTCACATTGGTAATCCTTGAGATGAGATGGAGGATACCTCACCCTGGTAGGCCTCATTCACAACAAATTCCCTCATTCACTCACTTTCTTTATTATTGTTGGGGGAGCATCAATAAAGATAAATTAAGAAAATTTTGACCAATGTGTAAATTATATCTTATATTTAAAATTAAGATCTACTCCCCAATCGTATCTTATATTAAGCGAGTAACAAATTTCTGCATGGTATGCACTTTGTCAGAATATATTCCTTCTTGCTCGTATTTGATGGAAGAAGGAGATGAGGGATCTTGATTGTTGGAGCTTGAAAGATGCAAATGTTGTCGACGACGTTCGGGTGAGGGAAGGAGAAGATTGGCGGTATTTTTTGAACTTATGAATATGACTTGGAAATCTGATTTTCTTTTTTAAAAAAAGTGGCATGGATGCTATACGGTATGCCACATCAGCATAATAAGGCCAACTAACGTTTAACCATTTGGCCTATTGATTTGAAGGCAATATTGCTATATTTTGAAGCGTTTAGGGTGAAATTGAGATAAAAAAAAAAAAATTCTAGGCCAGCATTAAGATTTCACAAATACTTCTGGGATAAATTTACATACTAACCCTTTATAGTGTAATGATAATATTTTAGAAATAAGACATGTGGCCACATGTGATTGGAAAACTTAATACAATGAATATAAGAAACTTGACTAAAATATTTTCCAAAATATATCTTTTTTAGATCAATCCACCAGTATCGGTGCTACTTGCAACTAACTAGTCCAGTGTGCGGGAATGTAGGCCCAAAATAATGGGGAAAAGGGCTACCTCCAAGTAATTCCAAACCATTTCTTTAATTATACTTTTTACAATTAACAACTCAAAACCTGTTGAGTGGATTAAAATTAAAAAGATGGAAGTCAAGTGACAACTTTATTTTAGTTACTCAAGAGGTTTTTTCCCCTTGATACTCGAGCTATTGGGATTCTGACTGCCAAATGCATTTTTATGTGCTATATCTCTTATGCAAATCAATATAATGGAGTGATTTTAATAGATTTTTTTTGGAAGTAATATATATTTGATAATCAAATAGATATTGGCAAAAAAAAAAAAAAGGATAATCAAATAGATGAATATAATTATTTGAACACTTCATCAATAATTCATATACCTTATGTGAATGTGAGTAGCGGGTGAAAAAGCATTATTAAATATTCAAAGTCTATTTTTCTTAGGAGAAATTGGACTATTTAGAAATCTAAAATGTGTTTTATGATGAAGCAAATGAATTCATGATCATTTGGCTAATATTATTGCCTTATTGGGATTTCACATCAATGGGAACATCCTACCTATATTTGACTTCTCTCCTATATCCCTTCCCATCATTTTCCCTCCTTTTTCCTTTTTCATCATTGGATTAAGATCTTAATGATCCAAATTTAATCTATTGTAAAAATATTATTATAATTTTACTCAAAAGATACAAAAATAATTTTTCTGATACAAGATGAAAAATAAATTTGAACTATTAAAATTATTTTTGTATCTTTTGGGTAAAATTATAATAATATTTTTATAATATGTTAAATCTGAACCGTTGAGATCTTAATTTAATGATAAGAAAGTGAAAATGAGGGAAAATTATGGAAAGGGGTATAGGAGAGAAGCAAAATCCATCATATCCTACCTTGTGTTGAAACCTTTAGATATTGTAGTATTCGATATACTACCTGTAGATGTGATTCTTTAGGATCGTGCATATATTGACTCACCACACTGGTTGTGTTCCCTTTTGTCTTCAATTTATGATCAAAATCATTCTATTTATAGACAACCAGAGGCATGGGCTTTTCCCTTCAATGGAAAATGCAGTAATATTTCATGGAAGAGAACATGAAAATTTTCTGAAAATGTCTCGTATTTTCTTGGGAATTTTTAGCCAATTTTTCTACCATTTTTGTAAATTATATTAAGGTTGCTTATCGTATATGTCTTCCTCCCATGTGCTGTGTGTGATAGTTCAGGGCACAACTTTTATAGACGATATCATTCATCAAAGGAGAACACATGCATATGTGTGTGTGTATATATATATATATAGTTCTGATAACGACTCTCTATTTTTGATATATTTAGAATATATTTTGGGTTTATTTGGGTAGTTATCTTACAATTTTGGGAGATATAAATTTAATGCATTATTTGTGGATGATATTAATATATCATAGTTTTAAACTAAATTAAAAGTAGTCAAGTTTAGGGAAAATATTAATAATTAATAAATTAAATTACAGTTCTAAAATAAAAAGGAAAAAACAAATATTTAGGAGGCTGCTAACAAACCCAAAATTATAGGATTTTATTAGTGGAGTACTTTTTTCTGAAAAGTCACGAAATTGAAGAGTTTCTGGGTAAATGAGAGGAAATTCAAAGCTATTTCTAGTTTTCAACTCTCAAGAAGCCATTCCCATTTGTGGTCAACTGCACATGGTTTAAATGTTAGATATATACTTGCAGACTTTGCCATGTCATCAGAATTTTGTGAGATGAGAATACAAAAATTCAGATCGTTTTTATCCTAATTGGCTGGTGAATCATCTAAAATAATTTATATTTTATTTTTTTTGAGAAATGATCTAAGTTGTTGTGTTTTTATAAGATAATATTTAGATGATGTGACATTTTTAGAGTATATAAGTATTTCTCTTAAAGTCATGTGACTTATGAAATTATGATAACAAGTTTTTAAGTTGAAATACCCATCTGGTCAATTTTATAAGGGGCTCGATAATCGAATTATGTGTTTTAAAAAACAGTTAAAATTTGTTTAAAATAATAAATATATAGAAAATGAACTATTTGTTTATACAGATGCACTTATTTATAAGGGGTATATAAGAAAGATATATAGAACAATAAAGAAAGAAAGTATGAAGAAAAATGTATTACGGAAAAAACGAGAAAAGAGAATAAAATTAATTAGGGGAAAAATAGTGAAAAAACATTAAATGTTTAAATAATCTCAAATTTAATATTATAAAAAGGATTAAGGTAATTTAAATTTTAGGCTTTTATAAAAAAGAGAGAATCCTTAAAAAGGAACTTGGAAATTAGGAAATGATATATCAATCATTTCGTAAGAAAAAAGTTGAAAATTCTTTATCACCTTTTGATATTTTTTAATTAACTTTTAATAAAAATACTCATCAATTATTCTCCAATTTTTAAATTCCTTTTCAGGAATTCTTCCTATGAAAAACACACGAGGGAATATAATTAATATATATATATATATATATTAAGGAGCAGATCAATTGGATTGGCCCAAAATAATTGGATTGGCCCAAAAAAAGGAGCAGAGTAATTGGTGATTGAAATTTCATTAATCTTTTGTATTGTTTATATTATGCATTAGTTTTGGGCCTTGACCCACAAATATACGGGGTTATTATATTATAGTATTAAAATATGAAAGGCCTTTTTGTACGGAAAAAATTAAAAATATGAAGTGAGTATTTGGGTTTCTTTCAAACTTAGGTTTTAAATCTAGGTTTGCGTAATCCGATATAAAACTCCTCTTATATACTTACCTTATAAATAGTAAAAGCTATTTTTAAAAGCTAATCCAAGCACACACGAAAGGCTTTCCAAACTAGAGAAGACTAATGTTTCAACCAACTTTTTTTTTTTTTTTTGCCAGCATTCAACCAACTATCTCTAATAGATCTAATAGATAAGAAATATAAATGCTAAAGTATATGCTTACTCATTTATGTCCATATCAATTATCAAGTTTTAGTTTAATACCTTCAGTTTATAAAGCGTATTTTTAATTCTTTAATCTTAACACCATTAATTTTATCTAATAATTAAAAAAATGTTGATTAATCAAATTAAAGTGATGATTGTATAATTAAATTATGAAAAAGCATATCCAAAGGTAAAGTTGTTTTAGTTTTATTTTTTTAATTCACACAACTTGAAATATAACAATATAGTAATAAAAAGATTAAAATGCAAGCATGCTTCATCATTTTCAAAGACCACAAAGACCAAGGAGGCAAACTTGTGGGTATTGGTGCGAATGTCTCTACAACTTTCTTTTCCCCACTTTGTGGTCCTCTCCAACCCTTTATTTATTTATTTTTTGTTTAAATCTGTAGTTGCGAAACGTGTTATGCTTTCAATCATTCCATATGTGTTAGCGGCACTAACTCGTATTAGGGTTAAAGAGAAACTGTCAGAATGTAACTCCTTTTCATAATTAATATTCGAAATATACAATTAAAGTGAAATAGGGACCGATAACAATCAAATAACTTTTTACTAACCCATCACATAACAGGATTTTTATAAATATATTTTGAAATCATTTATAAACTGGTCTCACATTCACATTCTGAATACAATTACTACACGAAAATAAATTACATTTATCTAAATATCAAAGTACGCAAAATAATTCCCGATCAATCCTGGGTTCCATTTATTAACTCAAGCTTTATAGGGCACATTTGCCCATTACAAGCCCTCATATGGGGATTACACAAATCCATCTCAAATACATAACAAATCCTCATCCACATACATATATACATATCCAAATCCATATACTCCCAACTATGATAACCAACTACCGAATCTTCAACCCGAAGGAAGTCCTTGCCGCCCTTAATTACTTACTCCATCCTCGATCCACTACCCTGTCTGAAAGGTTAGTAGGGGAGGGTGAGATTCAAGAGAATTTCAGTAGGACAACAATATCAATATGTATATACGATAAATGTTTAATGCATGACATGCTTGCATCACATAACTCATGCTAAATTAATGGCAAATTTGTAAGCTCAATACTTCGAACAATATACTGATGGTCATAGCATAAATTGAAATATAGCTTCTAATTACACATAATAATGCAAAGTTAAGACATGCACCAACACACTAACACAGATATCAAATACATGCAGGAGAGATATGTTCTCTACACTCTTTCCACGTAAGCTCCAGCTCCGGCTACTCACGATCAGGGCAAACACCAAACCCTATAACCAAAACAAGGACACAGGGTTAATTCCTTTTCCAATTCCTTAACTTTTAAACACTTAAGTTGGTTATAATTCACGACATTTAGGTGGCTACTCAAAGCCTAAACACATGCCTAAAGGGTTAAGAAATACTTGACCAAAGATCATCTTTTGAATCCTCAAAATCCTCTTTTTGACTGTAGCACTCGAGTGAAGATGACCTCACTCGAGTGATAGATATCTTTCACTCGAGTGATACCTTTTCAAGCACCCAAGTCCTACCTAGTGAAGTTCCAAAAGTGCTTACCCGAGAGTGCAGAAATCCCAGAGTCAAAAGTGCACTTGAGCACAACGACCCTCACTCGAGTGATAGCTAAACACTTGCGAGTGCTAGCTTACCCTCTTGACAAACCAACTGCGAGTGACAACCCAAGAATAACCTCTTAGCACACAACACACATTCACTCGAGTAAGCCATGGTGTACTCGAGTGAAGACCCATATCACTCGCAGGTGAGGAAGTGCACTCTTGCTTCTTTCATGAACAAGTGCAACCAAAACCGAAGGGAAAAGAGAAAATATCATGCTGCGCTCGAGTGAGACCTATTCACTCGAGTGATGCTTATCAGAACCCAGGAAAACGCAGAAAATCAAAATTCTCCCAAACTTAACCAATATGTCTCCAATGGTTCCCAAACTCTAACACAAGGCTATTTCCACATAATTTCACTCAAGAAATCCACTGGAAACCTCAAAGCACCCAAAATCCTATTACAATAACATTTTCCCCCTATGGTCACACTTATCACACACATTATCCAAATTTCATTACTTTACACCCAATGTTCTAAATCAATTCCAATGACACCAAAACACACTATGGCATCATTTTAACCACAATACACCATCATTCCACAATTATACCAAATTAGGGCAAAAACTATAAATCACAAATCTCATCAAACAATCGCAATATATAGATCAAAAGGGGGATATCACTCACCTCTTCCTCTTTCTCAAAGCTAATCCTTGATTCTTCATCTTCCAAGATTCCTCAAGCTCTCAAAATACCTTCTTTCCCAAATCTAAAACCATAGCAATGAAGCTCTCATTACTATGAACAACTTTAAAGAGGGGTATTTGAGCTAAAGATGACATTAAACTAACAAAATCTTACCTTTTCCATTTTTCTTTCCTCCCAAGCTTCAACGTCCATGGAGAAAGAAGAGAGAGAAAGAAAGAGATGAAGGAGACAGATTTTTGGCCCCCAACACACACACAAACCGATTTGAGGGAAGAGAGGAGAGAGGAATGAGTTGAAACATTGACCAACATCACATGGTTCACAAAGTGCCACTTGTCACCATCTCCCCACATCTCCAATGAGCTCACATACACACAAGCACATAGGATTCCGCCCCTTGATCTATTGCATAATTCAATCTCAACCATTGATCTTTGAGTTACCAATGAGTTTCCTCTTCGACAACCAATCAACTGGTCGGTAACTTTACCATTTTGCCCTTGATTATGGTAATTCCCTTGGAATCACCATCAAACTCATTTTCACATTTCTTAATCCAAATTTGGGATCCTGCTAAACCAGGGCTTAACAGTCCACTAATCTTAAACTTATTCTTTAAGCTCAAGTATAAAAATTCGGGGTATTACACAGAACTTACCTATAGATTTTCTTCGTTGGTTGAGAACACTATTTCTTCTCTTCTCTAATTTTATTGCTCAACAGCCCTAACTAACATATAACCATTTCCCTTTTTCCTAGATGATTCGTGATATGAGGGGGATGCTCAATCATCATTTTAATTAGAGAGGCATTATAGTCCTTTAATAACATTAAAAAATCCCTAATCAAACCTCTTGACCTAATTAAGGATTGGTTAAAAATGTGGGGTTGAATCTAAATTTAGGTATTTCACTTGGATTTTAGTAGGATTCTCCAATTGGAGTATATGAAGCTTAAATTTAAATTTTACAAATTATTAAAATTTATGCCGAAAAAAGTGTGAGTTAGCTTGCAATAATCCCCAACTATAAGTCTATAAGGTCTATGCAAGGTTGGAAAGGTTTTTTTTTTTAATTTTTTTGATAAACAAAAGAGAATAGACATTCTATCTACTCAAAGGAGCGCTAGCGTTATTCGACATTCAAGAAAAATAATGCTGCAGTAAACTTAAATCCCCACCCAAGTTTCATCATATAGGCAGAGTTTTGATCCTTGGAATGGCGCAACCTGATGAGTCCACTACCCTCTAGCTTACCTCGACATACATTCTTCCGGTCAACAAGATGTATCTTCCTCTGGTTAGAAGTGCTGCCCCAGAGAAAAATTCTACATTTTTTTTTATCAATCTCTTTGCAGGTTGCACTTGGCAAGGGAATAGTTTGCATGGCATAATTAGGCATAGTCCTTAGCACCGACGCCACTAATGTGTGTCTTGCAGCAAAACAAAGTGAATTTATCTTTTACCCTGATAGTCGTTGTTTGCCATTTAACTTCTGTAAGCATACGGGTCGCAAATAATAAATTAGTGAGAAAACAAGTGTCGATCCACAAGGACTATGATAAAAGTGAGTTGATTAATGTAACCATGTTCTTAATTAGATTGAATGAAATAATTTGAATTTGATAAAGTTAATTAAAAATTTTGATAAAAATAACAAAGCAAAATAATGGAGATTGAGAAATTGGGTTTAATTTCAAGAGGTATAGAATTATGATTACTTCTTCCCCATGATATTTCATGAAATTATGCAAATATCCACTTATGTTGATTGAATGAGTGTATATGTTAGTCAAAGGTTCTAAAATTATCAACCAAACTCTCTCAAGTCAAGATTGATTTTTAATCTTCATTAAAAATATTCAATTTCTTGTTTATAATTAATGAAAACCATCTTTTCAAAGCAATCCTTCAATTGACTATACTAGGTTGTTAGATATATCTCTATTCTAACAACAAACCATCCATTTAATCCCTAAACTTCAAGTCTAGTATGATTTTTCTTAAGTTCTACAATTAAAATAGCTCTCTCAAGTATCTTTCAATTAAACAACTCTAATCATGTGGTGATCAAGTACAAGATAGCATTAAGCTCAACGAAAAATCAACATATATACTCATTAACCAAAAAAACAAGATAATATAGTAGTTTCAATCCATACAATGGGTAAAAGTAATCCTAATTGAGAGTTCTAGCTACTCATAGTCATGAAAGAGCTACAATTATGCAAAATAATTACAACCATATCAAAAACTTAGCAAAGAAAGGGAAGAAGAATGAGAAAAACTAGGGATTGAAGCCCTGAATCTCTTCTAGACTTTAACCCAAGCTCAATATACTTCAAGAAGCCAAAACCCTAGCACACAATGCTCCCAAGAACTCTTGAAAATTGCAAAATGACCTATTTTCGGCCCATCCCTTGCTTAAATACCCTTCACATGCATTTCAGCAAGTAAAACGCATGGTTGCATGGTCTGTTGTATGCTTCAGCACACACCAATGTGCTGAAGCAGATGACATAGTAAGTTCTGACCATATCTGTTTCAGCACATATGACATTGGCTGAAGTATATTACACAGCAGCTTCCTCCTGGCCCATTAGCTTTCTTCAATCTTTGTGAGCTTTCATGACTTTTCTTCTTCTACCTATAAGGAGAGACTTCATAAGCTCTTTAACTTTAACAGATAATCTTATTTATATGCATTTAATTCATGATTTAAACTTTTCTTTTGTTCTATCATATTTTCTTCTATATATGCAGAATTTGTACTCAAAAGTAAGTGAAAAGAGAAGAAAATATTCTAGAATATTATCAATTTCTATGAGTTAACAGTCGTGCATCCATTTTGTACAAGGATGAATTGGTACGTCGACTTAGAAACCCACTTGTGAAGGAGTGGCATACCAAGATACTTCCCCAAATCGACCGTTTCTGAGAACCCAAAAAAGTTGGCCACCTCTTTACATTGATTATGGTTAACATTACTCAAGAAAAGAAATCTTGGTTTTAGTTGCATTAACTTTTTGTCCTGACATGTCGTAAAAATCATCCAAGATAGCTTTGATTATACCAGCTTGTTCAATGTCTGCCTCTGCAAACAGAAAAAGATCATCAACGAAAAACAGATGGTAAATAGCCATACCTCTTTTATGAAGACAAAAAGGCCGCCATTCCCTTCTTTCCACTTCTCCTTGAATTAAATGTCCCCGTTTTTCCAATACTAGAACAAACAGATAAGGAGATAAAGGATCGCCTTGACCATGTATAAGTGATGGTAGCTTATTTTAAAGGTCATTAAAAATTTTAATGATAAAAAAAATTTGCTGCATACATTATAAATCAAAAGTTCGTGACTAACAATCGTAGAAACAAGCAATGATTTGCTGATTATTTTTATAAATTATTATCCATACTATTATCTAAATTCACAACAATTTTCACATTCTACAAAATATTTTTATTCAAATATAAGTAGACTATATATATTAATACATTGATAATAAGTACAGTAATATGAAACAAAGTAAATCAGAAACAGATTTTAATATCCAATTTTAAAGTATTTTATTGTCATTTATATACAAAAATTTGATCACAAATTCAGGTAAAAATACATATATTTAATTATAGTTTTTATAACTAACAATTCACACATGTTGAGTGTTTTACAATCAAACACATAAAAACCAACAAGTTGTAGTTGAGATGGTAAGCCACATCATTTCTGTAAGGAAAAAAAAAAAAGTTTGAATCCTAAGAAATATACTTATGGAGAGAGGTAAAAATAAAAATTCTTTACACTTTAAATCTCGAAAAGAGAAACCCTCGATAAAAAAAGTAAACAAATAGAAGTCTAAGTGACAAATTTATTCTAGTCACTGAAGAGGTTTTTTTTTCCCTCCCTGATACTTAAGAGCTATTGGGAATGGTATGAGTTTAATATATTTTTTTGGAAGTAATATATATTTGATAGTCAAATAGATGTTGGCCAAAAAAAAGAAACCCGGATAATCAAGTAGATTAATAGAATTACTTGAAGACTTCAATAACTCATGTACCTTATGTGAATGTGTGTAACGTGTGAAAAAACATTATTAAATATTCAAAGTCTATTCCTTGAGGAGAATTTGACTATTTAGAAAAATAAAATATGTGTTTAATGATGAAAAAAATAAATCCGTAATCGTTTGGCTAATAGCCTAATTTTTGGGATTTCACATCAATGGGAACATCATGCCCCACCTTGTTTTTGTGATAAAAGGATATCTTCAAAATGTTCACATCCTAGTATTATTATTAGGATCGGAATTGTCAAAATCGCTACACACTAAAAATCAACAATTTCTTTAAACATAAAAATTCAACTTGGCATAATGATTGATAGTCATTTTTCGTTATGCACGTGATAGACGTAACTATATCTCAAGTTTTGAATTCTTGACCTGCTCTTTTTTTTTTTTTATATAGTAAAAGATATTCAACAAACACATAAGAATCTATCCTCTTGAATCAACATGAAATCTCATCCTAGTTACATCATTAAATAAAAAGGTTGTAATAGTATCAGGGGGCGAATATGTGATATGAAGATCAATCACCATCTTCCAAGCTTCTTTAGCCATAGAGTCTACAACTGTGTTAACATCCTGAGTGCAATATGAAATTTCCACCTTCCAATCTCTATCCAGCAACGTTTGAACTTCCTCAATAAGCCGACAATCAGGGTGTTCCTGAGTTACCTTTCCCTGAATTAGATCCATTATTTCACTACAGTTAGACTCAATCATAATTTGTCTGTAACCTCTATCCCATGCGACTTTAAGTCCCCACAAAACACCCCAAGCTTCCGCAGATACTATTGTTCCTTGCCCAATCTGATACATAAACCCCATCAAAAATTCACCATTGTGATCTCTCAACACACCTCCACACGTGCATGTGCCTAAGTTGTCATTCCTAGAACCATTGGTATTAATCTTCACCCACCCAAACGGTGGTGGCAGCCACTGTTGTTGATTCCTTTCTACACTCTTATCTTGAAGCAAGCTTGTACTACCCCAAGTTAAGCAGACACGAGAACGAGCAAATATGGCCTGTCTACTCCAAGTATTATTGTTAAAACATCTGTCATTACGAGCCAACCAGATATGCCGGCATAAAACCGTAAACCAAAGACGAAACTCGAATCCCTGGATTACGTCTTTTCTTCCCGTACACCATGTAAGCCAGTCATTTCTCTCAAGCATGCCAAAATTCTTGACCTGCTCTGCTATTCATATCTTACCTCACTCTTACATGAGAAAGTGGCTTGGGATTCAATAGTGTAATTGTTAATTATATTAGGGTCCAAACCTATTTATAAGTAGGATAAAAATAGAAATAAAGCAAAAGAATCTGACAGAGTGTGCACTTGCGTTTTTCTTGTTAACCCAGTCAGCTCCCTCTCTTCTGGAATTCGTGCCAAGTAAGTGTTTCTTCAACATGGATATCCCCGGCGTCCGGGAGAAGCCGCCGGAGGATAGGTCGTGTGATAAGGATCCGGCTGCTATAGCTAGGAGCGTACTCTCCAAAAATGGCATCTCAGTATCTGTTGAAGGGGCTGATCTTGTGGGGATTTCATCAGATATCCCAGAAGGCATCAAGATTGTCTCTAATCCCAAATCATGCCATGTCCCCTCTTACAAAGACTCTCTCATGGGGCTTCAAGGATCAGAGCTAAATGGAGTTAGCCATGGAAAGTCGTCCACAGAGGCAGATGCTCTGCTTCCGGATATCCTAAACCAAACCTGGGAATTGCCACAACCTTCTGAAGACATGAAACAGCTCATGGATATATATATCCATCTATGCAAATCTCTCAAGAGGAACTCAACCGTTGGGCAAGACCTTGGAACGCCTCTCTCGTTATCACCATTCTTGGTGCTAGAGTAAATTTTTTCAGGCTAAAGGAACACCTGTTCAGAATTTGGCAGTCCAACAAGTTTGACTTAATTGATCTCCCAAACAACTACTACGTTGTGAAATTTAGGGATCAAACTAATTGTGAGCTACTCTACAAGAAAATCCTTTTTGGTGGTCCTTGGACGATTGCCCAGCATTCCATTCTGGTTCAGAGATGGTCCCCTTTCTTTGACCCTCTCAAAAATCCTCTAGGTCGTGTGGCTACTTGGGTCCGCATCCCCAATGTTCCTCTCCTCTGTTATAACAAAGAATGTCCTTGGAGAATGGGAAACATGATTGGCAAAACGATCAAAGTTGATATGAACACTATGGAAAATACTGATGATTGGGAATCTACCATTCACAGGGGATGCTATGCGAGACTCTGTGTAGAAGTTGATTTACAGAAGAAGCTTGTTTCTAAAATCATCACGGCAGCCAACCTTTTTAACATAGAATATGAAGGCTTAGGACTTATCTGCTTTGCTTGCGGTAGATATGGTCACCGTAGAGAGCACTGCAATTCTTTCATTAAACCTGATGGCACGACTGCAGTGGGATCTCCATCATCTGAGAAGGCTAAGGCGCTCTTGCAAAATCAGAGCTCTAACCAGAATCCTTCTCCCTCTACGAAGGTACCTCCGGCGCAACCCCCTCCGGCCAAGGATCAGCACTTCGGACCTTGGATGTTGGTGCGGAAACCTGCCAGATCTCGCCCTCCGAGAGCCTCTGCAAGTAGGAACAGAGTAGGAGATCAAATCCATGCCGGCGATGCCCAGGGTATGGCCACTGACAGTGTGTCCCAGTCAAGGTTTTCAGTCCTTTCGGGATCTGACCAGGTTGAAGGCGCGACTCCCCATCAAATTTCAAATGTGGCCACGGGCTCTGAGAAACAAAACCAAAGTGCAGATATGATTTCCATGACCGAAGGCTCGCTTAGGAAAGGAAAGGAAACCAGCTTTAGTCAACGATCTAGAAGCAAAGGAATCCACGTGGGGAAAAGGAATTGGGCAGTAAAGAAACCCATTGGAAGTGACAAGCCCAGCACCTCGGTTAGTATGGAAGAAAAGGATTTGGGGTCGAATCTGAGCCCAAAAATTCCACTTGCTCCCCCCAATTTGAAGCCCAAGCAGAAAATCAAACATAGGACCCACACCTTGGTTAGAGGGACCTTGGAGAAGTGGGCCGATCAGCAAAAAGAACCCTTGGAAGGATGCTCTATTCTCAGCACCGAAAAAAGAGAAGGCCTTGAAGGTATGGGCCGACCTTTACCTACCAGCGATGCTAGTGATTTAATTCACTCCTCATCTCTAGTTATTTATGACCATCAAAATGTTGAGCCCACTCCTATTAAGGTGATAATTCCTAGTGAATCCGAGATGCTTGAGAATAAAAATTCCTTGGCAATTGCAAACATCCCAAACCAGGAATTGCTTGATCATGGGTCCGAGTTGCGCTCCGTATCCCAACTTGAGGTTGTTGTTCTTATGGAGGAAAAACCACCAGACAAGTAAGTCTGCTGTGCCTCTTTCCTTTTTACTTGTGTTTATGATTATTTCATCTTGGAATTGTCGGGGGGCGGGTGGTAGCTCCTTTCCCAGAGTTTTGAAAGATGTGGTGAACAAATATGGCATTAATGTTATGTGTCTTGTGGAGCCTAGAGTTAGTGGGAATAGAGCTGATAATGTGGTTAGACGGCTGGGGGTTAATGACTGGTTGCGTATCGAAGCTACCGGTTTTGCAGGGGGGATTTGGGTTCTATGGAATAATTGGGAGGTCCATCTTGATTATATTGCTTCTAGTACGCAATTAATTCACTGTAAAATCCATGACAAAAAAATTCGAGTTCGATGTTTGTGACATTTGTCTATGGGGATACCAGCGTGCTTAAGAGAAGGGATCTGTGGTCGGCCTTGCATGTCATTTCTCAAACGATGTCTCTCCCCTGGCTGGTCTTGGGTGATTTCAACGCTTATCTTTCTCCGATCGATAAAGTGGGTGGGGCTAATCCAAATCACAGCTCTATGTTGGATTTTCAATCCTGCATTAACCGCTGTAACCTAATTGATGTGCCTTTTGAGGGTGACAGATTTACTTGGGAGAAAACGGGGGTTAAAGAGAGACTTGATTGGGTTTTTTGCAATTTTGAGTGGGATATTCGCAATCCTCACTCTAAATCTCTCCATCACCTTAGGTTTAAGTCTGACCATCGTGTTGTTGTTGTTGCGGACCCCAAGCTTGGAGCTGGTCGAAACAGAACAAGGAAGTTCATCTACCAAGCTGCGTGGTGCATCGAAGATGGCTTCAGTAACGTGGTTCAAGAGGCTTGGCAGGGGAAAGACTGGCTCCACGGCAAATCCAAATTCGCTAAAGATGCTTTGAGTTGGAATGATAAAGTGGTGGGTAATGTTGCAAAAAAGAAGCGCGAAATTCTTCATAGACTGGAAGGGATTGACAGGGCCAGGCTCTATCATGGCTCCCGAAATGGTCTCTACAGGATTGAAAAGAAGCTTTGGGACATGTACCAAAAATTGGCTATGCAAGAAGAGTTGATTTGGTTCCAGAAATCTAGATGTAAATGGCTTAGTGGTGGTGACAGAAATACTAAATACTTCCACGCTAATGTGGTGTCGAGGAGAAAGCGGGGTACTATTGGGACTCTTCAGGACGATTATGGTATCTGGGTTTCCGAGGAGAATCGTCTGAGTGATTTGGCTCTTGAGCACTTCCGAAACCTCTATTCGGCCGAAAATGTCTCCTCCCCTTTCTCCCCCTGGGTGGCTCGTTTCCCTCCCTTGAGTACTCTTCAGATTGATCTTCTTCACAGGCGGGTTTCCCCGGTCGAAATCAAGAATGCGGCTTTTGAGATGGGGGCTTTCAAGGCTCCGGGTCCTGACGGTTTGAATCCCCACTTCTTCCAATCCCAGTGGGATATTATTGGATAAAAGATTTGTGACCTGGTCGTTAGGATTTTCAATAACCCGGATGAGGTGAAAGCTATTAACCAAACTAACATTGTTCTTATTCCCAAGGTTGATCATCCGGTCTCCTTTAAAGACTTTAGACCCATATCTCTTTGTAACGTGAGCTACAAAATTGTCAGCAAGGTTATTGCCAATCGTTTCAAAGGTATTATGGGCTATCTTGTCGCGGAGAACCAATGCAGCTTCATCGCCGGGAGGCAAAGCGTGGATAATATCATCATTGCTCAGGAGGCTATCCATACCATGAGGAAGAAGAGAGGTAAGAAAGGCTTTATAGCGGTGAAAGTTGACATGGAAAAGGCTTTCGACAGGCTAGACTAGCGTTTCTTAGAATTCACCCTTCAAAGTCTTGGTTTGCGCGGGGACCTTATCAAGTTAATTATGAGCTGCGTATCCTCTACCTCCATGAGCACTATCTGGAACGGGATTCCGTCGGTTCCCTTCACTCCCTCAAGAGGAGTGAGGCAGGGTGATCCTCTGAGCCCATACCTTTTTGTGCTATGTATGGAGCTTCTCGGCCAACTCATTCATCATGAAGTTGATATTGGGAACTGGAAGCCCCTTCAAATGTGCACCTCCGGGCCCCGGATTTCCCATCTCTTCTTCGCTGATGACCTCCTTCTTTTTGGCGAAGCCTCGACTGATCAAATGGAGGAGATTAGAAATGTTATGGATCTATTTTGTAGGGTCTCTGGCCACAAGATTAATCTGAGTAAGTCAAAAATGTTTGTGTCTAGGAACGTCCATTTCAACAGAGCTTTTGAGATGAGTCAAATTGTGGGAGTTGGGCTTACGGCCGATCTGGGGAAGTATCTAGGTGTTCCCCTCCTTCATAAACGTATGGTCAAAATGACCTTTGCCCCTCTTCTCCAAAAGGTGAGATCAAAGTTGTCCAACTGGAAGGGTAATTTCCTGAGTATGGCTGGGCGAACGGTCCTCATAAAGTCGGTCCTTTCCGCCATTCCTCAATATCAGATGCAATCAACCTTGGTTCCTAAAGGTGTTCTCTCAACAATCGAGAAATTAAGTAGAGATTTTTTCTGGAATCAGCATGATGATTCAAGGAAAATGCACTTGGTAGCTTGGGACATTCTCAAAAGGAGCAAGCATGAGGGTGGTTTGGGGATTAAGGATTTGCGATGCCAAAACAAAGCTTTTCTCATGAAATTGTGCTGGAATCTTGTCACCAACCAGGAAGCTTTGTGGGTCAAGTGCCTTCGTGCTAAATACTACTGTGGCTTATCCTCAATACCTCATGTGCAAAAGTGGCGTAGCCAATCGGCTGTGTGGAGTGGAATAGTAGCAGTGTGGGAGGATTTCCAAAATGGGCTTGGCAAGAAGCTGAGAAGTGGGAGAACCACTCATGCTTGGCATGATTGTTGGGCCCCTCTTGAAAAGCCGCTAATATTTTTCGTAAATCGAAATCTGCATCTCGTGGATGTAGAAGCTCCGGTTTCCTCCTTCACTTCTTCTTCTGGTAACTGGGACAGAGCGCATTGGGAGGCTTTCCTTCCTACTTGGGTTATGGATAAAATCATGATGCTTCCCCCTCCCTCAGGTACTGTTAATGACTTGTTTTGTTGGCGCAATGCTCCTGATGGCATCTTCAGCGTGAAATCTGCCTACGAGAGTATCTGCCATCAGCAGCCCCTCCTTCACCAACCTCCCTGGCGGCAACTCTGGCACTGGGATGTTCCTGAGAGAATCAAATTCTTTATGTGGCAGGTTTTCCATGAAAGACTCCTGACAAATGAGATGAGAGCGAGATACAACCCGAGTGCCCTAAACACTTGCCCTTTTCAGTGTGAGAGTGTAGAAACCATCCTTCATGTCTTGAGAGACTGTGAGCAGGCCCAGAGAGTTTGGTTTTCTTTAACTAACCATTTATATTATACTACGTTTGCTTCTGGTAATTTGCAGGATTGGATCACTTGGAACTCACAGCATTCCCTTGGAAACAAGAGAATGGCTAGATGGACTTGGCAAAGAGTATTCAGTACCACCTGCTGGCTCCTCTGGAAAAACCGGTGTTGTCAGGCATTTGAAGGTAAAGCTGAAAAACCAACGCAACTTGTTCATAGATGCATTTTCCATCTCTCAGAATCGGTTGAGGCTGGCCGCTTACACTACCAGCTCTTTCAAGTTCCGGAGCGAGGTCTTCTTAACTGGCTTCCCCCGGAAGAGGGTTATATTAGAATTGACGTAGATGGTTCGACCACCAGCGATGGTCTATCTGCCTGTGGAGGAGTCATCCGCGATCACCAGGGTAATTGGGTGCGTGGATTTCAACAGAAGTTAGGACCCTCTTTTCCAACTGCTGCCGAAATCCACGCGATTCATACAGGGCTTCGCCTCTGCAAACAGATGGGTTTCAAGAAAATCAGACTATTCACAGACTCACTTCAGGCCGTCCACTTAATGTCAACTCATTGTGAGATAGACCACCCTTTGTACGACGCCATCTTTGATACCAAATCCCTAATTTACGCAGATTGGGACTTGAAGATATCCCACACTCATAGGGAGAATACTCGTTGTGCAGATTACCTTGCACGATCGGCCCGCTATAACACCCAGAGCTATTCCGAACTACACTCACCGCCGGTGGAATGTATAAGTCTTTTTGTGTTAGAACGTGGCATGCAGCCACAAGAACACCCTTCAGGGTCTTACCCTTGACCTTGTAACACTTCAAGCTTTGCTTGCCTTTGTACCTCAAAAAAAAAAAAAAAATAGAAATAAAGCAAAGTTATAAGGCAAACTTGTGCAATATATCTCTTTATATGAAAATGTATTAGTTACATAGTCGTGTGCAGCATTATATGGGGTATTAGGATGAGAGGAGTGGTTTATAACAAAAGTTATAAATTTGACTTTTATTTTTAGGACCGAATGATGTAACATGTTTCACAACATAAATGCATCATTTGAATTACAAACGTAAATTTGAGAGTTTGATTTGAAAATGACCTCATTAATAAGGGGTGGAAATGAATACTTAGTTTTTGCTTAATTGGAGATTAATTCAATAAATTAATTATAGGGTTAAGGTGCAAATTTACCAACGAAGTTTTGTCCGAGGAGCGTCTGGCACAAATATCTTTTAAATCCGTACTAACGGTGTTATTTGTGCCAGACGCTCCTCGGAGAAAACTTCATTAGTAAATTTGCACCTTAACCCTTAATTATATAATATTGTGTGAAGAAAAGTCCAAATTGCAAATCCAAAACATAAATACCAAAGCCATAGTGAATACATACCTAAGCCACACATCGATTCTGATTCTGATTTCTAACTAAAGTGCTTTCGGCAAAAAATCAGCATTAGTCGTTAGTTTTGGTCATATTGTTTTTATCAATGCGAATACCATTGCGTAGTGAACCTGACTTTTCAAACTCATTTTTGGAATTAATTATGTCAAACTCATTATGGACCATTTTTAATTAATTGGCTTATTAGTTCATGATGATGTTTACACACACACAGGCACATATATATATCCAGGGATACTTGGATATACTATTATATACTACAGTATATTCCTTTCACAATCAACCGTTATCTTAATCCTTTTATGTATTCCCAATTTTTTTTTTAGTTTATTCCCCCCTCCCTTCTCTTCTTCATTTCTTTGAGTTTACTATATATGATTCTTTAATAAATCTAAAACTTAGCAATAGCATTGTGCGATTTATACAGTTGAGTTCATCTAATGGGATAAGGCTTTCTTATACTACTTATAAGATCAATTATATATATTATATTCCTCATTTCAACTACTTTTCCTATAATTTCAATTTCATTTTTTTGCCCAAAAAATTTCATTTTTTTTAATTTTATATGATTATACTTTAATCCTCAGAGAAGTCGCTATCTTCTGGATTTTTTATTAATTGTGATGTGGTAAGAGTCCAACACATTGTTTGTGGCCGGTAGAAATTAACAACATTGTGCCGTTTGGTCTGTACAATGTGGAGTGTTTATACACAAGGACAAAGACTGCAAGATATCTAAAAAAAAATGTAGACAAAACATCTCATGATGACTAGTAATAGTGCTCGTTTGAAATAGCTTATTTTTGGATAATTTTTATAAATCGTGATTCACGGCATATGAGGTAAGTATGTGAGCGGAGTTTTATCTCGGCTTACGTAATAAAGATTTATTCTCTAAAATTAAGTGATCCCAAACACAGGCATAAATTATTGAAACATATCACATCCTTTTGTAAAAAGGACATGAATTAGAGTATTGCTACTTTTGGTGTGTGTGTGTATAAAAACATATCAAATTCTTTTTGGTAAAAAATTTTTAAATAGGGACATTTCACTGTTTTTTCCATTGAATTAACAATCAAATTAAAGTTGTTATTACTTTTGCTAGATCAATTACAAGTATTCAATGACAGCATAATTAATTAATTTGTTGATGAAAGAAAGAGCAACATGGCAGACATTAACATTTGGTGTTGGCAACAAAAAAAAAACATTTGGTAAGCGCATATTATTTCTTATTGCGTAGTTAGAGGGAGACTTGTGTAATGTGTACTTGAAATTAATTATTTATCACTAAATTAAAGAAAGATCATTTCATTCCGTTAAAAATCCACTGTAGTACACATATCTCCATATACATAAAAAAAGAAGAAGAAATTTTAGTTGGTCGAGGATTGAGATCCATGAGTTTCAAATATTTACAAATTACCCATATTATTTTAAATTAGAATCAGCAACAAGGCTTCAATTTATATCTTTTCATGATATTGACTCTTTTTGGTATTATTCATAATATTGATTGTTTTGGTATTATTCATGATATTAATTTTTCTCTATTGGACCAACTTTCCTTTGTGCCCCACACGTACTCTTTAATATGAAAAGCATTTAGCTAAAATGTGCATGCATGGAGTTTTGGTCTTGGCGGGCTGGATCTGGGGGCGACTTTTCTAGAGGGAATATATTAATAGAATTTGATTTCTTTTTTTCTTTTTGAATAATACCGCAGTTTAATTTGACTTCCACATTCATGCGCCACCGAATTAATTATTAGGTCCCACCATCCCCACTTTTTTCTAATCATTATATTCCACGTACGATATATTCATATGCTGGAACTTTTCATTTTGTTTTTTTTTTTGCCCGAAAATATGCTACAACTACTCATCATATGTATATAATTATCAAAAGTTTCATAAATACTCGTATTTGGAATAATTAATTTGCAGCTCCTTATACTTTCAACTAATTTTAATCAGATCCTTAAGTCATGTTTGGTATGATGGAATTAGAGGTGATGGAAATGGAATTGAGAACTAATTCCATTATGATGCTTGTTTGGTATAATGGAATTGAAAAATTTTCCAATTCCATGTGGAAGCCAAATAGGCTCAATTTCACTCAATCAATTCCATCAAAATACCTAAGATTTATAATTCCATGTGATCATTTCCATTTATTACCCTCCACTACCTTCAAAAAAAATAAAAAATAAAAAATTGAAGGACATTTTGGTATTTTTATACAAAAATTAGATCTCATTTCCATGACATACCAAACATACTTTTAGTCCCCATTTCCATATCCATATCCATATCCATTTTCATCAAAATCAATTCCAGAGTTTTTTCTAATCATCTCTTTATAGTTTTTTTTTACTATGTTTCTATGATTTTTTTGGGAAAATCTCAGAAAAAAATTTCCAAAATTTCAAAACCTTAAATTAGATTTGTTTTTTATAATTGATAAAGGATTGACTATGCTTGATAAGAAAATCAAAACTTATTTTAACAAAAAATCACTGATTTAATATTTTAATATTTTGAAGGTCATTTTCTTAGATTTATCCTCATCCCCCCCTTTACTTGGTCATTATAATTTCTCACATGATTTTTAATCAAGTCTATAGAGTTTCATGTAACTAATAAAAAGAACATAACAAAAAAAAAATTTAGGAACCTAACAAGTGAAATTATAAAAACATGATAAAAAGAAAAGAAATACAAGGACCTATTAAAAATTAGACGAGAGTTGAGGGATTTTCAAATTAATTATCCCTAAAGCATTTTATAGTACCTTAAAACATATTTATTTTTTAAAAATAAAAAATTTAGTACACACTGAATGATAAAATCCAAAACAGTTTCAGAGAGGACTTCAAAGTTTGATAAAAAATGACAAAGCTAGTTTATACCCCATGTGGGTCATTGAACCAGTTGCACTTTAAAACAGAAGATAAGTCTAAAAAAAAAATATTCCAAACACTTTAATTATTTTATAGAGGTGCTTCTTTGACTGAGAATAATGAGAAGAATACATATGCTGCTTCTGTATGTACACAAAAGGCATCGGTCCTTTTTGACCACATTTGGGTCAAACTTGCTATTTATTGTTGGCCGTCTTGTTATCTTTTATAGCTAATATATCATGTGCCTATATATGATTATCCCAAGGCACACATTTATTGGAATCTGTCAGCTGTGTGTTTGTGTATATACATAGAAACCCAGAAAGAGAGAGAGAAAAATAATAAAATCTGAGAGAGAGAGAGAGAGAGAGCTGGAACCAAAGATGGGAACTGTTGATATTGAAGCTGTGACCATGGAATTGCCTTTAAGATCTTCAGTAGTAGCTGGGAAGAAGGAAACGAGCAGCCATATCAGTAGTCCTATCGGTGCTTCTGATAATAATAATCCCCAGGAACTTGATGCTGGAGCTCTTTTTGTTCTCAAATCTAGAGGTTGGTTCTATCGCTTTTTTACGCTTTTGATTTCTGTAACAAGATTAATGAAGAAGTCTGGTTCAGCATTTCTCTTTTATAGTATGTCCTGTACTTAATATAAGATCTCGTCTATAGTGTAATTTATTCTACAAACAAAATTTTACATTAAGGATCGGAGGCAGTAGACATATATGAATTCTTTGACTGTTATAGCTCCAATTGAACTTCTGATATAGATGCTGAATTAGAGTCTGCATAGTTTTTTTTTTGTTTCATTTTTACAATGAAGAAGGAAAAGAAACTACAAACTCAGTTTGACGCTGGTATCCAGAATCAGAAAATTGGGACGAGTTCAGCATTTCTGTTATATACCTCCGCTACTTAGTATAAGATCTCGTCTGTAGCGTAATTTATTCTACAGAAAAAATCTTATTATATATGAATTCTTTGACTGTTATAGCTCCAATTGAACTTCTGATATAGATGCTGAATCAGAGTCTGCATAGTTTTTTTTTTTTTTCAATTTTTACAATCAAGATGGAAAAAAAAACAACAAACTCAGTTTGACTCTGGTATCCAGAATCAGAAAATTGGGACGAGTTTCGGTGCTATGTGGACTGATGAGCACCAAGAGCTCATTAGGATTAAGCTTCGATGATGGATATGTCTTTATCGATCAGCCCAGAGAAGCTATTGCTTGAAAAAGTGATACTACCTCTTATTCTTAACATAAGATCTCCTTCTTCGTGTAATGTGCACTGTAAACACCGATAATCACTTTGTGATGTAAACAAGCCCAACTAGGAAACTTGGTAGTGATCAGAATATAGAATCGTCTCATATCATCAGAAGCCAGAGAAGAGTTAATTTTTAGAGCTATCTGATATAAGGCTCCGAAAAATTATTACTTGACAGCTATGTTTGGATAAATGGAAAAGTGAAGAGGAAACAGGGGAAATAAATACTAGGAAAGAAAACATTAAAAAAAATTGTAAAAAAAAAAAAATTTACTATTTTTAAGAATGTTTCCTTCTAATTTTCTTTCCATCCAAAAATAAGTGACGTCTGAAATAGTTATCAACCTTTCATTAAACCTTGGTGGAAACGGATAATATATCTTAGTGGAATCATCGACTGATTAGAAATTTTAAGTAACAAAGGTTTTGAATGAATAAAACAGGATCATGGTTACACAGTGGGTATCATTTGACGACATCAATAGTGGCTCCTGTACTTTTGACTCTTCCATACGCATTCAGATTATTAGGATGGGTTGGTGGCGTACTGTGCTTGACTTTAGCTGGCCTCGTCACCTTCTACTCTTACAACCTTTTATCTTTTGTTTTGGACCATCACGCTCAACTTGGCCATCGCCAGCTTCGCTTAAGAGACTTGGCCCGACACATCTTAGGTATCTACTTTCCTCCTTCCTTCCTTCATTAATATCTGCTATCAATAATTATCTCTCTCTCTCTCTCCCCCATTATTCTTCACTGACGTGGTTTTAATAATTCAATCATTGAACCAATCCTAGGCCGCGTTTGTTTCCAAATTTCATTGCTATGATGAAACACTAAAGTTTGCTCTTATTTACTATGCAGGACCACGATGGGCAAAATATTACATCGGTCCACTTCAGTTTGCTGTTTGCATCGGTTCAGTTATTGGTGGACCTCTTGTCATTGGGATCAGCCTCAAGGTTAGGCTAAGGTCAATTTTGTATTATCATCACAATTTTCCATTTTCCCTTTTCGATTTGCATGTTTTATTAGCACTTGTTAGCTTATGTTTGAGATAGTTTATTTTTTATTTATAAGTGTTTTTTACGTAAATCAAGATAAAATTTCTCTCATATACTTACCTTGTATACCGTAAATCATAATTAAAAAGTATTTATAAACTAAACTTAAACTATTCCAAACAAGTATCAGGCCTTATCTCATTAAGTGAGATCTGCCACATGGACCATTTTGCTCTTTGAACAATTAAATCTTTAAATAAATTACTCAAAAAGCTAAGAGAGGTTTCGCTCAGTAACTTCATTGAGTGCTATCTTCTTTTTAGAGAACTTCATTAATTGCTTGATCTATCCTTCTTATTGGTGTATCTAATGACCTTTTTTGTATGTGTCCGAATCATCTTGAATGATGTTCTATATTTTTCTCTTCAATATATGCCACTCCAACCACTCTTCCTCATATAAATTCATTACGAATATTATTTTTTTACTTTTATGACCATATATCTATTTCAACATTCTCATCTTAATTACCCTGACTTCATACTTTTGTTGTCCAATTAAAGCCCGCATTCATTACCATATACAATATTACTAATCTTATAACAGGATGATAAAACTTTATCTTTTACCTTATGAAAACATTTCAAATTCGTTGTGTGCAGTCTATTTACATGCTGTACAACCCAACAGGAACAATGAAGCTGTACCAATTCATCATGATAAGTGGGATTGTCATATTAGTGCTGGCTCAAATTCCATCATTCCACTCTCTAAGGCACATGAATCTTGTTTCTCTGATTCTCTGTCTGGCTTATAGCGCTTGTGTCACAGCTGGTTCCATATATATCGGTAAGCAAATTGAATCAAATTAAACAAAAAATCAATATATATATATATATATATATATATCTTGTTCTCTTCTTATTGTTTTGTGTTGTTTCAGGTCATTCTAAAAACGCACCCCCCAGAAGCTATTCAGTGGAAGGGAGAAGTATAGACAAAATCGTTGGCGTCTTCAATGGCATTTTAATCATTTCCACAGCATATGCATGTGGTATCCTTCCTGAAATACAGGTAATTAATTAAGAAACTTCTTTTTTTGTGTTTCGGTATATATCAATTTGGAGGCTTAAACCAAGTTTCCATTAAATGCTTGTTTGGCTACTTTTATGTTAAACTGGTTTAATTTTTTCTCCTCCAACCTCATTATGGCATGCATATGTAAAATGACTGCCAACAAATGTTACTCCAGTTAGTAAGGAACTAGCTCATATAACCCATTCGGTTTTGTGAGTTCAAATCTCGCTGCTTGTATAAAAACTTTGGTATCCATAAGTATATGTTAAATTTGGAGGTATGTTCTGACCTTAGCAAGCCCTTGAAACCAAACTTACCTAAACTTTATTGATAAATCCATCAGTTTCCATTAAATGCTTAGTCTGTTGGCTAGCTACTTTTGTTATAAACTGGTTTTTCTCCTCAATCCTCATTATTATGACATGCATAATGTAGATGTCTGCCAACAAATTAAATATTCATCTAGTTGGTAAGGAGTTGGCTCATAACCCACTAAACCATGAGTTTAAATCCCGCTGCTGATATGAAAATTTTGTTAGTAGGCGATTTGTAAAAACCTCTATAAGCGTTGATTCTATTGCCTAGTACGTGATAGTAATGTTGGTATTAATGTGTTGCAGGCAACGATAGCACCACCGGTGAAGGGAAAGATGTTCAAAGGACTGAGTCTATGCTATTCAGTGATAGTCACAAATTATTTTAGTGTTGCAATATCAGGATACTGGGCATTTGGAAATCAAACTCATCCAACCATTATTGGTAGCTTCGTCGAAGAACAAAAGCTTTTGGTTCCCAAGTGGTTTCTGGTGATGACTCACTTATTCATCCTTGTGCAAGTACTAGCAGTCACCGTGGTATGTAAGAACTTATTTACGTGCTAATCATTTCTCACTTGTACATTTTAGTTCATAAACTTCATATACGTACGTATAGTAACTTTTTCAAAGTCACAAGACATGAGTATTAGTTCTAGGGATTGAGCTAGGATTTAGATATGAGAGGGTTCGAGATTGAAAAACAAATATTTAAATGTACAACACATCGAAAAACAACAACAAGAAGTCATATCCCGCTAGGTGGGGTCAGGCACATCGTTATTAAGTTTTATCAACAACAAAATTTTTGGATAAATGTTTCTCTTCGGTTGTCCCCCACCCTTTTCAGAGGACTTTATGCTGCTTAATCCATCACCCTGATTACTGACATATCCAATAATCTTTTTGTGTATGTCCAAATCATCTCAAATGATACTTTTACAATTTTTTCTTTAATAGATGTAACTTTAACTCTTCTTCGTGTATGTTCATTACAAATCTTATCTTATATGATTACACATCTATTTCAACATCCCCATCTCAACTTTCCCAGTTTATAGCACCTATCCAATACTGAGAAAAAGTTTGAAAACTCAAGGAACCAGTAATACCTAGTTTGTATTTTGAAGTGCTCAAACACGATACTACTACCTCTTCTTCAGACTCTAGGAGTGCGTTAGTGTCAATATATATATATATATATATATATATTTGAACTAATACAAAACTATACTTTTTGATGATGATGTTGCAGATCTATATGCAGCCAACAAATGAGTTATTTGAATCAATGTTTGGAGACCCAACCAAGGGGGAGTTTTCAGTTAGGAATGTAGTGCCAAGGGTGATTTCAAGGTCACTATCAGCGGTGGTAGCCACAGTATTGGCTGCAATGTTACCATTCTTTCAAGACATAACAGCAATTTTTGGTGCCTTTTGTGTCATTCCTATAGACTTCATTTTGCCAATGGTTTTCTTCAATCTTACCTTCAAGCCTTCAAGACGCAGTCTCATCTTTTGGGCCAACACTTCCATAGCTTTAGTTTCCTCAGTTTTGGTTGTATTAGGAGGAATAGCTTCAATTAGACAAATGGTTCTTGATGCCAAAACGTACAGTTTATTTTCAGACGGCGGATAGAGGGCTTTTTTATCATAATACTGCAAACAGTAAATTATAATACCAAAATACTATAAAGTTGAAACTATTTACCATAATACTACACTTAAAATCGTTCTTGTGAAGAACGATTTTAAATTTGTGAAGAAATCGTTCTTACGAAGAACGAGTTTTAGTTCTGATAAATGCAAAATCGTTCTTGTGAAGAACGATTTTAGAAATCGTTCTTGCCAAGAACGATTTCTATATGATGTGATTATTTTTAAAATAATTAAAATTGATGTCAGGAATCTGTTCGTACCACTTTAAAATAATTAAAATTGGTGTCAGGAATCTATTCGTACCACTACTACAAAAAAGCGGTAGGAGGTACACCTCCTAAAAATGCCAAAGGAGGCATTGCCTCCTTTGGCGTTTTTAACCAAAACGCCAAAGGAGGCAATTTGCCTCCTGTGGCCATAAACGCCAAAGGAGGCAAATTGCCTCCTTTGGCGTTTTGGGAAAAAACGCCACAGGAGGCAAATGCCTCCTTTGGCGTTTTGGTAAAAAACGCCAAAGGAGGCTGCCTCCTTTGGCGTTTTTTACCAAAACGCTAAAGGAGGCAATTTGCCTCCTTTGGCCATAAGTGTGAAAGGAGGCAATGCCACTTTTATTTTTTTTTAAATAATTTTTTTTAATATTTATTTTTTTTACGGTGTTATGTAAAAATAAATACCTGATAATCATATATAATTTTTTAGTAAGTAAATGACTATACATTTCATCTAATAGGTAAATTACAATATAAAACGATGATGATCATTTTTTTAATTATTTTATTTTCTTGATAAAACAAACAAATCACAATACAATGGTAAAAAATACAAAACATTTACAAAGCTTCTCCTTCGTGTAGTAATGGCTTCCCCTTTTTTTTTTTTTTTATAATACAAGCTTTGGCGTTTTGATTAAAAACGCCAAAGCTTCCCCACTTTTTTTTTTTTTTTTATAATACAAGCTTTGGCGTTTTTATTAAAAACGCCAAAGCTTCCCCAATTTTTTTTTTTCCAAAGCTTCTCCATCGTGTATTAAGTTATTGTAATGAGTTCCCCTACTTTTTTTTTAATAGAAGCTTTGGCGTTTTATTAAAAAACGCCAAAGCTTCACCATATTTTTTTTTTCAAAACAAAGCTTTCCATCCATATATCTTGATCCAAAAAAAATCTGCAATGATCATATGATTCAAATACAAAACATTTACAAAGCTTCTCCTTCGTGTAGTAATGGCTTCCCCTTTTTTTTTTTTTTTTTATAATACAAGCTTTGGCGTTTTGATTAAAAACGCCAAAGCTTCCCCACTTTTTTTTTTTTTTTATAATACAAGCTTTGGCGTTTTTATTAAAAACGCCAAAGCTTCCCCAATTTTTTTTTTTTTTTGTAATACAAGCTTTGGCGTTTTTATTAAAAACGCCAAAGCTTCCCCAATTTTTTTTTTACAAAGCTTCTCCATCGTGTATTAAGTTATTGTAATGGGTTCCCCTACTTTTTTTTTAATAGAAGCTTTGGCGTTTTATTAAAAAACGCCAAAGCTTCACCATATTTTTTTTTTCAAAACAAAGCTTTCCATCCATATATCTTGATCCAAAAAAAATCTGCAATGATCATATGATTCATATCCTTCGTTTTTTATTTATTATATATGTGGAAGCTTTGGCGTTTAATTATAAAACGCCAAAGCTTCCCAGATCTTCGTTTTTTTTTTAAATATATATGTGGAGGCTTACATCTATAACTATTTTTCAAATATAGGAAGCTTTGGCGTTTCCACATAAAATGCCAAAACTTCCTATTGTTTTTTCAAAAAAAAAAAAACACTGGAGGCCTTGTTTGGCGTTTGTTCAGAGAAACGTCATACAAGGTTAACGTCAGTTATGACGTTTATGCTTGTAAGCGCCAAAGCTTTCAAATATTTTTAATTTTAAATAAATAAATAACAAGCTTTGGCGCTTCTTTAAACAAATGCCACAGGACCTACGCCACTAAAGCCCCTTTTTGTAGTAGTGTACGCGCGTGCTTCTCTGCTTCTGCTTCCTCCTTCCCAATGCGTATTCTCTTTAATCATATCACTCTTTTAGCAAAGCAAACACGTGAACACGTACGTACAGGCAGTGGAATTGCTTTATATACATTGATTGCTTAGGCCTCTCTTCCTGGACGTGTATTGCTTTATATAAAGCATTTGCTTCGGCCTCTCTTCCTCCTCCGAGCAGAGCAGAGTTCATTTTGTTGCATTGCTTCAGCTTCTCATCCTCCGAGTAGAATTCATTCCGTTTTCTCTCCTCTCATTTTTCTTTAACTTCTCTTCAATTTTCTCACTCAAGTCCAGTTTTGCTCAAGTTTTTCTCAATATTCATGCGTTCTCACTCTGCACTTCTTTTCTCCCATCTCATTTTTCTCTAAGCTCTCTCATTCTCCTTTGCTTTGTCGATCTTTGGTTATTTGCATCGGTTGTTTTTCTTATTACTGTTGTGGGTAAGTTGTTTCTCTAGTTTTTTCTCTTAATTTGGTAGTTTGAATTTTTTTTTGTTACACTTGATAACTATTATTTGACTATTTTTTATTTTTAGGTGGTCAGTGGTTGGTTCAACAACTTCGAAAAGCAGAATAGGTGCCTCTTATTTTGACTGTAAGTATTATCCTGTACTATATGTGATTTCATCTATGTGAACCTTATGTCATGATATTAGCAAATATGTTTTTATTTTGAGGAACCTTAATTGCGAAACTTTATTTATATATTTATGATATTTGCCAAAAGATTGGATGACCCAAAAACTTTAATGTTGGTAGGATAAAACTTAAAAAAAAAAATCCCAACGTATGTAGTGGTATGTAATATTTAAAAAATAGTTATAGATTAAAATTTTAGAATATATAAAATATTTAGAATATAGGTATGTGTAGTTAAAATAAAGATAGATTTTAGTAAGTATATATTCCTGTTATATTTATATAGTAATACTGATTTTATATTATTTATATATAATGTCATTGATAAAACCATAAAGGACGCTTTTCGGACATTTAGACCAAAATGACATTTTTGAAATTACGGGTATTTTTCTGTAGTTTTCTCTGATATTTTCACAGTTAAAAAATAAGTTTTCAGACGTGAATTTTAGATGTTGGGATCCAATTGAAATTTTGTAAATTCGGGGTATTTCTATAATTTTCTCTGATATTTTTACAGTTGAAAGTGAAAGCTAATATTACAGAAAAACCCTTATTTCTGTCAGAATTCTCTTCTGGCCACACACAGAAATTTATTTTCTATTTTAGTCCTTATAAATCTTTCTTGTTTCAGAAAAAATATTAATAAAAAAGTAAATAAATAAATAATAAGTGCGCCAAATTTATGATAGTCAATTTTGTATATTTCAATGATAATATATATTAATTTTTAATTTACCAAAAATATAATAAGAAATAAAATATATTTTGAAATGCGTTGCCACAAAAATTTAAAAAAAAAAGTAGTGAAAGGTAAATGAAGAATAGTATTTTATATTTTATTATGATTATTTCTTGGTGTTATGCATAATGTGATGAGACAATTATGAATATTTTTTATGATGATTTTTGTAAATGTGATATTGTGAATTTAAATTGTTTTGACAATTTCATTTAATTTTATTAATAATTGTAATGTAATATTTAGGAAGTAGGATGAATCATACAAAGGAGTTCGTTTGTATATTTTCAAATGGACGAATTTGTAACGGCCCATCCGGTGTAACATTTGAGTCTGATAGGGTGAAAATAATCAAAGTTGATCAAAATATTACCTTGAGTAAACTGAAGCAAGTTATCGGACGAAAGCTACAACTTCCTCCCAATCAAATCGTGACAAATATAGTATACAGATATCCTACATGCATAAATCCACCACAGTACCAGGCATGCAATTTGGAAGATGACTCGGACATACAACAAATGTGGCAGGTGACTCAAAGATTTTCAACTCAATTGACATGTGCAGAGTTGTATGCCAACATATGTGATTTACCATATGATGACCACATTGAATCACAACCAATAATCAATGATGTTAACATTGTGGGACAAGAATCCATGTTTACCGGTGACATGGAAAATTTCCACTCATTTGACCCTCTATTATATAGTGGCAACAATGAAGCATCATGTTCAATTCCTCATGTAGAAGACGTCATGGATGAAATCGAGGAGGAGGATGAATATGATTCTTCTTTAAATGTTGGTGGTGAGAATGATAATGAAGACAACGACAATGACCATGAAGAGGGGAACGAGCACAATGATCTTGCAACTGCTTTCTTATCACAAGTTAATGTTGAGCCAGATATGACTCATGAGGTTAATGATTTAGAAGAAATTCTGAATCTAAGCGATACGAATGAGTTATATATTGGAAAGGTATTTAACAGTGTCCGGGTTTTAAGACGTGCAATCAAGCTATACTCCGTTCGAGTTCATCACACATTTAAGGTTTATTATTCATGTAAAAAATATGAAGAGTATCGATGTGTTAACTATGGGTCAAATTGCAATTGGAGAGTAAGGGCATGCAAGAAAGAAAATAGAAACTTTTGGGAGATAACAAAATATTGTGGGGCCCACACGTGCTTGAGCACATCATTGACTCAAGACCATCCAAAGTTGGATGCTGATGTTATATCATCTTGTATTGTGGCAATGGTAACTGATAAGCCAGATGTGAAGATCTCACAAATTATCGAGAGAATGCAATCAATGTTTGGTTATACTGTGTCATACAGGAAAGCATGGAAGGCAAAACAATTAGCTGTTGCCACTGTTTTTGGGAATTGGGAGACGTCTTATTCCTTACTCCCAAGGTGGTTAGCTGCAGTTCAACACTTTATGCCTGGGTCATGCATACATTTTTCACATAAACAATGCTCTGAAGTCGATTTAAATGGTCAACCAGTTGAAATGTTTCATCGTGTGTTCTGGGCATTCAAACCATGCATAGATGCATTTTCATACCTAAAGCCCATTGTACAAGTTGATGGAACATTCCTATACGGAAAATATAAGGGCACATTGCTTATGGCCATATCACAAGATGGCGATCGAAATGTTGTGCCACTTGCATTTGCCATAGTTGAAGGGGAGACAAGATCTGCTTGGGCATGGTTCTTATATCTCGTACGCTACTATGTCACAAAAGATAGAATGGAAATTTGTTTAATTTCAGATAGACATCGTTCAATTTTGGCAGCAGTTGCTCAGCCCCAAGTTGGATGGCAACCACCACAAGCATATCATGTTTTTTGTTTGCGGCATGTGGCATCAAATCTTCACAAAGCTCATGGAACAAATTGGTTGAAAGAGAAGTTTATAAATATTGGTGAGATTTCTCATATTTTTTGTGATCTTATAACTATATGATTTTATGAACATTGTAACAATATAGTTATTATTTGTAGGGTACGCCTATGAACGTCATGTTGTTGATCAACAATTAACAGAGATAGCATTGCATCACGCACCTGCAGCTCAATGGATTGGAGCCATCCCAAAAGAGAAATGGTCACGTGCTTATGACTTTGAAGGTCGACGATTTGGACATATGACTACCAACCTTGCAGAGTGCATGAATAGTGTATTCAAAGGTGTTCGAAGTCTGCCAATAACTGGTTTAGTCAAGGCAACGATGTATAGAGTGAATGAATATTTTGTGAATCGTGGTCGACAAGTTCATGCACAAATTGCGGCTGGACAAGTGTTTTCAGAAACACTAACAAAGAAGCTAGACGTAGTAACACAAAATGCATCTGCTTGTGTTGTTCGTGAATTTAATAGAATTGCAACATCGTTTGAGGTTGTTGAGCCATACAATGTTCAATGTCGTCAATATCGTCGATGTTGCAAGGTTAACTTGAATGAAAAAAAATGTGATTGTGGAGAGTTTCAAGCAGAAAAGTATCCATGTATGCATGCCGTTGCTGCTTGTGCACGAGTTGGTATTGACCATTTGCAATATGTTGATCCTGTATTTAGGTTGGAAACCATGAAAATGGCATATAGTAATGAGTTCCAACCAATCGGAGATGCGACTTATTGGCCACAAATTGATACTCCTACATTAATACCTGACCCATCAATGATTCGAGAAAAGGGTCGTCCTCGCTCAAGTCGCATACATAATGAGATGGATTGGACCACACCCAATCAACCAAACAAGTGCAGATTATGTCGACAAGTTGGCCATAATCGCTCAACTTGTCCACAAAGTTTAGCGTCTAGACAATAAATTATGTGTAACCCTTCACAAATTATTATGGTTAATGAAGATGAAATTATGTTTTAAATTATTTGAACAATTGTTTTTACCATCTTTTATATTCTTACAAATATTATTTTATTACCTTTTACATTATTTTGCTATTTTTTTCAATTAATCTATGCAGACACATATTACAATGGCACAACATCAAGATGTCATCAATCCTGGCCCAGAGGATAACTCCCTCTTGTACTTACAACACCAACATATTTCAGAAAACGTGTGGAATAACAATGTAAGTACAAGCTATTGACAATATATTATAATTTGTATGTTTTTTTGCTAACTTTTTTTTTTTTGTTATAGGTTAATAGGATTTTGCACACTAGAAGAGTAATGCATACTACTCGGATGATTGATCCACCTAATCAAATAATTGGATATCTTATATTAGCCGGATTTTATGGTGTTGCTCGAATAGGGCAATTTGATTATGATCGATGTTTGGTCTCTGCCCTTATTGAAAGGTGGCGTCCTGAAACTCATACATTTCATACTACACGTGGAGAGTGTACGATAACGTTACAGGATGTAGCTATACAATTGGGTCTTCCATGTGTAGGAATGGCTGTCATTGGGCAAACTGACTTGAATTGGCTAGATGTTTGTGAGTGGCTTCTAGGTATTAGACCACCTGCAGATAGACTATCCGGGCAACGATTGCTTATAAGTTGGTTGGAAGAGAACTTCAATAACCTACCCGAAGATGCCGATGATGTACAAGTTCAACAATTTACTCGTGCATATATTCTCAGGTTAATAGGTGGATACCTCATGCCAGATAGATCGGGTAGTCGGGTTTACTTAATGTACCTTCCACTACTTTACAATCTTGAAGAAGCTGGAAAATTTAGTTGGGGATCGGCAGTTTTAGCTCATCTGTATAGAGAACTATGTAATGCTACTAACCCAACTGAGGATGGGATTGGAGGATGCTTGTCATTACTACATTTATGGGCATGGGATCGCTTCCCTATGATCGCACCACCCTTACCTGTGTATCCAGATCCAAATTTAGATATCTATCATCTCTTACCTCCTTTGGGTTTCAGGTATGCTAAATTCACCTATAAAATGTTTCACATCCATTTATTGTATTAAACTCATACAAATTCTGATACTATTTTTTGTAATAATAGATGGAAAAATGTTAGACAAAACTCTCGTCCAAGTGCCACGACTTTGCTCAGATATAGGAATTTCCTAGATAAAATGGTTGATGACGAGATAATTTGGCAACCATATGAATCTTATGAAGTACGCCAATTAATTCCAGAGTTTTGCATACAAACACCTGAAATTTGGCTCGCTTCTGTTCCTTTGATATGCTTTAATATCATAGAATGGCACCACCCTGATCGTGTGATGAGACAGTTTGGTCGTCAGCAACCAATTCCTGCCCAACCTATTCATTTGGGAAATTACCACACAATGCAACTACGAGGTAGAACAACTACAAATTGGATTGACCAATACTCAACCTTTATTCAGGCATGGAATACTTGGTCAGATGCTATTGTTAACGCTCCAATGGCACATGATGAACTTGATAGAACGTCTCAATACATGCAATGGTACTGGAGACATACAAGACGATGGATTCAACATATCAGTGGTGATACTGGTTGTGCGGTAAGTTTTTCTTCTAATTTTCATCAATACCATTTTTTCTTTCATATAATAAGTGTTATAACACAATCTCTTTTTATTTATTTCAGTCTGACATAGCAGAGGAGTTATATAGGCTAACAATTACTACTCGTTCTACATGCTCAAATTGTATTGATTATCGAGACAGAGTTGCTCGAGATCAACGAAACATTTTACTTGCACTTAGAGAACAACGATTCAACATGAGTCGTCAACCTGCTCCCCCAACAATTGAGTTGCCTCGACCACAAATTCCTCATGATAGACCGAGCAAGCGACGTGGTGGTTACTTGTCAACCCAACCACCAGTTGAAAATGAAAATATTTTAGAACAAGACCCTCCAAATGTTAGTCAGCCTCATTACATGTCAACATCTTCATCATCCCATTTCACATCTCCTAACCCTACACAACAAGAACCTCATTACATGTCACCATTATTATCTTCCCCTTTCAACCCACCCAATGTTGTTCAACCTCAGTCATTCACATCTTTATTAGATGATCATGCATTATTTTCGACTGAATACAATACTTCTACTTTTGAGCATGGTGGGCCATCAAATGAAGCATTTGCCACTCCTAGACAATCCATTTCTTTAAATGAATCGCCGTGGTTTGATTTAAATACGTCAACGACACAAATCAATGAAATGCTTGAATCTCAAGAACTTGACGTGCAACAACAGCAACGACCGCAACAACAACAACGACCACAACGTATGCGGAGGAGACCTAGATGTGGTACAGGAAGTCACTATTTATAAGGTAATTCATTTTCATTTTTCAGTCATATACACTTAATTATTATTTAGTATTAATTGTTTAATACTTTATTTGGTCAATATACTCCTTATCCTACTTTTGCAATCATTATTTTTTTTATTATGTAATCACTATTAGTATTATTATTATCATCATTATGATCATCATCATCATCAATCACTTAGCAATCATTGTTTTTTTAATGTAAATTAATTATTAGGTAATGATGAGGAGGGAGGGAGTTTTTTATTGTAACTTAATCATTAGGCAATGATAAGGAGAGAGGGGGTAGGAGAGAGAAATACACTGAAATCGTTCTTCAGGTGATGAATTTTAGAAATCGTTCACCTGAAGAACGATTTTCATTTGCATAGATTTGCGGACCGAAGCATTGTTAATGAAGAAATCGTTCTTCAGGTGAACGATTTCTAAAATTCATCACCTGAAGAACGATTTTCAGTGCAGCATTTTAGTAAATATTTTCCACCGTGTAGTATATTGGTAAATAATTATCACTGTTTGCAGCATATTAGTAAAAAACCCGCGGATAGAGTAGTTAACAATATAAAATATATACATATATAGTTGAGTTTCTATATATATTGGTTTTCAAAAGTGGAAAAGGTGAGTGCCGATTTTAGATTTTGTTCAAAGTCTTGGAGTCTCAGATTTTTTTGGAGGGATTTGGTCAAAACCAGAACTTGGAGAGAAGCCTTCTTATTAAACCCAAATGGTGGTGGGAATCTCTCCAGTCCGAAGTGCACAGTGAAAGAGGATCATGCAAGAACCATATATATATATATATATATATGTTACCTCTGGTCTTTAATAAAAGATCTTGTGTAATTTATATTATGAATGAGATCTTATATATTAAAGACATGAGGTAGGATATTAGCAGGGTTCAATGACTGTCACCTAGGGATCGTGACAATAAATATGAACAACCTCTCATGAAAGTCAAAAAAGAAGTCAGATTCTTTGTTAACTCAAGAGGGATGCTTAGGGAAGCCAATGAATGTGCCAACATTATAGCAAGGATCTCACCCATTGATATAGAAGAAGTAGTGTTTGATCATCAACCTCCACATTCTTTGTAAATTAATTCTTTTTGTCAAAGATATATATATTATTGTTTCTCCATAATTATTATTATTATTATTATAGGAGCAAGAAAATGAGTAAGTTATTTAAAGAATATATAATAGGTTATCTATATAACTATAACTTCAAATAAAAAGAAGAGAAGATCACGATAAATACATTTTTTATAAACTTAGAGAGGGACAAGATCAAGAGATGAAGAGAAGTATATGAGAATAAGATCAAGTTTCTTTTTTCCTCCATGTCTCTCCCTCTTAATAATTCTTTATTTCTTTTATAATGTTAATGCAATATTTTAACTTCAAATTTCCTCAGGTCGAAAAAAAAAAATTTAAACATCCTAATTATATTCTAGGTTGTTATTTTCAATTTCCTATTCAACGACATTAAATATGCGCATGCGTGGAGCTGGAAATATGGGGTCAACTTCTCTAGAAGTCATAATAATCCATTTTGGGTGTATCCGGCTGTTTTTTTTTTTGTTTTTTTAGCGGAATATAACACAATACTACCTCCAATCCTTAATATATAAGGTGTTTTTTTTTTTTTTTAGCAGAATATAACACAATACTACCTCTGATCCTTAATATATAAGATTAAGTTGATTTTTTTTAGAGAAATTAAGAAATATAAATAAATTATTTTAGATTATTTATTTTTGCCATTTTTCCTCCTAATTTATAATCTCATATATAATCAAATGACCTACAACATATATTATAGTTAAGTAATTTATTTAATTTTCTTATTTTTTTTTAAAAAAAATCAAGTAGGTTTTATATTAAGAATAGGAGAGAGTATAATACATTTGTTTATTTTGACTTCCATGGATACTTTTACATATACATATACACACACATGCTCCCCCCCCCCCCCAAACCAAATCAAGTATTAAGCAACTTAATGACGAAGACTCCCAAAAGTATATCTAATTTAATTAGTCTTGTTAATATTTTCACTAACTACTTTTCGAAACAAATACATTTCAAAGTATGTAACAAATTAAAGGATATCCAAATCCAAGTATATGCTCAAAACATTGATTGTTGGCAGTACAATAAAAATGGTTTAAAGCTATTAAAACCAGTTAATGATTAAATAAAACCGACAAATTTAAACACAACAGTAAGCTCTTACATTCCTGAAAATAAAACTCCTCTTCTTAAACTTTTTATTAATGTGGTTCAACTAAAATTTCTTCAATTTTGAGCGATACGTGACTTCTTTTGACATACAGACACTACAAAAAAATATGAAATTTCTGACGAAGTTCTCCACAGAAAAAATTTCCATAGCAATTTCTAACGGGGAATTTTTTCCATAGCAAAATTGCAAATTCCGTCTTTTGCCATAGAATTTCGGTTGGAAATTTGCGACGGAATTGAATTCCATCGGAAATTGTCAGAGAATTTTTGACGGAATTACAATTTCTAATGGAATTAAATTCCGTGGCAAAATTTAAAAATTATTATTATTTAATTAAATCTAATTTCAAAAAATTATTTTTATAAAATTTATTATTTATTAATTAATATTTTTAATTTAATTTTAAATTTATTTTTAATTATTATTTTGTAATTTCTAGAATATTTTTAATTTCCAATAATAGGTTTTGGTCCCTATAGGGGCAAAATGGTCATATAAAAATTTATTTATAAAAAATAAAATTTATTGGTTATTAATTAATATTAGTAAATAAAATATTAGTTAATAATTATTTATTAGTTATTAATTAATGTTAATAAAAAATTAATTTTAGAAATTAGAAAAACATATAGTCATATGAAATTTATTTAAGATGTAAAAAATTTTAATTTGAAGTTAATTTATATTAAAAATTATAAGAATATATAAAATTATTTTATATTACTATTACATTTATATATAAGAAACAAATATATATTTATATATAATTGATTATGTATAATAAGATTATATATATATAATTGTGTAATAATAGAGTGCCAAAACAGTTGAGCCCATCCGGTAAGGCATTGTGCACGTACGGATGAGGTCGTGGGTTCGAATCAAAGGAGGGCAAGTTGAATTGCATTTTCAGGAAAAAGGAGGTTGCGACACGTGGTGGATCGGGCGCCGGCGCAAGGGGGACTCCGCCGGAACTGCCACGGGCCACTGTCGACGATGAGGTGGCGACGGTCAGAGTTGCCACGTGGCTTTTTAAAGTTTAAAAAAAAAATTTGCGACGAAATTGCAACGGAATATTCTGTCTGAAATTGCGACGAAAATCATTTCCGTCAGAAATTTGCGACGGAATTTGAATTCCGTCAAAAATTTGTTTGTCACGCTATTATTAATAACGGAATCCATTCCTTCGGAAATTCTGAATTTCATCAGAAATTCAGGGTTTTTTTTGTAGTGAGACTCACATGCTCACTACAAAAAAAACGTGATTTAGTAGTGGTTAAAAATAGGTATTCGTAGCGGTTCTAACCGCTACAAACTAGGTTAGTAGCGGTTAGAAAAACCGCTACTAAATCGTACGTTGCAAGAGGTTTTGTAGCGGTTCTATAAAACCGCTACCCAATCAAAAATAACCGCTACAAACTTTGTAGCGGTTAATAGTAACCGCTACAAAATCAAGAGATCTTTGTAGCGGTTATATAACCGCTACAAATATAAAAAATTTTATTTACAGCTTTAAAAAGAATTTTTTTTTGTAGCGGTTAAAAAACCGCTACAAATATATAAAAATGAAAATTTGTTAAAAATGACTTTTTTTATTTGTAGCGGTTAAGAAACCGCTACCAAATTTGAATTTCATGAAATTAGTAGCGGTTCTTAAAACCGCTACTAATTTTATGAAATTCAAATTTGCCGCAAAAAAATTTAAATTTACCTTTAAAAAGGCGCGTTATTTAGTAGCGGTTTAATAACCGCTACAAATATTTAAAATTTTTTTTAAAAATATACGTTGATTTTTTTCTTTTTTTTCAATATTATATTAAATGGTTTAATTTGTTATTATTTTATCTATTTCAATTAGTTTATTATTTAATAGTTTAACTTATTAATAAATTAAAAAGAAAAAATGTAATTGAATATGATTAGTATAAAATTATATTAATAATATTATTAACGATAGTTAGGTAATAAGGAATTATTATGTTTTATAATATAATGTAATTGTATATGAAAAATAGATGAAAATGAGATAGAGTTAAGATATATCTAGAAAAAAAGATGTTTAGAATAAATTTTATAGAAAGGAAAGAAGTATTCTAAAAGAAATTGAAAATCTTGTTACCATATTTGATCGTATTATTCAGCTCCTCTACTCATACGAAAGAAGTTGTAAATGAGAGGAAATGAAAGAAGGGTAAGGTGAAAAGAAATTGGGGAGTGTTTGAAATGAGTTGTGATAAGGGTATTTATAGGGATTTACGTATTATTTGTAGCGGTTAATGTAGCGGTTACTAATTAGTAGCGGTTATTTATATTTTTGTAGCGGTTTAATTATTTGTAGCGGTTAATGTAGCGGTTATTTATTTTTTTGTAGCGGTTTAATAACCGCTACAAATATTATATTAATTTTTTTTTTAAATTTTTTTTTACATTTTATTTTAACACAAATTTTTTGCATTTTTTGTAAAGAAAAATTTTTTACACTTGAATTCTACAAATATTATTTTAATTTTTTTTACATTTTATTTTAACACAAATTTTTAGCATTTTTTTTAAAGACAAATTTTTTACAATTGAATTTGATCACTCATCGTCGCCATCCCTACAGAAATTTTGTAGAAAAATTATTGTTATTGATGTATTATTAAATTTAAAAAATTTAATTGAAATGACGTGGACTTAAAAAAACTCACCGCAGTAGAGGTAAATTGTCATCGCCTTCAGGGAAGTAGTTTTCAAAATCAGCTGGCTGAAATGGCTCACTCTCGTAGGCGATGTTATCGCCTTCACCCATGTCGTAAAGGTCTCTTGGCTTTAAATGAACGACCATGTGCCAATCCCTATGCCGCTCGTCCTCGACATAATAAACCTGATGTGCCTCTAAAGCTAGAATATACGGCTCATCATCTTGAGAAATACCAGTATGAATCGGGCGTGAGAAATTGACTGATGTGATCCCTAGGTCGTCAGTTGTCAGTCCCCGAGAAGTCGTGGTATTTGCCCACAAACACTTGAACAGCGTCACGGTGAAACGGCCTTGATAATTAAGCTCGACCACATCAAGAATCTTGCCATAGTAAGGGACGCCTCCGAACTGCATGTTGGCGTCACTGCTGCTCGCATAACTCCTTGTCCCAAATGTGCCATAAACACCCGAATTCTGTGTTTGCAATCCCTGATCCCGTGAAACCGTGCAAAACTTAAAACCATTGACATTGTATGCTGTAAACCGTTTTGCATGATCAAGAGGGCCGATTGCGAGAGCTCTGAAATCCGGTGAGTGTGGGTTGTGGTCATTTAGTATTCTGCGAGCAAACCAGCCCGGGAATTCTCTGTGGACCCTCCTATCAACTTCCGAGGATGTCTGTGTACGGATCCTGAGCTGACGCTTGACATGACTTCTGAATTCCCTGCAATTAATAATGGAAAGGCGTTAGTGAAATGAAAGTGAGAAATGTTACGAAAGATATAGATCGAATAACATACATGTGAGTGTACAATTCTTACCGTATGAAAGGCTCAACTTGACTGCAATTAATCAAGACATGTCTATGTGCTTGGAACTTCTCAGTTGCCGTTAGTTTGAAGTTCTCAGTTGCTCCAACTGGTTTACCAACACGAGGGATAAATTCTCCTGATGTCGGCGCAGGTTTAGGACAATCGTCAACACGAGGCGGGCGGTTGAAAGCCGTCTCAAGATCATCAAAGTACCTTGAGCAAAAATATAGCACCTCATCCCCTATATAGCCTTCAGCTATAGAACCTTCTGGCCACGCCTTATTCCTCACGTAAGATTTTAATTTCCCAAGGAACCTATGAAGTACATAAGAGAAAATTGATATAAAATGATGAAAAGGACGACGAGCAAACATTAAATACGGACAATAAATGAAAGCACATATTTAAAATGAGTACCTCTCAATCTGATACATCCAACGATATTGTACTGGTCCAGCGAGCTTTGTTTCATGAACGAGGTGGACTGTGAGGTGAACCATCACAGTAAAAAAGGACGGAGGAAAGATCATCTCCAAGTGACAAAGCGTAAGAATGATTTTCGACTGCAGCTGATCGAGCTCCTCAACGATCAAAACCTTAGAACACAACTTCCGAAAGAAAGAACAAAGTTCCACCAAAACGATGGAAACATCGGGAGGAAGTGTATTCTTTATAGCCAGAGGGAGTAACTGCTGCATAAGAACATGTGAGTCGTGACTCTTCAGGCCAGCAACCTTTCGAGCCTGCAAGTCGACACATCGAGAAATGTTGCTTGAATACCCATCAGGAACTTTTATTTTCTTCAACGTCGCGAGGAACACATCCTTGTTCGGTTTTGTGAGGGTAAACTTTGCCGGTGTAAATCTGTCATGCTCATCTGGCCAAGCGTCTTCACGAACTCCCATGTCGCGTAAATCTTTCCTGGCTTGAAGGTGATCTTTTGTCTTGCCGGGTTCGTTAAGCAGCGTATACAGCACATTGTCGCAAACATTCTTTTCAATGTGCATTACATCAAGACTGTGGCGAAGTAAATTAGATCTCCAATACGGAAGCGTGAAGAAGATACTTATCTTCTTCCACTGCTGAGGCGCCGAAGTCCTGCGTGTCTTTTGGCGAGTTTGTGCTGAATCGTCGCTTTTTCCAAACTCGATGTCAACATGCTCAAGCTGCTGTAAGATATCTGTACCGGACAAAGTCTGAGGTGGTCCTCTTTTCTCTGGTTTCCCATTGAAGCGATTCCGTTGCAATCTGAACTTATGCGTTCCATCGAGAAACCTCCGATGCCCCATAAAGCACCACTTTCGGCTGTGGGGAAGGCGCAGTGCGTCAGAGTCGAAATTGCAAACCGGACACGCCGACCCAGTGTGCACATTCCAACCAGATAATGTGCCAAGGCCAAGAAAGTCACTGATCGTCCACATCAAGGCTGCACGCATGTTGAACAAAGTCTTGCTGTGAGCGTCGTACGTCTCCAAGCCGACATTCCACAGGTCAAGCAATTCCGCAATAAGCGGTTGGAGATACACATCGATGTCATTGCCCAGTGCCTTTTTGCCTGGAATGATCATAGGAATAATGAAAGAGCTTTGTTTCATACACATCCAGGGGGGTAAGTTGTAGGGAAGTAAGATTACCGGCCAAATGCTGTAACTTGTGCTAAGATTCCCGAAAGGATTGAAACCGTCGGTCGCCAACGCAAGCCGGACATTTCTGGGGTCAGTCGCAAAATCTGGAAAGTCGTTGTCAAACGTTTTCCAAGCAGCTGCATCCCGCGGATGTCTTAATTTACCGTCTTCGTTTTTATCAACGGCATGCCACCTCATGTGCTCAGCAGTTTTAGACGACATAAATAATCTTTGTAAACGAGGTTTCAAAGGGAACTACCTGAGAATCTTTGCGGGTTTCTTCTTCTGCTTTTTCCCCTTTCGAATTGTCTTGTACCTCGATGTGTGACATCTCTTGCACGTCTCCCTGCTGGAATCGTCTCCCCAATACACCATACAATCATTTGGGCACACATCAATCTTTTGATAATTCAACCCCAACCTGTTAATGATCTTCTTGGCCTCGTAGAAGGTTGTGGGAATCTCGGCGTCGGGGAATGCATCTTGTAATAAGTCGAGCAACATCGACATTCCCTTATCCGTGATCCCACACAAGCACTTGATATGATACAATTTGATCAAGAAAGATAATTTAGAATATTTGCGACAACCTTGATATAAAGGACGATCTGCCTCATCCATCAAGCTGAAAAAATCCCGAGCTGCTTCATTCCCCATAAAAGCCGGCTCAGAGCCGTGCACTTCTTCGTTGAAGTTGTCGCCTTGAAATCCAAACGCATCATGCACAGCATCATTCACAGGATCATCTTCATCTACTTGAACGCCTACTTGAGAACTTCAAGGAAGAGCCTCGTCATATCTAACGCCGGCCTTCTCACCATGAACTGCCCAGAACGTATAGTCCTCAGGGAAAGGCTTCACAAGCAAATATTCCTTCACAACATTTCGTGGATGCCACTTCTTGAACTTGCATTTCCGACACGGACAGACGATCTTGCCGTTACAGCTGGCGTGAGTGAATGCGAAATCTAAGAAACTGTTTAATCCGTACAAATATTCAGGAGAATTGCGCGGCAACCTTATCCATGATTTATCCATAGCTACAAGTGAGAGAGAAGAAAGTATAGAGAAGAAGAATGAGTGAGAAGATAATGACGAATGCCTAGAACCTTATATTTTGAAAATCCAACGTTTATAACTTTGTAGCGGTTATTAAACCGCTACACCAACCGCTACAGGAATTCCAACGTTTATAATTTAGTAGCGGTTACATTTATAAAACCGCTACTAATATTCAAGCCGTTAATTGGTGGGAAATTCAAAATGTACTTGTTGAGTATTTGTAGCGGTTTTATATATATAACCGCTACTAATGTTCAAAGAATTAGTAGCGGTTAAATATATTAAACCGCTACTAATATTAAAGCCGTTGGACATTAAATATAAAAATAATTTTCTAATTTGTAGCGGTTATACATGAGATAACCGCTACAAATGTGCACAAAGGCGGCAAATTTCAAAATTCAAATGATTTGAGTGTTTGTAGCGGTTATTAGTGTGTAACCGCTACAAACATATATATTTGTAGCGGTTTCTGAAGGGAAACCGCTACAAATATATAAGTAAATTTGTAGCGGTTATGAGTTCAAAACCGCTACAAATATACATTTATAAATTATTTAGAAATGTATATATAATTTATTTATTTTAAATATATTTAAAAAAATAAACTATATATATATTTAATTTATAAAATTATTATATATTTGTAGCGGTTATGTACTAATAACCGCTACAAATCTATACATTTGTAGCGGCTTTAGTTTAAAACCGCTACAAATATATATATAATTTATTTTTTTTAAATTTATATTTAAATCATTTATAAATTATTTCAATGCGATATAATAATATAAATATAATTATATAAAACACAATAAGAAAATTCTGAAATAAAATCTCATAAATATTTACAAATGTTTAAAAGAAAAGAAAAAGTCCTAAACTAAGGAGCTGGGGGCTGATCCTCTGGTGCTCCCTCAGGTGGGGCTCCCTCAGATACCGCTGGATCGGGCCGCTGCGCAGACTGAACCGCACCATCGTCATCAGCAGGAGGAGGAGCAGTACTCGGGACGACGTAGTGAGGGACAGGGGGAACCGCTGGATGCTGCTCGTTCGGGAACAGGCGACTCCATGCTCCCTCGAGCATGGTGTTCGCGATCTCACGCCACTGCGTCTGCTGAGCGTACATCGTATCTGCGTGCACCTGCAGCATCTGCTGCATCTGCTGCTGCTGCTGCGCCATCTGCTGTTGCGTCTGCTCCAAATCTGACCGCAGCTGGTCAATCGACTCGTCCCTCCGACGTCTGACCCCTCTAGAGCTGCCAGCCTCAGAGGCGGCGCTCCTGCCGTAGATCATGCTGGGTCTGGCGCCTATCCCCATCCCCGCACTCGTCCGGGGTGCTCAGGCTGAGCCAAACCCGCCTTCAGAGGAGCCGTCGGGTCCACTGACCCCTGTGACTCCTCAGGCTGGGTCTGTCGCAGCTCAGCCTGCGACAGCTGCATCCGCTCCTGCCATTTTATGAAACAATTAATAGTTACCATTTTTCATTATTAACTTGGTTTTATAAAAAATATAATAATAAAATAACTTACAATCGCCGCCTCTGCCTGCTGAGAGGTCGCAGTCCCGTCACGGTGTCTGTGTGTGATGGCGTACAGCTCCGCATAGTCCGTCTGACGGTTCTCCTGCTGTGCCCTCGTCTCCTGAAACAATTACAAAACAATTAGTATTATGAAATAATCAGCTAAAAGTAAGTGAAACACTTGAAAAGTTACCAGCTCGCTGTAGGTCACAGCAAAGGTCTTCGATCCTGCTGTGTGGTGGATCGTCTGCTGCGCCCGGATCGCGGCGTTCCTATGAGAAAGCTCCTGGAAAAACAAATAATTAAATGTATTATAAAATTTGAAATTAAATACAAATTAAATTGAAATTATAATTTAATATTTAACAATTAGAAAATTATATATCAAAAATATAATAAATACATTACCTGCGCCTGAGGGCTCCTCCTGAACTGGACGAAACGCGCCCATTCGTTCGGCGGCACGCCATCCGGGACGCTCTCCTGCAGCTGCTCCAGAGGCATCGTCCCGTCCCCATCCACACTGTGGAAGAGACGGTTCTTCCTGTTCCTCCAGGCGTCGCCCATCTTCACGAGGGCGTACCTCTTCCGGTTGGCCCGGACGGCAAACCGCAGCTGAAAAAAATACATTTAAATATCAATAATACTAAAAATCATAATTTAAAAAAAATAATTAAATAGAATAAATTACAAAAGATATTAATTAAATAGTTTTAATTACCTGAACCACCTCCTCCCAAGCCTGGTCCTTCGGCCCCTTCGGAATGTGCCTCCACGTCGGGAAGTGAAGGGGGAACCGCATCCAATTCGATCCCAGGTCGCTCAGGAAGCGGTTGACCAGGTGACCCCCATTGTGGATCGGCTGGTCAGTGCCCTCATTCCACGGCACTACAACTCGCAAGGACCGGTCCATGCTGTTCAGACCGGGCACATCCAGCCTCCTCGTCGACACGTTCCCCTGCTCATCTGCACAGTTGACCGCACGTTAGATAAATTATAATTCAAAGTTAAAAATTTAAAAAATTAAAAAATTAAATAATTTACCTTCGATCTGCACCTCAAACCCAGTGGACCGCGAAGACGACCCTCGTGGGTTGTTCTGCTCCCGAGCCTCTTCCTCATCGAGGAACTGCTCCATCTCCCTGAACCCACTAATCGGGATCTCGAACTCCTCCTCGTTGAGGAAGTCCTCAACGCTAATCTCTGGCACCTCCACCTCAGGCACCTCAGCTGCGGTCGTTGCCTGTGGGATCGTCTGCGGTTCCTGTGGAGGGATGGGCTGAGATGCCTCGGTAGCCCTGCCTGCGCGCTGCCCCCTCCCTCTGCCCCCTGCCCGGCTGCCGCCACCCCGTAAAGTCGGTCTGGGGAGCACAGGGGCCTCCCCCTTATCCTGTCCTGAAGCCATATCAACTGTACAAATTAAAAAAAAAAATTAGTCCATTATTATACAAAAATATAATAAAAATACAAATATAAATAAAAATACGTGTTATATACGTACCTTAAGTGTAAATACTGCGAAATACTGACCAAAAACTCCTATAGACTCGTCTGAACGCTCAAATATCGAATAAACCACTCAGAGAAACCTCAGGAAACAAAATGAGCAAAATGAGAAATGGAGGAGGCGAGGGGTTTAAATAGGCCAGATATTAGTAGCGGTTATTTAAAATAACCGCTACTCTAACCGCTACAAATAATTAAATTTGTAGCGGTTCTACATAACCGCTACAAATCTTCACAACGTTTGAAATTCAGTAGCGGTTATTGCCCAGAACCGCTACAAATTTGGAGTCTCTTGAAATTCTGTAGCGGTTTTCAGTAAAAACCGCTACAAAATTCTGACCTTTGGTATTTTGTAGCGGTTTATGTGCATTAACCGCTACAAAATAACCGCTACAAGTTTTGGCGGGAATTTCGCGCCAAATTTGTAGCGGTTTTTTGTAGGAAACCGCTACAAATATTCTTGCCGCTACAAATTTGTAGTGGTTTAGGAAAAAACCGCTACAAATACTATAATTTGTAGCGGTTTAATATAACCGCTACAAGTGCACCGCTACGAAATACCTTTTTTTTTGTAGTGGCTGATGGTGCAGATCTTTATGTAGCCAACAAAATGAGTTGTTTGAATATATGTTTGGAGACCCAACTAAGGGAGAGTTTTCACTTAGTGTAAATTATACTACAAAGAAGATATTATATTAATGACTGAAGTTAGAATATATATCGTATGGGTTCAGTGATTGTTAACTAGAGATCATGACAACGACATGAACATCCATGAAATTGAATGAAGAAGTCATCAGATCCTTGTTAACTCTAGAGGGGAGCTAAGGGAAGCCAATGAATTTGCCAACATTATAGCCAGGATTTCACACAATGACATACTCCCTTCGGTCCTAAATATAAGACATACGATAAAGTTGACATTTTGATGATATTAAGAAAATTAATTAAATTACTTTAAAATATTTTTATATTTGTCATTTTTTCTTCAAAGTATTTTGCCTAACTCATAAACTGATATATAATCTAAGAGTATACAACATATGATATGATTAAATATTTTATTTATCTTCCTTAATCTCTCTAAAAAAATTTAATTTTATCTTATATTTATGACCGGAGGGAGTATATATATATAAAAGACGTTTTTTATCTGATCAACCTACACATTTTTTGTAAATTAATTCTTTTTGTCATAGATATATATTGTTTCTCTATAATTATTATAGGAGCAAGAAAATCAATAATTTTTTTTAGAGTAAAATACTCTAACCTCCCTATGTTTTGCCTTAATTATACAGACCTCCCTTCTATTTTAAAAACATACACTTAAGTCCAAATCCTTAACTCCGTTAAGAATTTTTATTTTTTAATTAAAATTTATATTAAAATAAATTTAATTTACTAATTTACCTTTCATAATTACTAATTCCCTAATTTTGGCTAAAATTATTTAAGTAATTTAAGAGTTTTTTATTTTTCTTAATTTATTTTTTACATTTACAAATAGTTATCTGTTAATTTTTTTTTTCATATTGAGATAATGACTTAATTAATTTAATTAATACAGATATAGAAAAATTAATTAAAAATATGATTAATTATTTTATAGATTCATAATTTAATAAACATGTTTTAAAATAAAAAATTAAAATTAAATTAAGTTATATAATATCTGAAATTTACATTAATAAAAATATGCATTTCAAATATATTTTCAATCATGGTATCGTAGCAAAAAAAAAATAAGAAATATATTTTTAATCATTTAAAAGAATACTAAATAAATAAGTTTTAATAAATATGATAAAAAATTTAATATATTAGAAATTTTGAACATGTATGTATTAGAATCATTTTTTTATTTGTATAAAAAATTATTTTAGGCAAACATAAATGTCTATAGTCAAACTTAACGATCAACTAACGGCTTGGTAGATGGAAATAGAATCTCAAACATATAAGAGAGGTTTTTGTAATATGCATTTTAATTTTAAGGGAGATCTATATATATTTTCAAAATAGAGGGGGAGGTTTGTGTAATTTAAATAAAATAGAAGGTGATGAGTCAATATATTTTACTCATTTTTTTATAAACAGGGAGACCCCACCACCAAATAGATATCTGACATGTTTTTTTGAACCTAGCCTTCTCAACTTGGCTAGGTATGTGAGTAACCGACTAGTCCGAGCTCGAGAAGCGAGAGTGAAAGTGCGTCATTTAATGGGTTATTTCCTCTCCCTGACAAGTAATGAATAATTAAATATACGTTTAAGGGTGCTCTGTCATCTATTATATAACTACAAACGAAAAGAAGAGAAGATTACATAAAAAAACACAGAGAGAAGATTGCAACAAATATATTTTATATAAACTTAGAAGACATGACCAAGACATGAAGAGAAAAGTATGAGAATAAGATCAAATCGCTTTTTCCCTCAATGGCCCTCCCTCTTAATTCTTTATTTTTCTTATAATTTTAATTCAAGTTTCTAACTTTAAATATCCTAATTATATTCTAGGTTGCTATTTTCAATTTCCTATTCAACGACATTAAATGTGTATGTAAGGAGCGGGACGTATGGGGGGTCAACTTTTCTAGAAGGCATATATAATAATCAATTTTGGGTGTATCCAACTGTTTTTACAATATATAATATATAATATAATTCAGCAGTTTATTTTGACTTCCATGTATATTTATAGTGTATATGCTTTTTTCTTTAGCCAAATCAAGTATATATGCTATCTAATGACAAACACTCACAAAATCATATCTAATTAGGTCTTGTAATATTTTCACTAACTACTTTTCAAAGAAAAAAATTCAAGGATATCCAAATCCAAATATATGCTCAAATACATTTGGAAGGGTCGAAGCATATATAAGCATATTGAATTAATGCCCATGCGTGTACTTATTATACAAAACATAATTACGTACTTTCTCCGATCCTTAATATAAAATATAATTTTTATGTTTGTCAATTTTTTTCTTAATTTATCCTTATTGATGCTCCCTCAATAATAATCAAGGAGTAGAGGGGATGAGGGAATTAAAGAAGGTGAGTAGGGTATTTTAGAAAATACGTCATATTAACTAACTCAACTAACGTCATATTAACTCAATCAACTAACTTCCTTAATCTAATCAAACTAATTAAATATGTCTTCTATTAAAAACCAGAGGAGTATTTGATTGGTCCCTGATGTCTGCTTCTGTCGCTAAAGCAATCAATTAAACTATGTCCTAATTAATTATACAGTTTAGGGTTAACCTAGGTCATTCTTCCAAGGAGCAACCTATGGATTTTGTTTAGGATTGATTTTTTAAGTAATAACAGATGTAATGAAATGAACCTAAACTAGAATGCAAGACACTACTTCCTAAATGCAATTAAATTAACTAAATGCACTAATGCAATTGACTCTAAAACCTATATGAGAATGAAACTAATATATATGAACGCAATTTCTGGGGGTTTTTTATGAAAGAGGAATTAAAATTCTAAGCAAAAGGATTAAGAAAAAGCAAGACAAACAACAAGATTTAGTTCAGTTATGATGATGAAGGGAACAAGTTAGGATTCAAATGGAGTTAACTTTCTTAACTCAAACTAATTAATTAGACAAAAGGGAGGTTGATGAAAGATTGGAATTAATAAATTTAATCATCTAATTGAGATATAGGAAACCTCAAGCTCAATAACATCTAATCCACTAGAAAACTCATAATGAAATAAGCGGCGTTAATTAAATCCATTAAAAACCAATCAGAATTAATTTCAAAATAATTTTAGAAATTTTGTTTACAATTGTCTAATTGAACAACTAGACAATTTACTAACCCAATTAAACAATCAAGAAAGTAAACCAAAATGACAATTATTGACAATCTAAAGGTTTATAAACAAAAATCTAAACAAACGTCTAAACACAAATCATACCAAAATATCAACTTAATCCAAAAAGAATATGTCTACATTCTACAATCTAAAACTAGATTGTTCTCAATTATTACAACTCAAAATCATTTAAAACTAAATAATTTTAAGTCTTGAATTAAAAAGATAAAAAAAAAAACACTCTCTAATCTTTAAGTATAAGCTTTTAGATTTTAGCTTCCTCATGCTCCTCCCAAATTACCTCCCAAATAAAATTAAGCTACCATCAATATCATCCTTTCCCCACACGCTAAACAACTAATCTCGACATTTGGAATAATGAAGAAAGGTGGAGATTAATGGAGGGGCAGTGTGGGTCCCGTGGTTGAATATGGTATAGATGAGGGGTACTAATGAAGAATGAGAGTGGGTATTATGCGTGAGAGAGAATGGCTAGATAGTGTGATGAGAAAAGACGAAACAGGGACTCCGTGGTTCTTCTGGGTTCAGCGTCTGTGAGTGCGTGATTTCCTCGTGATGTGGCGGTTAGGTTAATTTTAAGGTAGGAAGAGAGAGATTAAAATTTAAGTAGCCCAATAAAATCTAACCATTAAATTTTTTTTTTTTTTACTTTTAAGAAAAATTCTGTATCATAGGATCTTTTAAAATATTTTTTCTTATCCTGCAAGAATTAAATAAAATCAATTCAGATTTATATTATTCATATATTTAAAAATATTATTCAATCACAAGATATGCAATCAAAATATTAACAATTTAAGTTCAATAATATCATAATTAATTTAGATTTATATTATTTCTTAAAATTATTTAATAATCTAAATATTATCTAATAAATCTAAATTTATCTAAACTAATTTCCAAAATAAATAAAAGATGTGGAATAAAATATATTAAATTTTGAATTTATCAATCCCTAGGAATATTCTTATGTGTAAGATCCCTTGGTTTCATTAATTTCATAGATGGGAAAAATTTGTATGTAGTTCAAGAAGTAACAAATATATGAAAAGCGGATATTAAATTTCTTTGATAAAATTTATATATTTAATTAGCAGGTGTTATTATATTCATGACTTATAAAATAATGGGAAGTAAAAACTAAGCCCCAATAGTATTAGGTAAGAGAAATTTGAAATTGTATCAAAGTCAAATATTGCTTAGTGGGCATCTTTTGTCCTATTCAATATGCACCCTTGAAAAACGACATTTCGATTTTCGACCGCAATTTGCCTCCGAATAACTTTAACATCACTTCTTTTCAACAGTGAGGACCTGCCTTGATTATATTGTTTCTTTTCAATTATTTGTTTCCTTGTCATTGCCTATATACATCTCACACACACACACATATATTCATATGGTTATTATAGCTAGGGAGAGAGAAAGATAGAGAGGGAAAAAACATCAGAGAAAGAGAGAAATTCAAGCAAAAATAATAAGATGGGAACAGTGGATCATAGCTCAGTGACTGTGGAAGTGCCAGCAAGTAACAAGGAAGACGGCCATGTCAACCCCTCTGATCCTCATCAACTAAACGCAGGAGCACTCTTTGTTCTCAAATCCCGAGGTTAGTTAACGGATTTTGCTTAGTACACACACACACACACAACCTCCTGTTATTAACATAACATCGTACTTTAATTAAGATATTAGAGTACGAAGTGGATTTATATGAAGGATTGGAGAGACTACAGCAGTTTCGATACCTATTTTATCACCTTTTGATGAGAAGTTTTGTTTAAAATTAAATTTGTTTTTGCTGTATGAATGATTCCTTTTATGGCTTCAATGTCATAAACTAGTTACTGGGTGTGTGTGTGTATCATATATATATAAATAACTTTCTAAATCTTTCAAAACCACTTGTGATTACGATGAAGGTGAAAGTGTGAGTCATTATTGATTACGAAGGAGAATCTGTAATCGCCTCTTTATGAGAAGGAGATATTGGTGGAGATATATGAAATATTGTCCGTCTAGTTTAGTTGGTTAAATCACTCATGAGCTCGATAAACAGGGTTAGTCTTAGCTTGTGTCTTAATTAGTGTGTTTTTGGATTAACTTTTTTTAATAGTTTTTACGACTTACGAGATAAATGTATGAGAGAAGTTTTGTCTCGGGTTGCGCAAACCATGGTTTGAAACCATGATTTTAAAAGTTACTAAACACACACTAAAGAAGCCTTTTTCCTCAGTGTCCCTCAGAACCCAATACGGGAAGAGGCAGGTTAACATAGATCCTCTCTCTTACATGAATCCCAAGGATTCTGGGATGATTAATTTGTTTATCACCCTCAATAAAGGGTTGATTCATCATTAATTATCGTATGAGCTCGTTGCTCTTCGATAGTTGATGAATATGGTTTCATCGTTTTCGTTATCTTCTTGCTATATCTCTCTAGTCTCTGTATTCAATTTAGTTTACAGAGATGATAGCAACTCCGGCCTAAATATAAAATTAGTTTTTCTGAGAGATTAAAGAAACTAAATAAGATATATAATCATACTATATGTTATGTATGATTAAATTATATATCAATTTATAAGTCAGATAAATTATTTTGAAGATAATTTAATTAGTTTTCTTAATTTTAAAAAAAAATCAAATAGATCTTTTTAAGATCGGATCTCATGGTGAAAATAGTTGTTGATGAGAGTTGTTACAGGATCGTGGTTGCACGGTGGGTATCATTTGACTACTTCGATAGTGGGCCCAGCGCTTTTGACTCTTCCATTGACATTCACACTTCTAGGGTGGATTGGTGGAGTTTTATGTTTAACCCTAGCTGGTCTTGTCACTTTCTATTCTTATAATCTTCTCTCTCTCATCTTGGACCACCATGCACAGCTTGGGCTTCGTCAACTTCGCTTCCGAGATATGGCCACTCATATTTTAGGTCTCTCTATCTTTCTTTATACTTTTCCTTCTGATAATAGGAAACACTTTGCAGACTTTTATATAACTGGTACAATTTTAGTAGTGAAGTTTTTTTGCTATATAAAAGTGTACACAATTATATTTTGAAGAGTATAAGAAATAGACCTGATTTTTTTAAAATGGAGCAATTTTAACAATTTAATTAATTAAATTGACTCTAATGTCTGTTATAATAAAGGGAGAATAAGTAGACCGCACATTAAAAAAAAAAAGAGATGGACATTTGAGCTAATTTAACAGAATTGTTAAAATTGCTTTGCTTTTAAAAAGATTGTTTCTATTTTTGTGCCCTTTAACACTGATAGATACTCATGATAAAAACTTTCATTAATAAAATTCCACCTTAACCCTTTTTACTAATCTTGACTTTAATTTATGCACATATGTATATATATATATATAGGACCAAGATGGGCCAGATACTACGTAGGGCCACTTCAATTGGCTATATGCTTTGGCGCAGTTATTAGTGGTCCACTTGTGGGAGGGCAAAGCCTCAAGGTTAGAAAATGAAATTAATAGTCATATTAATTAGCTTCTTCGTTTCAATATTTTCTGGTTTCTGCTAATCAGTTACATATATATATATATATTAAAACCTTTCAACTGTGTTATGTGTAACTTTGTTTGTGTGTATGTAGTTCATTTACATGCTGTACAAGCCAGAAGGAACGATGAGACTATACGAATTCATATTGATATTTGGGGTGATCACGTTAGGGTTGGCTCAAGTTCCATCATTCCATTCCCTAAGGCATATGAATCTTGTCTCTCTTATTCTCTGTCTGGCTTATAGTGTTTGTGCCACAATTGGTTCCATACACATTGGTAAGCAAATTGACTATAAAACACACACACATATACACGTACACACATGGCATCTTCAACTGAAACTATACAAAGGAAATAACTTCTTATATGTGCTATGCGCGCGGGGGCGCGTGTATATATTATTTCAGGTCATTACGCAAAGGATATTGCAGCTTCCAGAAGCTATTCAGTGAAAGGGAGTAGTATTGAGAAGCTCTTTGGTGTCTTCAATGGCATTTCAATCATTTCTACCACATACGGATGTGGTATCATTCCTGAAATACAGGTAATTAATTAGAACCCAGATAATAAGTACATATAGACTGTTAAATATATAGCTTTGTCACTGTGTGTATTGGCTTTTAACATCACTGTACAACTATATATATAAGGAATGCATAAATATGTCTCTGAATCATCCACTGGAGATAAGTCTTGAAAGAAGTCTCATATTTAAAAGTGTTAAATGGCATATCAATTTATGGAAATCCTAATCAAATTAGTTTAACCTATTTTGGTGAGATGCACAATTCGTAGTCTCAAACATGAGTCCATTTTGGAGGCATATTGGTTCCGAGTAAAAGTTTAAAGGGTGATTCTATCCTAAAAGATTAGTTTGTGGGAGAACCTGGATGGGAGCTTCCCCAGTGTGGATAAATCCTACTTCTTGACTTCATACCACAACACTTTGCTCAGTCTTCAACTGATTAGGCCTTTTGAGGGTAGTACTTTTTGAGATCATTAGGTGTTCTCATCGAAGACCATTTTGTTAGATAAAAAACCCTTTAAACTTATAAATCACACATTTCTTGTGAGACTCTTCATTAACCGCAATATACCTTAAAGCATATCATGGGATTTGATATTATAATATTATGATTATATTATTAATTAAATATTGTAAATATCAATATGGAGATACGGTTGTTACGATATTCTTCACTAGGGCACCCATGTACTAGCATGTGTGTATATACATATGCCTCTAAACAATTAATGAAAGGCGTGCTATTCATTCTCATTTCAATATTTCACCTGGTAGAGCCTCTTAAGTATAAGTTAGACCAATGAGTTTGAGATCAACATTTGATAGAGTCTGCCAGTAGCCTTTGCAAATTTGATAACTTTATTGATGGCTTTTGGAGTGAGTTCCATAGATTCGATGTTAAAGGGGATGAATGAGAGCCTGTGGCGTGAGACAGGGTTGCGGATTTCTTGTATGACTTCGGTAACAGAGACGAACTTGTCGGCACAGCTGTGAAGCCTTTCGCGGCCAGCAATTCATCCTTATTTCAATATTTCACACTCATAACACACACTTTATTGGGGTCCATACAAAAACAACATCGCAAATTCAATGATGGAAGTGTATTTAGATTTATTTGGAATTAATGTGTGTGCAGGCAACAATAGCAGCACCGGTGAAGGGGAAGATGTTTAAAGGGCTAAGTGTGTGCTATAGTGTGATATTCACAACTTATTTCAGTGTTGCAATAGCAGGATATTGGGCATTTGGGAATCAAGCCAGTGTCACTATTATTTCTAACTTCATGCCACAACCACCCAACAAGCCTCTTCTTCCCACTTGGTTCCTCTTCACCACCAACTTATTCATTCTCCTCCAAGTACTCGCAGTCACTGTGGTAATATATATAACAGCAAAACTAAACTTCAATGCTTTCATCAATTATCAATTCATTCATATGCTATATTCACATAAGCTTCCAATTTTTGATTTTGTTTATATGGAATCAAGTTTTCTTTCACTTAATTTAATCATTGTTGGTAGATTTCTTAAGTTTCAAAATGATAATGCAAAGCATAAACTTGCATGACATATTTATTCAATCAGATTCTATAGTTTGTCACGTACAAAATATCTAGTATCTATTCGATTCAAGCATTGTTAGTTCAAGTTGGGAGTAACTCTCCTATTATTTTCATATTCATCATATTTAATTTGAATTACTGACCTTGTTTAAAGAGAATTGAGTCTTTATGATTTCTTTTACTAGAAAGTGCCTAACTTTCTAAATCACTCTTATATAGTTCGGTTCGTCCAAATGAGGTCTAAAAAGTCATTTACAAACATGTCTAGAAAGTTCATGACACACTGTTAGTTCAAATTGGGAGTAATTCTCCTATGATTTTTTTGATTCATGATATTTATATTATATATTGACTTTATGTAAGGAGAATTCAGTCTCTGTGATTTCTTTTAATAGAAAGTGCCTAACTTTCTAAATCACTCTTATCTAGACCGGTTCTAGGTGAGGTCTAAAAAGCCCTTTTTAACCAGTCTAAACAGTGCATGACGTATTGTTAGTTCAAGTTAGGAATCATTTTTCTATAATTTTTTTCATTCATAAGATTTGTATTTTATACTGACTTTATTTAAGGACAACTGAGTCTCTACAATCTATTACTAGAAAGTGCCTAACTTTTTAAACTGTCATTTTCTAGACCAATTCCATATGTAGTCTAAAAAATTGTTTTTTAACCTGTTTAAATGTTCATTTTTGCACAAGTGACTTTGATGCAACCACTAATGCAAATAAACCAAGTTTGATATAATCATTTTGTGTGCAGATATACTTGCAGCCAACAAATGAATTGTTTGAAACAATGTTTGCTGATCCAAAAGCGGGAGAGTTCTCAGTTAGGAACGTTGTGCCAAGATTGATTTCACGGTCATTATCAGTGGTGGTGGCCACAGTGTTGGCTGCCATGTTGCCTTTCTTTGGAGATATAATGGCAGTGTTTGGTGCGTTTGGCTGCATCCCTCTTGACTTCATTTTGCCAATGGTTTTCTTCAATCTCACTTTCAAGCCCTCCAAACGCAGCCTTATCTTTTGGGCCAACACATTCATAGCTTTAGCTTCCTCAGTTTTGGTAGTCATTGGGGCCATAGCATCAGTTAGACAAATAGTTCTTGATGCCAAAACCTACAGTTTATTTTCTGATAATTAGAATATAAAAAAAATCTGGAAATTGGGAAAAGCTCTCCTATTGATAATCTCATTAGTGAGAAAGACCTAAATAAGAGGATCGATACTTTGTATCTACAAAATTGTAGAATGATAGCTTCTATTGATTAGTTTTCTAAAATCATGGGGTTAGACAAATAGTTCTTGATGCCAAAACTTACGGTTTATTTTCTGATAATTAGAATATAAAAAATGGGAAAATTTGGAAAAAGTATCCAATTGAAAATATTATTGGTGAGAAGGACCTAAATAAAAATACCTATACTTTGTGTGTACAAAATTGCAGATTAATAACTTTTATTGATTAGTTTTCTAAAATCATGGAGTTGGGATGTAGTGTAGTACCTCTCAAAAAGGGGTGAAAACAGGCCAGGCTTTTGCCTTAACAGGGTTGGCATGTTAAGGCACAAACTGGCCTGAGCTTGGCCTGTGGCCTGTTGAAGGCCAATTTTTAGGTTTGGGCCTGGCCTGAAGCCTGTTAAGGAGGCCTGAATTTTTAAAATTTTTTAAGCAAACCAACAGGCCTACAGGCCACACTGCAAAACAGACCAACAGGCCGAAAACAGGCTAAAACTTACTGGCTCAGGCGAAATTACCCTTTAACCCTTATCTGATTTTTTTAAAAAATATTTTTACAGGCTCAGGCCGGCCTGACAGGCCTAACAGGCCTGTCAATAGGCCTTAGCCTAGCCTATTAAGCAAAACATGCTTTTGTTTTGGTCTTGGCCTGGCCTTTTAGCCTAACAGGCCAAGTCTGAACATGCTAATCACAGGTCAGGCTACAGGCCCCTGACAGATCGCCTGGCCTGTTTCCACCCGTACTCTCAAATAATTGATTTTGTAGTGGAGGGATGTAATTTATTCACTCTGATTTTAAATATAGGAGTTAATTTGGTTTTCACTTTAGTTCTAAACCTAGAACTCATTTGTCTTCCAAATTTATTATTTTTTCCCTAACTTATTTATATAAATTACACATATTAAGGAATTTCTAATCAAAAGGTAGTTGTAAGGAAAATGATTAAAGATGATATTTTTTTGAAAAGCCAGCACATATTTTTCTTTTTTAGAAATTAAAAAATAACTTAATTAATGATTTTTCAGTATAAATAAATTTGTTATCCAACTCTTTTCATTAGGGATTAAGATCGAATAAAATAATTAATTGTGAAAAAGGTTCTCCATGGAAGAATAAGTAAAAATGATACTCCCTCTGGTTCTAATTATAAGATAAAATTGATTTTTTTGGAGAAGTTAAGAAAGCTAATTAAATTACTTAGAGGGGTTATATTTTTATTTTTTTCTTCAAACTAATTAGTTTGATTAATAAATTAATATATAATCTAAAGAATACATAACATATGATATGATTAAATAACTTATTTAGCTTCTTTAATTTCTCCAAAAAAAAGTCAATTTTATCTTATAATTAGGCCAATAGGTTTAATAGAAAAGTGAGTGATAGGCAAAATAATTGGGCTTGCAATTTAACACGCGAAGATGGTTGAGAAATTGACCCCTAACCACAAGAGAAAAACGTGGCAAAAGGAGGCTGTGGTGGGTGGGGAGTGTTCAAAACACGAGTGTATTAGTTTGTCACCACAAGTAATTTTAAGAAATATTTAATTGACTTAATAGAACTAAAATATCATGGTATTTTTCACACAAAAGAAAAATCATGGTAATTAATGGGAGCTTATGGTGAAAGAATAACAATTTTTCAAAGTATAAATGATAAATATGAGATATTTTGAGGAGTAAAAGTGATAAATTAATCAAGAAAGAATGAAGGCTAAGCACAAAATTATAACTTCAGAAAAAAAAAACGTAAACTTTAACCCATAACTTGCATAATAAACGAAGTATTTTCCTTGATCAACTTGCAAAAAGTTTCCATCAAAATAATTGAAAGTTGTATTAATAATACTTTCTTTTTCATTTTGCCCCAAATTTGAGATTTGAGATTTGAGATTGATACATTATCCATGTCGACATTGATGTTTCTTATATTTGTAACTATAATTAATCATTTTTTGTAGATAATTAAAAAATATGAGAAATTTTCCGACAATTTGAAATAGTTGATATTTCATGGTACGATCTAAAAATTTTAAATAGTATACTTCTATAAATCTTACATTATTATATAGACTACAGTATTTATAATTAATTATTTTGATGAGATATTGATAATCAATTATTAATTAATATAATTAACGGTGACTCTTGTGATCACAACTTACAACGTACTTCACCACGTGGCCTTGTAAGGATGGCACGATGAGGTAGACGGCTTTGATGCAATGAGGAACACGAGCTGCTGCTTATAGGCGAGCAGACAGTCAGGGTTTCCCTTGCCGTCCCATCCCCGTTTCCTGTTAACGAAACAGACGGCGAATCCATAACCTCAAGCTCGTCTGTTATGACGGAATTGTGACGCCAACTCACGGAAACGCCCGCCACCGTCTTCCTCCGTCCCACTTTGCCGTCACCTGCCTCCTAACGGCGTCGTCTCTCTTTCCTCCTCTCGTCCGGAATCCTAACTTTCCGGTCTATCTCTCTCTCTCTCTCTCTCTCTTATGGCCACTGACGACTTCACTCTTCTCGATTCTCCCTCCCACAATCCCCACTCGCAACCTCTCCTCCACGATCACACGCGCCAATTCCCTTCCTCCGCTAGCCCCACCACCGGAGTTGCACCTACCTCCGCCGATGCCGGTGATTCCTCCAACGCCGACTACTTCACTCAACCCTTTCCTGAGGATGGTGAAGAGTCCTCTGATCCCAACAAATCCTCGCCTGGAGTCTTGACTCCTAGTTCGAAGCGTAACGCCGGCGACAGCTCCTATTACTATAACAAGAAGTTGAAATCCTCCGCCGCGGGTGGCGGAGGTAGCGTTGCTACGAACGCTGAACCTGATGTAGGATCCGAAGCGACTTACCGGGTCGATTACCGGAAGGATCGGGAGGAATGGAGTGACACGGCGATAGATTGTCTCCTGGACGCATACACAGAGAAATTGAACCAGCTGAATCGCGGAAATCTGCGCGGGCGTGATTGGGAGGAGGTGGCGAGAACCGTCACCGAGCGGTGCTCAGCTGGTAGCGGTGGGGATGGAAAGAACAAATCGTATAAAAGTGTGGAGCAATGCAAGAACAAGATTGATAATTTGAAGAAGAGGTACAAGGTAGAGCTTCAGAGGATAAGTAGTGGCAACATCACATCCAGTAACTGGCACTGGTTTAAAAAGATCGAACCTATTGTTGGGAACTCATTGACTGTGAAGACGGCGTCAGATGATGAAAAGGGTGGTGGAGCTAATTCCTTGTCTGCAGCGAGACGCCCAAAGAACAGGTACTAATACATTGATATCCCTTTTTAATTTTCTCTTAGGCCAAAATAGTTCATAATCATCTGTGTTGCATTGTAATTGTTTTTTTTTTTGGTAATTGTAGAAGTAGAATGAACTAATGTTGTTTATAAAACTGACTGTTTCTGGGTGTTAGAGCTTCTGTCATCGTGGGTTTGTTGAATTTGTGCTTGAATAATGGGAATTTGTTCTGGTGGTGATATCACTCCGTTATAAAGCTGATAGCTATGCTCTGCTGATATAGTTGCTTGTTCGTGGAATGTATTTACATATATTGGCAGATATACACCTGCCAATGTTGCAGTGTTGAATAACCCAAAAATAAAACCAGCATCTAATCTCAAATGGCACAGAGTTCTGTTTAAAATCAGTGGATCTGCATTAGCTGGAAACTGCCAAAGTATTGACCCCAAGGTGCCACTTTTGTTCGTGATCCTATCACACATTTAATAATGATCTTTTGGGATATTTGAATAAATAGATTGTTTCCTACTCTTAGAGACTTCTTAACTGGAAACTGCAATTCAAATGCTTCCTTCCATTAGGTTGCAATGCAGATTGCTGGGGAAGTGGCCGCAGCTTGCCGCCTTGGCATAGAGGTATCCCCTCACCTTCTTTATTCTTATTTTTGGTTTTATTGAGCAATCTTTTTTCTTTTGGGGTTTTGTTTATGTCAGCATTTCTGGAACTTCAATTTTAAGTTTTAATACAAACTCAGGTTGCCATTGTTGTCGGTGGCCGTAACTTCTTTTGTGGAGATTCCTGGGTGTCTGCTACTGGGTTGGACAGATCTACGGCTTACCAAATTGGGTAAATATTTTGTGCTTTTGCTTGCAAATTGCTCACCGCAATGACTGATCATTAAATGTAATCCTTTCATAGTGATAAAAGCATGTGTTAGTAAATTTTGGGTCCATGTATGGAGTCAGTAAGAAGAAAATACAATGAGATGGTGACGAACAGTAATTTTCGTTTTAAATAGTATGAACATTCATGATTGAGCTAGCCGTTGTGTTGGCTAAATTTAATCCAATACTTCCATGTGTGTGTGTGTGTGTGTGAGAGAGAGAGAGAGAGAGAGAGAGAGAGTATTGTGCTGTTATAACAACTCTGCATCCATGTTCATTCCCTTATCCTGCTCAATTATAAACCCCAATACCAAATAATTCTCTCTGCTAAGTCATGTGTGCTTCCCAGTCTTCAGTTATACTTTTTGTGCTGACCATACGGTTATTGTCTGTAAAACAAGTATGATGGCTACAGTTATGAATTCTATTCTGCTCCATTCTGCTTTGGAGAAGCTGGGTATTCAGACACGTATTCAAAGTGCATTCTCTGTGCCAGAGATTGCTGAACCTTATAACAGGCACCGAGCCATCCGACATCTTGAGAAAGGAAGGGTTGTCATACTTGGTGGTGTTGGTGCCTGCTCCGGAAATCCTCTCATTACCACTGATACAGCTGCTGCTCTGAGAGCTTCCGAGCGTATGACCTTATGCCCTTATCTGTGATATCTTGGTCTTAATTTTGTAGTGATACTATCTTTGCATCCAAGTATCACATCCCTCTTAATTATTGTTGTCTATTTCTTTCTTTCTTTTTCCAAGTTAATGCAGATGTTGTGCTGAAAGGAACCAATGTCAGTGGGGCCTATGATTGCCATAGTGGCAGTGAGAATGTTACGTTTGATCACATTGCTTTTCGGGAAGTTGCTTCAAGGGGCATCACTTCCGTAGATATGATGGCAATAGCATACTGTGAAGAGAATGGAATCCCTGGTTGGTCTTGGCTGGTTCAATGTTGGTATTTTAATAATTCCATTAAATTTGTATTTTGGCTTAAGTATTCCATTCCCTTCTTCAGTTGTAGTCTTCAACATGCTTGAACCGGGGAATGTCTCAAGAGCACTATGTGGAGATCAAATTGGCACGTTGATTGATCAGACAGGAAGTGTTAATTAAACGAGGCAGAGTATGCCCTTTTCAATTGACTTTAAATCTTTGTATTTAGTCATAATAAATTGCTAGGTTTTATTGCTATTATCATCATCATCATATATTTATCTATTGAATTTACTTCCCGTAATGAGGTGATCAATCTGTTGATCTTATTACGTTTTAGAGATTCACTATATTATGAAGGGAATATCTTTAGGGGCAAGAATGAAATGGTTATTTAAACATCGTAGTATTATGAACGATCTAGAAAGAACCGAAGTTTTGCAATCCTATACTCGCTTTATCGAGAAATTAATCAAAACCATGGCTGTGACTTGTGAGGGTTGTGTCCGTGTTATAGGAAAATTAATCTTTTGGTCCCTATAATTTTAATTTGATTATAACTCAATATTTATATTTTGATTTGATGTAACTCAGTCCTTCAACTTTGACTTACTATAACTTAGTTCTTATAGTTTTAACTATTTTATAATTTAGTCCTTTTGTTTTAGAATGGAGGTTAGGGACTGAATTATAAAAGGTTTAAAATATAGGGATTGTGTTGTCGTGAGTCATAGTTGAGGGACTGAATTACAACGGAGTCAAAACTATAGGAACTGAGTTACACCGAGTTAAAGTATAAAGATTGAGTTATAACTTATTTAAAATTATGAGGATCAAAAGATTAATTTTTCTTGACGTTATTTACGGCAATGTACCAATTGGTTGCTCCTGAACACAGCTAGTACCAATGCCCTCACAAGCTCGAAGGCAATATTTGTGTTATGTATGGGAAGGTAAACATATTTTACATGGAATTTTATTAGCTTTGAGGGCTCAACCTCATATGTTCCAAATATGAATTTTTGCTAAATCCAAATGCTTCATGATGATATTGTACTTTCTTAGGCGGCATCTTCATGAAAGTAATGGACAATCAATCAACAAATGCCTGTAAATTTTGTTACATTCAGCAATCATTATAGTAAACTATCTAGTAAGGTAAAAGGCAAGTTCTTTTTTCTTTTTTTAAATAAGACCATGATGTTATCTGGTAGTGAATATTGGATTTTAAAGGAATAATATGAGCATAAAAAGGGATAACAAAGATGGGGATTTTTAGATGAATGTATAATCATACAAGGAAAAAAAAGAAAAAGAGATCCGAACTAAATATATAGCCAAAAGATTTGACGTGATAGCTATTGAAGAGAATTATAGAAAATTATTTAAGTGGTTCATACATATTCAATTGATGAGAAGTATAGATCAAGAAGTATGAATGTTTTGAAAAGGGGTAAAAGATGACTCTAGAGAACTAAACCATTTGGTTAATAATTTATCTAAGAATTTGATTGTTGATAAAGCACAATCAGTAATAACATTGTGTAATCCATGTAATTGACTCCACCTAATGGGATAAAACTGATTTCAACGAGATAATTTCCTTGACGAGTCTCAAACCTGAATAACAAAAGAACAATAATAAATCAATTACTACCTCTAGTTATAGATATAAGATCCAACTGACTAATTGAGATAAATTAAAGAAATTAGTTAATTTTTAAATAGGTAAACACGCCAAAAAAAATTTATTATAGAAAGCTAATTGGCTTGCAAGTCTGTCCATCTATCTATCTTGACACCTTGTAGTAATAGTGGTTTATTTTAATGGATTCCGTTATTGGTTAGGTACATTTTAACATATTCCATTACTCATGATGCATATGGTCTGGTTTTCTAAAATGATTGTTTTTTTTAACAAACTTTATGACTCATTATCATTCAACATTTATTCTTGAAGTTCAAAAGCCATCTTTTAAAAAACAAAACATCATTCTTAAAGTTGAAAAGCCATCTTTAAAAAAACGCACATTGGAAAATGAAGAGACTTGAATCACTTTATGAAATAATTCAAAGAGCTATACGACATCCATCTTCATTTGCTTTTGATTTAAACTAATTTTTTTTTGCAACATGGTTATTTCTACTCCTTCATACTACCATTAATGTAGCTTCCATGTAAAGTTCAAGAATACAAAATTTAGCAATTGCTCACGAAGATCAAATGAATTTTTGCGCAAAGACATCAAACTACGTAACTTCCTAGTGGGTATAGGGAGAAAAACAAATCAAGTAGCATGAATATTTTGTGGAGTAGTTTCTTATCTAATTAAGTATTAACTTTTCTCCCACGGATTCTTTTATGATATATATCTTTGATTTAGTTGGATTGATGGTCCAGGTTGAGGTGTGAAAATCTGTTATCAAGGGTCAGAAACAAAACAAGAGACATTTATTTAACAATAATTATGCTTTTTTCTCTATAGGAGGAATTTCTAGAATATTCCTTTGTAACAAAAGAGAAATTAGTTTAGCAATAACTGGATGCATACGGCTTCATACATAACATTGAACCTCATCAAATTTACAGAGGTGTAATTGGGTTTTTCTTAAAACCGTTGATTTTTTAATCCTGTTTGTTTATATGGCGAGATTTGTGAAGACAAAGATGTGTTGTTTTTTTACCAAGAAAAAACAGACGAGATATTTTGTCCACAATTTGTACTTAAGGCTTGTTTGGTTCAATTGTAGACGACCCATGGCGTTTAAGGTTTTTATTCAATGATGGCACAATTTTTAATTTTAGGGTAAAGTTTTTCTCTCACCTAGATTATGAGGTTAAAATTGACAATTTACAAAAGATTGCAGCCTCCAATGAAGGGTCATTTTTAAAAATTATGGGGCCGCTTTTTGAGAAGCCAATGCCTTCACTATTAGGTGCACTGTGGTCAACTTGAAACTTGATTTCCCAATTCAAAGTATCTATGAAAAAGCTAGAAGTTGCATATGGATGGACTTTTAATGGTTGCCCATGTAATATGAAACCATACTGTGAAAATGGAGAACTTAGATGCACCAATTGTACATTATTTCATTCATTTTCAGCTTCATCACAAATTCAAAGTTCATTATTTGCTACATTCGTTGCCTCATCTTCATAATCTTTAATACTTAAAAGTCTTTTAATTCCTGCAATGAATGACAAAATTGATAATGCACTAATATTAAATTACTTTTACCGTTGGGAAGTTCAAAAGTTTTAAACAATATTATCAAAGAATAAAATATTTTATGCATAGCTTCGATCCCATTTAAGGTATTAAAAAATCATGTGGTATTAAGGATCACATTGATAAATTGTCTATTATTTTGGATTTTTTGTGAATTCAATATGACCTCTACTATCTGAATGCTATTTAGATATTCTTTCATTTAATTGACTATCTAGAACTCCATTTGCATTGGAAAAAATAACATAATGGAACAAAACTTAGCAATTTAAATTTACTTATTTACTTACTTTAATTGTTTAATATTAACAAATCATAATATATTTATTCACTTTTAACCATTTCTGAGTTATAATGACTTGTGAAATACATGAAACGATTAGGATTGAGGGTTTTGATATGCTGACGTACACTAAATAGTGACAAGTTAATGTCATATTGATTCAGTTTTGCATAATGGCTCTATATGAGAGGGAGATTGAAGAACATGCATGGATTATCATACTAATAAATCATTTTTGTTCTTCAAATGAATATATTCTACTTTTGGATATTTTCTTTCTGAAACAATTGTCCGTTCTCCCATGTCATGTTTAACCCTTATTTAATAAATGAACATACATCTACAAATGAATCTCAAGGATGATTTGTCATGTACTAAAAATTAAGGGGTGATTAATATAGAATATGAGAAAATCTCACATTCCAGAAGCCTTGAAATATAAAGATGAATACTTGACATATTAAATATAATAACATTTACACTACCATAATAAGTATAATAATCTTGCACTAGCATATACCTTTTTTAATTCATATATAATCATATTTCTTATAAACGAACTAAAGCTTTTTATAACAATTTTGGCATAGTCTCCTTAGTAAGTTGGACTTTCCAAAAATTCTACAATAACCTATTAGTACAACACGGCATACAGAGCTCTACTCCTCAACACTACATACAAATACATAAATCCCAAATTATCAAAAGAAGATAGGGATCCTACCTATAGAATACGTGGAGTGACACTAGAACAACAAACATAAGTATATTTTAGATATCTACATTAATTCTTGTGATACCAGTAATAGGAAAAAAAAATCATCTTATCCAAGATGGGGCTTCAATCATCAACCGGGGGTGTAAGTCTACTTCTACTATTTGAATACCAAAAATATTTTTCCAGTAAATAATGTCCCCACAATAAAACATGCATATACAATAATAGTAAACTATTTAAATCACAACATAGTGAAACAACTTAACATTCAACAGTAGAGAGTCAACTATTCATCATTTAACCATTTAAGTAGCTAAAACAAGTAAACCAGGAAAATTACAACCATGCTATTTAAAAATGAAAATAAAATTCAAAGAAACCTATTTGAAAATCATTTACCCAATTAAAAACAATCCTATTATTTATCAAGACGTTGATAGAACAATAACAGGCATGAACACATAGTCCACGAGGGTAAGTAACCAATCCAGCACAGCTAGAAACCATGAAAACAGGTGCGGCTAGAAGCCACGAAGAACTGGCGTGAGTGATACTCATGAAAATCCTCCCTCCGTTCCACGTGTGTTGGCCGTCACACGGGGCTAGCACCTCCTAACAAAAACCAAAACACCTCGTGCATCTTGAACTTTATGAATCATTCAACATTGCAATAACAACACCTCGTGCATATAAAACATGTGCGTCCATATATATATTTACACACACACGCACACACAATTCTATACTCAATTTAGAAATAAGAGAATTACTTTAGCTTCCTCATGAAGATAAAGTATACGCCAAAGTACAATCCATAATAAATAAACCCACATTATTTATATATATGCATCATAGATAATTTTCCAAGCATCAACATAGACATTAAATATCTCCTAATTACCAAAACTATCTTCTACAAACACATCTTATCACACAATCAATTTCGTTTTTACTCAAGCATGTTCTCAAACATTTGGCATGCATCAAATACCTAACTCTCAATAAGTGACTTAATCTTTTCATTCAACCAAACTCTTCTCATACACATTTTAACAAACATCGTATATGCATAATCTAACAAACAAGTTTATTAAGCTTATTAAACTACAATTTTCAGCTTATTTAAACTTACCCTCCTCCCCCACGCATAAGCCATAAAACAACACAAAATTATTGAAACTCAACATATAGCCACACACATGGCAGCCACATAAAACAGGGAAAAAGAAAAAAAAAAAAGGTTTTCAAAACATACCCCACTCCGCAGCTTTTACCGATGGGCAGAAATCAGAAGAAGTTGATGACTTCCACATTCACAAACAACAACAACGAAATTAAGGGAGGAGGAAGGAGGAGGAGGTCTAGCACACCCACACCACATCGATGGAGAGAAAAATCAGAGGCTAGCGCAAGGAGGAAAAGATAGTTAACAACTTCCAGAAATTGTTTTCTTTTTTTGCCGAGGGAGCGTCCATGAGGAAGAAGAGAGAAAGCAGCGACTGAAATGTGGAGAAGAGGAAGTAGAGGACAGCAACGACCCTTGGCACACTGGTGAAAGCAATGGAGACAGAGTTGAGCAATGAGAGGAATGACGATTCAAAGAGGGAGTACAAGCTTCATGAATCTTTTTTTTTTTTTTTCTCGCTCAAGTCGGTGAGAGAAAAAGAAAAATCTCATGCCATTAATTTATTTGTATTATTATTTGTAAAAAGTCAGAAATATCAACACCAAATAGCATGCCATTGTTGACACTCTCACACACCTCCGTCTATCACGCACCTGCCCATCGGTTCCTGTCTCTCTGTTTTTCCTCTCTTTGTATTACTTTTCCTATATATATTGTAATCCTTAAGCATTGTGATATATCAATGAAGTAAGTGAGTATAAGATCATCTTATATGGTATCAGAGCTGGGCATAGCATGTCCGGCGACCAGAGAGAGTGAGACGCGAGAGAGAGACGCTGCAGATCGGAAAAACAGGGGAGGAGACAATGTGCTCTGATTTCACACATACTGGCGCGTTTGAACACACCGCCACCTCAGAGAGGTTCGGACAGCGCCGATCGGCGCAACCCCAAAGCGCGGCGTCAATCTGAGCAGCGCGTGCTTCCCACGCGCCACCACTGTCACCGGCGCGTGAACAGTACGTGCCATCGTCCAGAGTTTTTTCCAATCTCCGTTTTTCCAGAAACCAAACTACAGTTTCTACACCCACCATTTCCTCATGGATTCTCCTAAATTTCCTCCTCGTTTTGGTTCTTTTCATGAAAATTCATCCATAACGGGAACAACACCAATTGCACTCATGTCAGGCACAAATTCTGAGACCCAAGACTCATCTTCTTCTTACTCCTCCACTACTAGCAAAACGGTGATGGCTCCAGAACTCTCCGATAGTCAGATTATGGCCATTAACCACAGGTTCAATGGGCGAAACTACCTCTAATGGTCCCAAACCGTGCTAAGGTATCTTCGTGGAAAGCAAAAAGAGAAGTATATTAATGGAGCGGCACCTCAACCTGCCCCTGATGACACTCATTTTGATACATGGTTTGCTGAGAACAATCAAGTTATGAGTTGGTTGTGCAATTCCATGACTGACGACATCAGTGAAGGATATCTCCTAGCAACCACTGCAAAAGAAATTTGGGATGAAGCAAAACAAACTTACTCTTCCCTTGATAACACCGCTGCCTTAATCCACCTGAAGCGGCAACTTCGAGATCTAAGACAAGGTAACTCAACAGTCACTGATTATTATAAAGCCTTGCATAAAATGTGGCAACAGCAAGATCTCTTTGAATCACATCCATGGGAGACTACCAAAGACGCCCAATTGTATAAGAAGATAGTAGAAGAAGGACGAGTATATGACTTTTTCCTGGTACTCAACGACTCATTTGAAGAAATAAGAGGCCGTATCATGGGCCTAAAACCCTTGCCACATCTGTTTGAAGTAGTTAATCATGTGCAATTCGAGGAAAGCAGAAAGCTCTTGAATCAAGGCAGCCCGAGCTCAATTGAAAGGTCAGCCCTGGCAATAAAACGACCACAAGATAAATGAAGAAACAAATGGTGTAATTATTGCAAGAAGAAGGGCCACACCAAAGAAGAGTGTTGGAAGCTACATGGAAAGCCAGAAATTAACAAACAAGGCCATCTCTCTTCCACTGAGCCAGAAACTGAAAATAATCATTCTCTGACTAAAGAGGAACTGTAGATATTTTGCAGGATGCTAGACAGACAAAATAAGTTTAATTCTACGCCCGGCATCAACCTTGTACAATCAGGTAACTCCATTATAGCTCTAAATACTGTACGAGCTAGTGAGAATGCTTGGATTATTGATTCAGGAGCAACTGATCACGTGACTGGTAATCGCACATTGTTTTCAACTCTTAAACTGATTCATGAGAATCTTAGAGTCAAAGTTGCTAATGGGCTACACACTACAGTTGAAGGAATTGGCATAGTTATTTTATCTAATTCCCTGAAACTTCATAATGTCTTGTTTGTGCCCACACTCACTGTCAATCTTATATCTGTGAGTAAATTAACTAAGGGTCGACTGTGCCGAGTCATGTTTGATAACGATATTTGTATTTTTCAGGATTTAAAATCGATGAGGAGGATTGGAATTTCTAGAGAATGGGATGGACTGTTCTACCTTGAAGAGTCAAACTTGAGATCCGAAGATGCAAGGAAGGCAAGAAGTGTAATACCCCGAAATTTGTGATTTGAGGCTTGGGAATAAGCCTAAATTAAGTGGACTACTAAGCCCCAATTTAGCAAGAGCCCAAATTTATCCCCTAATGATTCTTATATCTTTGGGGTATTAAGAAAGTAAAATGATGAATTTTGGAGAAAGTAATTATGTTTTTGGTGAAATCGCCTATGAGGTAGTAAGATTGTCATGTGATTTTGAATGATCAAATGATGAGAAAAAATTATGAGATTTTACAGGATGAAAGTAGACATCCTAAGCTTTAATTTGATAGGTCATATGAATCAATTAGAGCTATACATAAAAAGATATGAATTTTTGACGTCAGCACAGAAAAACTGTGAAGTTTCTGGAACAACATGCAAATATTGAAATTCTGAGAATTTTGTGATTCAATTCAATAAAAGTCTATATTTTTCCTTGCAACTAGACTCAATAAGGGTTCTATAAGCTTTGGAATCACTCTAATTATATTTTTCTAGAATTAGTTATGATTTTTCAAAGTTTAGGCAGAAATCTACCAGAATTTTGTAAAAATCCGAAAATGGAAAAAATAATTATTGGATAATTATAATATCTTATAAAATCATATTTTATCATCTTCCTCCTCCCATTTTCGTCAGTTTTGCTGCAACAAGAGAAAGGAAGTGTGAAATTTTAGAGAGAGAAAAGGGGACGAAAAATCTTACAAAGGTAAGTAATTTCTTCGGTAAATCGGTTCCTAATGCGTATAACTCCACTCCTAAGCTACTCTCCTATGTGTTTAAGGTTTGTGAAGCTCAAAATCTCTTGTTTGAGTAGCTAGGGTTTCAGCCAAGTCAAGAAAAGCCAGAAGGAGCTTGAGGTAACTTCCAAACCTTCGTATATTGACTATTCTAGCTACTGTGGGCAATTTAATCGGTGAAATTTCGCCGGATTGCCATTGGTTGTAAAAATGGAAAATGGGTATCCCTAGGGGTTATGCTGCCCAAATTGATACTAAATAGTAGTTGTAACCTAATGGAATAGTCAATAAAGTGGTTAGGAGTAGAAAGGAATGTGTTTACGGAGCCGAAACCGAAAAACCCCAATTTTTCCCTTAAAACCTATATATTTCGGCCAGCATTGTAAATGGGTCTTAGAGTTGGATTTTCAATGATTTGATGATTTCATTGGATTCAGGAGGGAAAATTAGGTGGGGCTATAGTTGGGCACTTTTTCGGAAAAGGCCGAGAAAGCATAATTACGGAAACGCCTCTAAAACCCTAAAAGTAGGGCTGCCAAGGGCAATTTCATAATTTAACATTGAATTTGATAATTCTGAGTCCGGAAATGGATTCCTTGGGTGAAAATATATAAGAATAGCCCATATCAAAATTTCGGGAAAAGTACAGCCGGATCGGGTACTACGGGGCCGGGCCGGGTCCCCGGGGGTAATTCAGTAATTTTTCAATATAAACTCATATAACCCCCAGAAACACTATGGAAGTTTCTGAATAGTACATTTGACATTGTAGGATTGAATATGGAGCCCCGAGCTGTTGGCATGCAAATCGAGGAGAAAGATTGGAGGTAGGGGACTTACCTTACTTGTATGTATTTGATATCTTTGCTTGTGTAATGATGTATGTGATTGCTTTACTTGATTGTGTAGAGCATATTTGAATAAATGAAGCTCTGTTTCTGTTTTCGCTATGGCCATAGTCTTGTTGTATGAAACATTGATCATGCAGAAATGTCATTATGGGGCATACATCTAGATAGAGCTAACATGTCATACACATAGCATCAATCATGCATGCATTATGGTATCTGTTTCCTACTGAGATTCTCTCAAATCTCACCTTCCCCTACCAACAATTTAGACAAGAGACGACAAAAGATATGCAAACAACAATGCAGAGTACCGTACAAGGGGATTACAGTAGTGGAACGAAGACGGGAAGAAGTCTCGGTTTCACTGGACGAGTTTAGACACCCAAATAGCCTTGTGCGGCTACACTAATCGTAAGTATCATGTACAAACCCCTATGGGGAATTTATGTAATCATGCACATATTATCAGTATAGTTATGCTATTCTTGTATTGCCTATCGAACCGCATATCGTTTTCTGTGAATACTCTGGTAAAGGTGAAATTAAAATAAGGGCGTGACAAGAAGAGCACTTGTTAGCTCTAATTCACAAAATCATGATGTAAACTTATGGCACTGTCGTTCGGGTCACCCTAGTATTGATTATATGAAGCATTTGTTTCCAAATTTATTCAATAAAAATTCTGTTCCTTTTCATTGTGAAACTTGCCAAATTGCAAAACAAACCAGATCCTCTTATCCTAAACAACCCCACAAACCTTCCTCGCCATTCACACTAATCCATAGTGAGATTTGGGGTCCTTCACGAATAAAAACTCTCACTAATGCTAGATGGTTTGTTACTTTCATAGATGATCACACTAGAACCACATGGGTTTATTTAATGAAAGACAAATCTGAAGTAGCCAAAATCTTTCAAAACTTCTATACCTTTGTGCGCACCCAATTTAATGTGTCTATTAAGGTACTACGAAGTGACAATGCCAAGGAATATATGAGCAACACTTTTAGCGAATTTCTTGATCAACAAGGAATTCATCACCAAACCTCCTGCCCTTACACTCCTCAATAAAATGGAGTAGCTGAGCGAAAGAACCGTCACTTGTTGGAAGTAACTCGAACCTTACTAATGGAACGAAATGTTCCCAACATTTTTTGGGGTGATACCGTACTCACTACGGCTTATCTCATTAATCGTTTGCCTTCCAAAGTCCTCAAATATGACACACCTATCCAAAAACTGTTAGAAAATTTTCCCAGTTGCTCAATCATCACTTCATTGCCTCCTAAGGTATTTGGTTGTGTTGTCTATGTCCATAAAAATGATGGAAACAAACTTGGTACTCGTGCTGACAAATGTCTCTTTCTTAGTTACTCTCCTACTCAAAAAGGGTATAAATGCTACTGTCCAGCTTCCAAGAAACTTATTATCTCCAAAGATACAGTCTTCTCGGAAGACGAAGCATATTATCCTAAATTACCCATTCAGGGGGAGTACACTGAAATTGAATGGCTAATCCTGAATAAACCTGAACCATCACCACCACAACCTAATCTTGTGCCCATCATTGAATCTGTCCCTTCCACAACCCAACTTACTCCTACCCAACTTGATCATGAATCAGAACATCTTCCACCTCAACCTGAACTCATGCCTAATGAACTGGAAACAAATGTTGAAATCAATTCAGGGATGGATACTAAACCGCAGCAAAATGAAGAGTCCAGACTATAAAATCAAGATGAACCAAACAATGGTAGAACTATCTCTCCCATTCAAAGGAATAACCATGACTCTAATTCGGGATTAAATCCTGAAGAATTTGGTTGGCCTATTGCATTGAGAAAAGAGGTAAGATCTTGTACTCAGCATCCAATTCAACGTTTTGTCTCATATGGTAACATGTCTATGAAAATGCAAAGCTTTGTTGTAAACAGTGCGCAGATTAAAATCCCAAAAACATTTCAACAAGCTATAGCTGATCCAAATTGGAAATGAGCTACAGAAGAAGAGTTAAAGGCACTAAAGGAAAATAAAACGTGGGAGATTACAACTCTTCCTAAAGGAAAGAAACCAGTAGGATGCAGGTGGATCTTCAACCCAAAATTCAATCCTGATGGTAGTATCAACAAATACAAGGCAAGACTAGTGGCAAAAGGATACACTCAAACATCTGGAATTGATTACCAGGAGACATTTGCTCCAGTAGCTAAGCTTAATACTGTTCAAATACTCCTATCAATCGCAGCCAACTTGGATTGATCGTTGCATCAACTAGATGTAAAGAATGCCTTTCTAAATGGAAACTTGGAAGAAGAAGTTTACATGGAGATTCCAGATGGAATTTTAGCTCCTAACAACTCTGTGTGTAAACTCAACAAGTCATTGTACGGACTTAAGCAATCTCCTCAGGCATGATTTGGTAGATTTACCAAAACAATGAAAAGATTGGGGTATACTCAAGGACAAGCAGATGACACATTGTTCGTCAAACGTGTCAACAGCAGAGTCACCATCTTGATCGTCTATGTTGATGACATGGTCATTACGGGAAACGATAAAGAATCTATTGCTCATTTAAAACAAGATTTGTCAATTGAGTTCCAGGTGAAAGACCTTGGACAAATGAGGTATTTCCTAGGCATGGAAGTGGCAAGAACTAAAAAGGGTATCAATGTATCCCAGCGGAAGTATACCCTAGATCTATTGCATGAAATTGGAATGCTAGGGGCACAACTCGAAGGAACACCAATGAAAGAAGGTTGTCACCTAGAAATTAAACCAAAAGGTGTCCCAGTCAACACAGAACAGTACAGAAGACTTGTTGGCAAACTCATATACTTGACCCATACACGTCCAGATATTAGCTATGCAGTTGGAATAGCAAGTCAATATATGCACCAACCACAAGAAGAACACATGGCAGCTGTATACAGAATCCTAAGCTATTTAAAGCTTAATCCTGGAAAAGGAATCTTCTTTAAGAAATGCACTACCAGAAATATCGTAATATACACTGATGCAGATTATGCAAGGGATAGAGAAACTAGAATATCAGTCTTAGGATATTGCACATATGTGTGGGGAAATCTTGTTACATGGAGAAGCAAGAAACAAATTGTGGTATCACCAAGTAGTGCAGAAGCCGAACTGAGAGCTGTTAATCATGGAGTACGTGAAGGACTTTGGATCATCAGATTACTGAAGGAGTTGGGAATTCCATATGAGCGGCTAATGCAAATTTGGTGTGACAACAAAGCTAGCATTGAAATGGTCAAGAACCCAGTCTATCATGATAGAACAAAACATGTTGAGATAGACAGACACTTTGTTAAAGAGAAAATTGAAGCAGGCATCATGAATTTGTCTTACATCAGATCTGAAGACCAAATTGCAGATGTGCTGACAAAACCACTAAGCAGAACTACGTTTGAAGAGTTTCTGTGCAAGCTGGGTATGATTGACATATACTCTCCAACTTGAGGGGGAGTGTAAAAAGTCAGAAATATCAGCACCGAATAGCATGCCATTGTTGACACTCTCACACACCTCCATCTACACCTCCGTCTATCACGCACCTGCCCATCGGTTTCTGTCTCTCTGTTTTTCCTCTCTTTGTATTACTTTTCCTATATATATTGTAATCCCTAAGCATTGTGATATATCAATGAAGTGAGTATAAGATCATCTTATATTATTATTTGTATTATTTCACTTGGAATTGTTTTTTTTTCCTTTTTCTTTTTAGACGGGCCCTTACATGAATACATGATTAGCACCTCTCTTAAATTAAGATCATTTTATTCATTTCTAATTAGCAGATTTATATTTTGAATATGATATGAACATTAAACATGGTAGGCACAGGGAGAGTATACCTCGCTTCTTATAAATTGAAAAGAATTATCAAAGAAATATGTAATATGGAGAAATGAACATCATATCTAACATAATAATGATTGGCAACTAAACTTATTCATGCTGTACATTGATCCCTCTTGACAAATAGTGAAATATGAAAAAAAAAAAAAAAAAAAGTTTAATCGTCTGTACAAGGTAACCAACCCTATTCAAGAATAAAGCAATGATATCTGCAGCTGTGATTTGTCACCTTATTTACATGCAAGTAGAGAGGCTGGCCACCACGATGCACATTTGCTCTCAGTATCTGCCATCAAAACTTCCAAACTCTAAGAAATGTTTGTGCCAACCACCAAGTTCTTCAGCTATCTCTATAAGCCTGTACAAATCCAGAGACCCAATAAAAATGGCTGGGTCCTCTATTACTCAATTCTTCATCTCATGGGTGATTGTAAAAGTATTCTAGATTAGGCTTACTAAGGAAGATACCAAAACCGGGTTGATATGAACAGAGAACCTTTTCCCTCTCCATGTTTAAGTATTTTTCGGCCGCTTTCACTCACAGTTCATTCAGATTGAAAATAATTCTCATCAATAGACAATTGGTCAAATGCATCAAAATTTGCCCTTAAACCAACAAGCTGGCTACTCAGTCGCGCACAACCTGCATTGGGCCACCTGCAGCGTCCATTTGGTGTACGAAGTGGGCATAGAGCTTCACATATTCGTACAATTGGATTGTCTGCATGATCGTCATGATCATCATCCTCCGTAGCTGCTACTGAAACAGACGGATCCTTCTTGTCATCATGTGATGTACTACCATCCAAATCCTTCCTCGTGGAAAGGTGCATAGTGGTTTGTGCTGACCCCATTAAATTGCTTTCAATATCAAAAACACAATCGCCATTGTCAGATAAGTGAAACCTGCACCCCAGTGACTGAATTGCTCGTTTTATGGCCACGTTCTCTCTGCTTGTTTTATTGTTCATATTCGTAGCTGACCATCTTAACTGTTTCTCACTTCGTAATTCTGAATTCAATGATTCTGCGACAACTTCAATTTCTTTAGCTTTCCTCTCTGCCAACTCTTTAGCCTGATACACATTCCACATAGCAAAAGCTTTTACTTTAAAAAGACAATCCAGACAGAACACTTTAATTCAATTGGGAGTATGCAAAACCAACAACAACCATGATATTCGACAAAATCATCTACTTACATGTTTATTATGAGTGTCTTATCTTACCTATCTTTCATAGCCACTTAAAAATTTCAGGACAAAAGAAAAGTTTTATGATGTTACCAAACTAAGGACATCAACATAGTGTTAAAATGACTAGACGACCATCATAAATGATGGGAATGCGAAAGGAAACAGCTTTTAGATAAAGATGTATTGATTTCCAAATAAGACATTTAAAAAAAAAAAGAGTTCACCTTACGCATCTCAGAGAATTTCAGAAACATTTGTCTACATTCTGCTTCTATTTCACCAGCAGCTTGCGCTTCTTCTGGACAGGCCCAGCGAAGAAGAAATTGGGGCCAGAGTGTTGGGGCTAAAGCTGCTGCTGGGGGGAAGATAGGACCATTGTACTTCAATGGATCATAATAGAGATTATAATGCACGTGAGATTTTCCTTCAGAAGCACGCAAGTCAGCCAAGTATGCCCACAAACATCCACAAGCCTCAAAAACATTGTATTGCTGCCTCTCCTTCTCACTGGGCAAACAATGCCATTAAAATAACACACTATTTCTACTACATCAAGAAACAATATAACAATTAAAATTAAACTTTGTGTACCCCATATTTTCCTGAGACCAGTACAAACCTTCTAGAAAGTCTATAGAAGATGAGATTTCACAGAACTCATGAAAGCAAAGGAAGATATATGGACAGTGGGATTTCAAGATCGGACTCTTTCTATGCAACTACTAATCACCAGACCCATAAGTCTGGCTCAGTGTAACTAGCATTTTACTTCTCTCCAGGACTGAAGAATCATAATTCAGATCCCGATTGAAGTCAAACTAACCAAAATAATGCCTATTGATCACATAAATGACTAATGATCGACTTTACAATTAACTGTAGATTAAAGCACATCACCAAAATTAGGAAGAGTAGTTACACAAACACATCCCAGACTCCTGTCTTAAAAAATCATAAATTAAGCAAAGAGAGAACCAAACACTCAAAAGTCTCAAACAACATTGCCAGTTGGTGACAGTTATTATAGGTCACCATACTTGTAACTGAGACCTGTTTTTGTTGAACCAAAAAAAACTAAGATCCGATTTTATTTGCGTGCATTATTTTTTTTCCCCTCAAACAACATTATTTCACAATGTTCAAGCCTTTTTTCTCAGCACCTTATTTCAGTAACATAATTTCTGCTGATTGGCCAACATATGTTCAAATAGGAGGGGCACATCAAGCATAAAAAGTAAAAACACACCAAAGACCTTAGCCATTCCATATAAAACAAAATTGCTCAAAAATCAAGTACCTGTTACATAAGAAGTTTCCAAATCGACAAGAAAGAACAGAGTCAAGGAAGTCCACCAGGAAAACCTGAATCATGAAATAGTGCAGGGAAGCAGTGAGCAAAGCCAAATATCAGATAAGAAATATTCATATCTATGGACCTAAGAAAAGTCAGACATGAAATATATATACCGAGGAGAACTCAAAAGCAAAAGGATACATCCGCAGCAGTTGTGAAACGCAATCAACCCACTGAAGAGAAACATAGAGCAGATCATTAGTCAACATTACATGAACACCAGAGCAGGACATCATGAATCAACGGTTTGGATATAATTTTAGGGCCTATAAAGGATACCATATTGATTGAGGTGCTAGTAAAGGATAAATATCAACAATAACTTCCAGTGAGATAAACTGTCAAAGAATCTGTAAAAAGGGCATTCAATTAAAAGGAAAAAGATAGAGTAACTTTGAAAGTGCACATTGAGGGAGAGATCTATACGAAAAGAGAAGTGCTGAAAGTATAACCAAGTGGAATATTAGAGACTACCTGCATCAATTAAATAATACCTAGAGGTTATTAATGAAACCAACCTGCAAAAAAATGGGAGAGTAGTGGCTTGAAGTCTGTGCATGAGAAGTGGATGATTGAGATGAGACTGGTGACTGGCGCATGGGTGATGCAGGGCAACTTCCAACAGAAGGCTGTCTAGTCAACTCAAAAGGCATGTTGCCACTTCCAGAGACTGAAGGCATTCCCATACGATCTGAAAATGGATGACCAAATGCTAGCCAGTCTTTTTCAACAAGTGCCTGCATAAGGAAGAAACTTTTGAAGCGTGACAAAAAGATCTGTCATTGCTGTATTTTCCACAGATGACACACATGGAGATAAGTGATTTGTTCATCAAGTCAAATGTAGAACTAGAATGAGTTTAACCAGAAACAAACTGCAAAAATGTGGAAGGGCTGCTTCTTTAATGTACCTTCCATGTAATATATACATATGGGGGCTGTTTATCACAACATCTTTTTTATCCTAGGTATTGGGGAAGCATCCAAAGTGCTTGTGTTTGGTACTCCGGCAAGTAAAATGCCTGTCACCCAAACCAAAAGGCAACAGTGATACCTTCGGATGGCGTCTTGTAAACACCCCTCCCCCCATTGACGACTTTTCTAAGATACCAATTATGATCTAAATGCTGAAGAGATAGCGAGAGAGAAGTATGACAGAACAGTGTCATTTCTTATTACGTTCTTGAGAAGACCAATACATGACATATACAGAACAGAAGGAGACGACAGTCTGTCTCATGACCCAAATTGATGCAATGGAAACAGCAAAATAAATGTCTCAGATTTAGTCAACTTCAATGTCTGCTAACTAGGAAACTAAACATTTGAAAATAAAGCAAAAAATAGGAGGAAAACCATGATTAAAAGGATATATCACATGTTAAAACATAGTGACATAACATGGTAAAATGGAGGTAACATGATAGGAACCAACATCCTTTACTAGTCTATTCAAGGAAGAGGCATGGCAGCCCCACTTCAGATGAATACTCAATCTAGGATTAGATATTATAATAGTTGTGTTTTATGTTTATGTCTACAAGTGACCCATGTTATGTATGCTGTGTTAACGACTTCAAGTGTCTTATTGTGTTATTACCTATTTCATGTATCAGGGCATGGTAGTTCTTTTACAGTTATTGTGTCAGACTATAAATATTAAAGTATTATTCAGGAAACTTTGGATAATCGCCTACTACTAGGATTAAATTCTGATTCTAGAATACTTCCACACCCACTTTCTCCTTCGTCACCTCTTTCTACCCCTTAATCTATCTTTTTCCCTATCAAGTTTCTACAATACTATGGCATGTGACTTTTTGACAAATACCGTAGTATTTTATACTTGGGCATCCTATATAGCATACCATGATATTCAATATACAAAGGAATTTAAGGTAATAGTACACCAAATAGCTCATTAATAGAATAGTAATAAAGGTCATTACCTGAAACCCTGCGAATGTGCGATAGCATGGATCAAGTAACAAATTAGCAAGAGAAACCAACTGACTTGTTCTATCCCAGCCATCACTGATCAAAGGACAAACTTGGGTTTTAAAAGCCAAATCAATTTGACTATGGACAGCAAACTGAAAAATACACCATTATGTGTACCTGCAATGTACAAGAACAGAAGCCTTTTCCATATCAAGGCGAGCTGCAATCCAAGCAGCCCCAGCTAAGACATTTTGAACGTGCAGTAGCCATCCACTGTCCCCAAGAGTAGATACTGAAGTAGACATACTACTTAGATTGCCTCCACCCCACATTGACCCACCATGTCTCTATAAATAGACCCCATAGAAATACATATGGTCGGTAAAACCCAAACAAAAATCATCCAACCCATAATAAATATGATAATATTGTTAAAGTTCAATAGAATAGCATAAAAATGCCATTAATTGAAATTCAGGCCAAAACAAACAATGAATAGAACCCACAGAAAAACAGAGTTGGAAGAAAAACTGCTCAAAGATACTGTAGTGCATAACAAATAAGATAATCATCCTTGAGATAAGCAAAATAGCATTAAAAATGTCATTAATTCAAATTTTGACCCAAATGAAATTAAGCTAACATTTTTTAAAATTCTGAGCTGGAAGAATATCACAAACATAACTGTAGAAGAATCATTATCTGGAATAAATTACTTGTTGACAACGTATTTTCAACATGGAATTCTTCACACAACTACACAATCAAATGGAAGATAATTTAACTATGAATGCATACTTGCACAGCATTTCACATTGTTTTCAGATATATCTGTTGGAAATCAACCCTTGATTTCTAACATTCATTACTCGAATCCCTTGATTATAGGATCTTATCATATCCCCTGATTATGTGCATCCAGTTTAGGAAAGATTACGTTTTACTTTGATTGATTGTAATCCTTTTAATTCCTATTCCTTCTCACCGTGAGTGCTCCTTTGTGAGCCTATGTATTGTAGCTTTCTCTCATTTGAATAATACAATGAAACAGAGAGTTCTCTGATTTCTCAATATCAAATTTTAGTCGCATAAAAGGATGGCTCAAGGAAGAAATCAGATAACATTTATGCAAGTCAGGCTCCAGAGTTATCCTTCTGATATCAGCCATAACTACAAATGTTTCAATTTCAATCCTGAAATGTGTAACCCCATTGTTCCTTTGGAGGAATCCAGTGCACCCTTGTAACCATTTACTCCAAATCATTCCATTTTCGACCCCTGGTCCTACTCAATACAGACACAAAAAATGAACCTTTCTAAGATTCTTGGACTAACCAAAAAAGATGACATTCCATCTGATGATGCTTTGCCATGAGTGTCAAGGCATTCTCTCAGCCGAGTAAAGCTGTCTCTCATTGCATGGATATTGTCTATGCCAAAAAAAACTACCTGATGATATATTAGAAGACAGATGTTCAGAATATGTGGCTAAATTTATGAATAGAAGAAATCACGTATGGACACTCAAGACTTCTACAGACCTCACTCTGAAAGTAGTTTGAAGATGATTCTGAACCACCTCCCATGGCCCCATTAGCTAATGCATTTTTCCTCGGTCTTGCATCAGCTATATAAAGCTTCCTAAAAGAAGAAAAAACAAGTCCATTTATCCGCCCATAAAGTTACTGACAACATAACCACCAGGAAATATGGCCTAGCATACTGACAGTGAAAAGGTAAACTGTAGATATCATGCTTCAAGAAGATTCTACAGAAACATTGTTGATGATGATATTCAGTTTTGATTAATACAGACCTCACAAATAAACATCTAGTGCAATATTTACCACATCTAGGTGAATCACAGACACATACGATAGTTTTGCTCGTGTTTCCAGGAGCAACATCTTGATGAATATGGGATAATATGGCATAACATTCTAAATCATATTATGAAGGAAACTATAATCTTTACCTGCGTGAGCCATCACTAAGTTTGCCACATAATCCAGCCACAAGCTTTTCATCAGCAATGCTGCAGGTAAGCACAAAAAAAGAGAAGCAAATAACTATTTATAAAGCAAAATCCATTATCAAACACTGAACTGTCACATGCATCATTGCTACTATACAAGGTCCTTTAAAAAAATAGTAACAGTTTGATCCCTCTAGACTTGCACCAAGGAACAAAAAAATCTTTTTCATTTGGCATTGACAGAGGTTTGATTAAATAGTCTGTAGTACCTCCTCATATTCATCATGATACCAACTAAAGGTTGGGATGAACGTGCAAGAACTGCTCCCGTACCTATAAGTTGTCACTTGCATTTAGGCAATAGTCTTGAATTGAGATATCAAAATGCAAAATAATGAAAACAAAACAAAACCAAAATAAGAAGTACAAAATTGTCAACTGATGAAAATAGTAGAACTATGACTCCATATGTACCTGGGTGGCACCATGAAACTACAGGAAATCGACATCTACCACGAAAGCTGGATGCTTGTTGCACTTCATCATCACTAGCATCAGTACCATGTAAAGTTATCAAACAAATGGTTCAGCAGAATAAACCATGGGAAAAAACAGAACATTGGTATCTCAATGAAAAACCTTATGGTCTTTGGCACAATCAAAGCAAAAGGATAACTCGGGCACACGTTGTAGTTAGAGTTCACTTTACTTATTCTCCACAAGTCATTCGACAAGGTAAAGGACCCACTTTCAATCATATTGACTGAAGCACGGTAAAAGCGTTTTCCAAGAAGCCGGAAATACTCATCTAGTAGGCGCACCTTTGGGCTAGAGTTAGCAAACCTAGAAGGTCCACATGCAAATGCATAAAGATCCCATATTACAGCTGACTTTGTACTTAGTAAGGCATCAAATATGACGCGTCTCTGTAAAATTTAATAAACAAAAATTAAAACCTACACATGAAGAGCATGATAACATCTATTCATATGTTCACAACACAATCTTAACAACTAAAAACAATTTATCAATGTAAGATCACTTAACTATTTCTTCAGGACCCCTTTTATGTTGATAGTAACAATTAACCTTACCAAAAGAGTCCAGTTAGACTTTTAAAAAAATAAAAATCATTGATTATTTGAGCAACTATGCCACTCATGCATGATAGTTAGATGTTCATGCTCTTAAAACAAATGTTTAGGGGCTGTAACTCATTCAACCCACCTGAGGTTAGAAACTGGGGCTTTACCATGCTAGCATATTGAAACACAATCCCTACTTACAGAAATAGCCAACAGTTTGGCTTGTGAAGACAGAAGATGACATAGGATTTCCCATGCCTTAAAATTTACATGCAAAGCCAAGCAGTGGAATACATAATTGTAATTCTAAACAAAAGATATGTACCACTTGTAGAAAATAAAGGCAAGGAATAATGCCTTCAAGATAAAAAATACAATCTGTTATGAATACCATGATTACTGTCCCAGTAGAATTACCTGTTTTGTACGAGTCCTGAAACCAAAAATGATAATTCTCATATCTTTTCCTATATAGAAGAGAAATTATATATTATCAGACAATGCTTACAAAGAATCAAGTAAATCATTAAAGAGAGGATACAACATAATAGGAAGACGAGTGGTGAGGAAGTTGCAGGGATTCGCAAACAGGTGAATTATTTGCAGTATTATGGTACCTTTTACTAGAGGTCAATGATTAGAGTTTTGCATTGAAGATTTTAAGCCACGGAAGTTTTGTGAGACAAGTCAGTTTTCCTAGGCTCGTCCTGGGCCTCTACAAGCTAAAGATTTTTGTAGGGGTTATATCTGTTTTGATAGTGAAAAATTGGAAGGCTCTTTCGGCTGATGTATTCTATCATCTCGTTTTTTCCCAATTTGTCCAGTGCTTTGCACTTCTCTCTTCCTCTAATAAATTATTTCTTTTATCATAAGTAATATTAAGATAACAAACCAAAACTGGCAGAAGTTCGTGGATAAATAACCTTCTTTTTTCTGCATTATGTAGTGGCTCAGCAGATTTTGAATAAGCTGTTTGGTTGAAGAAGAGGAGGAGGAGGATGATAGAAAATCAAGCTATCCAATTATAAATACCTAACAAATAATCTTTCTTATTCAAATACCATTATAATACAATTCCCTCCATTCTTTGGACAAAGTTCTAACTTTGCACATATTGTAAATCTCATTAATGTCAGCTTATTTTAGTTGTTCAACGTTAGATTATTTGCTGTGGGGAGAGCGAATTTCAAAGATTGCATTGAAAACATCTTCTCTACAGCAAGAACCATTCTCTTGACAAGGTGATAATCACATAAAAGATTAAAATATATAATAGCTCGTCATTCATTGTTAGCCACCACCCTATTCACCCATCCAACTAACTTTAACTGCAACATAACAAAATCAGAGTGGAAATCAATATGAATTTGAAAAATGACATAACAACCCCGAATTCCAATTAATTAAAAGATCCTTCTTCCATTATATTGTTTTGATAAACCTACAAGCATTATATTGGGCCAATCTAATCCATAAACATCATGCAAGGTTATTAGCTTCTATGCTCTCAAGCATCAACTTCTCTGCAGAATACTAATTCTTTCACGTCTTGGCACACATTGGGTCAGTACTAACTTTCACAGCAATTTCACATGCATTGTGATTTTCATCAGAATGAAGAGGCCCAATTTTCTGGGGTTGTGCATGTTCAGAATCAGAAATCCTTTTGCATATTTGATTTAAAGGAAATGCTCAAATTTTAACTATATAATTTCTTAAGAGCTCAACCAATGCCTTTCTTACCATGTCACTAATTCCAACATACAAAGGGTTTGGTTGACTTTGTTGTATTTTTTACCCTATTTGGCAGCATTCATTCTCTATGTTCATTTGGAGGATACTATGCATAGTGGTCTCAATGATTCAAGAATGAAAAGGAAACTTTTATCCAGAGAAACCTATTTGAGATCATACCAATAACCTGGAGCAGTCTTTGTGGGGGTGTCTTGTCTGATTGCCGATTAGCTGACTGCATCTTTACAGCCTACATGTAAATGATGACAGCAACCAGCTTTAAATCAAGTAAAAATAGAATACAAACACAATAAAAGATGGAACCAACATAGAATATGATGCATAAATAGATTGCCTGGTCAAAATTTGAAAAACACATCATAGGTAATGTTTAAAAATATTACAAAAATCAATATAGGAAAACAGATAATATGAACATCCATTCCCGTGACTCAGCTTATATGAACATATAAACCAGTAGCAAAAATAATCTCATGTCAAGCAAGTCCAAAGCAAAATAAACAAATGAACAAAACAAAATACAACAAAATATTAAGCTCCATTTTCCATGTATCAGCCAATTTAGGCACACATTTAGTAATCATGCCAGTGTTGCATGAATATGCACCTAAAAGTCTAATTATGAGGACTGTAATCCTTCCATAGCCAACAAGAAAACTGTGTCTGATAATTAAAGAAAATAGAGCGACATAAGCAAACAGCAAATCTGTACAAGAAAAAAGCAATTTATTAAAGTGGATAAATCCAAAAAGGCATGAGTAGATAATAGACTAAATCACACTGATATCCAAAGGGGTCTGGTTAAATTATATTTGATACCTCTTTTGTTCTAAAATTTACACTTGACTCCCTTGAGATCTTGATATAAATAAATATATATATATACACACACACGTCGTGAAAACCTCCCATCCAATTAATTTCCAATCAAAAAAGATAACTTTCTAAGCAATTTGAGACTATGATTTTGTTCTTAAACAACAGAGAAGATGATAAAATAATTTTATCTTAGAAAGCAATAAATATGGTTAAAAATTAACTTCATCAGTAGAAAATTAAATTGGAATGGAGCCAGGTGAAAGAGATCAATTCTAATTTAGCCATACCATGAGAAAGGCTAGCATAATTTACTCTACATAATATGAGCCTGAAACAGAACAAAATCAAAAGGGATATGCAAACTTAGTCCAAACTGTATCTACAACTTGCGATAAAACCCTTCATAATGCATCAAATTAACAACACAGATTTCGATTGATCCATCTTTGTTTATATTAGGTAAGTCTATATTAGGCTAAAAAGGAAAAAGGGTTCTGCTCAATCTAACTTAGCACATGCAAAATAACATAAAACATGTAAACAAAATAAAGAAAGCTACAGCATAATTTGTACATTTAGAAACTTACTATCTTGTTAAACTTCTCAATCGTTGCAAGTGGAATTGTTCCAAGGGCAATAATATTCCTAGTCCGATCACTCTAAAAAAAGTAAGAGCACATCAGAGAACATTACTCGGTACAGTAAACATACAGATAAAACAAATCTAGTACCTGCAGACATGGTTTAGAAACATAAACAAAACAAAAAACAAAAAAATTTAAACATAAAAGCTCAGAAACTGAATTTATTTTTATTATTTGATCAGAAGTAACAAACTTCGGTAAAGGGGAACACAGTGATATTAACAGGAACCCAACAAGAAGTTGGAAAAATAGGATCATGAGTCACATCCTAATTACATTTGATAGAACCCACATATGCCTATAACTATTCAAACAGAAAACTAGCAACACAGCACTACCAACAGAAATGAATAGGACGAATTGTGTAACATAGTGACTAAATGACAGAGGAAAACTTGCCAGAGAATGGAGCACAAGGGAATTTGGTCAGAATGGGGTTGCCTCATTAGGGAGCAATAAGGGAACAGTATAATCATGATTAAGGCTAGTTCACATACTATGACTATGGTGTGTAAATTAGAATGAGTCGATTGTGCAATACAAGGCAGAATCCTAGGAATGATTAGCTTTTATATGATGCATATAGATATACATAACTACTGAGGTTACCATGTACTATTCAGAGTGGAAATTCAATTCATTTATAGTTCACAGGAGTTCTGCAATCAGCCTTCTATGCAGCTTCATTTCTGAATCTCCACAAAGGTTCTTTCTGCTGTTTTCTTTCTTCATATTTATTTTGGTCTCTGAAACTTTTCATTCTCCCAAAATTACTTAGCAAGAATTTAGACAAACACTATTATGTTTATCACCTTACTAGTGGGTGGGTAATTCTAAATCACACCTTAAGGTCCTCTCCTAAAATCATAATGCCTAATAACAAATCTAAATTTCAGATGATGAAATATTATGTTAGGGACTTACCAGAAAAACAAGACGAAAATTTGTGACCATCAATGTGCCTGCATCATCTGAATTAATAAGAACAACACCATGTCCCTGAACATTAACAATATATACAGATAAATTTCATTTACAATATATTCACTTATAATAAATGTAAATTAAAAACTAGGATTTGAATTTCTAATAACCATAGTTGTTGGTGGTGCATGGCACACCTTTGTGGAATGGACTCCTAAAGCCATGGCACACATCTCACTGTGCACTAATGGCAACATTGAAATGTAATTCCCATGATGAAATGTTTCACTATAATTATAAAACACAAGTTAAATAACACACACACGGATGGATAATTGCAATTCAGGGGGGGAGAGAGAGAGAGAGGAAGGAGAATAGAAGATGAGCAACAGGAGTTAGAAGGATATGAGGAGACAGAGCGCGATCAAGAGAGAGAAGAACAGAGAGTCAAGAGGTTCTGAGTAATCTTATTGATTCACAAGTCTGAGGATTACAATTGAATAGGGATCTATTTATAGACTTAAGCTAACAGCTAACTCCCTAACTGACCTACTTTTTATATTTACTTATGTTTATACAACACACACATATGATGAAAACTGAATCTGAGATACAGCCTAAAGCTTTCTCACAAAATCCTATGAATTTTACATTCAAGAAGCAGTCTAACTAGCCCTTTGGATATTTGTGGTCCCTTGCGAGGTTCATGATACAAGCTGAGATAAACCATCATATTAGCTGACTAATATTGACTTAGTATAATCCTTTGGCTGGATATTTTACGGTCAGAAAGTTGAAGTAACGAATAGTATATAATTCAATTTATTTTTTGCAGTTGAGTCACGAATATTGATGATGAGGTATTTGTTTAAGACATGCTAATAACTAACTAATAATGACAGTTGAATACACGTGTGCTTTTCTAGTCTCAATAATTCTTTCAACACTAGTGAGTACACTGGTTGCTGCAGTGTACCCATGACCCTAAAGCTAACTTATACAGAGAATGAGAAGGAAGAACCAGAAAATGAGAGATAAATAACAGAAAAGGGGACAGGGGAGCAAAGATAGAACAAAGGTAAAACACTCGAGGATACAAAACATGATGCATAGCCACAAAGGATGAATGAAGTGAACAAGACGTTGAAGGGCAGGAGTGCCATGATACAATCAGCATGTTATTATTCAGCATTTACGCTGAGTGCCAAGTGACATGAACCTAAACATGTTTACTCTACGCAACACAAAAACGCGATAAGAGTATTCAAAATCACCCTCAACAATCTTTTTTTTTTTTTTTTGGTAGGTGACACACCATCATCACTCTTTGCACTACAAATTCCACATATTTTGCAGATTCTGCTCGTTGGTCGCGTTACACAGAGCAAAGAAGGTAAACAGAAAAAAGGTGATGTAATTGCTTCGAACAGAGTAAAAAGTAGTCCCATACCTGGGCTATGACGTTTTCCTCCTCCAGCAAGAAATCCAAATTGGCATGCGAGACATAGTGCGAACCAGGCTGCAGATAAATTCACACAAAGACAAAAGAAAAAGGGGCAAACAAATAAATTGAGAACGAAGAAAAGGAACAGAAAGAAGTGAATTGAAAAGCCAAATCGAAGGAAACCTGAATCTTGGTCCATTGGAGGGTATCCCAGGTACCCGTGCCCTCCATCTTGGAGGAGTCAGAGTCGTCCCTAAGAGACGTTGATCGAGTGTCGCGTGGCTTCGGTGCGGCCATGGCGGCGAAGAGAAAACCACCGCGACAAGTATGCAATGTGAGACGCCGACACCGTCCCGGAGAGAGAGCGCGCGGCGAAGGCTCAGCTGCCGTTCAAAGAACAGGATCCTATTGTCATGCTCTGTGTAACCACCGACAAATATTGACCAACAATATTGGATGATTTTTTGTTTTGTTTTTAGAAATCGAAATTAAGTTAAATATTCCCTCAAAAAATTAAATTAAATAATATATAAATTTGAAAAAAAAAAATCACAGGTATACTTTAATATAAAATTATTATCAAGAATTCATGATTAAAGTATATTTTTAATTGTAATTTCTAACATTATTAAATTAAAATTATTTGATTTTTCAGAACATTAACAAGCCTAATTAAGCACACATCTTTCAAAGGCTCTTTTTTTTCCTTGAATTGAAAGGACAAGTTAAAACCAACAAGTGATTGGTAGCGATGTTAAATGGTCTTAACCTCCCAAAGATGAGAATATAAATATCAATCCCGCCATTAAACAACACACTCTCACTCCTTGGATTGGGATTAATTGATTGCTTGAATACATAATCCAATTGAAAAGGTTAGGACCCAGAAAACATAGTTATTAAACCCGGACCGGTCGGTCCGGCCCGAGAACCGGCGACTCGGTGAGAAAACCGGTCCGGTTCGATTCAGTATTTTCTTAATTTTTTTTTAAAAAAATCTTTTTTTTAAATTTCTTTATAATTTCATATTAATAAACCTAAAATTTTCACTCTCTCACCGGTTTGGTTCCGGGTTAGCTCCGATCTGACCCACTGACCCTTGACACAGTATCCCAACCGATTCACTGACCGGTTCCGGTTTAATAACGTTATAGAAAAGGTGCCATAAATTGGGCTGTGGGGTTCCCCATTTAAAAGAAAGGGACCAGTTAAAACTTAAATACAACAAGCAAGCAAACATTCACATAGACATTGAAAAATATTGTATTTAGAGGGCCATAACACTTTATTAAAATAAAAGGTTAATATAATATTTGATCCTTATAATTTATCTTTATTTTAATTTTAACTCTTATAGTTTCAAATCATAAGTTTTTGTCCCCTTAGTTTCTTTCTATCAAAAAACAGCAATCCCTATAGTTTAATAAGAGCATTAACCATTTTACCCTTTAAGGTACTAAAACCTATGATTTAAAATTATATAGATCAAAATTAAAATAAGAACAGCCTATAAAAACCAAATATTATATTCACTTTTAAAATTAATCTTTGTTAGTATCAATGAAAAGGAAGGCCAAGCAACTGTAGACCCGTGATATGACAATGGGGGAATGCAAATACAAGAGGTGCTTGGTCTTATTATCAAGGTCAAGATCTTAATAGTGAGTAGGGCCATGAGAGGGAAAAGGACTGGAGGATTGATCATACCAGACAACGGTCAGTGCTTGTTTTGTTTTGTTTTGTTTTTGTGTGATAGTCTATTATATTATGACTTGTAAATTGTCATAGTGCAATTTGTTGGCATTCGTTAATTAATTATATCATATCTAATCAAGATCCAAATTAGAGTGATTGACTCTACTTTAAACATAAAGCTTAGAGTTAAAAACTAGATTTACTCATCACCCCTAGTCTACAAGAGTAAATTTCAAGCAATTGAAAGTTTGAAACAGTAATTTCTTTTTCTTAAGTTATAATTATAGATAAATTATATGACTTAGTTGAGAAGGAGAGGAGAGGAAATGGGAAAAAAGTTTCACCTAACATTTTCTTCCTTCTTGGTTCAACCGTCACAAAAACTTTAAATTTTGAGAAAGCAAAATTAGAGGAAGAAAATAAACTACAAAAACATTGGTCATTCAGCCAAAATAAAAACTTTGAAAAAAAGATTAATTAAGCTATTATCTTATACTAGGACAGGACTGAAATGAGAAATAGATAAAATAAAAAATAACTCTTGCAGATTATTAAGAAGCTTAATTGTAAGAATATTTTTCACTTGAAACAATGATGGAGACAAACGAGTGAATGTGAAATTTATAGAACACAATGTTTACTTGTAATGTACAAACATCATGTCAAACTTTGACGCAAGATCATATAGAAGTAACCATGAAAGCTATACAATTAAAGTGATATGTTTATGTTCCTAAATAAACACGCCCTAAACATGAAACAGCAACTCATCACTGAAACAGAAAGGCTGTGGCAATTTGAATATCTCAAGCTTCAAGCAAACAGAAATTTATGGATACCTCCTTGTTCCCTATATTTGATAGGAAATAACCATGGGTACATGCAAATTTTCAATATATATATCATATCCAAATATCTTGTAAATTTCAAATTACTTGAAAACTAAGATATTACATACCACACACCCATCAAAAGATCCACTCCTCTTTGCAAGATGAGACCAGCTATACAAGTTTTGGCAGCTAGGAACTCGGCAAAGAAAAAGAATGATAAATGTCCATGAAACTCATCTCACCAGGAATTCATTCTGATACTACAATTTCTATAGTAGGGGGCATTTCTCTCAACTTCATCCACCATTTGAGCATTTGATCTGCGAGTGATGGGATTTAAGAAGCCAAGTTGTTGATGTTTGTCCAAAGTATTTCCCCACCGAACTGGAGTATTGTTGAAGACGGCAACGAGCTAAGTACAACATGCTTACTCTTTCAGATCAAGATACTCTTGGAACATTCTGCTACTGGCACACTCTGCCAAAGCTTTCGTGTTAAGTTCCTGACCATATCTCCAGACATAATTCAGTCCAACAAGAAGCTCAGTTATTGTTGCTTCAGTGCTTTCTTGCTTTGCAAAGTAGAGGGTTTGTACCAGCAGCACATTTGTCCGAGACACGAAGCTCTGCTGCTCAAAACTTCTCTCAGACTGCCATCTAATCATGTTATGAGCAAGTGGAGCCAACCATTCCAATATTCTTGACATAGCTTCGGTCCATTCTTCTGCTAGATCCGTGTCGTAAACTGATGACGCCATGGCCTTGGCATACGGCTTTAGCTTGTCCCTAAGGGCAGTTCTCACATTTGTCGGTAACATATTGTACAGGTCTTCTCTTGCATCAGGGCCAATCAAGTGTGGAGTAGCTGCCAACTTCTCAATCACAATGATAACATTCGCATAGTGTAGTGCCAAAGCAGCAGCACCAAGTGTATCTGGCGGAGGATTTAACAGCTTGCGCTTAGAACTTAAGAATGATTGATTATAATGAACTGCTTTTCCGCGACCAACTAGGCTTGGATTAGCATCATGGACATTCTGAGTTCCCATATGAACATCACTGGGGCTTAGGTAGCACTCACTGACAGAGGAACCGTCTGCAGCCATCATACAGCCCTTGAAAGGTCCTACTTGAGTTAGCCGACTGGTTTTTGTATGAGTTTTCTTCCCGTAGCCAGGGAACTTCCAAATCTTGCCACTTTTATTTTTATGATTAACTGGGGCAGATCCCTGCAAATTACTCCTCAAGGGACCTGAATAAAAATTGACACTTTTATTATTTCCTGAAATTGGGCCTGATTTTGTGGATGAGTCACCAAGAGGACCTGAATGAAAAATGCTGGTTTTATTTTTTTTTGCCATTGGACCTGATTTAGCAACAAGATCCCCAAGGGACCCAGATGCAAATCTGGGAAGACTATTCTCAGGCGGGTGGACTGAAGGTTGCAACAATGCAGAAACAGATTGGCTACGGTAAATATAATCGGAATTCAAGTCTCTTGAATCATTGGCTTCACTACCATCCACCATCTCTTGAATTCCAAATACATGGTTGATTCTCCTAAAAATTGTGAATAAGGATCTGGCTAGAAGAAGTATAGTGTAATCATATGTCCTGTTCCATAGAGAAATATCCTGTAGGTTCTTCACCTCATGCCTTTTCCATGCAACCTTTTTCTGAAAGTCAATTAAATTTACACCATCTGACTCATCATTAGTCTTGATTCTTCTAAGAGTTTGCTCAAAATCAGCAAGCACTTCCATCTCTTGATAAAGACTTGCATTAGTTGATATAAACTTTTCCATCTTCTTAACTTTCTTTTCCATCTTCTTCCAAGTGAGTTGCCAGCCATATAGATCAACACCTATGTTGATAAACTCATCAAAGGCATTCCCAAAGCCTTTCAAACTTGGGTCGCTGCATTTCTTCCCAAGCCTAGCCACAGATTTAGCCACTTGTGACAAGGTCTCAAGCATCTCTGCACTAATTAAACCTACAATAAAATTCTCATCCTCTGAAACAAGCTTTTTTATGCCCACTGAGCTCGAAATCTCTTCTCTCAATTTAGCAACCTGCTTATCACTCAGACATTGCCACAAATTAACCACCTTGGACATCAAGCTGGCCACTTCAAATGCTAATACTCCAATCACCGCCTTCTCACTATTAGCAACATGCTTCCGTGGATTCTTCCACAGACTACGAAACCATGACTCGGAAACCATCTCTTACCTTGGAAACCACAAGAAATAAGCTTTCAAAGATCAGTGTTCCATCAAACCTCTGCTGTGCACAATGAAAAAAGACAAGTTAGACTAGTTACCAGACCAGTTTCAAACCATAGTGAAAGAAAACGTGAGAAGTTTTGCACAGGATATCACCTAAAAATTTATATTATAGGAAACAATAATATGCTCCAGAGATCAAATATCTTACAATTTTCATGAACTATGCACTGTGAAACCACAAATACATTCAATAGCTAGACTTCACAAAAATTTAGAAAACCAAAATTTTACTTAGTGAAGCATAGTAATGCTTCAGTAGCTAGACCTTCACAATAATTTAGTAAGCTGAAACTTTTTTTGTGAAGCATATAAACAATGTTCATATTCCTCTCCTTTAGTTATCTAACTTTGAATTCAATATATATATTGTTCTTTTGAAGCATGGAGTGAAAAAAGAAATTGAACTTAATCTGAGGTGCACAACCAGACATATTACAATACAACTAAAAATTGTTCATATTCCTCTCCTTTAGTCCTTCGGTTGTCTGTCATTGCTTCTTCTTCTTCTTCTTGTTTTTTTTTTTTTTTGATATACAGAAAAACTAAATTGAGAAGCAAATAAATTAATATCGCTTTCTTTTCGGGTAAATATTGATGAATTATATACATCGAAACTTAAAATTTTACATCGCCTACTCCCAAGCTAAATCTGAAGATTCCATACCTTATTTGTTGTTCCCTCGTTCACCAAAAAAGCAAAAATCCACAAAAACGACCAAAGAACAAAAATATGCTTTTCTAGCAAAGGGTTTCATACCAATCTGTATGAGACAATAAAGGAAAAATAAAACACCCAAATCTTACCAAGAGGCAAGAAATCACTTGGCACAGATTCCAACACTTTTATTCTGTAAGTTGGAAAAACATAATAACCACTTGACTTCTTCTTTGCTAGTGAAAATCTACTAAACATCACTTCACCAATTTGTTCTCTCATCTGGTAAAACATTATCAGTTCGAAGTTCAAACTCAAATTCTAGCCCGTAAATAACTTGATTACATCAATGATAAAAGCAAACAAGAGCAATCCAGTAGGATCAAAAGAGGAACAAAGCAAAAACATTAATGGAAGAATAATAGACCGAGAAACTTACCGATCACCCTCTTAGCTGAGAGCTTCAGTGGGAGACGGAACTCAGAGAGAGAGAGAGAGAGAGAGAGAGATGGGAGATGGGAAGAAGCTGGGATGTTGCAGTGGGGAAATTAGCCACACATGGAAGGAAGCAGAAAACGGTAGAAAGAGAAAGCGAGTGAAATAAAGGACATGTTTGATTATTGGTTATTTAAATTCTTTTTTTTGCCACGATATTGGTTATTTAAATTCTGACCCCTGTTCTTTCTGTTATTTGAAATTCTTGTGATTTTGATATTTAAATATTTAATAAATGTGTTTGTACCTTCTCTGATCTATTGCATGTTGAAACATTTTCTGAAATTTTCAAGCATCTGTTATTTATAAACTTACCTAATTTTGTACCTCCTATATAATATTTAAATAATTTAGATGCTTTTGAAAATAAATTTCTCAATCTGTACACATTTTTTTATTAAAGGATATTATTATTAGTTTATTACGCATTTTAGCCTAATATATATAGTAAAATGTGGATATAGCTGTATTCAAAATTAGAAAAAAAAAACACTAAACCTTCTGTCCATTTATTATAATCATATGATTTATAATCTAAGCCTTATCTTGAAATATGTCTATGGTATATTAGATATGCATTTTTATGAATTAAAATATTGGTTCAAATGTTAACAAGCTTTCCATGTCAATGATATTGATCCATGATCTTTAAAGTTTTAAATTTTAATTGATAAAAATGTATGTACATTGCAATTAGGATTTTTTTTATATATTTAAAGCGAAAGTACTTTTATTAATAATAGAAATAGAAACTAGTCCCATCAATTATACAAGTTAAAGGAAATATCCAATTTTTTACTAAGCTTGTTCCATTGCAAGGTCTTAATTTATTATTATGAGTTTATTTGGTTCAACCTCATTATATGTTTATAATAGTAACAATAGTTGCATTACCATTTTATTATCTTTTAAGACATTAGGCTCTTAAATCTACCATTTTAATATAAATTTTAGATAAATAATAATACTTTTGTTTTTTTTGTTTTTGCATCAGCCATCAAATAATAATACTTTTGTAAGTTATACAATACTTAACAAATAAGAATTCAATGTAGATAAAGATAAATTTACTTGTATGCAAATTATTTTGTCAATTCAAATGTTAATTGTTTGCTTAATTTGATCATATGTGAGAACTTACTAAGTACGTAACATGTTAATTTGACTAATAGTTAAATCTGATAAAGATTGGTAGGTGTATTTTGACTTATATATTTTTTCGAAGAAAAATAAAAATGTATCACATATTTTTTTTGATATTTTAAAGTATTCAATTAAATAGCCAATTTAAGCTCATCAAATTATAATTATAATAAATTCAATAAATTTTTTTTTTTTTTGCCAGAAATTCAAGTATTCTTTTTTTCAGAGGAAAATTCAAGTATTATACTCCAAGCGTAAATGTCATTTATTAAATGAAACAATCACAATTCACAAGCAAGAAAGAATGAAATTGTGAAAAGAGATAAAAAGGAGGGGCATAGTGGAAATAAGAAGAATATGAAGGACTTAACACCGCAAATAAAAAAAGGAAGTTCCGTCACGATCATTAATGGCAACCACGCGGAAATATGTGGTTTTACCATTATAACCCCACTTGCACTCCACAGACCATAGTCCACACCGCACAGCTGTTGGTTGGGACCTTCCCTGTCTTCAAGACAACATTAAATTTAAAATTTAAAATAAACCACTGTGTCTTATTTATTTCTGAGATATTGTTGGTTGAAATATTGTTGGTTGGGTTTATTTTTGGATAATAAGTCCTTATTACGTAAGCTGAAATAAAATTCCTCTCACATACTTACCTCATATACCGTGAATCACGATTTATAAGCACTTATTAATAAAAAATAAGCTATTCCAAACGAGCACTAAAAGGCTAAAACTAACCGATACCTTTAGTGGCATGAAGTTTTCTTATAGGAGTTAGGGCCTCCTTTTTTAATTAAGAAAAATTTAGGGAGATTTACACTTAGGTCCCATGCAAGAAATAAAATGAAAAAATGGTCCCTATAGATTGTTATTAACAACTCCATGAGCCTGTATTGACAACTCCATGGGACCATTTTTTCATTTTGCAATCTATAGGGACCATTTCTTCATTTCTCCTCTTCCTTGGGACTTCACTGTCATTCTCCCAAAATTTAAAACTATAAATGTAAATTATTTTTTATTTTTATTGGAATATTTAAAATATCAGAAATGACAAAATGGTGTTGAATTACAAACTTATATATTTAAGTTAGGGAAAATTCAAGTAAGAAAATATTATATATCTATATATATATATAAAATTTTTTTACATGTTTTACTAATTTGATTTGAAAATAATGTGATTGGACTTATGAACATGAAGGTTTGACTTATAAACATATATTGTTAAATTTGGCTTCTATATGTATATGAATTTTTTTACATTTCTCTTTATCTTATTTACTAACAGAAGTTCATAGTGAGAGGAGTTAATTATTTATAATATGATGAATTAAAATTTGAATTCTTAAGGGTAGAAGAATCATTTCACAATTAATATTAAACAATACCTCAAACAAGATTGTGTTCAATAAGAAAATACATTAAAAAAGGACCTTCCGATATTTATTTTTCTTGCTTAGGATCTAAGAATAATTTTTCCTTTAAGTTATTTTTCAATATGCATGAATTTTTAAGCGTTATTTAATGTGCCACTAATTTATAACACTTTTAACCCATTCTTAAATCTAAATTCTACCTATTTTACTTGCTTGAAGTCCAAATTTTAACTTCTCTTTTACTCCTAAATAGAAGTCCTAATATAAATTTATAGATATAATTGATATTTATTTTTAAAAGTACTCCTCTAATCCTATTTATATAGCACTTCCAACATTTTTCAAACTGATCAAGGAAAACCTTAAACCTCATTAACTCTACCATAAAATTTAACATCCTTCCAACTCTACTCCAACTTAATATACACAAATACCATATAAAAACAAAGTCAATGCAATAAAAAGTAAATGGTTAAATTACATATTCATCTTGCTAGCAAAAAAAAAAAAATTACATATTCATCTTAAAACTTAAATGAGGTACTTTATAAATAGGACAAAAAAACAGCTTCCCTCTACTCTATAAATAAGATCAGAGGAGTAATCCTTATAAGAAAATATAAACTTCCCATCTCACTTTTAAATTTTTATTAAGGGACAAAGGAACAAATTAAAATTTGAACATTAACCTAAGAAAGTATTGTTATGGAGTGACATAAAATTAATTAAAAAAAGGGAAAATTAGTATGCAGATTCTTATAACTTCATTCAATTTTGGATTAGGTACTTAAACTTTTTTTTTCCTTTTTAGTAAGTTCTTGTACTTTAAACTGTTAGAGGCATCAATGCTTGCCGTTTAAGACCGTTGTAACACCGTTTATTTAAAAGTGATGTGGTAGACTCATGTGGATAAGTCCAATTAGGCTGTGACTTGACTCCTCTCTTGTCATCTGGAATAAAAAAAATAATTAAAAAAATAAAACATAAGCGGAATGAGAAAATGCTTGGAAGGATCATATTTCTGCTGCTATGCGTTGAGGAATTCAACTTCAGGACTTAATTTAAAAAAAAAAAAAAGAACTCAGGGACCTAATTCCAAATTCGACAAAACTATAAGAACTTACATATTAATTTCCTTAACATATCATTAAAATGAATCCATGAAGGTGGTTATTTGGAATGAGATGCAAATGTCGGGGGAGATGAAATTGAAATTAACATCAAAATAAAATGAAGACTTAGTCTTTAGATATTAAATCAACATACAAAGACACTTATCATCAAAGTGAAGGTTTGTCTCTTGAAAATGACAAAATACACCACAATATACGATGAACCCCAAGGGTCCTTCTCCTTGTCGCCTATAGGCTAAAGATATAAACACCATATGCTCGTTTGAGATAGTTTATTTTAGGATAATAAGTACTTATAATTCGTGATTTACGGTATATGAGGTAAATATGTGAGAAGAGTTTTGTCTCGACTTATGTAATAAGTGCTTATTTCCCAGATATATAGTGTGTGTTTGGAATGGCTTATTTTTGTCCAAAACGTGCTTATAATTCGTGATTCACAGTATACGAGGTAAGTATGTGAGAGGAGTTTTTTCTCGACTTGCGTGATTCGGGCTTATTTTTTAAATAAGCCCTTATTTAAGCTTGGCCAAACACCCACATAAGCTGTGTTTGTTTCAGCGTTTTATACAGGAAAAACGCACTTATTACGCAAGCCGAGAAAAAACTCCTCTCACATACTTACCTCGTATATCGTGAATCACGAATTATAAGCACGTTTTGGACAAAAATAAGCCATTCCAAACGAGCACATAAGCTCTTCCAAATGCACACCTTAAATTGGATTATCATCAATACAATTACTTGCTAATTATTCTGTTTTCTGGCTACTAATTAATTATTATTTCTTTCTGTCATAAATATATGAGTTAGTAAAGAGGTTTTTTCCTAATCCTAAATGCAAGATCTCTGTCTCGCAATATTAAAAGGTTAATAGTTTCTAATGCAAGTTATTAAAGAATAGTATTTTAGGAAAAATTAACATATTTTTAACCTAACTAATTTTCTTAGCCTCTTGTAAATTACTCCTCTAGTCCTATGTATATGGTAGAGATGGAAGAAAATTTTTTGTCCTATTTATAGGAAGAGAGAAAAAAATTTTGTATAAATGTGCAATTTTACTCTTTATTTATTATTATGTTAAATTTGTTCTCATGGGATATAATGTATATTAAATAAGGATAAAGTTGAAAATTTGTTAAATTTTAAAAGAGAGTTAATAAAGTTTAAGAGTTTTTTATTTATTTATGTTAAACATGCTAGAAGTGCCTTAGAATTAGGGAATCAAAGGAATAGTTATCTATTTCATACATTAAGGTGTATTTGGTTTGAGGGGAGGGTGAGAAAATTATAATTTTGGGTAAAAGAAACCCAAAATTACCCTCTCATTTTTTTAAATTTTGAGTTCCCGCCCAAAATTTACTTTCTCATTTTTTTTAAATTTTGAATTCCCGCCTAAAATTTAAATTTCTTCAACCAAAAAAAATAATTTCCCCACCCTCCCATCCCTCATCTCCCCTCCCCTCACCTCAAACCAAACACACCCTAAGAGGAGGAGGGAGTAGTATTTATTCTTAAGACATGTTTAGATAATAATTAGAGAATGTATTGTTTTGCCTCTTGGATCATTAACTTTCATCATTCAGTTCAAGAATATTTAATTTAGAGCCTAAGAAATAAACTGAGGAAGTTGATTAGGGTACTTCCTTTTTGGCCTTATATTAGGGTACTTTCTTGGTCACTAGCATCACATGCTTTTTGTTTAAGAAATACAAAGATTCCTTATGCTTGAATTTTTTTCATTATGATTATTTCTGATCATTAATTTTATGGCTGACTAGAGACAATGCTTCATTAGTTTTAAACAAGGAGTTTTATTTATTTATTTATTTTTGTTGCAAATCTTGTTGATGAAATTACATCTTCCTATATTTTATTTTTCTTTGTGGTAAAGCCATCTTATATATTTCTTTTTCTTGGTGAAACAATCTTATATATTTCTATAAAATTATTAAACTATAAATACATTGCATTAAAAAATAATTTTAATTCGTGACTTTCACAGAAATATACGCATAATATAATAAAAAGAGAGAATAATATGTGTGAACATGAAATGTAAATCCACATACGCTATTAGTTATAACAAACCAAAAGCAAATCGTCTTGAACAATTAAAAAGTTTCTAAAATCGACTTTACCTAAAGACCTTTAAAAGAAGACTTACTGTAATAAATCATCAAACCTTATCTACCAAACTAAAGAAAACGAAAGATTTGACTCCTTGTCCCTCCACTTTTTTTCTTTTCGGTTGCAAATTGTAATGACTAACAACCACTATTTTTAAGCTAAAAAACTATTGGGGAAAAAAAACAAACAAACAAATGCACGTGTCAAAAGCAGGGGACAATCACAGCTAGTGCTAACCAGTCTTGATATACCTGTATTTAATTCAATTCTATTCTATTCTAGTTTATTTTTACTTTCTGCCCCAAATAAATTGTCCTTGATTTATTAGGAAAAAATTGACGTGGATTCATGAGTGCTTTATGTAAAAGAGAAGGAAAGGTAGAACTTTTGAACAAAACAGGTCCTCAATAAGGGACCTACACAGGAATTTCGATGCTAAAAGCATTCATAATACAATGAATAAGGGTGCTTGAAGAGAGCTACGTGTGTGTTGCCTTATGTACTTAACATAGAGAGTTGATTTTAGTTCTAAATATAAGACGTATGTTTTATATCTGTTAATCATTTTCTAATTCACCCCTATTGATGTTCCCTCAATAATAATTACGAATGAGAGGGAATTAAGGAATTAAGGAATATGATTAGAGTGTTTTAAAAAATACATATCATATTAACTAACTTAACTAACTTTCTTAATCGAGTCAAATTATGTAAATATGTCTTATATTAAGGACTGAAAGGAGTACAACAGAAGAATTGTGTCAAACCATTCAAAATAAACTCTAGATCAGAAATATTTTATAACTAGTTTCACTTGCCTATATTTTATACATGGATTCTAGTTGAGAGAAGTTTTCGCTTCTATAATGGAATGTGTCTCTTTCTCTTCCTCTGCTAAAGAATCAGAGTGCCTCTGGGAATCGTAAATCAGCAGGACCAGGACCCAAAATCCCTTTTTGTTCGCTTATCTTGCCCAACCCAAGAGGAGGCTCTACGACGATAACTGGAACTGGAACTGGAACTGGTACTGGTACTGGGACATTAACTGGAACTGGTACTGGTACTGGTACATTAACCGGAACTGGAACTGGTGCTGGTGCTGGTGCTGGTACTGGTACATTAATTTCCTCATCTCGCCAACTTGTTACCTGCCACAAAAATACCATGGAATTGGGAGGTGAATACATAAGATCAGCACTGTGCTCATTTTCCACTAGATGAACAATGAATCCAAACACATGTACATATATGCATGAACAAGCATATTCAAACTTTTTCTTTTATGGAGAAGATGCATTTCTACAAAGTAATTACTATAGAACTGAGAAGCATTTGCTAACTGGCAACAAGAAATAAGCTCATCAGTTGCTTTTAAACAATGTCTAAAAATTAATGTAGGATGTAGCAAAAGATCGCTACTAATACCAGACATGCTTACCTCGTCGTGGCTATAAGTTGGATCCTGCATTAATGGAGTTGATATCGGGGGAGTGATGTCTGGGTCAGGCTTTTGAAATATAAATGTGGTATAGAGACCTGTATAAGAGAATATATTGAAAATTAAAAATCCCCTTTGATAAGCTCAAAGCCAGAATATTAAAGGAATTAGTATGTTAGAAAGAACTAACAAATAAATTACCTAGTGCATCATATGATCGTGGAAAAAGTCTCCCTCTAGGATCCAACAGGTTTGGAACAGAATTCAATAGCAAGCCTGCAACTTGTGCTCTTTCAGCATCGACAAAAATTAGCATGAATAAACAGCCCAGCAAACTCCAAATATGCTGATAATGAACACTCAATTGAAGGATTCAAAAGGCTCAGCCTCTGATCTTGCAATTCTAAAATACTAATATTTAATTTTCTAACAAAATGAGGTGGTACCTGTTGTCATCATAAAACTCAGTCAAGTTTTGAATCTCCACATACTCAAGGCCAGCTTCTCTTGCCAACCTGAGTTGCACCAAACAGAAGTAACAGGTTGTTAAATGTAAATCAGAAGCATGAAACAAGTATAGTCTGATAAAAAGCATGCAGGCAACTTCATGTCCGCAATGTTTAGACATCCCACCACTCACTGCTTGTTATCAGCTCAAAAATTCATAGTATATTTATCCTTGGGTTAATATAACTTTTAACCCCTGAAGTTGGATCCAATTTTGGTTTTGGTCCCTCAAATTTGAAATCGGTAGTTTTGGTCCCTGAAATTTGAAATCGGTGGTTTTGGTCCCTAAAGTTTCACCCGATTTTAGTTTTGGTCCCTCAAGTTTGAAAAGGATTTGGCGACCCAATTATGAAACCCGACCCGACCCGGAAAAAAAACCACGTTTTTTTCAAACTTGAGGGACCAAAACCAAAATCGGGTGAAACTTTAAGGACCAACACCACCGATTTCAAACTTTAAGGATCAAAACAAAAATTAGGTGAAACTTTAGGGACCAAAACCAAAATTAGATCAAACTTCAGGACCAAAAGTTATATTAACCCTTTATCCTTCCAAAGATTTCAATTTCCCATCCGGCTATTACAAAGTCAACTTAAGCTGATTGTTATTCTTTATATCTGTAGCCTAAATAAACAGTCTAAAGAAAATGGCAACAACGCCCTCACAACTGAAATCAGTATATCGTCAGTAACAACAGAAACTGCCATCAACATAATCATAACAACTCACAGTCATTGTCAATTATAGGTTATGGAATAAGATAACAACCTGATGAAGCTTGGAAAGTGAACCAAGCAATGGGTTTCTGCAGAGACATCATTAGAGAACTTCAGCTGATATTTCTTTCCAAATAGTGGAAACCTGGTAGCAAAACACACATTCAAATGGAATGACTTCTTACTTAATTAACTCAGAAGAATAAGCAGCAAGCAGTTGATTAGTGGTAGAGAACTGTACTTTTCTTCTTCAACTTCAAAAGTAATCATGTAATTCTCTGTCCGAATACAGTTGGGAACAATGTTTGGCTTCATGCTGCTGCTTTTGTTGTGATAAGCTTCAACATTCTTCTGGTACTTAGCCCTAAATAGTAAATAGCCATATATAGGAAGAAAGAACTGCTGATTAAACATCATCCAGTATATTTGTTATGATGATCTCACACAAAATCATGTTAATTTCAAGTTAATTACCTAAAAAAAATGAAAAAGACGACCAAAGCAATACAGAGTTACAATTGATGACAGTGAAACCTATATATAGATAGAAACAACTAAAACCAAACAGGGAACTAAGAAATAAAAAGAAAAATCTATATAGAAAATGGGAAAAAAACAAGAAAATACCGCTCGAATTTCAAAATCCCAAATCAATTTTTTTGCCAACAAAAGTATAGATATTGACTAGACTTGAATATCAATTGATAACTCGTTTTAGGAAAAAATCACTGATTTGAGATTTTGAAGTTCTAGTGGTATTTTCTTGACTTTTTCTCTATAAAAAGATATCATTACTTGTTTAAATCTGGATTTATCATGTAGGCTTCATCTGAAACCATTAGACAGTCCTTTACCCTTTTCTGACTCTTGTTGGACAAAAAGAAAGAATTGCATTATATTAGTGAAAAACTGAAATTACAAGTTTCACTTCTGTGGCTTTTAGGATTATTGTAGAATCCGATGATTATTTCTCATTCAGGTTGGTGAAAATATATACAGATTACAGCCTTTGGAATCTGTTGTAACAGACCCACAATATTCTCTAGGATCGGATGTTTGAAATTTAAATCCTAGGATCCGATATTCTCTCCTAATATCTAGTTTATCTACATTTAATATATACAAATAAAATTTTTTAGTAATTACCAAAACTTCATAAAATGCAAAGATTACTGCTGAACTGAAAGGGAGCAAACCTTCAGCTTTGTAATTATGCAGAAAAGCTCCGAAGTGAAGAAAATGCTTGACCAGGAAAGAGGACCAGCATGTTTAAAGTCTTAAACCCGAAATAAAGCACAAAAAATAAAAATTACAGTACATATTAGAAACCAGACACAAGGCATGTGACAACTTAAAATAAAAAGGACATACATGAAGATTAAGAAATCAAGAACATAGTAGTCATGATAACAGGTTTCAAACACATGGTTGAACAAGCATACTTAATGACCGGCAAGCTCAGAAACCTCTGTAATAATGAACCTTACACTTAAATAAAACCAAAAGAATGGTACAAGAAACTAAATCCAAGAAGGGGCCTTTGGCAATCACATGCCTCATACCATATGGTAGATGAGTCAGGAGTAATACCGAAAAAATAACCCCCTGGTTTCAGCAAAGATGATACATTACGCAGAAGTCTCCGTGCTTTCTCCTCGCTCTCAAAGCACAACTGCATGCAGATAAGTTATTCAGAAAAAAACAAGAGAGAGAGAGAGAGAAGAAAAGAAATCCAAAAAGACCAATAAAAATAAAAATTAAGCAAAATAAAAGATCCAGATAGAAATATAGTAACCACAAACACATTTCTCCCTTTTTAACTTCAAGAGAATGATCACAAACACGCAGATAAGATTTCTTCTGAGAGCAAACAATAGAGGCCCTAATAGACCTTAAAAGAATAAGCAACAGGAGAAAAGTAAAAAAATGCAAGAAAACAATATTAGAAAGTAAAAGGGACCTGCAAATGCTGCAAACAGCAGACAAGATCAGCCTTATTGGTCTTCTCTTGCAGATGCATTTCTATATTCTCCTGTCAAAATCATGAATGAAAGGATAAGTTAATAATAAATAATAATCTTAAATATAGTCCCTCTTCCCCATAATTTTTTTTGCACAACTAACATGATATATTCTTGTAGTCACAATAGGTGTTCTTGTTATGATATACCATACACTTCATCAATTCCATCATTACTGAGTACTCTGATACCATGTTCGAAACAAATAACATAAAAAAACCAACTTAGATTTCTTCCCATTTCTTTATTCTAATGGGAGGTAAATTTGGATTCATGTAAGAAGTGTAACAAACACTCCCTTGGCTTCTCATGTAAAAATGCTATTGTAGAAATATTGGAAAAGGAGACAGTGACAAAAATTTCCAGCTAGTTTTAAATGTTGATCCAGTAAATGCTTCATGGTAAAGTTGCAACTGATGAGGTAATGAAAACCTTATAGTCACAATGATAAAAAAGCATATTACTGTATAGAAAAAAAAAGAAGAAAAATAGAGCAAGAATTAGAAAAATGCAATAACACATAGGCATTGCAAGCTTTATCATATTAGTCTCCCCCTAACATTTCAGTGACACAGCAATAGTGAGTAATCTTCTTTGCATATTTTAGTTTTGCATAACAATAGTAGGTCTGCAAATGTCATAATCTTCTACATGAGGCAACACTTCCAAGCACCTCAGGCATGCAATACTTCAACAAGAGGTATCTCATGCTTGTGAACCGCGACTTCTGAAATGTCACTAGAAATGAATTCTCGGCTACAACAATCTCAGCGGCTCAAAGGACTAAATGAGCTCTTGCACCAAGGATAAAATCACGCATTGTTAGAACATAATTACAAAGAAAACCAATTACTCCTTCTCACAGAGAAAAATTATAAGCGAAAAGTGATCGAAGGATTAAAAAGGCATTATAAATTTAAAATCAAGAACATAATCCAAGCCAACTTTATGGGAAATGCACGGATAAAATTTCGAAGGAAACTGAGAAAACCTCACCGTGCAGGGATCAATCTCAAAGAACTCTGTAGTGTAAGCTTTCCTCTGGCTCTCCCACGCTTCTCGTATCTGGCTTATCCCAGACGACGCGGCATCTATAGCAACAATCCACCGTCAATATACTGAAACTTAAGTAGAAGCAACCACAACCAACAGTAGATAAAATGTCGCAATTCGATACCAATTCCAATATAGTGACCGATTTGAGCTTCGTCCCACTTATCAGCATCAGCGCCGCCTCCACAATACAAGTCACACACCTTCAAGGACCAAAGACCAAGACAAGATACATACATGAATGGAAGAAGTCGTGTAATCGTATAGAAGCAAGCAAGAGAGATGAAATTTACGCGGAAAAAAAGAGAGAGAAAGAAATTGATGAGCGTGAGGAGGCCAGTACCGTGGCATAGGGATGAGCGAAGATCTTGATGAGAGCCAATTTGGCAAAGTCGTAGAGGCGATGGGGAGTAGATTCAGTTCTCGGGAATGCAATTTGACTCATCGTTTGCTTCAGAATACAACGTACAGAGCTTCAGGCGTGCTGATTTCAGAAATTTTGACGACGCACATAATATATCGAGAGCAACTGGAAACTCCACCCGACCGCCATTCTCGTTAGTTTGATCGGTTTTTTTTTTTTTTCCAAAAGGAAAATATCGATGAAAAATCTTTTTTTTTTAAAAAATTTTATATGAAGAAACCTGTGTGTTTGGATTGGTTTTTGGAGAATAGTTTTTATGATTTACGAGGTAATTATGTGAGAAAAGTTTTGTCTCAATTTACGGAAAATGACTTTTAAAACCACGGTTTGGACTTACCCAAACACACAGTAAATCAGAGTTCAGAGAATCCCGGCATTCATGCGCCTAAAATTTGTATAGACTATAGCATGTTTGGATGAGCTAATTTATAAGTGTTTATGTACATAAATCGAGAGAACACTCTTCTCACATATTTATTTTAAACGAGCACTATAAAACTCATCCATTTTCCGTCTTTTTTTTAATATAGGTTATTTTTTTTATAACAAATATAGGTCATATTTACACCAACACCTAATGTCGTAGTGGTTATTGAAGTGGCCTTGGGCCACTTCCACCCCCTCATGGGTTCAACCCGTGCCGTTAATGTAATCAAAAAAATATAAGTCATATTTATGTAATTTAATTTAATTAAGTTGATTAAAAAAATTTAATTAGATTAAGAAATTTATTTAATTAATATGATATATATTTACTAAAATACCCCGATCATCTTCCTTAATTCTTTCCTTTTTCCTCTTTTTTGGTTGTTGTTAAGAGAATATCAATAGGGGTAAATTAGAAAAATACTGACAAATAAAAAAAATATGTCTTATATTTAAGATTAAGATTAACTTCCTAAATATATCTTATATTAAGAATAGAGAAAGTATTTTTGTACTAGAATCTAAGTGTACTTTGAATTTAAGGAAAAATTTTAGAAAAATACCTTTAAAATATCAAAATTATAAATTAATTTTATTACTTATAATAGTTTATATATTAACTAAGATTAACAATTCATAACTCATTTTAATAATAGGAAATTCCTTACTTGAGATTCTCAAATTTTGAAGCTTTGGAATTTATCCTTGGTTTAAAGTTTTAAACTGCTTTTTGCTTTGGGGAAAAAAAAGAACTGTTTTTTTTTTTGCCAAATTATGTTGGCCCAAAAAACTATAACCATGATTATTTTCCAAAACATGAGTACGTAATGACCACTATGAAAATTTTTCATCATTTAAATTAAATACATCGTATGTTTCTGGGTTATATAATTAGAGCAATAGAAAGAAATTAAAAGTAAATTGTCACCTGTCACGCCCTTATCTCATTTTTAATTTTTTTAGAGTATTCGTGGAAAACGATATGTGGTTCGATAGGCAACACAAGAATAGCACAACTATACTGATAATATGTGCATAATTACATAAAATCCTCATAGGGGTTTGTACATGATACTTATGATTAAGGTAGCCGCACAAGGCTACTAGGGTGTCTAAACTCATCCCGATGAAACAGAGACTTTTTCCCGTCTTCGCTCCACTACTATAATCCCCTCGTACGGTACTTTGCATTGTTGTTTACATATCTTCTGTCCTCTCCTGTCTAAATTGTTAGTAGGGGAGGGTGAGATTCGAGAGAATATTATTAGGAAACAGATACCATAATGCATGTATGATTGATGCTATGTGTATTACATGTTAACTTTATCTAGATGTATGCCCCATAATGACATTTCCGCATGCTTAATGTTTCATGTAACAAAACTATGACCACAGCGAAAACAGAAACAAAGATTCATTTATTCAAGTATGCTCTACACAATCAAGTAAAGCAATCACATACATCACTACACAAGCAAAGATATCAAATACATGCAAACAAGGTAAGTCCCTTACCTTAACCCTTTTCTTCTCGAAACGCGTGCCTCGATCTACGTGCAAATAGCTCAGGGTTCCATATTCAATCCTACAATGTCAAATGTACTATTTAGACACTTCCATAGTGTTTCTGGGGGTTATATGAATCTATCTTGAAAAATTACTAAAATACCCCCGGAGACCAGGCTCGGCCCCGCTGTACCCGGTCCGACTGTACTTTTCCTAAAATTTTAACATGGGCTATTCTTACATATTTTCACCCAAGGAATCCATTTCCAGACTCGGAATTATCAAATTCAATATTAAATTATGAAATTACCCTTGGCAACCCTACTTTTAGGGTTTTAGGGACGTTTCCGTAATTATGTTTTCTAGGCTTTTTCTGAAAAAGTTCTCAACTGTAACTACACCTAATTTTCCCTCCTGAATACAATGGAATCATCAAATCATTGAAAATCCAACTCTAAAACCCATTTCTAGAGCTAGCTAAAACTTACAAGAATTTAGGAAAAATTGGGGTTTTTCGGTTTCGGCTCCGTAAACACGTTTCTTTCTACTCCTAACCACTTTATTGACTATTCTATTAGGTTACAACTATCATTTAGTATCAATTTGGGCAGCATAACAGCCCCACAAACCCATTTTCCATTTTTAGAACCAAAGACAATCTGGCGAAATTTCATTGATTAAATTGTCTATAGCAGCTAGAATAGTCAATATACAAAGGTTTGGAAGTTACCTCAAACTCCCACTAGCTTTTCCTCTTCTCAGCTGAAACCCTAACCTTTGAAACACCAAAAGATGAGCTTCCAAACCTTGAATCACATAGAAGAATAGCTTAGGAGCGGAGTTATACGCATTAGAAACTGATTTACCGAAGAAATCACTTACCTTTATAAGCTTTTTCCTCTCCTTCTCTCTCTAAAAATCTCAACTCTTCTCTCTCTATTTCAGACTTGTGCTGCACGGTTTTGGCTGAAGGAAGGAGAAGAATGATATTTATTATATGATATTTACTTTATTACACCATTTTTCCAAAATTTGGATTTTATAAAATTCTGGTAGATTTTTGCCCAAACTTGAAAAAATCATAACTAATTTTAGAAAAATCAAATTAAAGTGATTCCAAAGCCTATTGAACCCTTATTGAGTCTAGTTTCAAGAAAAAATATAGAATTTTGCTAGATGGAATCACAAAATTCCCAGAATTTCAATCTTTGCATGTTGTTCCAGAAAATTTCCAGTTTTTCTGGGCTAACTTCAAAAATTCATATCTTTTTGTATATAGCTCTAATTGAGTCATATGACCTATCAAATTAAAGCTTAGGATGTCTACTTTCATCATGTAAAATTTCATAACTTGTGCTCATCATTTGGTCATTAAAAATCACATGACAAACTCACTACCTTATAGGCGATTTCACCAAAAACATAATTACTTTCTCCAAAATTCACCATTTTACTTTCTTAATACCCCAAAGATATTAGAATCATTAGGGGATAAATTTGGGCTCTTGCTAAATTGGGGCTTAGTAGTCCACTTAATTTAGGCTTATTCTCAAGCCTCTAATCCCAAATTTTGGGGTATTACATAAACTAAAAGCTTTTTTGGTTTTTTTCCTCAAGTCTACAATTCCCTTTGAATCTTAGGGCCCGTTTGGTACACTGGAATTGATTTTGATGGAAATGGAAATGGAAATGGAAATGGATATGGATATGGATATGGATATGGAAATGGATATGGAAATGGATATGGAAATGAGATTTAAAAGTATGTTTGGTATGCTATGGAAATGAAATCTAATTTTTATACAAAAAATACCAAAATGCCCATCTAAATAAAAAAAAAATATTCCACATTGTTGCAAATCTCAGAAACTTCACTCCACGTCTCCATGGCAGTTGCAGGAACTCATGTGGTTTGAAATATTCATGGCAGATCTGAAATCTTCTTGGCAAATCTGAAATCTTCAACATGGCAGTTTGGAATTCGCCGTTTGGCAGATCTGAAATGCAGGGACTCGCCTTTTGGAATCAAATCCATGGCAGATCTGAAATCTTCAACTTCGTGGCACGATCGCTGGCAAAAATAGAGAAGAAGGCGAAGATGAAGATGGGGAGAAGACGAGGCCGGAGATCCGTGGGATGTCGCCGTCGCCGTCGCCGTCATGTCTGTGGGCACAAGATGCGGCGGATCAATGGAAGGACGACGGAGAATGTGGTGGGTGGTGGGTGGGGTCATGCGAAGGTTAAAGGGTATGATGGAATTTAATCATTTGGAATTGCAAATCTTTACTTTCTTGATGGAAATCAATTTGGTGGAATTGGTGGTTTTGGCTTCCACATGGAAATGATTTCCATGGCTATTTCAACCATACCAAACACACTTAAGACATGGAATTAAATTCCATTTCCATTTCCAACAGCCTAATTCCAGCGTACCAAACGGGCCCTTAGGGTTTTTGGTGCCCTGGTTACTTTTGTAGTTGGGCAAAGTAAACTAAAAACTAAAAAACAAACAAAGAGATCAATATGAAACTAATTAATATATTATTTTATAACACTCTTTTATTTTCTTTAATAACTTGTATCACTCTTTTATTAGATGTAGGGTCTGTTTAGAAAAAAAGTCACTTATGTCACCGCCAATCCAAACACAAATCACATCTACAATATGACTTTTTTTCTATCTGACTTTTTTAAAAGCCCATTTACAAAAAAAAAAAAAAACTCATTTGCCATCACTAATCCAAACAAGCATGTATATGGATGCACGGTAAATAATTATAATGGTTGATCATTCTGATTTCTGGCATAAGTTGGTTTATTATAAAGAGGCATCATCTTTGTTATTTGAGATATACAACACTATATATTTGTTCATTGACTATTAAAAAAAATGGTAGAAAAAGAACTTCAAAAGTAAAAAGGGGGGGGAATGGGTACTTGAATTTCAACAATCATCATCAATATATCATATAACTAGCATGAACTGAACAAAGTTTAAGGGGAAAAAATTCCACTTCAAAGTTTTAAATTAGAAACAACATGAAAAAACATAAACTATATGTGTATTTGGTTGGATTTATTTTGCCCTAATAAGCCCGTTTTTAGCAAATAAGCCCATTTTGAAACTGTTGATAAAAAATTGAGTGTTTGGTTAGACTTATTTTAAATGAGTCTTGGGTGAAAATAAAACCTTATTGAAAAAGTCACTGGAGCTAACTTATTGCAAATGCATGGTATTTTGTTGCCGTTAGCTGAATAAAGAAACAGACGCGCAGGTCACCGGGGTTATTTATTGGTGCATTGCATGATAATTTTTCTCACACACGATAGTCACTGTCATTACGAATATATTCACATCATTATCGTGTCATAAAAAAAGGCAGAAGAAAATGGGGCTCATATTAAGTTCCAACTTCCAAGCAAAAAAATGTGATGTTTGTTTTTAAAAAAATGAGCTCGTGGATGATGTACGGGTGTCTTTGGTTCAGCTTATTGGATAGAAATAAGCCCGTTTTTGGGCAATAAATTCAAATAAAAATATGTTGCTTTTTTATAGTGTTTGGTTCAGTTTATTTTAATTGCATCATGAGTAGAATAAGCTACTTATTAACTAAGCTTCTCACTATAGGCCATATAGCATGTTTGGAAACACTTATATTTGGACAATAAGTCCTTATTACGCAAGCCGAGATAAAACTCCTCTCACATACTTACCTTGTATACCGTGAATCACGATTTATAAGCACTTATTGCCCAAAAATAAGCTATTGACATCTAAACATAAATCACATTACAAAAACTGACTTTTCTATTCAGTCATTTTTTATAAGTCAGAATCATAATAAGTTATTTTTCCTACCGCTATCTTAAACAAACTCATAATTTGTGATTATTTTTTATTTCAAATTTTCTTCTGACTGCACTTTGGAAACAATTAGATTGTCGGCAAAAAAATGAAAAATAAAGCAATTAGATTAGGGATTTTTTGGCTTTGCATAAAGTATAAAATGAGTTCCTTTTTTGACCTAAAGTATAAAATGACTTCCGTATCAAATAATACTGACGTTGTAGCTTCCTCACCCAATGATGCTGGGACGCCTTTAACCTGTATGAATCACATTCGTGACATGATTAGATATCAACTTGTACGAGACATATGATTCAATTAGTTATGAAATATTTTTTTTGTGAAATTATGTATTTTGGCATCACATTTTCTAACTTCACTTTTCCCACTTATTTTTTATTTTAAATATCTTATTTTTTTAATAATTAACACAAGTTTTTACTTTTAAATAAACACTTATACAATCGCCAATCCAAATAAATTTTGACTTATTGAAAATCATCTATTCAATCGCTCATCCAAACATAAATCACAATATAAAAACTGACTTTTCTATTAAGTCATTTTTAATAAGTTAGAATCATAATAAGTCATTTTTCTTACCGCTATCCCAAACGCATACACTATTACATGATATTAGGAGAATTACATAGAGTCCTTTGCTACTAATCTACCAACACATAAATAAATATGACTAGATGTCATGCAAATATTATGAACAAACAACATCATCGTACTATATTTATGAACAACAAGCCTCTTCTTCTAATCTAGATCGCGTGGGGGAATGTTATTAAGGAAACAATTTAATACTTAATAAAAATTTTGTGAAGAAATAATTTTTCATCATTTAATAAAATATAAGCCATAGCATCATCAAACTTATAATGAAATATCAATTAAAAATGTCTTTCGTGCAACTATTATCAACATCAGTTTTCATTTCGATATACACAGAGTAATAGAGACTAAGTTCCACAGGCATACAAAAGAATACATATATACTAATAAAAATATTTGTTTACAATCCAAAGTCAACCATACAGAATGTGACAATATATACCACTATTACAAAATATCCAAAAGTATTTTAGACATAGACTATCTATAACCACGAACTTTGTATTTGTCTCAACGCACATGCCAGCCACTTCCCTTAGTTTACATCCTTGCCTTTTGCTCCACTGACACCCGCTGAGATGTTTTATTTAGAAAAATGGTGAAATTTTGAAGAATCCTAGTAGAAACATGCTATCATTCATAGAAAATGCGAAAAGTAAATATGATATATGCCATGTATGCACCAATTAATGAACAATATAAACATATCATCTGCATGTATATATGAGTAGAGCCAAGCCCCACTAATATGCACCGGTTGGATTCTTACCAACTCCAGTGTAAGTGCCTCTAGCACTACTGGCCCTTCTCTGAGTAAAACATGTTGATTAATAAAGCGTATTTACAAACAATGGCATTCACACAATCATAAAACTATGGTATGATGTATGAAGAATAATGTCCCTATCTCAAAATTCTATCGACCCCTTTTTGTGTGCCTCGTGAAACGTGTTGACTTTCGGCTTTCAATTCGGTCCTAAAATATTAAATGTACAAGAAATAGGTCATAACCTATCCAAGTATCATTTTAGACACTTCCATAGTGTTTCTTGTGGTTATATTAGCCTATGGTGAAATTTTACCAAAATGCCCTTAGGACCCCGGCTCGGCTTCGCAGTACTCGATCCGATGACACGTTTTCCCAAATTTTTGACTAGGGCTATCCTAACTTATTTCCACCTAAGGAATCCATTTTCAGATTTGAAATTACCAAATTCAATGTCAAATTACAAAATTGCCCTTGACAGTCCCGCTTTAAGAGTTTCAGGGGCGTTTCCGTAATTATGCTTTCTCGGCCTTTTCCAAAAAATGCCCAACTGTAACCCCACCTAATTTTCCCTTCTAAACCTAATGGAACCATCAAATCATTGAAAATCCACTCTAAGACCCTTTAACAGCCCTGGCTGAAATTATAGTATCCTCCGGGAAAAATCAGAGTTTTGCGATTTCGGCTCCGTAAACGCGTTCCTTTCTACTCCTAACCACTTTATTAACCATCTAATTGATTTATAACAACCATTTGAACTAAAATTAGGCAGCATAACCCTTATGCACACACTTTTCCAAAATTTAAAACCAATGGCAATCCGGTGAAATTTCACCGATTAAATTGCCCACAACAACCAGAATAATTAATATATGAAAGTTTGGAAGTTACTTCAAGCTCCCACTAGATTTTCCTCTTCTTGGTTGAAACCCTAGGTCCTTGAACACTCAAAGACGAGCTTCCCAAACCTTAATCACATAGAAGAGTAGCTTAGGAACAGAATTATACGTGTTAGGAACCGATTTATTGAAGAAATCACTTACCTTTGCAAGTTTTTCTTCTCTGTCTCTCTCTAGAATTTCACACTCTCTCTCACTAGTTCAGATCTGTTAGGGCACGAAAATGAGCTGAGGAAGATGATGGAAAAGTGTTTTTATTATATTATATGATTTTTTTTAATGATTTATGGAATTTCCAAAAATTCCAAAATCAATTTTATGTACATAAATCCTATGTACATGTAACCAAGCTCATTAAGCCCAACCAATATTTCCTTCCTCTTGCAACATGTAAGAGACACCTAGGGATTCCTCCCTATGGTCTCAATTGACTTCACAACTTGTTCCAGTTACGTATACACTTAAAGTCTCAATTTTTGTCAAAATTACACTTTTTGCTCAAATTTTCCACAAATTCAAATTAAATTGACCAAAATATTTTAAATATATTTTTCCCCTTTATTTCCATTAATTAATTGAAATTAACTTCAATTAATTGGAAAATAAGTAATTTTGTACTAAATTGGCAAAATTACGATTTTACCATTACCTTTTTATTCCAATTTCTTTTCTTATTTTTCTTTGGCCATTTTTCATCTATTTTTGGACTAAATATTTTCTCTAGTATTCCTTCATTTTTGGACCTTAATATCGGGCTTTTTAAATTACCCAAATTAATTCCATAATTATTTTGCCCATTTTCTCATGAAAATGAACATTTATAAAATTCATAAATTCCAAATTTATGAATATTCACCATTTTATTGATTTTTCCAAATATTTACAATATTTTTTGTGAATATAAATTTTGGGGTGTTACAACTATAGTTTCAATATTTTAGCAATATCAATTAAAAAATGTTTTTCCATGCTACTATATTGGCAGTTTTGAAACATGCTTCAGTTTGATATCCCAATTGAAATGAAACATATTTATAATTTGCATAAGTACCATGTTGCAACTATGATTGTTCTCTTTCATTCCCAGCATATCAACAAGAGTTAGGAAAACGGGCCAGCCCGCACCAACCTGCAGCCTACGCGGGTTGGGCCCGTGAGACTTGCACTTCTGCGGGTTGGCAAACCCACAGTGTGTAGGTTGCGAGCCAGCCTGCGGGCCCGCATATTTTTTTCGAAAAAAAGGGATCCTATTTTTTGAAGGTAGTCGAAAATACGAGACACACATATATGAGTTATTAAATTTACTTTTCTAGCATCAATCATTCCTCTTATAAAAATTTAAAAACATAATTCACAATTTAAGAGATAAAGTTATTAAATTTGTCAAAGTTTATAAGCAAAATATAAACTCATCCTCAAACAATCAAAATATAATAATTTTGTTTAAAAAAGAAGGGAAGAGGCTAAGATTTTTTCTCTTTGAATTGGGAAGTGTCAAGATAGGAGTGGACAACTTATAAATATTGTGAAATTATTATATGTAAAAATAAATATTTTTGAGGGCCAACTCGCGGGCTGGCCCGCATCAGCTTGCGAGCCATGCGGTGCGGACCTATGTGGCCCGCACTTTCACGAGTTGGGATTTTTCCAACCCTAACCCTGTCCCAACCTGCGGGCTCACGGGTTCGACCCGTTTTACCGGCTCTAATATCAACTAATCTATTAGCATTTGATTCAGTGATAACCTTTTTGAAGCCCATATCCCAAGCCGATCTAAGGCCTTCAAGGAAAGCCCATTCTTCAGCCTCATACACACTACTCTATCCAAGCATGCGTTTAAACCTAGCTAACCACAGGCATTATGATTTTTGATGACTTTTCTTAAATAAAGTATCCCTTGGCTTCAAGCTTCAATAAGACGATGACTTCCTCCCTACGTCGGGACTCAAAACAAGTAGCATGACCACCCAAAGAAGCGAAGAGGTGGAGGCATCTTGTATGGCGAAGAAAAAATTGAAGAGGTATCCATATATATTACCGTCATTGGAGTACAATGGTAGAGGATTGTCGGTGGCCTTGGTCTTGTCGGTTTTCCTCAATGTGTCATGTATCTAGTAATCAAATCTTTTTATTAGTTAATCTCTGCCAAACATAAGCTTCTCTTCTATCATCTACTTCTTTTTCAAAAGGGTTTACAATTTCTGTAATAAGGGACTAATATTCCCCTTTGTAAAAAGATTGAACGAAGTGAACAAACTAACAAATGCATAGAAAGAGTTATTCTTTTATGGGGTGTTTGGTTTGAGGGGAGGGGTGGGAGGGAATGAAATGATGGATAAATTACCTTTTTAGGTTGAAGGGATTCCAATTTTGTGAGGGAATCCAAAATTTAAAAAGGATGCGAAAGTAAATTTTGGGTGGGAATCCAAAATTTTAAAAAGTGAGAGAGTAAATTTTGGATTTTTTTTTTCCAAAATTGTAATTTTCCCACCGGGTGTGTTTAGTTTGAGGGGAGGGGAGGGATGGGTGCGTAAATTACCTTTTTAGGTTAAAGGAATTTAAATTTTGGGCAGGAATCCAAAATTTAAAAAGAATGAGAAAGTAAATTTTAGGCGGAAACCTAAAATTTAAAAAAAAATAAGAGGATAAATTTTGAGTTTCTTTTATCCAAAATTATAATTTCCCCACCCTCCGCTATCCTCCCTTCAAACCAAACACCCAGGGTTCTTATTAATAATAAATCGAACTTGCAATATGTTAGGTGCTTTAATGACATATTAATAGTTTTAATGGCATCTGTTGATGATGGCTTGGTGCCACGTGCGAGTGCATATAGTTATACAAATCCACTTAACGTCAAAATTAACATCCTTTACTTGTAGAGTAAGATTGCTACTATTTAAAAATCTCTGCAGTAACATTGAATTCAAAAAAAAAAAAAAATCTTGATACCTAATGAAATTTATTAGCTCATTGTATTCGGTCAACTAAAAATTAAATTAAATTTGTATAATGACCGGGTCAATATTGTTATGATTTAAAAACCTTCGAGAGCCAAAATATTGATTCATCTATTCAATGAAATAATCAATCGAATTAAAGGGACATATATGTTAACAGGTAAAAAGGTGCATGAATCGGTTTTGAAAATGTTCATAAAGTAAAATAATGAACCATATTTTATTTTATACCATATTAAATACATACAATAACCTTTTTCGCCCAAAAAAATTTCATTTGATGAATATCTGGAAATTATAATTATAAGTTGTATAACATATGAACTGTACAGTCAATTTTATTGCATTAATTTGTTTCTATCCGTTTCATTCCACTTAGTTCAAAGCTATTAGGGGATGTATAGAGAAAGGATAAATCAGAATATAATATTTGTTCAGTAAATCTATGTGAATAAAGACATTCAAGTTAACTTTATTCTATCCCATTTTAATTTGAACATTCTCCAAAAAAAAAAAAAATTGTTGTCGAACTTGTGAGTTGACTCTCCGAATTTATCGTTATTATTTTTTTAGCTTACAAAATCATATCGAGTCACCCTTAAACTCGTACTAATTCTAAACTCAGTCAAACTCGCGAATTCACACACCGTTTTTATGTTTCAAATTTATAAAATCATGTTAATTTGCTGTTAAACTCGTGTTAATTTTTTTGTTTTGATCATGCTTAGTGGTTTTATATATGAATTTTATATTTCTTTGTTGATATGATAAATTATGAATATTGATGGATTTAATTTGAATTAATTGAATTTAAAATATATTTAAATCAAGTTATTTTATTTTTTATATTTTAATTAGTTAACTAGGCATTGTTAATTCCTTTTTGTTGATAAAAGTAAACTCATATGAGTTTACGATTTAAATTTATATCACTGTTACAAGTATTGTTGTCAAACTCGTGAGTTTAGTTTTCGATTTTATTGTTTCTACAATTCTATCTTATACAATGAAGTCGAGTCGTTAGTAAACTCATACTAGTGTAAACTTGGATAAACTCCTGAGTTTACCGTTTTTACGTTTCTAACTTATAAAATTGTGTTAACTCACTCTTAAGCACGGGTTATTTTTTTTCTATTTGATTATACTCAATGACTTTATATATGAATTTTATATAAATTTCTTTGTTAAGCATGATACAATATGAATGTTAAAGTACTTAATTTCAATTATTTGGATTTAAAATATATTTAAATCAAATTTTTATCATTTTTATATTTTAATTATTTAATTATACACAATAAATACCTATTTAATGATAAAATTAAATTCTTACAAGTTTACTATTTGAGTCCAAGATGAGTTTACATTACTATTATAAATTTACTTAAATTCACGAATTTGACAACCTTAATCAGGGTTATGGAAATCGGACCGAACCGGCCGGTCCGGCCTAGAAACCAGCGAACCGGCCGGTAGACCAATCTGGTTCCCAGTCCGGTCCGGTTTCCAATTTAAAAAAAAATTATAATGTTTTAGAATTTCTACCAATAAACCTAAAATCTTTAATTTCTTACCGGTTTGGTCCTGGTTTAGTTCCGGTTTGGCCCCGATTTGATCCACTGACCCTTAACCCAGTACCCCGACCGGTTCAATACACGGTGCAGGTTTTAATACCTTGACCTTAATCACAAGTTTGTTTAAATTTGTAGGTTTCAAAACCTTATATAAATTAAAAATAACAACTATTGTGGATAATCATGACAAAATCCTACGTTATCATTTATCAAATCAATATTAATAAAAGAAATTAATTACGCACATGGACGTAGGAAATCTTTCGTTTGAATTATATACTATAAATCGGTTAAAAAAGAATGTTAATAAAATCAATATTAAACAGTGAGATACTATGCACTTATTAATTGGAAATCAATATATGTAATGAATTAAAAATGCGATTCATTAGTGATTAGTGTATGGCTATGTGTATAAATTGGCTCGCCCAAAGCTTATACTACATATATTCGATCAAGGAAAAAAAAAAAAAAAGTTTATACCACACATCAAAATATGGCTCTGAAGAAGTCTCAACTCTGCTTCATAGTCCTATTCTTGCTTTTCACTGTCTCCTCCATTCCATCCACAGGTATATCTATGATAATTTACAGATTCAAGGCTTGTTTGGTTCAGCGTTTTCTGAAAAAATAAATTCTTATTATGTAAGTTGAGATAAAACTCCTCTTACATACTTAACTCGTATACTGTGAATCACGATTTATAAGCATTTATTGCCCAAAAATAAGTTATTCCAAACGAGTACTAAATGATTTTTTTTAATTTTAAAATCATTAAATTTTTATTTTGAATTTACATAATTTTATTTTTAAAAAATGAATAGTAAACTATATATATCTCCTTTGAGATTGCATTATTATTTATGTTTATATTTTGTTTAAAATGCATAGATTACACACTTAACTTTTTTTTTCATTGAGATTTAAAAAAATTACTATGTTTTTTGTATAATCAATTTGTATAATTTCAATGAAACAAAAAATGTGTATAGTTGTTGATTAATACGAGCAGATTAAGGAAGTCAAATTAATTAATTTAATTATCTGATGTGCATTTGATTTCAGGACAAGAAACAGGCGGGGATGAATGCCAAGTAAACGGAGATTGTGATGAAAATATGTGCCATTATATATGTCCTCCTGGAACCAACACTTGTTTCTATGATACCAAAACTCACACAAAACGGTGTCGTTGTTGTCCTCAGCCTCCTCCTCTGCACTGAGACACTGTTTAAATTTCCTGTCTTATTGCAACGTACCCTTTGTGATCCTTATCCTACTTAATTACCTCCAGTAATAATAATAATAAATAAATAAACCACTATGGTTTCTGATTATGCATACTCTTGTTCTTATTCTTCTTCTTTTTTTTTCACATTGATAAAAAATTTAAATTATATTAAACTTTGTTGGCTACAGTCATCCCAAATTAAATGTTTGTTTGGATTAGCGGTAGAAACTGCTTTTCCAACATGATTTACGATATATGAGGTAAGTTTATGAAATAAGTTTTATCTTAACATACATGAACATGATTTTTAAACACTAACTCAAACAAACCCTAAATTTGCAAGTTAGCCCCGTCTGCCATATAAGATATCTGATTTTAGTTTAATTTCTTGATTCTTGATTCTAAAAATATTGTTTAGTCTTTTTAGTCTAACACTGTTAGCATTCATGTAAAAAAGAAACATTTTTAGTATTGAATAATGATTTCTTTAATAACCATCATTATTATTTTAAAAATTAAACTTAATATATCAACATTTAAGAATATTTTTTTAATATTTAAAATAAAATTTTAACATCTGCAGCATATTTGTTGGCGCGGAGGAGGAGGTGGCGGCGGCGGTGGTGGAGAAGGAGGTGGTGGCGGTGGCGACGGGGCGGGCGGGGGTGAGGGTGGCAGCAGAGGAGGAGGTGGTGGCTGTGGCGGTGGGCGGTGGGCCAATGGCAGGGCCGGGGGTGGCGGTGGCGAGTGGAGGTGACGGCGGTGGAAGAGGAAGAGGTTGTGGCGGTGGCAGTTGTGACGTGATGCGGTAAGTGAAATGAAATAAGTAAAACAAAGACAAGGAAAACTAAAGGGTAAATTGGACTTTTTAGACCATACAATGGGATGGTAATGAGGATTCATAGGGAGGGAGGTATGAATGAGGATTATCTTTGGTAATCATCATTACCATGGTAAATCCTATTACCATGCTAAAGAGCAACCAAACACTCTTCTCTTGGTAATACAATCATGATTACCATTGCAGGCATACAATGGGGTTGAACCAAACGGGGGCTAAAGGCTTCAAAAGACACTTTATAAAATTTAGATATCAAAATGAAATTTTGTTTAAAATTAAAGGATTAGAAGGCAACTTTTTGCCTTAGAGGCAATCGCATTACTTCTGGCTAAAAGAATAATTTAGACATTTTGTTTTGTTAATTGAAAGGATAATTTCACAAAGTTGCCTTAACAAAGAATATAATAAAATATAAGTAAAAAACCTTGAAACTGAAATGGATGCTAACGTTAACTTAGGTGCATCTTAAGCCTTTAATTCTACATCATTTTGTTGAACTCTTGCATGACTAGCAAATCAGTCTATATTATTATCATTCATTTTGTTTATCATGAATATTTTAAACTAAAAAATAAATGTAATTAATTGTGAAAATGTTCAATGGGGATAACGACCCATTTAAAAAATTAATTGGGAAGGCCGACCTATATTTCGCTGAATATAAAAAAATATTAATTTATCTTTTTTGCCAACTGAAAAAATATTACTTTTTTTATTTACCTAATCAATGAATCAAATTAAAGGGACATGCTTTCATTTTTTTTAATCAATAATACGTGCACCTGGGCACTTGAATGTTGACCGGGAAAAAAGTGCATGAATCGTCACTTTTGAAATTGTTCATTATAATTTTGCAAAAAAAAAAAATAAATAAAAAAGAAAAGAAAAGAAAAGAAATTGTTCATTATAATTAAACTAATAAATCCATATTTTATTTTATACCAATATTAAATATATACATTAACCTTTTTGTGAGATTATGGGCTTATGGCCTAAAAAAAAAATTCATTAGTTGAATATTTGGAAATTATAAATGATATATATGAACTATACAAATCAATTTTATTGCATTGATTTGTTTCTATCCGTTTCATTCCATTTAGTTAATGGGATGAATGAATAGAGGAAAAGAATAAATAAGAATAAGAATAAGGTAACAGGGTATCTCTAATCCTCATTCTGGTTTATAGATGATGTTTTATTTTTGTCCACTAAATTTATAAGGTGTATTTTCAGTCCTCTAACATAATGATATTAACAAAAAATGCTAATATTGAAATTTTAAATGTTAACAAAAGATTCTCAAATACTAACCTATTAAGTTTATTTTTTAAAAAATAATGATGATTGAAACAACAAAAATCATCATTTAATACGGTGTTATGATTAGAAAACTCAAAATGTTTTATAAAATTAAGAGACGAAAATAAAACCATGTATAAAGCTAGCCAAAGGACTAAACTTTCCCTTTTGTCAAAGAATAAAATATTTGTTCAATAAATCTATGTAAATAAAAGCATTCAAATTAATTTTATTCTATTCCAATTTAATTTGAACTTACTTTAAGTAACAACTTTCGTGGATAATCATATGACAATACAACGTTTATCAAAATTAACAAAGAAGTACTAAAGATTCACATAGGAAATCAATCATTTGAATTACATTCAATAAATCAATTGCGAAAGAATGGTAATAAAATCCATTGGCATTAAACGGTGAGATATTATACATTTATTTGGAAACTAAGTGTATGGCATGTGTATATAAATTGGCTCATGCCCTTGAAGCTTATACTCCCTTTGTTCCTATATATAAGATTACTTTTTTGGGAGAATTACATTAAGATCCCAAGGAAGAAGAGAAATGAAAAAATGGTCCTAATAGATTGCAAAATGAAAAAATGGTCCTATGGAGTTGTTAATATATGCTCATGGAGTTGTTAACGAGTTGTCAATACAGGCTCCTAGAGTTGTTAATGGGACTATTTTTTCATTTTGCAATCTATAGGGACCATTTCTTCATTTTCTTCCTTCCTTAGGACCTCATTGTAATTCTCCCTAATTTTTTTAATGGGCTTATTCTTAAGTATAAGATTCCTTTTGAGTTTGTTTCAATAATAAATATATATTTTTTCATTTTATCTTCAATTAATTATTATACTATATATACGCTCTTTCATTATTTTCTCACTATTATTCTCTCACATCCATTCATAAATAGGGGTATTTTTTTAAAAAAAATTAAATTTTTTATATAATTATTATAGTTAACAACTTTTAACATTTTTTAGAATCTCACGATTGAGTTAAAATTAAAAGACTACGTGCGTGTTTGTTTAAGCTTTTTCAACAGTAAAAACGGACTTATTACGCAAGCCGAGAAAAAACTCCTCTCACATACTTACCTCGTATACCGTGAATCACGAATTATAAGCACTTATTGCCCAAAAATAAGCTCTTCCAAACACACACTACTATATATAAGAAAGGAGGGAGTAATACGTATCATATTCATATCACAAGATGGCTCTAAAGAAGTCTCAACTCTGCTTTATATTGTTCTTGCTTTTCACTGTCTTCTTCATCCCATCCACAGGTATATCAATATCTCTGATTATTAACAGATTCAGTGATTTTTTAATTAAAAATCGTGAAAATTATTTAATGTTTCTTTTAAAATTGAAAAGTAAGCTATATAAATCTCTTCCGATCTCGCATTACTTTTTTATTATTTATATTTTTTAAAAAAATTCATAGATTACACGCATAAATTTCTTTTGATATTTAACAAAATAACAGTTGAAAGTTTTTGCTACTCAATGATCTATATAATTCAAACGAAACAAAAACAATGTGTATAGTTTTAGTCTTTTCATTCCATGTTGAGTTCTAACTAAGCCTTTTAACTTTTTTTTTTTTTGTTCTTTAACCTTTTATAATTTAAAAAGTATGCACTAATGGCTTGAGGTTATAAGGGGATCAAACCTGCAACTTCCATTTAAATGGGAGCTTATATGCCACTAAATGACTGCCCCTCCTATAATAAGTGTCTTCTTTATGACTCAAACTTGAAACCTATTATTATTAAAAGCACTTTAAATTATATAATAACATTATAGGCCAGTCATGAACTCATGATCCCAATTAGAGACCATGTTCTTATTCTAATGGTACAATTTTTTTTTAAGAAAATCACATTAAGGAGATTAATGTAATAGTTAAACAGTAATAAATGTTATTTTTAATTGGGTTAATATAATCTTTAGTCTTTCAAGTTTGCTCTCATTTTGATTTTTTCCCCTCAAATTTCAAACCACAGGTTTTGGTCCGTCAAGTTTCATTTAATTTAAAATATTAGTCCGTTATAACTTAATAAATATCTGGATCATTTTACCTCGAAGAGGACTAAAACCATTGGTTTCAAACTTGAGGGATAAAAACCAAAATGAGTGCAAACTTGAAAGATGTAAAATGATATTAACCCTATTTGCTCTCCATTCTATTTCATTAAATTTCTTATTGCTTATTCCACACAAAAGGACACTTCACTACCCTGCTTAGCTGACAATGTTATCAACCCTCAAATGAACACGTACATACCTAATGACAGATAACAACACCAACACCAACAAAGCAGGTATAACGGAAATATAACCATATCAATGCCATAAAATTTCCTAAAATAACAATAATAGGAATGATACACCTGCTTTATTTTCATAGCCAAATTCCTAGAGAACAAATTTAGAATAAAAAAAAAAAAATCAACACCAAAAATGAAATATATGCTTGGTAGGTAGCATGTTGAGTTTTATCAATTGACTCTTTCGATGAACGACCAACCTTTCATAGTGAGATAACTTTCATAGTGAGATAAGGCTTATTGTTATTGACTCTTTTAAAGAACTAATCACAATTGCCTAAATTTGAGCTCAGTGATACATGTAGACAAGGCATCTCTTAGTTGGATGTTATCAGAGTCCATGTAAAGAGCATCTTCATATAACCTTTTAGCTTGTTGTAGCAACTTCACCTTCTCCTTGCTACTGGGTGGCCTCAAGCGAGACCTTTGCTGCAATGCTACTCCCCATTTGAAGAGAGCTGTAAATTTTAACAAGTTCAAATCAGTCTCTGACACAATAAATAATCTAGAAACTAGAAATGCTTTAACTAAACAAAGGAAATCAATGGCTACAAGAATAAAAGTGAGATGCTGGAAAAGAGCAATCTGTGTTTGGCATTCAAGTGGGAAGGTAAACTTGTAATGAAGTTACTGTCTAGTGTCAGTGTCAGTGTCCCTTGAACTGTGATGTGTGTATCTATTTGAAATACCTGAATTAGTCCCCACAATACGGTTGCTCACCTGAAAAAAGATGATCTATTCAATTACTACCTCTAGTTCTTAATATAAGAGTTAGTTGGGGTTGGATTTAGTTCTAAATATAAGATTTCAATCCATTTTGTCTTCCAAATTTATAATTTTGTTCCCCAAAGCATCCTCTGTTGATTGCACATATTAAGAAGTTTCCATCTAAGGGCAGTCATAAGGAAGGATGATATTTTAGGAAAACTAACCCATGTTTATTATAAATAACTAATATGAATAGTTCCCCTAATCTACCCAAGTTAGTTATCTAACTCTTATATTAAAAACTGGTGGTAGTACTTTTTACATCGGGGGTGTGTGCTATTACATTACACTGTCCATTGAGGGATATACACTTATGTTCTGTTTGGTTGTTGGAAATGATAGCAATGGAATGGAATGGAGTGATAGAGAATAAAATGGAATAAAATGATAACGACTATAGATAGATTTTTGAAATAAAATCATATAAAACATGCTTATATTGAAATATATAATGATTACTATGGTCGACCAAACACTTTAATACATCACTGGAATGTAAAATACCATCAATTGCCACACAAAACATAAACATTATGAATACCCAAGTAGTGCATACCATAATATATGAAACACTAGAATCTCAAACGATTCCAAAATTGAGTACAAAGAAATATTACCATCAGGAGCATAAATATTGCCTTTGGACAACATCGCATTAAATTTGTCGATTGCAGCTAAGAACACTCTGTCAGCCTCATAAGCTGCACCCTGTAATATTTGAAAAGAAATCAATTAAATTTTGAAACTGGGCATTAGCAGAAAAATGCAGCATGTCAAAATGGCAGAGTTTCTTATGCCAGCAAAGAGCGAAATGACAAGACATATTGTATCAGATTATGACTAACAAATCATTTCTAGACCCAATTTAGCTATTCACTGAACTATGCTTCAGTGTCTAAGTGAGGCTTTACATGAATATAGTTCTCATACAAAGTTGCCAGGGAACCATAAGAGAACTCTCAATTGAATAACTGAAACATATAATTTCTTGATATCAACTAAAATGCATACCGGTCCAATATCTGCTATCAATTGCCCACGGAAAAACAAAGCAAGACCCCAATTATATAGGGCTCTCACATCATCCCCATCAATTGACAATGCCAGCTTATATTTTCTGCCTGCCTCTATAAGTAGCTCTTCACACTCCTCACATACATCAATTAACATAGGTGCAAGGTTTTCCTTGCTGCTGATTTTATTTTGCAGTCTGTTCAGTATTCTACTTTGTTTTCCAGATGATGAAGTGATGCTTCCAGACAGAAGCATTCTAAGGTCGCGACTATTCTTTAACTTTAATTCTCCATGGAGAAGATATGTATTTCCTAGCTGGCCTACAGCCAATAAACTCATAGGCTTCAAGCCTACAGCTCTGGAAAGTAAGTTGGCAGACTTATACAACATGATATCAGCTTGATCTTCTTCACACCTACCCTTCATGCACTCTTTGGCTTGCTTTAAAATGTCTGTTGCTTCAGCAAGATACCTATCAAACATCATATCATTAGAAATCTTTGAAGAAGAAGAGACATTCAATTCATTCTCACGCGTAAACAAGTCATTGGGAACATTGCGGTGATCATCACTGTTCTCCTCATTTTTTGAAGACCTGTATGATCCATATTCCGTCTTCTTATGAGAAGACTCGGAAGTTTCATTAGCACTGTTGATCATCTGCTCATGCACAACGGAAGATTCACTTTCCATGCATTCAGAATCGAGCAGATTGTCATGAGATTCCCATATGTCTCGAACATTCCTGGAATTCAACTTCACGGAGAAGCTGTGACTACTTGAGAATTGCAATCTATTGTTCTGGCGGTGCCTATATTCCTTTTTGTCAGGAAGTCTTGTGGCGCTTCTGTCCTGATCATCTGAATCCAAAATTCCTTTCTGACCCCATGCATTTGTACTGCCTTTTCTGTCAGCTCCCAAATCAGGCATACTCATAGAATCATGAGAATAATCCAAATTGCCACATGCTTTCTGCTCATGGACTGAATTTAAAGACCCACCATTAACAAGCGGAGTACTCTCATTCCCTCGAGTTTGAAGATTTTTTGTATTAGTTGTCTCTTGTGTGACATTTCCTCTAACTTTAGCTGAATTGGAGGTCACCAAATTTTCTCCAATCAAAGTACCAATAGAGTGCAGCATCCATGACCCAATTCCACCAACTTCTTTCTTTCTTTTACCAGGCTTATGTTTCTCAATCAAAACACCACCAGAGTTTTCCTCACTTTCGATTAAATTAGTGACGACATTCCTAGCATTTGATGCTGAAAGTTTTATGGAATCCGCAACTTTAACATAACCATCCAAATCTCCTACTTTAATTGTATTATTTCTGATAGCACTTTGCACATCACTCTTTAAGTTATTAACTTCAGAATCAAGTTCGTCAAAAAATTTCACCAAGCTTCTCAATTTCTCAGCAGACAAGCTCAAAATTTCCTCTTTCACTCGTTCCTTACTTCTAATTGCCCTTACATCATCGAAACCGAAGGCTACATCACGAAAAAACCCTACTGCAAAACCAGTGGCAAAAACCAACACAGAAGCTGGAAGCAGAATTATGGACGAAACCTTAACCCTAGAAATTGCCAATGCACACACGAGGCCCAACAGGAAAACGAAAATGTTCTTCCTATCATCAAGTCCCACAGAAATGAGAAAATTACGAAGAACATCGGACTCACCGGGTCCCTCCGCGGCACTAGCGATTTCCAGATCATCCCATCCGCCGTAAGTGGTAGAGTTAGGAGTACACTGAGCTCTTAAGAAACAAAATCTAGGGAACTTGGAGCCATGACTGCATTTTCTACCAGAAACTAGGAGAGAACTGTGGTTTCTCCAAGAAATCGGAGGAAGAAAATAAAGAGCAAGTGAAGATGAAGATTGACAGTTGAAGAGATTAATGGGACTTTTCACTATCACGGTTTTCATCGAAGAACGGCGCTAAAGACCATAGATTTTCGCGGACTCATCTGCAGTAGGAATGTTGATGAATCGGTGTGACGGCCTCATCATCGTTCGCATTCCATTTCCGACGAGCTATCCGATGCCCATCGGATAGAATCTCGTTACAGTCACAGATCGCTTAAGCGACAGCGTTTCATTAACGGTGATAATGGTGAGTGATCTGAGCCGTTGGATCGGAAGAGAGGGTGCTCATCCGTTCTAAACATAAAAGTCACCGTCTACGAAGTGTTTGTTTGGAACAACAATTAGAATTGTTAAAAGTAGTTTTTTAATTATGATTTACAGTATACAAGATAAAAATGTGAGAGGATTTTTATCTTGATTTACGTAAAAAACAGTTTATAAGCAGTCTCGATGTCAAAACAAACATGTATTATCCGAAAATATTGAATTGGAGTACGGATCTCTTTTATCCATGAAATATTACAGAGCACCGGTATTTTTTATGCTAAAAAATATAGGGAAAAAGATAGGAAAAAAATTTTAAAATTGTAAAATCCTAAATTAGACTTGTTATTAATAGTTTATAAGGGAATAACGAAACTTAATAAATAATTCATAACTCATTTTTTGAGAAATACCTGATCTGAAATTTTACAAATTTAAAGTTCTTTTTCTGTCATTAACCTAAAAATATATCAAGTCTTTTTGGTGAATTAAATTTTTAAATAAAGACTTTTCATCAATTGTCTCAAATTTTTCTAACTCATAACCTGGTTCATGTTTAAAAAATTCTCAGGCTATAAATCAGCCACTATAAAAAGAGCGGCACAATGTATAAAGCTTCTATCAGATGAGATTTAAAGAGAGATAGATATACGCAACTTTATTCCATAAGCGGAGAGGCCATTGTCACTAGAAAGATAATAATTTGAAACTTTACAAAGAAACAGAATTATTTGTTGGTATTATAAATAAGAGCTCATGGGTCATTCTAAAAGCATCCAATAGTTTATGTGTACCTCAAAAATTGTTTTTAAGATATTTGGAGCACATTAAGATACCAATATCATTGGGAAGTTTCTAAATTATTTTTCATGTGATTTGTTATCTATGATTGGAGATTTTAGAACAGTATTAACTACTCCCTCTGCTTCTCAATATAAAACTTATGATTACCCAATTTGATTGGATTAAGAAAATTAATTATGTTAACTAATATGACATACGTAGTATTTTTTTAAAAAATATCCTGATTATCTTTCTTGACTCCCTTTACATATCTCTCTTACTTGATTATTGTTGAGGGAACATCAATGTGGGTAAATTAGGAAAACAAATTGACAAATATGAGATATATGTTTGATATCTAGGACTAAGATTATTTCCTTAATTAAGTCCTATGTTAAGTACAAGAGGGAGTATGATTTTATTATGTGTTTCTAAATTACAGAGTTGAAAGTGAAGGTATAACATTATAATCCAGCGGAGAAATTAGTTTATACGTACTCCGTACTTTTTTTGTTTAAACTCTTCTTTATGACTTTTGAATAGCCCTCTTAAACTAATTTTCTTCTTCCTGAGTGTTTATTTGGATTAGTGGTGATATAAGTGACTTTTTTTCAATATGACTTTTACAAATTTAAGATAGGATAAAAGTCATATTGTAAATGTGATTTGTGTTTGGATTAAAGATGGCAGAAGTAGCTTTTTTTTCTAACCTTAAACATGTTTGAATTATTATTTGACAAGCTAATTTAGATGAAAAATGACTAAAAATGACATAAATCGTATTGAATACCACACACACAATCATAGATATCATTTGTATATATTGTGATAATTTAAGTGAAAAATTAAAATTAAAATTTAATAAAATAAAAAATTTAAGTTATTATGGAAAAAAAGTAAAATACACTAAATTAAAATACTATATATCTTCTCCATTACTCTTGCTAGACAAAACAACTTCCATGGCCTTGACCTTGATTGGGAATACCCGTCTAATAACATAGATAAAGCTAATTACGGTTCTCTCATCAACGAGTGGTGATCTGTGACAAATTTCGATTTTATTATATATTCTCATATTTTATTTGGGGTTTTTGTCATGATAATTGAGTTTAAAATATCTCTTTTGGATTAATGGTGATTAAAGAAGTTTGTATGAAATTAAAGTTGAAAAAGGGTAAAAATATCATATATTTTATGATTTGCCTCAATTGATTAATTTTTGGAATACAAGGTATTACATTTTAGGTTTAGTATATTTGCAGAGCAATTTGGTGAAAATTACAGAAGAAAATAACCTAAAATCTTTGGAAAATACAAATTGATGAAGGAAGAAACCAAAGAAAATTGCAGAAAAGATCCCAAAAATTTGAAAATTATGGTTGGAATCACATAAGGTTTCAAGATTTTAGTTTACTCCCTCAACAAACTTTCAAATATTTCATTTTAGTCCCTTTTTGATTGCACTAGACCGACTTGCTGTTCTTGTTCTTTGGTTGGATTTGGACATTCATAAGTGAGTGAGCTGCCGCGAGGATGAGGAGAGTTGGGAGTTTCAATCTTCTTCACTATCCCTTCACCTTTGACTTCTCTCTCGCCAGCGGCAACATCGACGACCAAGGTTGCTGGCGGGCTTCAACCACTTCGCTATCACCATTGTAGGAGACATAGGTGTCGGTGAGCATTGGAACTTTTGGGTTGTCGTGAAGAGAAAGTCGTGGTCAAATAGAGACCACACCATTGTCCTTCACCTTTTTCCTCGCCGGTGGTATTGTTCACTTTCACTGCCGCTGGCGAGCTTCCACTATCACCATCCTTCTCTTCTACCGGCTTCTTCACTCAAAGGTTGAGTTGCAAAGTGACGTAAACAAAGACTCGAGCTTCTTTCATCCATCTCCACTTTCAGTTATCTACTTCCACCGGTCATTATTTTTTCCCCTTTATCATCTTTCATCTCCTCCAAATCTAAGTATTGGCGGAGTTGTGCCAGACCCCGACGGCTCACCCCGTCAACACCTGTTTCCATTTCGATAATTGAAAAGTAATAAAGACGGAATTCCATGGGAATACAGAAAAGTACAATTATACTGATAAAAGTATTCATTTACAACTCAAGTCGTTCATCCACAAAATACAAAATACAAAATACAAAATACAGCGAAAATTTCAATAATTACAGGATTCCCCAAAATTCTTAAGAATAGACTAATTATAACCACTGTCTTTAACCTTACCTTGAGACACGTGCCAATCACTTCTCAGTGTCTACGCCTTTGCCTTTCACCCCACCAGCACTTGCTAAGATGTTTGTTTTTTAAAAAAAGGTGAGATTCTGAAGAATCCCCGTAGAGACATACGATCGACATATAAAATGTGAAAATTAAATATACAATGCACCATATTAGGAAAAAATGAAAATTCGATTCGATTCACATGTAATTACCTCAGCCGAGTCATCGACTACAGCTAGGATTTTTGATATACATTGGCTGGGCACCGAACCACAGCTAGGATTTTCCGGTATACCTTCGTTGGGCACCAAATCACAACTAGGTATTGTGCCTTTAGCAAGTAATCATATCATGAAATATAGTAACACATACATACAATTATTCACATAGTGTATGAAGGATGGTAGTTCCTACCTCAAAATCTTATCAATCCCTTCTTAATGTGCCTCGAAAAATATGTTGCTTCCGGCTTCCAACTCGGTCCTAAAATATTAAATATACAAGAAATAGTTCATAACCTATCCAAGTATAATTTTAGAACATTTCATAGTGTTTCTTGTGGTTATATTAGTCTATGGTGAAAATTTATCAAAATGTCTCCTAGACCTAGGCCCGGCATCGCCTTACTCGGCCTGACGACACGTTTTCCCAAAATTTTGGCTAGGGCTATCCTGATATATTTTTGCCCAAGGAATCCATTTCCAGGATCGAAAATATCAAATTCAGTGTCAAATTGCGAAAATACCCTTGACAGCCCTGATTTAGGGTTTTAGGGGCGTTTTCGTAATTATGCTTTTTTGACCTTTTCCGAAAAAGTGACCAACTGTAACCCCACTTATTTTTGCCTTATAAACCCAATGGAACCATATATTTCATGAAAATATAACTCCTACCCCCAGTTTTGGTCCAGGCCAAAACATGGTCAAGAAAAAGGGAAAATTGGACTTTTGTGTTTTAGTTTCCAAAGCTTGTACCTTTTCACTTCTAATCCCTTATTAACTCATTTAAACACAAACTGACCATGATTCAAAGAAATTTGGGCAGCATAACCCCTTAGGGTTAGGACTTTTCCAAATTTACAAACTTGACAAAAATCACCAAATCCAACAACAACTTCATACTTGTATAGATCTAAGATTTATGAAGTTACCTCTTGAGTTCTTGGATTTTATCTCTCTAGGCGTCCTCCCCTCTCTCTCCTTGATCTCAAGATGTGTCTTCAAGATCATGGATTCCATGAAGAAGAAAGGTTTAGAGAAGGATCTTATGCTATGTTACAAGAAAATGCTTAAGGAACCAACATTTACCTTAAGCTTCTTCTTCTTCTCTCTAGCTCCCAAGGTCTCCAAGCTCTCTCTCCTCTTGTTTTGGCCTAAATGAGCAAGGGAAGAGGAAGGAAGATTGCTTCATAAAATATCTCCCTTCATCTTTCACCATTTGATTTTATCAAGGGATATTATGGTGACACTTGTCACAATCCACACCTCCTTCACATTTATGTCATAATTACTCAATTAGGCTTCCATTAGCATGGAACTATTTTTCTTCTCCCTATGATTAGCTAAAAACAGTCCCGCTCTTATGCTCCACTAACCAAATTGCTTTCCTCCAACTAATCCAACTATGCACTCAAGTAGTGTACCATTATCATGATTAATCATGATTACTATGTCCATGTAGCATTATTTTAATGCAATCAGACATGTGCTCATCTTCATAAATCATAAACTAATCCCTCTCCATATGATAATGAAACTTGACATATTTAGTCCCATTAATCATTTTTCCCTCCATTTTCTTTGTGCTACGCAAAAATTTGAAAAAAAAAAAAGAAAGGAAGAAAATTGTTTCAATATTTCCATAATTCAATTAAATGAATTATGCATAATTCCTTCTAATTTCACAACTCTTGATTTATTCTACCAAGAATGTTCAATGCATATATTCTCCTTTATTTTCCTTAATTAATTGAAATCAACTTCCATTAATTGGAAATTAATTAATCTTGTGCTAACTTGGTAAAGTTATGGCTTTGCTATTACCATTGTAATCTAATTTCCTTTCTTGAATTAATTTTCTCATGAATATTCATCATTTTATTGAATTTCTCGAATAATTACAATATATTCGGTGAATATAAAATTTGGGGTGTTACACACCCTGAGCTTCAAACACCCACCTGAGCACAAAGGATCAGCTGCGAGAAGGAGGGTGACGCACTTCGGAAACCGCGAGTTTGAGCTCCAACTCATGAATGGTGTTTCCGCGCTCACCGCGGGAGAGAAAAGCAAGGCAACGTGGGCTTCTTCCATAAGTCACATTGGTAGGAGAAGCGCAATGGAGTTAGCCACTTTCCCAAATGGTCCAAATCACGGCCACTGTGCGTTCTTATCTCTTGCCGCACTTTTTTGGCTTGAAATGCTTTCCCAAACAGGCTCTAAGTCAATATTAAATGTTGCTGTTTGTCTAGATTGTTTCTATATTTTATTCATAGAAAAGTGTAGATACAAGAAGAGATACTATGCATTAGTAGGAATAAACTTAAGAGCATTCTTGTCTCATAGACCTAAGATAATAAAAATTACAAAATAAATCATGGATCGAGGTTAGATTAATTAAGCATGAGGAATCTTTCAATGAAAATTAATTTTTTTGCCCTGATTCCTAAAAACATTGTTATTTGGATGGATCACAAACAACAAGGTTTGCATTTGTTTTTTTTGAGTGAAGGAGGTTTGTATTTGTTTTTATATGTACCTATTGCTATTTATATTTAAAGTTGTTTTACTTGTACATCCTTCTTTGTTGTACCTAAGTTGTACACACTAACCAACTGAAAATTCTTATACATATTAAGTAAATCACTATTACATCTACTTATTATCAAAAAAAGAAAAAAAATCAAGTGATTGCCTCCTATAATTAGATAGTGCTTGATATTAATCAAATAACAACAAGATCTTGCTATATTGGCAAAAGAGTTTGTTTAATGCTAAGAAGTTGATGAATTATATTTTGGATGGTGGAAGAACCCATTTTCCTCATTTGTGCCAAGGGAATAAAAGCATTGTTAGATCTCTTATGTTTTGATGATAACAAAGGATGGCATGAAAAAGATTTGATTAACAAATAAGCTTGAACAAAGTAATAACAGGGCAAATCATTACTTGAAGTAAGCATTGGAGTAATGAAGAAAGGCCAAGAGAAAAAGCTGAGAAACTTCATTACTGGCAAGTTTTCTAAAGGGTTAAGGCATGTTTGGGATCAAGATTTCTTAAAAAATAAGTCCTTATTATACAAGTCGAGTTTTAAAACTCCTCTCACATACTTACCTCGTATACTGTGAATCACGATTTATAAGCACTTATTGCCTAAAAATAAGCTATTCCAAACGAGCACTTACTCGAGTAAGTACTCAAGTAATGGGACAGAAACTTGAAGTAACCAGAGCAACCTTCAAGTAACCTGCCAACGTTACTCGAGTGGCTACTCGAGTAACCAGTTAAAACACTGGCAATTGCTCTCGGCCTGCCAACGTTACTCAGTAAGTACTCGAGTAACCATGTCAAAGACTTCCAGTTACTCTCGGCATTTTCAACCCTACTAATGATACTCGAGTCTGTACTCGAGTTACTCTGTTTCAAGAAATGTGTTGCTCTCGGCATTTTCAACCCTGCCAATGTTACTCAAGTAACTCACTATGGTAAGTCAAAAATTGAAGGTAATACTCGAATAACATGAAATGCTTTTCTCATACTTCACTTCAAGTCACTACTCGAGTATGCAGAGTTAGTTGGAAGAGAACTTCAAGTCACTACCCGAGTAAGCTATACAGAAAATTTGTGTTTACTCGAGTAAGTACTCGAGTAACATGGTAATCAAACTTAAAGTGCTCTCAGCTTTGAAATCCTGCCAACATTACTGGAGTAAAGCATCGAGTAATATAAAGTTTATTTGAGAGTTTACTCGAGTCGCTACTCGAGTAACCTATCAAGTAAAGTGTGCCATACTCGAGTAAGTACCCGAGTAAACAGGTATTTCCACAGGTTTGTAATTTTGTTTACTCCATTCACTACCCGAGTAAAGCAATGCTCATTTATTAACTTGCAGTTCATCAATACTCTCACGATGATACTCGAGTAAGTACTCGAGTAAACTTTAATGAATACTCGAGTAACTACTCGAGTATGCAAGTTCAGAAATTCATAAATCTGTCCAACGTTCATTGATTTGTTTCTTATGTGATTAACCTTTCATTGTATTAGTATTCTTAGCATATCCACAGATAAACAATGAAGAGATCTTACCAAATAAAGAAAGTCAAATGCAACATTTAAATGCCACCTACCGCCACCTACTGCAAACGGATATTTTTCAAATATTGGAAAAGTCAACAGTGGCTGCGCACACTCTAACGGGCATGAAGAAAATGTTCCAACAATCATTACCAACACATCTATATATACGGGAACATCCAAACAGAGGAGATATAGAACAAGAACACACACACGAACGCATTATCAAGCTCATTACTTTGTTTTACATTATACTTGTAATTCTATGCTTCAGTGATTCTTATTCACTCTGTGAGAGAAATATTTCATTCAAACTCAATATTTGTTATTGAGGTAACTTAAGGTTGTGGAACCTTGAGTTGGGATTGGATTACAACTTGTAGGGGGAGCGAGTGTCCAGGCGAAGGAACTTACTTGTACTGAGGTGCCAAGAACCCACTGAATCTTAGAAGTTATAGTGAAACTCTCAGAGAAGCTCTGAGGACTGGACGTAGGTCAAAGTGGTTGTGGCCGAACCAGTATAACTCTCGGTGTACACTTCGGTGATATTTCTCCTTACTCTTTATTGCTTTATATTCACCGTCAAGTTTTTATATTTGCAACAAAATTTTAGTATCACCCAATTCACCCCTCCTCTTGGGTGAAACGTTTGCTATAACAAGCATAACCTATATATTCCATTCATTTTTGTAGTATAAGAGAGAACACCAAATTCACCCATGCTTTGGACAACAAAAATAATTTTATTGATATAGCAAAAGCATGTTCTCTTATTTATTTGTAGCACATTTTAATCCCTTGATCCAAATTAAATTAACCAAATTTTTAAGGTATAGGCAAAATGAAAAAGCCTACAAAAAGATAAGGAGGAAGTTTGTAAGAAGGTAACTAATGTTACATAACACTCAACCCTCAGTTATTTTTAAATAAGAGAAGGTAATTATTTATAGGGCTTTCCCCAAGCTTCATAACCTTCTCATATACTTAATTGATGGTGGAGATTAACCCAATCCTACAATTCCTATTCATTTTTTAAAATTTTTTTCCAGGATATTTAAAAATAAGATTCCCCTTAAACCTTGAGTATATGTGGCAACCTAAAAAAGACAAGTTGCATTATTACTAAAGTCATCAGGCCCAATTAATTTATAATCACAGCCATCCGACCTAAAATAATATAATGTGATGATTCTTTTTCCAGATTGATTTGCTCCATTTGTGATCATTTTATTTGTATTTGTCCCTGTTCATTCAATTATATACATATGTGTATCTTTGATTGGGATAATTTTTGTTTGACCCGATCCATCGCAATACCGTATAAGTTGGTCTTAATCTTGCTATGGAACAAATCAATAGAACTTTTAATAAGTGTATGACAAGTATCCATAATTTTTATAGGGGCTAAGGTACAATACATGTCTCCAAACTGACCCACCCCCCAGCCGTGTTCTATGATTTTTCCCATGAAGAACCCACCGGCTAATATATTAAAGGTCTGTGTAGTTTCCAAAAGTTAAGTGAGCACAAGCCATGGCTGTATAGTAACTAGGAAAGAGAGTGGGAGCCGATTTTGGAGCCTGAGGCATGAATAAAATATTATTTCCAAGCTATGAAAGTGTTGTGAACAATGTTTTCTAAGTGAAGTCGGTTTCAGCCGTGATGAGGCTTGGTGGAACAGTATTCAGATATATATAGGGGAAAATCCCTTAAAAATACTGCCGAAATAGCTAAATCCCAATTCAGTGCTGCGAGATTGCGAAATCCTGATTCAGTGTTGTGTCAATACAGATGAACAATGCAGTGGTGTGAAAATACGATTTTGCCCTTTAGCCCTCCCTCTCGTCATTTTAGAATAACAACATGAGCCTTTTAATTAAAAACTCCATGTTCTTGATTAACAACTCCGCTTTATTCTTTCACATATTCTTATCTCAAAAATATAGTGTTGTTAATGTAAAATACGGTGTTGTTAATAAAGAAAGAAGTGTTGTTATTCACCCTGAAACTTAAATTACAAAGTTGTGAAACAAGAAATGGGAGTTGTTAATGTAGAATATGGTGTTGTTAATAACAAGATCGGTATTGTTATTGGAAAAGTAAAAAAGAAGAAACTGGAGTTGTTAATCAAGAATCCGGAGTTGTTAATTAAGAGCCTCGTGTTGTTATTCTGAAGTGGCGAGAGGGAGGGCTGAAGGGCAAAATTGTCTTTTCGCACCCCTACACTGTTCATCCGTACTGACACAGTACTGAATCAGGATTTCACAATTTCGCAACACTGAATCGTAATTTAACTATTTTGGCGGTATTTTAAAGGGATTTTCCATATATATAGATATAGATCATCGTGTGTGTAATATTAATTAATGTCAAATATAGCTAAAACTCTGTCTTGTGGGTTGTCCCGTCTTATTATTTCTAGCCAAAAATTGAATCATGTATATTAATTAATGTCATATGTGAAAGATAAAATTTTCAATTATGTTTTAAAATTATGTATAATACAAAAAGGGTCCACCCATTGTTACTACTTAAATCTTGATATATGACGGTTATTAACTGCTATACATCACGATTCCGCACTATCATATATGCGGGTTCTATAAAAGCTCTGCAGAAATATATTATAGTTCCGAACTATTATTTATTCTGGACCTATTATAATAGTTATAATATAACATCCGTTATGTATTGAGGTTTAGTGAGACCATGATCTGCCCCTTGCTATGATAATAATTAACGGGCACATATAAACAAACGTCATAATATATGGTAATGCTTACATAATACATATTGGTCTACAACCATTATATATTCAGTAACATACATAATTGTTTGTATATAAGAATTATGACTTTTAATTAAAATTAATAACGGTCTCATGTAAACAACCCTATGTATTAATACATAAATGACAGTTTATAAATAAGAACCGTGATGTATGGATATAAGATTCTTCAAGTGAAAGTTTCTGAGCTAGTTGATCTCCTCTCTATATATAATAGAATAGTAGTACCTTCTATATCGAGTGGCTATGCAATTTGGCATGGATCAAGACATCCTAGGTTTTGTGGAGGAGAATCAATGGCAATTGTTAACGTATGTAAGTGATAGTGTAACTAGTGGACCATATGTAATTGTATCTCTTCATAGGAATTAACCATTGGAAAGCAAAGGACTCTGGGAAAAAAAACAAATATCCCTATTAGAAAAGGCGTAGGGGCTATGCAAACCCTTGATGAAAACATGAATTAGGGCAAGCGAAAACAACTCACTTGATAGTCACTGAGACAAGTGTGAAGGTATTCACTAGCGGTTGTCGCTGAGAACTAAGACGAACGCTTTTTATGATGAGGCTTGACTGAAAATGACTCTCGACAGCTAAAAAAGACAACAAGAGTAATAAGGTTACGATGTTTACAGGTTTCGATCGAACATACTAAGCGTCAAGTGTATTCCTTTTTAGACATTTAAATAGAAGAGGAAGGATAGGTTTTTTGGGTTGTTGTACCTAAGACTTTACATAATGGTTGTATCAATAAAACTATTATTTATTTGATCATATTCATTATAGTTCTGTGTTAATAATAGTGAGGTATGTTATTATTTTTTTTAAAATTTTTTGGCAAATAGTGCCCAGATAATTACATTTTTATATTTTATAAAAATAAAACCAAAAAATCTCACCCTTGATCTGGTGACTAGTTTCCTGATAGATGATTTGAGGTCTGTTGCGAATTTAGGAACTTTTGTTTTCTCAATTTGAATGAATCAAAAGTTCTGTAAATTCGCAGCAAACCTCACATCATCACGCTGCTTGTCACTAGAAGAATGACATGAATTATCAGAGAGTATGTTAGGGTCTTGTTCATACTTGACAAATATCCTACCAGCCTCCACATAGCATGGTCAATGTGTTCTACATAGTATATCATTGCCTCCACTTGAGAAGGCAGCAAAGTTGTGGAAGGGGAGAAAGAGGTAGTGGACGAGGAGAAAGAGGTGGAGGAGGAGGATGACACTGTGGATTTTCTAGTAGGTCTTCAACATGGTGTTTCATCTTGGCGATTGAAAGAACATAAAAGGACGAAGAAGAAATAGTATGATAAACATAAGGAAATAGGGAGTTTATATAGATTGGAAGTGACGGGTTTGAACTATCATTGCACACGTTGGAAGTTGAAGAGGATCAATGGTGTGCATGGTGGGTAATGAATGGGCACTTGGTTCTTGTGATGATCATCAAAGAATGAAGAAGCATAGAGTATTCTCATCATGAGCGTGGGGAAGTGGAAAGGTTGGAACCGTTTAGTTGACGGTTATTTAAGAGAAACCGTTATGTTGTTTTGATGATATGAAGTTGGAAGGCAAATCATTTATTTGTTGATCTAATGTTTCATGAAGGTTTTACTGTAAGTACCGCTATATATTTGTATGGCAATACAATAAGTAACAGTTGTTACTTAATAACAGTAATATATATACCCTTTTTTAAAAAAAATTTGATAGTTGATTATGCAACTACCATTTTACAATAAAAAAAGAACAAAATAAAAATAAAAATTTACAAAGATGTTTTAAGAATTTGATGTATCATCAGATTCTTCCTTCTCCAGTAACTTGTCTACCTTCTTGTTTAAAGAGTGAATGAGAAAGGCAAGTTCTTTCAACCACTAGTCCATGCGTCCTTTCTCTCGCATGTAAACCTGAACCATATCATGGAACTCATAATTTGCGTTGACGAAACCTTTAATGCTTGTTGGCGAAGGGAGTTCATCTTTCAATTTTTTGCCAGATGATGAATCAAAAGTTTTCTTGAGTTTGTCCATAATGTTTTGTTGAAACAAATGTTGGCTTTGAGAAGTTAAAATGGAAGTAAAGAAGTAGAATTCAGTTTTCGAACATTTATATAGAGAGGATCTTGTGGATTATTGAGCCGTCATGTCCTTTAGTATTAAAAATTATTATATTTTATACATGGTAATGGTTAATTCTTAATAACCGTTATGTATTTGACAATCTTTTAATTTATTATTAACTTAGAACTGTTATTTATTTGCTTAGTCTTTTATTAAGTGACGGGTTTTACTTAATAACTGTTATGAATTTGTATTAAGGATCTTAACCATAATGCCCCCTCCACCCAAGCTGGCCCTTCCGCCCCCTTAACCAATCCATCTATTGCACCGAATAATGAGATGGCAAAGAGATAAGAGCATTGGAGAAGGATCTTGTTGTCATGAAGGAGCTCCAAAATGCAAATTAAGAGAGAGGGGAGGAAACTTACTATGATATGGAACAAGAAAGGACAAATTGTGAAATCTAACAAGTTTATTAGCTACGTTGATTAGGTGGTCGGCCAAAAGCAACGTGCCGATACTTTATCACAACTTGACCTTTCTTGTTCCATCTCACAATATGTTTCTTGGGAGGGTGTGGAGGAGGGGGCGGCGGCGGAGGTGTTCCCTAGGATCTAAACATGATGAAGAGAAGGAGGAGGCTGATAAAGAAAAGTAGTAAGAGTCACAAGGGCTAATGAGTAATTAAGTTTAAATAGATGTCTAACGAATTATGTAGGGTTTTGAGTTATGACTTATAAAGGTCTAACGGGATTACGAAGAGTTATGAATTATGGCGTTGAAGGTCCAACAATTACAAAGGGTTATGGAATAGTTAGATGAAGGTTGTTTTTGAAAACCGTTATGTTTTGTCTTCACTAATATAAATATTGGAAGATGAATCGTTTGTAAGTATTAAATGACGGTTGTTTCTTAAGAACCATTATTTTTCTCACTAAATAAATGACGGTTATTCACTACAACTGTTATTTTTATGTTTTTGTAAATTCTGCCTCACAATGCATGATAGTGCACATAATTAACTATTACGTTTAAGCATTATATATCTTTGCGTGAACTCCTCCTTGACATGTCGGATGTCCATTATATATAACCATTATATATTAAGCATTATAAATTTCCAAATCTAGAGTAGTGCACATAAAGGACTACTTTTATTTAAAGTTCAATAAAACTTAGACCACAACAAAAAGTTGTGTTTCAAATATTCAACCTTTAAATAGCATAGTAATGATGAGGTTCAATTGGAATAACTGAGATGAAAGTTTTTTTCTTGAAAGATATTCAAAAACTGAATCACAGTTTTGGCAGTGTTGGTAGCTGCAAGAGATCCAAACTGCTTGATGTGATTATCTCCTTCTTGAGCTCCTGCTAAATCTGATAGACCTCTTATGACTATCACTGGATAATCATTCGACAAGCTTGTCTACAAAAACCCAATCATATGTGTCAACTGTGTGTTTAAATTAAAAGTGATACACACACACACACTATCTATGGTCCTTAATATAAGATCTCATTTGTAGTGTAAATTGCATTATGGATGAGATCTTGTATTAAGAACAAGAGGCATTATATAAGAGATATGATGTGATACCATGACGACAGCAGAGCTCTCCATGTCAAGAGAGGAGACATGAAATGTTTGAAAGAGGAAGTCCCTGTAGGCTGCATTGTCTATAAAAGCGTCTGATGTCGCGCAGTTGAGTCCCACAACAAGCTTTGGTTCAGTTGGTAAGCATAGGCTTGAGTTCACACATCCTTCTAGTTTCATTCCCTAAACGTATGTATACATGCAACTTTTATTTATATGATCACCTTACTTACATATACACATATCCAAGTGACGATTTTGTTACTTTACATGACACTAGCCAAGTGAGAGCAATCCTACTAGAAATGAGGCTCAAAAAGAGTATATGGCATTCAACTTGGCATGCTGCGTATATGCCACCAGAAAAGAGGCTTGAAAAGAGTTGAATGTCACGTAGGATGCCAATTGGCATGCCATATGCTTTTTTCGAGCCCTTTTTTCTTGTGGTTTTTTTTTGCCACACTTGGTCAGCGTCATGTAAAGCAATAGTATTGTTGCTGGGATAGAAATCGCACTTGCAGAAAAAATATCTTTTAAATCAGTTAAAATGGGCATTTTAGACCAAAAATAGGACCGATCTAGATAAGATTGGTTTAAAATGTGATGGTTACCTGTAAATGATGAGAAGCAAGGTAAAGCCAATAAGGAGTGGTAGGAAACCAGATCAGACGTTGGGGTTCATCAGGTTTGCCAGTTTCAGAGTAAAATTGTTCTGTGAAGTAACCAATTGTGCCCAGCAAGTTCATTCCTTTTCCTTTTCCTTTAACGTTGTACTCTCCTATGTCCAATTCCCCAAAGTCACTTGGATCCACTGTAGCATTCGGTTTCTGTTTGTATGTTTTGACATATATATCATGCAACACCACACACACGCACACACGCATATAAGTTCATATTTATCCCTTCAAATCATTCCTTTCCATAATATCAACAATATGTGAATAATAAGAACTCTAATCTCATTGAGTGGGGTTGGCTACATAAATCGTATTATGAGTGTTTTATCAACTTACTTTTAACACATACTCCTCCAGTCCTTATTATAACACATATTTTAGGAGTTGATCTTAGTCCTAAATATAAGACATAGTTTTCATATTTGTTAATATTTTCCTAATTTACCCCTATTGATACTCCCTCAACAATAATCAAGTAGGAGGAGGCACTACTAGAAAAAAGGGCTATAAGACATCCACATCTAGACCTCTATAGGCAGAGACAGTTTGAAAACTATGACCGGTGCCATTTTTGTAAATACCGTTTCAACATTAGACCGGTTGCGCATTAGATTGGTTTAAATAATATTTTGTGCACCAGTTGTAATTATGTCCGGTATCGGTGTTAAAATAATTAGACTGATTGTCTTGAACTTAGTGTAAAAGGTAATTTCTGAACCGGTTGTATTTTTGTCCGCTCTAAATTAATTATAATTTTAAATGGCTTATACATTAAACCAATGTAAAAATATACACGCGCCTAATATATACTTTCACGCGTGAGACCCGAAAAAGTAGCAGTTCATTGCATTTCTCTGTGTGACCCTCTTGGCCATCAATCTTGTCTTCAAGCTTTATTTCAATTAATTGACTCTCATTCAATAGTTGAACTTCTACTTCAATCTTCGAACTTTCTCCTTTATTTTCTATTTTGTGACCTAAATATTTTCACAGTTTCATTCTACCACAAGCTTACGAAGAGGAACCCCACTCCAATTTCATTTTCACAGTTTCCTGATGTAAATATCTTCGGTGTGGTCTTATTCATGCTTCCAATTATTTTTCTATAGTCTTAGTTAGGGTCTATTACTCTTCTTCTGAATCAAATTTTTAGATTTATACGAACTCGCATTTTGTTTAAACTGGATCATAAGATGTTAAATATGGACCGTAGTTGGATAAACTATAAACAGACAAGACCTCAGTATTGTGATGGGGTTAGAAAATTTTTGGAATTTGCTAAAAGAAATTCTTCACATGCTGATGTTCATGAGAGGTTTTTTTTCACCCTTGTATGAAATGTCTGAATAGTAGGCGACTAATTCCCATGGAAATATACACCCACTTGATTTGTAAGGGTTTTGTTAAGAGTTATACAGTATGGTTATGGTATGGTGAAGAAGTGGAAAGGTCGACTGAATCTCAACACTAGGAAGAGGCATTTCGTAATGGCTATGATTCTATAGATAGTAGTGATAGGATGGAGGACATGATCCGTGATGTTGGAGTAATCACCTTTAAGCATGCAATTATGTATGGTGATTTGTGCAGTAATGCTTACAAGCCCTTGTACCCAGGCTCTGAAAAATACCAAGTGTTAAAGACTTTGATATTGGTAAGCTAGAAAACACGACACGGGTTGAGCGACATCAATGTTTTAGAGCTACTTGAGGCTTTAAAGGACATGTTCCCTAATAGAAATTTTCTACAGGAGTTCTACTATGATACAAAGAAAATTTTGTGTCCCCTTAACATGGAGTATGAAAAAATTCATACATGCCCTAATGGTTACATATTGTATAGCAAAGATTATGAAGGGCTTGTTAGATATCCGAAGTGTCATATAGCAAGGTATAAATATAAGAAATCTCTAAGAAAAGGTGTTTTGGTACCTACCAATTGTACCAAGGCTAAAGCCATTGCTTGCTAATGAAGAGGATGAAAAGAGTTTGTTATGGCATGCAAATGAGAGGATTTCAGATGGAAAGATCAGACTCCCTATAAATGGCATGCAATAGAAGTAAATTGATAAACTATTTTCTTAGTTCGCCCAAGAGTCAAGGAGCATAAGCTTGTACTTAGTACGGATAACATGAATCCTTACGGGAGCTAGAGTAGCATACCTAGTTCATGGCCTATTTTGTTGATAACTTATAGCCTTTCTCCTTTGTTATGCATGTAATGCAAGTACATACTATGGTCTATATTGACTTCTAGACCAAAACAACTGGGACACGATATAGATGTCAACCTAAGGCCCTTGGTTAAAGACTATAAAGAGCTATGGGAGGCAGTTATGGATGTTTGTGACGCTAATCAGAAGGAGGCTTTTAAGCTTAAAGCTATTATATTTTGCACTATTAATGACTTCCTTGCGTAGGAAAACTTGTCAGGCTATAGCATTAAGAGCCATAAAGCATGCTCAATTTGTGAGGAAGGACATGCTACCATCAACTTCAACAAGATAGGAAGATGGTGTACTTTGGGCACAAGAGATTTCTTAGGTTGGGCCACCCATATCGAGATTAAAGAAAAAAATTTTGTGGGAGCTAAGAACTTGAGAATGCTACGGAGCCATTGACTGGAGATGAGGTGTATAAAAAGGTGAAAAATATCAACACTTTTTTCAGTAAGTATAAAAAAAGTAAAGTTATTGAGAAGGACATATAGAAAAAGAGATCTATCTTCATTGACCTCCCATATTAGCGCAAGCTTGATGTGATGCACTATATTGATGCCATACATATGGAGAAAAAAATGTGTGACAGTATTACTGGAGCACTTCTGAACATACAAGGTAGTGGCAAGGGCGAGATGAAGGCAAGACTTGATTTGGAAGATATGGGAATACGAGAGAATCTCCACCTACTGTCGATAGTAAACAGACTTATTGTCTCCCAACTCCTTATACTTTATTAAAGGAAGAGAAGATAAACCAGTGTTTGTATAACATCAAAGCACCCTATAGTTATTGTTCGAATATTAAAAAGCTTGTTTCAATGAAAGTTTTGAGATTAGTAGGACTAAAGTCTCATGACAGCCATGTCCTAATGCAACAACTACTCCAATAGCTATTTGAGGCATTCATGAGGATGAGTTAAGACATATAATGATCAAACTTTGCTTCTTCTTCAATGTTGTATGCAGTACGGTCCTTCAGCCCAAAAAATTAGATGAAATGGAACATAAAGGACATCTAATCTTGTGAAAATTTGAGAAGCTATTTCTTCCTACATTTTTTGACATTATGGTTCACTTGATTGTTCATTTGGTTAGAGAGATAAAGTTTTGTGGCCTCGTCTATTCACAATAGATGTATCCAATTGAAAGAATGATGAAAATCCTAAAAAGGTATGTGAAGAACCTAAACCGGCCAAAAGCATTCATAGTTCAGAAATATGTTTTAGAAGAAGCTATGGAATTCAGTCTACAGTACCTACTACAAGTACCACCAATTAGGGTTCCTAATAAACGTAAAGTTGAAGAACACGGTAGACACGGGGATGATGTGAAGACCGTGGATCCTTATAAAATACAACAAGTACACTTGCACATCGATGAAGTTGAAGAGTATATACAAACGCATAAAGAACATGTTAAGAAGGAAAATGGTAGAGCCAGAATAACTGAGCAAAGACTAATCAGGGAGCATAACAAAACTTTATACAAAGACACTAGATGTTAAGAATATTATGCAAAATAGTAGTGTGATGTTAGCGGCTAAGTCTATGCATTTCTCAAGTTTAAAAGACAAAAATCCTAGATTGGCTGTCATGTCATATTGTGGAGTCATTGAAGAGATATGATAGGTAGACTATGTCCAATTTAGATTGCCCATTTTCAAATGCAAGTGGGTTAACATAAATAATGGTGTTGATGTCGATAAGTTAGGATTTACACTTGTTGATCTTAATAGTACATGGTTTGGTAATGAGTCTTTTGTTATAGCAGACCAAGCTAAATAAATTTTCTATATTGATGACCCTGCAAAAAGAGGATGGTCCGTGGCTCTTCAAGGGAAACAAGTAATAGTTATGATGGCCCCAATTATTGGAATATTGATATTTCTAATACTCTTTTATACATCATAAGAAATGATCACTGTGAAGAGATATAGGAGGATATACCTAATGTATGTTAATTTGTTGTTTTGTGACTTAACATTTTTTCTATAACAGGAATATGGCTGATAATAGTGTCAATCAGATTGGGAAAAAAAGATCATGGAGGGTGGTCAGTCCGGTCAGACCAATTAGCCACACAATGAGGCCATTGCAAATCAGTCTGGTCATACCAATAACCCACACGATGAGGCTCATGTATATCAGTTTGATCATATCAATACATAGATCGTTGCTGATGTCTTGAATTCTATATGCAGTTCAACCTCAAACATGTTTACACAGGTGATGCCTTGTGGTGATTAATCTAAGCCTACCAACCGCCCTAGACAAAGAAGAGGTAGAAGGGGTACTAAAATGAGAGAGGTCAACTTGTCTTGTAATGCCAGGATGAAGAGTTCGATTGAATTTGACAACAACTGGATGCCAATTAAGGAAAGTGCGACCTCCTATGAAAGTTACCTCGGTGCCCTCGTACACACCAAGGTGCCAATCACTATAGAGACTTGGGAATAGGTTTCTCATGATGTTAAGAACCTACTTTGGCAAACTGTCTTGGTATAAAACATACTTTGAATTTATCACATTTTGTCTTATGTTGACTAATGGTGATAACTGTTATTAACCATTTCAATAGCGTGCAATGCATCTCACATATGATGTTCCAGATATTCAAGTGTTGAAGGACAAGACCCTCTCTTACTTGTGTGAGCATTTTTTAGCATTTAAGACATAATTAGCATGAGATTTCATTCATGTTCAAGTGGAGGAAGGTAAGTCCCGTCCTACTCTATTCGATAAATATCTATCTATTACTCCAGAAGCTTGGGCAAAATTCTACCGGTTGCGTACTGTGGCAGCAACTATAGTGAGTTTTATTTTGTTAGGTGGTATTTCCTAATGATTCATTTTAACTATTAACTGGTATTTGTCTATTATTATAATTGTTATCTTTAGAAAAGAAGGGAAAAAGTGATTGAATATGGCAGCAAGAATGATTGTCAATGTTTTAAGGTAGTTATGCCAAGGAAAATAAGGAGCCAATGGAGGCTAAGTGGAGGAAGTTAGAAGAAGCAGCGACAGAAGATCCTTTAGTTTTGCTTTCACTATCTTCTCCAGTTTGACATGAAGATACATGGTTGTACATTAGCAAATCGAGGAGTGGGTCATATACGAGTGAAAGTGCTCACAAAGTTGCTGTAAAAATTGTAAGACACATTCCTATATTAATTACATTAGATAACTAAGCACAGTGTTCATACTTATGTTTGTAATATATATGTAACAAGATGAGCTTAAGAAATAAGAAGCCAAGGAAGCCATCAGGCTAGAGGGGAGGGAATGACTTTTTGACCATTGCAACTGGAAAAAAAGATCATTGAGGGCGTGTCAGGGGTGTTGGATAATGGGTTAGTTTAAGAGAGTATTTTGGAAAATAAACTTTATACACTACTAACACATTTAGTAAAAAGGAGGTCAGTGCGTTGATCGCTACTGTAAAGTCAGAAGAAAATGAGAAAATAGAAGCTCTCAAACAATAGGTAGATGCATTGATGACCATAAGCAAATAGGAACCAACACATATCATGGAGACACAATCCCAAGCAACTCTCCATAGCACTAAAGGGAGTTGTTGCGTTCCTGGCCATTAGTCAGAGGGTCCTGTTGGCGGTGATGAAGATGAGTTTTGTGAGCTATATCTCAAGGATCTAAATAGAAGACTAGTAGCACGTGCAACGTCCACGACCTTGACCTAACTGTCCACAACCAAGAACTTATAGATCACAATGTGAGAGTGTCGGTTGTCTAGGTCATAGTAGCAAAAGCTCCTATCCCATTCCCTATTATCGATGTGAACTTTATGGGGATGCAAAGAATACTTTACTCATGTGGGTAAAGCATCTTGTGTCAAATGTTCCCGCTGCAGTAACCTCTCCATCCCCAGACGAACCTCGATCCCCTGATACAACTCCACCTCCTAGGTACACTATCAAGTAACATGTGGCTCATCTATGCTTTGATGATGACTACCAATCTAAACAAGGGCACCTGGACACACCTGTTATAGGCCACGCTTATGCCCAATCAACACCTTTTGTTAATAAGGATGATTTGACAAGCCTCTTTGTCAAAGGACAGCAGTTGACCAATACGTGCATTCAACTATGGATTGTGTAAGTATTGTCTTCTAAAATAATGTAAATATAATTTTAAAGATTTATGATATTGCAACTTACTAAGCAATTAACTAGCATGCTCTCAGATACTTGCATGACTTGTTGAACAAATCATGCAAAACAGGTAAGTTTGCATTCATTTGCCTGTTGCAAATCTTCCTAGACCCATACCTGAACACTAAAGATTCAAGGTAGGCCTACATATCACAGTGGGCGGATTGCAGGGAGCTTATTGGGTATTGGCACCATACATGCATGAGGAAGTCAAAAACTTTCTTTCATTACAATGCTTTTTGTATCTACTTTGCTTAATACAAATTTATTCCCTTTTCATATAGTAACTACTGGTAATTGTTGCTATTGTCGAGGAAACACTATACTATCATCTTCTTATGCTCCACTCACAGAACGCCGTCCCAATCTCATAAGACTCTATTTAACGAGTTTTATTTTGCACCTCATGGTCTTTATCGGTAATATGTTTCATAATGATCAGGTCTATGAAAAGTGTATGGGTCATTGATCACCCTAACAGGAAACCAAATGAAACAGCTCCGCCACCTAGATGGATTGTGCCAAAAAATAATTACATGCATGTTTGTTGCATTGTATATTGTGATTTGAATTATTTTGCTAATGTGGTGTATGTTCTTTTATAGACTCGTAGGCAATTGCCAGGAAGCAACTTACGCAGCCATTATGTCATGAGGCACATGTATAATATTATTGTCTTAGTCAATACAGATCTTAAAAAACAGGTACAGGTGTTTTCCAAAATGTGTTCACTACTTTTAATATATTTCCCCGTTATTACATTGTATTAATTTCCTTGCCTTTCACATTTTAGACATTTAATCTTGAAGAACCCTTCCCAATAGAAGATATTAAGTAGGTCCATGAGCGTTAGGCAAAATATTTTTATAACAATATATTGTATCCCAATAATAAATGGTGAGTTACGTTTCATTTTATCATTAAGATTCTTGCTAAAAATTTCGTTTCGTTCACTATGTTGTGTTTAGAAAGTGAATACATTACATGCTTTGAATTGTTTCAGATGTCTTTAGCTCCATCATTGATCTCTCTTCCTTCGGCTTCAAAACAAATAAAGTTATTTCTGCATATTTTTCCTTCTTCCATTGTAATTTAAACATTTGTGTACGGTTCCATAATAATTTACTTGTATGTTTAGCTAATTGATAAATACATGATGAGCATAGTACATTGTTTATTTGTGTAGGTTTTTACTTTTTAAGAGTTTTCATATTCGTTTCATAAATTAACGTCAGAGTTGAATGTTGTTGATCTGTGTATATTGCTCAACGATATATAAGAATTGTAGTTCTCTAGCTTGGCTCTCTACGAATAGGTTATTGAATGCAGGGCATTAATATACTTGTTGGATATATATAATATAAAATTGTAATGGAAATAACATGTCTAAAACAACCTTATTTAGACCAGTTACAATAAAGAAAAGTTCAAAAATGTATAATTATATGAATCAGATTTGTCTCATGACCGGTCTTAAAAGTAGACCATTTTTAGACTTCCTAAACCAAAAACAGGTCTTAAACACACTACTTTCTAGACCGGGCTTATATCATTTTTTACGATCGGACGTACAATTGGTCTTGATAGCATCAGACTTTTTAAACCGATCAATACAAGATTGGGCCTAAACTCTATATAAAAACCCAATTTCAACTGGCCTTAAAAGGGTTTTTTCTAGTAGTGTGTAAGGGAAGATAACTAGGGTGTTTTAGAAAATACATGTTATATTAATTAACTTCCTTAATCTAATTAAGTCAGTTAAATATGTCTTATATTAAGAATCAAGGGGAGTACTTACTCTTGTCATATTTGTAAGTTATTTTCAAATTTTTTAGCATAATCAATGAAAATCTCAAAACTCATTAAGCATCAGTTTTAGAATTTAATTTTTAAAAAAAGTTCCATACTTTAATTTGTCTATATTAAATACATTCTTAAACAAGTTTCATACTTTCCTACTCCATTACTCAATTAAAGTAAAATAAAAATATGCCAAAAATTTCATTTTCGCCCCTATTTATTGGGAAAAAAGGCTCATTTCTAAATCATAATTATTCTTTTTTACGATTGTCAAAGGAATAGGGGATAAAACTGCCCAACTGTGATTGAAAAGAAAAGTGATAAAACCTTCTCTTTTCTAAATGCCTAAGATTATATAGAATCAGAGGGTGTGATTGAAAAGAAAAGTCAGGTGGGGCCCTACGTACCAACCAATCCCAGAGAGCAGTTTGAAGAAATTGATTGGGGATGATGACATCTCCAATGGACATGGAACTATTGGCATTTCCAGCAATCCCAAAATGAACAATTCCACTAATCTCAAACACATCCAACATCTGTTGTGTTGCTGCTGCTGCATTCACCTGTGTGTATGTGTGTGTGTGTATGCACCCACACACATTAAACAACAACCTCATCTTGTTCAAACAAACATATAGTATCAAATCACAACCACCTCATCTTGTTTCAAATCACAACTTTAATTTGGCCTCCCAATCAATCAATACACACGAAATTAATCAACAGCAAGTCTGTCTTTATTTTTTTGTCTTCACCTATTTGCATGGAATCTTTTCTTTTTATATTATTATTCCGGTTCAAGGTTCGTAGCTGCCCCTTCCAACACAAATATCTCTTTTAGGACTCGAACGTGAGACCCAAAGGGATATAATGAGATCTTACTCCATTAGATTAACTCTATGTTAATATTTGTATGGAATCTTTAGTAATTAAAGTATCTAACTAGCTATTCTAATTCACGTATTTAAATAATAGTTATATTTATTTTCAGATAACGTTTGAATTAAATATTGAAAAAATTGATTTTTTGTGTGTGTATTACTTTTTATACACAAAAAAAAAAAAAAGTCTCAGGAGTTGGGTCATGGGGCTCATCTGAGCAAAAGCACGCCATCGGGTTCAAAAACCACTTACAAGGATAATGGCCTGTCAATAAGTTTCTCGCACTATAGGAGCAAGATTTAAACTCACAAAATTTGTTGGATATATATATATATATATATATATATTACTCTTTGTCATAAATTTTGGTAACTACATCTTAATAACTAGAAATAATTTTTCTCTCTCGCATTCAGATGCCATGAACTGATTACACACACGTACAATGATACAACACATTTTTTCGGGCCACAAACATATAAATACAGAGAGAGAGAGAGAGAGAGAAGATATGAGGTAAAGGGTTTATGCGTACCAGACCAATCCCACATCTGACATAGATAACTTTGCTATTGGACACCTTTCCCACCCTGAATCTTCTTCCTGCATTATCATATATATATAACATCCAATAATATATATACTCATGTTTCTCATATACACACAGAGCGAGAGAGAAAATCTTGTAATTCACAACTTGGAAACTATATAGTATCATTTTATGTGACCTGCGAGATCCACAAAGGGCTGTTTGGGATCAGATTTAAAGGCTTTGGTTGCGAAGAAAGCATTTTCTTCAGGTGCATACACTGTGATGAGTCCAATGTACGGCCCATTCCGATTTATCGCTTTGATGGTCGCCGACTTTCTCGATCTCTTGGGTGACTCTGCGAGTGAATGATGAGCTGAAGAGAGAATAAGTATGACGAACAAGAAAATCACAGCCAAACACTGCCTTATCACAGGTTTCCACCACAAAGCAGACATTGCTGAATTATTATTGAGCTCTCAGGGAAGTTGTTGGCTTCTTTTATATTTAATGTCCCTCAGTGTCTTCGTTCATCTCGCTCACTGTTTAATAATTCTTTCACTTTCTTTCTTTGTTTTTTTTAAACATTAATTTGTTGGGAATTACACAAGACTGTCGGGATTCAATTATTGACCACATGCATGTTGCACGTTTCCATATATTAAAACTTTTCGATCTTGAGATTTGACTGTATCTTCCCACCTTGCTCAGAAATCAATGGAGTATTTTTTCAGCAAGTTGCTATCTATCTTGCTGGCTTGCTGACTCCAACAGTCTCTGAATTATGAAATTAAAATTTAAAGTTTAACATTAGGTGTTTCAACATGTATTAATCTTAACAATATATAGTGACCATCAAAATTAATACTGTCTCAGTGGCAAGAGGTAATGTATAGACATATTTGAGATTCAAATTTGGAAAGAGGAAACCTATACACAAAGTTTAGATAATTGAGACTGAGAGATGTCATATGTAGAATACAAGTCAGTGGTTCAAATGCAGAAAAGTTACCGAAGTTATTGGGGATGAGAAAGTATCCAATAAGCTTAAAAGAGTTTTATTCAACTTCTGTAAGGCCAATAATACTGTACAGCTGTAAATGTTAGACTTTAAAGGGATAACAAGAATTTAAAGTTAGGATAAGGAGATGAGGATGTTGAGATATATTTATGAGTATATGAGAAAAGATACTTTTTTTTTTTTTGAAGAACATATATATGAGGGGAAGTTAGGATGACGTCTATTTAGGTGAAAACAGCAGAAACTTGTTTGAAATGGTTCATACATGTATAAAGAAAATCGATAAAGACAATGACAAGGAGGTAGCATTACTACAAAAAAGGGTTTTAATGTCCCTATTTTGGCATGTTTAACGTCCAAAAACTAGGGGACGTCTATGTAGGAGGCATAGTATGTTTTAAGAAAATACATCTCAAAAAAATGAGACGTCTAAAGTGAGACTTTAGACGTCCCAAATTCAGAATTGGGACGTCTAAAGTCCTGACTTTAGACGTCCCAATTCTCAATTTGAGACGTCTAAAGTCCCCCTATGGAGGACTTTAAACGTCCCAAATTGGGACTTTAGAGGACTTTAAACGTCCCAAATCTCAATTTGGGACGTCTAAAGTCCCCCACGGGGGGACTTTAGACGTCCCAAATTGAGGGGGACTTTAGACATCCCAATTCTTATTTTGGGACATTAAAAATTTTTATTTTTTTAAAATTTTTATTTTTATTGTTCATTACCAAGCAAATTAAAATTGCAGAAACAGAATTGAAGATGGATTCATAAACCACAAAATGTCCCTTACAAAATGGTAAAGACATCTAGCACTGCAATCTTTTTACTATATATATATGTATATGTATAATAACAACAACAACTCATATAACCTAATATTATATATGTATAACAACAACCAGAAAGTGTCAAAATGTTTGTCACCACACAACTATAAACTAATTGTTGTTCATTTCATCAAAATAAATATACATATGTATTTCCAAGCTCCAAATGTATAAAACAAAAATATTATTAGTATTGCATAACTACTAACAACTAGTTTATGATTCTGGCAAAAAAAAAAAAACAATCAAGTGAAAAACACTCCAATAACTAGAATCATGTAAATAAATTGAAAGCATTATAATAATTTCACACTGCAAGTTTAACTTAATTCTTCATGTAAATTTATATTTAAAAAAAACCTGATGAAAGTAGGGGAGAGGGCAACCAACGGTGTCTATGTGCTTCTAAGGTGGAGAGAAGACGTTGGAGGAGTTGTGTATGCACAATGGAGAGGAGAGGTACACCGAAGGCTGAAAGCAACGATGAAAGTGAGAGGTCTACGCCGGAGGGTGGAGGGGGCAAAAAAGGTGGAGGAGGCGTACGCCGGAGGGTGAGAGCAAAGAAAGTGCTATGAGAATGGAAGGAGGTGGAGGAAAAGGGAATGAAGAAAAGGAAGAGAGGAAGACAAAGAGGAAGAGAGGAAGACAAAGTGTAATGAAGAAAAGAAAATAATGAAAAAGCATACCCATGGTGTAGATAGAGAAGACGAAGTCACGGGAATGAAAGAAAAAAGAAAATGCAGAAAAAAGGGAAGAGAAGTCATGGGGATGGGAAAGATGGAAAAGGAGGGATGAGTTTCTGACATGGGAATGAAAAAAAGGGAAGAAAAGTCTCACACATGTCAGAATTTCTGACATGACTTTAGGAGTCCTAAAAAAATTTGGCCCCAAATTTTTTTGGGACTCCTAAAGTAAGACTTTAGGCGTCTCAAATCCCATTTGGGACGTCTAAAGTAAGTTAAATTTTTTTAATTTACTTTTTTGGCGTCAGTGGAAATCTTTAGGCGTCCCAAATAAAATTTGGGACGTCTAAACTCTACTTTAGGCGTCCTAAATTTACACATAATTATAAAAATGCAAACGCTTTCCTTTTTAACCACCCAATTTTAAAATTAAGGCGTCCATTGGGGTGGTTATATAATAATTCTGTAATAATGTAGATAGGATAATAATATAGAATCATTCAAAAAATTTGGATGAAGTTATTGAATAAGATCTTTTAGTTAATAATTTATCTAAAAAAATTGATTGTTATATAACGTCATACTATCCATGTAACCGATATCATCTTATGAGATATGGTTTGTCACAGTTGCTGTGGCTATTGTTTTGTTTTTAAACATATGCAATATCTATTTTAATTATATTAAAAGTGAACATTATATTTTTCTAAAGGTAATTAAGTTTTTTTTTTTTCGCCAAGCTAAAGGTAATTAAGTAATTGTTGAAGATAAGAATAATTTAGAGAAATGAAATATAATTTTCTATTATTCCTGATGAATATATATATATATATATATATATATCTATATAATTTCGGGCTATCGATTCTATATCTCAACCATCTAATATATCTAGATATTATAAGAATATTTCTGATATCGTATCATATAAGATTGTTGACAGAAAATATATAAGTGTTAAATCATATATTGGCTAATAATAAATTACAGAAAATAAGTGTTAAAATAATGTCATGCTCCAACTTTTGCTGCAACAAGCATTCATCTCCACCTTCCGTTCGTCCATCTACCAAGAGCTTCCAAGTAATCTACATGACAGATAACTAGTCGTCTACTGTTTAGGCAACTAATTAGTGGTCGTTTGAAATAGTTTATTTTTAGATAATAAGTACTTATAAATCGTGATTCACAGTTTACGAGATAAATATGTGAGAAGAGTTTTATTTCGACTTACACAATAAAACCTTATTATCTAAAATTAAGTGATATTAAATACAGACTTAATAATACGACAGTAACATATTAGAAGGGACAAAATGAGTGGATACGAAAGGGGGAGGCAGATGGCGGACAGGTCACGTGAAAGGGAAAGGGTAATGCAGGCGGTGGGTGCCACATTAATTGAAGGACAAGGCTGGCCACCCACATGGACATGGGTGGACAGGGTGGCGTTACTGAAGAGCCACACTATATATAATTGTAGGGTCCGCATGCCCCGCTGAGTGGATTTATAAGCTGGACATATTTGAGGGATCCATTTTTTTATTTTTTATTTATTTGAACTAAATTTAATGCTGCAGCTTAAAGTATTTTTGACACCTATTATCCTAAATTAATTAAATTTTACTATATCCAGCATCCAAAAATAATTTTTCAGTAACATCCAATATTCTAAAATATTTTTTCAGTAATACCTAATATCTCAAATTAATTAAATTAATTAATTTTTTGTGTATCCAGTACTATGGAGTATTTTTCCAATAGTATTCACTAACTGCCCAAAATATTGGTGCTCAATGCATTCAAAATTAATTAGTTTAAGATATTGGATGTTATTAGAAAAATACTTCAAACGGTTAAATACAACTTAACTCAAGCAAATAAAAAAGGGAGAATCACTCCTAGGTCCCAAGAAAAGGAGATATTATCAGAAAAATCTCTGGTTACAACCTCAAAATGTGTATTAACAACCTATTGAGTGTGTTTTATAATCTCGAGGGACCTTTCTATGATATCTTCCTTATTTAGGACATAGGAGTGATTTTCCCAATAAAAAAATTAAAAAAAGCACTCATTTTGGTGATGATCATTCCCTGCTCATCTTTTGATGAGCAGGGAATGTGGATTCTATAATTGTATACATATGGAACCAATTTTGCCGATGCTTGAAGGAAGGGTGATGAGACCAGGTGGAGTGTTTTGTGTGGCTAATGCCCACTCGCAAGCTACCCTCTACCTATATTTTAATTGAATCATACAATATTATACACATATGGATATTATAACACTAATTAAAAGGCTCCAGACAAACATATCTAGTTGGTTAATTACTTTCATTGGTGTTTACCAAGGTTCATTACTTTCAGTTGCAGCCACATCTCTTCTCAAACACAAACACATACAACTCTAGTAGTTATATTTTATCCTTTGGCGTCTTCTGCTTTAATTTCCTGATGACATGATGTTCTCCTACGTACCTTAAGTATAACTGTATTCATACAAGGTGTTTGACAAATTATGCACGCAGGAGAGAGCAAGCTAGCCCACACACACACACTCGCACAGACATAGGATTCGAATATGTTTAAGATCATGAAACGTGTTTGAAACAAATATGGGTGTGTGTAAAGAGAAAGTTATGTAATCAAATATGGTGCGCGTGTCTTGATGCTCTTTTTTAAGGTGAGTATGGGCTGTTGGAGGAGTTTGGGGCATAGGAAATACTCTCTCCGGTCCTAATTATAAGATAAAGTTGATTTTTTTTAGAGAAATTAAGGAATCTAATTAAATTACTTTAGAGAATTTACATTTTTATTTTTTCCTCTAAACTAATTAATTTGACTAATAAATTAATATATAATCTAAGGATACTAAAAATATAAACACCCTAAAGTAATTTAATTGGCTTCCTTAATTTTTTTAAAAAAATCAACTTTATCTTATAATTAGGATATGAGAAAGTAGAGAATATATATTCATAGATATTTCAAGGAGATGGATGGTTGTGCTCACTTGTGCGGTACAGAGTATACAACGAAAGAGAAGATGCCATTGGTATTTGGAATTACATGATAAAGGTAAAATTCTGGTGGCCTCAAGCTCAAAAACGCATTGATTCCATTCGTTGCTGCTGAATTATAATGTTTTAAATTTGGGCGCCACCTTTACTTATGGTTCCGTCAACAGGATTTGCACCCTCCATTAATAACATGCATTTTCCTCAAGCATGCACAGCCCATAATTATATGGCCTAGTTGAACCAGGTGCTTTAAAGGCGTTGATGATAATGCAGTCAGAAACTAAAACTAAATATATAGCTAGTGTGAAAAGGAGGGCATTATTATTAAACGCCAATGATTTCGAATAATTGGCTCTCCATGTGACTCCACTTTCTTTAATCACCCCCGTTTTTCGATAATCTCAACACCAGCAATCCTCGGCATATCATTTACAAAAAATTAAAATAAAAAAACATGGCGTCCATGCTGACAAGTGCACCTGAGAAATGGTTTCATCGTATTAACATACAAATTAAACAGCCGTAATGTACAGCCCTTACACCTAACACTATCATTTACCATAAGATTTCCCCCCTAATCTACCTTACCCCTTTCTCCTCGCCCTTCTTCCCTTATTCTATGTACCCAACAATTACAGTCCCTTCACATCAGCGTCCTCTCTGGACGGAATGAGCGGCGGCCGTACAACCTCCGTCAGTAGGTCCCACCGGACCCCTCTGAAGAACTCGTGCTCCTTGATCATGGCTTGCACCGCGCACATAACCCAATCGCTTTGTGGGGTCTTTCTGCAGCAGGCGTTGGATGAGGTCGGTCAGCGTCGTTGGCTTCCCCACGAACACTGGCGTCTTCATCAAGACGTTGCGAAAGGTTCTTTGCGGTTCCTTCCCTTAAACGGCGTCGTGCCATGCAGCATCTCGTACGTCAATATGCCGAGGGGCCACCAGTCGACTGCGAACTCGTGTCCGTCGCCGCGGACGACCTCGGGCGAAACGTACTCTTCTGTTCCAACGAACTAGTTAGAACGCTCGCCATTTGAGAAGCTCGCTTTCCTTCTGTTCACCGGAATGACTTTGGCGGACTTGGCCTTCTTCAAAGCTTTTCTGCGGTGAATAATGCCTGGCGGGACAGGAATCCAGCGCGTGAAATTCCTGCGATGCTTGCTTCGGTTATCGGACAGATTTTGTGGGATGGTTTTGGGGGTGAGGTTGCGAGAGAGATCGAAGTCGGTGAGGGTCACGTGACCGGACTGCTGAACAAGGACATTCTCCTGCTTCACATCACGGTAGGCGATACCCAGGGCATGAATATGGTCTAAAGCGCAGATGATCTCGGCCATATAGAAACGAATGACGGCAGGGGCGAAGACCCTATTAGTCTGACGGTAACGAAGGACGTGGAGGTCGCCTCCCGGACAATAGGGGATGGCCCAGGCCAACAATTGATGGTTCTCAAATGTTCCTAAGAGGGAAGGAAGAAATGGGTGGGCCAAGCGAGAGGGGAGATGGATTTCCCACCGGGCTCGACGGTCGGCGTCGAGCTTGTTCTGGACGGAGGATTTCTAGACGACCTTGAGGGTGAAGGGGCTGCTAGCATAAGGATCCGCCTCCATGTCGTAGACAAGGAAGACCGTCCCCATGGCACCCTTGCCGACCACATTGAGGGCACTAAGGGCCTGTTTAGTTCGATCTCATTGCACCATGTAATGTAATGCTATAGTAGTGCAATGTAATATTAATTACAGAATTAATGTTTGGTTTGATTTTAAATAAGGTGCAATGTTATAATTTTTCATGATTATTTAAAATTAATGTATCACACAAAGTCTATTTTAGCTTTAACATAATCTTTGTAGAAAATATTGCTACGAGTCACGTGCCACCTCATCATAACCGTCACACTATCTTGTTGAGGATCATCTGATGGTGGTGATTGCGGTGGTAGAGGTGATGGTAATGGTGTCATGGCGGCAGAGGAGGAGATAGTGGCGGTGGTAGTGATGACAACAGTGCCATGGTCTAGGTGGCGGTGATGATGGAGAACACGGCAGTGACAACCAACGTTTTGAAACCCGGACCAGTCAAGGTACTAGGTCAAGGGTCAGTGGGTCAGACCGGAGTCAAATCGGAGCTAAACTGGGACTAAATTGGTGAGAAATTGAATATTTTAGGCTTATTAATATGAAATTATAAGGAACAATATTAAAAAAATAAATTTTTTAAAAAATAAAAATAAAAAAAATGGTGAATCGGTTCAGTCACCGAACTGGTTTATGGTCCGGTTCATTGGTTCCCAGGCAAGACCGGCCGGTCCGGTCCGGGTTTCAAAACACTGGTGACAATAGGGGGCAGCAATGGAGGAGGTGGTGGTAGTGTTGACTACTGTGACGATAGGGGGCAGCGGTGGAGAAAAAGGAGGTACTGAATGAGAATTGAGAATGGATAAGAGGCTTGTGGGATTAACGTGAGGAGGAATAGTTGAAGGACAGAGTCTGTATGTAAAAAAGACCCCCGGAAGCTTCTCCATACCTATTGAGAAAGGAGGATACGGTGAACACAGTTGTCATAGTAGAGGCGGCGGCGGCGGACAAGGAGGAGGTGGTAGTGGCAATGGCGGCGGCAACAGTGACAACATTGTCATGGTAGAGGTTGTCAACACCGTTTCCATTTCGATACCTGAAGAGTAACGAAGACGAAATTTCATAGGCATACAGAAAAGTACAATATACTGATAAAATATTCGTTTACAATCCCAACATAGTTCATCAATGAAAAACAGAAAAGACAGCGGAAGTTCTAATATATATAGGATAACCCAAAATATCTAAGGCATAAACTAATAATAACCATGATCTCGTCCTCGCCTCGAGACACGAGCCAATTATTTCTTAGCGACTATGCCTCTGTCTTTCGATCTACTGGCACTCGCTGAGAGGTTTATTTAAAAATAGGGTGAGATTCCGAAGAATCCCAGTAGAGACAGACTATCGTTCATAGAAAATGCGAAAAGGAAATATGATATATGTCATGTATGCACCAATTAATGAACAATATAAAAACATCATCTGCATGTATACATGAGTAAGGGCCAACCTCACTAATCTACACCGGTTGGGTTCTCACCAACTCCAGTGTAAGTGCCTCTGACATTACTAGCATTTCTCTGGGCAAAACATGTTGATTAATAAAGTAAGCAACAATGACATCCACACAATCATATAACTATGGTATGATATATGAAGGATAATGTCCCTACCTCAAAGCTTTATAAAATCCCTTTTTAGATGTGTCTCGTAAAACGTGTCATGTCCGGCCTCCAACTCGGTCCTAAAATATTAAATGTACAAAAAATAGGTCATAACCCATCCGAGTATCATTTTAGACTCTTCCATAGTGTTTCTTGTGGTTATATCAGTCTATGGTGGAAATTTACCAAAATACCCCCGGGACCTCGGCCCGATTTCGTCGTACCTGGCCCGACTACACATTTTTCCAAAATTTTGACTAGGGCTATTTTGACATATTTTCGCTCAAGGAATCCATTTTGACCTCGTTTTTCTCTAATTATACCCCCAATTATGAATTTACCCCTGATAGCCCCTATGTGAGGGTTTTGAAGCTATTTTTTGTCGTTTCACTTTCTAGGGCATTTCTCACTTCGCACGCAACATGAACCCTACACAATTTTCCATTCTAAACACAATGGAATCATCAAAAACACCAAAATCCAGTCCCAACACAGCCCAAAACAGATTTGGACGAAATTCTTTAAAAATTGGAGAAAATGGAGTTTTGTGTTTTAACCTCTAAGGTCTACTCCTTTTCATTTCTAATCCATTATTAAGCCTTTTAAACACATACTAATCATGATTTAAAGAAATTTGGGCAGCATAAACCCTTAGGGTTAGGACTTCCAATTTTACAAACTTCACCAATTCATGCCAACAATCCAATCACAACAACAACACAACCTTGAATTCAATTAAGAGAGTAAGGTTTATGAGTTTACCTTTAATTTCTCTCTCTAGACTCCAAGTTTATGAGTTTACCTTTAATTTATCTCTCTAGACTCCAATTTTGTCCTCCCTCTCTCCTTCATTCCCTTGATTTCCTCTTGCTATATGTATGTTTCAAGAAGGATTCGAGGATAGAAAGAGTTGCTCATGAATTTAGAGGCAAGAACATGTGAATTTCATAACCCTTACCTTTGATTTTGCTTCTTCAAGCTCCCTTGTGCTCTCAAGCTTCTCAAGACTCCAAGACACTTCCTCTCTCCTCTTTCTCTTGCTCTTAGGCATCCAAAGGGGGTGGGAACAGATGAAACCACATATTTAATAATATCTCCCTTTTTCTCTTAATCAACTTTATCCAAAAATTGGAATTTTTATGACACACTTGTACTTGATCTTATCTACCACCAAGTATGACTCTTTCTCTTTCTCCTCTCCTTATTGCCCAACATAAATGAGAAAGAGAAATGAGATGATAAGGCTTAATATTATCTCTCATTTTCCCTTATTTAATAAATGATAGTTTAATGAGTTATGACATCACTTTTATACTTGACTTTATCATTACTACAAAAAACTAAAGCTGTGGCGCTTATAATTGTATTAACTGTGGCGCGAGAGAAGTGCCACATATCTGGACGCCACTAAAAAAAGCAGTGGCGCTTGGAAGCGCCACAACATTTTAATTTTTTTTTAAAAAATAATACCCTCCTGTGGCGTTTGTTAGAGGAAGTGCCACAGGAGGGGGGTCCTACTGTGGCGCTTATGTCAGCAAGCGCCACAGGAGACCCCCCTCCTGTGGCACTTCCTCTAACAAGCGCCACAGGAGGGTCCCCTTTTTTTTTTGCTTTTTCTTTTTCTTTTCTTTCCTGTGGCCCTTTTTTATGCTTCCTGATTGTGAAGCTTTATATAAAATGAGTTGCTTTCATGTTTATCATCTCTCAAATTGTCAATCTTTCTATTTTATATTTCAACCTATTATATATATATATATATATAATTTTCACATTTAAAATTCAAGTTCCCCAACAATAATGTTCTTACATTAATACTCTCCAAAGCTAACATAAAAAATATCACAATACAAGAACTTGATATGTGAACACAGTACATCAACAACTAATTAAGTAAATTAAAAGATTACTAAAAAACGCAAGCTTGTTGGCCAAAAAATTTAAACAAAGCAAAAAGGCAAACGTTATATTACGGTTTATCTTGACTATACTAAAAAAAAAATTTAAACAAAGCAAGCTAGAATGAAACAATCTTCTTCTTATGTTGGTGACGCTAGTTTGAGTGACGAGGATGAGCAAATGTGAGCTGTGGAGTGGAGTAGGGATCAACTGGAGTGGGGTTCAAAAGAGGAAGAGAGACAGAGAGTATGAAGAAAAGGGAACAACTAGGAACAAAAGTGGGGACGGACGAAACAAAAATGGAAAAAGGGACAAGAGAACTTAATGAAGAAGACGAGTATGTGTTTTTGTTGTGCAAGAGAAAGTGATATCTTTTACAGGGGGAGAGGTGTCAACGTGAGCTAAGGAAGAGGGAATAAAAAGGAAAAAGGGAGGGAAAAGATAAAAAGTAAAGTTAAAGGAGGGAAATCTGATTGCCGGGAGAGTTGAAAATTCATATCCAGCCAATTGTGGCACTTCTTTAAAGAAGTGCCACAGCTGCCCCCTTTTTTTTTCTTTTTCTATTTATTTTTTTTTTTAATTTTTGGGACCCAATTGTGGCTCCTGCCAAGGCAGGCGCCACCCTTGGGTAGGACCAGCTGTGGCGCCTGGTCCGCCAGGCACCACAGCTGGCCAATTGTGGCGCCTGCCTTGTCCCCACCAGCTGTGGCGCCTGGCGGACCAAGCGCCACAGCTGGTCCCAAAAATTAAAGAAAAATTAAATAGAAAAAGAAAAAAAAAGGGCAGATGTAGCACTTCTTTAAAGAAATGCCACAAAATGTGCGCCACCTTTCAACCTTTTTGTAGTAGTGTATCCTCTTATAATTAGTGTCATAAACTCCACTTGAAATTGAACTAAGTACTCCTCCTCTTCCTTTAGCCAATAAAATGACATCCAAGAGTCTCTTCCCAAATCAATTTGGGCTTCATTCCATTAGTCCAATCCTTATATACAAGAAATATTATTTTATGCTTAATTAAGCATGTGCTCAACTCCAACAATTATAAATTAATCCTTTGCCTTAAGATATTGACACTTGGCATGTTTATGAGCCAAATAATTATTTCCCCTCTTATTTCCTTATTTCACAATTTACACAATTGCCAACACATTTTATTTTCCAATTTTCGGAATAATTGGCCTTCTTGGCAGGTTTTTTGCCGTAACTTTGAAAAATCATAACTAAATTTGTAGACATCGTTTCGAAGCGATTCAAAAGGCTATGGAACCCTTATTGAGTCTAGTTTCAAGGAAAAATATAGAATTTAGCCAGTTGGAAGCATATCATTCCCTAATTTCATTTATTTGACCACTGCTCCAGAGACATTCCAGATTTTCTGGGATAATTTCAAAAATTCATATTTGTTTACATATAGTTTCAAATGATTCATATGACCTATCAAATTAAAGCTTAGGATGTCTACTTTCACCTTGTAAACTTTCATAATTTTTGCTCTTTATTTGGTCTTCCAAAACCACATGACAAACTCACTGCCTCGCAGGCAGTTTCACTAAAAACACTGTTCACCTTTCCATTTTCAATATTTAATTCCTTTGACCTCAAATATTCATCATTTCATTGAATATATAAATAATCACAATATACTCTTGGTGAATTAAATTTGGGGTGTTGACAATAAAAAGACACCTTTTTATTGTCACACCTCCCACTTCTGCTGGTGGCATCCGGCCACGAGGTCGAGGGTGCAACTCAAAGGAATATGTTCCCACCCCTTGGGAATTCTTTTCTCCTCCCCACACTTTGAAGCCGTGACTTGGGGGTAAGTACTAGCTCAATGGTACCACACCTCACATGAAGCGTGTACTTACCCCCAGGTCACGACTTTGAGGTGTGGGGGAAGCAAAAGGAATTCCCAAGGAGTGGGAAAATATTCCTTTGAGTTGCACCCTTGACCCCGTGGCCGGATGCCACCAGCAGCAGTAAGGTCTAGCAGCAGTGGGGGGTGTGACAGAAGTGGTGGTGACAGTCCAAGTGGCGACAGCAACAGCGAGGGGCGGCGATAGTAGCGGTGGAGGAAGAGGTAGTGGTGATGGTAGTTGTGGTGTGAAGTGGAGTGGTGGATGAAATAAGACATGTGAAATAATGACAAATGAGACTAAAGGGTAAGTCAAACTTTTTCAACCATGCTATGAGGTGGGAATGAGTATTTATAGGGGCGGAGAGGTTTGAATGGGAATTATCACTTTTTTTTGTAATTAATTATTATTATTACCATAGTAAACTCTATTATCTTGCTAAAAAATATCCAAACACTCTTATCTTGATAATATAATCATGATTACCATTGTAGACATGCAATAGGGTTCAACCAAACGCGCTCTAATTTTTCAAAATTTGACACAGACTTGTGAAAATATGCAACTGATGTTCCAACTTTTAACATAGAATATTGAAAAACCTTGTTGCAAATTAAAGAATTAATACTCATATTTTATAATTTACTACTGACTATATATATAATACAAAATGCAATCGGAAATTTAACATGAAAGATTTTAGGAAAAATGTTAATTATGTAATTTTTTTATGATTGCTAAGGACTAAAGTTCTCCTATACTCAAAGTTTAAAATTTTTTAGCCAGAAATTAAAACTAAATTGATATAATCGTCCAAAAGTGTTATTATGTCACACCAAAACATATTGCAAGACCATTCCTTGATTTATTATTTTGTATTGTAATGTTTGGATTAAAGTAGGGATCCCAACAAGATTTATTAGTTATATTTATAAATAAATAAATAAATAAAGCACATCATGATTAAAATGCCTCTGGAGTCTAATATAAATCCAAATAATAATAAAAATCCAAAGGTGAAGTGATTAAAGAAGAAGAATATTAATTGTGGGAAGAAGTTAATTATAAGAATGAAATATGTGATGATGAAGTGGGGAGGAGGAGGAAGGCAAAATGGAGAGAAGGCGAAGCAAAACAGTGACAGCATTGGTAGCAGCAAGATCTTCAAAAGTGTCAATGTCTTCTTCTCCAGTCTTTCCCGCCAAATCTGATATCCCTCTTATCACTATCACTGATATTCCATTCGACAAGCTTGTCTGCAAAACAAACTCTTCCATTATATTCTCCAAACAATTCAATCCTTCATCGGTTCTTAAGTTTTAGAAGTAGGAGGTAGTATTACTTCCTTGGGTTCTTAGTTTTAGAAGTAGTTAGGAGCCAGTTAGAGAATTTTCTTGAATCCTAAATGGAATACTCTACCACAATTCAATTTATCTCTTGAACTTATATTTTTTTCTAAAATATCCCTATTGATGATTACACATTAATTATGAGGGATAATTTTCAATACAAATGACTAAAAAGAGTATTTTAAAGAAATCAATACACATTTTTTTCTAATATTTAACTTAACTATTTTTATTAAAATCTGCAAATTAGTTATCTAGTTATATTCAATATTCTCTCTGGTCAGTTTTGTAAGCAGCTTTTATCTTTATTACGTAAAACGAATTAACAGTTAAAATTAGTTAAAAACAATAAATGTATAAAAAAAGGTCATGTTTCTTACAAATTTGTCCCTATTTATGAAAAAGGTATAGGAAAGAGAATGAATAAAAAAATATGAGAGAGTATGAGTATAAAATAAGAGAGAGAATGCATAATAAATTCTTATAAAAAAAAAGAATGTGTATTAAATGAGTATACGAAAGAAAATTAGTTGTGAATGGAGATAATTAATATAAAGATGTGTATTTAATGGAGGTAGAAAAGGAAAAAAGTAGTTTAAATTTTGAGACATAAGGAAACAATTACTTATAAAAAGGACTAACACTAAAAGAGAGAAAATTACTTATAAAAAGGACCGAAGAGAGTATTTAAGTTCTGAGGGAGTAGTATTATTAATTCCAGTAGACATATAAATACCCTCATACCAAGGATACATGTCTTTGAAAAATTCAAGTATTCATTACATCCCACCGGTCTTTAATGTAGGAGCTTACTAACTAATTTGTAGAGATTATGAAATTAGTTTAGTAAATTATTTGTAAAAAAAATATTCTTAATTTTCCTAAAATACTCTCTTTGATCATTTAATTTATATTGGATCTACCGAACTATTTGATGAAAACTTCCTTAATTTATGCAATCAATAACCATAGTTTATGAAAATAAATTTAAGACTAAAGTTAACCTCCAAACTAGCTCCACCGTTTAGGAGTGCAGGGAGTAGTTGGAAAAAACTTTATAAACCAACACACAAATATATATATATATATATATATATATATATAAAATAAAGGTTAAGAAGACAGACCATGACTATGGGGAAACTCTCCATATCAACAGAAGAAACTTGAAATGTTTGAAACAGAAAATCTCTGTAAGCTTCATTGTCCACATACATGTCCGCTGATGTACCATTCACACCACTCACTAACTTGGGACTATGTGTAAGACAAAAACTCGAGTTTACACAACGTTCTAGCTCTATCCCCTGTCACACACACACACACATAAGTAATTTACAAATACAAAGTAAGAAAATTAAATTCTCATATTTGTAATAATGAAATTTAGAAGTAGCATAAGAAATGTTTGGTTCTAACCTCCAAAGTAGAAGCAAGATGAAGCCATTGAGAAGTAACTTTTGCCCAGATCAAACGTTGTGCTAAATTGGGTTTTCCATTCACAGAAAAGAATTCTTCAGAACTGTACCCAACACGTCCCAACAAATTGTTCCCTTTTGGCACATCAAAGTTGCCAAAATCCAAGTGAGAAAAGTCACTACTTTCAAGTGTCCCGTTTGGTTTCTGACATTATTATCAAACACAAACATAAATTCAAGGGTTTCTTTAATGTTATTTTTAAAAAATAATTGGAGAAATTGGTGATAAGTCCCCATTTTGGAAATTTTATTAGTCAGAAAGACCTGAATTCGAGTACTAATACTCTTTATGTGTGAGAATATATCAGGTTCTCATAACCAGTAAATTTTACAAATAAGGATTTTTCACCGATTTTCTCAAGAGAAATTGAAGTACCAGCCAGTCCCATAGGCCAGTATGAATGAATTGTTTGGGAATGGTGACATCTCCAAAGGAAATGGAGTCATTTGCACTTCCAGCAATTCCAAAATGCAGAATTCCAATTATGTCAAACACATCAATCATTTGTTGCGTTACTGCTACTGCATTCAGCTGTAATGGAGTCAACACCAAATTTTCAAATACTAATACAAATGAGTTCTATGAAACTTAAAGAAAAAATTAATCTGCAAATCCTTACAGTTTTACCTGATTGTTAATGAGGTCTCTATAGTTTTTCCCCCTTTTTTTATATATTATTATCCGATATCTCGTTTGAGGTTTATGGTTACCCCTCCTAACACAAGTGTCTCTTCTAAGATTCGAACTCGAAACTTAAAGAAATTTAGCTAAGTCTTACACCATTAGATCAACAAGTTTTTTTCCCTTTTTATTATGTCTTTATAGTTTCACATGTTTTTGTTCAAGTCCTTGCAATTTTTTTTCCCCTTTTTATCAAGTCTTTATAGTCTCAGCCAATCAGGGCCATAGAAAAAAAAAATTGCAGGGACGAACTTATTAAAACCAGGTGAAATTATGAGAACCTAATGAAAAGAACTACCGGGATCTAATTAAAAATTAGATGAAACTATATGGAATTAGAGATTAATTTTTCTAAACTAAATTTTGTAAAGACAATATTAACTGCACAAGAGAAAGTATACATACCAATCCTACTCCACACCTCACAAAGATAACTTTCTTATCAAAGACCTTCCCTACTCTGTATAGCCTCCCTGCAACCACCATGTTCAACACAAACTAGCTTGAATCTGAGCTTCTCAACATAATTATGAAAACAATGACATCTCAGTTATATATATATATATATATATAGAAGATGATGAACCTGAGAGTTCCACAAAAGGGTGATTTGGATCAGGTTTAAATGCCTTGGAAGCAAAAAAAGCAATCTCCTCAGGTGGGTAAGCTGCTATTATACCCAAGTATGGCCCTTTCTCCTTCACTTTCTTTATCACTTGAACTGCCCTTCTTCTTCTTAATGGCTCAGCAAATGCTAATGTCAAACTCAGCAACAGAATCACCAAAACTCTTGCAGCCATAAGTGGCTTCTCTTCTCAGGAAATGAATTGAAGAGTGAACTAAACAAGCAATAAGAAGAAAAATATATTTGTAAATGGATTCAGTTTTAGAATATATGTATGTTTATCCATTGTTATGTTTGGTCATGTTTTACAGACTGTGTTCTCTGTCAAACTGATATCTGATTATGGAACAGTACTTACTTACCTACAAGTCAAAAGCTGATAAAAATGAGAGCTTTCGTGTCTTAAAGCTAAAATTTCAATGAAGACATGGAAATTTTCCAACGTTTATAAGGCCTTGATTTGTATGACAGTGGGAGTTTACAAGTGATTTAGTATATTTAAAGAACCTTTTAACTGAATCTATTCATCAGAAGTCAACAGTCTGTTGAAAGTTTGATTCAAGGGCACGTGAGAGTGGTAGATAAACGCATACCAATGGGGCCCATGAATAAATGTCTTATCACAAAGTGAGCCCCATATAAGTGGTACTTTGTTCTCTTCATGTCAAGTTATATATGCATATATTATCAATTGTGTTATAAACAATACTCCCTCTAATACCTCAAAATTTAAATTATCTTGATCTTTTTTATAAAAGTCATATAAGAGTTTTCTGAACATTTAATGAGTTTTTTTTTCATTTTTACCCTTCATTAATTATATATATTGCATTAATTAAAATATTGGTGATTCTTATATTTACTTTATTTCTCTCACTTGCCCCTTATAAATAAAGGTATACTGAGAAAACAAAGTTTATTTTATACATACTTAACACTTTAACTCACTTTAACGTCTTTCTTAAATCATATAACTCGGTTATTAAGCTCTTATAAAAAGACTTGAGGAGTTTTACAATGGATGTTCATATCCACTCCAATAGCCTTTTAAAATTCTGGTTACTGTCCTTATACCCTATAACACTCAAATGGATGGTTTTCTTATATTTATCACTATAACATTTAATGGTTTCATGTTGTACCATAATGAAGAACAATTTTTCTATTTGTGAACTTGTGACTTTTGGAAAGGTTAGAGGTCTATAAGTATAAATTTAACAAAAACGATTAGATGTACAAGAAAAGATACAATGATACATGGATGAGAATTCTCCTCAATCCCCCATCTTACATTTCTCTCATGATTATATTATGTTGCTCATTTTTTTCTTTAATATTTTATAACAAATTGACATTATTGTCCATTAAAAGTGTTTTTCATATTATTAAGTTTTGTTATTTTGTGATCATTTTTTGCAACAGAAGAAACAAAACAAGCTTGCAGCTTCCCTGTTTCTCACTGTTCTGTTACAGAAACTTCTATTGAATGCATAAAACAGCGTGGAATTGCCAGATATTTTCCCTACATTATGATTTATATCTGCAATTTTCAAAGGGCAAAATCTAGTTGGTAATTTCAACAGTTGTGGACACCTTGAGCGTCGAACAAAGGCTTTAAGCAGCAAGAAACAGAGATATTCAAAGAATATAAAAAGCAAAACTTGTGTCCTCTTTCAACTCATGGTACAAGTTTATGACTTTTTTAAAGTTCTTTTCTCTAATACAAATAAATGATTCCCAACCTCTTAACATAGCCTAGAGTTGGTATTTTTTTTCACAATTATACATGTCAATCCCATAGAAGCATGAAAGAGGCTGGGTAAGTAAAGTAATCATAAGCTCAAGTTGTGAGAGAAATTAGCTTGGACCAGTTTTGGAACGCTAATCTGCAACTTCATTTTTCTGTAGATGAATAAAGTATCAGAGGGTTCTAAATTGATTTTTAGTCTCCTCATCCTGAACAGTAACAGGATACCGAAAAATAACTGTCGTCAGAAACAGAGCAGAGTTTCATCGGTTTTGAAGCCCTTCAATTGCCTTCTTCCACTGCCATGCTCTTTGTTTTGCATCCTCCAATGACATTACTTTCTTTGGCTGCATTGTTTATTCAAGAGAAATTCACAAATCAAAAATTTTTGCACAAAGAAATAAAACAAACTATAGTGTAAATCATGTCTTAAAAAACACTAGTGTCTTTCTACAAGACTTGGAAATAGAGTAACAGCCAAATTCTAAGTCCCAAGGAATAATTTGTCTAGACATTGGGAGTAAACATTGGTCCCATTTTATCTCAAGTATTTAACATTTTTGTGTAAATTAATTTGTCTAACTTATAAACCAATATACTCCCTCCAGTCCTGAACATAGGATATATTTGAGATGTTGATTTTAGTCCTAAATATAAAACATAGTTTGCATATTTGTCAGTCTTTTCTTAATTTACCCCTATCGATACTCCAAATAATCAAGGAGAAGAAAGAAGGAGGAAATTAAGGAAAATAACTAAAGTGTTTTAGAAAATACATGTCATATTAACTAACTTAACTAACTTCCTTAATCTAATCAACTTATAGTTCTTGCATATACATTAATTTCAAATTAAATATTAACTTAAATATTATCCATAGTCATGATGGACATGGGGTCTTCTTTTTACCATCAACATAAAACAGTTTGCTGTAACTGTAAACAGAAAATCGTATAACAAGATAAATATAGAGATTAGAAACTTACTGTGCAAATCTTAAAATGTGAAGGACTAGTCACTTGGACAGAAAGTTCACTTGGATTATCAGACCATAACATATTTCCCTTTGCAATTAGTTTAGATGGGTCAACGTAGATCAACTTTGGCTTGTTTGTCAGGATTAGCTGCACCTTCTTGCTAGTTAGTTTCTGTAATTTCTTTACATTTGAGATCATAAGTACAGATTCCCCAGGTTCCAAAAATTGTTGCCTGTAAGATGAGAAGCATTAATTTTGAGTTTTAGTTTGCTAATACATAACATGCACAAATTAACAAACAATCAACCAACCAATAAGAGAACTCTTATAGAGATTAATTAATATCAAAAGCTAAATGAGGAACCTTCATTTACAAGTGAAAAGATAAACGATAACATGGCGACATCAAGGTTTTACAATCTTCCAGGAACATATTGAGACCTCTTTCTCATGAGGTTAACTTTTGGGTTTCAGTGAGACATGGAAGATGATTTACCATTTTGAATCAAAAGAATCGATTGAAGCTAGCCTGGTCACATGAGCATTCCCATCAGAAGAAGCAGCACTGGCATTTCCATCAGGTTTAGCATAACCATCCTGAGGATTAAATGGGGAACCATGATGCTGAGGAGAATGACCCTAATTGTGAAAGTGAGATGATAGCGCTAGAAACATCTTTTGTATTCATCACTAAAGAAAGTGGATGAGAAAAAAGAAGGTTGCCTATTTATCCATTAGTAACATATAAAAAAGAGAGTGAGAATCATACCCCTGCTTCTGAAGCTAGTTTTGGTGGATTTTGATCCCTTATGTTTTTCCAGTCTACTCCCTTGAAAAAACGATGCATTTTCAGAACAGCATAACCATCTGATAACGCTAGAAACATCTTTTTTTTATATTCATCACTAAAGAAAGTGGATGGGAGGAAAAAAGAACGCTTCCTATTCTCCATAAGTAACAATTAAAAACAGAGAGAGAATCATACCCCTGCTTCTGGAGCAAGTTTTGGCGGGTTCTGATCCCTTATGTTTTCCCAGTCTACTCCCTTGAAAAAAGGATGCATTTTCAAAACAGCATAACCATCAGGTCCAGCACCTGGCCTCCTCGTTGGATTTAAATCCTGTACCATAATTGCATTACTGTACTGAATCATTACTGATAAATGAACTACATAGAGCATAACAATTTATCAAGACATTTTGTTTTTTATTGAGCTCAACGACGTCGTACGATCCATATAGCGGCCTCCAGCTAATAGGATAAGGCTATGATGTTGTTGCTGCTGCTTAATTATAGGGTAAATAGCTTTTCTGCAGCAAATGCAGCTGGTAACTCACTTTTATACCAGTTTAACCCTTAATATTCCATAAGGTCATATAAAGATCTCAAGTGGCTTTGAAAATTTTCTAATTAGCAGTGATCAGAATCTATTACATGATGCATAGGATAGTTTTAGAAGTAGCCCTTTTTTTTTTTTGACCAAGACTTAGAAGTAGCATGGATTCAACTTTTCACAAAAAAGGTAGAGTATATTTTAGTTTTAGAAATAGAAGGGACATCAAGTATCCAGCTCTTTAACTTCTAAAAGTCATACTTGGCGAAAGTGCACTGGTCTCCGAAGCCTCTCCTTTGTTTTAAAAAAACGCCAAAAGCTTAAGTTTATATGAAGCAACTTATCATTTGTTGCATTGCCGTCATGGCATTACATTATCCTGTCCTGCAGCAGTATATTGAGTTGTAGGCAACAAATAAACACATTAACTCTGAATTATACTGTCCTTCATGCCTTTAGTTTCTTATTATCAAGAGCGGATACATAAAATCAGAAATGTGTATATAACAAGCAGGGACTTCTGCATGCAAAATCCAAAAATACTAACCAGTAAACGGTCAATAAGGTCAATTGCTTCCTCAGAAAAGTAATCTGGAAATCGAAGATCTCTGGCTATAATTCTTTGGAAAATAAGCCATTCACTAGCATCTTTAAATGGAGAAGTTCCAGAAAGCATTTGATATAATGTGCAACCAAGAGCCCAGAGGTCATTCCTGTGGTAAAATATTGAAAAAAAAAAGGAGAAAATAGAAGATATTATGTGGTAGCCGGGTATGGAACAAAAAACAATAAAGCTACTCAGCGCAAAAGCTCTCTTTGGCAACTGAAGTGTCAGAAATAATCCTTAATTCAGAAAAGACAATGAAATCTATACCTATAAATAATGTAAAACACTATCAAAACAACATATAATTAAGTCCCTACCCAAAAGTAGCTGGAGAAGAGTTAAGAACCTCTGGAGGGACATAAGCAGCTGTCCCCACAAATGTGCAGGCTTTATCATCTAGGAGAAAAAAGCAAGATCACATACATGAAAAATGATAAATATAACAAAGCAGCTTCCACATTACTCCTGATTTTACCTGATGCTGCCGCATTTGGAAGGACTGTAATGCGGCTGTCCTGCATAGGCTTCACACTCCCAAAATCAGCAATTTTAATATGTCCTTCAGATGTAAGTAACAAGTTCTCTGGCTGCAATGTTAGAAATGAGAGCTTTTCACATACCCATATGACATGCTGAAGCAGAGAAGCAATACATTCATGGCACAGAACTACCTTTATATCACGATGTATCAATCCCAAACTATGTATATATTCAAGAGCATCCACAACTTCAGCTGCATAGAACCGCGCTTCATCCTCAGATAGACGACCTTTCTGCACACAGAAAATCAGGCAGATGCCAGTGGATAGCAAGTAACAAGTTGACAGAAAGATACAAACTACACAGATAGCAAAAGCTTCCAAATACCAAAGTGAAGTTAAAAGGAAATACAATTTTTTTTAATAGAGGGACCGATAAGTTCGAACATATCTATTTGTTGGTTCAGTTGGGATCAATTGTCAAAGTTCATTTACAAATGGTCACTAATATGTACGAATAATTTAATTAAAAAGATAATAGTAATTGATATCAATTCTAGAAAAATATCATAATAAACCTTCTTATGGACTTTCACAAGTACTTTATTCCAGGTGCAGATTATAAAAGACCACAACAAATAAGAGAACTCCAGCATGTAGATCTCATGACTTCAAGTCTTACATTAGCTTACCCGGGTTATTTGATCAAAAAGTTCTCCACCTTCACAGGACTCAAGTGCCATGTCTTCATGTTTGAAAAAAATGGGTCACAAGAAATAGATACAACATTGGTTAATAGATCAAAAAGGGTGGGAAGCAAATGCAAGATTGAAATAAAAAAACATAGAGGAGGAACAGCATTGGATGAAATTATATAGAGAAACAAAGCCTAAGAATACCTACAAATGGAAAATGTGTCTTGAAATGTGAAAAATAGACGCACAATGCCAGGATGGTCCAATTGATCAAGCACTATGCGCTCCAGCTTCACATAAGCTGTTTTGTTCTCTTTAGTAATAAATTTTTTATCCATGATTTTCAATGCATACACAACTCCTGTGTCCTTCTTCTTTGCCCTCACAACCTGATAAACAAAAACAAAAGAAAAAAGATAAAAAATTAACAATATTTTTATGCAACGGATTAGAATTTATGGTCAACACAGATCATTGAACCATATGAACAGGAAGATTTAACAATAGTAGCAAGATGAACTACAGGACTGATATTCTGGTCTCTGGATAAGTGATATCCTAACCACTAAAAAATGGTATGAGGTGAATTTTATCCTTCTAGTCAAAACTGGTCACCAAAGTTTCAGAATACTTTGGCACGCTTCCCATGAAAACCCTCAACATTGCTACCGTCTCTATTTGACCACGTCATCTAATGTGCTGAATCACTCACACAACTTCAAGAATTCTTCAACATGCTTCTATGAATAACCCCTTCAATATTCTCCAAGCTAGTCTCAAAATGAAGGTTTACAAACATGATAACCAACAAGAATGCTGAAATCTTCACTGGCTCCTTTCTCAACTAAGACTCCAAGCCTGAATATATTATCATTTGATATTGATTGACTTTGGTTTGTTCAATAGAATAAAGCACTTAGTTTTAAGCCAAGAATTATAACTGATAGAAAGCTGCAACTCTATTTCCTTCACCCATCATAAAGCAAAGGTCAAGTGTCATATTTTGATCATGACAGGGGTTTATGGGTGCCGCAATCCCCCAATCTGCCAACAGTTGCCTCCATCCAAACAAAGCTACACCCATAAGGTTCAAAGTTTAAACACCCCATGGCCAATTTACGCTTGCCAAATAGATCAAGTACAATGGTTAATACACCCCAGCCCAAGCACACTGATTACTAACACTCATTTTTTCTGGGCAAAAGAACACTCTCATTCCCCCTAACCATCATACTCATAATTATAGGAAATCCAAATTGTTATTGTTAGACACTAGTGCACATAACCACATTGGATATCAATGCAATTTAAAGAAGAGTGCATTTTCACAAGCCAGTTGAACTAGTATTTTTTTACACACACAAGGAGCAGTATATTAAGCTACTAGAGAATAATTTCTTAATAAGCTTCATGCATTTTCCAGCTAGGAATGCCCAATCCAATCAAATGAAACACTACTTCAATTTTCTGTTCTTTCAGCTTAATCAATAATTGAGCTATGCAGCACATAAAATACAGGACATAGACAAACAAAAGCATAAACATAAAAAACTCTAAAGCACATGGCAAACACACACATATGACAGTATTAGTGTAATATTATTTGCCATCCACAGATATGCATCAGAGATATTAAGTAATAAAAAAGTTTGGCCTTCTAATGCTTTGAGATGAAATGATTCTCCACATAGTTTATAGCAATAATATGACCTTGCTGCCCTTGTAGTCCTAATCATTGCAAAACATTATATGTTGGGCTTCATGCATGTGAGTGGTCCACATTTCAAATCCTAAAGGCTCTTAGAAGGCAATGAAAACAGGCATATGAAACATATTAACTAAACCATTTCAAGCTTTCAGTGAAAATTTGCGCTTTCCATAATGGTAATCAACACACAAGCGCAAATACACTATCAGTCATGTAAAATGAACGATAATGTTCAGATAATAAAAAGAATCTATAATAAAATTTAAAACCGTATTCAACTATTAAGTGAAGCCCGACATGATAACCGTATCAGATGGTGAGGTATATTGTCATGTTTAGAAAGGTGCATCAATCAAAATGCAAAGGCAAACCAACAACAGCAATTAAACATGACAGACCTTAGAATAAGAGCCAACACCATAGATCTTTCCCAATTCAAAGTCCTGTATGGAGAAATTCTCCTGAGGGGCTCTGAAGGCAAAGCTCTTAGATCTCTGTACATTCCCAGCGGCAGACGAATTCTCCTGAATTTTCAACTTAGAATCAAAATCCTTCTCCATAGCCAACACATCGAACTTCAGCAAAGTTCCTCTACATTCTTGTACCAAAATTCTCCCATTACAACCCCATTATCCTCTCTCTCTCTCTCTCTCTCTCTCTCTAAGAAACCTCGGGAAGAGAGCTCAGAATGGTCAATTAGACTACTGAGAAAAACCCATTGCCGCTTGGGATGAAAGCAATCATTCTCTAATAGTCTCTGATAAAAAGAAAAAGGTTAGGTGATTCTTTCTGATTAGGGGTATAGCACATGCCTATATGGGTATGCGTGTATAATCTGGAAGTGATCAGCTTTAGCTTTCTTCCAATTTCAAAACCCTAAAATGTGATGCCAAGGAAATGGATTGAAGGAAGACATGGGGATCGAAGAGGAAGAGAGTGAGAGCGAAAATGGGCACATGTGAATGAATGATGGAGATGATTGAAGCTCTCTCTCAAATGCCTAAAATGGAAATGGAAGTTGCGCATGATTAGAGGCCTAGTGTCTTAAATGAAGTTAGTAATTACATTTACAACGGATTTTTGTCAAATTCTTTTTTTAGGAGACTGTAGTACCATACCCGTTTCCCCTTTCTTCGTTCGTATACTGTAGCTCTCGCTGTAAGGACTCTGACTCTCTGACTATATATCTCTGTCAATAATATATTGATATTAATTTATTTAATTTTTATGTTTTAAATTGATCAATTAATAATTGGATTAAGGAAACAGTATCTCATAACAAAAACATCGTTATAATATTATATGGGGTTAAAGTTCATCCAACAACATCCTGAAGTATTTTCTAACCTGAATCTAGTTCCTAAAATATTTTATAGTACAAGAGCACCTTGAAATATAGGTTTTCAGGTTGGTCCAGTATCATACCTAAAGTATTTTTGAAGCATCTAACGCCGTGAAATTTTTTTTTCAGGTGCATCCCATCACCTTTAAATGTTATTAGGAAAATGATACAAAAGTCCCAAATAAAAAAAAAAATAATGTCCGAAGAATCTCATAATTTATCAATGACAAATAAAAGAGCAACAATTAAGTCTGTGTTCTTATACCCTCAAAATCATGGTTTCATAAGCACTTTTCCGTAAATCGAGACAAAACTCCTTCACATATTTACCTTGTAAACTGTAAAATTTATTCTCTAAAAGCTAATCAAAACACACACTAACAAGTGGAAGAGCTATCATTAATAAGTTATGGGACTTTTCTGATATTATTTTTCTTAATTGCAACCTTAGTGTCATTTTTCCAATATTTTCTGATGCATCAAGCACCAAGGCCCAAACTTTAGGGTGCTAGATGTATAAGGAAAAAATATTTTAAGATACTAGATGTACTACAAAATACTTCAAGAAAAATATTTCAAGGTATTGAATGCATCTTAACCTTATTATATATATAAGTCAAATTTCTTATATCTATTATGTTAAAATTTTCCAATCACATGTGGTCAGTTTCCCAATATTTTTTTATGCATCAAGCATTAAGCCACTAAGGCACAAACTTTAGGGTGCTAGATACACACAAAAAAAATACTTCAAGATACTAGATGTCTTACAAAATACTTCAAGGAAAATATTTTAAGGTACTAAATGCATCTTAACCTTATTATATATATATATATATATATAAGTCAAGTTTCTTATATATATTATGTCAAAGTTTTCCAATTACATGCGGTCATAAGTCCTATTTTTGAAATAGTACTCCCTTCAGTCTTTAACAAGGTAATTAAACCCGAACCGGTTCACTATTGGGTCAAGGGTCAGTGGGTCAGACCGGAGCTAAACCGAGACCAAACCGGTGAGAAATAAAATATTTTAGACTTATAGTATGAAATTCTAAAGGAAAAATGTTTTAAAAAAATTTTAAAAAAAAATAAAAAAAAATCTGACCCGGCCCGGGTCACCGGACCGGACCGGTTTAGAGGCCAGGTCTCCGGTTTACAGTCCGGTTCGGCCGGGCCGATCCGGGTTAGATAACCTTGATCTTTAATATAAAACATAGTTAGAGAGTTGATCTTGGTTCTAAATATAATCTATAGTTTTTATCTTCATTGATTTTTGCTTAATTTACCCCTTTTGATGTTCCCTCAACAATAATTGACTAGAGTGTTTTAGAAAATACATGTTGTAGTAACTTATTTAATATAATTAAATTAGATAAATATATCTTATATTAAGAATAAGGGGAGTATCATTTAACTATAAATCCCCACATAAAAAATAAATAAGAAACATGATGATATGTGACTGGAGAATTATACATAATGGATAGAACAAATTTAATGTAAGTACGGTGCATGCATATATCTTTTTTTTTTTTTGGGCCCACGGTTCATGCATATATCTATAACCCAAATTCGGGTTTTGAAAGATTATTTGAATAATATAAACATCAGAAATTTTGGCTGTCATCTCTTCTTTTAAAAAATTTACAAATTTATATATAATTATCGAAATAAAACATGTTGACTTTTTATATTTTTAAATTTAAGAAATTTATGGTAATTGATTTTGATGGCTGTTGCTTATCTATCAAAATTTTATCTCATTTCAATGATTAATCTCAACGTTTGACAAATTTTACCAAAATACCATCTTTTTTATATAATTATGTATTGTCAATTATTATTGAATCAGATTGAAACATTGTTTGGTGTAATTAATGCTAACTTCTGAAAATATTTTTTTTTGTATTCAAACATACTTAAATTCAACATCTCGGTCTCATCATAAACTCTTTGTAATATCCTAAATTTTAGAATTGGAGGTTAATGAATAAGTTTGAAATAAGTGGAATGCCAAGTCCTGATTTAACTGGAGCCCTAAATTTATTCCCTAATGTTTCTTATATCTTTGGGGTATTAAAGAAAGTGAAATGGTGAATTTTAGAGAATGTGATTATGTTTCTATTGAAATTTCTTGCGAGGCAATGAGATTATCTTGGGATTTTGGATGATCAAATGATGTCCAAAAATTATAAAATTTTACAGGGTGAAAGTAGATATCCAGGGCTTTAATTTGATAGTATTATAAGCCATTTTGACCAGTAGATTGAGAGTTATGAATTTTTTAAATTAGCCCAGAAAATCTGGAAAGTCTCTGGAGCAGCGGTCAAAGAAATGAAATATGGGAATGATATGCTTTCAACTGACTAAATTCCATATTTTTCGTTGAAACTAGACTCAATAAGGGTTCCATAGCCTTTGGAATCACTATGAAACGATGTTTACAAATTTAGTTATGATTTTTTCAAGTTAGTGTCACACCCTTATCTTATTTTTACCTATATTCAGAGTATTTGCGGAAAACGATACACAGTTCAGTGGACAACATAGAAATAGCATAAATATACTGATATTACGTGCACGATTATAGAAATTCCCCATAAGGGTTCGTACTTGATAATTACAATTAATGTATCCTCACAGCGTTACGTGGGTGTCTACACCCGTCCCAGTGAAACAGAAACATCTTCCAGTCTTCGTTCCACCATTGCAATCCCCTCATACGGTTCTCTTCTTTGTTCTCAGCATACGTTTTGTCTTCTCCTGTCTAAATTGTTGGTAGGGGAGGGTGAGATTCTGAGGAATCTCAGTAGGAAAGCAATACTAATATGCATGCAAGATAAGTGCTTAATGTATGACTACTTGTATTACATAACTCATACTCACACAATGACATATCTGAGTGCTCAATGTTTCAAACAACATACGTATGGCCAGAGCATAAATAAAAACAGAGCTTCAATTATTCATATATATTTCATATAATCAAGCAAAGCAAAAACATGCATCAATACACCAGCACAAATATCAAATACATGCAAGAGAGGTAAGTTACATACCTTAATCGTCCTTCATGATCCTTAAATAACGTGCCTCGATTTGCATGCCAATCCCTCAGGCTCTCTACTTGGTCCTAAAACTTCAAATGTACAATTGAGACACTTTCATAGTATTTCTGGTAGTTATATTAGTCTATGGTAAAAATTTACTAAAATGCCCTCGGGACCCCGGCCTAACTCCACTGTACCCGGCCAATGGCACGTTTTCCCAAAATTTTGACTAGGGTTATCCTAACATATTTTCACCCAAGGAATTCATTTCTGAGTTCAAAATCACCAAAATTAGTGTCAAATTATGAAAATACCTTTGAAAGCCCTGATTTAGGGTTTTATGGGTGTTTTCGTAATTATGCTTTTTCGGCCTTTTCTGAAAAAGTGACCAACTATAACCCCACCTATTTTTTCCCACTGATAGAACCATTTATTTCATGAAAATCTAGATCCTATCCCCTGAAACAGTGCTGGCCGAAATATTCAAAGAAAATGGAAAAATATAGTTTTGTGTTTTAGCTTCTAAAACTTGTACTTTTCTACTTCTAATCCTTTATTAACTCATTTAAACACTTCTTAACCATAATTCAAAGAAATTTGGGCAACATAACCCCTTAGGATTAGAACTTTCCAAATTTACAAACTTGACAAAAATCACTAAAACTAAGCACAAACCTCAACAACAACACCATACTAGTTTAGATCTAAGGTTTGTGAGATTACCTCTTAAGATCTTGAATCCTCTCTCTCTAGGCATCTCCTCTCTTTCTTCTTAAGCTAAGAATGGTGTCTTCAAGATCATGGATGCATGAAGAATTAAGGTTTAGAGAGGGATATCATGACAAAAATCACAAGAAAAGCTCAAGAAATCACTTCTTACCTTAGATTTCTTCTTCTTTCTCTCTAAAGCTCTCAAGGTCTCCAAGCTCTCTCTCTCTCTCTCTTCTTTCTCTAGTGTTGGACTAAATGTTGCATGACAAGGGAGCAGAATGTGTCTAAAAAATTCCTCTTCTTTCCTTCTAGCCATTGATTTCATCAAGGGTTGACATGGTAACACATGTCTTCTACCATACTTCCCTCCATACTTTCACTATATATCTTCACTTTATGCCATGCTTCCTTCATCATTTGACTTACTTGCTCCCTTACCATTATCCATCATGATCTTCATGTCCATACTTCATGTCATACCCATCTTACCATTGTCATCATTATTCTTTTCTTGTAGCATTTTGGACATGTGCTCATGAAATTAATTTATTCCCCTTAATTTTATGTGTTGGCCAAAATTTCAAGAGGGAAGGAAGGGGAAAAAATGATTTCAATAATTCCATAATTCATATGAATGAATTATGTATAATTCCCCCTAATTTCACAATTCTCGATTTATTCCATCAATAATACTCCAATTGTACATTTTTCTTTATTTTCCTTGATTAATTGAAACTAACTTCAATTAATTGAAAAATAATTAATCTTGGGCTAAATTGACAAAATTATAATTTTGCTATCACCTTTGTGATTTAACTCCTTTCTCAAATTAATTTATCCATTTTCTCATGAATATGAATCTTTCAAAATTCATAAGATCCAATTTCATGCATATTCACCTTTTTTATTGAATTTCTCAATTAATTACAATATATTTTTTGTGAATAAAAATTTGGAATGTTACAGTTAAGAAAGAAAATATGCCAAAATTGGCATTATTCCGAAAATTGAAACTAAAATGTGATAGCAATTGTGTAAATTGTGGAATTAAAGATGTCAAGTGTCATTATCATATGAAGAGGGGAGTAGGTTATGATTTATGAAGATGATCACATATCCAATTGCATTAAAATAATGCTACATGGACATAGCAATCATGATTGATGATGGTAAGGATTATCTTGAGTGTAAGGTTGGAGTAACTTGAGTGCATAGTTGGTTTAGTTGGAGGAAATCTCATTTGGTTAGAAGAGCAAGAGGGCAGATTTTATGCTAACCGAAAGGAGGGAGAAAATTAGTTCAAAGCTAACTAAAAGCCTAATGGAGTAAGTATGACATAATGTGAAGGAGGTATGAGTTGTGAAAAGTGTCACCATCATATGCCTTAATGAAATCAAATGGTATATGGTGAAAGGAGATATTTATGAAGCACTTTTTCCTTCCTCTTCCCTTCACATTTTCGACCAAGGGACAAGAAAGAAGAGAGAGAGAGAGAGCTTGAAGAACATAAGAGTTTTAGAGAGAAGGAAGAAGAAATCTAAGGTGAGAAGTTGGTTTCTTAAGCTTTTCTTTGAATCTTTGCATGAAAACACATTTTGAGCTCAACGAGAGAGAGAGAGGAGACACCTAGAGAGGGAAGATTCAAGATCTCAAGGGGTAACCTCACAAACTTTATATCTATTCTAGTATGATGTTGTTGTTAAGGTTTGTGGTTGGTTTTGGTGATATTTGTCAAGTTTGTAAATTTGGAAAGTCCTAATTCTAAGGGGTTATGCTGCCCAAATTTCTTTGAATCATGGTTAGAATGTGTTTAGATAGCTTAATAAGGGGTTAGAAGTGGAAAAATACAAATTTTGGAAGCTAAAACACAAAAGAGCAATTTTACCTTTTTCTTGACCAATGTTTCGGCCAAGACCAGATCTGGGGGAAGGATCTGGATTTTCATGAAATAGATGGTTCCATTGGATTCAGTAGGCAAAAATAGGTGGGGTTATAGTTGTCACTTTTTTGGAAAAGCGTAATTACGAAAACGCCTATAAAACCCTAAAACGGGGCTGTCAAGGGTATTTTCGTAATTTGACACTGAATTTGGCAATTTCAAGCCCAAAAATGGATTCCTTGGACAAAAATACATCAGGATAGCCCCAATCAAAATTTAGGGAAAAGTACAGTCAAACCGGGTACGGCGAAGCCAAGTCGGGTTCCCGGGGGCATTTTGGCCATTTTTCAATATAGACTCATATAACCCCTAGAAGCACTATGGAAGTGTCTAAACTGTACATTTGACGTTTTAGGACTAAGTAGAGAGCCCGATGGATTGGCACACAAATCGAGGTACGTTATTCGTAGATCAGGAAAGGGCTATTAAGGTAGGAAACTTACCTCTTTTGCATGTATTTGATATTTGTGCTGGTATATTGATGCATGTTATTGCTTTGCTTGATTATGTGAAACATATATGAATAATTTAAGCTCTGTTGTTGTTTCTGCTATAGTCATTCGTATGTTGTTTGAAATATTGAGCACGTAGATATGTCATTGTGTGAGTATGAGTTATATAATGCAAGCAAGTTATGCATTAAGCACTTCTCTTGCATACATATTGGTATTGTTTTCCTACTAAGATTCTCTCGAATCTCACCCTCCCTTACCAATAATTTAGACAGGTGAAGACAGATGCTATGCTGAGAGCCAAGAAGAGAACCATATAAGGGGAATGTTGTTGTGGAACAAAGACTAGAAGATGTCTCCGTTTCACTGGAATGGGTTCATACACCCACGTAGCGCTACGAGGCTATATTAATTGTAATTATCAAGTACAAACCCCTATGGGGAATGTCCGTATTTATGCACATAATATCAGTATATTTATGCTATTCCAGTGTTGCCCATCAAACTGCGTATCGTTTTCAACAATTACTCTAAAATAGGTGAAAATAATATAAAGGTGTGATACTCTTCCCCTAATAGAAGAAAAATAAACTCTTCTACTAAAAATAAGTTATAAAATAGTATTCATAATTTATACTATTTATAAATACTACTTCCTCTCGTCCTTAATACAAGATATATTTATTAAATTTGATTATGTTAAAAAATTTAGTTAATATGACATGTATTTTCTAAAATACTTTAATATGACATGTATTTTTTAAAATACCCTAATCGTCTTTCTTAATTCTCACATCCTTGATTATTGTTAAGAAAGCATTAATAAAGGTAAATAAAAAAAAGATTAATAAATATGAAAAATATATTTTATATTTAAAACTAATATCAACTCTCTAAATATATCATATATTAAGGATCGGAAATAGTATGGTTTTTTATAATATTATATGTACATATTATGATAGTCATTGTATTAAGTCAAAAGTTAATTTTTTGTTGAGAACATCAAAAGTTAATTTTTTACAGCAAGAAGTGTTTAAATTATTTCTCTAAGGTTATAACAAAATATTTGTTCTTAATAACAAAATTTTTAAAATATTTTATGAATGCTTTTGTACATAATTTATTTTAACAATAAATTTGTTAGTTGTGAAATAATCAAAAGTGACATGGGCACTAACAATCATGTTTCATTGTTCTAGAAGAGATGCCACGCAGAAATTGTCTACTTTAGCTAATTTTTGACTAACTTCTATAATTTCCACCTTTTCTGAGCTACATCATTCTACAATAGGAAAATTATTATTCTTTTTCATGTTCAATTGACATACCAATACATTGGCCAAAAAAAAATTGACATACTAATACAATAAACATTTTTCCACTAAGTAAGGTTGGTTACATAAATTAAATGAAATCATTATACTTTATTAACAACCAAATATTTATATGTATTGTTAATTAAAATATCTCATTTGATAGTTTTATTAAGTGTGTGTTTGGTTGCAACTTTTGGATGCCCTTAAGCCCAATTGGAGCTTCAAAAGCCCAACTGTTGGCAATGATTTTTTTTTTTCATGTTTGGTTGATTAGATTAGGGATTGGACTTTTGAGAAAATTTACACTGTACATCCACGTTTGTTAAAAGCTAAATGCTGAAGCTTTTATCAAAAGCCCAATGATGTTACCGTTTTTTTTTGCCAATCAAGCAGATTACCGTTAAAACACATTTAATGCGTTTTAAATTTTTTACCTACCCAGTGCCCTCGTTCTCTCTGTGCTCGTTATGCGAACCAGTCTCCTATTCTTTAATTCGACGAAGCACTCCAACTCGCAACGGCGGCTGCTGCAACTCGAGAAGGTCTGAATAGTGGTGTCCCATTTTCCGGCGTGGTGTTAAAATCGATGCTCTGCAGTGTCTCGGGTGTGGGTCTTCCTCTCGGTGGTCTTCGGTTGCAGCACCAGAAGCTCCGAATAGCTTCCATTGAAGTGGGCGAGTTCGTTGCTCGGTGGTTTTCGTCGGGCCTGACTCTGGGTATGGCCAATTTGGTGGCGGCGATCTTTTTCTACTTGGCTGGCGTTGAAGTCGCCATCTCCGGTTGAAGGTGCTCTGGTTGTAGATCTTTCCGTCGGCGTGGATCTGTTCGGCTGCTGAGGTTTTTACCTTCATTTAACCTTAATCTTGTTTCATTTCTGTTTAACTGTCCCTGTCATCGATCTGCTCCGTCGACGTGATCTGGTGCTTGCCTTGTTTAGCTTCTTGTGTTAACTAGAAATAAATGTGCTCATGCTTCGAATGCCAACTTCATGCTTTGTGTTTTGGGTATGTACATTGTTTCGAAAGAGGGAAATAGAGAAGAATAGGAACAGAGGGAATGAGGTAGAAGAGCTGCGACAGAGGGAAATAGAGAAGAATAGGAACAGAGTATGAATAGATGAGGTGCGACAGAGGGAAATAGAGAAGAATAGGAACAGAGTATGAGCTAGAAGACCTACGACAGAGGGAAATAGAGAAGAATAGGAACTAAGGGAATGAGATAGAAGAGATGGGAAAGATAGAAAAAGAGAACAATAGGAACAGAGGGAATGAGACAGCAGACATGCGAGAGTTGGAAACAGGGAAGATTAGGAATAGAGGCATTGATGAGGATACAAGGAACGTTGGAAAATGCATTTTAGTATTCTGGTGTTGTTTGAACAATAGTAGTGAATGCTGTTATGAAGAAAATGGTTTCTATTGCATATTATCTTCTGAGTTCAAGTTAACAACACAAATAGTCATTTGAGTTATGATGCATAGCCGCGCACTAAACACCATATACAAGCTGTTCTCATTCTTCATCACTGTAATAATTCTTCTTGGGCATTGCTCACCTGCATAATGAATGAAAATGGACTAAGTTATCAAACGATGTTGTCAATGACAAATCCAAACTAACAGCATTAGGAAAATTATAGCAATAAACAAATTGAATAAATTGAACCACCAACCATGACACCATAGACTCTAGGAATGCTAAATAACTCGGCATCATTTCCAGAGTCACCACAGACAAGTGTATTCATAGGGTGCTTTCCCTCGGTCTCAAATTTTTTTAGCAGGTATGCGAGAGCTTAACCTTTGCCAGCGCCTTGTGGTCATATGTCCAAGTCAATTCCTCCACTATATATTATTTTAACATCCAACTGCCAGAATGTGAAGTACCATTACAAAACTATTTAATTCATACTATCAGAGAAACCAATTGTTAGTGCAGTACACAAACAAAAATTTGTTGGTGAGAAATGAGGATTCATGTACTGGTGAAGAAAACAATTTAAGAAAGGAGTTATATCTTTACCCCACGCTTCTCCAATATCTCAGAAAGAGTCTTTATCACATTTTCCCCCACCACTCTCTCTATCTCTTCTCTCGCCTTCGTTATCACTCTTGGGCGGTTTAGCCTTCATATTAATTCCTATTAATGACGTTGTGTTTTAGCCTTCATATTAAGAATCAAACATTTGTGATGCTCACTGTCATTTGCTCCAATAGTTGTTTTAATTTTTATTTGTTTGCGGTGGAAATAGTGTTAAAATAGTAGTATAGAAATATGGATAAAGCTGTTTGGGATGATGAAACAACGGAGATTTTCGTTAATGCCTGCGTTGAGCAAGTATACAAAAAAGAATGCCGAGGGCAGTCATTTTCAAAGAAAGCGTGGGGAATTATTGTCTCTATGTTTAATGCGAAGACTGGGAAAGATTATGACAGAAAGAAATTGAAGAATAGGTTAGATATCCTGAAAAAGGATTTCAAGACTTGGGATTCTTCAATCAAAGAGACTGGGGTGGGCATAGACCATGTGACGAAAAAAGTCATGGCAACAAATGAGTAGTGGCAGCGAAAACTACAGGTAAAACAATACTGTTGTAACTTATACCTTTCAATTTTTTCCCTCATAAGTGATTAGTTTTGGTGAAGTAATTGTTTTTTGGTTTCTTGTTTACATGCAGGAGAAGCCAGCATATAGAAAGTTTAGGCACACAAGCCTTAAGTTTGAGAATGAATTAAGAATAATCTTTAAGGATGCGATGGTAAGCGGCGAAGATGTACTTGTACCCTCTTTCACACAGCCTCAGACACAGCAGGAGGATGAGAAGGAGGATGTGTATCGACCCACTATGGATGAAGAGGAAGGCTCAGGGGACAGTGAAGATGACATGTTTGGTGCTAACCCCGTGCCTAGTACCGGAGTGACGGATGAGCTAGCAAGCATTGGCTTAACAACAAGCACTCTATCAAATGGTGGTACTGAGTCAGGAAGTCGGGGTAAGTGGAAGATGGGTGAAGGGTCTGGGCAGAGAAAGAAGCAGAAAATGCTAGCTTCAAGACAAATCGCTGATGCAGTTAGTGTGATGGCAAATGCATCCAAGGACAGAACGGCAACATTAGATGCTATTAAAGATGTTAGTGTCGATTCTGCTATGAGTAAAATGCTTGGTATTGAGGAAGTCATACGTGATAAGAGCTTTCGTCACCGCTGTATCAAGCTAATAGAGAATAAGACTCATCGGGAGACTTTCATGTCACTCTGTAAATGAAACATGGAGTTCGTGGTTCCGTGGTTGGAGTTTATGATTTATGAATCGTAGATGTACCTAAACTGTGTTTTATTTGACTTCATGACATTATGCTTTGTGTAAACTACGTTATGCCAGTTATTATATGCTATTGAGTTCTTATTAGGAGTTTTTTTCATTCAATTACTCATACTTGAATTTTTAATCACACTCAGGGTACATAATCAATGGCAAGTTGGAGTAATCAACACTTACCTCACATGGTGGAGGAAGATGACCAGTCTCGACTTATATCTCTTATAAATAATGAAGTAGATGAGTATGAGCGATTGACTGCGTTGATCTGTCAATATTGGGTGCCTTTTATGTGTAAAGAACCGCGAAAAACAAGTACACGCACCGGTCATGACTGGGTGCAAGAGGTATTGGCAACACATGGTTCACGCTGTCATGGCATGTTTAGAGTGGAAAAACATGTCTTTTATAGCTTGTGTCATAAATTGGTTGAACATGGCTTGCAGATTTCAACGAACATTGGGATCAAGGAAATGGTTGTCATGTTCTTGCTCACCATCGGCCATGGAGTAGGCAATAGGGTGGTTCAAGAGCTCTTTCAACATTCAGGGGAAATGGTCAGTAGGCATTTGCACAATGTATTAAATGCTTGCATTAGTCTAGCGGGGGAAAATATCAGACCGTACGATCCCGAATTCAGTGTATGCCACCCCAAAATAAAAGATGATCCCCGTTATTATCCATTCTTCCAAGATGCTATTGGAGCAATAAATGGAACCCACATTAAGTGTGTGATCACTGGTGCGAACCGTGAGAGATATATCGGCAGAAAGCGATATCCAACACAGAATGTAATGGCTATATGTGATTGGGACATGTGCTTTAAGTTTGTTATGCCGGGCTGGGAAGGTACTGCACATGATGCTCGAGTCTTCAAATCTGCTGTTTCTAATCCATCTTATAACACTCCTCATCCACCTACAGGTATTGCTCCGTCACCTTCTATTCAATTATTTTCATTTTACACTTTAATGAATATAATAGTTTGGATTGATTTAAACTTTTATTAGGAAAATATTATTTGGTTGACGCTGGCTATCCGACACAACTTGGGTACCTTGGTCCTTATAGACGTGAGCGTTACCATCTTCCAGAATTTAGCCGCCAACCCGGATTTAGAAACGCTAATGAGACCTTTACTTTTTATCATTCTAGTTTAAGGTCTACTATTGAAAGGACTTTTGGAGTGTGGAAGAATCGATTTCAATTGTTGCAAAACATGCGCAAGTATAGCTATCAGACACAAGTCCGCATTGTTTGTGCAACAATGGCCCTACATAATTTTATTAGGCGAAATGATATTGCAGACGTAGTGTTTCGCCAAGGTGAAGCTGGGAATCTTGTTGATGTAGATAATAATAGTGTAGCTGAACAATCTTCCACGAAAAATTATGGCAAGCGATCTTCCTCTGAAATGAATCAAATTCGTGACTCAATTAGAGATTGAATTGTACGGAACATGTGATCTAATTGGTTATGTAATATTATTTTAATTAGATTGTGCATTTTTTAATTGTCTAATTTCCAACTTAAACTATTATAAATTTTTTATAATTTTTAATTACATTTCTCTTTTATCATTATCACAAAAGCCCAATTGACAATCGCTGTTCCAAACACACCCAATGTTTTATTTTTGCAAAAGCCCAATTGACAATCATTGTTCCAAACACACCCTAAGTTTTCTCTACGATTTTGCTCTACTACTTTTCATATAACTCAACTCTTTGGTATATATATTCACTACCAATTTTATCTTTGATTACCTCAACATAACTCCATGTTTTGTTCTTTTCAATTCGCGCACACATATATTTGAATATGAAACATCACATAATAATTAAATATTTAAATGATGAAAAAAATTGAATGAAAAATTTTATTTTTATAACAACGAAAAATGAATTTTAGGTACCTCACATGACATATAAACCTTTTAGAAAGCCCAAAAAATTCTTTCACTGATAAAATATTTATAATTAAATACAAACTCATTTATTCTTCTATCCCTATGTTTCCACCTCTTATCCCAAAACACAGTACAAATCACAGTTGAGTTGGAGGCACAAATTGAAGACAGCAAAATCACAAAGCCAATATAATTTAACAACTAGGACACAAAAATGTCATTACAATACTAATTTACAATTTGTCGAGAATCTATTTAAAATATTCCCACAAAAATTCTGTGGAAGTGGAAAAGTATGAACAAACTTATACCAGAATAAAATCTAAAAACACAAAACTTGGTAAAAGGTCCTACCCCCTGATTCCAAGAGAGAATAAAAAACTCCTTCCTGTTACCATTTCTATACATCCCAACCATCTTTTCTACTGTCAAATCCCCACTTGCGGCCAGCCAAAGTTCCATACAACTCTGTAAATTTCACAAGGCACTGAGTTCTCAGACGATAATGAACTTTTGTGTTCCCACTTATTGCCGCACCTGAAAATTTCGACGTGTCAATTGCCCAAGCAGGTTTAACATAATCCACAGTCCTAGATGAGCTTGCATTTGCATACAGATAATTCATAAGCACATCTTCACAGTTAAATGACTTGTCTACCATTTCTCTCCCTTCCATTGCTTGCTCACTCCAGTACCTCTTGAAAGCTACTTGAGAATCCAAAAACGCTGCACCGGTGAGAATCATGTTGTACCCTTTATGCAACCGAGCGTGCTTTTCCGCCCGGTATTTCAGAGGGCTCCCATCGATGAGCCTAGGATAGAACCCGACGATTCGATCTGGGTGCTGTCGCCAGACCTTGAAACCCCGCTCAACATCGTCACATGTCATCATAATGTCATCATCGAGCTCAAGAACAGCTCGTGTCTTTATCAACGGATCAACGTTGAACCGGTTATTGAGTGAGTTTTTTTCCTCTACGCGGATTCTCACTGGGACTGCAGAGTCCAGATCAGATTCTTTTGGAGGGATTCCTTTGTTCCACACCACAACAATTTCTCGCACAGAGGAGCACCTCGAGTAATGCTTCACATACATTTTCAAGTTCCAGAGACGAGCCTCGTAGGTCATTGTTAATAATGTGAACTGTGAGTAGTGTCCTTCCACAGGGTAAGGTTCTTCTGAACCATTGCCCCCATAGATATTTTTAACCCCCACACACATTAATCCAACACCTACTGTAAATATTGTAATGAGAATCAACCTCCTAGCACAAGCATTATGTTTTATCTTGCTTCGTAGAAATGCTGGTGCTCTATTCAAGCGGCTACAAAACCGTCTAACTCTAGAAGAGAATAAGTTTGATCTTTCCCAAGCCAAGGAAGCAAAATACCTCTTTCCAGAGCCATACGCAGTCCAGTTGATAGGGACAATACAGTTCACAAATCCAAGTAATACCCCCAATACCACAATGAGAATAGCAGCAACTGTGACTGAAGCACAGCCAAGCATGAATCGCCGAATTGGATCTCCAGAAGGAACACGATCCCCATCCATAACCGCAACCCAACCACCAGATGGCAACTTTTGTGCATCTAAGTGATGGTACCGAGCACCATTCCAAGCATTTCGACCCTTGCTGGGCTCAGTAAAACCCAAGGGTACTTCAATTTCTTTGTATTCTTCAGGGGTAAGAACTTCTATCTTAAAGGCACGCACACGTCTCCCATACGTCTCACCACAGTCCTGACCAATACGATAAAGATTCCCTTCATATAAAAATGGTCTGCCTCCATTGCGAGCGCCAAAGCTCTTGTCCACATTATATATGGGGTTTTTCTTGTGAGGTTTCCAAGGACCAAGAGGCGAATTGCTATACCAAATCTCCAACTGACCATTTTTCATGGAGCCAAAGCCACTATGATCTGAGCCAAACAGCCAATACCTTCCATCATATTGGATGATTAAGGAATCAACTAGGGGCTTCTTTATTAGGACCTTTTCTAATATCCACTGCAAAGGGAAATTAATTGCCTTATAGAGACGCAGTTCTCCTTTTCTACTGCTTTCAGGCATCATGTATATCTGAAAACAAAAGGACGAAACAAATGAAGATTACAATTATTATGAACTCAAGTGGCTGTTACCTAATGAAGTGAATGAACCTTAATGCTTAGAAGTTAGAAGTGCATAGCAGAAAACATATGAACCTTGACAACACACTTATTTTCCCAGAACCAAGTTTTCAGGGGCATTAACAAAAAACAAATGATCCCAAAAGTTCATGCTGTAAATTTGATTTCTAGAGTATTTCATGTAGTTCAAACATTCAAGCAAGCGCAAGTCTTGCAGATTACTTTAATTAAAAGAATAATAACTTTCGTTGTTTTATTTGCCCAACCAGAAATTAATGGCCCCAGAAGCACCAGAAGTTGCAGTTACCATAGATGCTCATATAGTATGTAAATTAAAGTGATGGTACCTGGTCAAGATGCTCAAAGACAAATGGAAAAGAAAGATGCCAATCCTCATTCAAAGCAATGCCCAACTGTTGCCATGTTGCTCCTTTGTCAGTACTTTTTGCTACACCAATATCACCTTTCATAGTGATTGAATTCTTAGTCTCGTAGAACAGGTAAAAGGCATCTTCCTGAAATGTAACACCAGTATAAGTGGCCAACCTCATGGAGATTATCCACTAAGGTACTAGAAAAATTGCAGCCCTAAAAACCTCACAAATGAAATAGCAACTAATGATCATTCATCTGTATATAATGAAAAAAGCTTAAATTTGAACAGAAAGCATCTACAATAAGTTTATCACAGAGAGTTGGAATTCAAAGACAAATCTTGAATGACACGCATAAGGACCAAAAGTTGACGGGCGGTATCAGTTATGTCCACTCAATAGTATCTCAGTTGCAGACTTAATGACGCAAGAATTTGTTATGAAGTACAGTATAAGTGTTGATTAACAGTGGAAACTAGCAAAGAACCAAAAAGAAAAAAGAAATTACGATGTCATCTAATCAAAGAAGATAGAGATGAACTTTGATCAAGGTTTTCTTTCTTTTTTCCCTCCTTTCCAAAATTTTGGTTCAAGGAGTAAACATAATGAGCACTTCGCAAAAAAGGGCCCTACTACTTTTGCCAAAACCAGTCCAAAGATATTTCATATCGTTGCCCAATAAATACTAATTCTCTGTTCACCTACCATAATCTTCCCAGAATAAAGACACTTAAGACAAACATAGACGACTCAGACGACCGCTTTTCGCTTGTATAATTATTCATCCTCCTAAAGAAGCACTTCAACCACGTCTTACTTTCTGCTTTACCTTTTTGCAGCCCTATCATCATTAAACTTTGAACGCTTCAAATATAAAATTACCCTCTCGCCTAGCTTCCTAAGATAAAGATTACAGGCAGCTAGGAATCCCCATGATGCCACTAAAAATCCCAGGCTTCACCAAGTTTCCATCTCTAAAAAAACTATGAGAACATCAAATCTATATTTAACAAGGGTCACTGCTCTCAATCTGAAAAGCCTCATTCTATGGCAGCAAGCCATAACTGATCTCACTTTTAAGTGTCCTTTTCGTTTCTGATACTCATAAATCAGAACAAAGAACAGATACAGAGTATTCTAACAAAACTGAACTTAAATGTCAAACTATGTCAAAAAAACAACTCATCTCTAACCCGGGGTAATAGATTCCCCTCAAGTAGCGACCCTCTAAATCTCCAACATCTAGAAGTTTACAGAGCAAAATATAGGCAAAACCATAGGAAAACAACAATATTGAAGGTGCCAGAAATCGTCCCCCAAAAACAGGCAAGTAAATTGGAAGAAATAGCGATAGCATAATATATGATGCCTCACTTTGCCCATAGAAATCTAACTTTTCATTTTTTAGAAAATGAAGATTATTGATTGCCCCGAAACACTGAGTTGGCGAACACAACCGTAGGCATAGAATACTACTTCGCTGGCAGGTACAGAAGGCATAAAAAGATAGAGAGAAGCAAACTGTCTATAACTTTTTTTTCCTCAGAATCAGAAACTAAAGAAAGGATGCAACAGTTCAAAAAAAGAAGTTACCTGTATAAAAAGAAAAGGGTCGGCAACAAAATTACTGGGGAAACCAGCATCCGAAGCAGAAGCACACGTCACCACTGGGTTGGCTACCGGCCAAGCCCCACTTTCATCTTTCCACACATTCGCCTGCAAATAACACTTATTAATTCACCAATCTCGCATCAGTAAGAGAATTCCAACTGAATTCTGTGTGATCGCAAAAAAACACAGGGATCAATGAAGAGCAGACCGTAGAGTGAAAACCCAAGAAAAGAAGGTCTTAAGAAACCATGATCCATAGTTTACAGAAAAAAGAAAAGGCGAAAAACAAAACGAGCAAAACAAGACATAATCGCTTCCCAAGATTTCTTTCACTATAACAATTATTATTTTCCCAAACGGCATTTATGAGGAAATTAATTCCGGCGTGTATAGAAAAAGAAACCGAGGGAAAAAAGTGGAGCAAAACTGAAAGGAGATAGAAAGGGGAAGAGAGAAAACAGACTTACAGATTCAATGGGTTTTAGAGAGAAGGGAGAGTCACCGTAAAAAACCCCAATAGACCAAGAACCCTCATTGTCTTCTTGACAACCGTATGAGGAGAGGCCCGTACGAACAGAAGGAGAGAAAGCAAGCCAAGCATAGAAGGTAGCAATCGATCCAAACAAAAGCAAACAACCAAAGAAGAAAACGAAACCAGAGGAAAACAAGCGGTTACAGAATTGCTGGTGCTCTAATCTCCACCTACACCAGCACTTGAGGCTCATATCACAGCAACTTCCGTTACCGCCACCATTGCTAACACCGCCGCTAATCTGGCCGGAACCCATTCGCCGTCACCGGAGCAGGTGTTTTTGTTAGCCGCCACAACTCTAACTATAAATTCACACAACCGCGGCAGCACCGCCTCCGAGCCCCACCGTTTGCGGCATTTTTCCAATGAAGTCTCCTTCAAGTCTAGTGATTCTCTCTCTGAGACTGTTTTTTCTTTCTTTCTGGGTCCTCTCTGTATTCTCTCTCTAAAAATGAAGTTGGCGGGACACGGTCGTAAATTACGGAATTCTGGGGGCCAAAATATGGGAAATTGTCCTGAAAACTGAATGAAGCTCTAATCTATGATCCATATCAGCGAGGGCATATTATATACACGGTTTAGCCTGAAAAGAAAATTCAATTTGAATTTATAAAGTAATTAAATGAAAACAGACTTGTGCGAGTGGCAAGTAAAGGAGTACTCGCTTCGAATGCGAGCCAAGTAATCAGTGGCGTCCTACGTAGGCCACGTGGCAAGAGAAGTAGGGTGGTAAATCGAGCGGAGGCGCGTGTTGATTTGTATATTTTGGAAATGTTGATGGTCTGAAACTTCAACGTTTTGTTTTATTTCTTTTTCCTTATTTTGAGGGGGAAATTTTAATAAAATAAAGGGTTAATATAACTTTTGGTCCCTAAAATTTGATCCAATTTTGGTTTTGGTACCTCAAGTTTGAAATCGGTGGTTTTAGTCCCTAAAGTTTCACCCGATTTTGGTTTTGGTCCCTCAAGTTTGAAATCGGTGGTTTTAATCCCTGGAGTTCCACCTAATTTTGGTTTTGGTCCCTCAAGTTTGAATAGGACTTGGTTTTTTTTCCATGTCGGGTTGGGTTTCAAAAACAAGTCGCCAAGTCCTTTTCAAACTTGAGGGACCAAAACCAAAATTAGATGAAACTTCAAGGATCAAAACTACCGATTTCAAACTTAATGGACAAAAACCAAAATCGGGTGAAACTTCAAGGACCTAAACCACTGATTTCAAACTTGAGGGACCAAAAGTTATATTAACCCTAAAATAAAATAAAAAAATAAGGAGTAGAACTAGTGTTTGTTTAGAACAGCAATTAAAGTCTTTAAAAATAATTTTTTAATCTTAATTTACGGTATACAAGGTACATATGTAAGAAAAGTATTGTCTTGAATTATATGTATAAATACTTACAAGTCTTTCATAAGTAATGTGAAACATGCACTAACACGAATTAGTCCTAGTAGAAGTGGTCAATTTACTTAATTGCAAGGTCTTAAGTTAAGTTGGTATAAATAAAAAAAAAATCAAAATTTGGATCATGTCTAGGAAGAGATATTCATATTTAGTGGCTAAGAGTATCTTAAATATGATTACTTCCTATAAAAAAGATATATGTGCTTAGAAAAAAATACGGAAAATATTTTTAAAAAAACTACTTAACAATCTGTTAGTTGAAATGGTAATTAGCGGTCTCATCTGATAAAAAAATATAAATTTAAATCCAAAAAATATAATTATTAAGGAGAGGCAATAATACTTATATTGGATCGGATAATACTCAGAATATAACACGGTTGAATGGTGACATCAAACAAAACAAGGAGTTGGGAAGAAGCGAAGAAGTGGGGGAAAGGGCCGTCGGGTTTGGAGGGCAGTGTTTGGAGGGATTTAAATTTTTACTGATAGGGTTTTTTTTGAATTGTGGAGGAAAAATCGTGGGGTCCACTGCCTTTCGTTTTTCAAGTTGGAAAGAGGCGGGCCGCGGCCTGGCTAACCGGCTATTACTGCGAAGATGCATTATGCCCCCAAATATTCTTGAGTACTTTTCTTCTGACGGATGAGATACGTTGGATACCCCAAATACATATATTATTATTATCAATTTTTTTAATTTGGACAATTTGAAAACCTCTTCCCACCCATAAGGATAAGGTAATAAGTAATAAACATGTTTGTTTAGACTTAAAAAAACTTATAAGTTGCTTTTTACGTAAATCGAGACACAACTCCTCTCACATACTTACTTCGTATACCGTAAATCACTATTAAAAAGCAACTTATAAGCAATCGAATCGCTCAACCAAACATACCCAATAACGATTCTTGCCGTTGTAATAAGGAGAATAAAAATTTAAATTTAAAAAAGTACACTTATTAAAAAATGTGTCTTCCCCAAACCGCGGTGTAGGGAGAAAACCTATACACCCATAAAACATATTTAATATACACACCCTAGGGTTGTTAAACTCGCGAGTTTAAGTAAACTCGTGACAGTAATGTAAATTCGTATCGTAAACTCGTAAGAGTTTAGTTTTACCATTAAATAGATATTATTAGTATATAATTAAATAATTAAAATATAAAAAGTTGACAACAATTTGATTTAAAAATATTTTAAATCCAAATAATTGAAATTAAATCTATCAACATTCATAATTTATCATATTTAATAAAGAAATTTCTATAAAATTCATATATAAAGCCGTTGAGTATAATCAAATTGAAAAAGTTAACACGAGTTTAAGGGTGCGTGAATACAATTTTGTAAGCTAAAAACGTAAAAACGGTAAACTTGCTGTATAAACTCGTGAATTTAACCGAGTTTACAAAGGTCACGAGTTTACCAATGACTCAACTCGATTTTATAAGTTAGAAACGTAAAAACGGTAAACTCAGAGAATTAACTCGTGAGTTTGACAACAATCACCCCTATTTAATATTTACTCTTATCCTTTTTATATGTAATTTTTTAAAAAAAATTAGGGATGGACTTTAATATAAATAAATTTGTTTATCTGAAAATTTAAATTACTTTTTGTTTTTCTATCCTTATTAAATATATAATTTTATATTAATTATCCCTTACTCCTTATTAATTATCTTTCATTTAATCATTTATTACCTATTTTCTTTTATATTTTCTACTCATTCTTTCTCATATATAAACATGGGCATATTTAGAAAAAAACATGACATTTTTTATATATTTAATATTTTTAATTAATTTTAACCGCCAGTTCATTTTATGTAATAAAAAAACAAAGGGTTAATATAATTTTTGGTCCCTGAAATTTGATCCAATTTTGGTTTTGGTCCCTCAAGTTTGAAATCGGTGGTTTTTGTCCCTGAAGTTTCACCCGATTTTGGTTTTGGTCCCTCAAGTTTGAAAAGGACTTGGTTTTTTTTTTCCGGGTAGAATCGGGTTTCAAAAATGGGTCGCCAAAGTCCTTTTCAAACTTGAGGGACCAAAACCAAAATCGGGTGAAACTTCAGGGACCAAAACAACCGATTTCAAACTTGAGGGACTAAAACCAAAATTGGGTGAAACTTCAGGGACCTAAACCACCGATTTCAAACTTGAGGGACCAAAACCAAAATTGGATCAAACTTCAGGGACCAAAAGTTATATTAACCCAAAAACAAATTACTTATAAAAAGGCCATGTTATCTGAATATGGGATATAAACCTTATAATTTTATGAAGTATAAATCGGGCTATAAGTATTTGCCTATTATTGTTACCAACATATCAATTTATTGTATTATTAATTATTAATATACCAGATATTATTTTATTGGTAATAAAAAGACTTTTTTGTGTATGTATCATTAATGTTAGCCAATAGTTTTGGTAGAATCCTATTTATTTATTTATATGCAATAAGGGAATATATGAAGATCTTAGAAATTAAATGCTTTGAAATTATCAAATATATTACTATATTGTAAAGGTTTCTTGGCAACAAGTTTGTCCTAGTCCCTTTCTTATTCATTAAGAACCCCTACATGTGATAGCTTTAAATATCATCAATAAATAGCTTTGACCTTTTAACAAATTTAATTTCAAACTTTTAAATTATGGGTCATTGATTGGGGGTTTTCCTAATATAAAATCTAAGCTTACTTTTACCATACAAGGACAATCAAAACTTCAATTTGGACCTTTCATTATATGGTAACAACATGTAAAAAAACAAAAAAAGTGTTTGTATTAATATTATGAGACACTCACAACTCAACCCCATTTTCTATTTTGTACATGAGAATAATTCTTTTGAAAGTACGATGATAGAATTTTGCCGTGTCTCATCAATTCAGAGAAATCTAGATGAAACTTGTTTTCACCATGTGCTCTTTTTTTCACATTCTTGAGAAATAAGTTACGGAAAAATTATTTTGTAGTCGATTTATATTTTTCATCAATTTTTAATTTAGTATCTATATTTTTTTTCTTAATTAAGTCTTTTAATTTTGCTATGTTAGCACAATTAACCCCTATAACTTTTTCCTATCAGTACTGTTAGTCCATGAACAGGAAATAACTGTGCTAATAGAACAAAATTAAGGATTTGATTCATAGAGAAAAAAACATATAGATATCAAATTAAAAATTAAAGAAAATTATCGTCATCTGTATTATGGTTTTCTTATGAGTTAAATCATGATTTAAGTCCTCACACGTCACAATTAAGGGATATTAACCATGAGATTGTGATATCATAGAGTTGAAGGGACAGTCACAATTTTTTTAAAAAAAATAAATAAATATCTTTATATCAACATCATGAACAGATAATTAACATCCCTCACTGAGATTGTATTGAGAGAGCTTAATTGAGAGATCCAAATTCATTAGTTTGATTTTTTGATATACCAGGAAATAACAAGTGTTTAGTTATTTTGTCAAATATTAAATGACAAAAAAGCACTATTAAATTTTTTATAGGCACAAGAATTTTTGTTATTAGAGGTAATCTTGTTTAAAATATTACTATGCTAAATGTGGTTGTTTCAACCTAAAGGAAAAGCATGATGAAGAATTGGAGATTTGGTAAAAGTTGGGCTTCGATTGTTTAAATTTAAGATGGTTAAACTTTTGTGTTCGAGGTTGAAACAATCAAGGAATAATTTATAGTTAAAATATAACATATAAAATTTGAAAAATACTTGACTTTATTCATAACTTAAAATAGTGTGTGTATTATTTTGCTAGTCACACGTACCATCTTATTAGAAATAATCATATTTAAGATATTGTCGGGTATTAAATATGAGTACCTCTTTCAATGGGAATCTGAACCCTAGTTCGTCCCATTATAAAGAATTAGCTTAATATTGGATTAGATTAAACTATATTTTATAAAATTAAACTAAACAAAATTGGTGACTTTCGATTATTTGTTGCACAATTTTTTTAAATTTAAAAAAAAAACTGATAACATTTCATGAATTGGAAGTCTCAAAATTCTGGTCAAAGAAAGAATTGTCATAGGCCATTTGTTCTGCTTCAACGGCTGCAGGATTGCTCATATGTTTATATAAAAAAAAATCATAATTTAAATACGATAAGCCACATCAAATAAATATTTTCATTCACATGATATTGACCCTATTAGAGATTGATATTTAAACACAAGATATACCATTAAACAACAATTTTTGTTGATAAAATTGTTTAGGTAAATTTAGACTGTGGAGGTTGCTCAATGAGATAAGCTATATTTGGGATCACTTAATTTTAGAGAATAAATCCTTATTACGTAAGTCGAAATAAAACTCCTCTCATATACTTACCTCGTATACCGTAAATCACGATTTATAAATACTTATTATCTAAAAATAATTTATTCCAAACCAACACGTAATTGTTCAAAACCGCACAATCCAAGATTCAAACTGGGTCCATCCTTATTATATTATATTTATAATAAATAATAAACTTTGTGATATAGTAATAAAATATAAGAAAAATGTCAGAAGTTGACCCGTGACTAATGGATAAGAGTTTTGTAGGAGAACATGATAATTGGAGGAATTTGGCCAATAATTCAGCGTTGGACCAAAGAGACGGCTGGCTAGCTCGCCAGCCTTGACTTTTCACTTTTGTCCTCTTCATATATCATAAATATAATGCCAAAAACATCAACAACCATTATTTCTGAGGAAAGCTGTTCAAAAATATCTGATTACAAATTTATTTATTAAATAGAACTTTCATGTGTAAATAATTTTTTTTGTATGTAAAAGATCTTTCCTTATGTTTAAAAAATCTTTCCTATATTCAATATATCTTCTCTATGTATATGTGAATAATCTTTTCTTATGTGTAAAAAATATTTCTTAGATTTCATTTAACAAATAAATTTCCAATAAAATCTTTATGAGCAATTCTCCCTTCTTCCTTTAGCTTTTTATATTTTTCATAATAATATTAATAATTAAAAAGAAGGAAAATAGGTGAAAAGTCCCATTGGAACATTTTTAATAATAATAAAGAAAAGTAGGTGAAAAGTCCTATTTAGAAAATTTTTTTTGCCTTCCCTATTTAGAAATTTTATTAAACAGAAATACTGATTCGAGTGCTAATAGTTTTTGTGTAAAAAGATATTTGAGAAACTTTTTTGTCAAATAGGGAAACTTTTTTTGTCAAATAAGGAGTATAAGGCATTTTTTACAATAAATGAGTTGTCCTTGTCATAGGTCACTGAGTGGGGGGCTGTTTTTTTTTGAAGATTTTGCCTCTATTTAAAATTGATGCAATTTTCCCTTTTTGACTTTCAATATATAATTCTTGGTTTTAAATATGATTAAATTTGAAAAAAAAAATCATTTTTTTAAAAAAATGTCTTTAATTACCTTTTCATTAGCGATCGAGGTGATCGAATGTCTCTTATAATAGAGATTGATTAAATACTCGTATTGATAATGATGGTTGTCATTGATTAAATGAAATGACCAAAATTATTCTAAACAAGATTGTAAATATTGGGTGAGCTATATTTAAGCCCATCACACTCCTAATTAAAGTTTATTTCTTAATATCGGATATAAGATAATTAAATGAAAAAATAAAAGGTACTAATGATACTAATTAGGGAGAATAGTCCAAAAATACCTTGGAGGTAAATTAATTGCTAATTACTACCATGGAAGATCTGTTGCACATAACGGAAGATATTTTGCACACAACAAAAGATTGTTTGCATATTTATATGGAAGTTTTTGGCTTACACGGAAGATAGTTGGCACAAAACGGAAGATCGCTTGCACACACGGAAGATCGCTTGCTTACTTGGTAGCAATCAACAATTAATTTGCCTTCAAGGTATTTTTGGGCAATTCTCCCTACTAATTACTACTACAATATCTAAATTAATATCACCAACAAGGGCTGGGTCTAGCAAAAGGCGTTAGTTTCTCACAACGTGGTGAACCAACGTTCGAATCCTTATTAGGAGAGGTACCCACATTTAGTGCCCACAGTATCTCAAATGGGACTGCCTCGAATAGGAGGATACTTATGCTTAACAAAATAATAATAATAATGTCTACTATCTTATAGTACCTTGGTAGTTTTTGCAGCAAGTAGGCCCCTTTTAGTTTAATCTAAACATTTGGCATTATCAAAAAGTTAAATATGCTGCGCTGTTTTTCTTAAAATAATGTGATTTCCTTGCTTTTGCCGGTGGGATACTAGGTTTGTGAATCTCCGTCAAGAAAAAAAAAAGGTTGGCGAATTGTTCAACAATCAATATAATTAGATTAAAAAAAATTATACAAGGAATAAAAATATCAACAACTAGCATTATTATGTTCAAGAAAACGAGAGATTAACAATGAAAGTGGCCTTTTAAAATTTAAGAGGTCAATTATTAATTTGTAAGTATGCATAATAAAAATATTACTACTTATGAATGGATCCGTCTAGTGAAGGTAACATATGATCATTAAGCTGAGCACACGTTATGGGATGAAAGGAAAAATGATATTGAGAGGACAACGATGGAGAGAGACGAGTGACACTCATATGTTAATTATATATAAATTGCTGGGGTGAGACAAGAAATTTTAACTAAATTAAAAATAGGTTATTTAAGAATATTATTATTACTAGTGCATTAGATTGGGCGACTCCAGTGGTAACCAATTAATATGTTGACAATTATTGGAGTGTAGAATCTCCAAATTCAACGTCCCTGTGTTTCTTCACCCCAAAGAAATTCATTTTGACTAGTTCAAATTCAAATTCGTTTTATTTCACATGTTGCTCATGAAATTTCACTTTTGTAGCAATTCTTTTTAATATGACCAGTATTTTTTTTTTTTGATAATAGACAATTTTCATTAAAAATATCAAATGAGTTACATCATACCTCTGCAATTATCCTAGGGTATGATTGCAAAGAATTAAGGATGTTAATATCTATACTAGATACAATTACTATTCTATCTAATGCAAAATAATTTAAAAGACTTGCTATATCCTGGAAAATAATATCTGCAAAAGAGTGTCATTTTTTCACATTAAGGAACCATTTCTTCTTCCTGCAAAAAAATAGTCAGTTTCTCTGTCATTGTATTGCTAAAGAGAGGACATTTAGTGCAAAATATCTATACTAGATATTTTGTGTCATTGAATTAAGGATGTTAATATCTATACTAGATACAATTACTATTCTATCTAATGCAAAATAATTTAAAAGACTTGCTATATCCTGGAAAATAATATCTGCAACAGAGTGTCATTTTTCCACATTAAGGAACCATTTCTTCTTCCTGCAAAAAAATAGTCAGTTTCTCTGTCATTGTATTGCTAAAGAGAGGACATTTAGTAATCCAGAGGAGAGTAGATCGAGTCCCATGTGAGTAAAATTCATCATTGATCGATTTATCTTCCATTGTAGAGTTTGAACTGATTGGCCTTGATAACAAATACGCGAGTAAAGCAACACAGATCTTCCTGAACGGTTTTTTTCCATTATAATGCTCCAACCACTTAATGGAATAGAACTTAGGGGAATGATATGAGGAAGAACCACTTACCTTCTCACCCTTGATGAATCTTCTGATGCAAATACAACTTTGCAAAGCGATGTGGAAATATGAATTTCTTTAATTATCTGCAAAGGCTCCATCACGGGTGGAAAAATGACTCTTTAAACCGGTTAAAAATGATTTTTTAGACCATTTTTTGATGAGGTCTTGATACAACCGGTCTAAAAAGTCTGTTACTTTTTAGTCCAGTTAAGCAACCAGTCTTAAAAATCACTTTTTTAGACCGGTTGCTTTTAAAAACTTTTTTTCAAAGACTTTTAAGACCAGTTATTCTGAAAACCGGTCTAAAAAGTGACATTTTTTAAAAAAAAAAGTAAATAGGGCTTTTTAAAAAAAAATAAATAAGGATTTTAAAATCATCTCAATCCAAAAAAAAAAAGTGCCCTATTTTTTTACTATCATATAGGAAAGCAAGACAAACAAACTTCAATTAATATGAATTGTGAAGTAACAAACCCATGCAATTGAAAATGTTTGTCTCACACTGACTAATCCATCTCAGATCATTTTAAGTAAAGCATGATATACTATAGATGTCACTATTCTACAAGAGTTGATGCTAAGTAAGGAGATATTATAAGGCAATTTAGACTGTTATTGTATCCATGGTTCTTCTTGAGCTTCACCATAGAAATATTGCACATCAATACCAGACAACTAGCTGGTAATCATATGATTCTAATTTCTAAAGTTATAGATACTGAATAGAACTTCATTCCAAATAGTGATACCTGAGTTAGCCAAAACACATTTAGATTGATCAGTTGGTTGGGGTGAAGATGAGTAATGTTCTTGAAATAGAAAACTAAACAGCTTAGTATTAAGACATTGTTGTGGAAGAACTCCCATTTTTAAGCTCAAGCTTTGGGATATAGGTGATTCTTCTTGTCCATGAAATCCAGATAAAGTTTTCCATGACGAACATCCAAGAGAATCAGGAGATGTTGAATGAGTAGAACATAGGCCAAAATCTATCTTACATTAACACTTCATTATGTTCCACTATGGCTCAACCATGACCTGTTAAAAATATAGTTTCACTGAAGCTCAAACATAAAATGAGGTAGATAACATGGATTTGCCTACATCTTTCTTAATCATTAAAGACCATGAGTCTGAATAGTATACCTAGAAAATTGTTGTTGTAGTAACTATTAGAAAAACTAACTGAATGAGCTTGAGTTTGCACTAATCTGAAAAAGCCAAAACTTTCTATATCATAAGCAGCACTAGAATATGTACTACCACAACCAAAACTTACAATTTCAGTATCCATCATGATTTCAATCATCTCGTTTGGCGCTAAAGAAACACCTTTCTGACAGTAAAGGAACAAACATTAGCTCCAAAGAGCAACATCTATACCTCTTATAGCACAGGAAAAGTTGAAGGAACAAAACTAAAATCTATTCCTTTTACATCCCCCGTTTCCAATACATTCTTGCCTAAAGTGTAGTCCACTTCAAAAGTATTAGCAAAAAAATCTATTCCTTCACTCATTCTTTAAAAGAAACAGAACATGGAAAGAAAACGCAGGAAAAACCCAAAGAATCCACAGATCTGGACAAATGGAGTCCAAGATTTATTCAGAAAATTACAAGAACAAATCTTCACACAACAGAGGTTCTGGAGGTTGAGCCGCCACCACTACGCAAAACAAACACCACTTCACAAACATAATGGAGGAGTAATATGTGAAACAGGGAGGAGCGCAATGGAGGAGTTCAAGCTATACTGCTCATTGAGAAATCGCGACAAGAAGAGAAGTAAGGTTCAGATCACTAGGGCGGGATTCAACAATTTTAGAGTGGGTGGAAGTGGATTTGGGGAAACCTTTCAGACTAGTTGTGAATCATAACCGGTCTTAAAATTGGAAAAAATATTTTAGACTGGTTTAAAATATAACCAGTCTAAAATATTTCATATTTAAGGCTGATTATTAGTGAAAATTGGTCTAAAATTTTTTAATTTTTTTAAATATTTTTAAACTGATTGTCTAAATAACCGGTCTAAAAACTTACAAAATTTTTTATCTTTTTAGATCGGTTATTTTAATAACTGGTCTAAATGATTTATTTTAGATCGCATATCTTAAGAACCGATCTTACAAATTCTTTATAATTACAAAACTGCCACCGCTCATCTTTTTTAGACCTTATCCATCATAACCGGTCTAAATGTGACAGTTTAAAAAGGCAATTTTGTACTAGTGCACGTTCTTACCTTTGTGAAGTAGAAGATTTCTCTTTTTCCACAAACAATTAATAAGCTTGATAATCAAAATCATCATCTCAGTGTTCCCATCCCTACTCAATCCAATCAATATTCTTTTAAGCCAATCTTTAAAATCAAGGAAAGTGGTGAAATTGAAGGAAATCGAAAGTCCTCCAAACCAAATTGCTCTTGAAATAGGGCAAGTCCCAAATAAGTGCTCCAATGTTTCAAATTCATGACAACCAAAGAAACAATTACCTTGGTCAGGCACATGATGTTTAGAGAGCACGTCAATTGAAGGAATTGCATCATTAAGAATTTTTCAAACAAATAAAAGATCCTTCATAGGAAATGAAATGGTCCATAGGAACTTCCAAAAATCGTCACTTTGATTTTGCTGCAAGGAGGAGATACTTTTAAAATCAGTATTGACCTTATAATCATCTAAAGGACTAAGAGTCCAAATCAACCTGTCCTGACCATTCATGAAGGAGATAGGGGTATGAATTATTGAGTTAGCAATGTGTGGAGGATAGATACTCTTGACCAAATTATGATTCCAACTAACTAGACACCAGCTAGAAGGAAGATGCACTAACAAGTCTGCAATTGATCTTAAAGAAGAAACACTTACAGAATTAGACTGCATGAGCCACCACAATGGGTGGTTTAAAGAAATAGAAGTACCAGATTCGATCCTCCAACATAAGTGAGCAGTAATAAGTTGAGCACATTGAAATATACCTTTCCAAATCTAAGAAGAATTATAAGGCTTATAGACTAGAGCAGCATCATTTACATCGATAAGTTTCCGCCAGCAAGGTTCCTTGTTTGGCATTAAGAATACACCAAATTTGCTTTGCCAGCAATGCATTGTTAACATATCCTATTGGGTGAATACCTATCCCAGCTTCTGAAAGAGACCTAAATATATAGTCCTTACGAGCTAGATGAATACGATTTCTGTCACCATTGGAACCCCAAAAGAAATTAGCACATCTAGAATCAATTTTGTTGCATATGGTCTAAGGAAGCTTTATACAAGACAAGACATGAATGTTAACTCTAGAGAGAACTGATTTGATCAATGTTAACCTTGAAGCTTGTGAGAGTAATCTAGCTTTCCAAGCTGCTGTTCTTTTTTCAACAGACTAAGTGTCTTAAGAATATGTTGCTCTTTGCTTCTTCCAGGATCAACCTAGGCTCCCAAATATTTCCCAAGATTATCAGAGTAATGAACTCCCAAAAAATGAGCATAATGATTTCTTTGATCATGAGAGAAATTAGGACTAAAGATAAGAGTGGATTTTGATATATTAATTTGTTGACTAGACCACAAGCTATAGAGATCCAAAGAAGCCTTAATTGAATTAACACTCTGATATGATCCCTCAAAGAAGAAAACAGAATCATCAGTATATAAAAGATGGGACACAGGCTGAGAACTTCTGCTGATTCTAATCCCTTTTAGATTTCCTGAATGCTCCAAGGAATTTATTATGCAGAAGAGGACAATAGCATCAATTATGTAAATGTAAGGAGACAGGGGGTCTCCCTGGCGAACCCCTCTAGTTGGAGTAATAGAACTAGTAATATGTCCATTGGAACTAACTTGATAAGAAACACTTGTGATACACTACATAGTCAATGCAATCCATTTGTTAGGGAAGTTTATTTTTTTAAGAACAGCATAGATGAAGTTCCAAGAAAAGGTGTCGAAGGCTTTTGAAAAATCAATTTTATCAAAGCCATAAGCTTTTTCCTTCCTTGCCTAGCTGAATGAATTTGGTTCATGAGATCTGCTGCTAGGAATATATTATTTGAGATATTTCTCCCTTTCAAAAAAGCACATTGAAAGGGTGCTATATAATTATCTAGAACCTTTTTCATTCTCATGCAAATCACCTTTGACACTAACTTGAACACAACATTACATAAGCTTATTAGCCTCAGATCTCAAAAGGATTGTACTTGATCAGATCTAGGGATGACCAGTATTTGGTTTCTTGTTTATATATATATATATTGGTGCAATATCAGTTTATTTTGTCATGTTTTCACAACCTATCTTCCATATTCTTAGTACTCATTTTTAACATTTTTAATAATCAATTTTTCAATTTTTTCACTCTTTAATTATTTTCAGTGTTAAAAACATGGAAAATAAGTACTAAAAATGTTTAAAGATGCCTATTGAAAAGTTAAGTAATGAAAAGCTATCCATTTTTTTAGTTGCACCAAAAACTTACTCCAAGATGATGACTGAGGCTAATAAAATACTTTTGAGTGTTAAATGTATCTAACCCTAAATTTGTGGGCCCTACTTAATTAAATTTCTGATGGGTTGATAGCGGGTCTAAGATTGCAATGTTTTCAAAATTATTATGAGAATAAAATTGTTCCTGAAAAATACTTTAAAACAAACTTACACTATAAATTGTTTTATGATACTAAGTGTCACTGCGAAAATACTTTAGGATGTCAAATACAACTTAACCATTCTTTTTAATACGATTAGTATTTGATTTCTTGTTTATTTATACTTGACCTTTATCTTTATCAGGTCCAACTAGGGTCAATTATTCTAGGGTTAATATTATACTTGGTCTCTCAAGTTTACCCTCATTTTGGTCTTAATCCATCAAGTTTCAAACAACAAGTTTTGGCCCCTGTAGGGGCAAACTGGTCCAGGGTTTTATTGAATTATAAGGATTAATGTTTTAAAAGAAATGAAATTTGAGGGACTAAAACTTAAAGTTTGAAACTTGAGGAACTAAAACAAAAATGAGGGCAAATTTGATGGACTAAAGTTTATATTAACCCATTATTCTAATATGATTTTTATTTATCTATAAGGTTTAAACTTTTGAGCTTATTTGAGAGAAGTCAATTCTTTTTACTCAACCTAACTATCATTAGTGGTAATTAAATGTCTTTTTTTAATTATATAGGAGCTGTTTGGTATGAGGAATTTAAAGAGGAAGGGGGAGAGGAAAAATTTTTATGACTTGAATTTTAAAAAATTGGAAAAGTAAGGTTAAAATTCTTTAATTAATTTTTCCGACTCTTTTATTTTACATCTTATTTTTATTAAAATTTTGAAACCCCACTTTTCTAATTTTTTTAATTTGAGTATATAAAAATTTTCCTTCCCCTCCCCTCCCCTCTAAATCCCTTATACCAAATAGACCCATATAGTATGGTAATGAAGCTGCCAACAAGTTTTTTTTTTATTGGGTTCAAAACAAGTTTATTGTGAGTCACTTATCTTTTTTTTTTTTTTTTATAATTGTCATCAGTATATACTCTCAAGGGGCAAAACACTTTAACACTAATTCATATATAAATTTTCCACAATCTCTATTAGCATAATTACGTAAACCGAAATTTTTCTTTAAAAAAATGCAGATTTCCACATTGAAAAGGTCATATTCTAGAAAGCGCTCAACGTGATGATTCCTAAGAATATGTCTTGTCTTTGTTCAAAATCGCATTTCTTAATTAACGAAATCAACACTGCATGGCGTATATGAATGAGAGAGAACAATCTTTTTTTTTTAAGTTTTGCGTAAGCACCCAATACCTTGGAGTAACCATTTTTCAGGCACATCAATGGTCCTGGATTAATTTGGATTGAGGCATGACAGGAACCATTAAGATTGGTGCCCCTAACCTCTAGGATGCTGCATTCCCTCATATCAAATTCAAGACCCGTGATTAAATCAGAACAGTCCTAGCCAGCTGATCTAAATCATCGGGATTAGAGAATAATCTTATTTAGTCTCAACCAATAAATTAATTATCCAATAAAAGCGTCAAAGATAGTGTATTCATTATCATCCAAAGATCACATTATATGTATTGTAATAGATTAATCACTCAACAATCCATTTCTTAATATATAATATTTGTTATGTTTATCCAATTAATAGTCTACTCCCTTCCGTCCTTTTTATTAGTACTGGGAAAACACAGGGCCGACCTATAACGGGTTCGGGCCTAAACGGAAAAAAACACTGAAAATGGCTCCCGGCACGTTTTGGTGAAGCCCGCGGACCGGCCCGTTTAAAATTTATTGCTTTTTATGTGCTTGAAGACTAAAATACCTAATTTAAAACATAAATATCATCAAAGCTAAGTTAAAGTATCAAATATTATCCATATTTAACAAGACACAGACACTAAGACCTAAGTCTAATCCAAGCAGACTTCATGAAATAGGAAAATAAGGCTACGACGCACGAATCCAACAAATGTTTAAGGACAATTTAAACTTGGAGTCTTCCTACTAAAAATATAGATAGACAAAAAGAAAATTAAAAAAGAGAAGTTTGAAAAATTACAGAATTGTTGGCCTAGTACATTTAGTTGAAGCCTGTGGGCCGACCCACAAGCTTGGGCCCGTATAACATCTTTTATATTCCTATATACTTAAAGATTAAAATACCTAATTTTAAACATAAATATTATCAAAACTAAGTTTAAAAAACATCAAACACTATCGATGTTTAACAAAACACAAACACTAAGACTTAAGTCCAAACCAAAACAAAACACAAACATTATCTATATATGAGGTTTGAGTGAGTATGAAAGCGTCTGACTATCTGAAGGTTAGGTTATTAAATCTACCTACTGTCTTACCCAGTTACCCTTATGGCTTTATTTAGTTATTTAAAAAAAAATATAAAATCGCCTAAAAGGGCCGAACCTAAAGATCTGCAGGAGGCCACCCGTTTTAGGCTTGACTCCTTCTAAAGGCTCTAAATTATAAGCTCAACGGGCCTAAACAGGCTAGCCCGACGAGTTCGACTTGATTTCCCGGCTCTACTTTTTATAAGCAACTTTCTCTCTCTTAGGGTTGGTCATTTTTCTAAGCAACTTTTTCCTTATATCTCAAAATTTAAACTATATTTTCCTTTTTTACCACAATTAAATACACATCTTTATATTAATTATCTCTCACTCACTACTAATTCTCTTTCATTAACTCATTTATTGCGCATTCTCTCTCATATTTTATACTCATACTCTTTCATATTTATTATTCATTCTCTCTTGATTTATCCTATAAACAGGGACATATTTAAAAAAAACATGAATTTTTATATATTTTTTATTTTTAATTAATCTTAACCATGAATTTATTTTATATAATAAAAATAAAAATTATTTATAAAAAGTAGGGAGAATGACACTGAAGTCCCAAGGAAGAGGAGAAATGAAGAAATGGTCCCTATAGATTGCAAAATGAAAAAATGGTCCCATGGAGTTGTCAATACAGGCTCATGGAGTTGTCATTAACAACTCCAGGAGCCTGTATTGACAACTCCATATGACAACTCCAGGAGCCTGTATTGACAACTCCATGGGATCATTTTTTCATTTTGCAATCTATAAGGACTATTTTTTCATTTTTTTTCTTGTATGGGACCTAAGTGTAAATCTCCCTAAAATACTGAAGGAAGTATCTCTATCATACATTAACCCAGTTTCGTGATTGATTTGAACGATTAGACATGATAAGATTGAATAGAAAATTTAACACCAATAAATAATGAAATTTTTTAAGAAATGCTAAAAAAGTATAGAGAAATTTGCCGAAAAATCCCCCAATTCAAAGTTAATTGTATGTTCATGCAATTTGGGCCCAAGTGGCAGTTGCAACCTATCTGTGATAGATACATCTCTTCGTCACTTGTGCCCCACATTTTTATATTTAAAAAAAAGTTTGGATAGGTTGAATTTTGAGAGCTTATTAGGGTGAAGGTACGCGTCAGGATTTAGAGAGCCCTTACAAAAATTATTTACAGATCATTGACCCTCAATGTCCTCAATTGCTAGTAAAATTTGAACTCACAATCTTCTAAATTATGAGTTAACTGCTTACTAACTGAACCAATTTTTTTTAACAACCTATCTTTGATGATGTGTAAAACAAAAAAATAATTGCACAATTAAAGGTATGTCGAACACAATTGAAGATGAGTTGCATACGAACAAAGGCCTACGTCCTGAGATACCTTTGAAAAATAAATTTTGTAATGGGAATTTTTCAGCAAAATAAATCTCCCAAATATATGCGTGTAATTTAACCAAAAAAGAAGAAGTTATTGTCATGGGTTTAGAAATGGGCAACCAAACGCGACGTAATAAGCCTAGTTTTTGCGTTGAAGCTAGAAGTTTCGTCGGGACCGCCCAAAATTGACATTGAAAACAACATGCCAGGTCAATAAGTCGTGTTTAATTATTTAGAGAGATATTAATTCAAACTTTGAATTAATTTAGGATTTTGTTTTCCCACTCAGGCCACTTTATGGCCATTCATTTTTTTTTCTTTTAATCTTGCTTACATCATTAATCTCTTACTCATGTAATTATTACCATCCAAAAGTGATTTGACCTCAAAAGGCGTTAATGAAGTCGATTTTTAAATTCGATTTGGCTAACTCAATTAATTAATCAGCCATAAAACTAATTAGAAATTGTAGTCATCTGTGCCCAAAATCAATGGAATTAATTGGACAAAATTAATTTGATTTGGTTTGGTTTCCTTTGAAATAAAAAAAGTACAATTTTGAGATTTATATTTTGAACAATCATTATTGTGACATCTTTCATAACGTAAAAATAATAAATTATAAATACATTTTATTATATTCTTATAACATCAAGTTATGACTTTAGAAAGATTATTGATGATTTTGAAATGTAGCAATGACTTCGGTTTTCTTTTCTTTTTTTCCCAAAGAGATTTTATCCTATTTTTGGGCGGAGTTCTTGTGATAATATATATCAAATTGTTAATAAAATAATTATATTCTCTCTTCAAGGTTATAACTTGGGCAGTTGTTTGCTTCAAATTCAACGTAGTACATTTATAATACAAATGACAACATCTTTAATCTTATCTGTGATATATTCTTAACAATTAAGTATCTTTGTACAAAAGAATAATCAAAATTAAATTAAGATTTTAAAAGAATATAACTACACAAGTACACGCTCAAAATTAATGATAAATAATCAGGACTGGATTATTTAAAAAAATTAAGTTCGAACATATTTTTTCTTGACCAATTTGATGATAGTTTATTAGTTTATCCGAACTTGATTAAGCATCAACATCACATTAAAACCATTAAATTTCAATTCGGTTTTCAACAAATCCGAATGTTTAATTAAACCTATCTTTGTTCAAAAAATATTTGATTAAACTTATCATTATGTGATCTTTGAAAGATCAATTTGAATGCTCATCGAGAATTGATTCAGTTCCCATTTTATCAAGAAAAAAAATATCACTCCGTCTCAATAATAGAAATCACTTTTAACTAATTTACATGTACTAATAGAAAAAAATTTAAAAAATTTAAATTTATTATAAAATTTAAGCTATTTTTAATATAACTCTTATTAACCACATTAAACATCAACATCGTATTACTTTCTACCTTTTTTTCAATACTCTTATCAAATATGGTTATATATGAAAAAAAAAATTAATCCTCCTTGAAACTATCAAATGACTTGTAAAAATAAGGGGCAATTACAATGAAATTTCATACAAGAGAAAAAATGAAGAAATGGTCCATGAAGTTGTCAGTGTAAACTCATCGACTTGTCATTAACAACTTTAAGGATCATTTTTTCATTTTTTTCTCTTATGTGGGACTTCATTGTAATTGTCCCTAAAATGCCTTAAAATAATACTCCCTCCGGTCCTAATTATAGGATAATATTTGGGAGTTAATTTTGGTCCTAATTATAGGATAAAGTTTTAATTTTTGTTAATTTCTTCCCAGAATACCCCAATTGATACTTCAAGGCAAGTGATCAACATCAATAGAACATGATTTCTTGTATGTATTAAATAAAGGCATTTTAGGAAAATAAATAAGATTAACTAATTTAACTACTATTCTTAATTTCTCCAAAGTTAGGTAAATATGTCCTATAATTAGGACCGGAGGGAGTATCTATAATAGGGACTAGAATTATGCGGTTAAAGAAATAGGAGTTTAATACATTTCACCACTTAAACGCCTCTCACATCATGTGTTTGGTATTGCTTATTGGGAATCAATAAGCACTTATTACGTAAATCGAGATAAAACTCCTCTCATATACTTACTTTGTATACCGTGAATCACGAATTATAAGCATTTATTGCCCAAAAATAAGCTATCACAAACGAGCACATCAATATGCATGTGTTTTTCTCTTTAATTTATTAAGTATAAGTGTATGGCTACAGATTTTTAAACATTTGTCATGTAAGTATTATAGTGACTACGTTTTCAGGATGTACTTAATAATTTGAAATATTGGAATTAATTATAACTTTTAGGATCATACGACAACAATGTTTCAAAATTTGAGTCCTGTAATTTTTCCAATAAATTTAAAGAAGAGTTCAGACAACACATTTCTGGTGATGCAGTGACATCAATAGGCCACCTTGATACGAAAGATATATAATTAAATTATAATGATGTATTGGTGGGCAAAAAAAAACAAATTATGATGATGTATTGACGGGGATTGATTTTTAATTAATCATGATTTATTATATGATTAATTAGGTAACAAGGTAGAGACTAAGTCATATCCTTACATCTGCTTCAAATCTTCTGGAAACCTTAATGAGTTAATTATAATAATATTTTGCTTAAGAATCCCAATTTTTGTTTTTTAGGGTTTGGTGAATGAATTAGCATCATTAACGTACCTTTTTTATTATGTACTAAACTCCAAAGTCCAGAGTAAATTTATTCATTAAAACAAAGTAAATCTAACGCGTAACTTTACGCTTGAGCAACTTGCTCGTTAACTATATATATATATATATATACAAATTAAAAAAACTAGTGATACCAACAAACTTTGATAATCCCTGGCAAAAAACAAACAAACTTTGATAATAAAATATTAATTGGTATATATCTTAATCCAGGTAATCAGACCCGGACCGGACCGGCAGGTCTGGATCGAAAACCGGCCAACCGGTCCGGTCCATTGAACTGGTTCGGTTCTGATATTTTTTAAAAAAATTGATTTTTTAAAATTTTTTCTTTAGAATTTTATATTAATAATTCTAAAATCTTTAATTTCTCATCGGTTTAATCCTGGATTAGTTCAGGTTTGACTCCGATTTAATCCATTAACCCTTAACCTAATACCCCCACTGATTTAGTAATCAGTCCGGGTTTAATTACCTTGATCTTAATGCCAAGCAAATCAAACTGAAAAATGATGTTTTGGTTGTTTGGATTTGGGATTGAATATAAAAAGCCACATAGCATAGGTACGCGCCTCTTGCTTATAAATTGTAATATACCAACAAAAATAATACTCCCTTCGGTCCTAATTATAAGATAAAGTTAAATTTTTTGAAAAAATTAAGGAAGTCAATTAAATCACTTTAGAATATTTATATTTATATATTTTTCTTCAAACTAATTAATTTGACTAATAAACTAATTTATAATCTAAGGATACTAAAAATATAAATACTCTAATGTGATTTAATTTGCTTCCTTAATTTCTTTAAAAAAGTCAACTTTATCTTATAATTAGGACTGGAGGAAGTAATATTTTTCTTTGAATTATTTGTGCATAGCCACACTAACATTCTTTTGACCATGAATGTAGGAATTAGTAGAGGGATTTTTGTTGGTTCTAAATGAAAGACTTTAATCCTTTGTGTCTTTCAAATTTATAACATTTTCTCTCCAAATAATCTCTATCGAGTGCCCATAAAAAGGAGTCAATTTGTACTTCTTGTCCTTATTACTCTTATAAGGCACTAACTACCAATTCTTATATTTGATAAAAAAAAACATAAAACAATTTTCACAAACTAATAAAAATAGGTGGAAGCACTGTTGTCAAATTTATAAGTTGAGTATCCGAGTTTATCGTTTTTACATTTATTATCTTATAAAATCATATCGACTAACTCTTAAACTTATGACAATTATAAACTCAGTCAAACTCATGAGTTCATATACCGAGTTTACCGTTTTAAACTTATAAAATCTTGTTAATCCGCTCTTGAACTCCTGCTAACTTTTTTGATTTGATTATGCTCAATGACTTTATTTATGAATTTTATAAAAAATTCTTTGTTGGGTATGATACACTACTACAGTTTTGGGTATTATAACGCCTAATACAAAACAGTTACAACTAATAAGCGTCCATGTCACTGGTGGAAAAAACACTTTTAAGACCAGGTAAAAATGACATTTTAGATCGGTTCTGGAAGAAGTCTTGATACAGTCGATCTAAAAAGTCTATTACTTGTTACCCGGTCTAAAAAATAAGTTTTTAAACCAGTTCTTTATACAACCGGTCTAAAAATAACGACATTTTAGACTTATAGTTGAAATAACAGGTCTTAATGTCATTCTTTTTAGATCGGTTGTTAATAAAACCGGTCTAAAAAGTATGACTTTTAAGACCAGTTGTTCAAATAACCGGTCTTAAAAGTCATACCTTTTAAACCGGTTGTATAAAAAATCGGTCTAAAATGCCATTTTTTAGACCTGTTTTATCAACAACTGGTCTAAAAAGTTTCCTTGTTTTTTAAAAAACTCTAATAAAACATTTTACCCAAGAAGCCATTTCCCTTGTTAAAACATTTTACCCAATAAGTCATTTCAGCGACATCCAAATAAATTATTTTCTTACACATTATAACAAATACCTTATACAGAAGCATTTTCATCAAGCATTTTAAAACACAATTTCAACTGGTGTAATACTTACATCATTCTTCCTACACCCCTCATTCCACAGAAGCAACAACAATAAATCATTTTTCCTACACTCCAAATAAATTCTTCTCTTACACATTCCCATTTCATCAAGCATTTTAAAATACAATTTCAACTGCTGTAACTTATATTATTCTTCCTACACCTCACATACCACAAAAGCAACAACAATAAATCATTAAAAATCAACATATTGTAACCCCCTTCCAACCATAGGCCGAGATTAGTTCGTAAAAACAAAATTAAGTTTGAAATTAGAGACCTTAGCTGATTTGGAGCTTTAACAAAACCAAATTTCCCAAATCGGGGTTTTAAAAAACTTTTACAAAAAATCTGTTCTCAACGGTCTCATATCCACATTTCAATTCATAAATGGCCTGTACATGTTGATTTCATTCATACATATCAGAGTACAGCATAAATTCCCGACATACTCGGGTTCCATTAATTAAACAAGGGTTTATATAAAGGCACAAAGTCCATAATTCATACCCTTAACTTGGGGATTACATAAAACTAGTCACATATCTCAATATACATACACTTGTTCCCAAAATATCCAAATGATATTATATATGATAACCATTAACCAAAAATAAACTCCTAAACTGGAGCTCACCCGCTCTTCGTCACCTGCTTTCCTTTCGATCCTTCGGCCTTGTCTAAAACATGGTTTATAGGAGAGTGAGATTCTAAAGAATCCCCGTAGTGTCAAATCACTCATAATGTGCACAATAATAAGGCATGAAAGCAATCATATCACACTGATATTGCAACTACAATGGCAGTTACAGCGGCAAGGGCAGGTATGACTCATGTCACCCTTACACTTGCTCACGCTGTATCGCACACATCACAGTTCACAACAATAGATATATTACATCACAGCTGGTTCATATAACAGTTCACAACAGATCCATGTCGATTACAATGGCAGTTCAACGGCCGAACTAGAGATGACTACTGTCACTCCCTAAACGACTCCCACTGAAGTGCTCCCGCTGCAAAGGACCATGACACATTTTTCCTTCACATTTCACTAAGCACAAATTCACTTTTCACAAACACTATAATAAATCATGCATACCATATATCATACACAATATGAGAGAGAAATCACTACCTGCTCGTTCCTTCCGTGCACACTCTGGCACTGTTTTCTCCCAAGTAGGGCACACGTCGTATCCTATAATTCATAATGAGTGACGAAGTATCAATTCTCTATTCCAATTCTCAATGACTTCTCACGCTTAATTGGTTATCATTATTGCTACTTAAGTACCCACGAATCACTTTATCAATAGCTCTAAAGGGTTGGAGACTATCCCAAAGATCCCCTTTTTGAAGCTCCAAACTGACATTTTTCACTGCGACACTCAAGTGAAGATGACCTCACTCAAGTGAGATTGTACGAACACTCGAGTAAAGAAGGCCTCACTCGGGTGATGGTACGGTCTGCACTCAGGTACTAGAGAGTGAACAATAGCGAGTAAACACCCGAGAGCACAAGGACCTTTTCAGAAACTACAACACTCGAGCACACTGGACCTCACTTGAGTGATAGCCAAATGCCTCACCCGAGTACTAGAGAGTGAAGTCCACAAAGTGAGAACCTGAGAACACAAGAGTTTTCCACGAAGAGGAGCACTCGAGCAAGGCCCATTGCACTCAAGTGAATACCCTATACCCGCAGGTGAGAAGGCACACTGTTGCACCAGAATCGCGAGTGACAACCCGAGAGGCAAACCCTTGGTGTCAAATACACCTATACTCGAGTGATAGGAAGCTCACTCGAGTAATGTCCTACCACACTCGCAAGTGTGACAACACTTGCCTTTTACCACCGAAGTGCAACAAGAACACCAAGAGCAGAAAACAAAGTTTTCACTACCGCACTTGAGTGGGACTCATCACTACTCGAGTGACATTCATCCTGCACTCAAGTGAACCCTAGATCACTCGAGTGATTCTATCAGAAACTAGAAAATACAACAAAACTAACCACATTTCTAACACTTGCCCAAATGATCCCAATGGACCAAAAACTTATACCAAAGCTACTCCCACATAAAAACACCCAAAGAATTCAATAGAATCATCAGAATCACCAAAATCTTATTCCATTATCATGCTTTGATTTTGGGCAACATAATCATCAAATTTCCAAAATCATCCAAACGAAACATTTCAATCCCCAAATCAATCTATCTATCCCAAACTCATCATAAAGTACTATTTTCATGCCAATACCATACCAAATACCCAATGATACTTATTTTCAAATTTAAGGCCATAATTACCAAAAATTCCAAACTTCATACAATGGCATGAAACATAGATAGAAAGATTGGGTTCACTTACCTTAACAACTTTCTCAAAGACACTTTTGATTCTCTAAAATTCAGATTTTTGTGATTCCTCAAATCACCACCAATGGAGAAGCTACAACCATCAAATTGAAGCTCTCACTCCAAGAAACAACATTAAGGAAGAGAACTTAAGCATTAGAGGCCATTTACTTACCCAAATCACATCTTTTCTTCTTCCGTTCTTTGGTCTTCAAGGGCGCACAAGAGAGAGAAAGAAGGAGAGATGAGAGAGAGATGAAAAATGATGATGATCATACTCCCTCCATGCTGTCCAGCGAAAATGAGGGAGAGGAAGATAGAGAAAATGGATAAAATACTCCCCCATTTGACTTTTCTTCCCTTCACTTATCATACCCACTTTTGCCACATGTCACATTTCTATTGGCTCTCCACAAATTAAGTCACCAATTAGCCACTTTAATCCCTCCATTAGCCATTTTAATTACACTTCTCATTTCCTCTTAGCTAGTAATTAATTTCTCCATTAATCACTAACTTATTGCCCAACAATTTCATTCTTTCAATTTCCACTAATTATGGCATATTAATTAATATTGCCACCAAAACACATAATTATTCCACTTTCACTCGATAATTATCCTCAATAATTATCATTAGCCATTAATCAAAAATTGGGGTGTTACACATATTATCACACACAATTGGAAAATTAAGGCATGTTTCTACACATTTTTATTTTCCTATTTTAATATTACAGTTTGATTAAAAAAAATCAAAACTTTAGCTAATAATAGAATCAAAACACTTTAATTGATGATAGAGGAATCTACCGAGAAAGAACACAGCAGACAGTAATCCATCGTTGATGATCACTAGCTGGCTCCCAAGCATCCACACAAGGACACCTTAGATCCTTCATTTTCTTGTGATGACAACCAAAAAAGTAGTTTTATATATAAAATAACTATATACATAATTTAAATATAATTCATGATAATTACTTTAGCTAGTTAACCTTCAAAGTAGTTTTATAAAGGGATATCCTTCCATATCCCTTCATGATTATCGTTTCTTATGCCATGTTCATTAACTATGTCATCTTCTTCGTTCAATTATGGTAGACCTTTAGAAAAAGAAGGAGTCTCAAGAAGATCACTCATTAAACGACTTTCTTTATTAATATCAACAACCATTTTTTCTTAGAGAGTTACAGACCACATTTTATTTACTTGATCGGTAATATAGAACACATGTTTTGCTTGATATGCCATAATAAAAGGTTCATCTCCAAAACTTCTACCATTTAGATCATCTAATGTAAATCTTAACTGATCGATCATCACACCATTGTTGACATCAACCCATTTGCATTTGAAAATAGGAAATTTAATTTTAACATAATCAACCACCCAAATCTCTTCAATAACCCCATAATAAGGTATGACTACCAATCTAGGGTTCTTATCTTTCGAATAACTACTGGGAGTAGTTGTTGTATTAAGACATAACAATCATGAGATTTTAGCCCTACTAACTTTAAGTCTTTTATTGACACAAACTTCTTAAAATTTAAAGAATATCCTGAGGGAACTTTGATGACATGTAAACACTCACAAAAACTTCTTTTCTCATCCTTAGACAAAGTATGAGAAGCTGAAAGGCAAAAAGTTCTCTTACCATATGGCTTTGGATACAAGTCTTCTCGTATTCCAATTTCTTGCAAATCTAATCTTACCTTCAGCTATCCTTAGAACTACCTTGTATGTTGAGCATTGTACCAACGATACTATCAAATATATTTTTCTCCACATGCATGAAATCAATACAGTGTCTCATATCAAGATTGGGTCCATATGGAATATTGAAGAAAACATACCTCTTTTTCCATTTATTTTTTTCATTACTACTCTTTGCAGTCTTGTCAAAGATAACATTGATATTTTTCACCTTTTCATAAACTTGATCTCGGGTCAATGCCTTCTGAGCATCTTCAAACTCTTTTCCACCAAAAAAAGCTTTCTTTAATCTATGATATGGGTAGCCCCATCTAAGAAATCTCCTATGGCCAAGATAAACCGTCTTTCTTCCATGTTGAAGTTGATGGTAGCATGTGCCTTCTTCACAAATCGGACATGCTTTATGGCCTTTAACACTATATCCTGATAAGTTTTCATATGCAGGGAAGTCATTTATAGTACAAAAGATCATAGCTCATATTTTAAAAACCTCCTTCTTGTTCGCATTAAAAACATCAACACCTTCATTCCATAACTCTTTCAAATCTTCGATCAAGGTTTCTAGGTAAACATCTATGTCATTTCCAGGTTGTTTTGGTCCCAAAATCAATATAGAAAACATGATGTACTTTCATTTCATAACAGAGGAGATAAGTTATCAATTACCAACAGAACATGCCATGAACTATGTATACTGCTTAGGTTGTCAAAAGGATTCATGTCATCCGTGCTAAGCCCAAGCCTAAGGTTCCTAGGTTCTTCACCGAAGCTAGAAAATAATTTATCGATTTTCTTCCATTAAGAAGAATCATCTGGATGCCGAAGCTTTCCATCAAATATCCTCTCATCTGTATGCCATCTAAAATTTTTGCATCGTTTTCATTAGCAAACAAACGCTTGAACTTTTGCCCTATTTGGTGTGATGGAATTGAAGCCATAGAATTGGAATTGGAATTGAATTCCATATGCTATGCATGTTTGGTACAAAGAAATGGTCATGGGATTTAATTCCATATGGAAGCTAAATGGGATCAATTCCATCAAGTTCAATTCCATCTAAAAAGCCAAGATTTGCAATTCCATATCCCCATTTCCAACCTTACCCTCTCTACCTTAGCCACCAGGATACTCGACCCTCCCCAGCCACCACCGTGGACTCTCGTCTTCCGGCTTACTTCCAGGCCACCACCATAAGCCCAAACCATCGCTGGCTAGCACCACCCATAAGGCGATCCCCCTGCAATTTTCATCTCTGAGGACCATCCACTGCCAGATCGGAGAGGAAGGAGAGGAGATTTTTTTTTTCAAATTTGAGGACCTGGATTTGCGAAGAGTTTAGCAACTTGAGATTCTTCACCCAATCAACCCCAGCTGTGGTTCTGAACAGAGCATTAAATCCTTTGAAGCTTCTCGTCCTCCAGCGATTCTTCATTGCAAAACCAGCGCAGCTTCCATGAAAGAAATGTTCTTTTATGTTTCAAATATTTTTTGTAAAAAGTGAGTGTGGACGAAATTTGCCACATCCCTTGCATGTTCATTTTTCGTTTAAGATTTGTGGACCTGAATTTTTTTTAATTATAAGGGTATTTTAGTCTTTTTATATAAAAATTAGGTTTCATTTTCAAGACATACCAAACATACTTTTAAACCTCATATCCATATCCATTTCCATATCCATATCCATCAAAACCAATTCCATCGTACCAAACGGGCCCTTTGATATGATTGGAAGATACTACAACACTTTTGCAGAGGTGTTATTTGATTTGTACCTTGGGGTTTCACATGTCGAACACTATTGTTTCTCTTTATGCTTTTTTCTATACAATATGCAATCATTAGAACATGCATGGATCTTTTTATACTTCATCCCTAGTAGATATAGTATTTTCTTGGCATCATAGTATCGATAAGGTAAAACATTATCATCTGGAAGCATGTCCTTAAAAGCCTCAAGTGTTTCTGAAAAACTCTTGTCGTTCCATCCATGTTATACTTTCAAGCTTACCAATTTCAATACTGATATCAACAATTGGTATTTTTTACACCCCAAGTACAGCGGCTTTTCAGCATTACTGCACATATTACCATATGCATATGATTGCTCAAAAGCCTCTTCTCCTATATCACAAATAATATTCTCAATCTGATCATCCATATCCATATCATTATCATTAAAGGTCACTCCCCGTATTGAGATGCATTTGGCATTTCTAATTCTTCACCATGCCATACCTAATTGTATAACTCTTATAAAATCCTTCACAAATTAAATATGTATATATATTTACAGCACTTAGTCTCTTCTCATTCAAACATACTACATGAGAGTAATAAAACATCCCATTATCGTTGTTGACATTTCTTCTAGCAAAATCTAAAAAATCCCTCACCCCATTATCATATTCAACACTCGTCCGTTTAGCTTTTATCCAACTATGATCCATATATTTCAACACCTTGTAGCACCCTATCCAACAGCAAAAGGATAGACAAAAAACAACAACCATAGAGTTTTAAAAATTTCAATGAAATTAAGAAACATGCATACCAGGAGATTATAACTACACTAGTAGCAATATACTAATAAATTATGGCATGATAAAAACCAAGCAACATTTCATAATAAAGGTATATAGATACAAGTTTTAAAACTTGCATTGCAAAGCTATTCAGAATTTTTATAACTTTATATTCAATTCAAACCCACATAGCAAATATCATAATGTGATCATTAATGGCAATCTAAGACAAGAAAGTATAAACAAAATTTCATAATGTGATCATTAAGCTACTATCTGAAGTTATTATCACTAAGTTCAATAGCTAGAGCAACATTGGGCATATTCAAACAAAGCCATAATTATAAAATAAAACACCTAAATTTCCTACTTCAAGCATATCAGGATATGATGCCATACATGGTTAAACCCATCCAAAACAATATCAAAAGGATCAAGTTCAAATTATTAATAGCAATCAAAACAAACCTGGAAAGTTGGTTCACAAGTAGTTGCTCTTTGTGCTCTCGTTTAGAAGAAGAACAATCAGCGAGGCTTTTAAGGGAGGAGGATTCGGAGCTGGAATGTTATCAATTGATGGCAAAATGAAGGTTGACTACCGGCAAGGTATAGATAGTGACTCTTCCTAAGTTAATACAGACCCAGCCCAATGTCATTTCTGAGATTGTGAACAAGAAAGCCATTGGTTATATTGTGATATTTGCTTCAGAGAGAAAGATTGCTCCAGATTTAGAGAGAAAGAGGATGGCGAAGTTGTGAACAAGAAAACTGTTGGAGAAATTTCAAGGAAAAGTGAGTTCAAAGAGCAAGCTAAGATTTGGTGGGAGGAAGAGAAGAGTGAAATTTTAATTAGGGTGCGCACATTTAAAACAGGTTGTTTTGAGAAAGAGGATGTCAGAGTTGTGAAAAAGAACACCGTCAGAGAAATTTCAGGGAAAAGTGAGTTTAGAGAGCAAGCTGATATTCGGCGGGAGGAAAAGAAGAGTGAAATTTAATTAGGTCGCGCACATTTAAGACCGGTTTTCAAAATAACTAGTCGAAAATTTTTCAACTTTTAGACCGGTTATAAAATAAAACCTGTCTAAAAATTTTTAACTTTTAGAATGATTATAAGATATAACCGGTCTAAAAAGTATATTTATTTTAAATTATTTTTATCTTTTTAAAACCGGCTACAAATAAATGAAGTCTAAATAATATCTTTAAGGCCTTATATCCAAGGAACCGGTCTCAGAAGTTCTCTGTAATTGCAAAAATGCCACCGTTCATACATTTTAAACCTTATCCATGTATAACCGGTCTAAATGAGTCAGTCTAAAACACAGATTTTGTACTAGTGTGTATGTGGACATGGAGGTCGCGTAGGGATATATAACGCTTAAAAATAATGGTTAATTATGCACACCGTCATGTATTGTGAGGCAGAATTTGCAAAAACACAAAAATAATGGTTCTTTTGAAACAACCGTCACGTAACACTTACAAACGATTCGTATTCCAACGTTACATCAGCGAAAATATAAATATAATGGTTATATCAATTGACCGTAAAGTATGAACGACAAAAATAACATTTCATAATAAACAACCGTCATGTAAAGTACAGATCTAAAAAGCACCTTTTCAAAACCTTGTTCTATCCGACACCAAGTACTAGTTTTCCTAAAGTTAAATTCTTTAGAACAAAGTATTCATTTTGTTCATAGTATCTTTCTAAAAAGCACAATTTTCATAACCTCGTCAGATGCTAGAGAGCTCTTTCCATTCGCCCTCCTCCTCATCCCTATGCTTGCCCTCCTTCTGCTCCTCGTCATCCTCCTCCACAAGCCCCTCCTCTACGGCCACCGCCATCATTGCCACCACTTCTACGAGCTCTTCCTCCTCCTTTTCTGCCTCTTTCTCAAATAGAGGCTATATTCCAGATGTCGGCCAACTTTGACCACTCCACAAGGCATCATGATAGACATGCCCATAGTCTAAACAGGAAGTTGGATCTCATCCTTCATCACAATCAAGTTGTATATGATCACTTTCAATTAGACCCTTCATCTCCTTCCTCAGATGTTGATGATATGCTGAGCGAGGAAGAGGGACAGGAGGAGGCGGAGGACAGCAGTAGTAGTGATGATTGAAAACCACTACTGCTTTTTTATTTTTTGAATATTAAAAAAATTAATCATTAGAGCAATATAGTCAAAAAAATATTTAAAAAATTGTATTTTCATGGTCATTAGTAAATAACCATTACTAATTTAGGCATTTTACAAGGCTTTATAATATAACCCTTTTAATTCCAAACGACACATTCTTTAGTTAACCAGCAAAGCCCTTTCCATTTAAACATTCAAAAAATGAACACCATTTATCCATCCATTTTGATCTATTCCAACTTCTCATATCCAACTTCTAAGTTTTGTTCTTCATCGATTACATGGGAGAGCAAAGACACATGGACAATTGCTTGGAGGAACTAAACTCTCTCGTTCGCTCACTAATCGAGAACATAGATAAATTACTAGAGGAGGATATGAATCTAATGATGCAACAGAACCTTCATCCACATAACATTTTTATTTTTTGTTAGTTTATTCAAACTCTCATTTTCTTTTTTCAATTTTTTGTTTATATTATCGGGTTGAATAATCAACTTTAAAAATTATTAAAAAAAGTAAAATAAGTAATGGTTATTATGTAAAAACCGTCACTTTTCAAAATACCACGTCAAATACCTAATGATTATTAAGAAAGTCATCATTTACAAAACCTAACGACTGTGATGTTAAAACCGTGAACTTTCGTACACAGGTTCATTATGATTGTAAATTAAGAACAATAAGAAAATGCCACCTTTCATAACGTCCAGTTCTAAACTTATAATTGTGAGCAACTTTTGTCAAGTCTTTCAAAACACGTACTCGCTATCTCGTGCCTCTTCACTTTCTCAAGTTATTACACTTAACACATTTGTCTTTGGTTGAATGTTACCCATCTTCCTCAGAACCACTCCGATTAAATTTCCAGACTGTCGACAGTCGCATCTAGACAAACCACATCCTCCATGTAACACCCTAAATTTTATATTCACCAAATATATTGTAATTATTTGAGAAATTCAATAAAATGGTGAATATTCATGAATTTGGAATTTATGAATTTTATAAATGTTCATTTTCATGGGAAATTAGGCAAAAATAATTATGGAATTAATTTGGATAATTTAAAAATCCCAATATTAAGGTCTAAAAATGAAGGAATATTAGAGAAAATATTTGGTAAAAAAATATATGGAAATTGGCCAAAGAAAAATAAGAAAAGAAATTGGATTAGAAAGGTAATGGCAAAATCGTAATTTTGCCAAAATAGCACAAAATAAATTATTTTCCAATTAATTGAAGTTAATTTTAATTAATTAAGGAAAATAAAGGTTAAAAATATATTTATAATATTTTGGTCAATTTAATATGAATTTATGGAAAATTTGAGCAAAAAATGCAATTTTGACCAAAATTGAAACTTTTAATGTATACGTAACCGAAACAAGTTGTGAAGCCAATTGAGACCATAAGGAGGGACCCCTAGGTGTCTCCTACACATTTCAAGAGGAAGAAAATATTGGTTGGACTTAATGAGCTTAGTTACATGTACATAGGGTTTATGTACATAAAATTGATTTTGGAATTTTTGGAAATTCCATAAATCATTAAAAAATATTATATAATATAATAAAAACACTTTACCATCATCTTCCTCAGCTCATTTTCGTGCCCAACCAGATCTGAACTAGTGAGAGAAAGTGTGAAATTCTAGAGAGAGAAAGAGAAGAAAAACTTGCAAAGGTAAGTTATTTTTTCGGTAAATCGGTTCCTAATACGTATAATTTCATTCCTAAGCTACTCTACTATGTTATTCAAGGTTTGGAAAGCTCAAATTTGGTGTTCTAAGGTTAGGGTTTTCAGCCAAGAGCAATTAATTGTTCCAAACCTTCGTATATTAAACATTCTGGCTGCTGTGGGCAATTAATCGGTGAAATTTTGCCGGATTGCCATTGGTTTTAAATTTTGGAAATGTGACATTAGAAGGTTTATGCTGCCCAATTTTAGTTCAAATGGTAGTTATAACTCAATTAGATGGTTAATAAAGTGGTTAGGAGTAGAAAGGAACGCGTTTACGGAGCCGAAATTGTAAAACCCCAATTTTTCCCGGAGAACACCATAATTTTGGCCAGGGATGTTTGAGGGCCTTAGAGTTGGATTTTCAATGATTTGATGGTTCTATTGGGTTCAGGAGGGAAAATTAGGTGGTGTTACAGTTGGGCACTTTTTCAGAAAAGGCCGAGAAAGCATAATTACGGAAACGCTCCTAAAACCCTAAAAGTAGGGCTGCCAAGGGCAATTTGGTAATTTGACATTGAATTTGATAATTTTAAGTCTGGAAATGGATTCCTTGGATGAAAATACGTCAGGATAGCCATAGTCAAAAATTTGGAAAAACGTGCCATCCGGCCGGGCCGGAATCCCGGGGGCATTTTGGTAAATTTTCTCTATAGGCTAATATAACCACAATAAACACTATGGAAGTGTCTAAAATGATACATAGATAGGTTATAACCTATTTCTTGTACATTTGGTATTTTAGGACTGAGTTAAGAACCTGAAGTTGGCACGTTCCATGAGGCGAGCTTCTCGAGGTCAAAAAGGGTTGAGGTAGGGATTGCTATCTCTCATATACTATGTGACTATTATATGTAATGTGTTATTGTATTTTGTGATATGAATGCATGCTAGAAGCACAGTACTTGGTTGTGGTTTGGTGCCCAGCCAAGGTATATCGAAAATCTAAGCCGTGGTCGGTGACTCGGTTGAGGTACATGTAGGGGTTCTAACTCGATGTTTGGTCCTGAAACTTGTGTACACATATGAATCAAATTGAACTTTCATTTTGCCTAATATGGTGCATTGCATATTTAATTTTCACATTTATATGTCGATAGCATGTTTCTACTGGGATTCTTTGGAATCTCACCCTTTTTTCTAAATCAAAATGTATCAGCGGGTGCCAGTGGTTCAAAAGGCAAGGACATAGTTAAGGAAAATTGATAGGCACATTTCCTGAGATACAGCCGGTGGTTATATTCATCATGTACTTGGAATATTTTGGGATATTCTGTACATATTTGTAATTATTAGTGAATTTTGCTTTGTTAATGTCTGTCTGTAAACAAATACTTATTATCAGTATATATATACTTTTCTGTATGCCTGTGGACCTTGGTCTCTATTACTCTGTGAATATCGAAATGGAAACGGGTGTTGACACTCCACTACTTTCTTTGAACTTCAATTTGATAGCCGCGCAAGTCACTTTGATTACCCTAACTTGCTTTTTTTTAGAGCCCTAGCTAAGTTGCATTCCTTCGCATGCTCTGATCTTCTTATTTTAAGGTATTCTTTCTCTTCTATATTTTGCATTCTCCATTTTGCATTTCACATTCTCCTTATTATTCACTTCGTTTTACCTAGATAGGTTTTGACCTTAGTCTTGCGTCATGTTTTTCTAGAAAACTCATTGCTCTATTATCTATGGCTGACTAAATGAGTTTTATTTTCTAGTTAAAATGGCTAATTTTACTTAACGTGGTACTGATAATGACCTTAGTCCTGGTAGTTGTAACACCCCGATTTTCGATTAAGGACTAATGATAATTATTGAGAATAATTATGTGTTTTATGGCAATAATAATTAATATGTCATAATTAAGTGGAAATTGAAAGAGTGAAATTGTTGGGAATTAGTTAGTGATTAATAGAAAGATTAATTACTAATTAAGAGAGTATGAGATGTGAAATTAAAATGGCTAATGGAGGGATTAGAGTAACTAATTTGGTTACTTACTTTATGAGAGCCAATAGATTTGAGACACTTGGCAAGCTTATATGAGATGGGAGTTGTTGGGGAAAGTCAAATATCTATATTTTATTGTATTCTCTCCCTCTCCCTCTCTCACATGCGCATGAAGGGAGCAAAAGGGGGCAGAAAATTCTGTGCCTCCCCATCATCACTCTCATTTCTCTCTTCTCTCTCTCGTCCTCTCTCTCCTTCTCCCTTTCTCGCCATTGTTGCAGAAAAATAAGGGGGGAAAAGCTTGCAAAAAGGTAAGGAAAATGGCTTCTATTGCTCAAACTCCCTTCATTAAAGTTGATCCTTGAGTTAAGAGCTACATTTCTATGGTTGTAGTGTGTTCATTGGTGGTAGTTTATGACCTCAAGAGATTGTGAAAGTTGAAGAATCAAGAAATCTCTTTGGCAAAGTGAAAGAGGTGAGTGTTATCTCCCTTTTGATATATATATTGTGGATGTTGGTGAGCATTGATTTTTCTGGAAATTTATGCCCTATTTTCGAAAATTAGGGTCTTAGTGAGTTTGGCATGTTGTGATCATGAAAATGGTATATTGTGATGTCTTTTGGACAAAGGGATTGTTTTGAATCATTGAAAGTGAAGTTTGGGATCTTGGTGTTGGTTTTGGTGTATTGGTCAAAACAGGGCATGTGGTTAGAGTATGAATTTGGTCATTTTGAGGTTACCATTGTGTTCCTTGAGTGATTTTGTGTGGGAATAAGCTTGGTTATTAATTTTGGAGTTATTGAACACCTTGGTAGAAAATTGGAAATCTGTTTGGTTTAAGCTCTGTGTTGTGCAGTAATTTTGTATGAGAGTTTTGAATGACCAAATGGTATTGGAAAATTCTGAAACTTTCCAGTCTTAAAGTTCACATCCCAAGCTTCAAAATGGACATATAATTTGTGCCATTTCGTTTTGTCTACTGTGAGTTATAGCTGTCCAAAGTTTAAGGTCGAAAATGGATTCTGTTTTGGGACAGTCTTGAGTTTTTGGTGATTCTGGATTTGTGTAGTGATTTCCAGTGAATGGCTATATTTTTCCTTGAAAGAGGACTTATATACCTTTCATTTGGCTTTGGAATCACTTTGTTTCGATTTTTCTAGATTTAGTTATGAATTTTGGAAGTTCGCCCAGAGTCAGGAAATTTCTGGGCCGCGGCCCAAGAGTGGCTGGACCGCGGCCCAAGACTTTCTGGCCTTATCTGGGCCGCGGCCCATGAGTGGTGGGCCGCAGCCCAAGGCCTTCTGACCATATTTGGGCCGCGGCCCAAGGAATGGTGGGCCGGGGCCCACCCCTGTGTTCCAGCACTTTGTGATTTCGAAAAGTGACCTTCAATCTATTGTTTCCCAATCTTTTGGGGCTTTGATTAGAGGCATTTGGGGCCTCTGAAGGGTCAATTATGGTAACCAAATCTAAGTATTATGAAAGTGAGAATTTGGAAAAGAGAATGACCATGTGTTCTTGATTTGGTTATAGGATTGGGTAATTACCCTGATCATGATTTGATATCCGCTTGGATCGTGAGTAGCCGACGCTGGAGCATACGTGGAAAGAATAAGAGTAGGGAACTTACCTCTCCTGCATGTATTGATAATTGTATTTGTGTATTGATGCATGTTATTGCTTTGCGTGATTATGTGAGACATGTATGAATGATTGTAGCTCTGTTTCTAGTTATGCTATGGCCATGAGTATGTTGTTGAAACATTGAGCATGCGGATACATCATTATGTGAACATGAGTTATTGTGATGCAAGCATGTCATGCATTAAATACTTATCTTACATGCATATTGGTATCTGTTTCCTACTGAGATTCCCCAGAATCTCACCCTCCCCTATCAACATTTTAGACAGGGAAGGAAGATTGAGGATGAAGCAAGCATCCAAGGACGAAGAGGACTCGTTTTGGGTGAGAGCTTAGTAGTTGGTTATCATTGTGTAAATGGGATTATGTATTTGTTTATATGGATCAATACTTGAGAATGTATTTGGATAAGTTGTGTAATCCCTATTGAATGAGTTGTATGGGCTATTATGCCTTATGATTATTGAGCGAAGATATGATCCCGGAATTGTCGGGAATTTATATTGCGTACTCTGATAATTGTATAAATGTAATTTATCTTCGCATAGTAATTATATTCGGAGTGAAATATGAGATCGTGTTTTAAGTGATTTCGAAATGTGATTGTGAAAACCCCGTCTGGTTGATGGGTTTATAAATGTTGTTTTGACATATTGGTCTCTATTTCACATTAATCGCGTAATCCGGATATTAATTACGGCAGGGGGTTACATTTTTGGTATCAGAGCCGCGATTCCTGGCAAACATGGGAATTTGCTAGGATGGCTCTCTTAGATCTCTACCTTGGTGGTAGATGATGTCTTGTGATAGTGATTATGTATACACATGTGTGATTTGTCATTGTGGACATAAGAGATTTGAGGAATATGTGTATACACTGGGGTTATTCTAGAGTGGCGAATCATTGTGTAATCGAAAGATATAGTGATTCGTCCGAGAATTTGAGGTGTAAACCCAGAAGTGGAGGTAATCAGACCTATCATCTGATTTGAAAACCGAGGAAAATGGTTTCCGAGGTGTTTGATATTGAGGTTCTAGGTTAATCATGGCTCCTACCTAGATGTTGGGTATGTAACCCAGGGTGGTATGATGTTACATGTAGTAATGTTATACTGAGCTTGTGTGTGAAAAGGCCTTAAGACCTAGGGGATCGGTGTGTCTTAGGCTGGCCGAGATATTTAAACTTGTGATGGAGTTAAGGATGCTCCTTGGAATTGAGGGAAGTGATTTCCCGGTTCAACGGAGGTTGTGGCTTTGAGAGCTAAATTGTGATCTAAGGATTAGACTCAATAGCTGGGTTGATTCTTAGGAATTGGATTTGACCTCAATGGTCTGTGGTACCAGGGTATGGTACTAAAAGTGAACTGAAAGGTGTATCAGGTATTCTGAGAGTGTTGGTTGTTGATCCAACATAGGGAGAAAGTTATCTACGGAGGATTCGGATCGGAGAGCGCTATCTACGGGGACTTTTGATCGGAAAGGGCTACCTACGGTAAGATCCGATCGGAAAGGGCTACCTACGGTGAGATCCGATTGGAAAGGGCTACCTACGGATAGTTCTGACCGGAGGGGCTGACCAGTCAGTGGACTGAGTGAAGCACCGAGTGTAGTAGCGTAGTGTGGAGCCACTATGACGATGAACCCTAGAGTGGAGCCACTGTGACGATAAACCCTAGAGTGCAGCCACCTTGATAATGAACCGTGGAGAGCAGTTACCGTGACGTTGAATCGTAGAGTAGAGCTGTGAGAGCCCATATTCTTAACGATGTGTTGATTATGGCTTTCAATGATTCGAGTTGAATCAAGCCAAGATTTGGTACAGATTATGAATGTGGTCAGGTGATGTAGGAGATTCCTATGGGACTCCTGTTAAATCAACTTGACATTGTTAAAGCATAGATGAGAAGATTGACATCAGAGTGTGCAGCGGAAGCGTGGGAATGTAATATGTTCGAGAATTATGTTGAGCAGAAGCTCGAGATTGCTGTGAGAAAGACGTGTTAATCATAGCTTCGGGAGGTAAAACTTCGAAGTCCAGATTAATTTGTGAGAAGGGGTCTTGAAGGATCCCAATACGTGAAAAGAATTTGCAATGTTGAAGGTGAAGTTATTAAAATGCCTGGTTCCAGCTTGTTGCAATTGTGCATTGTGAGTCTTTCACTTGCGGCCGCATGGGGTGATTCCTATGGCGGAGGACCGTGCCTTTGGGGCGGTAGTTTACGGGGGATTGACTATTTATGGAGGCCGAAAGGCGGTGTGTAAAAAATTTGAATCTGCAATATGTGTTGATGTGAATGTGTATTGTAAGTCTCCCTCGCGGCCCAAGGGGTTGAGGCCTAGTTGGGAGGGTAAGGCGGGAGTGCCTAGGCCCATACGGAGGGTACCGGCCGCCGGGAAATGTGAGTACCGGGGTGGGCATCCAGCCGCCGCGAAATGTGAGTAGCGGGGTGGGTGTGACAATAAAGACAGAAATGTGTGCCATGGTCCATTACGGCGTGAGCACTTCAGTGTGAGCCGTATAGGGAGTGACAGTGGTCATCTCTAGGTCGGCCGTTGAACTGCCGTCGTAATCGACATGGATCTTTGTGAATCCGACCCATGGGGCAGCGTTTGTGAAACCAGCCGTGGGCTGTGTGTGAGTATCTTGCCTTTATGGCTTGCGTTTATGAAATACTTTATATGGATCCCAGCTGTGGTGAATTATACTGTGTTGATTGTTGTGTTGCAATACAGCGTGAGCAATTCAGCGTGAGCAATCGTAAGGGATGACATGTGTCATACTAACCATTGCCGTTGAACTGCCGTTGTAATCAACATGGATCTTTGTGAATCCGACCCGTGGGGCGGCGTGTTGCGAATCCAGCTGTGGGCTGTGTGTTGTACATCTTGCCAGCGTGGCTTGTGTATGGAATGCTTTATATGAATCCCAGCTGTGGTGAAGTATATTGTGTGAATTGTGTTAAGGTGCAATGCAGCGTGTGCAGGTCAGCGTGAGCCGTTTAGGGATTGACGCTGGTCATCTCTAGCTCGGCCGTTGAACTGCCGTTGTAGTTGCTTTATGTGGGTAAAGAGGATGAAGGTGGTGTTGGGAGATTGAGACTCTCAACCGGTCGCCTGGATAGAAGAGACTGAGATTCTAGGTGGGCCGTTACGGTAGGGTGCTTCGGATAGAAGAGATTGAGATTCCGGAGTGGCCTGATGTGATTGTGAATACCAACAATCCCGGTTACCGCGGGTGGAGTAACTAGTGGGTGTACGGGTGAGGTCAATGTTGTGGAAGTGGATACAGCGTAAGTTGAAGTATTGTTGAAAACAGCGGAAGCTGTGACATATGTGAATACAGCAGAAGCTGTCGATTATACGTAGTGAATCCGTGGTGGTTCGAATTGTACCCAAAAAGGGAAGGTGACTTGATGTCAGTGATTTGAGTGGCTCAAAGTCAGGATGCACGAGTGCAGTTCATCTGAAATATGATCGAATGAGGTGAAGACCTCTTGAGTTTGAAATGGAGATCACGTATATGTAAGAGTGTCTCCGAGAATTGAGATCATTAAAGATGATCGAGCAAAAGACATTGAGTTGTGACGCATTGGTCTGTTTTGATTCTTGCTAGAGTCAGACCTATTGTGTATGGATTGGTTGAGTGGTCTAGAGGAGACCATCCCAATATGAAATGAAATGTGAAACGGAAGCTGTCGTGAAGAAGCGTCCGGAGTTTTATGCCCTTAGTGGTGGAACAAATTTCGAGGACGAAATTTATTGAACGGGGGGAGAATTGTAACACCCCGATTTTCGATTAAGGACTAATGATAATTATTGAGAATAATTATGTGTTTTATGGCAATAATAATTAATATGTCATAATTAAGTGGAAATTGAAAGAGTGAAATTGTTGGGAATTAGTTAGTGATTAATAGAAAGATTAATTACTAATTAAGAGAGTATGAGATGTGAAATTAAAATGGCTAATGGAGGGATTAGAGTAACTAATTTGGTTACTTACTTTATGAGAGCCAATAGATTTGAGACACTTGGCAAGCTTATATGAGATGGGAGTTGTTGGGGAAAGTCAAATATCTATATTTTATTGTATTCTCTCCCTCTCCCTCTCTCAAATGCGCATGAAGGGAGCAAAAGGGGGCAGAAAATTCTGTGCCTCCCCATCATCACTCTCATTTCTCTCTTCTCTCTCTCGTCCTCTCTCTCCTTCTCCCTTTCTCGCCATTGTTGCAGAAAAATAAGGGGGGAAAAGCTTGCAAAAAGGTAAGGAAAATGGCTTCTATTGCTCAAACTCCCTTCATTAAAGTTGATCCTTGAGTTAAGAGCTACATTTCTATGGTTGTAGTGTGTTCATTGGTGGTAGTTTATGACCTCAAGAGATTGTGAAAGTTGAAGAATCAAGAAATCTCTTTGGCAAAGTGAAAGAGGTGAGTGTTATCTCCCTTTTGATATATATATTGTGGATGTTGGTGAGCATTGATTTTTCTGGAAATTTATGCCCTATTTTCGAAAATTAGGGTCTTAGTGAGTTTGGCATGTTGTGATCATGAAAATGGTATATTGTGATGTCTTTTGGACAAAGGGATTGTTTTGAATCATTGAAAGTGAAGTTTGGGATCTTGGTGTTGGTTTTGGTGTATTGGTCAAAACAGGGCATGTGGTTAGAGTATGAATTTGGTCATTTTGAGGTTACCATTGTGTTCCTTGAGTGATTTTGTGTGGGAATAAGCTTGGTTATTAATTTTGGAGTTATTGAACACCTTGGTAGAAAATTGGAAATCTGTTTGGTTTAAGCTCTGTGTTGTGCAGTAATTTTGTATGAGAGTTTTGAATGACCAAATGGTATTGGAAAATTCTGAAACTTTCCAGTCTTAAAGTTCACATCCCAAGCTTCAAAATGGACATATAATTTGTGCCATTTCGTTTTGTCTACTGTGAGTTATAGCTGTCCAAAGTTTAAGGTCGAAAATGGATTCTGTTTTGGGACAGTCTTGAGTTTTTGGTGATTCTGGATTTGTGTAGTGATTTCCAGTGAATGGCTATATTTTTCCTTGAAAGAGGACTTATATACCTTTCATTTGGCTTTGGAATCACTTTGTTTCGATTTTTCTAGATTTAGTTATGAATTTTGGAAGTTCGCCCAGAGTCAGGAAATTTCTGGGCCGCGGCCCAAGAGTGGCTGGACCGCGGCCCAAGACTTTCTGGCCTTATCTGGGCCGCGGCCCATGAGTGGTGGGCCGCAGCCCAAGGCCTTCTGACCATATTTGGGCCGCGGCCCAAGGAATGGTGGGCCGGGGCCCACCCCTGTGTTCCAGCACTTTGTGATTTCGAAAAGTGACCTTCAATCTATTGTTTCCCAATCTTTTGGGGCTTTGATTAGAGGCATTTGGGGCCTCTGAAGGGTCAATTATGGTAACCAAATCTAAGTATTATGAAAGTGAGAATTTGGAAAAGAGAATGACCATGTGTTCTTGATTTGGTTATAGGATTGGGTAATTACCCTGATCATGATTTGATATCCGCTTGGATCGTGAGTAGCCGACGCTGGAGCATACGTGGAAAGAATAAGAGTAGGGAACTTACCTCTCCTGCATGTATTGATAATTGTATTTGTGTATTGATGCATGTTATTGCTTTGCGTGATTATGTGAGACATGTATGAATGATTGTAGCTCTGTTTCTAGTTATGCTATGGCCATGAGTATGTTGTTGAAACATTGAGCATGCGGATACATCATTATGTGAACATGAGTTATTGTGATGCAAGCATGTCATGCATTAAATACTTATCTTACATGCATATTGGTATCTGTTTCCTACTGAGATTCCCCAGAATCTCACCCTCCCCTATCAACATTTTAGACAGGGAAGGAAGATTGAGGATGAAGCAAGCATCCAAGGACGAAGAGGACTCGTTTTGGGTGAGAGCTTAGTAGTTGGTTATCATTGTGTAAATGGGATTATGTATTTGTTTATATGGATCAATACTTGAGAATGTATTTGGATAAGTTGTGTAATCCCTATTGAATGAGTTGTATGGGCTATTATGCCTTATGATTATTGAGCGAAGATATGATCCCGGAATTGTCGGGAATTTATATTGCGTACTCTGATAATTGTATAAATGTAATTTATCTTCGCATAGTAATTATATTCGGAGTGAAATATGAGATCGTGTTTTAAGTGATTTCGAAATGTGATTGTGAAAACCCCGTCTGGTTGATGGGTTTATAAATGTTGTTTTGACATATTGGTCTCTATTTCACATTAATCGCGTAATCCGGATATTAATTACGGCAGGGGGTTACAGTAGTGCCATTACTTCCAATAATGTTCCTAGGCCACCCAGAAACGAGACCCTGGAAGAGGCGTTAGAACAAGTACAGGATATTGTAAAGATTACATGTGACATGGAACAATGATAGTCAGCCTCTTAAGCCGTCACACTTCATCAGCTACATTGGTTAAACAGCAAGGACCAATGTTCCTATCATGATGGGTAACTGATGTAGGGTACAAAGAGATTACACATGTGTTATTTGGGATAATATTAACGTAAGATATATATGCTTGCTAATTATGCACTTGTAAACAATGTTAACTTGAATTGTGTGCTTTGCAGTCTACATATCATTTAGATAGATATTTCATTAGAGAGTTTATCATCAAGAACGCTGACAATTCACTGCGTACATTCCGTCATGCATTGATGAAGGCGTATTTGTAGAATCCTGAAGAGGCTAATGAGATAGAAGTTCCATTGGATCTTTGGTCCACCATCTAACTGGATGATTGGAGAAATTTTGTCATCTCATATCACGATCTGGAATTCCAGGTAATTGTTATTTGTAATTCATAAGATCTAAATGTATCTATTTAATATCAACTCAACTGTTGTGTGTTTTTATAGGAATTAAGCCGGTGAATAGGACGAGAGTAAAGAACAATAAGTACCCTTTCAAGTGAGGGTGAAAGGGGTATGCTTGGATTGCTAAAAAGTGTTGTACTGAGAGTAGGGATAGTAATTGTAAGGACCCAAATTTTGATTAAGGGCTAATGACCTTTTAGTAGGTTGTAAAGAATGTTTTTGTGGATTAAAGTTGATTTGAGACCCGAATTAATTATTGAAAATGCCCAACACCCTGTATTTTAGTATAATTATGTGATAAGGTAATTTTAGGCTAAAATATGGGAAAATGGTGCATGGAGAAGGAGAAAAGAATTTAAATATGTGTTATGTAGCAATTCAAGTGAATGTGCCATAATCAGGGGGAAATGAAAGAATGGAAAATTTATCGGCCAATTAGTCAATGATTAACGAAGAAATTAATTACTAACTAAAAGAAATGAAAAGTGTGACTAAATAACTAATGGAGTAGTTAGTGTAACCTTGTAGTTACTTATTTAGTGAGAAATAAGGAGATTGGGACATGTGGCATGGTTAGTTTATGAGGGAGTTAGTAGAAAAATCAAATGCATCATTATTTTATCATTTTTTCCCTCTCTCTTCCCTCTCTTTTTCGCTGAAGCAAGCATGGGCATGAGGAGTGTGATCATTTCATCTCCTTCCACACTCTCATCTCTCTCATTTTTCTTTCCCAAGTCGGTAGCCATTGGAGCCAAGAAAGAGAAAGAAGCTTGTAATATCCCGAAATTTGGGATTGGAGGCTTGAGAATAAGCTTAAATTAAGTGGACTGCTAAGCCCCGGTTTAGTAGATGTCCCAAATTTATCCCCTAATGATTTCTATATCTTTGAGGTATTAAGAAAGTAAAATGATAAATTTTGGAGAAAGTAATTATGTTTTTGGTGAAATCGCCTATGAGGTAGTAAGCTTGTCATGTTCATTTAAATGACCAAATGATGGTCAAAAATTATGAAAATTTACAGGATGAAAGTAGACATCCTAAGCTTTAATTTGATAGGTCATATGACTCAATTAAATCTATACACAAAAAGATATGAATTTTTGAAGTCAGCACAGATAAACTGTGAAATTTCTGGAACAGCATGCAAAGAATGAAATTCTGGGAATTTTGTGATTCCATAAAGTAAAATTCTATATTTTTCCTTGAAACTAGACTCAATAAGGGTTCTATAGGCTTTGGAATCACCTCATTTCGATTTTTCTAGAATTAGTTATGATTTTTCAAAGTTTGGGCAGAAATCTGCCAGAATTTCTGAAAAATCCGAAAATGGGAAAATAATAAAGGAAATTGTAATATATGATAAAAACACTTTTGGCTTCATCTTCTTCCATTTTCTGTCGTGAAATAGCAGCCATGGAGAGAGAGAAAGTTGATATTTTAGAGAGAGAAAAGGAGGAGGAAAAACTTACAAAGGTAAGTGATTTCTTCGGTAAATCGGTTCCTAATGCGTATAACTCCGTTCCTAAGCTTCCTTTGCATATGATTTAAGGTTTGGAGGCTCAAATTTGGATGTTTGGCATCTAGGGTTTTCAGCCACTTTGAGAAAAGCCAGTGGGAGCTTGAGGTAACTTCCAAACTCTTGTATATTGACTATTCTAGCTGCTGTGGGCAATTTAATCGGTGAAATTTCGCCGGATTGCCATTGGTTGTAAAAATGGAAAATGGGTTTCCCTAGGGGTTATGCTGCCCAAATTGATACTAAATGGTAGTTGTAACCTAATGGAATAGTCAATAAAGTGGTTAGGAGTAGAAAGGAACGTGTTTACGGAGCCGAAACCGAAAAACCCCGATTTTCCCCTTAAAACCTATATATTTCGGCCAGCACTATAAGTGGACCTTAGAGTTGGATTTTCAATGATTTGATGATTCCATTGAGTTCAGGAGGAAAAATTAGGTGGGGTTACAGTTGGGCGCTTTTTCGGAAAAGGCCGAGAAAGCATAATTACGGAAACGCCCCTCAAACCCTAAAAGTAGGGCTGCCAAGGGCAATTTTGTAATTTTACATTGAATTTGATAATTCCGAGTCCGGAAATGGATTCTCTGGGTCAAAATATGTCAGGATAGCCCAGGTTAGAATTTCGAGAAAAGTACAGCCGGACCGGGTATGATGGGGCCGGGTCCCCGGGGGTATTTTAGTAATTTTTTAAGATAGACTCATATAACCCCCAAAACCACTATGGAAGTGTCTAAATAGTACATTTGACATTGTAGGATCGAATATGGAGCCCCGAGCTGTTTGCACGTAGATCGAGGCACGCGTTTCGAGGCAGAAACGGGTTAAGGTAGGGGACTTACCTTACTTGCATGTATTTGATATCTTTGCTTGTGTAATGATGTATTTGATTGCTTTACTTGATTGTGTATAGCATATTTGAATAAATGAAGCTCTGTTTCTGTTTTCGCTGTGGCCATAGTCTTGTTGTATGAAACATTGAGCATGCAGAGATGTCATTATGGGGCATACATCTAGATAAAGCTAACATGTCATACACATAGCATCAATCATGCATGCATTATGGTATCTGTTTCCTACTGAGATTCTCTCGAATCTCACCCTCCCCTACCAACAATTTAGACAGGAGACGACAGAAGATATGCAAACAACAATGCAGAGAACCATATGAGAGGATTGCAATGGTAGAACGAAGATGAGAAGATGTCTCTGTTTCACTGGGACGGGTTTAGATACCCCATTAGCCCTGTGTGGCTACATTGATGGTAATGATCATATACAAACCCCTATGGGGAATTTATGTAATCATGCACATATTATCAGTATAGTTATGCTATTTCTGTGTTGCTTACCGAACCGCATATCATTTTCCGCGAATACTCTGATAAATGTGAAATTAAAATAAGGGCGTGACAAAGCTTGTGTGACAAAGGTAAGCATTTGACCCTTAAGATGAGCTCTAATGTCAAAAATCTCTTCTTTAATCTTATTCTTTGGGTTGAAGACTTCATTTATACAGTTTTAGATTTTCTATTAGTAGTGGTTTGAGCACTCAAGAAAATCTAGAGATTGGTGACAAGTTCGAGAAAGTTATAGAGGTGAGTAAGATAAACATTTTCATATATGTTTTGTGGCATTTGGTTGAGCTTATAATTTCTAGGATTTTTCCCTATTTTTGAGAATTAGGGTCATTGAGAGTATGGTATGATGTTGTCATGGGAATGGTGTGTTATTGTGTGTATTGGGTAGATAGAATTGATTTGAAGCTAAATTGTAAAGTTTGGAGTTTTGGAGTTTTGTGTTAATTGTAGCCCCAAAAATAGAACATGTTAAAGGATTGAGAATTGGTTTATTTTGATATTTCAATTAGATTCATTATAGAAAAATGTGTGGGAGTAGTGTTGAATGTGAATTTTGAACAATTGGAAACTTAGATTTAAAAGTTGAAAGATTTGGTTAGCGAAAACTCTATGCTGGCAGTCAGCTTTCATGGACGTTTTGAACAGGTAAACGGTGTCTAAAAATTCTGAAACTTTCTAATCTAATAGTAGACATGCCAAGCTTTAATTTGATAAATTATAGAGGTCATTTCTATGTGTGAGCTGGGAGTTATGAATTTTCAAAGTTTGATGTCAAAACTAGGATCAATTCTGGAACAGCAAGGAGAATTGTTGAATTCTGTATTTCTGTGGTTATAGACAGCAATGATTCATATTTTTCCTGTAAATGGGACTTAAAAATATTTAAGTAGGACTTGGGATCACTCCATTTTAATTTTTCTAGATTTAGTCATGATTTTTGAAAGTTCAGCAAAGAAACAAAAATTTTCTTCGCCGCAGCCAAAGGTTCTTGGCTGTAGCCTAAAAGCTTTTGTCTAGCTTTTAGCCGTAACCAAGAACTTTCGGACCTCTTTTTGGCCATAGCCAAAAGACTCATTACTGCAACCAAAAACTCTCTGAGCTGTTTTTTGCCGCAACCAACCCCTGTTTTCAACACTTTGTGATGTTGAAAAGTGGTTTCTAACCTAGTCCTTCATAATCCTTTTAGGCTATTGTTAGAGACTTTTATAACTACCTGAGGGACTTTAATGATAACAAAATCTAAGTGTTTTGAAGTTATTTGAGTATTGGGATAAGTGATAACTCTTCGTCCTTAATTATAATTCTAGGATTTGATATTCACCCTGCCCGTGAGAGACCATTTCCAGAGCAAGCGCGAAAAGACCAAGGTAGTGACATTTCTCTTATGTTGTGTATGATACATGGTATGCATAACTTATCATTGAATTGTCGTTGTGAAATATGTCGCATAAAACCTTGCCGTTGTGAAACATATGGATGTGAAATATGCCGTAGTACATTAAAGAGTAAGCATTTCAACGTGAGTAGTCGTAGGGGTGATGCAAGTCACACCTACCAATGCCATTGTAATTGTCGTTGTTGTGTTGTGTATTATGAATTGCCCACCATTGAGCAACATACCAGAATGGCTATAAAAAATTACTGTTGTGAAACATGTTTATGTGAAATATGTCGTTATGTATTGCAGCATAAGCAATCGTGGGAGTGACATAAGTCACACCTACCCCTGCTATTTTAAATGATGTTGTTTTGTTGCTGTGTTGTGATTTGCTTACATGCTTTCTGGTTGTGCATACTATGATTGAATTGTTACTACTGGGATTCTTTAGAATCTCATTCTTTCCATTAACAAAATTACAGACAGGGCAAGTGGTTCCAAGGAGAAGCAGGTGATGAAGGGTGGTTAAGCTCCTAGTTAGGGGTTTTACATTTTGGGTAGTTGGTTATCATGCTATTATTATTGGATATTTTGTTGGGGATGTGATGTACCTGTTGTATATATTGGAATAGTTTCATGTAATCCCCTATAAGGAAAACTGTAAATAGCCGAATGTGCCTTATAAACTGTCACGCCCTTATTTCAATTTCACCTTTACCAGAGTATTCGCGGAAAACGACATGCGGTTCGGTAGGCAACACAGGAATAGTATAACTATACTGATAATATGTACAAGATTACATAAATTCCCCATAGGGGTTCGTACCTGATAAATTCAAATAATGTAGCCGCACAAGGCTACTAAGGTATCTAAACTCATCCCAGTGAAACAGAGACTTCTTCTCGTCTTCGTTCCACTACTGTAATCCCCTCGTGCGGTACTCTGCATTGTTGTTTGCATATCTTCTGTCGTCTCCTGTCTAAATTGTTGGTAGGGGAGGGTGAGATTCGAGAGAATCTCAGTAGGAAACAGATACCATAATGCATGCATGATTGATGCTATGTGTATGACATGTTAGCTTTATCTCTAGATTTATGCCACATAATGACATTTCTGCATGCTCAATGTTTCATACAACAAGACTATGGCCACAGCGAAAACAGAAACAGAGCTTCATTTATTCAAATATGCTCTACACAATCAAGTAAAGCAATCACATACATCACTACACAAGCAAATATATCAAATACATGCAAGAAAGGTAAGTCCCCTACCTTAACCCGTTTCCGCCTCGAAACGCGTGCCTCGATCTACGTGCAAACAGCTCGGGGCTCCATATTTGATCCTACAATGTCAAATGTACTATTTAGACACTTCAATAGTGTTTCTGGGGGTTATATGAGTCTATCTTGAAAATTACTAAAATACCCCCGGGGACCCGACCCCATCATACCCGGTCCGACTGTACTTTTCTCGAAATTCTAACCTGGGCTATCCTGACATATTTTCACCCAGAGAATCCATTTCCGGACTCGGAATTATCAAATTCAATGTAAAATTACGAAATTGCCCTTGGCAGCCCTACTTTTAGGGTTTTAGGGGCGTTTCCGTAATTATGCTTTCTCGGCCTTTTCCGAAAAAGTGCCCAACTGTAACCCCACCTAATTTTCCCTCCTGAATCCAATGGAACCATCAAATCATTGAAAATCCAACTCTAAGGCCCATTTATAGTGATGGCCGAAATATATGGGAATTTAAGGGAAAATTGGGGTTTTTCGGTTTCGGCTCCGTAAACACGTTCCTTTCTACTCCTAACCACTTTATTGACTATTCCATTAGGTTATAACTACCATTTAGTATCAATTTGGGCAGCATAACCCTTAGGGAAACCCATTTCCAAAAATTAAAACCAATGGCAATCCGGCGAAATTTCACCGATTAAATTGCCCACAGCAGCTAGAATAGTCAATATACGAAGGTTTGGGAGTTACCTCAAGCTCCTTCTGACTTTTCCCAAATATGGCTGAAAACCCTAGCTTGGTAACACCATGAATCTTGCTTCAAATTCCTCAAACAACATAGAAGAGAAGCTTAGGAGAAGGATTATACACGTTAGGTACGAATTCACCGAAGAAATCGACCTATCTTGTGATTTTTCTCCTCTCCTTCTCTCTCTAAAACTCTCAAACTTTCTCTCTCTCCTTGGCTGCAGCTCACGTCTGAAATGTTCTCAAGAGGAAGAGGATGATGATATATTATTATATCATATTTTACTTTAATTTTCCAAAAATTTCGGATTTTACAAAATTCTGGCAGATTTCTGCCTAAACTTTGAAAAATCATAACTAATTCTAGAAAAATCGAAATGAGGTGATTCCAAAGCCTATAGAACTATTATTGAGTCTATTTTCAAGGAAAAATATAGAATTTTACTTTATGGAATCACAAAATTCCCAGAATTTCATTCTTTGCATGTTGTTTCAGAAACTTTCCATTTTTTCTGGGCTAACTTCAAAAATTCATATCTTTTTGTGTATAGCTCTAATTGATTCATATGACCTATCAAATTAAAGCTTAGGATGTCTACTTTCATCCTGTAAAATTTCATAATTTTTACTTATCATTTAGTCTTCCAAAACCTTATGATAAGCTCATTGCCTCATAGGCGATTTTATCAAAAACATAATTATATTCTCCAAAATTCACCATTTTACTTTCTTAATACCCCAAAGATATTAGAATCATTAGGGAATATATTTGGGACATCTACTAAATCGGGGCTTAGTAGTCCACTCAATTTAGGCTTATTCCAAAGCTTCCAATCCCAAAATTCGGGATATTACATTTCTCCCCCCGTTCAATAAATTTCGTCCTCGAAATTTGAACGTCTACAACTTAGGGATTAATCCTATCTCATTCTATTATCACATGCAGGCTCAAAAGCCATGTAACACTGTAGTCATACTTCCATTACTAATATCAGATAGTATTCAACATTCATCATCCATTCTGTACACAATATGTAACGTGCAATCAAACACAGGTTCCCACAACGCTTGGTTCTATAGGCCTTACAGCCTCTTCAGAACTTCACCCGAATTCACACGATCACTTTTTTTTAACGACCCAATCCTTACCCCTTTGACGAGGTTTGTTGGGCTAGTAAGCCGATGTCTTTTTATGTAACGGCCCAATCCTCACCCGAGTACATGGTCTTTTGGATGTCCCACACCCCGAGTCCACGAGGTTGGGCTAGTGAGCCAGCCATGGTTCACTTTGTTAGGTTCCTCTCATAGTAGAATATCGCCTCATGTGAGACATGGTACCATTGGACACCAAAACATTTGGTCACACTGGTCTTATTGCCTCAAGCCTCGGCTCGTCACAATTTTCAGTCACATCACATTTTGCCGACCTATTCGGTGTTTACGATCAAATGACTATTTGACCCTTATTGGCCGTACTGTGTGCACTATTCACTATGTGACCATCCACTGTTTGCACTATATCACAAGTGGATGATTCATTCTGTGAGGCTATAGCTATGGAGATGCTCATGCCTCTACTTAACCTTGTTGCATCAGAACACATCCCAATCCATGCCTACTTGCATCTGTGTAGACCGTAAAGGTCGACTGTGGATCTGAGATTGTTATCACTGGTGCTATTAAGAGGTATTCGCCACCATTCTGCCCTACTACACTAGGGTTCATCCCAATTCCAGTTCACATGTGTCATCACAAACTACGAATGTTGTGTGACTGTTGACCATACAGGTCATCATACTGTACACCACGCATGATGTAATACTATACACCACACAGGATGTAATATTGTACACCACTCATGGTGTAATATTGTTCATCACATACACTGTAACAATGTTGACCAGCAAGGCCATATTATGTTTTGGGATTATCAATAATGGTGTGAACATCAACCCTCCTGTAAGTTTCAAAATTGCACCTAGATTCACCACACTTCCGCTGCCCACTCTGATGCTTCACACTGTTAAATACAATATAGGTGAGGCTACACTGCCTGCCCACCCTTATCTGTTTGAACTTGAATCATTCTGAGCCATATAAACTCTTATCTCAAGAAAACACATTCACTGTGGGATTTATTACAATGCACCATCGTTAAGGGCCAATGTTTTCGTAGCCCTACTCTACGATTCAACTTCATGGCAGCTGTACTCTAGGATTAGTCATCACGGTGGCTGCACTCGCGGGTTCATCGTCACGGTAGCTGCACTCTAGGGTTCATCGTCACGGTGGCTGCACTCTAGGGTTCTATACTCGGTGCTTCACACAGGCGCCCATACACCTGGTCAGCCCCCTTCCGGTCAGAACTTTCCTTAGGTAGCCCTCTCCGATTAGATTTCACCGTAGGTAGCCCTCTCCGATCAAATTTCACCGTAGGTAGCCCTTTCCGATCAGAACTTTCAATCTTTGTGGTCGCAGTACAACTCCACAATTATGCCATAAAGGCAACGTTTCTTAATTCAATACAAACATTCTTATCATCAACTCAAGATTATGGATGGAATAGTTCAATTTCTGAAGCTTCAGCTGACGAGATGCGTATGCCCTCACTCGGCTCAATTATCATCTTGATCTATGCCTGCTCGCATCTGGGAATTCAATTCCCTTCCCAATCCATGCCATCTGGCATCAGTGAAGACAACAAAGGCCCACTATGGATCTGGGATTATCAGTGTTAGTACTTTAATAAATTTTCATCATCAGCTCTCCGAAGCTCCTCTCATAATCATCATCCCGTGCATAATGTTGAGTTCTGGGAAATTTCGATATAAACATCTCATCCCTTTTTTTTCATTATTATCACACCCGTAGCCCTTCTTGGCCTCGTACCCGAGTCCCTTAGGATGTGGCTAGCAGCCTCATTGGGTAGGGTGCCTTTTTATTCACACCACATGGCCCTCCATAGTAACCCACAATCATCCATAGAAAATGTGATAGATAAATTTGTCATGCACCATATAGTGTAAAATGAAAATTATATCAATTCGTGTGTGTACACAAAGTACAGGGTTAAACACCCAATTAAAACAACAATCCATGTGTGTACACAAAGTTCAGGGCCAACTATCCAGTTGAAACCCTTACGTGTACCTCAGCTGAGTCACCGACTACAGCTAGGTAATTCATGTATCATAGCTGGGTCCTTACTAGGCCGAATGGTACATATACACTTCCCATCGGACGGTACATATACACTTCCCGCACCACAGCTAGATAATATCCGTGTACCTCAGCTGAGTCCTAGACTACAGCTAGGTAATGTGCCCTAGGCACATGTTCATATCACATAATACAGAACATACAACATATTAACTATCACATAGTGTACGAGATATTATAGTTACTATATTGGCATTTCCAGGATAACCTTCCTGATGATCGTTGATCATTGTTTGCTATTCTATTCTCTTGCCCTGTGTTTGCTGTATTAGGCTAGGTCTAACTTCCTGACCTTGCCCAGCATCTAAACCTCTTAGTCTTACCACCTTTATGTTTCACTATATGAAGCAAGAAAGAGGTAAATTACACATAAACACATGGGCTTATCTGTCATTTCACAAAGTTTTGGGTGCATAGGTACCCCAAAAACAACATATCACAGGTGTTTACAGTAGTCAAGGAAAGCCTGCAACAACACACAACCTCTGAACTACTGTACAACATGTCTTACTCTTTTTTCATAATATGACATAACATGTACAACAACTTCCCAGGGGGTCACCCATCATGGCATTTCACTGGGTTGAGCACGTTTAACTCTTTTGTACTCATGCCCAAATGTGGATACCGGCTTCTACTGTTTCCGTCCACGGGTACCCCGTGACTACCCTCGTCTCAAAAGGCATGCCAGCTATATCCGGTCACCAAAATATTGAGTGTGGACGGCACGTTAGCCTTGGCCGTACCCACTTCCTCGGGTTCCACAATATCCTTAGACCATTCTTGTCTAGTATTGCACCACTAGCTGCCCTTTGGTACTCGCCATTTCTCAAAGATGATTCACAAATCAGGAAGATACCCTCCTTTGGTACCTCTTGTGCGGGCATATTTTCTAGCACTGTGTAATCAAGACCATATCAGTATACCATCCTGTTGCTAGAACCACCGCATTACTCTGAGCAGACAATTCTGTGGCCAGAATCCTTGCTCTGATACCAAAATGTCACGCCCTTATTTCAATTTCACCTTTACCAGAGTATTCGCGGAAAACGACATGCGGTTCGGTAGGCAACACAGGAATAGTATAACTATACTGATAATATGTACAAGATTACATAAATTCCCCATAGGGGTTCGTACCTGATAAATTCAAATAATGTAGCCGCACAAGGCTACTAAGGTATCTAAACTCATCCCAGTGAAACAGAGACTTCTTCTCGTCTTCGTTCCACTACTGTAATCCCCTCGTGCGGTACTCTGCATTGTTGTTTGCATATCTTCTGTCGTCTCCTGTCTAAATTGTTGGTAGGGGAGGGTGAGATTCGAGAGAATCTCAGTAGGAAACAGATACCATAATGCATGCATGATTGATGCTATGTGTATGACATGTTAGCTTTATCTCTAGATTTATGCCACATAATGACATTTCTGCATGCTCAATGTTTCATACAACAAGACTATGGCCACAGCGAAAACAGAAACAGAGCTTCATTTATTCAAATATGCTCTACACAATCAAGTAAAGCAATCACATACATCACTACACAAGCAAATATATCAAATACATGCAAGAAAGGTAAGTCCCCTACCTTAACCCGTTTCCGCCTCGAAACGCGTGCCTCGATCTACGTGCAAACAGCTCGGGGCTCCATATTTGATCCTACAATGTCAAATGTACTATTTAGACACTTCAATAGTGTTTCTGGGGGTTATATGAGTCTATCTTGAAAATTACTAAAATACCCCCGGGGACCCGACCCCATCATACCCGGTCCGACTGTACTTTTCTCGAAATTCTAACCTGGGCTATCCTGACATATTTTCACCCAGAGAATCCATTTCCGGACTCGGAATTATCAAATTCAATGTAAAATTACGAAATTGCCCTTGGCAGCCCTACTTTTAGGGTTTTAGGGGCGTTTCCGTAATTATGCTTTCTCGGCCTTTTCCGAAAAAGTGCCCAACTGTAACCCCACCTAATTTTCCCTCCTGAATCCAATGGAACCATCAAATCATTGAAAATCCAACTCTAAGGCCCATTTATAGTGATGGCCGAAATATATGGGAATTTAAGGGAAAATTGGGGTTTTTCGGTTTCGGCTCCGTAAACACGTTCCTTTCTACTCCTAACCACTTTATTGACTATTCCATTAGGTTATAACTACCATTTAGTATCAATTTGGGCAGCATAACCCTTAGGGAAACCCATTTCCAAAAATTAAAACCAATGGCAATCCGGCGAAATTTCACCGATTAAATTGCCCACAGCAGCTAGAATAGTCAATATACGAAGGTTTGGGAGTTACCTCAAGCTCCTTCTGACTTTTCCCAAATATGGCTGAAAACCCTAGCTTGGTAACACCATGAATCTTGCTTCAAATTCCTCAAACAACATAGAAGAGAAGCTTAGGAGAAGGATTATACACGTTAGGTACGAATTCACCGAAGAAATCGACCTATCTTGTGATTTTTCTCCTCTCCTTCTCTCTCTAAAACTCTCAAACTTTCTCTCTCTCCTTGGCTGCAGCTCACGTCTGAAATGTTCTCAAGAGGAAGAGGATGATGATATATTATTATATCATATTTTACTTTAATTTTCCAAAAATTTCGGATTTTACAAAATTCTGGCAGATTTCTGCCTAAACTTTGAAAAATCATAACTAATTCTAGAAAAATCGAAATGAGGTGATTCCAAAGCCTATAGAACTATTATTGAGTCTATTTTCAAGGAAAAATATAGAATTTTACTTTATGGAATCACAAAATTCCCAGAATTTCATTCTTTGCATGTTGTTTCAGAAACTTTCCATTTTTTCTGGGCTAACTTCAAAAATTCATATCTTTTTGTGTATAGCTCTAATTGATTCATATGACCTATCAAATTAAAGCTTAGGATGTCTACTTTCATCCTGTAAAATTTCATAATTTTTACTTATCATTTAGTCTTCCAAAACCTTATGATAAGCTCATTGCCTCATAGGCGATTTTATCAAAAACATAATTATATTCTCCAAAATTCACCATTTTACTTTCTTAATACCCCAAAGATATTAGAATCATTAGGGAATATATTTGGGACATCTACTAAATCGGGGCTTAGTAGTCCACTCAATTTAGGCTTATTCCAAAGCTTCCAATCCCAAAATTCGGGATATTACATAAACCCTTAGATAAATTAATAGACCCTGAATGTGTCGGGAATTTTTGTATACTCTGATATGTATTAATGAAATCAAACTGCGCAGGCCAATTATATTCTTGAATTGTGAATGTGAGACCATGTTAAACAGGTTTTGAACAAAGTTTTTGAAAACCTTATTTTGGGGACGGAATTTTTAACAAGTTTAGAATCATCTTCTGGTCTCTAATTCAATGTAATTTCGTAATTGTGAACTTAATCTCGGCCTTTATGAGAAGGGGGCTACGGTAATAGACCTCCCTATCATAAACTTTGGTCAATGCTAAGACAAAATAAAGATGGCTCTTATGACGATCTTCATGTGAAGGAGATTGTCGATAAAATGGTAAGTATTAATATTAGTCCCCGATTTATGGAAATAATGTCTTCAATTAAAAATCAATATTAACATTATTGTTAAATGTAAAGTAAGCCATGTCCCAGGAAGTTATAACATAGGGGGATGCCTTTCTACGAATGAGAACATATTGCGAAGATATTGGGGCCTGACTATCTTAGTCTTCTTAAGAGTTCCAGCTTTAGATTAACCAAGACAAAATATTATAGTCACCGACAACCTCAAAGAAATAATTAGGACAAAAGGTATGTAAAACCCCAAAAACAGTGTGACAGAATGCAGGAACAAATACGGTTTCTCACATAATAATTGATAAAGGAGCGTACTTTAAAGCATCAAGAGGGAAATAACAGCCCAAGTACTAGAAGGTTTTACGAATGTTAAGTGTTTTGCTGATAGCTCTAAACACTATAGAGTTGTAATGGTCAGCATGTTCAACCGTCTGGAGGATAACACACTTCATAACGAGCTTATCCCTCCTGAGTATGTGAAGGTACAAATTAACACCAACATCGACCTCAGTTATCCCCTCCCGGTACTTACCAGAGACATAGAAATAGCGGGAAGGGCTATGGGCAATTTCGTTGCGTGATCTCACCGTCTACTTAGAGTATGGAAGCCCTCCACTTAAAAGAAGTCGGCTCTCAAAAGAAGCTACCCACCAATAAGTCTAAGTTCCCTAATTAGTTCAAGTCCCCCCACTTAGTCTAAGAAGAGGAAGCATCCCACCCCCATTGATAAATCCGGGAAGAAGTTTTCCTTACATAATAAGATTGTTGGTCAATCTTCCTAGAAGTCCCTCCGAGATTTCACTGACAAGTGCTTTGCTCAAGACCCGTGTCCAATGATCACATTTGAGAGAGAGGTCTTTGACTTTCCAGACCAAGTGAAAGCTATAACTAAAGAGCTTATTTCTGAGGTCCTGATAAGGACATGGTAAGTTCAATGTATGTCAACTTCTTTATATGGTATTTCTTCAACTTTGACTGAATAGTTGACTGCTTAAAACTTTGATTACATTTTGATATGTTGGTTTTGACATTTGGCACCAATACCATAATTACCTCATCCCCCGCAGCCTCCAGGATAAGATCAATTTCATTCGCCCAGACCAAATCAATAACCAGGATGATGGCTTAAAGGAAGATGTCAAGCAATGACATGTGAGGTTTCTTAAGGATGAATTTCTTAGGAGGGCGCTAGACAAAAGTGACACTTATTTTTAGGTTCCTTACATTCAAGGGTGGGGACATCATTAACTTTGCTTGAATTAGTTTTTGATTTATTTTGTAAGTGTCCTGATGGTGTGATATAGTATTGTACTTAGAAACCACTGGATGCTCGTAGTCATAAATCCAATGCGCAAAAGGATTTAGTACTATGACTTTATGAGCGGGGTACCAGACACAAGGCCATACATGTAGGAGACTTTCAACCAGTAAGTTATTCATTCATTATCTCTTATAATTCAGTTCATTTTGTATGTTGTATATATAATTTTATATTGTATCTTTTCAGGGCGGTCTACACTTATCGCACTCAAAATAGTCTCGAGTGCACCAAGAACAAGCTTACTGATGGTACCTACAAACGTGCATTCCAATGGCTGTGTTTGATGGTATATATATTATTCATCAATGACTATAATATTCATAAATTGATGAAGCACAAAATATAGTTTATATATATATGACTAACTGACAACAACAACGATTGTGGGTACTGCGTGATACAGTACATGAAGGACATTATCACCCACGGTATTGAAAATATTGATACAATAAAGGTATATTATATGTTCAAATCATTCATATATACATTCGGTTAGCTATATATTACAATATCTAACTTCTATCTTGTTTCCTTTTGTGTATAGTATTTTGATGCTTCCTACACGATTTTTAGCAACTCAAAAATGGAAGAAGTTGTTGAAGAGTTGGCGACATTTGTGCAACATCAGTGGGAAAGTAAATACATATAGAATGACTGTAAATACATATATAATGATTGGTTTGTTTTACAATTTTGGTTTTAATAGTATATACATGTACATGAATGACTATAAATATATTCTGATTTATTGTACTATTCTGTTTGTGAACGAATGTGAATATATATTGTGATTCATTATGTACAAATATATATGTAGGGGGTATCGAAAGCAGAACACCCTCCCTTTTTTATTTTTAAATTTAGCTTCAATAAATCACGGTTGTTATCTAAAACCGTTATTTATGTCAACTATATATAATGGTTATTAAATCGGAATGTTATGTATGATACCATAAATTACAGTTGTTATCTAACAAACGTTATTTAAGCTAACAATATATAACGGTTGTTAAAGAGGAACCATTATGTATGATGCAAGCTATAACATCCCGAAATTTAGTAAAAGATTAAATTTTTTCAAAAAGAAAATTTAAATGGTGTTAGAGATTAATTTGGGAATTAAAGGCCTATTTTTCCAAAAATTCGAGGAACAATAGTTAGCGGTCATAATTTGGCTTGAAAATTTTAGGAAAATATTTTAAGGCTTGAAAAAACTAATTAAGGAAGAAAAAACTTATAAAGCATTTAGGATTAATTTATGGAATTTTATGGTGAACCAACACCCATTTAGAATTTGGAAAAAAATTATTAGCAACTTTATTATACGGACCCAAAAATTGGTATTGAACTAGAGAGAAGTCAAATTATGGAACCCAAGAAATTTAAGATTTTAAATTATTTTCAAAAGTGTTTGTCCCAAGATTGGCTTAGTGGTTCAAATTCATTATATACGTAGCTCATATAATAACTTTGAAAATTACGGTGTCACATAAGCATTACCATATATTATAACGGTAGTTGATGTATGCCTGTTAATTATTATCACATCAATTTGCATATTAGGGCCTCACCAAGCTTCAATACATAACGAGTATTATATTATAATGGTTATAATAGGTCTGGAATAAATAGCGGCTCGGAACCGTAATGTATTTAGGTCAAGCTTTCATAGCGCCCGTATATATGACAGTTCAAAACTGTGAAGTATGACCGTTAATAACCGTCATATATCCCCATTATAATACATGGAAGTTAGTTGGTTTTAACGGTTTTGCTACAATTTTGAAAGTTCATGATTACTTTTGCTTCAAACGAGCCACTGCTTCCCGAGCGTTACACAAAAAGATTTGATTAATGTTACGATCCCATAAATGCACTAACTCATGCGATGTCGGTGATGCTTATTTCCATTTAAGTGCACTGGCCACAACAACAAAGAAGAATCGAAAGGTTAAATGATAACTTCAATGGCTATAAAATAACGTCAGATGTTCATTTATTCATTGTTGTGGTGGATAGCTACATATTGATATTTCTAAACACTTCTTCGTATACAACATTCTTAGTAGTGTTATTTGTCCCTGAATCATTAAGGCCAACAAAAATCTTGAGCCCATCCATGCTTCTGACTCTTGAAAGGGCAACATATAATTGTCCGTGAGTGAAAACGGGTTTTAACAAATACAATCCAACATGACGCAATGATTGGCCCTGACTTTTGTTGATTGTCATAGCAAATGAAAGTGTAATTGGAAATTGTCGCCTTTGCATGCGAAATGGCCATCTAGACTCAGAAGGATTAAGATTCATTCTATGTATCAGAACCTTAACATTTGGTTTAGAACCATTAAGAGTAACTGCTTCAATGACCTTCTGGCCCAACTTCGTAACACGAAGACGTGTTCCATTGCACAATATAGATGCTTGATCAATATTTCTTAGCAGCATTATTGGGGCACCAACTTTCAAGACAAGTTTATGCGCTGGTAAACCTAAAGAAGTGATGGTGTTGAGGAATTCTGTTGTGTACAAGTTGTCGAAAGAGTCGGAATCTTCAGTTGACTTACAAACTGAGTCGCAACTTAAGAATTCATACTCCTGGCCTGGGAGCAATGAACACATGTGATCGTTGATCTTAGTTACCATTTCAATTGTTGGTGCAAGGATAGCTCTGTCATTGAAGTAGTTGTTTGAAGTTAGGTTGTCCAGAAGTAGGTCATATGTTGCCTGGACAATTGCATTCATTGGATCATTTGAACTTGGAATCAACACTTCATGAGGGATTTCTATATCTGCAACACCATCAACAGGATTTCCTAACTTACTATCGCCAATGTCAAGTAACCATCGTGAGAACCATTCTATTCTTTGGTTAGCATTGGTATGATGAGATGCATTCAACCGCATGTTTTTAGTCAAGCGGAGAATAGTGCAATGTTGCTATAAGCGTGAAGAGATGATGCAAACATTAACATAGCCGCCCGTGATTTGCCTAAAATCACCACCCATAAGAATGCATTTGCCTCCAAAAGGTATATTGCATTGCATTATATCCTTGAGACTCCTATCAAATGCTTCAACACAATAACGCTGGACCATAGGTGCTTCATCCCAGATTATTAATTTTGTCTGCTTAAGCAAATTTGCTAGTGGTGAATTCTGCCATATTGAACAAACTAAAAATTTTGTTATTTGTATTGGTATTGCAAATCTTGAATGGGTTGTCCGTCCAAATGGTAGTAATGTTGCTGCTATGCCACTTGAAGCAATTGTAAGGACAATATCCCCCCGTGCACGAAGACTGCAAGCTAATACATTCCACAAGAATGTTTTGCTGGTGCCACCAAACACATAAATAAAAAAGAAGCGTCTGTACGGAACTTGCAACGATGCTATCACTTGATCATACACTCGCCTTTGATCTGAATTAAGAGCTGCCAATAGTGATTCTGCTTGTGCTTGTTATGATTCTCTTTCATAACATAACTCTTGTAGGATCAAGTGGTTGGTGACATCAATGGTAGGTATTTCAGCTGGAAGAGGAAGAGTGTTAAAGTCATGCAAACTCTTCCCATTTGAACGCAGCAAGGTATCAATCTCTTTAAGGGCAGCATCTTCCTTTTGACACGGAGGTATATGGACACCTACATAATGTAACGCACACTTATAATAACAAAACACAAAAGCATAACGTATGTATGGAGAAAATTAAGAATAATGGAATGGAAAAGGGATTAACCGAAAAGACTTGCGTAACTATCATCCCTGTGCGGCATGTATAGCATATCTTCAGAAAGGATTTTTTATGTTTCTTTCCACACATACTCTGGCTGTTGCACAGAACCACAAAGCAACATTGTGACAAACAACTTCCGTAATGAATGTCTAGAAGCCCAGAAAGATGCTTCTTTAATTGCATCAACATATTCTCTATCATCATCTAATAAGCCATGTGCAAAGCAAGCCTCTTTGAAGGTTTGATATGTAATGCCATTAAATGTTTTTATCTGATCAAAGGAACATGGACCACGCACTTGTGTTAAAAGCATTCTCAAGTAATATAGGTCGCCCGCCGATGGTGATACATGAGCCATTCTTCCAACTGAAAACCCTCTTTTCCTTTTCTTCCATTGCCATTTTGCCCTGTTATATACATAATGGTTTGGGAATTCAGAGTATGTAAGGGTTGTTGTAAAGGTGTCATCAGCGTTAATCATCTTCCATGAGAGAAATTGTGATTCACAGACTCATGGTTTGTCCATCAAATCGGAGACGTCATCTGTACTTGTGTATATAACAAATTGCTGATTTGAAAGATGAAAGCTGAGTCTTTCAACAGCAGGGTTCCTATGATGGATACTGAACCCAAAAATTCTCCACGAAGCTTCACATGCTGAAACATACCGGCAATTGTAATATTGCTTTATCTCATCTGTTACTTTTCTATCGGTGTTATCATTATTGTTATCAAATAATCCGACAACAACCTTATCATTCCCTTGACTGACCTTTTCATAGACAGCCAAAAAAGCAAGACCAGTGACAAGGTATATATATTTCTTTTGGTTTATCCCATGAGAGAAATGAGAAGATATGTGATGTGTACAATGACTTCTATTCTATACAGTTTTGTGAAAGAAAACATAGCTGATGTCGACATATCAAATAAAGCATATATGAGTAATGGTAAAAAAATGATCAATCAGGCAAGATAAGAGTAACTTGACTAAAGGAGAAGGGGTAAGATCAGAACTTGAGTGATTGAAAGAAAAAACTGTAAAACTTGCAGCCTAACCTGAGTTATTGAGAGTAATAAGAACCGACAAGTTAGACATAGGGATTTTCCAATTTTTGGATACTTTGTCTCAATTGGAAAAGGTTGGCATCGAACGTTAAACTCAAGCTAGAGGACTAATTTGAATATAAATGTAACACCAAATATCTAACTGAGCTCAGGGCAAACAAAGTATTCAATACTGCAGCATTAGAAGACATAAACTAATTAGGGCGGTGACCTTGTGAAAGTAAATAACAGAAAAGCAGCAGATTAAGGACAAAATTAGGACAAGTAGTAGAATAATGTCATTCTAATTAGTTACTCGGTGCATGAGGTTAGGCAATTTGGTTTAAGTAAAGGTAGCATGCAAGAGTGAAAGTTCTAACCAAGCTGAGAAGTGAGTTGAATATTGATCTAGGTCATCACAACCACTTATGTCCGCTAGTCAGAATATTGAGCAATGTCACAAGCTGTATGGGCTGCACTGGTATCTGCATCGGATAATGTAGTCAAGTGAGGGCACTAAAGGAAGATGTAAGTGTACAAGTACTTAGGATATGGCAAAAGATAATGGCACATCAACATATTATTTGGATCAATAATGTAGCGTCACATTCACTTGTATTTCCAATGTAAGAAGATGAAATGATGAATATTTTGCTAATATATGGTGTACCTTCCTGAGCGTATGGTATAGTACAAATAAGGGAAAATAAACGACATTTGTACACAAAACTCTAACTGTGGATACTGAGGGGGTAGGGAACACAGTGGGTTACTTGGAAAGGGCAACATGGTTTTAATGTTGGACAAAAAAGGACACAGATATTGCTTAAGGCGATATGGTTTTCATTTTGGTTATAAGGCAAGGCTGGATTGTGAATATTTACAATGAAATAGTGGAAAATGACTGAAATGAACGGTAGCAGTTTGAACAACGTAAAGAAACAACAAAGTGTCAAAAAGTAGAAGGAAAAATCAGAAAAATGACAGGACGTGGTAAGATCTGAACTTGATTGATTGAAAGAACAAACTGGAGATTGTCAGGCTAAGTGTGGAAGTCAATGATGAACTTGAGTGCTTAAAAGTGACAACTCACAAGATAGACCAATATTAAGAACATACAGCTACATACATAAGGGTAATATATACAAAACATCAACCATGACATTGATTAAGATAGACAAACACAGAGTGAGGTCTGTTTGTTCAGAATGCTTGATGTTAGATGAATGTCTTGAGCCGTGTGCTGATGGAGTAGGAGTTGCATTCTGATTGCAATGAAAGTATGGGGTAAACGATATGAGGAGATTTGCAAGGAGGTTACACATAATCCATGACAAATGTAAAAGATGAAGTGTCCCACTAAGGTTCATAATGCAGACGTAGTGAATAGTACACCACAGCAACAATTAAAAAATGTAAAATAGTGAAAGGACAAGTCTGAACAAAGACAGGAATTGGTAATATCAGAAGTTGACTGATTAAAAGAACAAACTGAAAAAGACAAACTAAGTGGGGAAGTCAATAAACTTGGGTGATTGAAAGTAACAACTCACAATTTAGATTTAGGGAGATCCCATATCTTGGAAAAGGAACAACTTATATGCAAGGCACCACAGGCTGAACAAACCAAATTGCCATTATGTACGACAGCATACAGTGGACATTAAATTTAACTCGTAACAGAGATGGTTCCAGGACAAACAACATGCATGATTAATATGGAAAATCTGTATACTTGGGAGAGTAGGTTAGAAGTATATTAAACACAGTGCGTGGAATAGAGCTACATCAATAACATTAATAGTAGAAGAGAGCAACATGTGTTAACTTTATACTTGCATAACAACTATTGGATCAGAGGTATACATCAGAAACGGAAGATAACTTGAAGCATAGTTCTGGGAAGTCATTAAATGAAGTATGATGACTATTTCTTTTCTGTGTGTTTAACAATCAAAACAGACAATGTACAGACCATAAATACCGAAGGGTGTAAGATAATTCAAAATCAAAACCATACCATGAACACTTGTTTAGTGATAACTGAGGACCACCTTCATCCCATCTCCCTCATGGGTGTCCCAGACGCTTATTCAGATAGAGAATTTAGAGATTTTCTCTGAGAATGGAGAGAGCTGGGTTCTATATAGTGAGTATCAAATGTGGGCTCCTATACTTCGAACGTGTAATGATGTTATAAGCTGGAGTAAAGCACATTACGGTCCACACTCAAGATAATGTGCTTTACTCAGCCCCGATGATGACGTACAGATCGATGCCGATAACGTAAGCGTCTGAAGGCAGGCCAGTTAGCATGGCGTCCCCGAGATGGAGTGAGACCCGCTACTACTTATTTAGGTGCTTGTATTGGCTACTGAAGGATGAAGGTTTCTACAACAATTTCTGGGAAGCAATGCATGACCCACGATTCGGCGAACACTACCGTTCAGTGATTGAGGCATCCCAGTCGTTTATAGATGTGTACTACCCAGCAGAAGTTCTTGAGCCAATTGTAATCCATGACCTTAGGCTATGTGCTTACATGAGAATTAAGCCCGTAAACATACGGATATACCGACTGAGGCAATTGGGGGCAATGACGGGACACCAGAATAGTACCTAAATAGAGAAGATTGTCGGAGGTAATGCTGATAACTCAAACGATGCAGGACTACCTGCGGCATCTGAATTAGGCCAAGATTTAGGATTTGTAGTAAACTGACCCATAAATCCGGCAAGGTTAATCAACAGATATAATCCTGATAAAGCAAATGTAGTAGGAGGAGCTGCTTACGGCAATGTTTCACCCCTGTCTTCTGTATGATCTATAGTACACCACCTCCACACGCGTTGTCTGTGTTTGTTTATGTGTAACGGTCACTTTGTTTTGGGAAAGTTCTTAACATTCCCAGCGTATGTCTAGCTAAGATGTTGTTCTTACATTCTGTGTTTAGGCAGGACTATGGATTCGTGCTTCATGTGCTAAAGCAATTGTGTAATTTAGCATGAATACAGTAAACGATAGTATTTACCAATGCAAATTAAGCACGTTTCATTTACCGAGCCATGCTGCATTTCCTTCGTGGGTTCGTCATTTTCCGTGTTGGAAACAGACATGACTTGCACGATTTAAAAATTCACATGTCAATATTAAAACGCAGACATGGAGGAAAGTTGATGTTTGCATCATCTTGATGTTAGTTGAACTAACCTGACAATAGTTGGTAATCCATAAATTGTGGGACAGTCACGTGAAGGCTATTACAAGGGAAAAAACTGTGAATGAACTGTCGCAAGAATCTTCTGGGCAAGTGGACTTAATTAATGTCCAAAATAATTTCTAGATGTGATATATAGTCTCGGTTGAAAGGAAAAAAAATTAAACTTGGGGAAAAAAATAGGAATGAGGAAAAAAACAGGAATGAAATAAATGAACATTAACACTTAAGAATCGTATTAAAAAGGACAAAACATTCCTTTCATATTCTTTTACAACAAAGAAGAGGCAAAGATTCACATTTCTAATCAGTTCATTAATTATACATAAATGTGGTGTTACCTCATACTACACGTTAACACAACAAAACTGACAATACATATTAGATTTTTTTCGAGATTGACTGACAATACTACACGTTAAAATTAATGGTGGCACCACTTGATTGATTGAGAATGCATATTAGAATTTTTCCATTTCGAAACTGATTGAACAAACATAAATATATATACAATACTTGTGCAGTTACATAATGGTATTGTTGTCCAGATGTAATGCAAAATAAGAAGAAGTGAAATAACACAATGTAAAGTCAAGTACACACTAAGAGCAACAACACTGCAAAGTATTTACAATTTACAATACGAAGAATAGCTATAAGGAAAAATACTTGAAAAAAAGAATATATCAGCAAAAATAGATAAAAATTAGGACCAAAAAAGGCTCATATTGTGCAGCATTATTCCCTTCTACTTCTGACAAATCATACAAGTGTAAAAATCACTCCATTGTCTCACTTCTTTGTGTTATACAAAGACTAACAACAATCCCTAGATTTGCAGTAACCGGCTATCGAGTCTCACAGGGCACCAACGTTTTATCATATACGCAGTTGATGGTGGATGAAGGTACATAAGAAGGGGAAATTCTAAGTTCTACTATGAGCAACCGAAACCCAGGTTGAGTTCACATCTTCACTAATTACCTTTTTGGACGGCCATCAAAATTTTTTGTTCAGCCTGTGTCATAACAGAGAACGTGGTTAATAACATAGTACTCAACCCACAGTAATAATAACAATTACTAAAGCCCTGTGGCTGAGACCGAAACAACTTACACAGGGCGACAGAAAAAATGGTTTCAGATTGATCAGAGAGTACTCACTCAAGAGTCTCCTAATTGTGTCTGCATCCTGGTTGGGTCCTATGAACAAAAATGCCTGATGTTTGGTTGTCCATTATTTGCAGACAGCTTGACTCTCTAGATGAAGGTCATCATCGCTTTTGGGAACTCATTCTGTAAGGGTGGAACAATACCCTGTGCCTTGGTAGTGAATTGCGAAATGGTTATATACAAGGGGGGATATGATGTTATGAATTCAAATTTATCTTTTGCGCCAACATCCACATGCGATGTTGATATAAGGAAAAATGGCTTGACTTTTGCTGCAGACAAACTAAGGCAAACAATGCCAAAGCACGCAGCCCGAGGTAGTCAGATAACTTTGAACCAGGTCTTGCATCGGCTTAGGAATAGTCGCCTCCGCTCTCTGTAAAAGGGAAGACAAATTGATTATATATTGATATGGTTATTTTTAAACTTTTGATAAAAGTTTAAAGTTATTTTAACACCTTGACCCTTTTGAAAATATGTCATTAATATTTTATTATTATTATTTTTTGCCATGCATTAATGTTTTATTACATTTTATAAAAAGGTTTTGTATTAACTATTAAGTATCAATGGGTCTTAAAAATTGAACCGGAAGGCGTAATAATTAGTCGTGTCGAAAAAATTATTTTAAAATGTTATAATTAAATCTAATCCACGATTCATTGCCCATGTGGGTGTGCCGGCCGATGTGGGTGGGTGTGGGGGAGTAGTCATCCGGATAAGGTATTATTTCATGACATTCATGTCCAGTCAACATTATGAAATGTGTGTGTGTGTCTGAACTGGCTCATCAAAGTCATGGATGAACAGTTCACTGGATAATATCCTTGAAGAAAATAAAATTTTTTTAACACAACATATATTTAACACAATTATTTGCACAGATAATTGTGAGTGGGTGTGACTGTGTGTAGTGACTAGTAAGGTCAAATGAATATATTCCTTCATGGCCTTATTATAAGATCCTTTAAAGGAGAAATAGATCGACTATCCTTAGTTCCAATGAGGTAGTCAAATGTGCCTTATATATATATATATATATATATATATGAAAGAGGTATTTTAGGAATTGAAAAATGATAATTCTCTTGAGTAATTACATTATAAATCAATCATCTCTTTTTAAAAAATGTACCATATTTTAGGTTGGAAGAAGTATACCTCTTTAATTGTATTTACATGACAGAGAGAGAAGAAAATTTAAAATCCTATTTATAAGCCATCTTATCAAATTTTATATACTCCTATCAATGTACGATTTTGCTCTTCATTTATTATTGTTTTGACTTTCTTCTAATGAGTTATAACTTATAAAGTATACTCCCATTTGTCCTTTTTATAAGGAACAATTATTTAAATCACCATTCTGGCAAAAAAATTATTTAAATCACAAGGTTCAAAATATTAGTTAGAAGCAATAAATGTGTTAAATATGTATTAATCTTTTCAATTATACCTTTATTTATAAAGAAAATAAATGAGAGATAATGAGTGAAAATTTATTATAAAGAGATAACAAGTATGACAAATATTTAATGAGGACAAAAATAGAAAAATGAATTTGAAATTTCAAATAAAAGATATTTATTTCTTATATTAAGGATCACCTCCAAGGTTGTCAAGCTTGTGAGTTTAAGCAAACTTGTGATAGTGATGTAAATTCGTATCGTGAACTCATAAGAGTTTAATTTTACCATTAAATAGATATTATTAGTATATAATTAAATAATTAAAATATAAAAAGTTGATAACAATTTGATTTAAATATATTTTAAATCCAAATAATTGAAATTAAATCTATCAACATTCATAATTTATCGTATTTAACAAAAAAATTTCTATAAAATTCATACATAAAGCTGTTGAGTATAATCAAATTGACAAACTTAACACGAGTTTAAGGGTGCGTTAACACAGTTTTGTAAACTAAAAACGTAAAAACGGTAAATTCCGTGCATAAATTAGTGAATTTAACCGAGTTTACAAAGGTCACGAGTTTACCAATGACTCGACTCGATTTTATAAGTTAGAAACGTAAAAACGGTAAACTCGGAGAGTCAACTCGCGAGTTTGACAACAATGATCACCTCTATGAAAGAAATTGTTTACTATAAAAAGGATCGAATGGAGTATTAGATAAGAGTAAAATTAAAAAGTTATTAAATTTTATAACAGAGTTAATAAAATTTAAGATTTTCTTAATTTACATAAGACCTAGAGAAAGTTCCTTATAATTAACTCGACTAGGGGAGGGTCTGTGCACACTCACATTGATCTAGCCCAAAAAAGAGAGGCAAAGCTTGGATGGTGGGACGACTTAAAAAAAGGGAAGGGAGTAATTGGAGAGGGCAATGAAGGGTTCATTGACTTGGAACATTAATGGAAATTCATGAGATCTTAAAGGGAGTGGTTATGTTGGCCACATTGACAGAGACACACACAAAAATATTAATTGCCATTCTCATCATTCTGTTTATGACTCACTTTAAACCCTACATCGATATATGGAATACATAAAGATAAATATTGTTAACATTCTTCTTTTATTCTTTTAATAATTATCTCAACTAAAACTTTCACAAAATATATATGACTAATTAAGTTGATTTTCAATTAAAAATATTAATTAATTTCTGATCATAATCATCAATTGGATTTGATAATGCTAAATCTAGACGACCCCAAATACCCAACAGCAAATAGTCCAATAAAAAAAGATGATTAAATCACTATTAATTTTACTTTTGGGTTAAGGTGCAAAAATACACATGTGATTTTCCTCCAAGTGCACCCAACACCAAATGCTTTTTTTAGGTGCAAAAGTGACTATGTGGTTTGAAAATAGGTGCAAAACTACTATTTGACCGTTAGTTTGACTTTTTTATCCAGAAAGTGATGACGTATACGATGACATGGACACTGGAGTGACATTTTGGAAAAAAAACTTGCTGACTAGTGAAGCTTTGCAATTAATATTGCCCACATTTCACTATTTCAGTACCACTTTCGCTGAAGTAGATTCAAATCTGAATGCAAAATGCTTAATTCACTCAGCAGAGCTGCTGCCCTAAAAAGCATACCGATTGCTCAATTTTTCCCAACCCTAGATTCCCAATATTATTAAATTAAAATCATTATAATACATATATTATATTACTATTTTTTATTAAATTATATGATTTATTATGAAAATTTGATTTTCATTGCCCAGTCAGCAAGTTTTTTTTTCCAGAATGTCACTCCAGCGTCCATGTCATCATACACGTCATCATTTTCAAGATAAAAAAGTCAAACTAACGGTCAAAGGGTAGTTTTGCACCTATTTTATAACCACATAGTCACTTTTGCACCTAAAAAAAGCATTTGGTGTTGGGTGCACTTTGAGGAAAATCACATGTGTATTTTTGCACCTTAACCCTTTACTTTTTAAAATTAAAACTTTGTAATAATTTAATATTTTTGTCCAAAGAACTATATATCATATTCTTACAATACATATTGAAAGTAAAAAACAATGAAACTATTGAGCATTTATTCTTTCTTTGCTCGTTGGCAAAACAAGTCTAGTTTGAATGTTTTCAATTTAAATTTGATAATTCAAGTGTTCAAAATTTTACTCAATGGTTGAAAAATACTCTTTTCCAATTGTGTATAGATGGGCACTTTCATCTTCTGGAGGGAATCATTATCCTTTTGAACGTTATCTGGAGGAAAAGAAATCTTGTTTTGCATGAAAGATCGATCTCTCATCCTATTTTGGTTGCTAGAGAAGCTCAGGAGATTCTAAGATTTTTCATCTATTGCTTTCACTATTGACTAGGAAAGCCATCCTTTGCGTCCAAAGATCGATCAGTCCACCTCTTACTTGTATTGTGAGTAGAAATGGATGGACTATAGTTCTTCACATGGGAAATCTGCACCAAAGGAGAATTATTATATGTCATACATGGATTTCTTTCAATGGACAACGACTTCAATATTTTTAATGGATTCGAAAAAATAGGGGTGATATTTTCTTCAACTATAAATAGGGTTGATACATATAAGAATAATGAAAGACAATTTGACCAACAAATGAAGCCGTTATTTGAATTCATACATATATAGAGTGCACCATCTCAGTGGAATCCAACGATCAATTATATATATTCGCTTGGATAAAATTTAAAAAGTAAAAATTAGTTAATAAATATGTTCAAAAAATATATTTTTTTAAGAAAATATCATTGTTTAATAGTTGATTAGTGACTTTTAATAATTGATATGATTAATAAATAAATACTCCCCTACAGGCTACAGAGTGTATAAAAAATTTAGGATAAGATTCAGGCAAGAGGTTTTTGTGTTGGAAATATGTGATTTAGTTTGTTAGGATCACATTAGCTAGTCATTTTAGGATTTTATATTTAGAGGATTAACAACAATGTTCATGCTAATTTACCTTTGGTGGGCAATTTGAGCTAGGATTTTATATTTATAAAGGAAGTCCTAGACTTCTGGTTATAGATTATGTGTGGGATGTGAGTCAAATGAAAGAAACATGAAATGTAATATTGAAAAATATTCTCACATTTCTCTCTTTATTTACTAGTTCTCTTTATTTGAAAAATATTCCGTTGTAGCAATAGCTAATCATATTTTATATTTATATGCTAACTTTTTTTTTTCTTTTTTTAGTTTGTTGCCTTTATGATGTACAAGTACTTTATGTTTCTGTTATTAATATCATTTGGCTTTTCTATATATATAAAAAAAACCTAAGATTATATTCTCTCTCATAACTCCCTAAGAGTTTAGGGTTTAGTAATCATCTTGGGTTGATTAGTTCTTTGTAAACATTGATTCTTGACTAAAAAAGATTCCTCATTTTGTTTAGGGTTTAGCTAGCTATCATTTTGTTCCCTATAAATAGGATAAAAATCTTTAAAAAATTCTCCTATAATTGACAAGAAAAGGAAATAAATAATATGTATGGGCGTGCCTCTGTATATGGACTTAGTCATAATCATGCATCTTCTCAAATGTTGACCTTTCTTCTTCATCCTTCCTCTTTTGTTGTTTTTGCTTGTGATGTTTTCTCTACTCAAATCATTATCAACTATTACTTGGTCTTCTTTCTCCCACCATCCACACAATTTCAAAAAAAATATCTCCACTTGAGAATACGTATATTTGAGATATAAAATGTTTTTTATTATGGAATAATTAACATGCACCTATCCATTTACTAACTCTTTTTTTTAAATATAAAAGTTTATATAAGTTGGGTCACATATTAGGGCTAGAACATATCTTATGGCTCAGAGTGCTTACAAAGATATTTACAAATCATTAACCAATATTTAACATTGGCACAAGTATCTGAACTCTTAAACTTGTTGTAGGATATAAGGCAACTCCGTAAAAAATTAGTAAAAGTTTATTAGCTACTACCATTTACTAACTCTTACACATCATGAACTGAATCTATGAACTCCCCCTCTATCTCAGAGGAGTTCATGCCACTATAATAAGTTAATAACATGTCATCAATAAATTAATATTGCACAAACTTATTGGAATCTCCAAAGATTAGTATTAATTGCGCATTTCTTAAAATCATTAAAAAAATTAAGACCAAATAAAATCATAAAATTTGTCAAGATCAGGGTTCTTGGACCCAGACCGGACCAGTCGGTTCGGCCCGGAACCCATATAATCGGTCAGTAGACCGGTCCGATCTGGGTCCCAATTTTTTTTTTAAAAAAAATTTAACTTTTTCCTTTAAAATTTCATACTATAAACCTAAAATCTTCAATTACTCATCGATTTGGTCTCGGTTTAGCTCTGGTTTGATCCACTAACCCTTAACCCAGTACCCCAACCAGTTCAATACCCGATCCGAATGTTAATACCTTGATCAAGATACCAGTTCGACCTATAAAGTAAGGAGGGAGGGTTAAGCATTAAAGAATAATTAGTGAGGTGGGTCCATTTGGCACAGTGGCCTCCCTAAAACCCTACTCACTAATTTAATACACTAACACACTCACATGTTGTAAGATTCTGCCCTTTCTTTTATATTTCATTCATTGATTTTAATTTCCTCATATACGATGAAGACGAGAAATTGCCAGCATTAAGGAATTAATCCTAGGTTTATCATATATAATATTACACGCACCCACATGGAAGTTATCAAGTAACAAAAGTCCAATTCACTACTTGATCTGATCATATTTATTTAATCCTAGGAATTGATTCATTTAAATCATTTTATCATTTAACTTGATCAAATTCAAGTATTGTCCAGCTCAATTAAAAATAGCTTTCATAAAAATATTTTCCACACTCATATGGTTTCAAATTTAAAATATTATATTGGAATAACTAAAGCGCTTTTCACAAAAATTAATGTCGATAGGCACCTAGAAATTAATTTTGATTGAATGTTGTCAAGCATAACAGAAAGTCCACTTTTTTTTTAAGGAAATTTAAATGTACATTAATAAAAAGGTTACATTAGGCAGTAACATGCCAACCTCAAAAATGTGGCAGTTCCTAAAGAAACTAAAATTCATGCCACAAAAGATACAAGATAAGCTAACTTGCTTAAAAATAAAATTATAGAGGAAATCCTCAATATCATAATAAATCACATTGGACGACACTTTGTTAAATTCACTAAAAAGGAGGAAACCTTGATTAAGATAGATAATTTGTAAGGGTTGCTTCTAAGATTCTTGAAAGAGCAATGAACTTGTGACCTAAAGAAGGCATGTTATGAGATATAAAGGAGTAAATAGTGAAAATTGTGAAACCTTCTTCTATTTGAATGAGATTAGAGGTTGACCTTGAAATCTAATCCAAATCTGACAGATTTTCCTTGTGTGATGCTTGTATTTCTTCATAACAATAATCCACCCAATTGGTAAAATGCTATCCACATTATAATGAACAAAGATGTTCGACAAAAAAAAAACAAAAAACAACGATGGAAAAGGAAGACACAGAGGTTAAAGAGTTTGACTTAGATTCAAGACTTGCAAAGATTATTGCATGCTTAGTCTCTTTAATAGATGACAAAGGATCGGCATAAGATGAATTGTAAACCAAATGGGAAAAAATCCAAATTAGCTATCAAGACTTTTTTTAATATATGTCATGGAATAATTTTGTTTGTGATTAATGCTTTCCAAAAGGGGGAACAGACATTTGTCATCTGAACATAACAGGGTTAAAAGGTAATTTTACTTTGAAAGTTTTCACATAGGGGAATTTTTTCTTGAAAATTTTTCGAAAAACAATTTTGCCAGGGCAATGTTAAAAAAGGAGCAATTTTGCCTTGACCGTTATCCCAATTAATTTTGACTGTTAGTTGATCAAATATGCTAAACTGACAATCTATATGTCATCCATATTACTTTTGTTAAGGTGTAAATTTACGCCGGAAGTTCATGTGTCATTTACTTCATCTTTTTTCAAAGTTAGATTTATAACTTCTAAAGTAAATTTACACATTAACAAAAATAACGTAAATGACATGTGGACTGCTAACTCAGCATATTTGGTCAACTAACGGTTAAAATTAACTGAAATAACGGACAGGACAAAATTGCTCCATTTTTAAAACTTTTCGGGATAAAGTTGCTCTTTGAAAAATTTCAGGGCAAAAATGCCCCCTAACCCTACATATTATTTTAAAACAATATTAATTAACATTGGCAAAAACAACAACATTAATTAAAAATTGGCGAAAGCTACGAGTTTCTATTAAAAGTTCTTCAAACAAATTGAAAAAGCTTTCACGTGACCTTTATTTGTCTAAGATACTTTCACATGAATCAATGGATGACAAAGAACAGATTCCCCTGCCGTGATTTTTTTAAACAAATTATAGTAGAAAAATAATATTTCATAATCTATGTTCACAAATATGATAATAATAAGATTATTGAAAAATTAAATTAGCTGGAAAGCTCCATCCCAATAAAACAAATGCATGCTTATATTATATCCTTTTTGGAAAGCATTTATGCTTCAAGTAATGAAGTCCCTACTCCTCACAATTCGATTCGGTTTATATTTTTTAAAGATCTTAATAAATAACTCTGTGGACTATTGAATTTTGATACTTATATTTTTTTCGCCAAAAATTTTGATACTTGTCAAGGTTTTATTAGGTCACCAAGTGTATATAATGTAACTCTAATGACAATAATGAGGGAAAATTTGGCCAAAAAAAAATAATGAGGGAAAAATATTCGAATTTCTTTTTCTTTTTTTTTTGATAATTATCTTAGATGATAGAAAAGGGTGATTTCTAGACTGTAACATGTCAACATATTTTTACTACATTCAAATATATAGAGCAGGTTATGATTGTTTTAATATTTGTTTTTTTTTTTTGCCATCAATATTTGTTTAATTGAAGTACTTATGAATATACATTTTTTCAGAAAGCCATTCCTCATTCATTAACCTAAATATTTGATCTGATACAATATTACTATGATGATGGCGCGTGGGAACACCTTCAAAAATTACTTTTACGCTTTACAAGAAAAAATTATCGTATATATTTACTTGCACAAAATTATTTAAAATGTTAAACTAAATATCATCCGTGATGTTGGTTTCAAAATGATAATTTTGATTACTTTATTTTTTTTTGTAAGAAGCAAACAATTATTTTTTTTCTTTTGTATTCTTATTTTATTTTATTTTCTACCTTTTCAGCTTTCTAGAGGAATGAGAGTGTTTAAAACCAACAAATTTCATCTGGATTCAAGGAATTAGTTTGACATGACATTTTTCTCGATTTTTTAACATGAATATTACTCCTCCGGTCCTAATTATAGGACATATTTACCTAACTTTAGAAAAATTAAGGATAGTGGTTAAATTAGTTAATCATATTTATTTTCCTAAAATACTCTTATTTAAAATTTAAAATGGCATCCAATTAAGTTGATTCTTTGTTTTTTCTTGTTAAAATTTAAAGTTAAGGATAGTGGTTAAATTTAAAATGGCGTTGTCTATTTCCCTCAACAACTTCCGATCTACTCTTATTAAATAATTAATGTGTTTAATCATTATTGAAAAAGTATTAATATGGGGTATTTTGGGAAGAAATTGATAAAAATTAGAACTTTATGCTATAATTAGAACTAAGATCAACTCTCAAATGTTGTTCTATAATTAAGACCGGAGGGAGTATTTATCCATATTCCCCTTGGATCAACTTTTTTCTATGGATAATTGTTTATTTGATTGTTTCTGGCTTTTTTTTTTTTTTGCCAATTTAATTGTTTCTGGTGGCACTTTGAAACATCCGTATTTTAATATTTATTGTGGCCAAGGGTTTGTTATTTTATTATGCTGTGGGTTGTTTGACAGATAAGCACAAGTGTATTTTATTATTTTATAAATCTCAAAAAGATGCATTCGAATTCAAATCAGAATTGAAAACCCTAAAATTAAAAAAACAGTAAGAAAGAAGATAAAATCAAAATGTGGATTGGGATTTGGGAACAATGAAGTAGGTGAGAGAAAAGTTGACAAGTCTTTGTTCCAAAACTTGGAATTGATATAAAATAATAGAGAAAAGCAAATCAGCATATTGTATTATATAATTAATTACAAATGGATTTCAAAATCCTTGGTTGACCCAATGATTCCTTTTTCTTATTCTGTCAGGCTTTATTTGTAGTTTAATTTATTTTAATCCAATGCTAATCCTTCCCACCTAATTACGTTAGCTGGAAGCCTGGAATATTCAAATAAGGCCAGTGGGATTATGGGATTATTTTCTTAAAAGGTAAACTTGATCCTTAATTTATTATGGTTTTTTTACTATAATTTTATCCATTGGACCCGATTGTTTACTTAAAATGTTGACGAACAATATTTTTCTATCATTATAAATTAACTTATAAATTTACGAAAGATTTACCAAATTATCATCGATCAAGAAAAAATGATTTCATATTCCTTGTAATTCAATATCTTGATTTTCTTTGTTAAAAAAATTACCTCAAAATTTCATAAAATTATCACAAAATTTGATAATAAACATGAATAATAGTCGTAGCTGGTAATAAAAATTACTATATCTCATTTCATCTGACAAGGATTAAACAGTAAATTTATGGAGATCAAAACCTACACAAAATAAGAGAGAGAAAGGGATTGGCCACTATTAATTGGATAATTTCAGCCAATAAATTAATGACAAGGACATGGGAGAATAATTAAGTGAAACTTGATGATGAAATAAAGTACCCTTTTGCTCTTTCATGGTAGTGAACAACATTCTCCTTGTAGCCTTTATCCCCTTCAAATGGCCAAAAAAAGTGTATTTTCTTTTCTCTAAATTATACATATATTGAACTTTTTTTTTGGCCATTACATACGAATATTGAATCTTGAACAATGAGTGTAGAGATCACTTTCATAATTTTTGAAATTTGACCATGAGCCCCTAAACTCTTACAAAAATACATATAACTCATGATTTTTTTTATATGCAATTATCATAGTATGAAGTATATATTTCATCATTTACGTTTGCATCAAGTTTCATTTTACTCTCTTAAGTTTATAAATCTCATTTTTTGTCCTTCATTCTTAACACGGTTAGTCTCATCTTAAAAAAAATGTTGACTCATCAAATTTAAGTGATAATTGTACAATTAAATACTAATAAAAGATTAGCAAAGATAGAATTTTTTTCATTTTATTTATTTTAAAATTTGCACCATTTCAAATATAAAGATATTAGATGCAAGTAAACTTTATCAGAGTTTAATTGCACAGTCATCATTTAAGTTTAATGAGTCAGCATTTTTCGGTAGATGAAACAAGTGGCATTAAGATTGAAGGACTAAAAATGAACTTTTTAAATTTAAGGAACTAAAATAAAACTTTATGTAAATATAAATAACCAAATGTATACTTTAGCTACTCTCATTAGTTTAGCACATCACTAATCCGCACATAGCTTAAAGTCTTTAGAGGACTCTCCCTATTAATCAAAGTTTGAGGGAATTATATGCAAACAAACTAAATTTTAAGGGGCAATTATCAGTATAAATTTGAAAGGTTGTGGAGATTTATTACTCAATTCAAGGTTATGCGAGTTATTTGTATATGGTCTAGAATTTAGGGAAATTTTGCTTAATTTAACTTTTCTCTTAAAAAAAATCAGTGGACAAGACAATGATGGCAAGTACAATGACATAAAAAGGAATAATTGAAAAGAAAACAAAAAAAGGTTGAAGCTTCTTTCATACTGAAATGCTTAATCTTATAATTAATGGCTGTGTATGTATATGCTAAGTATATACGAATTTTAAACCTATCTGCTTTAAAATTTTTCTGATATAAAAGGAATAAATTAACGAGTGAGTGAGTATGGAATATGTGTGTAATCATTTTCTTTATTTGTTCTAAACAACTTTTTTAATTTGGAGGATTCAAATTCAAGCATATATCCATTAGCAATTTATTTATAGTTTTGTTGTTGAGCATCTTGATTTTTAAATTGCTGGTGTTGTTGATTTCAGATCACCAAACACAACAAATACTTAGATGCTTTTCTTGTGCTTGGAAGCTAAAGGAATGGATCATAATAAAGTAATGGGAATTAGAAGTACAGAACCCATCAAAGATTCATTAAATATATCTCTGAAATCCTTTATTCACAAGCATAAAAAGAAAAAAAAAACGATGTAGCATAGTACAAACTACTACCTCCAGTCCTAAATATAAGATATAGTTTGTAGTGCAAATTACACTACAAACTATATTCTATATTTAAAACCGGAGGAAGTAATAAATATGTTATTCTTTGGGTCTGAACAACTTGAGCCTTTTGTATTATTGAGTGTGGGAGAAGTCTAGACATGACCAACGGTTTAACCTCCAGGTCCAAAGGTCCAAAAAAAGCAAGGCCTAACCCAGCATTAAATTGTCTTGTAAAATTCCACATTGAGAATTGAAAAACGTCCAAAATTTCTATTTCTACCCAGACAGCAAACATTAATATAAATATTTAAAAAACACATTTTTCTATTATACTTTCATATAAAAAATTTGTATTTCTTTAATGTTTTCTAGTTTCAGAGAAAATATGTATCTTTTATATGATTAAAAAATACATATAATTTAAATACGTAATAAAATGAAATTTTAATTTTTTCGAAATCACACCACTAATCATGATCATAAATACATGAACATAACTAGATATATCAGAGCAGCTATGCCAATTTAAACTTGACTAATATGCATCTATGTTAAATTCTGGAGTACTAAACAGTTCAGTTGTCACCAGATGGACCTAAAAATTTCTACTAAAAGGTCTAAAATCACTCGCCTGGTTCTAGCTCACCAAAGAATTGCACTCTTTGGCACACTTGCTTTCTTTATTCAACTGATGATACATTTAGTATTTGATGGAGATGGGGCTAATAGTAACAGGCCTTGAAAAGCTAGAGCCCAGATTCTCTGAAGTTGTAGTGAAGAGAAAAACAGGAACGAGTGGGTCCCACCAAACCTCTACATGTCAGAGGCTTGCAATGATGGGGCTCACCCAACCTGTGTCTTTATTTTATCCCCTGAAATGACACTTGAAGGGATCTGAAAGTTGAAAATGCTATGAATAAAAGGTGAAAGAAGCAGCAGCCATGGATGCAATAGGAACAGAGATGTTGTCATCAATAACATCTGAAAAAGGAAGAGATTCCACCATTGTTGCCACCAAAGAAACCAAAGCTACACTCTGCACTGTGCGTCCCCAATCCAATTGCATATATCCCAACACTGAATAGTAGTACAACATCCTACACACATGTAGATGCAACAATATGTCAAAGTGCTCATTTGGAACAGTGATTGGAACGCTTAAAAGCAACTTTTCAATCGTAATTTATAGTATACGAGGTAAGTATGTAAGAGGAGTTTTGTCTTAATTTAAATGAAAAGCAGCTTATAAGCAATCTCAATGCCAATTCAAATATGCCCAAAGTCTACCTTACAATTGAAATATTCCTACATGCATTTCTAGCACCTATTGATTGCGCAAAGAACCCAAGAGCTTATATAAACTTGCCAAAATGAGTGTGTTAGTAGAACAGATGCAAAATCACCAAAATAAGGACCTGTTTGGTTCGATCCCATTACACCCTACAGTGTAGTGCAATATAATGCAATGGTAATGCAATGCAATATTAATTACAGGGATAGTGTTTGGTTTGATTCTTAAGTAAGGTGCAATGAGTTAATATTTTAACAATTATTTAAAATTAATATATTGCACAAAGTCTATTTTACTATTAATATAGAAGTTAAGAGTCACCGGCGGCAAAGATGGAGGTCGAAGAGGTAGTGGTGGTGGCAGTGGGCGAGTGACGGCGACGACGGAGGAGGAGGAGGTGGTGTTGGCGGCGGCGGCGAGCGTGTGATGGTGGCACCGGCGGTAGAGGAGGAGATAGCGGCGGCGGTGGTGGTGGCGGTGGCGGTGGCGGTGGCAGCAAAGGAGGAGGTGGTAGTGGAGGTGGCAGAGGGAGGGTGGCGGCAACGACCATGGTGGCGGAGGAGGAAGAGGAGGTGGTGGTGGCGGTGGGTGGGTGGTGGCGGTGGTGGAGGAGTTGGTGGCGGCGGCGGCGGCAAGGGGAGGGTGGCGGCTGTGGCGATGGCAGTGGCGGAGGAGGAGGTGGTAGTGGTGGTGGCGGTGGGCGTATGACGGTGGCGGTGGCAACGGCGGAGGATGAGAAGGAGGTAGTGGTGGCGGTGGAGGTAGAGGAGGAGGAGAAGGAGGTAGTGGCGGTGACAGTTGTGGCATGACAAGTGAAATGAGATAAGTAAAATAAAGATGCTGGAAACTTAAGGGTAAATTGAACTTTTTAAATCATGCAATGAGATGGTAATGAAGATTCATAAGGGGGAGGTATGAATGAGGATTACCAATTTTTTGGTAATCATCATTACCATGGTAAACCCTACTACCATGCTAAAGAGCAACCAAACACTCTTATCTTGATAATGCAATCATGATTACCATTGCAGGCATGCAATGAGGTTGAATCAAACGGGCTCTAAGTGTATTAGTACATTCTAGTGAGTTTTCATTAGCTCTTTGCAAAGCCAGTTAGAATATCATCCCTACAAAATTTTAGGTAGATCCAATTTGACAAAAGTAGATGGGACAAAGTCCATGATCAAAAGAACATGTCAAAATTGATTATCACTACTGGTCAAAAAAAAAAAAAAAAATGATTATCACTAAAAGTGTATCTGATATGTAGTTATAGACAATCAGAGAGGATGTAATTTGTCAAACACTACTATTTCTTAAGGTGCTTTTTCCCCTTTCCGTATGGTTGAGAATTTTAAAGTATACTGTTTCTTCATGGTTAAAAATTTTAACTTAACAGAAATTTTTTCTTTTATATTCACATTGTAGCCTTACGAAACACGACCCATTTAGCCTGATTGAATCCTCTTGAATCGTTTGCACCACTGGAGAGGATGCAGACGTTTTGACATGCTTATATAAATATACATACATGTATGCCTACATATATCGAGTTAAGGGACATTTTTACACTGGAAGTTTTCATCGAGAGGCAATTTTACCCTGGAAGTTTTTCAAGGGCTATTTTGCCCCAAAAGTGTAAAAAATTGAATAATTCCCCCCCGGCCATTATCTCAATTAATTTTAACCATTAGTTGACCAAATATGCTGAGCTGGCAGTCCACATATCATCCACGTCATTTTTGTTAAGCTGCAAATTTGCCTCAAAAGTTTTAGATCTAATTTTAAAAAACGATGAAGTATATGACATATGAACTTCTAGCACAAATTTACATCTTAGCAACAATGATGTGGATTTTTTTTTTTTGCCTAAAATAAAAATGATGTGGTTGACATGTAAACTGTCAGCTCAGCATATTTGATCAATTAACGGTCAAAATTAACTAGAATAACGGCAAGGGTAAAATTTCTCCCTTTTTGATACTTGCGGGGCAAAATTACCCCCCGTGAAATCTTCCGGGAAAAAATTGCCCCTTAACCCTATATATATATATATATATATCTCCTCCCTACATATTTGGTTGACGTTGATCCAGACCACTGACGAAGTTTGCCCATTAAGTTTAAAACGTCTCCCTACAGAATATCTTCCATGTTGTACAAGTTTGTTCATTTCAATAGTTAATACAGCTAGCTAGCCATAAGAGGTAGGAGAGAGAATTGAGTGCAGGTCTTAAGAAGTTGATTCCCTACTTTTGAAAAGATCAAAATCAGTGAACAGTGAACTTGTTAAAGATGGAAGCTTGGACGTACCCAATTGAAATTAATGATCCGAAAACAAGCATGGATATGCTACCAGCCAAACTCTTTTTCTTGTTGTAAGGAATCTTCACATTTCCAAATCTTCTGCCAATAATATCAGCTACACCTGAAAATCATGAGTTAAAACACTCATTAGAAATAGAAAGAAAAGAAAAGCAAGAGCCAATCTAGGACTCAAGGGACAATTCTATAAATAGCTTGACCTCTCAAAAGACTTGAGCATTGGATGCTTCTCAAGGACTCGCCTTAAGTCATTGATCAAATTACAGAAAGAGAAATTACATCCAAGGACCGTAACTTTGTGAAGTATGTACAATGAACAGGCCTTAATGATGAAAGGGTTGCACCATATCTTAATGGTGTTAGCACTTGATTACAGGTCCGAATCCCACCTTTGAAGTTCATGTCCGATGACAAACTTAAGGGGAGGGAATAATGATGAAAGGGTTGCACGATATCTTGGCCAATAATTGTACTCATGGGTTTGATATTACTTATGACAAGAGAAGTTTTGTCCACTTAAATGATCAAAGTGGTCCTTTATACCTAATTTTCTGTTGAAGGTAAGGATAGGAATATATTGTGAGATGGTCGTGGGGTATCAAAACTATAATGTGAGATGTGTAATAATGATGAGAAAGGTAAGATTTATGAGAGGTTGAGCTCTGAAAAAATAAAGAAAGAGCAGGATTATTACCATCTCCTCCACACATCATTGCCAAAGAGACTACCCCAACTGGGGAATCTCGCCAAAAAATAAGAGAACACAACATCAGCATCAAAACATAATACAGGGGACCCCTCAGCAATTCCCTGCAGGCATAAGAATAATCAATATAGTTCAGTTCCAGTTTAATACTTTAATCAACATTATATCTTGGCTGAATAATGTGCAATGACAAATAATGGTTCGGAAAATTTACTGTGGCTGTCCTTCTCTGGTTACAGACTTAATCAGTCCTTCATCAGACGTCAATGAGAGACCATTCACCAGAAGCCTCAAGCAATTCACCAGAGGAACAAAGGCAGCAAAGTAGCGAGCCCCTGTAGAATTGCTATCCTTGGATTCAGCCATTCAAACAAACCAGCCTTTGCAGGGTCAAAATCTCAAAATCACAGCACAGTGCATGTGAAAATGTATGAAGGAACATGAAGCACAACAGAAGCCATACATATATACATTATATTATTTGACAATACAACTGGTATCTACAATTGAAAGTCGAGCAAGCATTTCAAGTGAAAAGGACTTTAAAGAGGAATTTTCTAAGAGAGTTATGCAGGGTACCTGAAAATTGGCCAGGAAGCTAGAAAGAGCAATCCAGAGAGCATATGAACTAGTTTTCTGCTCAGATTCTGAGATCAAATCGAATCAACCCTAAAGGTCAATACATAGGACAGTGTAATAAAAATGCTCCATCCACATGTCAATTATAAAACCCCTAAAAAATTTACAACCGAAACTGAAAAACAAAATCAAGAAGTGAATCAGCAAGATTCATGTCATGCATGCAAGTCAGACTGGGAGCTAGAATGCCAGATACCTGTTGAAGAACCTCCCGCCGGGTCAAATCATTAAAACCGAACACAAGAGCGTACCCGCCTGCGAGAATCGCCACCGCAGCTCCGGCATCATGAAGCAAAGCCTCTGCGCCGGCGCTGAGACCTGCACGCGGAATAAACCTAACAACAGCTGATTCCTTAGCAGTGGAGCCCAGAAACCCAAAACGAACCGACCGTGCCAGACCGAGGCAACGGTCCCATCGGAGGTGAGGAAGACGGCGGGAGGCAGAAGTAGATTCCCCGCGGCGCCCGGAGGAGAATGCGAGGAAGCGAGTAATTGAGGTAATAGACGATAGTGGGGACATTACAGCGTGAAGAAGGAAGAGGACAAAGAACGTGTTCTGTTTTGTGACAATGAAGCCAAGAGGATATGGAATATTGAAATGCACGTAAAGAAATCAAAGAATTAGAGGCTGTTGGGCTAAGAAAAATCAATCAATCAGTTATCAACCAAACTTGCAAAAAATCTAAAACCTAAACTTTGGAGCTACGTGGATCTCTTATCCATTACCGCAATTGTAGTTCTGGTTTGCCTAAATTGGGAGCAGTACTGAACTGGTAGCAGAATTGGGGATAATTTTAAAGAAGACAGTGTCTGAGTGTTTTCTTTCTGGGTTTTTCCTCCTGAGAAATTATCACTGTGGAAAGACATCGATTCTGGCGCCAACACTGTTTGGCGCTCTGACATTACCACAGATGATGATTATTGGATCAGACAGTACTACGGTAAGTACTAACTACAGGGCTGTTTTTGGTAGAGCGACATAAATATAAGATCGTTCGAGAAATTTTTTTTGCCACGAAGTCGTATATCATGCTACCGGTAGCTTTAGGTATATTTTTTTTAATTTATACGATGGTCAAACAATCTTAGATATTACGTAATGCTAAAAAAATACTTCCTCTTGGTTTAAATATGAAATAAAGTTAATATTTTTAAAAAAAATTAAAGAAGTAAATTAAATTACTTTAGAATATTTTTATTTTTATTTTTTTAAAAAAAATTAATTAGTTTAACTAATAAACTAATATATAATCTAAGAATATACAACATATGATATAATTAAATAACTTATTTAGCTTCCTTAATTTCTTTAAAAAAAGTTAACTTTGTCTTATATTTAAGACCGGAAGGAATAGTAGATATCAAGAGGCTTGAGTAAGGTCTTCCCTTGTGAAAGGAATATATCTAGAACGGGGGACTGGTAATACTACCAGACTCTAAACTAAGTGGGGTGCTTCTTTTGCTAGATAATCAGTAGACCCGATTATAACTTGTGGTGCATACCGAAGTTCAAGGTCCCATTCGAAGTAACATAAATCCTGAATTGCACTAATCTCTAATCTGAACCTGTGAAAAGTCCTCAATCTCTCATAACCAAGTGATATATGACTGTTTGTTCCAATAATTTTACAATTTATTAGGAAAAAGATATAAAAGTATCAATAAAACTAGTCAAAGATAAATAAGTATGTTAAATTTCAATCATTTCAAAAGAACTTATTTAAAATTTTAAAATGTTGTAAATTTTGAGAAATTATCTGACTATATTTAGTTTTTTTTAAATAAAAAATCCTTAAACTCCTTGTCAGGTGCCGGAGCTCTAGCGCCGGTGGCCGTCACCAGAGCTCAGATGACCTTGCTTGCGATCGGCCATAGGAGCTCCAGTGAAAGTTATTAACAATTCAAGTATCTATATTGATAACTTTAGTATCACTATTAACAACTTAAGTATCTATATTGACAACTTTAGTTTGAGAAATTCAAAAAAAGATATTAGCCATGGGAGCTTTGGTGAAGATTATTAACAACACAAGTATTTATATTAACAACTTTAATGTCGCTATTAACAACTTTAGTCAGAGAAATTAAAAAAAAAAATCAATCGCCGGAGCTTCGGTGAAGGTTATTAAGAAACATTCAACAAATACCCCATTTACAACTTTAGTATCACTATTAAATACTCAAATATCTATATTAACAACTTTAGTTTGAAAAATTCAAAAAAAAAAAAAGATATTAACAACTTCAGTATTACTATTAACAACTTAAGTATTTGTATTAACAACTTTAGCATGAGAAATGAAAAAAAAAATTATTAGCTACCGAAGCTTCGATGAAAGTTATTAGGAAATGTTCAACAAATACAGTGTTTACAACTTTAGTATCATTATTAACAACTCAAGTATCTATATTACTAACTTTAGTTTGAGAAATTCAAAAAAAAAAAATTAGCCGTCGGAGCTCTAATGAAAATTATTAGGAAATATTCCATTTATAACTTTAGTATCGCTATTAACAACTTAAATATCAATATTGACAACTTTAGCCTGAGAGATTAAAAAATATATATAAGGCTTCCATTTAAAACTTTAGTATTACTATTAACAAATTAAGTATCTATATTAACAACTTTTGTTTGAGAATTTCTCAAAAAAATATATTCCTTCACTAGAGCTCCAACGACTATTTTTTTTTTTTTAATTTCTCAGGTTAAAATTGTTAATACAGATACTTAAGTTGTTAATAGTGATATTAAAGTTATAAATGGTGTATTTGTTGAATATTTTTTTAATAACCGGAGCTCTAATAGCTAATATCATTTTTTTGAATTTTTTAGATTAAAGTTGTTTATATAGATATTTGAGTTGTTAATAGCGATACTAAAGTTATTATTACAGACACTTGAGTTGTCAATAATTTTCATTGGAGCTTCGGTGATCGGTCACCAGTAAGATCACTGGAGCTTTGATGACGGCCGCTGCTGTCGAGCACGGGCATCGGCTGCGACAGGCAAGGGGATTGCAGATTTTCTTATTTAAAAAAACTAAGGGTGCTTAGATAATTTCTCAAATTTTACAATATTTCAAACTTGTCCTTTTGAAATTATTGAAATTTAGCATACTTTTTTATCTTTTATCAATTTTTATAGTATTTTTTCGCTTTTTCCCTAATTTATTTCAGCTTATGTAATTTTTCCATTCGCTTAGTCCTCCTCTATACATCAAAATTAAATTTTAAATCTTAGCACAATTGTATTAAAATGGATTAAAGTATAAATTTGCTTTGAAAGTTTTCGCTCAATATTGTTTGAAAATTTTATTGGGTTCAATGTCGCCACAAAAATTTCAAAATGTACACTGATGTGCCATCCGGTTAAAAAATTGATGTTGAATTAATATTTTTAATAATAAGGGACAACATTACTCTATTTTAATGTTTCGAGTAATTTTGAATAAAAAAGCATTTTGGAGTAACGCTAGTAACTGAAAAATTTTGAGGCAAATTTAAACCTTAACCAATTAAAAAATAAAAGTCTCTGAATTAACTAGCATTAGAAGGGGAAACAATTGCATGACGTAAGTTAATAATACTATATTATAGAATCTAAAAGAAAAAAATTATATACGTATATTTACATACTTTAGGTGCTGGTTTTCAATCAAATTAAAATATGAATGTTTTTATATACATTATTTATTTTATAAAAAAAATTATTATTAATATTAATATTTTGAGACCTACTTATTCCTATTTGATTAAATTTATTGATTTAAATAAAAGTGTATTAAGTAAATTAGTTTAAGTACTCAACTCCTTTTTAAAATATCGGACTCTTTCCATTTTTTTTTTATTAAAAAATTTTAGAAAATGGGTTAGGCTCACCCACAATTGAAGGACAGGGCTCCAAGTTGGGATGTCTCCCCTGACGCCTCGACTGAACTACAACTAAGTAGACTTGCTCGGAATCGAATCCTTTCCTATTGATGAGAGTGTCTGACCCCTTGGGATGAGAGTATTTGATCCCTTCGCCAGTTGAACCCAAAAACAAGGGGTTCTCTCCCCATTTTTTCAAATACCCAAGATCAGACTCTTTGTGGACATTCGGAGTGTCGTTGGGCCCAATTATGGGCTTTTGATGTTTTAAGTCTAAAGTAATTACTCAGGCCTTAAAAGAAAAAACAATAGTCTACGAAAATAACAAAATTAAGTTCTCCCATAGTAACCAATGGGGATTGAGTATAGTATAATAGGCTTGTTCCTCACAACATATCAAATTAAGATTTGAATATATGTTTTAATAGGTCCCACATTTAATACTCGACTATACTTTGAATAAGATTACTTCTAATAAAAAAAACATGTGCTTATAAAAAAAATTCAGTTCTCCCATAATATCTACCGAATTGAATTTAAAAAAAAAAGAATTTATCTTACCAGCGAAAAATGGAAGGATTGAATTAAATTACTAGTATCTATCGCTACCCACTGAATTAAAAAAGCTGTGTTTTTGCCAAGTTAAATTCAAGTGAACCAAAACAAAATACAACAACGTGGATTAGCATTTATGTATGTATATAATCTTTTTTGATTCCGTAATTCAAAATTTCAATTGAGGGCCTGTTTGGTACGGGGAAGATGTGGGAAGGGAAGAGAACATATATAAGTTCACTCATTTGGTATGCAATTTTGGCTCAATCTACCTGGGAGCTCAAGTTTCCGGGCCCACCTCAGGCCCACCAATATTCCCTTATTTATGGGAAGATAAGATCCCACCAAAATTGGTGGGATCCTAAGTTTCTTCAGTGGAGGAAGATCCGAAAGACAAAAATATCACTGCAATATTTAAATTAAAAGGTAGAAAATTCGAACTTTTCAACATAATTTGCTTATCAAATTCAAACTTTTCAAAATTCCCGCCTTGCAAGTTCGAACTTCATTAATAAATTCGAACTCTTCAAAATTCCCGCATTGCAAGTTTGAACTTCAATAAATTTGAACTTTTCAGAATTCCAGCTATACAAATTCGAATTTCATTAATAAATAAATAATTTTTTTATTTATTTAAATTCTAATTTATATTTTATTCATTTTATTTAATTTTTAAATCATTGTAGTACTAATTATTTAATTTATGAATTGAAATATAAATTTAATTAAGGGAAAATTCCATAAAACTACAAACAAAATTAGAAATGGACAGAAAGGTTGGGTGAAAATAACAAATCCCAAATCAGTGAGGCATGAGAAATTTGGGATATGAAATGTTAACAAAATGACCTAAATACCCTCCTAAAAAGGGGAACTAAAGACAAGAGCAGGCATATCAGATCAGAAAGTGACGGAGAGTCGGAGAGAAAGGAAGAGACACGAGGCAAAATGGAAAGGAGGAGACACGAGTGCGGGCTAAGGGAAACGAGGAGACACGAGTGCGGGCTGAATGTAATTATACAGATTGTGATCTGACAACAATTGATAAATATATGAAGGTGTTAATCAACATAACCATGTTGTTATTATAGAGGCACGTGGTGTTATTAAGCTGGTAACATATTTTTTTGCAAACTTGTTCCTACACACGTCTTCTGTTGTCCATGTGAATGGAAGATGTGAAAGGTATTGCGTTTGGGTAGTGACACTAAAACGTTCACATTTCTTGTTGGGCAAATGTTAATCAACGAAATAATGTTGTTAACAATGAACATAATGTTGTTAATAAAGAAAAGAATGATGTTATTATGTGGATACACGTTGTTTTTTCCCATCATGACAATATCCTTGTTCCTTCGAAAATGTTTATGGATGAGGCCTAGTCGTTAATAGCAAAGCTAATATGTAATTACGTTGATACAAGTTGTGTTTCCCACCTACAGACGACCTCCTAACTTGTTCCTTCAAAGATGCTAATAGACGAGGCATAGTCGTTAACAGCTAAGCTAATGATATTATTACGTGGATACACGTTGTGTTTTCCCATCTACATGACGACCTCTTAACTTGTTCATTCGAAGATGTTAATGGATGAGGCATAGTCATTAATAGTGAATGTAATGATGTTATTATGCGGATACAAGTTGTGTTTCCCACCTACAGACGACCCCCTAACTTGTTCCTTCGAAGATGTTAATAGACGAGGCCTAATTGTTAACAGCGAAGCTAATGATGTTATTACGTAGATACAAGTTGTGTTTTCCCATGTACATGACGACCTCCTAACTTGTTCATTCAAAGATGTTAATGGACGAGGCATAGTCGTTAATGGCGAATGTAATGATGTTAGTACGTGGATACATGTTGTGTTTTCCCATCTACATGATGCTATGCTAACTTGTTCATTCGAAGATGTTAACAGACGAGGCATAGTCGTTAATAGTGAATGTAATGATGTTATTACGCGGATACAAGTTGTATTTTCCCATCTACATAACGTCATCCTAACCTATTCATTCGAAGCTGCTAATAGTCGTGTCTCCTCATTTCCCTCAGCCTACGCTCGTTTCTCCCTCGTTTCCCTCAGCCCGAGCTCATGTCTCCTCCTTTCCGTTTTGCCTCTTGTCTCTTCCTTTCTCTCCGACTCTCTGTCACTCTCTGATCTGATATGCCTGCTTGTGTCTTTAGTTCCCCTTCTTAGGCGGGTATTTAGGTCATTTTGTTAACATTTCTTATTCCAGATTCCTCATGCCTCACTGATTCAGGATTTGTTATTTTCACCCAATCTTTTTGTCCTTTTCTAATTTTGTTTGTAGTTTTCTGGAATTTTCTCTTTAATTAATATATAATTATTATGTTATGTTGAGGGTAAAATAGACATTTTTCTTTTCCCCCCTCAAGTTTCACCCTCAATTTTCTTCCTACCAAATAACCCATCTTTCCTTAACTCATCTTCTATCACCCTATACAATCTTCCTTTCCCTTCTTAAAGTTCCTTTCCCTCCTCAAATCTTCCGCGTACCAAACAGGCCCTAACTTTCTCATTTAATCATCAATTCAGTATATAATTTTTTTTGATTCCGTAATTTAAAATTTCAATTGACTTTCTCATTGTAATCATCAATTCAGTGTCCTTTACATATTTGAAGATGTTTGAATGCTTGCTTGGAATAGTTTAAATGTTCATTTGGATAGTTTATTTTTGACTTATAAGTGCTTATAAATCGTGATTTACGGTATATGAGGTAAGTATATGAGATGAGTTTTATCTCGACTTACGTAAGAAATACTTATTTCTAAAAAAAGGTTATTCCAAATATAGTTTAATTTTAACTTATAAGTACTTTTAAATCATGATTTACGGTATACGAGGTAAGTATATGAGAGGAGTTCTGTCTCGACTTATGTGAAAAGCACTTATAAGCAAAAAATAAGCTATCCTAAACATAGTTTCAATCACACGATGTCAACACCCGTTTCCATTTCGATAATAAAAAAGTATAGTTTCAATCACACGATGTCAACACCCGTTTCCATTGCGATAATCAAAGAGTAATAAAGACGGAATTCAATGGGCATACAGAAAAGTACAATTATACTGATAAAAATATTTGTTTACAATCCCAAGTCGTTCGTCAACGAAATACAGAAAATACAGTGAAACTTTAATATTTATAGGATTCCCCAAAATATCTAAACATAAACTAATTTATAATCACGATCATGTTTTTGCCTCGAGACACGTGCCACTCACTTCCCAGCATCTATGCCTTTGCTTTTTGATCTACTGGCACCTGCTAAGATGTTATTTAAAAATAGGATGAGATTCCAAAGAATCCCAGTAGAAACATGCTATCATTCATAGAAAATGCGTAAAGTAAATATGACATGCGCTAAGGTATACACCGATTAATGAATAATAAACACATCATCGTCATGTATACATGAGTAGGGCCTAGCCCCATAATCTACACCGGTTGGTCTTCCGCCAACTCCCAGTGCAAGTGCACGCCGGCGCTAATTGCCTCTCTCTAGGCAATTCATGTTAATTAATAAAGCGCATTTACAAACGTTGGCATCCACACAAGCATATAACTATAGCATGATGTATTAAGGATAATGTTCCTACCTTAAAACTTTATAAACCCTTCTTTAGATGTGTCTCGAAAAATGTGTCATATCCAGCCTCCGACTTTGTCTTAAAATATTAAATGTATAAGAAGTAGGTCATAACCTATCCGAGTATCATTTTAGACTCTTCCATAGTATTTTTTTGTAGTTATATTAGTCTATGGTGGAAATTTAGCGAAATGCCCCTGGGACCCTAGCTCGGCCCCGTCGTGCCGGCCTAATGGCACGTTTTTCTAAAATTTGAACTAGGGTTATTCTGACGTATTTTCGTCCAAGGAATCCATTTCCGGGCTCAAAATCACTAAATTCACTGTCAAATTATGAAAATACCCTTGATAGCCCCGATTTAGGAATTATAGGGGCCTTTTTGTAATTATACTTTTTCGGCCTTTTCCAAAAAATTGACCAACTGTAACCCCACCTATTTTTGCCCACTAAATCCATTGGAACCATTTATTTCATGAAAATCCAGCTCCTACCCACTGAAGCAGTGCTGGCTGAAATATTGAAAGAAAATGGAAAAAGTGGAGCTTTATGTTTTAGCTTCCAAAACTTGTACGTTTTCACTTCTAATTCTTTATTAACTCATTTAAACACTTCTTAATCATGATTCAAAGAAATTTGGACAACATGACCCCTTAGAGTTATAGCTTTTCTAATTTTACAACTCAACCAAAAATACAAAACTCACAACAAACTTCAAAACCAATTTCATACAAGTATAGATTTGAGTTTGGTGTAGTTACCTCTTAGGCTTCTTAAATCCTCTCACTCTAGGCACCTCCTCCCTCTCTTCTTGATCTCAAGATAAGCTTGCTAAACCATGGATTTTATGGAAAGGAAGAGATTAGAGAAGAGTTTTATAGAAGATTAGAAGGAAAAACCTTAAGAAATCTCCACTTACTTTAATCCTTTTTTTCTTCCTTCTCTCCTGGCTTGAACTTTCCTTAAGCTTTTTCTCTCTCTTCTTTCTTGTTGCAAGTGATGAAAATGAAGGCAAGAGAAAGAAGATGAGGCTTTATAAATTTTTCTCCATTCATTCTACTCCATTGATCTCATCAAGAGTTGACATGGTGACACTTGCCAACCACCATACTTCCCTCCATAATTGCTCCCTTTGACTTCCCTTAACATTGAACTAGCCTTCTCCCTTGGTTAGCTTTTAAAAAAAACATCCTCCCCCTTCCTCTTGCTCCAACTAAACCGTTACTCTTCCAACTAGACCAATTCTTGCACTCAATGTAGCATACCATTTCATCATTATTTGTTCATGTAGCATTATTTTAATGCAATTTGACATGTGCTCATACAAATCCATTATAATTTAATCACCTCCTCATATAATCATGACACTTGGCATTTTAATTCCATTAATCAATTTCTAACATATTTTATTTTCAATTTTTGGAATAATGCCAATTCTGGCAGATTTTTTGCCCTAACTTTAAAAAATCATAACTAAATTTGTAAACTTCGTTTCGGAGTGATTCCAAAGGCTATGGAACTCTTATTGAGTTTAGTTTCAAGGAAAAATATGGAATTTTACTAGCTGGGATCATATTATTCCCAAATTTTCAATTTTTGACCGCAGCTCTAGAAACTTTCTAGATTTTCTGGGCTAACTTCAAAAATTCATAACTCCTTGTACATAGCTTCAATTGATTCATATGACCTATCAAATTAAATCTTAGGATGTCTACTTTCACTCAATAAACATAATTTTTGCTCATCATTTGATCTTCCAAAACCACATGACAAACTCACTGCATCACAGATAATTTCATTAAAAACACTATTCACCTTTCAATTTTCAATAGTTAATTCCTTTGACCTTAAATATTTACCATTTTATTGAGTATATAAAATAATCACAATATGCTCTTGGTGAATAAAATTTGGGGTGTTACACATGACATATACTATAATGCTATGGTATGGGGATTTGGCCCAATATATCTTTCTTTCTTTTTTTGAATTTCAATACATTTTGCTTAGTTTTTCTTTTGCACTCTGTGTTTTCAATACATTCAGTGTTTTCTTTTGCTTAGTTGAGTTTTTATGCATTTAATGGCCGTACTTTTAATGAAGCTTGATCTTTTATAAAAAACAAGTCAGTGTTTCTGGGACCAACCATTCAATTCAAATTTTTTGACAAGTACAAGTAAATAAGTGAGTATACATCATTAACTAATAAGAATTAGATTTAATAAAAGGAGTTAGTCCCTTATAACATAGCAACTTAATGTTCGAATTCTCCTAAGAAAGAAAAACGCACATAGTATCTAGTCAAGCCTCTTATTAATTCACCTGTAGAAGAAATAATTGGCCCTACTTACATAACATGAAAATTTTCATTGAACTACTTACATAAAAATTTTCATTTAAATATTAAAACTATATTATTGATGATGTACCACCCTGGTCTTTAATACAAATTGACTCGTAGAAGAAATAATTGGCCTTGAATATAAGTCAACTTAAAGGTTATTTAATTCTTATAGTAAAGAAAGAAAAATGAGTGAGAGGTGAGAATGATTTTCAAATGTAAAGAAAGAATATGGGCAAACTTGAAAAAATTTCATCAATTTAAGGTATATTTAAGAGTAAAATACATTAAATATCCCTATGTTTTATCTAAATTACATAAACCTCTCTTCTATTTTGAAAACCTATAAAAACATCAATTAAAATAAAAATGCATGTTACACAAACCTACATTATATTTTTGAAATTTTATTTTCATCCATTCAACTATTAGTTGACCGTTAAGTTTAACTCTTAAACCTATAAAAACATCAATTAAAAGAGTTTACTTTTGAAAAAAAGAAAAAAAGAGTTCACTTTTATCATTAAATATATATATATATATATATACACATATTAATATTGTATAATTAAAATATAAAAAAATGACAATAAATTGATTTAAATATATTTTAAATCCAAATAATTAAAATTAAATCCATTAATATGTATAATTTATCATACTTAACAAAAAAATTTCTATAGGAATTTAAGATCAAATTAATACAATTTTATAAGGTAGAAATGTAAAAACAGGAAACTTTATGTATAAACTCGCAAGTTTAACCGAGTTTACATATGATTCGACATGATTTTATAAGTAGAAATGTAATAATAGTAAACTCATAAACTCAACTCGTGAGTTTGACAGTAATGATAGTAACCCATGGCACAATGAGTTCATTTGATTATAAATTTGATAGCTATATTGAATAGATACAGATTTGTCAGTCACTGAATTCTTATTTTCCTTCTCAATTTGCCATTTTTATTAAACAGTAAAATTAAACTTCTTATCTTGTCTACTTAAAATTTCAAATGGAAATGAATAGTATGATATCCTTCAGAATAAATTTTAATCCCCAATTTTATTCAAATTTTTATAAGATGTCAATTAAAATTTCAAATTTTGTAACACAATGTGAAAACGGTATGACAGATTTAAATGGATTTCATTTTTTGAATAAAAACTGTATATTTTTTAATTATAATTGGAGGATTTAAATACTTAATAACTTCTATATGCATATTTCACCCCATCTTTATCATGTGACTGTGCCCTATGTAAAAAATGGATATTTCATTATGGAAAATTTTTTCATTACTGTATAATATATATTGATTATCTGTATCATCTTTTATTTTATGGTAAGTAAAAATTTGAATATCTTTTTATTTGTTAAGACTTTTTTTTTTTTTGGTCGAAATGATTCGTCAAGACTTCAAGGATTGAAAAATAGATTTCCTACACGCACACACACATCTTTTATCGAAAAAAATAATCTATAAAGGAAACACTGCTTGTAGTTATCTGATCAAAACCGTCTAAACAGCATTCAACATTTTCTTAAAAATATTCCAAATAAAATGAAACTTTAAAAGAAAGAATTAATGCTACGTATTATGGTTGTCCAGAAATAAACATGTCATATACAATGTATAATATATATCAACTGCGTAATTATTGATATCTCCATATGTCGATACGTAAATTAATTAGTTTTTTTGACCTTACGTAAATTAATAAGTTTCTTCTTCATTTTTATATATTTTTATGATTGTATGAATTCGAGTCATAACAAGGTCAAAAAACTTGACTAACTTATAACACAACTTAGGTAATGTTTTTCATAAGGTTTTTAATAAAAAAAATATAGTGTATAATTTTTAAAAATAAAAAATGAGTACTGAATAATTTTATTTTAAACAGTTAAAAAAGCCTGCATAAATATTTTCCAATGCCTAAAATTTTTATTTTTAATTCAAATACCTAATTAAAAGGAGACACATGTGTTGAGAGGGGCGGGCCCGAACTCCGAACCCTATACTAGATGATAATATATATATATATATATATAAAAGAATACCTAATTAAAAATGCAATGTGTGTGTCTGTGTGTAATGTTTACCTATTGCATCCTCATTCAATCATCTTAAAAAATGTGGAATTAGATTAATTTTAACATGAAAAGGACAACTAATTAATTAATAACGTTGTCTGAAATTGAATTGAAATATTATAATAAATTTCAAAAAAACGAAATATTATTATAAAAATATGAGTAACAATATATAAATAAATTAAAATAACCCTTTTTTTTGGCAAAATGGATCTTAACTGATTTAACTTCATGCAAAATTTTATTTTGGCCCCTTAATTTTTTAAAATATCTTTTAAGTAATCTTTTAATCCTAACACCAATAAAAATTTGTTGATAATATAAAAAATTTTCAAACGATGATAGACACACATATACTGACACACACACACATATACATATGTGTATGTATATTATATAAAGTTTAGTTTTCAAAATAATAATTAGCGTCACAAAAAAATAATCACCATTTGAGTCTAATGATGTTGGGACATGAAGGCTTAAAAGATATTTCTCCCACCAGTGCTTAATGTAGGACTTAATTGGGGATTATATATTAGTCTTAAATCTAAGATGTTGAGATATTATTGGATATTATATGTTATATTGATATTGGATATATTCTATATATTTTTTAAGTATAAATATGAGATATTATTATATTTAATATTTGATTATTTAATTAGATTCTAGGGTTAGTCTATTAGGTATGATTTGCTTATATAAAGGTTTATTTGTACTCTTACTACAAAAAAAAAATAGTATTTACTAGTGGTTAAAAATGATTATTAGTAGCGGTTTATACTACTAAATCGTACGTTCCAAGCGGTTTTGTAGCGGTTATTCAAAACCGCTACTCAAGCAAAATAACCGTTACTTTTTTTGTAGCGGTTCAATCCCACCGCTACAACATCATCATAAGCAATAATCGTTTTCTGTAATATTTGTAGCCGTTATATAACCGCTACAAATTTTAAAAAGAGATATTTTCAAGGCAGGAAAAGAAAAATAATTTTTTTTTGCTATTTTGTAGCGGTTCATGAACCGCTACTAATATGTATTTGCTATAATTAGTAGCGGTTATATAACTGCTACTAATTTCATCAAAATTTAAAATTCGCTTAAAAAAATTAATTTCAGTTTGAAAAAGGCGTATTAATTAGTAACGATTTAGTAACCACTACAAAAATTAAGAAATTTTTTTTTAAAAAAATAAAATCATTTGTTTCAGTTTTTTTATATTAAATTAAATATTTTATTTTTTTTAGTAGTTTAGGTAATTTAATTAGCTTATTATTCAATAGTTTTGCTCATTTATAAATTAAAAGGAATAATTTAATTTAGTTGGATAAGTATAAAGATTGTATTGATAATATTATTAATGATACGTAGGTAACAAGGAACTATTATGTTGTCTACTATAATGTGATTATGTATGAAAAATAGATGAAAATGAGATAAAGCTATGAAATATCTAAAAAAAATGGTGAGAATAAATGTTATGCCAAGGAAAGAAGTAAAGGTCTCGTGGCTTTAAATGAACGACCATGTGTCAATCCCTGTGCCTCTCGTCCTCAACATAATAAACCTGATGTGCCTCTGAAGTAAGAATATACAGCTCATCATCTTGAGAAATACTAGTATGAATGGGCCGTGAGAAATTGACTGATGTGATCCCTAAGTCGTCAGTTGTCAGTCCTCGAGAAGTAGTGGTATTTGCCTACAAACACTTACACAGCGTCACGGCGAAACAGCCTTGATAATTAAGTTCGACCACATCAAGAAGCTTCCATAGTAAGGGATGCCTCCGAACTGCATGTTGGCATCACTGCTGCTCGCATAACTCCTCGTCCCAAATGTGTCATAAACATCCGAATTTTGAGTTTGCAATCCTTGATCTTGTGAAATCTTGCAAAACTTGAAACCATTGACATTGTATGCTGTAAACCTTTTTGCATGATCAAAAGGGCCGATTGCGAGAGCTCTAAAATCTGGTGAGTATGGGTTGTGGTCATTTAGTATTCTACGCACAAACCAGCTCGGGAATTCTCTGTGGACCTTTTTGTCAACTTTTGAGGATGTTTGTGTACGAATCCTGAGTTGACGCTTAACATGACTTCTGAATTCCCTACAATTAATAATATAAAAGCGATAGTGAAATGAAAGTGAAAAATGTTATGAAAGATGTAGAATAGCATGTGAGTGTACAATTCTTAATGTATGAAAGGTTCAACTTGAGTGCAATTAATCAAGACATGTCATGTGCTTACAACTTCTCAGTTGCTGTTAGTTTGAAGTTCTCAGTTCCTCTAACTGGTTTACCAACATGAGAGATAAATTTTCCTGATGTTGACGTAGGTTCAGGACAATCGCCTACACGAGGTGGGCGGTTGAAAGCCGTCTCAAGGTCATCAAAGTACCTTGAACAAAAATACAGCACCTCATCCCCTATATAGCCTTCAGCTATAGAACCTTCTGGCCACGCCTTATTCTTTACGTAAGATTTTAATTTCCCAAGAAACCTACAAAGTAAATAAGAGAAAATTGATACTAATTCCTGAAAAGGATGACTAGCAAATATAAGAACTAATAATGAAGCACATATTTAAAATGAGTACCTCTCAATCGGATACATCCATCGATATTGTACTGGGCCAGTAAGCTTTGTTTCATGAACGAGGTAGACTGTAAGGTGAACCATCACAGTACAAAAGGATGGAGGAAAGATCATCTCCAAATGATAAAGTGTAAGAATGATTTCAGATAGCAGCTAATTGAGCTCTTCAACGATCAAAACCTTAGAACAACACTTTCGAAAGAAAGAACAAAGTTCCACCAAAATGATGGACATATTGGGAGGAAGTGTATTCTTTATAGCCAGAGGGAGTAGCTGTTGCATAAGAACATGTGAGTCATGACTCTTCAGGCCAGCAACCTTTCGAGCTTGCAAGTCAACACATTGAGAAATGTTGCTTGAATACCCATCAGGAACTTTTAATTTCTTCAACGGCGTGAGGAAGACTTCCTTGTTCGGTTTTGTGAGGCTAAACTTTGCCGACTGAAATTTGTCATGCTCATCTGGCCAAGCGTCTTCACAAACTCCCATGGCATGTAAATATTTTCTCGCTTGAAGGTGATCTTTTGTCTTGCTGGGTTCGTTAAGCAACGTATATAGCACATTATCGCAAACATTTTTTTCAATGTGCATGGCATCAAGACTGTGACAAAGTAAATTAGATTTCCAATATAGAAAAGTGAATAAAATACTTATCTTCTTCCATTGCTGAGGCACCGAAGTCCTGCACGTCTTTTAGCGAGCATGTGTTGAATCGTTGCTTTTTCTAAACTCGAACTCGAACTCAACATTTTCAAGCTGCTGTAAGATTTCTATACCATAAAAAGTCTGAGGTGGTCCTCTTTTTTCTGGTTTCCCATTGAAGCGATTCCACTGCAATCTGAACTTGTGCCTTCCATCGAGAAACCTCTGATGGCCCATGAAGCACCACTTTCGGCTGTGGGGAAGGCATACTACGCCAGAGTCAAAATTATAAGCTGGACACGCCGACCTAGTATGCACATTCCAACTAGATAATGTGCCAAGGCCAAGAAAGTCACTAATCATCCACATCAAGGCTGAACGCAAGTTGAACAATGTCTTCCTGAAAGCGTCGTACGTCTCGATGCCGACATTCCACAAGTCAAGTAATTTCGTAATAAGCGGTTGTAGATACACATCGATGTCATTATCCGGTGCCTTTTTGCCTGAAATAATCATATACATAATAAAGGAGCTTTGTTTCATACACATCCAGGGCAGTAAGTTGTAGGGAACTAAGACTACCGGTCAAATACTGTAACTTGTGCTAAGATTCCCAAATGGACTAAAACCGTCGGTCGCTAAAGCAAGCTAAACATTTCTAAGGTCAGCCGTGAAAAATGAAAAGTCATTGTCAAATGTTTTCCAGGCATCTGCATCCTGGGGATGTCTTACTTTACTGTCTTCATTCTTATCAACGTCATGTCACCTCATGTGCTCCGCCGTTTTGGATGACATAAATAATCTTTGTAAGCAAGGTTTTAAAGGGAAGTATATGAGAATCTTTGTATGTTTCTTCTTCTGCTTTTTCCCCTTCCGAATTGTTTTATACCTTGATGTGTGCCATCTCTTACAAGTCTCCCTACAGGAATAGTCTCTCCAATACAGCATACAATTGTTGGGGCATGTATCAATCTTTTGATAGTTCAACCCCAACTCGTTGATAATCTTCTTAGCCTCGTAGAATGTTGTGGGAATCTCAGCATCAAGGAATGCATCTTGTAATAATTCGAGTAACATCGACATTCCCTTATCTGTGATTTCACACAAGCACTTGATATGATACAATTTGATCAAGAAAGATAATTTAGAATATTTTTGACAACCTTAATATAAAGGATGATCTGCTTCAGCCATCAAGCTGAAAAAATCCCGAGCGGCTTCATTTCGCATGAACACCGGCTCTGAGCCCTGCACTTCTTCGTTGAAGTTGTCATTATGAATACCAAATGCATCACGCACATCATCAATTACAGGATCATCTTCATCTAGTTGAACTCCTACTCGCGAACTTCGAGGAAGAGCATCATCATATCTCATGCTGGCCTTCTCACCATGAACTACCTAGAACGTATAGTCCTCCGGGAAAGGCTTCAGAAGCAAATGTTCCTTAACAACATTTCGTGCATGCCACTTCTTGAACTTACATCTCCGACATGGATAGACGATCTTGCCGTTATAGCTGGCGAGAGTGAATGTGAAATCCAAGAAATTGTTTAATCCGTACAAATATTCTAGAGAATTGCGTGACAACCTGATCCATGACTTATCCATAGCTACTAGTGAGAGAGAAGAAAGTATAGTGAAGAAGATGAGTGAATAGATAATGACAAATGTTTGCAACCTTATATTCTAAATTTCCAATGTTTAATATTTTATAGCGGTTCATAAACCGCTAGAGTAACCGCTACTAATATATATTTGTAGCGGTTATAAATTAGTAACCGCTACAAATTTCTCGAGATAGAAAATTTCAAATTTCCAACGTTTTATGTTTGTAGTGTTTATTATAAAAAAAACTGCTACAACCTATTTATAACTGTTGGAGAATTTGAAATAAAAAATTTGTACTCAATTTGTAGTGATTATCTTCCTAAATCGCTACAAATTTGCATAAAGTGGGGGAAAATTCAAAATTGAAATGTTGAGTATTTGTAGGGGTTATTTATGTAACCGCTACAAATAGTCAACATTTTAATTTTGAATTTGGATCTGTCTTAAAACCGCATTTTTTGTATTAACCACTACAAATTTGGAATTGTCTTTGTAGCGGTTTTTGTATTAATCGCTACAAATAAGGAATTGTCTTTGTAGCGGTGTTTCTATTAACAGCTACAAATAAAATTTTATTATATTTGTAGCAGTTTTATTATAAAACTGCTACAAATATATATAATAATTTTTTTTTAGTTTTAGAAATATAAATAATACTGTTGCAATTAATTCACAAATTCAACAACGCGGTCTAAGAATATAAATATAACTATGGTAAATGCAATAAGAATTTAAGTTCTGAAATAAAAAATTATATATATTTATTTCCAAATATTTCAACAAGAAAAAATAAATATGTCCTAAACTAAGTAGTAGGGGGCTGATCATCTGCTCCTCTTTCAGGTACTGGTGGATCGAGGTGCTAGGTAGAGTTAACAGCACCATTATCATCAGCAGGAGGAGAAGGAGGAGGAGTAAGCTGGACGACGAACTAAGGGACAGGGGGAACCTGTAGATGCTGCTCGTCCTGGAACAGGTGACTCCAAGATCGCTCGAGCATATTGTTCGTGATATCACGCCACTGCGTCTACTGAGCGTAGATGAAATCGGCCTGCTGCTACATCTGATGCTGCTGCTGAGCCATTGCAGCCTGTGTCTGGGTCAAATTTGCCCGCAGCTGCTAAACAGACTCGTCCCTTGGACGTCTGACCCTTCTAGAGTTGCTAGCCTTAGAGGCGGCGCTCCTGCCGAAGATCATGCTAGGTCTGGCGCCTATCCCCATCCCCCACACGCGTCTGGGGTGCTCAGCCTAACCCAGACCCCCCTTCAAAGGAGCCGTGGGGTCCACTAACCCCTGTGACTCCTTGCCTGGGTCTCTCGCAGCTTAACCTACGACTGCTGCATCCGCTCCTGCCATTTTATGAAACAATTACTTATTAGCATTTTTCATAATTAAGTTGGTTTTATAAAAATTATAATAATGAAATTACTTATAATGGCAGCCTCTGCTTGCTGAGAGGTCGGAGTCCCGTCATGGTGTCTGTGTGTGATAGTGAACAACTCCCCATAGCCCGTCTGACGGTTCTCCTACTGTGCCTTTCTCTCCTAAAACAATTACAAAATTTAATTAGTATTATGAAATAACCAGCTAAAAGTAATTAATATTATGAAAAGTTACCAGCTCGCAATAAGTGACAACAAAGATCTTCGATCCTGCTATGTGTTGGATCTTTTGCTGCCCATGGCACCTTGTGTTCCCCTGAGAAAGCGCCTGAAAAGAAATAATATTAAATGTATTAAAACAATATAAAATATTTTAAATTAATAAAGTTCAAATTACAATTAATTAAATTTAAATTATAATTTAATAATTATCAATTTCAAAATTATATATAAATAATCTAATAAATACATTACTTGTCTATCAGTGCTCCTCTTGAACTGGACGAAACTCACTCAGTCGTTCGGTGGGACGCCGTCCGGGACGCTCTCGATCAGCTACTCCAGAGGCATCGACCCATCCTTATCCACATTGTGGAAGAGATGATTCCTCCTGTTCCTCCAGCCGTCACCCATCTTCATCAGCGTGTACCTCTTCCGGTTGGCCCGGACGGCAAACCACAACTATAAAAAAATTATTTAAATTTGAATAATTACAAATATCCTATTAAAAAATATTAATTAAATAGAATTAATTACAAAAAATATTAATTAAATACTATTAATTACCTGTATCACCTCCTCCTACGCTAGGTCCTTCGACCCCTTCGGAACATACCTCCACGTCCTGAAGTGAAGGGAGAACCGCATCCAATTCGAGCCCAGGTTGTTCAGGAAGCGGTTGAACAGGTGACCCCCATTGTCGATGGGTTGGTCTGTGCCCTCATTCCACGTCACTACAACTCGTAGTGTCCGGTCTATGTGGTTCAGATCGGCCACGTCCAGCCTCCTTGTGGACACATTCCCTTGCTCATCTGCACAATTTACCGTACACTAAATAAATTATAATTCAAATTTAATATTTCAAATTTAAATAAATAATTTATTAAATAAAAATATTTATTTACCTTGGACCTGCTCCTCAAACCCAATAGACCGCGAAGAAGACCCTTGTGGGTTGTTCTGCTCCCATGTCTCCTCCTAATCGAGGAACTGCTCCATCTCTCTGATCTCAATCGGGATCTTGAAGTCCTCATTTGCGTCATAGTCATCGACGCTGATATCTCCCTCCCCCAAATCAGGCACCTCTAGTGCGGTTGTCTCCTATGAGATCGTTTGCGGTGGCTGTGGTAGGGCCAACTCCTATGGCTGCTGTGGGGAGATGGGCTGAAATGCCGCGGTTGCCCTCCCTCCGCGTTGCCCAGTCCCTCTACCCCTTGCTCTATTGCTGCCACCCCACAAAATCGGTCTGGGGACCTTAGGCTCCTTCCTCCTATCCTGTCTTAAAGCCATATCAACTACAAAAATAAAAAACAAACATTTTAGTCACATTATTATGCAAAAATATAATACAAATAAAATACGTATTGTTCGTACCTCAAGTACAAATAACGAGAAATGCTGCAGCAAAAACTCTTCCACAGACGTTTGAACACTCAAATCTAAAAGAAAACACTCAGAGAAACTTTAGGAAACAAAATGGCCAAATGGGAAAATGGAAGGGGGTGGCTTTATATACTGGCGAAGTTTGTAGTAGTTCTTGAAATAACCGCTACAAATAAGCTAGGGCGGCAAAACTTTGTAGCGGTTCTATAATAACCGCTATAAATTACAAGACTTTTGAAGTTCTGTAGCGGTTATTATACAAAACCGCTACAATTCTCATGACCTCTAAAATTCTGTAGCGATTATATCTTTATAACCGCTACAAATAGGGGACGTTTTGAATTTTGTAGCGGTTTAATTGGTGAAATCGTTACAAATAACAGCCACACTATTGGCGCATCTTGGTCACGCCAAATGGTGGGAACTTTATAACGGCTTTTATTATGTAACCGCTACAATTTTTTGTGGGAAATGCACGCCACATTTGTAGCGGTTTTTTTTATTAACTGCTACAAAAAAACTTTTCCAATCTGTCGCCCCATTTGGGGCGTAGCTTGCCGCTACAAGTTTGTAGCGGTTTAGTTTATAACCGCTATAATTTCACCGCTATAAAATACCATTTTTTTTGTAATGTCTCTTTTATTCAAGGATCCGTAGTGTTTAGAGGCTCTTGTTTCCTATCTCTACTTCAATCCTAAAATTTTAACATAAAACCTATTTGCTATATTTGTCAATAACATGTTTTTCCAAGATAAATGGAATTAATGAAGATGATTAAAACCTATTTTCCATATTTGTGAATAATATCTTTTCCTAAGATTCATGAAATTAAGGAAGATGATTAGGGTGTTTTAGGAAAAAAAAATGTCATATTGTTTCCTTTGGCATACATTAAGAGCATTGTTATCAAACTTGTGAGTTAACTCTCTAAGTTTATTATTTTTATATTTCTACCTTACAAAATAAAGTCGAATTGCTGATAAACTCGTGCTAGTTGCAGACTCAGATAAACTCATGAGTTTACATATAAGTTTACCGTTTTTATATTTCTAACTTTTAAAATCATGTTAACTCAATCTTAAACTCATATTAACTTTTCGATTTAATCATACTCAATGACATTATATATGACTTTTATATAAGTTTCTCTGCTAAGTATGATAAATTATGAATGTTAGTGTATTTAATTTCAATTATTTGGATATAAAATATATTTCAATCATATTGTTATCATTTTTTATATTTTAATTATATAATTATACATTATAAATATCTATTTAATGATAAAAACAAACTCTTGTGAGTCTACGATTTGAGTTCACGATATGAGTTTACATCATTATTACGAGTTTGCTTAAACCAACGAGTTTGACAATCTTACAAGGAGTATAAAAATATAAAATTAAGGGATAAAATTGAAACCTCCCAAAAGATATAACGATTGGTTCAAAGATTGCAAAACATCATATAGACACCTTTTCATTTTCATTATGATCCTTCATTCTATAAAAAACCCTCAATATCTCATTCCCTCACAAACATTCTCCATAGTCTTGTGTTGTGTTGTGTTGCAATGGACATGTTGAGTTTATTGCCAGAGTCAATTCTCTTCACCATCGTCTCTTTACTTCCCTTTAAGGAAGCAGCCAGAACCTCCATTCTCTCCAAACGTTGGCTTCATCTCTGGCGTTCTGCCACCAACATTGACTTCAATGAATCTTTCTTCGTAAATCCTGAGGATGATGAAACCAAACGTTCTCAGAGACTCGCCTTCGTTAAATTCATCAATAACTTCCTTAACAACTACCAAGAACCCTTCATAGATAAGTTCTCTCTCAAGTTATCAAAGCCCTCAGAATTTTCAGACACCGTACACCGTTGTATTGCTTTTGCTTTTCAACGTGGGGTTCGAGAATTAGAACTTGATTTCTCACAACCGGCATGGGACGAGGATGACGACGAAGAAGAGGGTGGTGATGATAATCAAGTTGCCTCCTTTCGCTTGCCGAGTGATATTTATTGTTATTACAATAACAATGGTGGGAATAGGAGTTTGAAGAGTTTAAAGTTGTTCTCTTGTGAGTTTTCATTGTCGGATTTGATGAACAATTTTGTCGGGCTTAAGGATGTTTCGTTTGGATACGTGGCATTGAATTTAGACGAAGTGAAGGAATTCTTGTTTAATTATGTTGGGAACATAGAGAGTTTGAGTTTAAAAAAGTGTTGGAATTTGCCACATTTCGACGTGGGGAGAGATAGAAACCTTAATTTGAGGAGGTTGGCGATTGATAGATGCAATTTTCAGAATGATTACATAGTTTTTAAGGCACCAAATTTAAGGTATTTGAAGTATAGTGGGGCTGTTGGGGCTTATGATATGAATGTAGATGAGGCATTGGAAGAGGCAGATCTTGATTTTTCATCAGAGAATTATGTAGAACTTGGTGATGTTCTTTACCATGTCTTAATAGATCTTTACGCTGTTAAGGTTCTCACTGTTTGCAGTTACTTCCTTCAGGTACCTATATATTCTTTTTCTTTCCCTATGAACTTTAATTTTATAAAGTATCCTTTTAATCATCTAACCCAACATCGTTAGTATCAAGTGATACTTTTTTTTCCAATTAAAAGTGCAATTTTATAATTATAATTTATCTTAGGTATATATATTTTATTTGTCAGTTTTTAAAGTTTGTTTGAAACAATAGTAATAATGGGTTTTTTCATATATATATACAGGTATAACAGATTCATCTATCAATTCTAATCATGTACTTATAAATTCTCTAAACTATTCCAACTATTTAAATAAATTACCCTGCTAATTGGTACTTGTGTACTCTTTCTTAATCAATTTATAGTTTGTGATATCCATATTTTCCCTAATAGTGAGTGTGAACTTCATATATAATCATGTTATTATCTCCGAACTCTCTCTCTCTCTGTTTGTTTTTTTTTTTTTTGAGCAAACATCCGAAGTCTCTTATTTGGACCTGGCTTCCGTCCTTTTTCCACAAAGAAAATGATGGTTTTTTTTTCTCTGTGGGTCATCCGATTGAGATATCAACGGTTCAGATTTAATATATTTTTATAATAATATTTTTAATATATTAATATAATAATACTATTTTTATAATATATTAAATCTGAACCGTTGATATCTCAATCAGACGACCCACAAAGAGAAAATGACCGTTAATATCAAGGGTTTTTCTTTTTATTCTAATACTCATCCATTGAGGGTTTATATATATACCTATAGGCCTCTGACATTCAATAGATCTCAAAAAAATATAGGGTTCTTTTTTCCACATACTACATTTGCAATCTATTATTTAATATATCTATCTTGCTTTAATTCCAAAATCTAGGCTATATATTGCTTTCACATACGTGGTTGTACGTAGTTTGAACTTAAATAAATATCTCAAACATTCATAAGAAACCATTATATATATTAACTCCTAACAATCATATATAATGATATATACTTAGAATTGAATCTTTGTCTCACACTTGGTTAATGTTTTTGTTAAGGCGATTCCTCTTGGAGAAGAGCCATTTCGTGTGCATATGGACTTGAACTTAAAGCATTTGATAATGAAGGCCTCGTTGCAGACCAATGAGTTTTGGGGAATCTCTTTCCTTCTTGAGAGTTCCCCTTCCCTCCACACTCTCACTTTTAACTTGGCCTCTCCTGCTTTCATCTTCCAAGTTAGTCTCTCCCCCCCCCCCCCCCCTCTCTCTAAACACAACACACACACACAGAGGAGATTAATTGATGTGTTCGGCTTAGCTTTTCGAGAATATATATTCGGAAGAAAAATGATTAAAAAGAATAAGTTTTATGAAAAATGTGATATTAATAATTAATTAAAAAATGTTTGGATAGTTGTAATCAAAATCATTTTTTTCATGTATAAATTACTAAAAGGGGTATTAGTTAATGTGATAATTACATAAGGTAAAGGGGGTATGCTATTGAGCAAAGGGTATTTTTGGTGCCCTGCTCTGACAATCTGTTTTCAAAATCTGATTCAGGCCACTTTTATCAAACCATGGTTTAGGCTTTATAATCAATTTTTGGCTTTTGATAAGGTGCAGTTTGGAAGATTAGGGATAGAGCGACCTTGGTTTTTGAGAAAAAAGAGATTTTTTTATGGCTTTCCAAACATCCACTAATTTATGCATATGTATATTTATCAGGGTTTTGTAACCCAGACCAGACTAACCGGTTTGGCTCAGAAACCGGCGAACCGATCTGTAAACCGGTCCGGTCCGGTCCGTTGATCAACCCAATACACTATTTTAAAAAAATCAATTTTTTTTTAGAATTTTATATTAATAACCTTGAAATCTTTAATTTTTCATCAGTTTGGCCTCGGATTAGCTCGAATTTGACTCCGGCCTGATCCACTAACCCTTGAATCAATACACTGGCCGGTCCGGGTTTTAGAACTTTGATATTTATATGATCAGTTAATCATTAATAATCTTAATCTATTTAAAGATTTGATTTTTGATAGAGCACAATGACATCATATTATCTAAGTAGCCAACTCCACCTAGTGGGAGAAAACTTTGTTGTTGTTATTGTTGTATATGTATATGATTGTGTACATATGGATATATAGGATTATGGAGGTCCATTGACGAGTATTGATGCAAGAAGATTCTGGGTAGATCATGCAAGGTATTTCAAGTGTTTGAAGACAAGTGTGGAGGTTGTGAATATGAAGGGGTTTAGAGGAAGCCACAACGAATATTTCATGCTCCATTCTCTGGTAAAGTTTGGCAAAATTTTAAAGAAGATGAACATATATCTGTTCACACAAGACGCTGCCACCAAAATCCAACAACATAATGCCATAGTCCAGTTCTTGCACACCATTCCAAAGGCTTCTGCTCATTTGAACATATCTATTTATTAATTATTATATTTATGTTCATGTTAATTTGTTGAGACACATATGTTGTTAATTACGTTGTTATAATCACACATGCACTACTACTACGTACGTCATGCATGTGTGTGGCTGCTGTACGTGTGTGACTCGTGTTTGTGTGTGTGTGTTTTGTTGTTGTTGTTGTAAATAACAGTGATTTTCTTTCTGTCAACGTACAGTGACTTGATTCTTATATATGTTCACACACACATGCTTGTACCTTCATTTTTGCTTGTTAAGAAGCTTTTACGTCCCATATCTCCACAAGAAAAAGTATTTTTTTTAAAAAAATGTTCAAATATATGTATATATATATAACATTAGTACAAGATATATAGCAAGACTATAGAAAAGTAGTTACACATAAGAAAGTCATACCAACTTATGAAAACACCTTCGTCATCTTGAGGGATAAAATAAAAGGATACAATAGTTAACATTAGCCAGTAAGATTAAGACCATGCATGGCTACCAACCAAGGTGAAGAAAAAATATTTTGGGATATTGGATACTTATTAGTTTACCCTAAAACTACGTCTATTTGAGAAAACGGTGAAAAAATACGTTTACGTAAGTCAAGACAAAATTCATCTCACAAACTTATCTCATATACCGTAAATCACGTTGGAAAAACAGCTTTTACTGTTAATCCAAATAGACACATAATTTTAAAGTAAAGGATGGAAGCTAATGGGAAAAGCAAATGAGAGAAGCCAGATCTGACTATTATTGGCAACTTCGCGGCGGCCGGCGGTAAACATTGGACAACCCTGTATGTTGCGAGTTGCAACTTTGATTTTTGTTTTTTGTTTTTGTTTTAGATAGATACTCGTGGCGATGCCCCGCATGTGTTGGCCGCGTAATATGGAGCGAATATTCCAGAGTTGTACTGTTTCTCCTATTTAAGCCAATGATTAATTAATGGACTGATATTTATCAATGATCCAAATTATGAGACTATTGACCAAAATAAATATTCCCTCCGATCCATAATACAGGATACTTACAAAAGAAAAATATGGTTTATAATATAAGGCACTTATTATTTAATTAATGTATTTGTTCCTGTTTTATCCTTATGATTAATACTTACTTTTCAATTTTACCCACTAATTATATCTCTCTCTCTCTAAAATAAAAATTCTAGTGCAATTATAATGATAAATGATGGCTTTTTTCTCTTCTCACAACCATCATTTCCCATATAAATGCATTTATGAAATGATTTTCTCTCTCATTTGATGAGCAAAAAAAGTAATGCTCTCTCTCATGGAGATTGAAAAGGCACATGGATATGAGAAAATACAAATTGGAAAAAGCAAATTTTATCTTTTTTTAAGCATATTTCTTAAAAACGGTAAAAATGGAAAAAACTTACTCCCTTCGGTCCTAAATATAGGACAGAATTTATAGTGCAATTTGAACTATAAACTTTGTCCTATATTTAGGATAAGAGATAATATATTTTAAGAAATATTAAATGGTTTGATTATGATTTTTTGTTTCTCATAAATTAGTTTAATTGTCCTTTATTGTGGACTGATGGGAGAAATTACGGAATTAATGTATACAATTAGGTTGGTATATGAGAATTGATCTATGTTATAAATATGACTTCTTTTTTCTTTTTTCCTCGAATGTTATTAATATGACTCCAAAACTCTTTATTCATGTGCGGCTTTTGTTAGTAGGTACGGCCTAGATTCAGTTTGGGAAGTAATAAAAATTATTTTAATGCATACATAATTTAAAATAATAATAATTCTTTGATCATTAGTTTTTTTTTTAAAAAAAACTGATTTTCGTTAAAAAATATTAATAAAAGTTTTAAATTTAAACCTTTGAAACTGTATTTGGACAATGCAGATCACAATAAAGTGATGAGCATTATGGTGGTCATCATATCATGATAGCACCCAAACTGAATCCGCCATTGCTTGAGTTTTGAGAGAATTCTTATATATAGTCCTATTTATATTGTCATGAACATTTAATATCAATTTTTTAATCTTTTTTCAGTATTTATCAATGCCCATATTATTAGTCAAAATTAGTTATTTAACAATATCAGGGATATTTTAAAAAATATTAGATTATTTTTTTGATAAATATTAGATTAATCTTAATAATGGTTATGCTGCAAAGATACATTAAAGTATAACCTTGTGCACACCAAAATATTTGGTCAGATGCAAAAGTATACTTGAAGTTGAAAAGTAGAATAAAAAAGACACAATCGTTCACAATACACTAGTGGGGATTTCACACTTTCGTCTTTCACCCTTGGGTCAATCAACCAAATAATGTTTGATTTAAAACGTGGGATCCACCACAAAAAGGGTATCAAATGAGAGTTGCTCCTATTAATTAATGTGAATGTTTGAATCCGCGAAAATATAGTTTATAAGCTGTTTTTTACGTAAATCGAGGTACAACTCCTCTCAAATACTTACCTCGTATATTGTAAATCACGATTGGAAAGCTGCTTTTAAGCATTCATATCGTTGTTCCAAACACATAATGTCGATGTCATTCCAAACACACAATGTTGATGTCTTTTTTTTTTAAGATATGGTCAGGGTTTTTCTTTGTTAGACTTAAAGCGTAAAGTATTTTTACCTCTCCCATAAGTACACTTCATGGAATTATAACTTGTGTTCTCTTCTTTTTAGGGTTGAGAGTGGTTACAACCTCAACCAACAGTTTGCTGGTGATGTCTATGCCATTTTTACTTCAATTTTAAACGCTAAAGAGTATTTTTTTACCAAAAATATTTTATGGGATTTGGTGCACATGAGATAGCATTTTATAGGTAGATTTATATCTTAATCCTTTTTTTAAAAAAAATAGATTATTTAACAATCTATATAGTTGTAGTTTTGAAACAGAGTGAGTATCTTTCTAATCCATGAGCAGTTTTGATGGGTTTATTGATGGCAAAAAAACAAGATTATCGAACACGGATCAGACTGAACGAGTCAGCCCAGAACTCGGTGACACGCCCATGTCCCTAACTCGGAACTTTGGCAACCCGAGCAACCCGATGCCCTAGTTGTCTTTTTTTAAAAAAAATTAACATGTTTTTTTGTGGGGTATTAATTGTTGACGACAATATTGGTTGAATTTAAATGATAATTTTAGTATTAATGACTATTAGTTTAGTGATTAAAAAATTATAGTTAAAAATATTTTGTTATCATTTATCTATTTTGATGGTATTTTGTTAGGAAGAATATTTAGTGATTATTTATTATAGTGTATGATACTATGATGTCAAAAAATCAAAGAAATGGTAAAGAATGTTAAATATGTATATGATTATTTTATTAGTGATTTATGGAATTGATATTTGGTATTTTATTTGAATGGTATTATGAAAACTTAAATTATCTTTTAATTTTTTTATTTTCATCGGATTTTGCTCTCAAGTTGACTTTGAGTGGATCCATTAACCTTTGACCCACAGCCTTGAATGATAAAAGGCTGGTCCAGTTTAATAACCTTAAACATTTTTTGTTAATAAAAAATAGTTATTACTCTATTCACCTCTCCCACTAGTTATATTCCCCAAAATTTGAATTTACTACATTAACCAATAACTTGTTGGTAGTTAATAGTAGTTTTGATGGGTTTCTCACTTAAACAATAGTTTATAAAATGATTATTGTTATTAATTTATTATTATTATTAATAATTTATTATCTTAATTAATTAACTGAACCTTCTCTGAAATTTAAGAGATCGCACCTGTTCCCCACTTTGGCACATCCTGTGTTGTCACTAAGGTACTGAAAATCGGATCAGACACTGAGCCGATCAGAGTACTGGGTTAAGAGTCAATATGTCAGATAAGAGTCAAACCGGAGCTAGACCGGTGAAGAAGTAAACATTTCAGGCTTATCTATATAAAATCATGTGTAAAAATGAATTAAAAAAAAAATTGGATGAACCGATCCGTACGATTCATCCCACCTGATCGGATCAGTTGGACCACCGGTTCGCCGGTTAAACCGGCTCTGGATTGTCACAACCAGTTGGAGCCTTTTTTTTTTGCCGGAAAAAAAACGTCTGACTTTGACCATACAAATTGCTGGGATTTTCCGCCTCCGATATCTCTTTGTGCCTCGGGCCTGCAAAGTGCAAACCGTCATTTTCAATTCTCTCGGACTCTCCATTTCCCATTTCCCATTTCCCATTTCCCATTCTACAAGAGCTTCGATCTCCAGTTGCTTTCGAATCCCGATACGTCGTCCATGGAGAACGGTGGTGGCGAGTCGCTGCAGGGTCCGGTTACTTGCGGGGAGTGGATTCGGCGGCCCGAAAAGCGTAATCTGGTTGTCTTGGGAAGGTCGAGGCGCGGAAATTCTTGCCCTTCTGTGCTCGAGATTTTCTCCTTCGATCCCAATACCACTTCGTTATCTTCCTCCCCTCTGGTAATTCTCACTCTATGGTTGGGATTTTAATTTGCTTTTGTTCACCTCTGTTATTGGAACTCTGCTCTGGGGAGTTCATGATTGAAAATTAAGAATTCATGACCAAACTAATAATTATTGTTTATTAGTGTGCAATAAATTTCGGATGCAACTTGTACTCTGGCTAAATTCAGGGAACAAATCAGTAATTTATTCAAATAGAAAGACGTGAAAAAAGTTAGTGGCTCTTTTTGAAGCCTTACCTTTTGTTTTTAGTGCATGCCATTGCCATGAAGGAAATATATTATGCAACTGTTTTCAACGTTACGTGTCTTGGTGTCTGGATGGTTATTTGATTTTCAGGAGCTTTGTTTTAAAGACTTGTCTGATTAAGTTTATTTTTCCAGACCACTTTTGTGCTAGAAGAAGTGGAGGGCGATCCTGTTGCTATCGCAGTGCACCCTAGTGGAGATGATATCGTGTGCTCATTGAGCAAGGGTAGCTGCAAGTGAGACTCTATCTATAAGAGCTTTGTATTTGATACTTTGATCAGCTTATTAAATTTCCCTCTGAAGATTGCGCCTTTTGGTTTTATCTTTTTTTGTCTTATTATCTCATTCTTTTGTTTGAATTTCGTCTGGTGCTGAGTTTTAAGAAAGTATTTCATTATGTCCAAAGGTTTTTGTTTCTGCGAGATTTGCAAATTAAGAGTCACTTTCACTCGTACTTCATTTCATTTGAAGAGTTAAAGCAATTCTTTTTCTTTCTTTATGGATCGAAAAATTTCAAAGGCAGTTTAAGAAGCTTCATGTGAGGGTGCCTTAGCATAATTCCTCTATTTTAATAAGGGCAGTATCTAAAATCTTCACCAGAAACTACCATAACGAGGCATTGGCTAAATTATTACAACTGTAAGTTTGGCTTTAAAAATTACTTTTTGGCAGCTTCTTGTTAGTCTTTCCTGGGAGCTACGGGATGACAGGATAGTTATTGAGTCTTAAATTTGTCTTGCTAATTTTTTGCCCCAAATTGTTGGTGCATCTTCCCTTTTGATATGAAACCAATATAGATTGAAGTTTAATTTCATGGCTTGCAGAAATTTTGAGTTGTCTGGTCGTGAAACAAGTGTTAAGCTATTGGCCAAAGAACTTCCCTCCCTTCATGATGTTGGTCCTCAAAGATGCATTGCTTTTAGTGTTGATGGATCTAGATTTGCTTCTGGTGGAGAGGTAAGCATTAAGCCAGCATACAATTTCTTTTATCAGCTATGAATGTGTGGGCACCTCTTTTCTTTCTTTCTTTGTTTTTTGTTATAAACAGCATGGCACTGGGTGTTTGACTTGTCTACTTAAAAATACAGAATGGGCACCTCAGAATTTGGGAGTGGCCCACCATGCGGGTGATTTTGGACGAACCAAGGGCACACAAATCTGTTCAAGATATGGATTTCAGGTAGGAATAGGAAGCAAGTCTTTTTGGATCCTGTTGCTTGGTTGAACTGGAATTGCAAAAGAGACTTGGAACTTTGCAGACATGGATACTAAATCTTTATACTTTGTTTGCTGTCATACTCCAGTCTAGATTCAGAGTTTCTGGTATCAACATCTACTGATGGTTCAGCTAGGATCTGGAAGGTCGAAGATGGTGTTCCTTTGACAACTTTGTCTCGCAATGGGGTACAGTGAATTTGATTTCGTTATTTAAGAAATTGGAGCAATTTTGGCTCATTTTTTTGATAAATTATCTGCGCATGGGTTTTCCTCCTTTTGTAGGATGAAAAGATTGAGTTGTGTCGATTTTCCAAGGATGGAACCAAACCTTTTCTGTTTTGCACTCTTCAAAAAGGTATATCAATGAGTTTTCTGCAGTATACTATTTCGCAATATGTTTAGAACATTTTTTGAGAAATCAATTATTATCTTTATAGAGACACATGTATCTTTGAACAGGTGATAAAGCTGTTGTTGGAGTTTGGGATATTAGTACGTGGAACAGAATTGGGCATAAGAGGTTGCTCCGAAAAGTTGCTTCAATAATGTCAATGAGCCTTGATGGGAAATACCTAGCTTTGTAAGAACCTATTCTTGGCCTTGTTACCATAACTGTCATGGATGATGAGATAAAAGACAGAAGTACTATGGCCTTTCACATGATTTGCCTTCTAAGTTAGTTAACATAGAAATTCCTTTAGGTTTATTATAAAATCATTCATTCTTTTTTAGTCTCTCTAGAATTCATTGCACGCATAAGTGATCTCAATCATGGCTAGAATTATGGAATCACTTTCTTTTTACTAATTGCTAAGTTCTTTAGTTTGTATTTTCTTTTCCTCTGCACAAAACTTCTCTTTGGTATTGATATGAAATTGTAATTAGAATCCCTAATTTCCCAATTGTAATCCCTAATTCCCAATTGTTAGGTTAGTTAGTTGAGGAGAGATCAATGATTAGTTCAGAATGGTGTAGCTATTTTAGAATAGCATTAGCCAAGAGCAACAATAGTTGAGCTCCTTAGCTAATTAGGGGTTTAGACAGGATTAGTGTTAAATTACATGACTGCCCCTTATTAACGAGTAAGGCAGCAGGATCTACCTTGGCCTCATATTAAGGCGCAGCACTCATTAGGCTCTCTATATAAGGTTTAATCCCCTCTCATTGTAAACTAGTTGTGATTATTCATGAATTAGAGAATATTCAGCAACTCTTGTGTTCTGTCTCTCTTCCTTTCTCTCTCGTCTCTCTCTCCCTTCTGTCTGTATTTTCGTCTCTCATCTCTCTTCTTCCCTTCTCCTTCTGCCTATCTTTCCTATCTTTCTGCACGGTTCTGTTCAGAAATTACAGAACCACATCAGATACCATGAATCATCTCTTGTGTTTCTCAAACTCTTGTGGTTTTGCATTTGTATTCCCAGCCTTCATGCTAAAATGCTAGGTTCCATTTACTTACAGTTGGGATATTTGTTAATTTCTATCAATTTTTCTGCTGCGAGTTTCACATTTGGGTGCGGTAATACTGAAACAGTAAAGATAATGAAGTTTTGAGCTGTCATATGTCGTTAGAAATATTATGGTCTCAACAAACAATGAGCTCTAGGTGGACCAAGTATCAGTTAGGGTTACAGAATCTATGGATATTAATTCAGGCTATGCTTCTCTGAGATGGCGAAGATATCAAAGATGTGGATGGTTGAACTCCAGTGGTCCAGAGTGTTAAGCAATTGCTTTAATTGGTCTGTCAAGGAATCGCATTACCTAAAATTGAAATTTTTGAATTCTGGTTTCTTTTTGCCTATGAGTAGCTTGGTCACAAGAGTGAATACAGTCTATCTACCTCTTTTCTTGGTGGTATTGGTTGAGAGAATTGGTTACAGAGGGATATTTTTTGGCTTTTAAAACTCTAGAAAGAACTATAAGCATGCTAAATTGACTGGGATTCTTTTGTCTATTTCAGGCGGATTTATTTTTCTCTTTATATACTTTTCTTCTTACACTAAATATTCCTCTCTTATTTCTTTTTAAAAAACATAGATAATGAAGTAACCCTTGGCCACTTTTTTATCATATATTGCAATTGTCCCTGATCTGGACTACAATATTTGATCTTATAAAATGTTATTTGGTTTGCAAGTCATGTTCCTCTTTGTCATTGATATCTCTAACATTTCTTTTGAATTCATTACTATTTATTTGTAGGGGTAGCAAAGACGGAGATGTAAGTGTTGTAGAAGTTAAGAAAATGGAGATTTTGCATTATATTAAGAGGCTCCATCTGGGGACAAATATTGCATCACTTGAGTTCTGTCCCACTGAGAGGCAAGTTCTCCCTGGATAGATAGTTGCCTTCGTTTCAAACCTAAATTATTTGTCCTAATTAACATGAACACAATGTTTACCGCTGTGAGAATCATTCCAAATTTGTAAAGTGTATAAAGGAATATCTATATATATATATTAGATGCCTAGTAGATAGTGGAAACCTTCTTACTTCTATGGAAAAAATCCATTGACAGAAAGGGCTAGTACGCAGGTGTTATGTGGGGAATTAATAGTTAGTTGGGAATGGGTTAAGGATATGTTAATTGGTTAGAGGAACTCTCCTAACTCCTATCAGTGATTTGATAGGGAGATATAATGTAGTAGGGGTCTATGGAGTGAATTATACCCTTTTTACTTTTAACTATGTACCTACCCGCCAACAGGGCAACCTCAAAAAGAAAAGGACTACAAGTTAAGGAAGATATGCAACAACCGCTGCTCTCTCCGGTCCCTAATATAAGAGCTAGTTGAGGGAGTGTATATGGTCATAAATATACGATCTCAATTTATTTCGTCTCTTATTTTTATTATTTTTCCTCAAACTAATATATTTAATTTATAAACTGATATATAGCCTAATGTCACACGTGTATTTTAGGGCGATCATGTCACATTTGTTCAAATTAACTAATTTATTTCATTTCCTTAATCTACCTAAATTACTTAAGTTGCTCTTATACTAAAGATCGGAGGTAGTATTAGGTGGGATGACCCAGCCCACTCTGCCACCTTAAAAATGTGGTTACAGTAAAATGAGCAAATCCCTGTGGGGCGCTTTATACTGACCACAATTTCTGACCTGTCAAGAGAGGTTGCAATTATATAATGCCTAAAAGAACATTTATACCTTAAGACTTGATATAAACCTAGTATAAGCCTGGCCTGTTACAACAAATTTAGATCTAGACATGACATTCTCTCTATATTCTTGGCTACTCACCTGGCACTGGTGGTAACTCTGTAGGGTATTGCTTACAACCTCTGTACAATGGGGAGCACTGATCACTAAACCAAACGTCCCAGCAGATTGGAAAGGTTTCCTCTCTCTCTGTCTCTCTCCTGTGTTTGTTTGTTTATGTAAATCCAACTTACCAAACACATTTTCATGAAATTTTCATGTTAAACATGCAGAGTGGCAGATCTACTTGCTGCTTCTAGGGTTGTTTTTAGCGTCAGCTGTGGTTTTTTACATATTTTTTGAGAACTCTGATTCCTTCTGGAACTTTCCACTCGGAAAAGATCAGCCGGCAAGACCGAGGATCCTGGGAGATTACCAGTCTTCAGATGATCAAAATGGTTTTGGTCCTTTTGGACCAGTAGATATGTGAGGATGCTCTTCATTTTGTTCATTCTTCAAATGCCTTTTGAAGTATAATGGCCTCAAGCATTCATCCTTATAGGTCCTGCAGATTTAGGCAAGTTTAGCCAGCCACACACGTCATCACTTGATAGTTTATAATTCGAGTGAACTTCATTTTCATTGTATTTTGTACTCTTGTTGGTCTTGTTGACCCACTAAATCCGGAAGTGGGTACTTTTAACATGTTGGAAGACCAATTTATCTTCTTTGCTGTGTATAGTTCCTAAAATGACTTCAATGTCTTTCTCACCAGCAGAAGCTTTTTCAACTTAAAATCCGTTTGACGGTTTTATTGATATGGTGGGTAATTGTAGTATGCTATTTTGCCTCATTTCCTTTTATTCTCGGTTTTTTTTTTTCCAGGTTTTTGTCAACGCCTCATTTCTTATTTCAATGTTTTCAGAACCGGATTGATCATTGAACCGGCCAAGGATTTGGTTCAAGGTTCATTGGTTGGATTATGGTCAAACCGTACTCGAACTGGTTTTAGTTAAATTAATATTACCTACGGTTCTGAATATAAGATCCAGTTAACTTTTTTGGAGAGATAAAGAAAGCTGATTTAATTACTTTAAAATATTTATATTTATTATTTTTATATAAAACTTATTTATCTGACTTATAAAGTAATATATAATCTAAAAATATATAACATAATCATAAGTTAAGATTAAGTTATTTATTTAAATCTCTCCAAAAAAAGTCAACTGGCTCTTATATTAAGGATGGGAGGGAGTATAATTTAAAGAATATGTATGGAATTTAAAAAAAAATCAATCATGGGTTCAATGATCAATCCGGTTGGACAATTAAATATGATAGATTAAAACATATCTCACATGCTAAGCTTGTACAACGTAAAATCAAGTAAGTTAATGTAATTGTCTATGTACAACGTCTAGTCTTGGGTCCATAGTCCATGTAATACCCACGAGCTCATCTGATTTATTCTAATATTCTCTCCGGGCCTAATTATAAGATAAAGTTGATTTTTTTGAAGAAATTAAGAAAGCCAATTAAATTACTTTAGAGTGTTTATATTTTTAATATCCTTACATTATATATTAGTTTAGTAGTCAAATTAATTAGTTTGGAGAAAAAAATAAACATATAAATACTCTAAAGTAATTTAATTGGCTTCCTTAATTTCTCTAAAAAAATGAATTTTATCTTATAATTAGGATCGGGGGAGTATTAGTCTAGTATAGACTATTGTCAGTAACACCACCGGATATCGCCGATCAAAAAAAAAAACACCGGATATCGGTGGACTAATCCAAAAAAGTGGGGCTTGATTATGTGTTTTGCAAGTTTGTCCAAAAAAGATTATGTGCTTTCCACGGAATCCACCACCCGAAAGAAAAAGAAGGAAGATTTGTGAAAAAAGATGTCGTTGGTAACTTAATTGCTAAATGAGACATAAGAAGATATTTGTATATGGAAGGAAGATATTTTGTATATAAGGAAAGATTTTGTGCATACAGAGGAATATTTGTGTACATGTATAGGGGAAGAATATTGCATACAGGGAAGATCATCTGCACATTAAGAAAAATATTCTACACACGCGGAAGATCATATGTACGCGAAGGTTCCATTTGACAAATAAGTTGCTAATGAGAGATTCTTTCACAATTTTCGCAAAAAAAAAAAAAATCTTTTAATATTAGTTTGGATCCCTACAGTAATCTTATTTATTATTATTTATTGGATCTAGAGCAAAATATACCAATATAAATATAAACTCCTTATGGGTGCCCCGCTTTTACTCAATTATTGTTATATATTTATTTGGGTGAACCTTATTTCATTTAAAAAGAATTACTAAGTTTTTTCAATCAATCCAGTTATTGTTTATTTACTCAAATTATATATAGCCTTATTATAAGACACAAATAGATAATTTTTATTATAGGTCATTTAATGGGGTGTTAGTTAAAGTTTGCAAAATATAATCTCTATTTAAAGTTGTTAATTGTGAGAGATAATATAATCCGAATCTGACAATTTTTTAATTTAAATGAGTAAAATTGGGATTTCTTTTTTTCATTTTCAGCACATGAATGGTGTAGGGTGTTAGCTTTGTATTACGAGTGTTCTCGATATGGGAAGAGATATCCCAAAGAAGGCTCAGGAAGGGAAATCATTCCCGATCCTGAAAAACTCCCGTCCCAATCGAAATTGGATTTTCTAAGTCGGGATCGGGAGTTCCCAAAAAATCTCAAAGTATGCAATACTTCAAAATCTATATGAAACCCAAAATTTATCTAGCATCAATTCAAAAATTATAATAACTTCTCACTTGATTATCAATGTAAATATAATGATTTTGGTCTGAAATCTTGTTTAATCACTCAAAAGTCACTCAATGACAAATTCCATCCACTACCTTATATAATCAAATAAACTAATCATTGTTGTTACATAATCAATATAGCACCATTTGATTAGTTGGTTTTTTTTTTGGGCCGGCCATTTCATTACTTGGTTGGTGCTTGTTATTCATGTGACATATGTGAAGACGTTGATAAGTAATTACATACATACATACATACATACATACATACATACATACATACATACATACATACATACATATATATATTTGAGATTAGGAAAATTTAGGATCAGAAAGTCTCATTTTCGATCCTGAATTTTCCAGTCCCAGTTGCTTGGGATGAGGATGGAAAGATCCTGAGAAAGCTTTGAACCTACTTTGTATTCTCGGGCACAAAGTAGAGTGTTTATTAATTAGGAGAAAATTTGAAATTTTATTAAGTTAAAAAAACTTAATAAAATTTAAAATATGTTTATAAATAAAATATTTGAGTATATGTAACTTTTTCATTATTTTTTTTTTGCCATAGTAACTTTTTCATTAATAACAATACCATTTAACGACACATGGCATATTTGGAGAACGATCCTACAAAAGGTCCTTCTCTTTCCTCTCCGCCCGTCCCTGTCACAATCAGGCCAGCGCTTGCTTATATTAGAGAAAAATTATCTCCACGAAAGGAAGCCTGAGATTTCACTTGAGTGGCGTCTCAGACCAAAAGAATAAACGCAAGCTTCTTCCACTTATCGTTTTTGCATACATTTGTTCTGCGAATTTCCTCATTTCTCACTCATGAACTGTCTTCGGCTTCTTCCCTTGTGCGTCCTTTTCGATTTTTGTCATGGAGATATGTTTCAGCGTATTATACTAGTATAAATTTTGAATTTGACTCGTAATTTCCCGTTTGGTTTCGCTTCCGATTTCAGATCCTCTGGTTTGTCTTTCCAAAGCTTTAGAAGCCACCATAGGAAGCCTCTTTGCTCTGCCAATTCATTGGTATGTAGTTAACCACGTGTCTGTGACTCTGTATACTTCTGAATGCTTTGTCTCTCTATGCAATATTCACCATTTCTGAGGGCTGATTCAGGGAATGTCCAATACTTGTAATCCAAATCGAAGTATAGCAGTGAAGGTAAGTCGTAATATTCTGCGGTGTTTAATTTTTCATTTCATTTCTAATTTTAGCATATTCATTCGTCCCCTGTCATTTTGATATCATTATCTTATGGATCTGCGCTAGCACCATTTTTGTTCGTATTCAATCATTATCTGCTCATGTTTTTAATTGATGTAAATACCTTTTGAATAAGGCTCAGTGGTTCTGTAGCGTCATGGTAATGCAGAATTTTCGGCTTACACTGTAAGAACCAATAGTAAGACAGCTTACATATGGTCACGGCATATTCTGAAATCTGCTTACCAATGAATTGAAGGTGGCGCTTAAAAGTTAATAACTGTTGTACATTTTGTCATTTTCGTGCAAGCAATGGAAGTAAAGTGTAAATAAAATAGTCAGATAGTTTAACAGAAGTAATCAAAACTTGTACGGATAAACAGCATTTGTAACTTCTGGGCCTTGCTGTGCTCAATATTTACTGTGAGTTGAGTTTAATATTTTGGGTCTTTTTCATAGATGAAATTATCTGTTATCTGCTAGTTGTTATCTGGTTTATATTTAAAGTCTTTCCTGGAAAATGTGACTGGAATTTCAATTTGCAGTCAGCTTCTGGCTCCATGTCCAGTGCGGAGACGAATAGTGCCGATGTTAAGGAAGAGGAAAAATCTGAGACATATAGTCATAATATGACTGAAGCCATGGGTGCTGGTAGGTTTAATCCTTTGTGATTCAAGTTTGATGAGGAAATATGTTGTATGACAAGTTGGGGAAGAAGAGGTTGCCTTTGCTTGCTTGAAACTTCATGTTTAATTACAAAATTGTTGGGTATATTGTAGTGTAGGATTTCAAATGATTGGAACAAATCTTCTCCTTGTCTGTTACAGTTTATGATCAGTTCCAGCAGTCTATGAAATCTTCCAATTCATCTATTAGTTTGGGTTAATTGAAGGATGTTAAGACTATATTCACGGTCATCCTATTTTTGCATTCTTTGAATATTGAGTTTTTAGATCTTTGATTACTTGGTCCTTTTCAGTTTTGACTTATAGGCACGAACTGGGGATGAACTACAACTTCATTCGTCCGGACTTAATTGTAGGATCATGCCTGCAGGTGATTTTTGTCTCAATGATGGAAAGTTGCTGCAATTATGTCCCATCTAAATTGGTCTTCTGACTATTGGTTTGTCTATGCATTGCTAGACTCCTGAAGATGTTGACAAGCTTCGTGTAATAGGAGTGAAAACTATATTTTGCTTGCAACAAGACCCAGATCTAGAGTAACATAAATGATTTGTTTAAAGTTCTGAGTTTAGGATTATTTGAATATACAACTTCAACCTTTGTGACAACTACCACTCATCTGATCCACCAAAACTGTTTCTTTAATACTACTTCAGATACTTTGGTGTTGATATCAAGGCCATTCAAGAATATGCTGGATCTTGCAATGACATTCAACACTTGCGGGCTGAGATAAGGTTCGTTATGGTACTTTATTTTTTTCAAGCTGCAATTCATGATGAATTTAAATGAGTTGGCCTGAAAATATTGGTATTGAGGCCGTGCAATGTCATGATTCCCTTTTTACCAGAAAAAAGAAAAAAAAATCATAACAATTTCAGTTCAGAAAAATTGTCACTATTATTTTTGAAAACGACTGTTACTTCTTATGACATATTGAATTTCAAGAAAAAGCAGAAATTTAAGGAATCAATATGGAACAAATTACCACTTCATTCCATGGTCTTTGTGCATTAGCGCTGCAGTTGCCAGTGAGCTAATCACTGTTATATATGTTAAACTTACCCACATATGTTCTGTTTCGTCAGTTTTGGCGTCACTTATATTCTGCCTTACTTTCTGCTGGGAAGTGAATTTACTTTGTTTGGGAACTAGTTTGTATGAAATTTACCTGTACCATATTATATTATGTTTTCAAATGGTTATAGAAATGAGTTATGATCCTGCTTACAAAATGGAGGAATTATGGTTATAAGATTCTGGTTTGCCACGTGCTATTTAGGATCACCATATAATGGTTATCTGGTTCATTCAGGTAACTTCTGTATGTTTTTATGTGAGAAATAGTAATTCAAATATGAAGATAACAAATGTTAGTTGGTTGCTTATTTATAAACCTATATATTGTGACTAAATTTTGAGATACAATGCTTTAATTCGTGGTTAAATTGAACTCTTCATTTATATTTGCAGATAGTAGTTTTATAGCTCTATATCGTACACCTACATATTTCTTAAATTTTATAGACAAAACCAAAAAAAAAATAAAATTGTTCTTGGGATTTTAGCTCTATCATGGAATTTGGATAGTTTGAGGGTTTTCTGTGTAAAACTTGTTGTCATGCACCTTGCATCATAGGTTTCCTGATTTCCTATGACTAAAACTTGGTCCTCTTTTTCGTGTGATGACTTGCATTGTAGTTTGTTCTTGTATATCTCAACTAAATAGTGATATCTACTTCAGTATTCATGTGCTTCTCTCATCATATCATGGATTTCTTTCCATCATGTGGTGGTCTAACTTTGATACTGCAGGGACTTTGATGCATTTGACTTAAGGATGAGGCTTCCGACTGTGGTTAGCAAATTGTACAAGGCCATAAATCGCAATGGGGGTGTGACATATATACATTGCACCGCTGGACTTGGAAGAGCGCCAGCTGTTGCGGTATGTCCCTGGGTTTAATTTCTGAAGTTAATTCACTCATACATGTATCTGAACTGATTTTTTTTGAAATGCAATTGTGAATTGTTAATTTAAGTTGTAATCACATATACACTATTAGCTTTATTGTGGTTGATTGGCAGCCTATTTTTTCATGGGTAGAAGAATTACATGACATGAGAATAGTTTTGGATTTGAAACTTTCTTCCCTCCTCTGTAGTTTATATTAATTTCTTAACACAAACTTCCTGCAAACTTTATAAAGTGTTCATCTGTTAAGGCATCGTGCAATAAGCAAGTTCTTTGTACTGGCTAGAGTTCTTTTGTACAGTGAGTGTAAATGATTCTTGTAGAGTTAGGAATATCTAGAGGGGAGAAAAACTACTTATATTTTTGTTTCTCCCTAAAACTTTGGCTAGAAAACTTGATTTTGTGGTATGTTTATATGTCATCTTAATTTTAAATGATTATATTGATAATCCTCCCAACAGTCATTTACTAACAATTGTTCTTTTATTTTCAGTTGGCTTATATGTTTTGGGTTCAGGGTTATAAACTTGATGAGGCTTATAGATTGCTTCTGGTAACTTTTCTGAATCCTTTTTATTTTTTTATGTTTTATGTAGGTGTATGAGGTTCTTGGTAGATGATATGTTGCATGTGTTTGACATTCCAGTATTTCTAATGTTTTAGATTAAGCTGAAGTATTTCCATTTTTTCATCTTTTTTTTATGCCCTTGTTCTTTGGGCTTTTGTTCTAAGCTTCTTGAACATCAAGAAGTCCTTGCATCTGATTGTTTCCTTATAGGACTTCTTAAGTCTATTTGTCCTATTACTTCCCTTAAGTGAAGATAGATTTAGAGGTGAATTTATAGAAATTGTAATTTCTAGGCATGATGATCATGTAGTGATTCATGGGGTTACATGAAATGAAACACAATTAGGTTGAAATACAAGGTGTGTCTAACTTGTAGATGGTTGAGTTAGGGAGCTTGGCAGTTCAATCAGTGGTGCATCAATTTTCTCTCATATATTTGATTGGCATCTTAGATAATAATATAGTTTCCTGTGTTTCTAATTTCTGAGTTGTAATAATGGTTAATTCATTTGATTTAATTTTACTGAATTTGGTCAAAAGAGGAAAAACTGACAACAGTATACCTTGAACATTTTTTCTTGTAGAGCAAAAGATCATGCTTCCCGAAGTTGAATGCAATAAAAAGTGCAACAGCTGATCTGGTGAGTCCTTTTGCTTTTCTGTGCTAATATGTCTAGTTCTTTACAAACATTGAACTGTAGTGTTTAATTTATTTATTTTATTTAATTGTTAACATTCTGATGTCTTTTTCCTTGACTTGAAAGCTTTGTTATTATTTATATATGTTGAAAAATATCTACTAGTTTGAATGAGCACAAACCTAAAAAAAGGGTATGACTTCAAAAGAGCTCTTAGGGAGATTTTGCCAAGGAAATCATTGGCTCGATACAATAAAGAAGTTAGCTTGCTGTGTCCTATAATAGATGTAGGAAGAAGTAATGCCAGTGGTAAGCATGCTTAACAAAACCTTTACATAGTCATTAGTGTTGTTTAGGATTCAATTATTAATTATGAATAGAGGTGTTCGAGCATAGGAGTATGTTATCCCTTCTAATGTTTTAGTAAGTTGAAGATTTCTTATTTTGTTACCTATAAATGTGTCTTGAGCCTAATGAATTAGTCGCTTCTTGATTATTAATGAGTTATATTGACATTGAATTTTGAGTGTTTATTGTTATTTCAATTATTTCTTTCCCTCTCGTCCTACATCAATAGGTGACCAAGAGGGCACCATGGAGCTCATATATATTGTATCACAATTTTTTTTCTCTTGATTTTCCTGCTTACACAAGTATGCATGTAGTTTTTATATTCGGACCCAAAATAAAAATTTTTATGGATTATTCTATTGACCATTTGTTACTATATGGTACTCAAATCAAAGCTTACAGGCTTCAGAAAAAAGCTTGTCACGTTGACGTGGGAAGACAACAATTGCTCTACAGTTGAAATTTCTGGACTTGATATTGGATGGGGCCAGGTGATGGTTGAGCCTTCTTGTTCAGCTTTAAGAGACATCCCAACTGCTTTATTAAGAAATGAACAGTGCTATATAACAAGGAAAAGTGTATTGGGCTGAAATGCCCTGTATGTTACCATCTTCTGAGTTGAGCCAGAGAGTTTTGCTCGATGATTGTGTGAAGCTTTTCAAAATTAATGTCCTAATGTATAGTGATTGACTTTTATTATATTCAGTAATTACTTAAGCAGGGTCCATTGAATTAATTTTGACCTGTTAGTTGGATTGATTTCCTAGTTATTCACCTGTGATTTGCAAAACTACTGCATTTATCCTTTCTCTGCGTAACTTTTTGAAGGCATAACATGAGTTCAGACACCTTTCCACATTGATCTGCTCAAAGGCACATATGATACAAACTATGAAGTGTCATTTCAAATTCTAAATATTTCTCTTTTAGATATATGCGATTTTAGAACCGCTTGCTCTGATTGGCCCTATATTACACCTTTGAACATGTAGTTTATATGAAACTGCTACTCACTCAATATATCCTGATTTTCGTTCAGAGCATACCCCTGCATGATGATGACAAACAGGGTCTGTGGGTTCTCAAGAGGGAACTACCTGTAAGTCTACTTATCAATTGAACAAATTTGAATATTATGTTTGGTATTTATATTGATGAAATTACTTGTGGTTTAAGCATCCTTTGAGGTTAAAATAGATAATAAATGTACAGAACAAGGAAAGATAAAAAAACAAGAAGAAAGAAACCACCTTGTCAAACTCTTGATCAACAACTTAACCAAAGATTTGGTTGTTGATAGAATACAATGGCGTTGTATGATCCATATAGCTAATCCCACCTAGTGGAATGGTGCTTGTTGTTGTACCTTGTTAAACTGTCTGATTTTGTTTAGAACTCATATTGTTTCCATGATTGACATAGCAACTGAGATCATGGAAGATTAATAATGTGTTTGGAATTTGTAACTTTTCTTAGAAAGCATTAAAATCTTGACTCATATTGTCATTGCCTTAAACCACGAAACTGATGAAATCACCATGTGGCTGATGTTTTTACAAGGGCTGTTTCATTTACTGTTGCTATTGCCCCTCTAAATTTAGATGCAATGTACTTGTTTGAGAGAGAATTATGAAGCCATAATATCAAATGAAATAAGTTCCTATTTTTGAACACTTCAGACACACAAAATGCTTTATGAAGGTATATAGGAAGGTTATACTTCAAATGTTAGAATTCATTTGCTAGTTCTGGAAATGCGACGAATCGTAAGCCTGCATTTCATACATCAAACTGAAGACAAAGTTCTTTGTTGATCTATTTACCAGGTAGGACACTACGAGTACAAGTACATTGTTGATGGGGAATGGATTTGCAATCAGTATGAGCTTGTGACCTCTCCCAACAAAGATGGCCATGTCAATAATTATCTGCAAGTAAGGCTTTACATTTTAATTATCTAGCTCATAAATGAAAATTTAACTAAGAGATCCAGAATTGAGATGCACACAGTTTTTGACATATTTAAATCCAGAGAATAGCGGGAAGTTAGTGACCCCTAAAGTTTTGTAAACCTACACTCACTTTCTAGCTTCCAGTTATATAGAAAGCTCCCGTCTTTTCTTTTTTTTTTTGGTAAAAATTGGGCAGCATGCCGCTACTTACATAACTCAACCAAAAATACCTCGTGGGCAAACAGTCCCTGCCTGATCACTAAACAGATATGGCGGTACCCCTGCAGGGGGATTATCAACATAAATTACATCATTATTACAAGAATAACTATTATTTGCCATCCAGTCTGCTACAGAATTACCTTCTCTGAGGGTATGACAGAAAGCTCCCATCTTTACTATAATTATTGACGGAGCTTAAACGTTATTTTTCCCCCTTGTGAACTCTGAAGAGTTTAATTTTAACGCAATGTTGTATACAGATCATCAGAAGACTAAGTTGAGGTTTGTGAGAACTTCAAAATAGGGAGTTTAAATATATATAGTACTTCCGGTCCTTAATATAAAAGCTAGTTGGAGATTAGATTTGGTCCTAAATATAAAACCTCAACCCACTCTATCTTCTAAATTTATAATTGTTTTTTCAAAGTATCCCTATTGATTGTACACATTTAGGAGTTTCTATCTAAGGGTAGTCATGATGAAAGATGTTATTTTAAGAAAACCAACCTATATTTGTTACAAATAACTAACATAACTAACTTCCCTAATATATCCAAATTAGTCAACTAGCTCTAATATTAAGGATAGGAGAAAGTACATTTCAAGACTATAGTTGTGCTTTTAGGTTTTACAAACTTCGGGGCATATTTTACTATAAATTGTAACTAGTGGGAACGGGAATGCAGTGAAGATCTCAGAAGTGGTGTGTTTAGTCAATGTTATTTATATTTTGGGAACCTGGAAACTCATTATTGTGAAAGGAAGATAGGATTTGTATGAGTACTTTATTTAAGCATAAAACACAATACATCATTTGATATACTGTTGAGGATTTTGTTAGCCATATAAGCCTCAACACATGGTGGGGGGCTTTTGTTGAACATGGCAGTAATGTTGGCTCAGTATAGAAATTCTTTGGTGGATGAGGTCATGGTAAAATTGATAGATCAAACCCACCATGAACAAGTCTATGAGCATAGTATTATGTTTTAAAGTGGAATTTACTTCTTACATGTCTGGACATGATTGGTTTAGTCTATTAAATTAAGGGAAATTTAATATTTTGATCCCTACACTTTGATTCAGTGCAATTTAATCTTTATAGTTTTGACTTAGTTATAATTCGGTCCCTGAACTTCGACTCACTGCAATCAGTTCCTATAGTTTTAACCATGTTATGATTTAGTTCTTATGCTTTAGAAAATTAAATAATATATATATAAAATAAAGGTTGGGGACTAAATTATAAAATAATTAAAACGATAAAGACTAAGTTACAGTGAGTCATAGTTTACGGACTGAGTTACAATTAAGTAAAAACTATACGGATTGAATTGCACCAAGTCAAAGTGTAAAAACTGAGTTATAATCGAGTTAAAACTATAGGGACTAGAAGACTAATTTTCCCTTAAATTAAAAGGAAAGGTAGGATCTTCATCAGATTTTAGGGAAAATCATTATGTGATCTTAAAGAAGGAATGTAATTATCAAAAAGTCACATAACATGTGAGCAACATACAATTACAAGTTCCAATGTAGAAAATGATAACAGTGTCCTTGCTGCTCACTTGTTAACGGATTTTTTAGTAATTACATTCCTTCCTAGGGACCTTACAGTGAATTTTTTCTTAGAATTTATCTGCACTGTACATTTCAAGGCATGAAAGTTTTGTGCCCTGCTTCTGAATTATGAATTTGTTGCTCTTATCCTCTATGCAAAAGGTCATTGACGATGCAGACGGTGCCGATGCCTCCTTAAGGAAGAGGTTGATGGGCGATGATCCTGATCTCACAAAGGATGAACGGCTGAGAATAAGACAGTTTCTTGAAGCTCTTCCTGATGAAGAACCATGAACCATGACCTCACTTGTTTATATATCTGAAGCATAGTGGATGTGCATATATATGTATATATATTTTCTCATGAACGATGAATTTAAATCTTTTTTTTTTTTTTTTTTTACTTTTTGGGGTTCATGAAGTCTTGAATTTAAACAGGAGACAAAAAAATTTCCGTTACAGAGTATGTGTATTGTTTTACTGCATCTATTAACCTTAAATTATGTCTCATGAGAGGTCAGAAATATGTAAAGTAACACACATACAATTATAGCTCCACCTTTATTATTCCTTTTGAAATTATCATTTCAGTCAAAGCAGCATGGATTTATGGCTATCTTGTGAAAATTTGCTAGTGATATTTTGTGCTATCGGTAATATCGGAGCTAATTAAGGAGTTGAATTTAATTATAAATATAACATCTCAATCTATTTTGTTTCTCGTATTTATCGTTTTTTCGAAACAAATTTACCTAACTTATATGATAGTATATAATCTAATATTATACACGAGAATTTTAGGAAAATTAAGTCACATTTATTATAATTAATTAATTTATTTTATTTTCTTAATCTATTTAAATTAGTAGGTTTTGGATTGAGGATTGGAAGGGGAGTAATTGTTACATTTACTTTTAAAATTCATGCAATACGAGACATTGCTTGCTCCAACTACATTATTTATTCTTTTTTGGATATCAATGAATTTGCATGATTGTATCATAATGAAAAGGACAATTATATAGTAGTTGAGAAAAAGAACAGAGAACATAAATGATTCACATGGGAAATAACTAAAATATCCGACAAGTTTTGGGACCTCTTTTGTCATATAAGTTTTAGTGATCACCAATGATCACAGCTATTTAGTTTCATGGACCTAGGCCCCTCCAACATGCATATATGTTTTATTTCAATCATGGTTTTGACCACAGACTGGATCGGTTGGTTTAGATTGGGAACAGGTTAACTGGTGGTCTAACTGATTCGGTTTGGTAGTTGAACTGGTTTGACCAGTTCAACCTTTTAAAAAAGTTTAAAAAATAAATGAATTTTTTTTAATTTTATTCAGAATTTCATATAAATAATCTTAAAATATTCATTTTTTCATTGGTTTAGTTTCGGATTAGTTGCTGTTTGACTCTAATATGACATTTGACCCAAGACCCCGACCAGTTTAGTGGTAGATCTGGGTTTTAGAACCTTAATTTCATTGGTGTCTGTTAGATCTTGAGTGCAAGGAAGGAAATAGAACTAGAGAAGAGAGAGGGAATAAGAGAAAGAAGAGTATCTAGAACCATAATATGCAATGCTAGATAGAGAAGAGAGGACTGCTTCCCTGAATAATACTTGACACAGCTTACAATCTTCGTACAACATAGCCTTAAATAACAATACACGATAACTGACAACATAATTGATAATAACCACCTAATGACACATAACAATTACAACCACATAAACAACCAACATAAGCAATAACTAAAAACCTAAAACAAATAACTAAACTAAGACAATTCTACCCTCAAACCATGCGAGCTTCTTCCTGGAATAAACTAGGAGAGGTCATCGATCCCTAACAGTGTCAGGGGTTTATATGCTTCCAAGCTCAAACAAACGTTTACAAATATATTTACAAATCGCTCATTAAAGTTTTCACATCGATAATGGGATTTGAACTCATAATATTATAATTATGAGCCAACTATTTACCAACTGAATTAGTCAGATTGGATTACTCCATTCGATTCATAATATAATAAATAACTTCTAGAAGAATGTCTTGTCCGCAATATAAGTTATTTGGAAAATAATAAATACTTATTTGTTAATTTTGCACATTTAATTAATGCGTAAATGTGATTCTTTGTATTTCTCTCTCTCACTTAAAATATCATTTAATATGGATACAATTGGGGATAAAAATTCATTTTAATGTCTATTTAATGAGTTAACTACCATTTTTTTATTTTGATATATATGAGTTAAAGTGATTTATATTATGGACAAAAGGAAGCATGTCTTTTGTATAAAGAAAAATACGAGTACCGATGTGAGAGACTGATCTTGACATGGTCCAGATCATTTTTTTGAAGCTGCTAAATGACTTTAGTGTTTAGTCACTGAACATTTAATGCATGAGCTTAGTTTATTGATTCAACCCACTTCATTTATTTCTCATGTCTGTTTTTAGCCTTCTAATGCCTTAACTCCTACGCAATCAACACTAGTTTTTATTGAATTCTAACAAATCTAATAAATTATAATAAATTAATAACCACATACTCCTATATGCATGTTCTATACTCCTTCCTTCCGATGACATATTTTTAGAAGACCTATATGGTCCAAATATAGGGCAAAAATGTGGTAGTTAATTTTCATTAATCTTGGTCTTCTTTAATTGCAACAGGTTGTTAGGAGCAAGCTTTCAATTTTTGGAGAGCACCCCTCGATGGTTATTAGTCACTTTCAACATTTATATTGGAATTAAGGAAAACCTTAAAATTTATTAACTCTTTCCAAAAATTTAATAAGCATCTAACTTTGTCCCTATTAAATATATTTCCTTCAATTCATTATACAGGGCACTTTAAATAATTCACGGAAAATAAGAAATGACAGTTAATTCATTAAATATGTCACAAGTTGAATTTCTTTCATCTTTGCCCTTATTGAAAAATGTAATTGAAAATTTAATGAGTAGATAAAATTGGAAATGAGTATTAATTATATGGACAAAACTGAAAAATGAGCATGAATTATCTTACAAGTGACTTATAATTTGGATCAAGCTATTTTTCTAGAAACGGCTTATATTATAGACCAAAGGGAGTATATAATTTAAAAGTTAGATAACACACACCAACATTTATGTTTGGAGGGAGAGAAAATTAGGGAGCAGGAACACTAGGAGGGAAAACTACAAAAAATAGTGTGGCGCCTGAAATTTTGAAAATATGGAGCCGCTACCAAAATTTTAGAAAATGATAGTTTTGGAAATCTTTTTTAAAAGATGAAACTAGTCTACAAAAATCATTTAGAGTTCGGGAGTTGATTGTGTATGGGAAAGGTGTTAGACACCCCACAATACTTATTCATAAGAATGGTTACCCTTAGTTAATTATTTAAAAATGAATATGACCTTTAATTTAATTATAATTACCCAAAAAGAGATAAAAAAATAATATTTACAAAAAGAAGTAAAGTGAAACTAATGAAAAAAGATCTGTTTATTTATAAAAGAAAGATAAGGAAGAAACATGTTTATTTACAAAGTTGGACTTGACCTAGGAAGAGCACCTAGGGACTACGTATCCTTTAGAAGAATTAAAGCCCATGTATTTTAGGGTAGAAATGCGTCTCACTTTGTTGGTATTTTTTAGAAAAAAAATGTTTATTTAATTTCTTTGACAAAAATATTTTTTGTTTGGTTTGTGTTTTCTATTTTTTTAAGAAAACATTTTTTTCCTTTATTTTCTCATATGAAGCCAAATTTGTTTATTTTAAGAAAAGAATTTCTTTCTTTTTATTTTAAAACTTTTTTATTTGCAACAGGAAGAGAAGAAAAAACAGAGAGAGATAATCAAGCGGACAAGGAATTACATTCTCATCATATTATTCATTGTAGAAAGTCAAGAAGGCAAGAAAATCAATAAAGACATGGTGAGAGTGTGTATCTTTTATGTTTTGAACTTTGCTAAAACAAGAGATAGGGTGATAGAACCATATAATAAACAAGAGGCAAGTATAATCACATTATCTATAATTATTAAGCATGACACCTAGCATCATAAGAAGACAAGGCAGCACATACCTTGCCTCTCTTCACTCCCAAAATTCATGTGTGTTTTGCTTCAACCTTTGCACTCCTATTTATAGTCTCAAGATAGGGTTTTCTTCATAAATGCTCCTTCTTTTTTGAATTTTTTTTTTATATTTTATGTTAAAAACTACTACCTCCGGTTCTAAATATAGGACAAAGTTTTTAGTGTAAATTGCACTAAAAAATTTGTCCTATATTTAGGACCGGAGGGAGTACCTAACTTGACTTAATCACTATCAATAGATTTTTTTTTTAATTTTCGTTTTTTAATTTTTTTTTTGTATTTTTTATCAATAAAACTTCTTAACTTAATTTAATCACAATCAATGAGAGATTTTTTTTATTTTCGTTTTTATTTTTTTTATTTTTTCCACAAATAATTTCCTAATTTAAACTTATCAACATAAATGAGATATTTTTTTATTTTTTATTTTCATTATTTATTTATTTTCTTGTATTTTACCTACAAGCAATTTTCTAATTTAAACCTATGAATGGGATATACTTTTTTATATATTTTTTAATTTTCCTTTAATGAATGACAATGCCAATTTGAACACTAATTATCATCAATGAGAGGATTTTTTTTTAATTTTCATTATTATTATTTTTCCTTTTAATGATGAATGCCAATTTGGACACCAATCATTATTAGTAGGAGGATTTTTTTTTTCGTTTTTTTATTTATCATTATTATTTTTTTCCTAAAAGCAATTTCCTAATTTAAACCTATGAATAAGAGATATTTTTTTTATATTTTAATTTCTATTTTTTCCTCTATAATAACTTCACACTAAATTTCCTAATCCGAATATCAAATAACATTGATAAGATGAATTATTTTGAAATTTATTTCTATTTACTACAAAACCCCAAGTTCAAGACAATCACCATTAATGATAATCATTTTTCAAATTTCAAACAATCCAATCACCATCAATGTCATTTTCTTATTAATTAAATGTGTCAGGATTAAGGAAGATTTTTTATTATTATTATTTTTTAGTTGGGTCCGGATAAAATAGGGTGTTTACAAATAGTAACTTTTTTTTATCATTTTTGGAAGTTTTTCTTCCTAGTATTCCCTTCCACTATGTTTTTTGCTCCATTTTCTCTCCATCCAAACATAGCCTTAAAGAGGTGTTAAAAGAGAAAACTAGTGATAAAAATTAATGACATAGTACTTTATAATTAGAACAAAAAAAAAAATTCCATGCCTTATAAATTAGACTAGATTAGTACTCTATTTTGGTCATTAATTTTTGAGGTTAAGGTGCAAATCAGCCCCAGAAGTATTTACAAAGTCTCAATATTGCCCTCAAAGGTTTTTTTAGTCTTAATGTCACCCCATAAATCTAAAAATGTAGTAATGTTGCCCCTTCATTTAACTTAGATTAAGTTTGACCATTAAATCATGGGTTGTTTGACTCGGAAGAAGGATGGAGTTCGATTTTTCTTGTGCTTCCTCTTCTGATGCGGATTTTGTGTTTATTTTATGATTTTTCTTGTTTCACTGTTGCTTTAAACTTCTGGTTTGCTGTAAATCCGATTTGTTATCTGGGTTTGAAATGTAGTAAGTTAGAACACAAAAGATGAAACCAACAAAAAAAGATTATTGCGATTAAATTTAAGTTTTGTTCAAGGCTAGGGAGAAAAAATTGGGTATGTTTGTTTTAGTGATCTGATTGCTTATAAGTTGTTTTTCACGTAAATCGAGACACAACTCCTCTCACATATTTACCTCGTATACCGTAAATTACGATTGAAAAGCTGCTTTTAAGCATTCAAATCGCTTATCCAAACGAGCACAATGTATATACGGGAAGAACTTAATAATTGTATAGAAGAAATTAATGTCTGGTTATGTGTGAGAGTCGGCCATGAACATTGAAAGAGAGGGAAAGAGGAAGGGGTTAGGAGATAATGAGATTGACAGGGAGAAGAAGCATGGTGATGAGTGGCATTTTGACTGTTATGTGTTAATGACATGTGTCTTTTAACGGTTAAATTTAACTTTATTAAGGGGTAGGGACAAGATGGCTGCATATTTATACTTTCACAGTGACAATGAAATTAAAAAAACTTACAAGGCAATATTAAGAAGCAAATATTTTTGGGGCAAATTTACACTTTAACCCATAATTTTAGTAATGGGCACAATTGGAAAGTCACATATTTTTGTGCAAGTTAAAGAATACCACTCGTTTTTTGTCCAAAAAAAAAGAAAGAATACCACTCATTTAATAAGAATTGTTAAGTTAATTAACTTTTCCCTATAATTAATACGGGATAAAGTGTTTGTGTGTTGTGTAAAGGACCAAGACACGCTTTAGGTAATAGGTATGTCTGTTTAAGCTCAAGGTCTTATGTTTGATGCAAATTTATTTTGAAAGTTTTCGTTAAGAAGTCCCTGGAAGTTTTTTAAGATAAAATGTCATTCTGGAAGTTTTAAAACGTAGCAATGTTGCCACATACCATTAAAAAACTAACATTGATTATTAAAAAATTGACGCTGACTGTTAATTTTTTAACGGCAAAGGACAACATTGCTCCATTTTAACATTTTCGGGGTAATATTAAACCTAAAAAAACTTTCACAGTAACATTGCTCTCTTTCGAAATAAATTTACACCATAACCCTATATTTAAATTCATGTAAATACAAAAGATTCCTCAAGAAAGTTACTTGTCCAATAATACTCAAATCATATCTCATTGGCCTAAATATCATTCACGGTATCGATATATACTAAGTGTTCGTAAGAGATAACTTATTTTTGGGTAATAAGTGTTTATAAATCATATTTTACGGAATACGAGGTAAATATGTGAGATGAGTTTTATCTCGACTTATATAATAAGTGTTTATTGACCCCCAATAAACAACACCAAAATCACACTAAGATACATTAGCACATCACATTTGTTAAAAGGGAAACAAGAGAATTGAGTTATTTAAATAAAATAAAAAGGAAAAGGCACGAAAATTCATTTTTGTTCAAGAGTACCATTTGTCGAGTTGGAATGAGATACAAGGAAATTTTTCTCCACATCTATTAAATGAATTTGGGAAAACTGGGGGCAAATCCCTGTGACAAATTAATTGGAAAATGGGATCTGAAATATTTAGGTTTTTGAGGATCAATAAATGTGAGGGGTAAAAGACCAAATTATCCTTAGTGAAAGCTCATTTGTAAATCTTGAATACTCATTTGCAAGTCATGGATGCCCACTTGCAATTAGTGAATGTTCATTTGCAAATCGTTCATTTGCAATTGGTGGGTGCTCATTTGCAAATCGTGGATGCTCATTTGCACATCGTGGACGCTCATTTGCCAAATTTCATAATTTTCTACCATCTGAGACCTCTACACTCACATCTTACAGCCTTCTTCTCCCACCACCAGTAACTTTTTAACCCACCTTCTCACGCCCTCCCTCCACCCATCTCATCATATTCTGCCAACCTTTGAACTTCATGTCACCCCATCGCTAAAATCTTATCGTCATGTTCTTCACTGTCGATTCTATCACTGGAAACAGACTACCTTATTCTTCTAGATCAATCGCCCACTGAGTCAGTGAGGGCGAAGCGTCATCAAGATCAAAGTCATTGGCTTGGTTAATCTGAAGAAGATGAAGAGAGTAAGACACGTCACCGTTTATTGAAGAAACCTGTCACTATTCATTAAAGACCTGTTGTTGTTGAAGACCCATAAAAAAGAGTAAGCTTGATAATGAAAAAGCGGAAACCCATCGCCGTTCAATGAAGATCCATCACTGTTCTATGATTTTTGAATCTGATTTTTAGAAAGTTGTATTTTTGGTTTCATTTGCTCTTTTTTGTGGATTCAATAGTATAGAGGGGATTCGATTGCTTTGCCTTTGTATGGAAGGAGATCAATCTTTTTTGCCTCTGATTTGAGGATTCACCTCTACTGACTCAATTTCATGATGTTGCAGATTAAAGATTAGAGAAGAAGGTATTTTTTGAAATTTTTTAACGAGGCTATTTTCTTGCCATTTCTAAAAAGTTTAATTTGGTTTTTTACCCCTTCACATTTAGTGACACTCAAGAACTTGAATGTTTCAGGTTTCATTCCCCAATTAACTTATTAAATAGGGATTTATCCTCAATTTTCCCAAAAAAAAAAAATTTTCGCGTCTGTTAGTATGTGTTTTATTTTCTTGGATATTATAGTTGTTGTTTTAATGATGATGACTTGCTATCTAATAAGTAATACTCCCTCCAGTCCTTAATATAAGATATATTTAGAGAGTTAAGTTTAGTTCTAAATATAAGACATAGTTTTTAAATTTGTCAGTCATTTCCTAATTTATCCTTATTGATGCTTTCTCAATAATAATTAAGAAGAGGAAATGAATGAATTAAGGAAAATTATTAGGGTATTTTAGAAAATACATATCATATTAACTAACTCAATTGACTTTCTCAATATAATCAAATTAAGTAAATAAATCTTATATTACAAACCGAAAGAAATGTAATAATTTATTTAAACTAATTAGATAAACCAATTGACTCATTGAGGATTATTTTATTTATCGGCAATATGGAGGATTTGTATAACACAATAGTTCCTTCATTTCAAAATATTTGTCACTTTAGAATTTTATTAAAATTTTAATTATTTTTTTGACAATTTCACTATTCAATAGGTTAAAGAAATTTATATTTTAGATGTAATTACAGAAAATAATATTCTAGTAATTCAATATTCAATTTTGTTAAAATTGAAGTTATTTATTACTTTTTAATCTGTATCAACAAGTTCATGATGATAATTATTTTGAAATTGATACTTGTAAATCTAGAAGCTGATTATAAATCTACTTCCTCTCATTCTTATTATATGGCATCTACTACTAATTATTATGGATCAATGAATAATTGTTAAGTCATTAAATTTATCCTAAATTAATAAATTTTTCAATTTTAACCCTTTTTAAATGATGTGACTTACTTTTCCAACATTGAATCTCAATTAATAATAAAGTTAAGGTGGGAAAAAGGTTACCAATGTACCGTTGATACTTTATATTTGGGACAAAAAATTGTTTCTAGTTGGTGTCTTATAAATACATACTCCGCTAAAATTTGAATAACTCACAAGTAAACTATACAAATTCACTTTTAAATATAAGATAATATTTGAGTTAAAAGTTTCGTGAGTGAACTTGTAAATCCTTCCGTAAAATTTAATAAGGTTCAATTTAGTCTTTTTTCATTTTTACACATGAAAAAAGACTAAATTGAACCTTATTAAATTTTACATTTTTTTGTCCTGAAAAATAATGTCCATTGGAACCGTAGGATTTTCCTGATTTTAGATGAGTTATGGGACTTAGTTATAAATAAGTCTTAAATCTTTTACTCTTCAAGGCTTAGAGCCCTTTTAGTTCAATCTCATTACATATCTGTAATGATAATCATGATTGTATTATTAAGAGAAAAGGGTTTAATTGCTTTTTAATATGGTAATAGGGTTTACCATGGTAATGATAATTACCAAAAATTTGCTAGTCTTTATTCATACCTAATACCTCCCCTTATGAATACTCATTACCACCTCATCATATGGTTGAAAAAGTCTAATTTATTCTTTAGTTTCATTTGTTTTTGTTTTACTTGTCTCATTTCACCAGTCACACCATTCCACAATCGTTACTACCAGTACCTCCTCCACCTCCACCGCTGCCACCAACCACTGCCGCCACCAACCACTGCCGCCACCAACCGCCTCCGCCACCACTACCTCCTCCTCCTCCACCATTGTCGCTACCGCCACCTTCACCATTGTCGTCGCTACCACCACCAGTACCTCTTACTTCTCCACCATTGTCGCTACCGCCATCTCCACCATTGTCGTCACTAATACCACCACCACCACCTTTTCCTTCTCCACCGCTGTCGTCATCGTCCTACGCCACCGCCGTCACTACCTCCTCCTCCTCCATCATCGCCGCCGCCACCCCCCACTTCCTTTGCCACAAATACCTCCTCCTCTACTATTCTCATTGTTATCACCTGTCATTGCCACCACCTCACCATCGTTACCGTCGCCTCCACCACCACAACCATTGTCATTAGATGATCCTCGACGAGATAACGTGAGGGTTATGATGAGGCATGGTTCTTAACTATTTTTCTACAAAAAAATATATTAAGGGTAAAATAGACTTTATGTGGTATATTAATTTTAAATAATTATTAAAAAATAACACGTTGCATCTTGCTTTAAAATCAAACAAAACACTAGCATTGTATTTACTATTGCATTGCATCACCGTTGCATCATATTATATTATATTACGGGGTGTAATAGGATCGAACCAATGTGCTTTAGTATTTATAATTTTGTTTTTTTTTTGTGGTATTATCGCGTTTACGTCATTATCACTAATCATGAATGAAGCCCACTCACTCACAGTTCATTGCATTAATCAAAGATTAAGTGTGTGTTTGGGATAGCGGTAGGAAAAATGACTTTTTGTGATTCTGACTTATTAAAAATGACTTAAAAGAAAAGTGAATTTTTGATTCGTGATTTATGTTTGGATAAGCAATTGAAAACGTGCTTTTTCATAAGTGAAAACATGTTTGGATTAGCGATTGTATAAGTGCGTTTTTAAAAATAAAAAGTTGAAGGGCATTTGTATAGTCTTCAAATTTTAGATAGATCATATATGCGATATCCAACAGTAATATATCATCTGGGCCTGGAAGATATCTAAAATGCAAACTTGTAAATCATAAAATGAAGTGCAAACTAGGAATGAAATTTCAGAAATTATAACAACATAAACACATTGTGATTCACTCTATTATGCCACTAGAGCAAATAATTCCCAATCTAGAATTTCAATGGCCACAATTGTAGTACGAAGTCCAAACGTAGGCAACGTTGAGCTCAAAAACCAAATAACTTAGGAAATTACATAATTTCACAAAAAACGATTACATAACTAATTGGGATCATAAATTCCGTACAAGTTGCTGTGTAATCATGTCACGAATGCGATTCATTCTGGTTGAAGACGTCACAGCAACATTGGACGAGGAAGCCGCATCGTCTACAGTATTATCATCTCCCTGAGCTACATTGCCACTTTCTGCTTCGCCAAAATCAACATCACTCTGAGAATTTCTCCTAATAAAGTTATGAATGGTCATAGTTGCCACAACTAAGCGGACTTGCGTTGGGTAGGAGTATTTGCGCATTTTTTGCAATAGTTTGAATCTATTCTTCCACAGGCCAAAAGTCCTTTCAATAGTTGACCGCAAACTTGAATGATAGTAATTGAAGGTCTCTTTAGCATTTGCCAAACCAGGACGACGCTGAAATTCTGCCAGGTGATAGCGGTTACATCTGTATGGACCAAGATACCCAACTGGTGTGGGATATCCAGCGTCGACTAAGTAATATTTGCCTAATGAATGTCTTAAATCATTTTGAAGGTGTTAGATTAAGCAAAGTGCGCACAGAAAGTAATTACACTGAGTGGGCTTAAAATATACCTAGAGGTGGATGAGGGAAATTCTGAGCTGGATTTGAGACAGCAGCATCAAACACACGAGCGTCATGTGCAGATCCTTCCCAACCCGCCAACACGAACGTAAAACACATATCCCAATCGCATACAGCCATTACGTTCTGTGTTGTATAACCTTTTCTCCCGATATATCTTTCCCGGTTGGGACCAGTGATCACACACTTAATGTGAGTTCCATCTATGGCTTCAATGGCATCCTTAAAGTAGGGATAATAGCGAGGATCGTGGAGGATTTTTGGGTGGCATCCTTTGAATTCGGGATCAGAGGGTTTGATATATTCTCGAGCTAGGCTAAAACAAGCCTCTAGTACCAAGTGCAATAGCCGACTGACAGTTTCCCCTGAATGCTGAAACAACTCTTGGACCATCCTATTACAGACGCCATGGCCAACTGTGAGCAAAAACATCGCAACCATTTCTTCGACCCCGACATTCTTAGAATGTTGTAACCCATGTTCGACCAATTTACTGCACAACCGGTAGAATACATGTTTTTCAACTCTAAACATGTCATGACATTGTGATTCATGCTCAGCCAAAATATCTTGGACAAATAAATGACAGGGTCGTGAACCCGTTTTATGAGGTTCTTTACATATGAACCTCGTCCAATATTGACACACTAACGCAGCTGTTTGTTCATACTCTGTTATCTCTTTATTGATAAGAGCTAGTATCGAAGAGTCGTCGTCTTCTTCCTTCATCCAATTTTCCATTGCAACTGTAACCTGTGCATTGTTGCAAACGTATATAACATAAACATAATTCATAAAATGAACGTCGGATTAAAATATACATAATATATCCGAAATTAGCATTGTTGGTCTAGTAAAAACAAAAGACGAAGCATGCATACAATAAACACTAAACTATTTAGCCATAAAGTTCAATGCAAGGGTCGTTAACAATAAACAAAATACAAAGCATGCATATCGATACTTAAGAACATAATTCGTAGCGACTCAATCAACGGTCGCAACCATAAGACGCAGCCACGCAATCACACTATCCTTCTTCCGCTTAACAAGTGAGAAAAACGTGTCCCGACTAGTCTTGTCCATGATGACCTTGAAGCAGCGGATTTGAAAGTCCTCATCTTTTTGCACTTCATCGAACTCAAGCAAGGCTGCAACAGCGGCATCAACACTCCTTGCTTGAATCTCGCTGATGGTTGTAGATCTACTCTTCGATGCTTCTGCCATGACACTAACCGCATCCGCAATCTGCTTTGCCGCTGGCATCTTCTGCTTCTTTTTCTTCCCGAAGAAATCAAATCGTTTCTGCTTTCCCTGACTTCCGGAATTAGTTGGACAAGATGATGCGCCTGGACCAGAGGGAGGAGTTTGGGAGGATAACCCGACGCTCGCTAGCTCATCTGTCACTCCTGTGCTAAGTGCTGGGTCAACTCCAAAATTCTCGTCCTCGCTGTCCCCTGAACCTTCCTCCTCGACCATAGTAGGTCGGTACACATCCTCTTCCTCTGCATCCTGTTCCTGTGTCTGTGTCTGTATGAACGACGAATTTTGTTCATCCTCGCCTGTTGCCACGACGTCCTTGAATATAAGCCTCAATTTTCTTTCGTTCCTGAGGGCTGAACGGCGAAACTTTCTATACGCCGAATTCTCCTGCATACAGACAAGTAACAAAGCCATTAACTAAACTCCAAACTAGCTGATTGAGGCAACTGAATTACTATTATGCAACATTATAAGTTTCAGTAGGGATCACTAACCTGACATTTGCGCTGCCACCACTCGGCCGAAGCAACGACATTTCCGGTTCCAGGCTCTCGGCCCACACCGGTCTCTTTTATTAACACATCCCAAGTCCTTAAATCCTTCCTTAACATATCAAACTTATTTTTTAACTGTTTCTTGTCATACGCTTTCCCAGTTTTCTCGTTGAATGTAGCAATAATAGCTTTCCAACCATCACTTGAAAAAGACAACCCTCGTCGTTCTTTTTTTAAGATTTGGTCAACCATGGCGTATACAAAAATCTCAGTGGACGCATCATCCCATAACGCTCTGTCATTCATCTCTCTATGGAAAAGTTTCACTTTACATAAATGTTGATGACATATAGAAGAATCAATATCATGCAACTTTAGCCAACATAACTACATAATTCTGCAAAATACCCGTTTCCCTTTTTCTTAAACATAAAGACAATGCATGTTCATATCCTAACCGGCTCCCCTAAACTAGTTAATTACTTACCCATTTCCAATAGAAGAATCAATATCATGCATGTTCATATTCTAACCGGCTCCCCTAAACTAGTTAATTTTTAGGCTCTTCATGGATGAATAATGCAATTTCTCATTTTCCCTTGGGAAGAAGATGAACTGAACTATCTGAATTTCTCTCTCTCTCTCTTTCTTTCTTTTATTTACTTGATCGTTGTTGTCTTCTATCTGTGAACTTTGTAGAGAAGCTTTCTGTGGATATCCAATAGTCTCTTTAATGAAACTGATGTTGAAAGATTGTGGTTGGTGGTGTAATATATTTGCTGCTTAGTAATTTCAGGGAATTCAATTAGAATAAATAATTATTGAACAGAAGATCTAGAAAGTTGGGTTTTTGCATCTTAGTTCTGCTTGCTTATGGTGGCAAATAATCAAGATCATCTTACATGGATTCGCTAAATGTGAGAAAGAAATTCTACAAGAGTTTCGCAATAAACCAAGGCATCAGTACCCCTGCATCCAATTCTAATTCTAATTTCTATTTTAAAAGATTCAATTTTTTTTTATTTGATCTGTCATATATTGCAAATCATATACTTCTAATATAGAAGTACACTCCTCTTGATGTAATTTTTTTATGATTGGAATATAATCCTTTCACCTTTCATCTCTTGAGCAAATAGTCGATCCAGTTTTACTCAATTTCGATCAGACCATGCACCAATTCACTAATTAATGCCGAAAACTAACAACCAAAAAGAAAAAAAAACCACCAGTTCGCATAGAACCATACTTCAAAGACAAAATGAAAATGACCAAAATTGGCAAATTCCATACATAAACTGTATTATCTCAATGCAACAGAGTTCACCGACAAGCAAAACAGAGCACACGTATAACAGTAGCTGCCAATAAAAAAAAACCAGACACAGAGCACAAAGAGACACGGAACGAAAGGCCGATTCAAAACTGAAAACTCATCTAAAATGCAACTTGTGAAGCTTACCTTCGAAATGGAGGGAGGACCGACAGCAGTGCGCACAGAATCCACGCCGACGGACGACCGGAGGACAACTTCAGGACACTACACTCTACACTGCCCGAAAATGCCAACAAAGAACAGATCCACCACCGTGTGTGAACTAAATGACTGAACTAACAGATCCACCACCGTCGAAGCTCCCCTCCACCGATGGTCCGGCTTAGAATGGAAATTGGAAGATTCTCGGAACTCCAACGACCAGCCACACCACCGCAACCACTAGACTCGGCTTCAACTGCTCCAACACCACGGCTTCACCATTTTCCGGCCGCCGAGCGAGACAGGGACGAGCTTCGGAGATGCAGACGAAAATGGAGGACGAGCTTCAGATGAGTAATAGTGATGTGCTTCGCTCGGTCAAGTGAAAGGGGGGAATTTGTCCAAAAAAAAAAAGTGAAAGGGGGGACTGATGCATTTCGTACGCTTTTCAGATGCTGTTGCAGGACATATTTAATGGCCATAATAACGGTTAACACCAAAACGCAATTCAAAAAGCTTCTCCTTCGAGCTTGTTAAAACGGGGTGCAAATCGGGCTTTTTTTTTTTATAAAACGCTGAACCAAACTCTCACTAAAACGTATTGCAAAAACATTTGGGCTTTTTGGTGTATAAACGGGCTTATTGGATCAAAAACGCTGAACCAAACTCTCACTAAGAGACCCCACACAGTTATCGGCACAAAAAAAAAAAAAAGACCCCATTCAGTGTCTTTCTCTTTCTTGCTTTTTGTCCCAATAAATGTGTTCATCAGTATCTTAATCATTAGGAATCTTCCTTTGGTATTACTGGTATAATTTTTTAACTAGGATTATAGAGGAGTCATTAAATATATCTTAAATTGATAAAAAAAAATTTTATAATTCTTTTTTTTTTATATTCATAAATCATTACCGCCTCTTTCCTTTTTAAATTTTTAAATGAGAATTAAATAAAGTAAAATTGAAAAACAATTATTAATAACTTTTTAAATGACCTTATATTTAGGATAAAAAAATTCTTTTATAATAGACTTATAATAAGAATCAAAGTAGTATATTATTGACTTTATTTTACCAGCGGTATATTATTGACTTGAAAGAGTAACATATAATAAAATTCATGAATGTGAGTAGTAGTGGAGTTATAAAATCATCAATGAAACAATGGAGAAGTAATGGAAGTTATTTTAAAAAACTAAAGAGAAGTAAATTAAAAATGAAAAGGGGGAAGGAGATGCATGGTTCCCGGACCCGGACCGGACCGGAAACCGCCGAACCGGTCACTAGACCGGTCCGGGTCCCAATTTAAAAAAAAAAATTTTTTTAACTTTTTCCTTTTGAATTTCATACTATAAGCCTAAAATTTTCAATTACTCACCGGTTTGGTCCCGGTTTAGCTCCGGTTTGGTCCCGGTTTGACCCACTGACCCTTAACCCAGTACCCCGACCGGTTCAATACCCGGTCCGGGTTTTAATACCTTGAGGAGATGTGCACCTTCCCAACTCTTCATATTCATAACAATTCAAGATTTATTTTCTGTTTTAAATCTATTACATAATTTTAAATTAATTTTTTGATAAGTAATTTTTAAATTAATTTTTATTGTGCTAAAAAAATAAAATGTGAGAAAACCTTTTTTTTAAAAAAAAAAAGCGAAAAGATACCTTAGGAAACCTATATTTTTAAAGAACACAAAAATCTAATCCATGCATGGAGTGGACAAAAGGTTATTTTTCAATATAAATTTTGATCCTTTACCTTAAGATGTGAGCAATAATTAATAAATACTAGTACTCGCCGGAAAAAGTATTTATTTAAAAGAGAATATAAGGATCAAAAATAGATTTGTTTCTAACGGAGTAAACCATTCAGGTCAAAAGAAATAAAATCCCCAAAAAAAATAAATTAAGTAAAATACGGAAAACATGAAACAAAAACCAGAATCAAAGAGATAGAGAGAGACAGAGAGTGGTTCAGTAACATATTCACGTTGACAAACTCGGCCAAAGGCGGAGGCCAGGCCAATGCCATAGCCAACTCTCACACATCACTTCACATTCCTCCACTTTCTTCTTTCAATTTCCCTTCTTTCTGAACTTTCTTCATCACTTTCTGGGGAAAATTTCTTCCCCACATGGCTATTTCTCGCAGCTCATCTCACCTTCCCGAGATCGATGACAATACTGGTGGCAATGGCGGTTCTGGTAATGACGTTAGCTTCCGTTCGATCCGCGATCGCTTTCCCTTCAAGAGGAATCCTACTCACTCTCGTGACCGGCTCAGGGCCTCCTCCGATCGCCAATTGCCCCGAACTACTCGATCCCATCTCAACACTCGTTTCAATCGCAAAGGGCTGCTTTGGTTATTCCCTTTTAAAGGGAAGTCCGGTTTCTACGCTATGATTTTCTTCGTGTTGTTCTTGTTTGCTTTGGCGTCCATGGTGTTGCAGAGCTCGATTATGTCGGTGTTGAGACAGGCCGGCGACCGTGGAAGGCTATCACGGCCGAATATGAAGTTCGGGACTACGTTGAAGTTCGTGCCTGGAAAGGAGTCTAGGAGGTTTGTGCTGGGAGATGGGCTTGATCGGGTGCGATTGCAGCCGAGAATTGGTGTTCGAGCGCCCAGACTAGCTCTTGTAAGTCTCGTTTGTCTTTGGCCGGGACACTTTTGATATTCCCGACGCGTGTGTTCTTTTTTTTGTTCTTTCCATTCTTTCTTAATGTAATGGCAATGCCTTTCGAGTACATGTGGCAATGGCAAATGGCTGTGGACCTAGATGGTCGGATACATTTATTGAGGCTAAACAGAATCGAAGGGGTCTTGTGGAATTTGGATATCAATAATCGAAAATATATATAGCTTAAATATATTCTTATTATGATTGTGCCAGAAAATTTTTCCTTTTGCCAACAGGATTTCTGCTAGAAACTTGTAAGTGTATGTACATTATTAAATACAATTAGTTAAATTCTAATTTTCTATACTCTCATAACGAATACTTGAACTCGATTAGAAGTCAAAACATACAGAATGATTGCGATCAGAAATGGAAACTTTGCAGGATTACTGTCCGAGTTGAATTTAGTTATTTGTCACATAGTGAGGTATGGATGGTAAATGAAGATGTCTTCTTTCCTTGAAATGGAACTGGCATCATGTGCAAGTCTCTTGGCTGCATGTTTGAAGTTAAACTTGCTATCATCTTGAGTATTGCTCACATTTTGCGGTAAAAGAGGAAAGGATTATTCTTTTTTAACACTGATGAATATTTTGAAGTCATTTTTCATAATGGGGTTGACAAATTTAACTGAGTCTATCTAATTATGTGATAAAAATTCCCCCTTAGTCTTTATTTGGCTTACCATAAAGCTAGAAGAATTTCATTTTATAGCTGCTGAGCTTAATGAATGGAAACATCAGTCTAATGTTAACTCAAGACAGAAGTTGGTGTTCAATTATTCAGGTCCAAAGAGTTAGTTATGTGTGCAATGTTTTTAATGCTTACGCGATCTTATAGTTACTATCTTTTAAAAGTTTCATTGGACCCTATGTTCTGTTATGTGGTTTTATGGAAATTGTGGCTGTGCCAAAGTCCTCTTGGATACTACATAGTTTAGGACAATAGACCAAAACCTTTGGCGTGGTCAGTTTTGTCTGATATGTATTTGCAATATGAAGCTTTCTTCTTCCCTACTGTTTAACTAAAAAGAAAATGAAGAAACCATACAGATTTTAATTCAGATAAGAAGCCTAGTGTGCTTTATGGTTTGAGACAATATTTAACTATTGGTTCAATCTTGGATTGTCAAAGCATAAAAAGAAATGGCTTCTCGCTTGTTATATATATTACAACTATCTCATATAGTCTTATAAGACTACTTGTGGTAGGTTCTTCATTTTCTAGCCTTGTTATCTATCATTTTCTTGGGTAATGTCTTATTCTCTCTTGTGTCTCTTTCTTTCTATGTAATAAAAGTTTCTTTGTGTATAAAAACATAGCATCTTGATCTTTCACATATTCGTTGAATTGCTTGCACTTTGCATATTTATCAGTACTTTTTTCATCTATGTCAGATTTTAGGTCACATGAAGAAAGATCCTCAGTCACTGATGTTGGTTACCATAATTCAAAATCTACAAAAACTGGGTTATGTTTTTAAGGTCAGTCACTGTTATTTTCTTTATGATATTACATTAAGTTCTCCATGGAAGCTGATGGTGCTTTATTCAAAACATAGACATGATATCCAAGTTATTTAAATAATGATACACAAATGCTTTATCAGAGTGAGTTACTCCTTAAATGGATTGGCTAGCCTGTTCATTTTTCTACCCTTGAATTGTTGCTAAGAAAATATTTTGAGAAGTCTTTGCATTTTTTTTCTTGTGGGTTTACAGATATTTGCCGTAGGCAATGGAAATGCACACTCAATATGGGAGAAAATAGATGGTCGTCTCTCATTTTTAGGTCCAGAGGACAAAGGCCAGATTAATTGGTCAATGTAGGTGTGAAATTTATGTTACGTACTTTTTACTTTTTTATGTCAGGGTTTATCTTAATGGCCTCATTTTAGTCTATTTTCATATTCATTTTAATATTATTTATCTCGAAGACATTGTAGAGGGAGTAGAATCCCGTTTTGTATTGATGACCTTTCTTCTTAAGTCTACTTTATTTCATCCTTTTTTGAGAGGATATGTTGTCCTCTGCCTCTTTTGCTATTTTTCTCCTCACTAAAATATTTTTCTTCAAGTTCTCCTACGTTTCCCTTTTGATGTTAGGGTTCTAACCAGGGTTACCTGCTTATACACACGAACTTTTTGTACCAGCATGACTTTAATGAAATTATTGCTTGTTATAATTTGACATAGATGATGAATATTTTCCATTCCTTACAGTTTTGAAGGTGTCATTGTTGACTCTCTAGAATCAGAAGAAGCCATTTCAAGGTGGGTTTTTCATCCTATCTAACTCCTGATGATTGTTGTTAAAATATTAGAGCTCTCAGCTTGTGTTGAGAAGTCATGTGATATTGAGTTTTAGGCCTGTAGGAGTTGACAAAGTGTTGCTAACTTTTTAATGTATTTTAATAGTGTGTAGCTCATAATTTCAGCAAGCATTTGAAAATTCTACCATGTGAATGAGATGATTTGGATGGATGTTCTTCCCTTTTGTTTTTTCTCTATTTTTTTTGGGGAGGGGGGGGGGGGGGGCGGATCGGATGGATGTGTTTCCTAATGAAGTTTATTTAGCAGTTCATGTATGAGATTTGATGTTTTGAGGTTGAACTTTTAATGGTGTTCAAAACTAAATATAAGGGGTCAGTGAAGAAATATTAGCTGCCTTTTGTTAAAAACATAAGCTTGTAATTTTCTCCATTTTTTATTTTTTATGTCAACCCTTTAATTTAAAATTTTTCTTGAGAAAATTCTAGATTTGATATATGGTTGACCTATCGTGGGGCCCCTGACTCGTTCTTTTAAAAGAAATTATTATCTAAACTTGATGACTGGAATTCATGTACTCTTACATTTGCTTGCTTGTTTGTCTTTTGGTGTTTATAATTCACAGCGCATACATTCTGGGAATTTAATACGTGGAAATGGGTTGGCATGGTGGATGTTTTATATGGGGTACTGACATTATTGCCATTCACATCTCATATTTTCAATATGAGAAATAATTAAGTGTTCCTAGAATTTATTTGGTTCCGTTATATCACTAGGCAGAGTCTGGTTATCTGGATTTGTAGCTGTGAGCCTTCTATCTCTTGTGGCACACATGATGTGATGCATTCATATGCTGTGTTTAGTGAGTTTTATATTTTTGCAGCCTTATGCAGGCCCCTTTCTGCTCAGTACCAGTTATATGGATTGTTCAAGAAGATAATCTTTCAAGTCGCCTTAAGCTTTATGAGCAAATGGGCTGGGAGCATCTTCTTTTTCATTGGAGAAATGCTTTTGGAAGAGGCACAGTTGTTGTGTTCCCTGATTTCAATTTTCCGGTAATGTTGCCCTTAAATTCAAACAATTACACAAACATTGATATTATTAGATTTTGTCCTGATTGTTTATAGTTAGATTCTTAGAATTTATTTCTTCTGTTGTCAGATGTTATACAGTGTGCTTGACACTGGAAACTTTTTTGTCATTCCGGGATCACCAGTAGATGTGTGGGCTGCAGAAAGCTATGGTAAGATCCATTCCAAGGATCAATTAAGAGATATTAACAGGATTCATAAAGATGATATATTGGTTGTCATTGTTGGGAGTTCTATCTTCTATGATGGTCTATCCTGGGACTATGCTGTGGCAATGCATTCCATAGGACCTCTACTGTTAAAATACGCAAGAAAGAGGGATTCAACTGAACCATATAAATTCATTTTCTTATGTGGCAATTCCACTGATGGTTATGGTGATGCATTACAGGTAAATTTTCTTTCAAGCTGTGCATCATATATAGGAGTTTTAAGTTTTAACCACTAAATTAATGACTGATATGCTCTTACACTCTGAACTAATATTTTGCCCGTATCATTATGAAAATAGAAACATTGAATATGGGCTTTCATGACTGAAAATGTGTAATCTTAATTATAGCTCGCCTTTAGTGTCATAAGTTTGTCTTCGGACATATTGTCCTAGAAATTGTTTGCTAATCCCTTTAGCATTTTTGGTGCAGGAAGTTGCTTCAAGCTTGGGACTTCCTGATGATTCTTTAAGGCATTATGGCCTGAATGGTGATGTTCACAGTGTGTTACTGATGGCTGATATTGTTGTCTATGGTTCTGCTCAAGATATACAGGGTTTTCCTCCATTACTAGTTAGAGCAATGACTTTTGGAGTCCCTGTCATTGCACCTGATTTTCCAGTCTTAAAAAAATATGTGAGTTTGCTCAAGTCCTTCCCTTTTGTCACTTGTTGATTTCTGTAATCATGGTTGCTTCTTTCAACTCATAAAGATCTTCTATCAACTTACAGATAGTTGATGGTGTCCATGGGATATTTTTTTCTAAACATAGTCCAGATTCTTTGATGACTGCTTTTTCACTTTTGCTTTCCAATGGAAAACTCTCTAAATTTGCTCAAGATATTGCTTCATCTGGAAGACGGCTTGCTAAAAATGTGCTAGCTTTGGAATGCGTAACTGGATATGCAAGACTTCTGGAGAATGTACTCAGTTTTCCATCTGATGCTTTGTTACCTAGACCTGTTTCTCAGCTTCAACAGGGGAAGTGGGAGTGGGATGTGTTTGAGAATGAAATAGGTCTTGGTGCTCATATGCAAAGGGCTGATGATGAATCCGCTCAAAAAGTTAGCATTGTCTATGCCCTTGAGCAGGAATTAGCAGGTATAAGTCATGCAACGAACATCCCTGAGAATGAAACTGAAGTTCCATCCCGTGATATCCCAACCAAATTAGATTGGGATATTCTACAAGAAATTGAAAGATCGGAAGAAGTTGAGATGCTTGAAACGGAAGAGGTGTGTTGTCTTGCAACTTCAGCTTTTTAACATTAGACTTCCTTCCTATCTGCCCTTTTCCATTGTCTGTGTATTTCACTCTATTTAAGCTTTGTTTTAGAGACTGGGGGATCAAGAATATCATTTGTTCCTTTTGCAGCTTGAAGAGAGAATGGAAAAAGACGGTGGCTTATGGGATGTGATCTATCGCAATGCTAGAAAATCTGAGAAACTGAAATTTGAATCAAATGAAAGGGATGAAGGGGAGCTGGAGAGAATGGGACAACCAGTGTGCATTTATGAGATATACAGTGGGTCTGGAGCATGGCCATTCTTGCACCATGGTTCCTTGTACCGTGGGTTAAGTCTTGTGAGTATCATAGTTCACATTTAATATATTTTACCATATGAAAATATTAATTTCTTCCATGCTCTCCCTTGTTTTGTTTGAGCATTATTTTTCACTTTATAAATTAACATATGGGTTGTTCAGAAAATATCTTTTCTTTGAGTCATGTAATTATTCTACCCTATTGGTTACCACGTTTAAAACATGTAAACCAAACTTTTGGTGCTCCTATTTTATTTCTTTGCCTCAATAACTCAGACAGGGCATGAAAGTTTTGCTCTAGTTACATGGTGATGGCTTCCTTGTTTCTAGATGACTGGATTTTCATTTTGTTAATCTTGCGTAACCATGTCAATGAAGTGAATGCTACTACAGTAAATTATTTGACATATTTTGTGATCAATAATAAAGTACTTGTTACGGCAGTCTAGAAGGGCTCTAAGACAATGGTCCGATGATGTGGATGCAACCAATCGTCTGCCTATTTTAAATGACACTTACTTTCGATACATCCTCTGTGAAATGGGGGGCTTGTTTGCAATTGCAAATCGGGTGGATAGCATTCACAGGAGACCTTGGATTGGGTTTCAGTCATGGCGTGCCGCTGGTAGCAAGGTATTTCTTGTTTTCGTTTAGCTCATTGCACCATTTTTACTCCACAGGCAGAATTATAGATTTCTGTGTTTGCATTCTGCTGAAACCACACTTGATAACGTTGAGAATTTTATTTTATTTTTTTTTAACTTTTCCTTGCCTCAATATCAATTGCTAGGTCGAAGTTTGGGCCTCCTAACATATATATTGAAATTTTCCTATGTTAAGTACATTATTTTTGCAAAGCAGGTAGCATTGTCAGCGGAAGCTGAAAAGGTTTTGACACAGGCATTACAAGAGAATTCAAAAGGAGATGTCGTATATTTTTGGGCACACTTGGACATTGGTCGGGGTGTCATTGGAGGCAATAATGCACTTACCTTTTGGTCGATGTGTGACATCTTAAACGGAGGCAACTGCAGGCATGTAAAATATGGCTATAATGTTATATATACATCGTGCTCATTTCACTCTTTTAGCTACTAAATAGTTTGAATGAGCACACCACTTGCTCCTATATGTTATATCCTAGAGTGGCATCCACTGTTAATCATATACACCGTGTGTTTAGGAAGTTTGACGCTGTAGCTTATGCTGAAAAATGAGACTAGTTTTTTCATAATGATTGTGGTATGATTAACAAGATTCTGGGCATGAAGTGACCCTATTGTATTCACTGAGCAGAAGACCTCAGCTATGTACTTCCCCATATATTCTCTTAAAATTTAGATCTCGGAACAACTTTTTCAAACATGTCTAACATTATGCTTCAAAAATGCATTCAGAACTGCTTTTCAAGATGGCTTCCGCCAGATGTATGCGTTGCCACCACATGTAGAAGCACTTCCTCCTATGCCAGAAGATGGTCAGTATTGGTCAGCCTTACACAGCTGGGTGATGCCAACCCCTTCTTTCTTGGAGTTCATAATGTTCTCACGGTGATTAACAGATCAATTTAGTTTTCATGACAGTAGGCCAATTGAAGGAATTCACCTTTCTCTGAATTAAACTATAAACTGAAATGTGATAAGTCAATGCAGGATGTTTGTCGATTCCATTGATGCCCTGCATACAAATTCCAGCAATTCTACTGTGTGCATGTTGGGGTCTTCAGAGATTGAAGTAAGTCATTGACTTTTGCTCGAGGATTCTTATTTGTTTTCATTCTCACATTTGTTTTTTTCTACACAGCGGAAGCACTGCTACTGTCGAGTTTTGGAACTTCTCATCAACGTATGGGCCTATCATAGTGCGCGGAAGATGGTATACATTGATCCTAACACCGGTGCCATGGAAGAGCAGCACCCGGTTGAGCAGCGCAGGCCTGTTATGTGGGCAAAATACTTCAACTTTACTACATTGAAAAGCATGGATGAAGATTTGGCTGAGGCTGCCGATGATGGTGACTATCCAAGATATATGTGGTTGTGGCCATTAACAGGAGAGGTACACTGGCAAGGGGTCTATGAAAGGGAGAGGGAAGAAAGGTACAGGCTGAAAATGGATAAGAAGAGAAAATTGAAAGAGAAACTAAATGAAAGGATGAAATATGGTTACAAGCAGAAATCACTTGGACGATAGGAGGGGCTATACCTGGAATTCACAAATCAAATACCAAAATCCTCTCTAGTCCTCTGTTGATAACTCAAATCTCATGTTCGTCCTTAATAGTTTTTCATTCTTATTTTGGTTCCACATGTTTCAAGATTCATCCAATCTAATCCTTCTATCAGTTAGTGAATTGCTGAACCTGCTAATAAATCTGGTGAAATGACACATTTTTTTAGCAATTCACCAACAAAAAGATTAGATTTAATGGATTTTTTGATACATGAGTGATCAAAGGAAGGATAAAAATCAACTAGGGACTCGCTTGGAAAAAAATCCATTTTTGTGAAGGTCCAAAATACAGTTCTAGTCCCAAGAACTAAACTCTTTTTGACCTGACACAGCTATTGAACCCAGTTTTGCATGACTTGGAGAAGTTTTGATTCTAACCGTATTGGCAAAGACAGGATTCCATTTCTTTCTTTCTTTGACTGAATACATATATATACCTTAATGAAGTGTGAAGAAGAGTATGAGAGAAAGGGTAAGATGGAGAGAGCAAAGGACTTTCTCTGTTAGCTGTTGCTATTTGACTATTTTCATGGCCTTTTTTTCATTGGTCACTTGTAGCTACCTCACAAAGGATTAGGGATGAGAGTACCCAAAAGTCTTACAGAATATTCTTTCTCCAGTTAAGGGACATAGAAATTTAGCATAAGTTTGTATTCTTTCATTTCTGTATATTATTCATCATTATTAGTGGTAATTTTTTTTTTTTGGGTAGAATAATGGCTGGATTTCTTATGTGGACAGTTTTTGTTTACTTTATTCCAATTATAATCTTTGCTTAGCTTCATATGTAGTATCTGCCACCAAACCAGGATTTTTCTTGATGATTGAAATTTTTAGCAGAGCTCTAACTCCTATTCATGGTTTTTCACTTTTAATTTTCAAGATTTATGCCAGTTATATGTTTAGATTAAAAAAGGGAGAATTACTATGAGGTTCCATGGAAGGAATTTAATAACTAGAAATTCCCAATGACAAGTAAGCAGTATAAACTTATAGTCATTTCTTATATTGAAACTTGTTAATACATGCTTCTTAGTTGTTATCAAACTTGTGGGTGATTAAATCACTTCCTTATGACCTTATAGTAATTCTCCTTTAAAAGAACAGTAAAGAAGGATAAAGTAGATGTATGCATTACTTATATATCATAGGAAGAAAAAGCAAATAAATATCACTTAAACTTCAAAATCCCAAATAAATGATTATCCAAAAAATCTGAATTGTCAATTACTATTTTCTTTTTGTTAATCACATTATTTTTATTATCAACAAAAACAATTTGAGATTTTGAAATTTAAGTGATATTTAAGTATCTTTTTCCCTCAATCATATCAGTACCTTCTTTCCATTCTCTTTAATCTAAGCATACCTTACAAAATAATTGAATGTCTTTGATGAAGAAGGTAGATCCCCCAAACTAAAGAGTATGGACAAAAACATGCAAAGTTCATATAATCAATATGTATAGTCAAAATCATCATGGCTGCATGGAATATGAAGGATCAGAGTGATGTTTTTTGGCAGACTTTTAATAGACAAAAGGGTTTGTTGTTTACCCAAATAAAAAATGAAATAAAAATAAAAAGCGTTTTGTTCCGACAGTTCAGAGAGGCATAAATCAGATCAGAGTGGAATATATCTGTGAACTGTTCAAAAGGAAGATTCCAAGTTTATGGCATGTGGAAAAAGCAGTGTTATATCAGCTGAATTGAATCTCGCCATTTCTATTTTCTTTGAATAAAGAAAAATCAAAGTCTTGTCTCTGGGAACTATGGTAATATTCCAAGAAAGAAATGTATACAGTAAAATAATTATGGATGGTTGAGTGCTTGTCTGGGATCCAGTTGGGAAGCTCAAAACTAACTTTTACATCCTTGAAAACTAGTTAGAGCCAAAAAGAAATCATGTTTGATTTAGTGTTTGGGAAACATCCAAATCATGATTTCAGAAGCTATTTTCCGTAAATCGAGACAAAACTCCTCTCACATACTTACCTCGTAAATCGTAAAAGCTATTCTCAAAAGCTAATCCAAACACACAGGTTCGGATTAGCTTTTGAAGAATAGCTTTTGTAGAAAAAGTGGAAAATAACTTCTGAAGAATATATTCTAAACAGAATGTTTAGATTAGCTTTTTTTAATAACTTTTACGACTTACAAGATAAGAGTGTGAGAGGAGTTTTGTCTCGGGTTGCGCAAACCATGATTTGAAACCATGGTTTTGGTACTTGCCAAACACAAGATGGTGAGGGGCCCACATAATAAGAGAGGAAGGGTGGGGCCCACATAAGGAAAAAAGACCAATGAGAGTGAGAGGATGAGGCCCACACAAGAGAAAAAACAAAAAATGGATTTTCCCAAAACCTAGGTTTTGAGATCAAAACCCATGTTTGAGATCAAATCCATGATTTGGAAAAATTTTGGGTATTCGGCAACCAAACCTAGGTTTTGATTTCACATCTGATCACACTGTTAGTATTTGCCTATTTGGAGGTTAATGTTAAAACAACTTCTTTTTTTTTCTTTAAATTTAAACCTTCTAAAATTGACTAACAAGCTATTAGTTGAGGTAGCAAACGGCTTTGTCCCCGTAAAGAGGATAACACAAGTTTAAATAAAAGAAAACGCATTTTTTAGAAGAGGTGAAAATCCTTTGTGCGTTAAGTCTTAAAAGGAATTATACCTTTAACTCAATAAAAAAAAAACTTTTGAAATTGACTTTTCAATATATAATTCAAATAAGTATTTATTACACCGAATTTTTTTTAATAAAAGCATGTCCAAATATAAATCACATTAATTAGCTTTTACCCCAACTTTAGTTTGTAAAAGTCAATTGGGATAAAAATCATTTTTGGAAATAGTTAATTCAAACAAGCCCTATATGTTAGAAGCAAACATTTTATATATAAACTCATGGTATTTAAAATTTCACATCCAAAATACTTAGTTAATTAGAATAATCAAATACAAACTGATAAGCAAATATATACTTTCTCCTCTGAATTAGGTTAGCCCTTTAGTTCCTTTGTTAATTAGGTTCTAGAAAAAGAACTTTAGCTTCCCACAAAATCTACCCTTGCCCTACAATGGTGCAGATAGTAATTGTTATTAAAATTTGACCTATCGAACTATATAATTATAATTATAATTATCTAGTCTACCAAACCCACCACCCACCAGTTCTAATCCACATTAATTTACCAGATCAATTAAATATCATATTAACAATTTCAACCTCTTGTTTTCAATGTTTTTAAAACAGGTAGGTAGAATATAGTGAATAAAGGAAAACGAAAAAGTCCCCCTTTTTATGACTTTTGAATAATATAAATTTCTTATATTTATATTGCGCTTGCAATTGGATGCATGTAACTCTAAATTTAACTAAGCTTTACTTGACGTTGTTAACTAATCTACACAAGTTAAGGAATGTTAGTTAAGTACTCCCTCCAGTCTTATTTATAAATAACTTTTTTAACTGTTAGTTAAAAGCAATAAATATGTAAAAAATGCCAATATTTTTTCATATATTCCCCTATTTATGAAAAGAGTATAGGAGAGAGAATGAATAAAAAGTATGAGAGATAACTCTTGATATGTGTGATAATTAATTATAAATATATGTATTTAATAAGGGTAAAATAGGAAAAAGAAGCTTACATTTTCATACACAATGTGAAAATTGCTTATAAAAAGGACCATGCCCATAAGAGAGAAAGTTGCTTATAAATAGAATCGGAGGAAGCAACGTAGTGTGTCTTAAATTGATAAAATTTACCTCTTTTATCTTTATTAAATAATGTAATTTTCAAATATGTATTTATTTTCTGTCACCTCTCTCTCCCCTACAAGGATAAAAGTGAAAAGCAATTATTAATTACCTTATCAATCTCTTATATTTCAGACAAAATTTTTCATCTAGAAGACTTCTTATATTTCGGACCGGAGGGAGTATAATCTACTACCTCCGGTCCTAATTATAAGACAAAGTTGACTTTTTTGGAGAAATTAAGGAAGCCAATTAAATTACTTTAGAGTGTTTATATTTTTAGTATCTTTATATTATACATTAGTTTATTAGTCAAATTAATTAGTTTAGAGAAAAAAATAAAAATATAAATATTCTAAAGTAATTTAACTAGCTTCCTTAATTTCTCCAAAAAAGTCAACTTTATCTTATAATTAGGACCGGAGGGAGTATATTACTATCTACAAACTAGATTTTATATTAAGGAAAGAATATTATAAATCCTGAATCTTTCTTGTTGGGTTAATATAATCTTTAATATCTTAAGTTTGCCTTCATTTTAGTTCTAGTCCCTCAAGTTTCAAATAATAGGTTTTGGTCCATCAAGTTTCACTTCGTTTAAAACAGTGGTCTCTATAGCTCAATAAAAAATTAGACCATTTTGCTTTTAGAGGGACCAAAACCAACACTTTTAAACTTAAGGGATTAAAACAAAAATGAAAGTAATCTTAAGGTTTGATTGATTGAAAAGAAAATTATATCCACAAAAATTGAAAGTGGATGTATAGAAATATTCTTTCCTTCAAAATAAAGCCTTTAACTACACACCTTGTTATCTTGCTTTTCTCTAATAATGCCTTAAAATTTCAAGGGAAAAAAACAAAAGAAAGAGCATCATAATTGGTGTAGATCTACCTAACTATGCCATACACTAATATTCCATAAATTCAGTAATATAGTTGGCATACATAGCTATGTAGATCAACCCATGAAGTGAGATTTTCTATATTCTTACATTGGTTTAATATAGAGAAAAAGGCACTTAAATACCATTTGAACTTCAAAACCCCAAATTAGTTTTGTTGATAATAAAAGTAATAGAATTGACAAAAAGAATATAGCATTGACAACTCAGTTTTTTGGGAAATCACTGTTTTAGGATTTTGAAATTCAAGTGATATTTATTTATCTTTTTCCCTTTAATGTATTCAAAGAATGACACAAGAGAACATGATAATGTATATTGAAAACCGATTAAAAGTATAGTAAACATATTTCATATTCACACCAATTTTAAATCCCCCTAAAAAAAATCTAAACGTACTACTTATCATAGTACTAAAAATTAGACCAATCGTTAAACCTATCAAGATAGTGGTTTAAGGATCAGTAGTGTAACCGTGATTGAACAGAAACCAACCCAATTATGATTAAAGTAATATAATTTAATTAAAATAACCATATATAATTCTTAAAAGAGTAATATTTAAATAAAAAAGGTCTTAATCCATAAATAAATGGAATATTTATATACAAACCAAACATAATTTAACAAAACAGAGTTACTAAAGTGTATATATATGATGAACTACTATTTTTTTAACTCAAAACAATATCAGTTTAGGCTCAAAAAAAAGAGAAAAATTATAAAATCCAATCCAGTCAACCTATTCAAAACTCTTTACGGAACCGACTAGGAGACTTGTTCATTAATTCATTGGTTTAACCGGTTGACTCGGGTTTTATATGAATGTTAAAAAGAATCTAGATCCACTTTGCTAAATAATGCATTATTTTTCACTTGTAATAACGTGAACAGTTGCAACTAGAACACTAGGCATTGATAATAGAGGTTTCAATACCATAAATGTAAGTATGGGCGATTATATTCCAACTAAAACCTACCCACTCTCAGCTCTGTCTTGAAAATTAGTATTTTTTCCCCCTTGACAACTTGCACATAGAGGAGTAGGTTTCTTAGAATTAAAAACTGAGCTTAGTTTTGTTTTGGTGCTGATTTGTTCTCATCAATAATACTTGCATTAAAAATAAAGTACTATATATATATATCTACTCTTTTGTCCATCATTGATTTCCATTTTGGCCACATTCTCTCATGCATGCAACGTCTCAACGTTGCACATGATCATGAACTATTTAGTAATATTATTATTTTTAGAGGCATCTTTGATCTCTTATGAAGATTAAGAAAGATCATTTACTATTTAGTACATAAAATTGAATAGATTGACAAATAAATAGAAGGAGAAAAATTTGTAAATGAAAAGGACTTGAGTGGTCTTAAATATACTTAATTATATACTAGATTAACTTGATTTAATTTTATTGAGTTTTCTTTTAGATTTCTCTACCAATATCTGCACTAGTAACCGGATTAGTCCGATTCACGGGAAGGCAGTAAGCCCATAATAGGAGAACCTTACCACCTCCAAATATTGCGGCTGCATACCTAATGCTCAAATATGAAAGCATTGGATGGGGGGGGGGGGGAGAGAGAGTGAGAGAGTGAGAGAGAGAGAGAGAGAGAGAGCACTGGTTAAGCTACAACGAGTGAAAGTCAGTCGATCTAACTTGGTGGTATTTTATTGTGGTTTCCATCCAAAAAAAATTTGGAATTCAAATTAAATGTGATACTAAAATTGTTACTGTATAAATTTACAAATATGGTAAAATCTATCTATATTTTTATAGAGAGATATTGTCACTTAGTTTCATGAATCCGAAGCCTAATTACCCAAAGTCAAAAGCTTAAGGGATCGGATATATTACTTAATATATAATGAGAGAAGATTATAAGTTGACAGGTAAAAGTCATATGAATAAAAATTTTTATTATTATTTGAAAGATTAAGGGTTTTTTTTATAAAAAATTCTGGGGTACTCTCTCCTGTATTCGCATTTTAGTGCTATATATACATATACATATATCAATGAAAAAAAAAGTACTCATGAGAGATCGATTTTGTGATAATGGAAAACTGAAAAAAAAAAATTAAAAACCTACTTTTTCCATTCACTTAATAAAAAAATATATATAAAGGTAAGACATAAGTGTCAGAGAGGGTGTGATAATTATGATACGGTGTAAGCCAAAAAAATTTTTGCTGTCAAGTCCTGCCAAACCATGCTCCATGTTCATTGATCCAAATCAAAAGAACCCTCCTTTCTTTGTATTTTAGTGTTTTTTATACACACAGACAGATACACACATATTTTGATATATTGATTCTACTCTAAGAACTGAAATGATAGATCTGAATTTTAATTACTTAGCTTCAAGTATATATGACAATCAAAATCTTATTATTAATGGTAATGTTTTTAAATTAACCTTTTTACTATTGAAAATGCGATTGATATTTTTTTAGTACAAGGCCAAATTATGCAATTATATATGTAATAAGAGCTAGATACTTCCTCCGATGCTATATTTATAGGAGCTAGATACTTTAATTTACTCCTGAATATAATAAGATTTCTGTTTACTTTGCCTCTTAAATATTTATCCATATTGATGGTACATATCAATGAAGTTTACATCAAGTAATAGTTCCAATGCCATTAATTAAAAAAGGTGTATATTTATAAAAAAAATTAACGTATATTTATTATAAATAACTAACTTCATTAATATTCACAAATTAGTTACATAGACCCTATGTTAAAAATCAAAGAGAGTATTCATTTGGTCTTATTTATAGTGTAGAGAGAAGAGAATTTTCATTTGAATGTACAATTTTACCCTTCATTGATTATTGTATTGACTATGTTTTCATATGGCATAATGTACATTAAATAGAGGTAAAATTGAAAATTTTTGAATTTTAAAGTAGAGTTAATGCAGTTTAGGACCTTGTTGATAAACAATATATAAATACCTCTGCAAGTGTTCTTTAAACCCGAAGACATGTCCTAGCCTTAATGAGCCAATGAAACCTAAACTTTTTTGTACTATAACAAAATGCAGCTTAAGGTTTTTATTGATATGTGTGTGAAACATATTTGAAGTTTCTTATAAATAGCATCATAAGAGTATTACTTATTAGGAGTAATTAATGATTTAACAATAACTTCATGTTTTTTATATAACTAGAGATGTGTTTGTGTTTCTATATATACTTAGGAGAGAGGGAGAGAGAGAGAGGGAGTGTGTGTGTAGAGGGAGGGAGAGCTCATAGGATACCCTAGGGGGACAAAATAGGAGATGGCATGGATGAGTGATCCCACAAGAAGCAAACAAAACTGGTGATGCATCCTCCAGCTGGGGGACTCCTGCCATATATATCTTTATGTCATTATTCATATTCACAAATTTTTAATTAATTAATTTATTATCAACTGTCTCCTATTTTATACATACATATTCTTACCCTTCATCTATTTTAATTGAAAAAAAATCAGATTTGTGTTTCGGGTGGTGTAGAGTGTAGAGTGTAGATATATACAAATAGGTAGTACTCCCTCCGATCCTAATTATAAGATAATATTTGAGAGTTGATCTTGGTCCTAATTATAGGACAAAGTTCTAATTTTTGTCAATTTCTTCCCAAAATATCCCCTATTGATACTTTCTCAATAATAATTAAACACAATAATAATTTAATAAGAGTGGATCAGAAGTTGTTGAGGGAGATTGATGACGCAGAATTGTGTGAGAGTTTGGAGAAGTCGTATGTGAAGTAGGAGAGGTACAAGAAAAAACAGAGAATCGACGTAATTGGATGTCATTTTAAATTTTAAATAAGGTTATTTTAGGAAAATAAATATGATTAACTAATTTAATCACTATCCTTAATTTTTCCAAAGTTAAGTAAATATGTTCTATAATTAGGACCGGAGGGAGTACACAACAAGCTTCCTCCTAAAGTCATATCTTTTATTATATTCAACATAAACATATCACATTAATTATTGCTTATGATTTTATGTTATAAATTATTGTTGCAATAACAATTAAATAATAAACATTTGAAGATTGTATGTTTGATCTTGATGAGCGAATATATATAAATATATGAAAGGCAGAGGAGACTATAATTAAAGCGAGCTGGGTTAATTGTGATCAACTTTGGATCTTGAGATTATTATTCTGTGCTATAATAATAAAAGAGAAGAAGATGAAGTTAAAACAACATAGAAATTAAAAGTGAAACAATTAAGGAAAGGTCAAGTCAACATCGTTAATTAATCAGAGTCGATCTGAGAGATGAATATGGTAGAGTGGTGAAATATGTTATGCACGCAACACGCAGAATGTTGGTGGAGTCTTGTTTCTTCTAATCCTCAAAACTACCGCCAAATCTTTATTATATACCATTGATAGTTAAAAAAAAACAAGAAGAAGAAGAAGATCGCATAATTAAACTGATAGAAAATGGGATATGAGTAGTAGAATGGTTGAGACTTGAGAACAAGGTATTAAAATTGGGATCGTGCATTAAACCAGTTAGGGTACTGGGTTAAGAGTCAGTGGGTTAGACCGGGGTCAAATCGGGACCAAACCGGTGAGAAATTGAAAATTTTAGACTTATAATATGAAATTCTAAAGGAAAAATTTTTTAAAAAATTTTAAAATATGAACCCGGACCGGACCGGTTTACCGGCCGGTCCAATCCGGTCTGGATTTAAGAAGCCTGCTTGAGAGAGACCTGCAATAATTAATAGGATATATATATATATATATATAATGTATAATTTGTATGAAAAGTAAAAGCTAATATCAAGTATCAAATCTATTGCAAGTTAAATTATTCACAAATGGTGAATAAACTATGTATATAAAAAGTAGGTATAGAAACTATCTATTACAAATCTATTTGGGGGGATGGTATAGCCATAGGAGGTATGAGAGTGTGGGTTGAAGAAGTAATAAAGAAGAGGTGGTTGGATAATGATTAGTGGTCAAAATTGTAGAGATTATTATGACTTAATTTTTCTATAATTCATTGAGATTATTTTTATTTATTATCTTGCCTTAAAATCTATCATGTCTCTATCATATTTGCAATTGAGATTTCAAGAGACCTTATTCATTAGCTAGTTTCATATTTTAGCTTTTATAAAAGCTCCACGTGTATATGTATATAGTCTCTTCATCATTAACCACCAAGTGCTCGGATCAACGGATTATATATAGGATATGTTTTTATTTTTGCCATTGAGGGTTTTGATTTCAATCGTAAATTTGTGTGTCAACTTCTACTATTAATTTCTCTTGCTTTACTTCTGTATAAAATTTCAATTGTTTAATCATTTTCTTCTTAGATCCTTTAAATTTGTTTCCGCAATAATCTTCAATAAATGGTATCAGAGTCAGATTTTATCTGGATCAACCTATATGAGAAAGACATGGTTAGAAGCCTAGTTGTTTTGAAGCTGTGCTCCCCATTCCTCACCCCAACCAAAAAAAAAAGAGGGAGCACGTGGAAAGATTCATCAATGCATGCAAATTCATTTCATATATAATCCAAATCTAAACAAATTTGTTTTATTTGGTAATATTAAAATACCAATGAGACACGACGCAAAGGAATGGAAGATGATGATAACGTAGTAGATGAGCCTATTCAAGACTCGTAGGTGGTATCCTATGCTTCTTCCTTCTCATCAATCCTCTCTCTCTCTCTCTCTCTCTCTCACTCTCACACACACACACACAATTATAATAATAATGTGTTTGTGTGTGTAACATTCATCTATATACATACATACATATATGAAAATATATTCATGGCCCATGTCCTAATGCTTGGAGGGAAAGCGATGGAAATGCGCCCAGAGAGAGAGAGAGATATATATATATATAGAGAGAGAGAGAGAATTGAAGTTGAAGGACGAAGCATATATATATATATATATATATATATATATAGGGTCGATCGATGATTACACATGGTGATGTTATGTTTTGAGGGGGACAACAAAAGCATTATAATCTTTCTATCTCTATTTTTTTGGATTTTGGTTACATTATGCATGAACTTTCCCACCTCTCCTGCTTTTGATTTTTCACGCCTATGTCTCTATCGATCTCTTAATTAATTAACTAATTAATTCCTGATTATGTCTATAATTTTTCTGATCTCAATCACAATTATAAATGTTTGATTATCATGTTAATATACTTGTTTGATTAACTTTTGGTTTTCTCAAATTTAAAATATCTGATGATCTATCTCCAGTTGAATTTTTATATTGAATTAGGATTATATGAATAAGTTCCTTTTTGTGAGAGGCATATTGAAGAGGGGATCAATTGTTACCAGGATAGATCAGAATTCAATTTTCCCACCACTAGTTAAATAATTTTTTTAGGGAAAATCCCATTAAAAGCCTTTTGAAATAATCAAATCCTAAATTAAGCTTCTAAACTTAACAAATTCTAAATGAAATCAGTCATCCCAATTTAGGATTTTAGAATTGAGTTGTTTGACTTTTATATCCTTTTGCTCCCTCCCTCATCTTCTATCCGTCTTATTCTCCTCCATCCCTCTCCTATCCTCTCCTTCTAGTTCCATTGGGATCTCTTTAGGTCTCAGATTCAATTTCACATAGAGATAAAAATATACATACATATGAACACCAAAAATTGTTACTTCACTTGACGGTTTAGAGCTTCTCCATGTTTGTTTGTTCATAAATTCTCTTGGAAATATCTTGTTCATCATAGTTGTCGAATTTATGCTAATGCCTGGGACCGACGCAAAAACTTGAAAATAACAATTTTTATTTTTTGTAGGGCTTACTATGCTTTTTAAAGTAGTAATTATTGGTGAAGAATTTGACCTCCTCCGTTGTGAATTTGAATCTGAGCCTTGGAGAGATCCCAATGGAACTTAAAGGAGATGAGAGAGTAGAATGGAACGGAGATAAAAGATGAGAGGGAGAAAAAGGATATAAAGGTTAAAATAACTCAATTCTAAAATTCTAAATTGGGAAGACAGACTTCATTTAGAATTTGTTAAGTTAAGAAGCATGATTTAGGATTTTACTATTTTACAAGGCTTTTAATAGGATTTTCCCTTTTTTTTTTTATAGATAATGTTTTAACAAAAACTAGCCTTGGCCTCATAATATATAGTTCTCATTAAAAAAATTATTCCCTTAAAATATGATATTAATTAGTTTAATTATTTTTTTAAAAAAATATTTATATTAGGATGCCAAGTATGGGTGGACTTCATTTAATGTGTGAAAAAGCAAAAAGGTCATATACATCACATTGAGTTGGACTGAAAGAAAAAAGTAAATACAAAGAACCAAAAAAAAAAAACCAACATAGAGTTGGTCTCGTTAAATCCTTCTGGGATTTCGAGTTCGAGTTCTAAAAGAGTCACTTGTATTAGAAGGAAAAGTCACAAACCACGAACCGGATACCGAATGACAATATAAAAAGAAAAAACGAAAAAATCATTATCTCAAGGTTTTGTGTTAAAATATGGTATTGAGACCACTTATATGTTTCCTTTCCTCTCTTGATTGTCTTTGCCTAGTTGGATTTTCCTCTCTTTTTAAAATGTTACAGTACACAATCTCTTAAAATAGTATCAAAACCATAATTATAGCAAGTGCTAGTGTGCTTGACTTAATATAGGAGGAATTTATAGAATTTAATGCTATATAAAAATATTAATACAACATTAAATATAACATTAAATCACAACTATTAAAACTTGATCCAACGATAGAGACATTTAATTGAGAGTAAATGAATAGAGACATCAATGGACACATTCTTTTCTCACAAATTACTTAATTTAAAAATTAGCATATTATATACGATTCTAAATATATTGGAATTTTAATCATAATTTTCTATTGTGACGTCTTTTTTATAATATTCGACACTGAAAATCAGTATGCTTATCACATCTAGTCTAACAATTAATTAAATTAGCAGTCTGAAATAATTGAATATATTGAAGGATACAAAAGTGCCAAATCATAATGCAAAGACGATGTTATATATTATGTTAATTGATCCCTTTCATATGTGGATGTCAGTATATAATAAGAAAGGTCGATCTCTTGATCTTATATATTCATAAATATTTGATAAAATTAAAATTAAAATATGAGCTCATTAAAGTGACTAATAACTAACCAAAATTGGTCCCCAAAAATATCTAAGCAAAAAGAGTACCTGTGAGTAAATAATACAATCTTAGGGGTGCCAACCCACGCATTTATAATTACATAAAAGTCAGAACCTATTTTTTCATCATAATTTAAAAAGATTCTCAAAAAAGAAATAAGCCCTTTATTGTAATATTTAAATAGTATGATTTAAAAAATACTTTATGATAGTGTTTTGCACGTCTCTTTCCTGCTTTAATTATTAGGTGGATGAAAGCGATCTCATATTAAATATGATTCGTTTATATATATATATATATATATATATATATATATATATATATATATATATATATATCAAATCAAATCAATAGGTAAAAATGTAATTTATCTCACTGAATTTTATGAAGACATCATAACAAAGAAAAAAACAGTATCGCCTTTTTCATTTTCCAATAAAATCCCCATTAGGAAACTCTTTAGGTAGAAAATGGAATCCACCATCACTTAGCAACAAATAACATTAAGGAAAGGATATTTTAATTCCAATAACGGTTAGGTAATCAAATTAATTGGTGAATTTATTATAAATTAACTGTAATTAAAATGATTTATTTATACTTGTACCTTTCAACATCTGTAGGGCTAGATGTTTATAGAAAGGTTCTCTTTCCATGATATCTCTTTCTTCACACAATTTAATTTCCGCCGTCTGTAATTAGAAAAGATTAGTTATCAATATATTATTGGGAAAATTGTGAAAAAATCCCTCATTGGCAACTTATTTACTAAATGGGACCTTCGCGTGCAGATTATCTTCCACGTGTGCAGAATATCTTCCCTGGTGTGCAAATGATCTTCCCTGTGTGCAAAATTCTTCCTTATGTGTGTGCAGAAATCTTCCATCTGTGTGCAGATATCTTCCCTTCATGTGCAAGATATCTTCCCAAGTCCCATTTAGCAAATAAGTTGTCAATGAGGTCTTTTTTTAGCAATTCTCCCTATATTATTTTGTATACATTTATTTAATATTTAATATTATTAGGTCATTGTTGGAAAAAAATTATTTGGTCATATATATATATATATATCCCAATTGAGAACTGAAATAGCACTTCTAGCTAACCTGATTATTTTCATTTATAGAATTTGAACTACTGTTGATATTACAATAAAGAGAGGAGTTGAATTCCTTCAATTCCGCCCAACTCTCTTTACTTTTTAATAAATTTTTTGCCATCCTTATATTTAATGATAATAAGATTTTTTATAGTTGCATATTTAACTATGTGTAAAGTATTATTTTATTTCTTATATACATGTATATATTGATCAGCGTGGTTTTGAATAATTTTATTAATGAACTTATCTATATTTTAATTTGAAGCATGATAATAAGAGGATGAGGCCAACACACATTAATTATTATTAACATTATGGTTAAATAGTATATACAATTACATTAATCACAACATGGAATTCCACCATAAACAAGTTGTTTAAACATAATTGAAATGTGTGTGTGTTTATAATTAATATTAATATATATATATATGTATGTATGTATATATAATAAAACTTATAAGATCCTTAAATATTTTTATTTTTATAATAAAATTATTAATTTTAAAATTTTATATCTGTCTCTCAATTGAGTCAATTCAAAGTTCATTGAGGCCTTGTTTGATTTAAGGGGAGGGGAGGGAAAATAGGTGGAGGGAAAATTTTTTTAAATTGAATTTAAAAATATTGGAGAAGTGGGTTAAAATTTTTTAATTAATTTTTCTTACTCTTTTATCTTATATATTCTCTTTATTAAAATTTTACTACCACACTTCTTTAATCTTTTAAAATTCAATTCATAAAAATTTTTTCTCCCCTCCCTTCCCCTCCAAATCCCTCACACCAAACAAACCTTGAATATCTTTTAGATTGATTAAATTTCACAAGATTTATTTTGAAACAATAGAATATCAATCATCATAAATTTACTCAATTATCTTCTTTTTTTTAATAAAAATATTTAAAAAATTTATATAGAATGATTACAAATAAATAATTTTAGCATTTATTTTATATAAAATTTAGATTACAAATAAAAATTATAACAAAAGGAAACTCCTTCTAGCTTAGTTTAGATTTTTTTCCATATATAATTCACACATCTATAGAACTTAATAGAGCTGTTTAGTGTCATTAGGCTACAATACCATCATAATTTTTATTTTTTTTTGATAAACCAACACCATGACAATTTTGCTTAGATTATACTACAACAAAGTTATGGATAAAAATAACTAACCACGTGTCATCCAAAGAAAAACAAAAGGGGCAAAAAAGTGGGGACACAAGTGTAATAGTGAATTGATGTGAAGAAAGATGGCACCACGTGATCATAAATAAATTGAGAAAATATTTGACATAAAGAATTTAAAATTTTGAATCATAAATATCTTTAGAACTGAAACAAATTCAAAAAAAAATATGACTACTCCATTTGGTTTATAATATAAGAATCAGTTGATTTTTTAGAGAGATTAATAAAATTAAATAAATTACTTAATCATGATATATGTTGTACAGCATTATATTATATATCAATTCATCATAAGTCAACAAGTTAGTTAGGAAAAAAATAATAAATATAAATATTATTTTAAAATAATTTATTTAACTTCCTTAACATTTTTAAAAAATTCAAATATATCTCATATTAAGGATGTAGGAAAGTAATAAGTAGTGACAAGGGCTGATAAATGTTAGGAGGAGTTACTTATAGCATGTTTGGACTAATTTATTTTTCAAGAATAAGCATTTATTACGTAAGTCAAGATAAAACTTTTTTCACATACTTATCTCATATACTGTAAATCGCGATTTAAAAGCACTTATAAGTCAAAACTAAGCTATCTCAAACATGCATTTAGAGATGTCAAATAAAAAAAATTAATTATTTGCCAAAAAGGATTTGGACTAGTAAAAGTAGTTAGTTCCTTCATAATGTGGCAGCTGGCAAATCAAAATTTGAATTCCCCTAATACGAAGAAGTGCCCAAATTTCGTAAAAAAAATTAAATACAAAATTCTTTTGTATAAAAAAATAAAGAAGTTTTTTACAAGAAAAAACATTCTTTGACCCAAAATTTTTTTAAAAAACAACTGTCTTTGCATTAGAAAATTCTTATCTTTAAAATTTCAAAATACTTTTGATAATTAAGTATTAATTTAAATTATTTTTAACTTGTGATGATTAAGAGTAATTTCGCCATCTTTAGCGCGAAAATTAAAAAAGAAGTAATTTTAAATTTTTTATAGCCAATAATGGTGGAGAGATTGCTGGCACTCGCCTGAATCTGCGCGTGGATATATATTCAGGCGTTCACTGATTACCATCATCAACCAAATAACGTGACAATTACGTTCCACTTGTCTCTCCATAAAAGCAAAAGGCAGTAGCAAAGGCGGAAAAAAGACAATTACGTTCCACTTGTCTCCCAGTTGGATGTTTTTATTATTAGATTGAATTTTAATGTTTGAGATTTAATATTATTTTTAATATTATAATAATATTTTTATATAATATTAAATCTCAACTACTAAAATTTGATCCAATAATAGAAACATTAAATAAAAAAAATGGAGAAAGTGATCTATAGAGACATTCTATCAGAACAAAGCCACCCTCAATTATCTGTTGTGCCCGACCCTACCACTTCAACCAATTGTCTCCACACACGTCAGACATGGAGGGTATTTGTGTCCAAATATGAACCCCATTTTCTCACGTGGAAGATCCTCGTATCGTTCTTCACCCTCATGTCATGTCCCTCAACTAACAAAAAGAATTCCAAAGCTGTTCAATTTGCTCATAAGGACAATTTTTCTTGAGGAAATTACACCAAGGCTTTAATTAAGATAAATAATATCATAATAATCTTATAATTTGTTAATGACCGTTTTTTTATTTGTTATTGATAAGATATGAAACTTTATTGATATTATTTTTATTATTTGAGACTTTTGTGTCATTTTCTTATCTTTTTTTGTTTTGTTTTTAGGCCCAATTGCTCCTAAGGGCCGGTTATAATTACTGAGATTGGTGTTGCAATTATTCTCTGTCTTATTTATAAGAGCCCGATAATCGAATTACACAGTTTAAGGAAATAGTTAAAATTAGTTAAAAATAATAAGTATGTTTGAAATAAATTTTTTCTTCCTAGTATGTTCTTATTTATGAGAGGGTAATAAGAGAGAGAAATTAAATAAATATAAGTATCACTAACGTTTTCATTAATGCAATACATGCCGAATCCATATAAACCTTTTTTACAAAAAAATAAAATTAATGCAATACATATAATTAATGAAAGGTAAAAATAAAAAAAAGTATTAAATATCCAGACAATTCTCTTGTAAATTAAGCATTGACCTCTAATCCTCACATTAATCCAAACGGTCCGTATACTCTATATTTTGACATTTAACATATATTCCTGATTTCATAGAATATTTAAATAATTACAATTTATTATGATTAATGGAAGTTCCCCTATTGCCCATGTTGCCAAAAGTCTAGCTCTCTTCCCAAAATAGACCGTGCTTGTGCATCATCTTGGAAATTTCTTATTTTATTAATTTTTATTTAAATAATTTAATTTTCATCTTAAAAAATAACAATATAAATATTAAAATGAAAATTGATTGGTTTTCTCTAAATTAAATTTAAGAAATTTAAAAAATAAAAACATCCAAATAATGTTTTATATTAATCACATCACCGGCCATCACGTTATATTGATAATATTGATGAGTATAATTCGATGTAAATTTTATGTAATACAAGTATACAACTATATTATTCATAATTTTTAAAAACTGTGATTTTCAGTAAAAAAAAAATATTTTCACCTTAGCTTCATTTAGTTATGTATATTTACAATAATAAAAAAAGTAGAATTCAAATTATTGCTTTCGAATATTACTATATACTATCTCCCGTTCTTAATATAAAACCTAATTGACTAATTTAGGAACTAAAAAGTTAAATAGATTACTTAATTATAGAATATATTACTTGATCTTTTTGAAATACATATATGCATAATTAGATTATATACATAAATTTATAACTCAGACGAATTAATTTTAAAAAAAATATTAAATATAAATACTTTAAAATAATTTGTTTAGCTTTCTTAATCCCCAAAATTATCAACTAAATCTTATAATTAAGGATCAAATATAGTGGTATATACTCATTTGGCTCTTTTTATATGACAGATCCAATATTTTATTGTCCTTAATGTAAGTGACATAATTAAATTTGTTATATAACTATGCAATTTTACTCCATTCTTAAACTTAAACTTCTTAGTTTTCACTCATTCCTTTATATATTAAACAAGAATAAAGTTTAAAAGTTATTTTAATCAATGTTAGAGGTGAGTCTTATAAATATGCCAAATCAGTAAAATTCAGCTCCGGTTGTCTCCCATACTCGCAGTGATTACCTTCAAAGGCACGCTTTCAAAGCTTCCGCTGAACTTCGACCGGAAAAAAAAAAAAAAAAAGTTTCCGCTGAACTAATAAAGCCTGTCTTTGGTCACCCACCTATATAAATTCACACACAATACGTACCTCATCTCTCTCCCCACCCATTTTGTTTTTATTCTCATTCTCTCTCCCTAATTTCCTCACAACCCACGTTTTCTCTCATCCCTCCCATTTTCAACCGCCATGTCCACCGATCTCCACCTCCTCCACGATCTCCCCAAACCGCGACTCTCCCCAGCGGCCTCCGCAGTCAAAATTGAGCTTCCCGATCTGGACCACTCCGATCGTGTCGACACTCCGGCGGAGGCTGCGGCGGCGGAGGCGCACAGCGGTAGGGAGGACGACGAGACCTGCCGGACTCCGACCTCGAAGGAGAACAGAATTCCGGAGGCGCTGACGTGTCCGCCGGCACCGAAGAAGGCGAAACGATCTGTTTCCTGCAAGAGGAAGCTTCTGGAGGAGTTTCAGTTGTTTGAGAAGGTGAATAAGGACGAGATCGACGGATTCTTCCGATCGAATTTTCCGAAAAGGAGCTGCCGATGTACATGATATGGCATCAACCTTCTCGATCGGTCGTGTCGGAAAAGAGCCTTATATTCACGTGGCTGTTATAAGAGTTTAACGAAGCCACCGGTGAATACGAAAATCAACTTCATCATCATCTTCTTCTTCTTCTTCTCTCTCCGTCTTCTCTCTCCTCTCAAGTTCATCTGTTCGATTCATTTCCTTTCTTCTTTAATTTCTTTCATTTTTTTTACCCTTACACGTTAATGTTTATATATCCAATTCGCATAATATATATCACTATGTGAAAAATCTATATTAGATCCTGAATCCGGTATGTTCATTAATTAATTACATATATCAGATCAACAAAGTGTTGATTCAACCCCCAGTTTTATGATGATCTTCGCCTGATCCGGCCTTCTCCTTTAACTTATGGATTCTCAATGCTAATTAAACCGCAGTTTCTTCCCGGATTCTACGTGCTTATCACAGATAATTGATGGCCTATACATTTGGACACACACACAGAGTCTGAGTTTTCTGAATTTTACTTTTTCTGTTTGCATATAGAATAATGATCTTCATTAATTTTAGTGGGCGCATCTCCTTTCTGCTGGGTTCTTTTTATATAAATAATGCTCTCTCCCAAACTATGAACACAAAACTTGATCTGATAAATTTTGTGTTGATAGTTAAATAATGAACAGATCAAGAGTATAATATAGTGAGCATTTAGCTTTTCTTATAAATTATTCATATCTATGGCAATTTAACCAAAAAAAGTGATTTACATGTATATTTTCATTCACCCATTACAGTTAATTATCTTGATTAATATATATATATATAACGCAAAAGATATCTTGAAAATTATTCAAATTAATTATAATGAGTTAAGTGTAAGAAATATTACTTGTTGGAAAGCGGAAGAGGTTAATTAGCTTGGGGTAGATGAGTTTGGTGGCTTGTAGTATTACGGGTTCAAATGAAACACCATTATCATAGTGAAGAATAAGCAAAAGCTTATGCGGTTGTTGATTATTCTTAATATACTAATGATATTGTTGTTGGCGATGAAAATACATAAATAAATAAATAGGAAATTTAAAAAATAAATACATAAAAAAAAAAAAAAAAGGATTGAGGTGTCAAAGGGGTTGACAATTCTGAATGAATGCGTGGAGGGTTTGAGGATGAGACCCGGCTTTGGGATTGATGGAGGAACCTTGATTTTCTGTGTAAGAGAGAAATTAAACAAAAGGGGGATATGGTAGAATAATTATAATTATTTAATTAATAAATTTTGAAGATATCAACACAGAGATACCATATATGGATGCGAATTCTACGTCATGTGCCTTGCTATTATCAAATTCTATCCCCAACTCTTTTGTCTTTTTACGACAAAAAAATAGTAATAATTAAAATTATCAAATACCCACATGACGACTACCTACCTACCTAGCGGTACCAATTTCATTTTTGTTTCTTGGGACGCCGATTTTGAATATTTTTATGAGTACTTGGGATTCTTAATAAACTTTGGCTGGAATAATTTAGCATGGGACCAGCTATTCAGTTCATGGATGAGATGTACATGAACCTTGAGAATCACATAATTTTCCCATTTGATTAATTTATTCATAAATTTTTAATTTGAATGAATAATAATATATACTCCCTTCGATTAAATATAAAATTGAGTTGATTTCTTTAGAGATATTAAGAAAGATAATTAAATTATTTTAAAATATTTATATTTATCATTTTTTTTTCTTCAAACTATTTCTCGTGATTTATAAATTAATGTATAATTTAAAAACATACAACATATGATATAATTAAATAATTTATTTAATTTATTTAATCTCTCTAAAAAAAATCAATCATATCTTATATTTAAAAGCTGCGGAGTATTTTCTTTATCATGATTAAATTATTGTGACGGGTAAAACTAATTTTGTGTTGAAGAAGACATATGGGGTATGTTTGGTTGAGCGATTAGATTGCTTATAAGTTACTTTTTAATAGTGATTTACGGTATACGAAGTAAGTATGTGAGAGGAGTTGTGTCTCGATTTACGTAAAAAGCAACTTATAAGTTTTTATAAGTTGAAACAAACATGCTTATGAAGCGTGAAGGGACAGGATTCGAGACAACGAAAAGGAATATGAATGAATAAAGATAAGCACCAATTTCGGTTTGACAAGAAGTTGAGAGGGGCCATTTTAATCTTTCAAGAATTAATAATTGCAATCATTTTTCTATACATGCATCTATCTATCTATATTTATATATATAATAAACAAAATTACATAAATTCATAATAAATAAAAAAGTTAATTATATATATATATTTATATAACAGCCAAAGAAGATCAATTATTTTATCCTTTTATGATCTTTATTCTCAGTTACAAGGGCTATTCATTTATTAGAAATATATATGGATTTAGAAATTGATCTTTACTATTTTTTTTTATTTGATACTCTGTGAAGAGATCGATCTATATACCAAAAAAATGGTTTAAAGTGATAGTAATCAAATAAAGGAAGCATGAAAACAAATAAAATAATAGTGTTAAAAGAGAGGGAAGCATGATTGGCGTGGTGTGTGAAATAATAATTAATAATAATGGTTTTTTTTTTTACAGAGAGATAGCATTATGTATAATTAAGTAATTAATTAGCAGGCTTTTGGAGGAATATTGATGATTAAGAGTGTATGGGGATGCATGGGATATGTGTGGTAAAATGGCTTAAATTCTACGTTTCTTTGTCTTCACTCTTTACAATAAGCCTGTGAACCCCAATGATCCCCAAAATATATTATAATTATAAATATTTTCATAATAATTAAGAATCATATAGAGAGTATAGTGTGATGATCCCATGAAGATGCATCTTTTTAGGGACAAGTAAAGCAGCAAAAGAAAGAAAAGTCTTGTCCCATAAGATTCACTTTAATTATATGATTCTCTTCAACCACCGTTTAATAATAGGAATGAATGAATTGGCTATTGGCGTGTGCATACTAGCTCCTTCCTGTCCAAAAATATAAAATGTTAGAGGATTAAATTGTTGGTCCTTCACATAAGTTACATACATATAGATAGTTATTAACCATTTCTCCCTATCGAAAAAATATAAGTCACTTTTAATCACTTCAACGAAATGCACAAAGAGCGGTTAACTCATTAAATTAGTCTGAAGTTGAATCCCCCTCCCCCAAACTTTCCCCCTATTAAGCTATGTTTGAAATAACTTTCTTTTTTTTTTTTTGAAAAATAAGTGCTTATTACGTAGTCGAGATAAAACTCTTTTCACATACTTACCTCGTATACTGTAAATCATGATTTATAAGCACTTATAAATAAAAAATAAGCTATCACAAACGAACAATAAGAAATGTGGATTAAATACACAAGGAATTACGTTTAAACATTAACTATATAAGCAAAAATCATAAGAGGAATTACGTTTAAACCTAATTTTATTGGTTAAAAGGGCCTGCGATATGTTTTTATGCAAAAATAATGGGTGCTTTGCAGGATTTCATAACAAAAATTAAGTATCATTTGATGCTATTTATAAGTCCAAATCACATAAGCAATTTTTATATATCAAGGATATTTAGTTAAATCAATAAATATGGACTAAATTTATAAATTTTTCCAATTCCATCCTTATTTATTGACAAATACTTTTCACCTTTTTTTCACTTTACCAAAAATTTATAAATAACATCATTTGTAGTATCGATTAAATTTATAAATAACACCAGAGTGATATCGATTTTTATAAACTCAAGTTCTTGAAACAGAATTGTTAAAGGAGGTGAAATTATAAGGGCCTGTTTGGTTTAAAGGGAGGGATGGAATGGGAGGGGCTCATTTTCCATCCCCTCCAAAACCCCCCAATTTGGGGGGAACAAAAATGAGGGGATGGAAGGGATTGGAAGCTCCTTCTTTAAAACCCTTCTCTTCAATTTTTTAAACTAAATAAGGGGAGGGGCTCATTTTTCATCCCCTCTCATCCCCTACCAAACACCTTTTAACAGGGGATTAATTGATTTGAGGGAATGAATTGAATGGATAGGAGGCACAAGTTTCAAAGAGGATGGGGTGACTTTATTGGAGCTTTTTACATTAGGAATCAAGCAAAGAGGTGAGATGTGTGGCGTGGTGTGTTGGATTGAAAAGGCTACTGAGGGCTAAGGATATAGAGACGCTTAGGATGCGTCGTTTTCAATATATTACCAACCAAACCTATTCACTCTCACATGCTCCTTAGTCATCACTCCCCCCACGTGTTCCCTCTCCCTCTATTCATCTTAGGCCAAATTTTGCTCCAAAAAATTAAATATATAGCTGCTTATAAAATTTATTAAGGGAGAATTACAATAAAGTCCCAAGGAAAGAAAAAAATGAAAAAATGGTCCCATTAACAACTCCAGGAGTCTGTATTGACAACTCATTAACAACTCCATGAGCCTATATTAATAACTCCATGGGACCACTTTTTCATTTTACAATTTATTAAGACCATTTTTTCATTTCTCTTTTTTATTGGGACCTTAGTGTAATTCTCTCATTTATTAATCATCTAATCCTCTTTATAACCTGTTTTCTATTTTCTCTGATTCTTTATAAGCAATTCTTTTTTTTTTATTATGCAAAGCAAACGAACAGTTATGATTAGCTGAAAACAATAAATATATCAAAAATATCATGTTTTTTTCTAAATATACTCATATTTATGAAAAGAACATAGGAGAGAGAATAAATATAAAACATGAGAAATAATGAATAATGAATAGTATTATTAAATGAAAGAAAATAAGTGGTGAGTGGAGGATAATTAATATAAAGATATCTATATATGTATTTAATAGGAGTAGAAAAGGAAAAGTAGTTTAAATTTTAAAACATAAGAAAAAATTTACTTATGTTGGGGACCAGCCTCATCAGAGAGAAAGTTACTTATAAAAAAGACTAGAGAAAATAGATAGAAGAAATTTCTTGGTTCTATTTATAAGACACCTTATTAATTTTTTAATATGAATATACAATTTACACTTAATTTATTAATGTGTTGATTTTGTTTTTATAAAGGTATAATGTATATTAAATAGTAATAAAGTTATAAAGTTGCTGACTTTTAAGGTAAAGTGAACGAAGTTTAAGGTTTTTTTTACCTATATAAAATATGTTAGAAATAACTTATAAATAAGACCATGTGAGTAATTAAAAGTCTTTGACGATACAAGTCCTCAATTAAACATGCATAACTTTTTTTTCATTTACGCATCTCTTTTTTGTTTTCCATCATGTATTTGATTATGTGCAAATATCATCTATTTTATACAATTGAAGAAGAGTTGCACTCATTTAAGGATCCGAGTCTTCGTAAACTTTTAGACAATCAATTTTGTAATGGGAGATTTTAACAATTTTCCCAACCTAGATCTTATTTTTTGTTATGAAAATTCAGCACCTAATATTCCTAACCTAATATTTATATTTTGTATTACAATCATTTTTATCTTATTTATATACTCTCCCTTATCCCTATTATAGCACCCATTCTAGAAGGATTCTTCGGTCCTTAATATAAGTCAGTTAAAGAGTTATCATTGCTTTTTCCCATTTTTGTCCTTATAATTAATGCTAAAATGTGACTTTCATGTTTTTCTCTCTTTTCCCAAACCTCATTATTAGGGATAAACTTAAAAAAAATTCAATTAAAAATAAATTTAATGAGTTAATTGTTATTTATTAGGGATAATTGTTTAAAAAGATCTCATGGACAACTTATTTGCTAAATGGGACCTGGGAAGATATCTTGCACATGGAGGGAAGATATCTGCACATGGAGGGAAGATTTCTGCACACGTAGGGAAGAATTTTGCACACGTATAGGGAAGAATTTTGCACATAGGGAAGATCATCTGCACACCAAGAAAGATATTCTGCATACGTGGAAGATAATCTGCACGCGAAGGTCCCATTTGGCAAATAAGTTGCTAATGAGGGATTTTTTCACAAATTTCCCTATTTATTAATTAATTAGTTAAATTATTTAAAAGAGTCGTATACGATAAGATCGGATGGAGTACAAAAGAAAACATAAAACAACCACATGAAGCCAACTAAAGTGGTAAGACTAAAGAGCATGCTAGGATGCGTGTAGAGTTCAATGCTTTAAACCCTTTTAGTGTATGAAAACTGGAAAAGTGGAAAGAATATAAAACACCGGGCAATATATTTGATATGCCATATTCCCCTAGGGCAAAGAAATAAAAATAAAAATAAAGATATGCAATATATGATGTGTTACTTAAAATATTAAAATTGAGCTGTAATGTTCATAATTAAATTTTATATATGGATGGTAAATTCATTGATATGGATGTTGATTAAAAAGGGGTTTGACTATCATCTTCTATTCTTACTGTTCTTTTCCCATCATTTTCCCCTCCTCCATTACTTATCTCAACCTTTAGAATTGAAATTTGAGCGGTTTAGATTTAATGTTTTATAAAAGTAGTCTTTTTAAATATTTTTTATTGCAATTTTAAATTATCATAATTAAAATTTAACTATTTTTAAATTAATTAAATTATTTTTTAAAGTAATTTGATACTTTATTAATATTTTTATAAAAGATTAAATTTGAACAGCTAAGATTTCAATTCACAGACTGGGATGCATAGTGGAGGGGATCTGAAGAGGATAGGAAGAGAACAGTAAGAGCAGAAGATGATAATCAATCTTAAAAGGAGAGTGTTTACTAATTAAAATGTGTGTTGATTGTATTTCATTTATTAATAATTGAAGCTAATGTTAATAAGGCTAAATGCATCAGTTCTTGTCACTTCTATAATAGAAGTTCTATTCCTTAATCAAGAGATTAAATTATCCTGTTTTAATCAATCAACAATATTGATCCCCTTTTTGTTTATTTCTCGGCTGATGGATAATTAGTCCTTTTATTAATTGCTGTTTAAAATAATATTCTCATTCTAAGTATTAAAGTAATTATATTTAAAATAACATAAAACTAGAACAGTAGTTTCACTAACTTAGATATAAAGGATATATATTATTCAAAATAATAATAATTATTTCCCCCCATTACTAACTCAAGTAGTGGGAGGGGGTTTGGTTGGGTGGTGTATATATATTTAGAGTTTTTTTTACTATATATATCCACACAGAGAGAGGGAGATTATGTAAGGAAAAATGGAAAGTACAGTTATATATAATTATTAAATAGATCATTCCATATTCTCCTTTGTACTTAATATAACACATACTTATTTAATTTAATTAAATTAAAAAAATTAGTTAAATTAAATAATATAACATGTATTTTCTAAACAATTTGAGTTATCTTTTTTAATTTTTCCTTTCCGTTTCCTCCTTAATTATTGTTGAGGAAGTACTAATAAGAATAAATTAAGAAAATATTGACAAACATGAAAAACATGTCTTATATTTAGGACCAAGATCAATTCTCAAAATAAATCTTATATTAAGGACTTGAGGGAGTATATTCTTTTAAAAATTGATATTACTATTATATATTATGCCCCAAAAATAAATAATTTCTTAAATGATGTCTTTTTCCTTTAATTATCTGACTGATTAATATTAATTTGTCCTTTTATTGTTAATTAAAGTAATTACGTCTCACTGCGTTTTAAAGTAATTATGTTTAAAAGAATATATAAAGATGGAATAGAACGGTGTAGAGTGCAATTCAGACAAAAACATTTTGAGTTTTCCTAATTCATTTGAGCAAAAATTTGAATTAATGACTGAAAGCACTTAAAAATTTTCAAAATAATCATAATTACTTCCATTATCATTCTAACTCAAGTTAGTGCGAGGTGTGGGGCTGTGGGCGTGACTAGCATGTACTATTTTTTACATATATATAAAGGAAAGTACAATTAAATACAATTATCGATCAAATATATAATTCGGATATATATATATATATATTCCTTCAAAAATTGATATTACCATAAGACGTGCATTTGACATCCCAGAAATCTTGTGAGCACTGAGCAGTGTAACTTGATGATTAAGAAAATGAATAACACTTTAGCATGCGCCAGAAATAATTGATGTCTCGAATTAATTTTGAATAAATTCCAATATTAGTAATATGATAGTATAAATAATTAAAAAATTAACCCTCTAAACTCTTACATTTATACTGATAACCCTCATATGGTTAATTTTGTACATAGGAGTATTATTTATATCAGCATATAACTTAAAATTTAGAGGGCTATCTCCAAATCAATCAAAGTTTGAGTGTTTATAACCAAAAAATTGGTGGTTGAAGTGGTAAATTGCCTTATCTTCATAATGACGATAATGTAAGTTTAAATTTTGGGAAGTGTACTTATTAGAGAAGGCGAAAATTCTTTACTCTAAGACTCGAAAGGAAAAACCCTTGTCAAATCAAAGTATGAGTGTTTGTATGCACATAAAATAAGGTTAAAAGGGCTATCCATCTATATGTGGTCCAAAATTTAAAGGAGTTTTATGTAATTTAACATTATTAAATAATTAAGTTCATATATTATGAATTGATGATCCAAGATAGATATAAAATAAAGTTGTTTAGATGAACTGAAAAAGAGTAATGAAAAAGTGAAAGCAAAGAAACATGAGAAAAGGTACAAAAGCAAGAAGCAGCCATAATTAAGGGTTGAGGAAACCTGATGCTAAAGCTGATATATAATATTATTGGAGTAATTAAGAAAAAAAAATCATATTAATCACAAATTAATAACTTTGGTGACACTCTTATATGTATATTCTGGCCCGGTCCTTGTGCTGGCTGACTGATACTAACATGTTCTTGATCTCTCTTTATTGGCAAAAAAAAAAAAAAGGAAAAAAAAATATTATGAAGCAAGTAATTAATTAGACCAAATATAGGAAAAAGTTGGAAAGTAGGAGGAAGCATAAAGTAAAAGAGAGAGACACAGAAACATAAGACATCATGAATCGTGAAGGATAGGGAAAGTGAGAAAAAAAGGTTTTAATTTTCTCAAAACTTACCATTTTGATTCCTTACTTATGTTGCTGTCTTCACAGGCAACTTTGTCTGTAAATACGAGATTATGAGGAGAGAGATTGTAAATAGCACTCCCAAGTCCCAACTATAAGTTACATTCTATATCCTATATACTCTTGATGTGATTTTTATAAAAATTTGATAACCGAATTTCACGATTTATTTTTATATAAACATTCAAGAGCCTTTAATTATCTGACTGATTAAATATTATGTTTTAAAAGCTCATAAAAGTTTATTACTCCTTCCGGTTCTAATTATAGGATAATATTTAAGAGTTGATATTGGTCCTAATTATAGAACAAAGTTCTAATTTTTATCAATTTCTTCTTAAAATAACCCCTATTGATACTTTCTCAATAATAATTTAATAAGAGTAGATCGGAAGTTGTTGATTAACGATGCTGAATTGTGTGAGAGCTTAAAGAAGTCGTGTGTGAGATAAGAGAGGTACAAGAAAAAATAAAGAATCAACGTAATTAGATGTCATTTTAAATTTTAAATAAGGATATTTTAGGAAAATAAATATGATTAACTAATTTAATCACTATCCTTAATTTTTCCAAAGTTAGGTAAATATGTCCTATAATTAGGACCAGATGGAGTATTAAGTTTTAAAGATGAGGAGAGATAATATAATTAATTAAAAGTAAAAATGATAAAAAATATATGAAATTTTTAGACAACTCAAAAATGATCTTATAAGAATGATTAAGATAACACAAATTTTAAACTCTTATGAAAAGGACAATAGGGATTATAAGTTACATTCTTTAGTATAAGGCTAATCCCATATATAATTATACTCCTTTGGTCCTAAATATAAAATAAAATTTGGGATAAATAATTTTGGTTCTAGATATAAGAACTTTTTTCCATTTTATCTTTTATAATTATCATTTTTTTAAAAACTAATCTATCTAAATTATAAACTGATATATAATATAATGATACACAAATATTTTAGAGACATCATGTCGCATATGTGATAATTAAATAATTTATTTAGCTTTACTAATCTCTCCAGAAAAAATAAATAGGTCTTACATTAACGACCATATGAATAGTACTTTCTTTTTGTCAGAAATTTTAATTTTAATATTCTCTTTTTATTTTTACCTTAATTAATTACATGCCTCTTTCATCTCTTTTCTTTTAATTTTAATTATTCTCTCATCTCTTTTCCCTCTCACTCTCACTCTCTCCATAAAAATAGAATATTATTGAGGATGTCTGAATTCTCGGAAATTGAGTACTACAATGAGAAGAATATATAAAAACTGTACGTAATTGCATGATATTTATGGATAATGCAAACCTTGAAAATTTAAATGAAAACACAAGATCAGATTGAAGAAACGGTTCACATTTTCTAAATCCTTGTGATCTTATCTCATTATAAAAACTGTACGTACGTATAGGTGTTCTTGATTTAATAACAACACCTAGTTACTATGTGGTGTTTGTTTAAGGATTTCGAAGAATATAATATTTACTAATAACAGAAACAAAGAGTTGAGATTCTTGATATAGCTTCAATTATACACGCACATGAATGTGATAATGCATGGTTAATAAATAAATAAATTAATGGTTTTTGGTGCCCCTCGGAGAAGTTAAGTTAAAAAAATGAGTAATTATTTAAGTTAGATTAAGTACCACCCTACCTACCTAACATGTTCCTACTTCAAGCTCTCTCGTTACCACTTCCACTTGTACAAAGCTTATCATCAACTCACATATTATTCTTTGATCTCGATCTAAAGTTTTTTTTCATCTATATACAATACATTATTACTTTACCTCTTTCTTTGTTTTATATGTATTATTGTTTTATAAATCGAATGCACGAATATTTTTTTCCCCAACTATAATCACTATATATTTATTTATCCCATTTGTTCTTTCTTATCTACTAATAGTACTTACACTCTATTTCTTTTTAATTTACTATATTGGAAATTGAACTCTATTTAATTAGTGGAATAAAAGGGTGTAAGGGTATATTGGTCATTGCATATTGTTATTTTATATATTAATTAAAGTTTACTAATTGCATGTACCACAGCCTTATAGTGTGTTTGGATGATTCCCAAAATCGTAGTTTTGTCTTTAGAACCACAAGTTTAAGAAAAACAACACAAACACTCTCATTTTTCGCAGATTATCTGTACATGCAATCAAGCATGTTGAAATTAATAATAAATTGGGATTGGGCCTGGTATGGGCTTCAAACTTATCTTTTTTTTTTCCTGGGGCTTTTAGCATTTTCGTACGAAACAAGTTTTGGCCCAAGAATGAATCAGTGGAAGTATTAAATAATGATAGTTTGATTAATTTGTTTTGCGTAAGTTAAATATTGACAAGGGTTGTTTTGTAATGGGAATTGAGAAATCACTCTTTTCCTATTAATTAATTAATTAATTAATTATGATATTCCCCAAAAAGATCCTATTACATTGCTGTACTAGCGGGGTTGCTGCGGCAACGACAAATTCAGATTATTCAAATTAAATTTGACACCAAATTCTATATTTCTTTTATTTTTAAAAAAACTTGAAAAAAATAGAAATATTATTTATATTTGTTTCTTTTAAACTATAAACAACTTAACTATGAATATGAAATACATATAACATCATCTAGATGCCATCAGAAACTATTTTGCACAAAAAATATGGTAATAAAGTAAAGTATTGGGTTCAAACTTTTAAATAGTGAATAAAAAATTACTCCATCCAGTCCTTAATATAAGACTTAATTTTGACTTTTTTTTAGAGATTAAGGAAGAAAACTAAATAAGTAACTTAATCATAACATATGTTGTATATTATTATATTATATATTGGTTTATAAGTTAGCTAAATTAGTTTGATATTAAAATAATAAATATAAATACTTTAAAGTAATTTATTCAGCTTCTTTAATTTCTCTAAAAAAAGTCAACTGGATCTTATATTAAGAACGGAAGGTAACACTTCCTTTATACTAATTATAAGATCCTAATTTTGAATAGATCCGCCCCCTTTGAGTTTATCTAAACATTAAATGCATTTTTATCGATTTTACCCTTAATTAAAATACTCTCTTATTATCTTTATTTTTTAAAAATATTCTCTCATATTTTTCCTCACCCTCGGATGTTATGATCTTATAATAAGGAAGGAAAAGAGTATATGTTAAAAATCAACAAATGGCCCAAAAACCAATAATCCCAGAAAATAAAATATAAAACATTCAGCCGTCCCTCAAACATTATTTAACTGTATCATCAACATCTTGGTTACATTCTGAGCTAAAATAATGTTAACAACATGAGAGCTAATTTGGTTTTTTGGGGCCAATCCACGTAGAGGGACGTCCAAGCTTAACAGTAAAGTTATGGATACAAAATGATCCACTCATTCATATATATATATATATATAAATGATAGTGTTGCTTTTGAATTTGATTGAGCTGGTCAGAATGAAATTAAGAATAAATTAAAAGGTAGGATTATGAATTAATTGGACCGACTTAGAGCTTCATAAAAGGTTTTGTGGTCTAATTAGAAGGCAGCACAATAATCTAAATACATTATTATTGATAACACACACACATATATATATATATATAAAGTGTTGTTGAAACGCTATATATTACATCTTTGCTTCATTCATTTTCTTCTTCTTGAAGTGAAACATATGAATCATGGCCTTGCCAAGGTAATGCTTCCTCTTAATCATGCTCTTAATTACTTACTTACATCGCTAATCTTTCTTTCTTGGTTTTTTTTTTTTTGTCTTTTTTTTTTCAGTGGAAGTAATGAAGAAGAGAAGTGGGAGAATAATATGAATGAGAATGAGAAGCAATATTGTGAGTCTGTGAATAAAAGAAGAGGGAAGAAGAAAATAAGAAGCCTAACTTCCATCAATGAGAATGACCAAATTACCCATCACGCACTCGATTTCAAGCTCTCCAACTTCAATGCTACTCAGGTCTGTCTCCCCCCCTCCCCTTAATGGTGGTTGATTTATTAGTGTAAAAATAAAATACAAATAAAATGTTAAGCACTGACCTTATAGTTTTATACTATAAAGAGTTTTGGTGCCCTCCTAAGTATTTCCTCCTATCTTAATTTGTATGACTTATAAATTAATATATAATCCAACTATACATAACATATATTATAATTTAGTTATCTATTTAGCTTCCTTACTCTTTTTAAAAAAAGTCAATAAGGTCTTATATTTAGGACCGGAAAAAATATTTAATTACTCAAAATGAGTATTACATTATCGTTTTGTTGATTGAAATTAACACCCACTTGATCTTTTAACTATATATATATATATATTTGCCCCCCTAATCTTTGCCTCCTTATCATTATAAATCCTGGCTTCGCCCCAAGTTTTTAAAATCTTTTATTCACTCCCCTTGGCGCAAAATATGAGTCCCGTTTAACCACCTCACTAGAACTAAGGAAGAACAGTCAACTCATTAAATCTGTCTTAAATCGAAGAAAATTCTAACTTTGCCCCTATTCAAATCTACCTCACATCTATCCCTTTTTTATATCCAATGTATACTAATAATAAATATTGGAAAATGGTAATTAATAACTCTCTATGTGACTTATATTATGGATCAAAGATTTCTTCCAGAAGGCGCCCTATATTTTGAAATGGAGGGAGGAGTAAATCTTTTACTCTTTATATGTGTGTGTGTGTGTATTAATCTTAGCTTCCTTATAACAAAATCCTGTCTTTGTATTGCCTGTGTATGTAGGTACCACAAGGATGGAACAAGCTATTCATTTACATAACAAGTGTGGAAAGTGGGAAAACCATAAGCAAAATAGGGAAAGCAACAGTACAAAATGGAGAGTGTCATTGGGATGACTCTGTTTCCCACTCCATTTCCATTTCTCCACACAGTGATCATCTCAAAGGCTGCCTCATTAAGCTTGTTGTTGCCATGGTCTCTGCCTAGCTCTCTATGCCTTTTATCTTCTTGATCTTCAATATAATAAGCAAAAATTGCTGAAAAGTCCCCTATCACAATTTATTGCCCAAAGGTACCTAAAAACCCGGGTCTTTAAACATGTGTAACTCATCTTTAGTGGATACAACTTTCCTTCACTGTGTACAACATATCTTCAATTATGTGCAAATTTATTTCGTTTTGCTCATAATTGAAGATAATAGTTGAATAAAAGCTACACCTGTTGAAGATAGGTGGCAATTGGGTCCTTAAACAAATTTTATATACTTTTGGGTAATAAAATTTGCAATGGGGGTTTTTTAGCAATTTTCCTGTATAGTAATACACAGGCTTTTTTGCCCTTTTATAATTAAGAAATTGAAATTGGTATTATAGGGATCAGTGAGGTTTGGAACCCTTGGAGAGGCTACCATTGATTTGGCAAATTGCATCAAATCAGAAACCTCTATTCTATCATTGCCTTTGAAACATTGTTACCATGGCACAATGTTACAAGTAAGACTTTCCATTATTACTTTATTTTGGTTCAATCATCATTTCTTAGTTGGTCTAAATAATTGTGAACAAGTTTCTTAAAAATAGTTACTTGAATCTATCAGAGATATAATAAGTTCAAAACATGTCAAGTTCTTCACCATTGTAAAACAATAAAACACCAATCCTATCTATTTTTTTCAGGTTCAAATTCAATGTTTGTCACCAACAAGAAAACTTGTCAGAGATGAGCATGAGGATGAAGAAAATTCATATGTGGAGGAAATGAACGTTGACTATGATGATCTAGACAATAAATCAGATGCATCTGATAATACAACATTCAACAAGAATGTTGGACCCTCATATTCTAACCAATTGCAAAGAACAAGCCAACCTGCAGAACTTAGCAGCAAGGTATGAAAAATCTTTCTTTTCTACTGATCTTTGTATACTTTGCTCCTTGACTCTTCTCTGCAAATTTACTTCTTTTCTGAAATAGTAGTTACTACCTCCGATTTTTACTATAAGAGCTAGTTGAAAGTTGGATTTTATCCTAAATATAAGACCCCATTCCACTTTATTTCCCAAATCTATAATTGTTTCCCAAGGTTTTCTAACTAAGGGTAGTCATAATGAAATATAGTATTTTAAGAAAACCAACCTATATTTTTTCACAAATAACTAATATAACTAACTTTCCCAATCTAACCAAATTAGTCAGCTAGCTCTTATATTAAGGACCGAAGGTAGTATTATATAGTAGAATCCAAACAGGAAAAGTATTACTCCTCCGATCCTTAATATAAGATATATTTACCTAATTTCTTCAGATTAAGAAAGTTAGTTAAGTAAGTTAATATGAGATGTGTTTTCTAAAATACTCTAGTCATATTTTTTAACCCCCTCATTCCATCTTCTCCTTAATTATTATTGAGGAACATCAATAGGGATAAATTAGGAAAAGATTGATAAATATAAAAACTATGTCTTATATCTAAAATCAAGATCAACTCCCTAAATATGTCTTGTATTTGTATTAAGTACCGGAGGGAGTAGTACTTTACATTTAACATCCTCGACTTTAACTTCAGAAGATGCGTTCTCATAATGTTCCTCAGGAGACTAAAATGCATTTTGTTGTTACAGGAAACAAATCTGTCTGAATCAGGTTCTTCTTCATCTGGAAATCAACGAGAAGATCACTCTAATAATGGCAACTACTCAACTTCAGAAGACACCGGTTTAGGAATGAAGCATAAAGATCAAACGGAAGAAGACATTGGTCGGCGAGTTCCACGTCGCCAGCGTTCAACATTGGCGAAAAGTTTAGGTTCATCTAAAGATCTTTTGGATGCTGCAGAAGTAACAATCAAGTTACTTAATGCAGAAGCCAAAATGTGGGAGAACAATGCAAGGAAGTTGTTAATTGATGTGGAAAGATTGCAGGAAGACTTGTGCAACAATTCAGACAAAGAGAAAGAGCTTGAAATGGAGTTATCTGAATTGGAGAAAGAATATTATGGATTGAAGGAGGAAATTGAAGAGCTAAAAATAATGGTGGAGGAATCATCGATGGCGAAAAAGAATGAGAGTGAAAACTCAAAGTTTCAGGCTGAAGAGATGGCGAAAATCATGAAGGAGTTGAAAGATGAGATAGAGTATCAAAAAGGACTAAATAATGACCTAGACTTGCAGCTCAGGAAAGCACAAAAGTCCAACATTGAGCTTGCTTCTATTCTTGAGGAGCTAGAGAAGACAATAGAGAAGCAAAAAAAGGAGATTATTGATCTATCAATGAGCAAGTTCCAATTTCAAGATGGTACAGATTATAGTCAAGGATATGATGACAGTGAGGAATATGACTTTCATTTGAAGAAGCCGGTAAATCTACCGGCAAAAAAAACAATGATGGATTCTTCTGATTCTTCAGATCTTGATATCTCTAGTTCTAGATTTCCAATAAAGTGCCTCTATGAAGGCATTGAACTAAAGGAATTTTGGAGCTTAGAGCTGCAAGAGAAACTAAAGAACATGGAAGGTACTATAAGATTTCTAGAGAAAAGTCTAGCGGAAAAAGATGAAGAAATGATTAAGCAAAGAGGTTTGATGGCTAAAATTTTAGAGGAACCAGAAGAAAAATGGAAGCATAAGCTATTTGAGAAAGAACAAGAGATTATCACCATTGAAAAGAAGCTATATGAAGGTATGGATGCTTTTGACCAAGAAATCAGAACTTTGAAACAGAATATGCAAGAGCTTGAAGCAAGAACTTGCATGAATCTTAGTGAAACATGCAAGGTTGAAGAAGATCTGAACATGAAGATCCTTATAAAAGAAGTTTCTGATGTTTACCTTCTCAAACAATCCATAGATGTTTGTGGAAGCATGAATTTTTCAGAGTTAGACTTTGAGCTTGAAAGCTGGAAGCAATTTTGCTCATATCTTGAAGATGAACTCAACAAAACAAGAGCCCATTTGAAAATGCAGGAACTTGCAAATGCTGCATTAGAAGACAAGTTACAAGGTTGTTCAAATTTCTTGAGAGCTGAAGTACCTGGTGAAAGTGGCTTGTACAATAAGGCCCCAGTTCATGAGGTGGGTAAAATTTTTCTTACCTGATTGATTCCTCAAAGATATTCTTTTGCCTCCATGTTGATTAATGTTATTGTCTCACTCTTCTGTTGTAATTTAGATCCTTTGAAGTTAAGAATATGTGAAGTTGGTCAAGTGCCAATATTGTCATTCATTTTTAGTTTTGCCTTGCATGCATAAAGAAAAAGGATGTAGCTCCCATAAGTATTTTTCAAGTAGTACTCACTATCCTAAACTAATTTTTTTTTTTGTACATTTAACAATCTAAAGTATTTTTCCATTAGTACCCAACATCCTAAAGTTTTTTTTTTTTTTTTTGCAATTTTGTGCTTAAAGTATTTTTTGCAGTAGCAACGAACATCCTAAACTTAGGATACTGAGTGTTATTGAAAAAATATTTTAGAGTGATATATGCACAAAACATTGCTTGAGAATACTGGGTGCTAATGGAAAAATAATTGTGTGTTGGGTGCACCAAAAATTAGTTTAGAATACTGAGTGTTATTAGAAAAATAATTCAGTTACTTCCTATATATGTCATTTCATCACCACAATATATTTCTGTATATAACATTGCCGTGAATGTGATACGTAAATCATAGAAAATATTAAAAAGAGTGTTAGTTTAAGCGAGTGACTTTGTTGTTAGAATTAGTTGTGAGGCACATCTGTAAATAGATAGATGCCTCAGTTGTATTACTCAGATTATGAATGATATGGATTGATACAATTCCTCTTCTCTCCCTCTCTCCCTCTAATTTGTTTCTCCTCTCTCGTTTCCCACTCTCTCTTTCTACTTTCTCTACACTTTCTTAACAAGAATGAACATTGGTTTTTGGTTGTTTGTGTGTGAGTGTGTGTGTGTGTCCTAGAGTCAATAAACTGAATAGTTTTAATACTTAATGCTGCTTGTGCTCAGATTATTGTTGGAGAGGAAAACTTAGTGTGATTCTCCTTAGAAGCTTAAAGGAAAAGAGGGACTGATGAACAAAGAAGATTACAAGTTGTGCTTAAAGCTCAAGGCAATCAGTCATATAAAGAGCTTAAATTTCAGTAGTGAACAAGGAGAACAAAATCAGGATCCTAAGCATATATTAATATATGGCATGTGTTTGGTCCATATCATATATATATATATATATATATTCATGTTTTCATTGTGTATCTGGTATGGAATGATATACTTGCTATTGGCATTTCATATCTCATTATTTTATTTTCTACTAAACAACTTTTCAGGTGATAGCAATGAAGAAACAAAAGGAAAGAAGGCACTCTGAAAGTTGTTTTGATTTGAAAAAGTGGTTTAACGTGTCTTAGTTTATGTGTTCATCTATGTAAGGTAGTTGATGAAAAATCAAATATGTAAGTACTTTGGAGTTCATTTGAGTCTTTTATTATATTTATGAAGGTGAATGTACATGATGCATTAAAAAAAAGAGACAATGAGTGTGAAAATAAAACGTGGATGGTATCTGTTTCTCATGTTCAGATACATGCAGATAGGGAATTCAATTTAAGTTTGAAATGGGTTAACTTGTTATGATGGACGAATAGTGAACTTATAGCTTGATATGACCAATATGGGGTTGGTCGAGGTGATAGATACCTTGACCTCTTGACTAGAGGTATTAGGTTCGATCATTGGGCATAGAAAAAATCTTCACTGGAAGACCCTATCCCCTTTAAGGGACCTTAATTGGGTAGAACGGAATTAATCAGATTCTAATACGATCCGGGATACCGGTGATTCATCGTAACCAAAAAGAGAGGGGGAAAAAACCTTCTTACATTTGCTGTGCAGGAACTGAAAATTCTATAAAGTACGAAGTATGGGTAACTGAAAAATGTGAAGTTGGTAAAGTGTGTCTTGCATGCATAAATAAAAAGGATGTAGCTCCCATAAGTATTTTTCAAGTAGTACTCATTATCCTAAACTATTTTTTTTTTGTACATTTAACAATCTAAAGTATTTTTCCATTAGTACCCAACATCCTAAATTTTTTTTTTTTTGCAATTTTGTGCTTAAAGTATTTTTTGCAGTAGCAACGAACAACCTAAACTTATAATACTGAGTGTTATTGAAAAAATATTTTAGAGTGATATATGCACAAAACATTGCTTGAGAATACTGGGTGCTAATGGAAAAATAATTATGTGTTGGGTGCACCAAAAATTAGTTTAGAATACTGAGTGTTATTGGAAAAATAATTCTCTCCTTCTCTCCCTCTCTCCCTGTAATTTGTTTCTCCTCTCTCGTTTCCCACTCTCTCTTTCTACTTTCTCTACACTTTCTTAACAAGAATGAACATTGGTTTTTGGTTGTTTGTGTGTGAGTGTGTGTGTGTGTCCTAGAGTCAATAAACTGAATAGTTTTAATACTTAATGCTGCTTGTGCTCAGATTATTGTTGGAGAGGAAAACTTAGTGTGATTCTCCTTAGAAGCTTAAAGGAAAAGAGGGACTGATGAACAAAGAAGATTACAAGTTGTGCTTAAAGCTCAAGGCAATCAGTCATATAAAGAGCTTAAATTTCAGTAGTGAACAAGGAGAACAAAATCAGGATCCTAAGCATATATTAATATATGGCATGTGTTTGGTCCATATCATATATATATATATATATATATATTCATGTTTTCATTGTGTATCTGGTATGGAATGATATACTTGCTATTGGCATTTCATATCTCATTATTTTATTTTCTACTAAACAACTTTTCAGGTGATAGCAATGAAGAAACAAAAGGAAAGAAGGCACTCTGAAAGTTGTTTTGATTTGAAAAAGTGGTTTAACGTGTCTTAGTTTATGTGTTCATCTATGTAAGGTAGTTGATGAAACATCAAATACTCCGTATGTAAGTAGTTTGGAGTTCATTTGAGTCTTTATTATATTTATGAAGGTGAATGTACACGATGCATTAAAACAAGATCAAGAAAAAAAAAAGAGACAATAGGTGTGAAAATAAAATGTGGATAGTATCTCTTTCTCGTGTTTAGATACATGCAGATAGAGAATTCAATTTAAGTTTGAAATGGGTCAACTTGTTATGATAGATGAATGGTGAACTTATAGCTTGATACGACCAATGTGGGGTTGGTCGAGGTGATAGATACTTTGACCTCTTAACTAGAGGTATCAGATTCGATCATTGGGCATAGGAAAAATCTTCACTGGAAGACCCTATCCCCTTTAAGGGACCCTAATTGGGTTGCGCCAAATTAATCAAATTCTAATACGATCCGGATGCCGGTGATTAAATTCAGTAGTGAACAAGGAGAACCAAATCAGGATCCCAAGCATAGATTAATATATAGCATGTGTTTGGTCCATATTATATATATATATATATATATATATATTCATGTTTTCATTGTGTGTCTGGTATGGAATGATATATTCGCTATTGGCATTTCATATCTCATTATTTTATTTTCTACTAAACAACTTTTCAGGTGATAGCAATGAAGAAACAAGAGGAAAGAAGGCAATCTGAAAGTTGTTTTGATTTGAAAAAATGGTTTAACGTCTTAGCTTATGTGTTCATCTATGTAAGGTAGTTGATGAAATATCAAATATGTAAGTAGTTTGGAGTTCATTTGAGTCTTTTATTATATTTATGAAGGTGAATGTACATGATGCATTAAAACAAGGTCAAGAAAAAAAAACAGAGAGACAATGAGTGTGAAAATAAAACGTGGATGGTATCTGTTTCTCATGTTTAGATACATGTAGATAAAGAATTCAATTTAAGTTTGAAATGTGTTAACTTGTTATGATAGACGAATAGTGAACTTATAGCTTGATATGACTAACATGGGGTTGGTCGAGGTGATAAATACCTTGACCACCTTGACCTCTTGACTAGAGGTATCAGGTTTGATCATTGGGCATAGAAAAAATCTTTATTGGAAGACCCTATCCCCTTTAAGGGACCTTAATTGGGTAGAACCGAATTAATCAGATTCTAATATGATCCGGATACCGGTGATTCCATCATAACCAAAAAGAGAAAGAAAAAAAAAAAACTTCTTACATTTGCCGTGCAGGAACTGAAAATTCTATAAAGTAGGAAGTATCGGTAACTGAAAAATGTAAGCAAGTAGTAATTGTAAAGTTGGTATGCATAGACGGCCAAAATGAAGTATCTGCTGGAAATTTTACTTCTTTGAGCCACTGAGCAGATTTGCACCATTCATTTTCCTTTATAATTCCATCAACGATGTATCATAACCATCCATAACTTTTCTTGATCGACTCACAAAGAAGTAAAGAAAACAGAAGAAAAGAACCCCTTTTATCCTTAATTTACAGACCAAAAAGGAAGTTATGTACATAAAATGAGGTAGCGTTTCCAAAACCTCAAAACAGGAATATCGCCATCTTGGGCAATCACTACCATGATCGTTGGCTTCAAATCTCACCTGTCCCTAGGGGCTGCCTTGAGGTATCTCCTGAAGCCCAGGCTTGGTAATCTTTCACAAGCTGATGATGCAAACCAGATTCAGTAAATATCCCACAAGTCAATCCCCAAGTTGCAATTATAAGATCCTCAATACAGGAGTTACATAGAAAGGAATAAATTTTAAGTTTCATGGGATTTGAAATACAACATTTTGTTTTATAATTATGATCCTTTGGTTTGTCTGAAAATAAATTCATCGCTTTCTTTTCAATTACTACTAAAACACCGAATAACATTTTATACCATTTAATTGCAACAATGAGAAAACAATATATCGAGAACAAATAATTATTAACAGGCCAACATGTAAGAGGTAATAATTTTGTTTATTCAGAACTATTTTAGGTTTTTTTTAGAAACAAAACCAAATTACTAATACCTCAACGCCTCAGCCATTTTTACCTATTCCAGAAAACAGAATTAAAATTCAACCAATTGAAAGTTGGGAAAATACCAGTTAGGTCCCAAGGGAGAGAATTAATCTCAAAAAAGTCCCTTTGCAAATTCCAATGTCAGAAAAGTCCCTAGGGACTTTTCTGACATGGATTCCCAATGACCATTTACCAAAATACCCCCAAGCAATTTAACCACTATCATTGGTTACAACATGTTCTGTTATATTTACAACTTCGTAAGTTATATTAACAACATAATCAGTTACGTTTACAACATGTTACGTTATATTTAATGAGTTGTAAACGTAACTGAAGAGGTTGTAAACGCAACACAATCACGCATTTTATATACATGTTGTAAACGTAACTTACGAAGTTGTAAATATAACTTACGAAGTTGTAAAAATAGCAGAACATGTTGTAACCAATGACATTGGTTAAATTGCTTGGGGGTATTTTGGTAAATGGTCATTGGGAATCCATGTCAGAAAAGTCCCTAGGGACTTTTCTGACATTGGAATTTGTAAAGGGACTTTTTTGAGATTAATTCTCTACCTTGGGACCTAACTGGTATTTTCCCTTGAAAGTTTCATAGAAGTTTGTCATATATAAATTCACCAAGCAGCTCAGACTAATGAGGATGCAATGCATTAAACAAAAGACAAAAGTCAGAAACATCTGCTATCATATATCAGTCCACTAAGCTTGTTCAGAAAATGAAGAGTTAATGCACAGAACAAGAGACCAAGTCAGAAACATTAAGCTGCATATAACTTTTGAACTATTGAACCAACCAAGTTTCAACAGCATTTAGAAATAAATAACAAAGTACAATTCGATGGATAATCTCAGAAGAATTCAAATTCGGTATTCATTAAAAGTAACAGCCATATATAAGCAAAGAACAAAAGCGATGGGAATTTGAGCACACAGTCAGCCAATGAAAAATTATCACTACCATCGGCAATACCTATATAAAATTCATTTAGTTCAGACCCTAAATACAACAGACAATGGACCATTCTAAAAGTTCCAATAAGATTCTTCTAGGATCTCTTAACTGGTAGACTGAATCTCCAAAAGGCTAGTAATCTTTAACCTCAATTGTTATCTTATCATCATCATATGATCTGGCCAATAAATTAAAACAGGGCAAACTTGCACTTTAAATGAAATTTGTTAATATAATGTCTCGTCCAAAAACCTGTGCCATAAAGCGGGGAAGCATAACTCTCAGTACTTGTTCGAGGACTTGAGCCCCGGCTGATTCAATAGCTTCCTTCGGTATTAATTGGAATGCAAAGGGAATTTCAACACTCACCTGGAATCCACATATTGATCCAAAGATAAACTTCATATAAAGTCCACAGTTGCACAATCATGTAAAATTGATATAAAACCAAATTTACTACCTCAATTATTGTATCTGAAGAGAGCTGCTGCACAAAGGAATTATTGCTGCTGCTCTCACATGCTATCCGGTTTACCATCAAAGCTGTGTTACCATATTAAAGCATTGTTAAAGCATTCCTGAAAGTGGCAGAAGCAAAATGATAACAAATATTTTGGAAAAGAACTTGGCCTTATGAAATCCCTAGCGAACCCTAATGACCCCACACAATTAAACCCACTATAACCTTGTGTCAATTGACCTACACTAAAAAGTGCTTTATCCCACAAGACCAGTGGTATACAAGAGATTTAGAAGCTTACAGCACAAAATTATAGGAGCCATAACTTTCATCCAAAATAGTACCTTATCTAACTCTGCACATGCAGAGTAACATCCCAAATTCTTGTTTGTGGCATAGCATTTGCTGTTCAAGTCACTGGTTTGCATGGGGAAGAATGCATGGTAAAATATGGCCTAATTTTCATAATAACTCCTCATATAACTTTACACATGTTCTACATAGATACTTTCAAAATTCTTTACTAACAAGAAATAGTATGTACTATTAAGACCAAGTCCAACCAAAATTGGCTTGGCCTACTTATTTTTTGCCATCCCGGTCTAGCAAAGAATTGTTCATTAAGAAATACCGCAGGTGTACTTGTGCTATACCAAAGCTATAATTTGCAGATGATAGGATCAACACAATCTTGAATTTATGTGGTGCTGCTTATAAAGTAAACTGAGTTTACATCTCTATAATAAAATATAGGTTAAGGTGTAAATTTATCTCGAAAGTTTTTGTTGAGAAGCAATGTTACTATAAGTTTTTTTAGATTCAATATAGCCCCAAAAGTGTTAAAATGAAATAATATTGCCCTTTATCGTTAAAGAATTAACGGTCAATGTTAGTTTTTAACGGTATGGAGCAACATTACTACGTTTTGAAACTTCCGAGTGACAATAAACCTTTTAAAAACTTATGGGATAACATTGTTTCTCAAGGAAAACCTCCGGAATAAATTTGCACATTAATTCATAAAATATTTAGCTATTGCTCCTTACCACCAAACTTATCATTTTGAGCAGCAACCATTGGCGAACCTTCAAGCTGTCACCGGTCACCAAACAAGAGGAAATCAGAAATAAATACGGTAGAAAGCCACTCACCCAAAAAAGAAGGGGGGGAAAACACACTAGAAAGTGAACAGAAAAGCCAGGGGGAAAAAAGAGGAAGAGATAAGAAAACATGTTATACCTTGCAGGACAGAAGTTTAATGCAACACCCGTCGGGTTTTTCTTCCACCTTAACCAGCAAAACGGGGCAAATCTCAAAGGAGAAGAACTTAAATTTATAAACATAACACCTAAAAGTGTTGTCATTCACTCTCTCAATCCTCTCAGCATCCAGAACAGAATATTGACTGGCAGGTAATCGCATGTATTCAACTGAAACCAACAACAAAAAACAATTTCAAAATTCCAAATTCAGCAACACATATCCAAATCCAAATGGGACGGGAGGCAATCAAATCTCTCTTAACATTACGTAGGGGACGTTCGAGTTGCTGAACTGTAATAGACTCCCTCCGCCGAGCAACGAATCGGGCTTTCGGGTTTGAATTCGCAGAAGCTCGAAGTGAAATCCCAGAGGTGGATTCATAAGCAGATCTTGTACAGAATGATTTGCCATGATGAGAAATGGGACTAATTCTTATCAATGAAGAAGCGCTCAGTGCCATCGAAACTCAAGCCTCACTTTAAGATTAACATTCAGACAAAAAAATAGAGAGAGAAAAAGATTGGCTCTGGTCCTATGGATTGTTTGTAGGGTGAAGTGTGAAGTCCAAGCACGAAGAGAAGTTGTGGTCACAAAAGAAAAGAGAACCTAAGATATGCGCACGAGAGAGTCACGTGACGCCGCCATTTACAGTTACCGATTCTTTCATGATAAACAGTAACACGAAGTTCAAAATCATAAACTCTGGCTCCGGCGGATCCAGATTACAGAAATTGATCGGAAATGACACGCGACGAGAATTCGAGTGGTATGGTAGAGTGAACGATGCAACAACAAACTCCGATGAGGCAGATCGAAGCAAATTAACAAAAGCGGATAAATCCAGATGCTCAAATACTTCAATATTCAAGCTGTTCAACAATTGTGTCATCGACGAAAACTGAAGGTTCAAAGAATTGTAAGGACAAATTAGAAGTGGTGGATCGTTGTTGTATTGAGCGTATCTGGGAACTCATCAAAAAATTGGAAGCGGCTTCTCTCCTTTTCCAATTCTCTCCGCTGTTTTCGCTCGTCCAATCAAAGCCTTCCACCTACAGCAGAAGAGAAAAGCAGCAAGCAAAAATAATTGAAAAGATTTGATTGTTTTTCAAAAAAATATTGAAAAGGTGCCACTTGTTTTACATAATTGTTTTTAAAAAATAATTTTATAATCCTTAATTATTAATTTTTCTCAATTATTCAATATCCTGACATATTTTCTCATTCTCAGTCAATTCGTAAAATATTTTTTCAAGATCCTAAAATAATTTTTTAATATTATTCAATATCTTGATGTATTTTGAAAAATATCATTCAACATCTTGAGGTATTTTTTTGATACTAATCAGTTCTCTAAAATGATTTTTCAGTATTATCCAATATTATGAAGTATATTTTTAGTGTCAGTCAGTACTTTGAATTATTTTTGGTGCACCTGAACTAATTTTTAGTGCATACAACATCCTAAAATATTACACAAAAAATATTTCAGAGTACAGACTAGCAATAAAAAAATACTTCAAGATACTGTATAATACTAAAAAATTATTTTAGAATCTTGAAAAATTATTATAGGGAACTGACTAGTACTGAAAAAATAGCTCATGATATTGAATAGTATTTTTCAAAATACATCAGGATACTGGATAATACTAAAAAATTATTTTAGAATTTTAAAAAAATATTTTAGAAATTGGCTGGTACAGAAAAAATACATCAAGATGTTAAATAATTGAGAAAAACTAATAATTAAGGATTATAAAATTATTTTTTGAAAAACAATCAAATCTTTTCAATCATTTTTGCTTGCTCCTTTTTCTTCTGGTGTAGGTTGGAAGGCTTTGATTGGAGGAGGAAAAACAACGAATGGCAGCGAAGGGAATTAGAAAAGGAGAGAAGCCGCTCCCTCAAAAATTTGATGATGAAGGTGGTGATAATTAATTTGCATGGCTTTTGTTACTTCAAAATAAGAAAATTTTTGTATCTTTAATCATCCACCACTTTCATACTAAGAGATAGTGTTGGGTAAAGGATAATAGATTGATGTTTGTTTTTTACTTGTATTTATATTTGTTCTTTCGAGTTTTATTAGTGTGATTCCAGTTTCCATTCAAAAAAAATTAATCCGTGAAGATTAAAATACATCGAAGATAAGCTATTCTTCTTGTATCCGCTCGAAGATGAGGCTTCATTGGCCATCGTCACGTCACAAAACACGAGCAGATGGAACAAGCAACTAGGCATGATTGAGGAGTGTCGTTGATAGAGCCAAGCCAAGGCAAAGACACTTCATGTAATGGTGCACTATGGGAGGTTGGTCCTTTACAATCATAATTACTAATTTTTTCAAATTTAAATAATATAATAAACGTTTAACTAAATCTCATGATTCAAAGTGGTTAAAAATAATAAATGTATTAAAATTATAACTTTTTTTTTCCTACTAAAGCATCCTTATTTATAAGGACATAGGTAATATAAGAGAGAATAAGAAAATTATTATAATAAAAAAGATGGTAGAAGGCATAAAATAAGAAAATAAATATGACAGAAGTAATAAGTTTTTTGAGGTTGTGAAAATTTATTATATTAACATTAAATAGAGTAATTAAATAAGTGCAAAATAGAAAAGTAAGAAATGAAAAATAAAACATTCTCTAAGGACTTGTTTGGTTTGAAGGAAGGGGATGGATGGAAAGGGTAGGTGATTACCTTATTTAGTTTAGTTAAATGGAATAGGAGGGGAGTGCTTTTTAATGATGTCTTGTTTGATTTAAGAGAAGAAGGGGAGGGATGATAATAAATAATTTATCATTCTATCCTTACCTGTTAAGTTAAATGAATTAATATATACCTTAATTCAAATTGTATAATTTAATGAACATTTAGTCTTACCATATTAATATGGGTATAAAATTTGTCCAAAAACAATATGCGTACAAAAAACTGGTATAGGGAATTTTTATTTTTTAAAATTTAAATTAAAAAATTTTATTTAAAAATAAAAAAATCTTTATTCACTTTAGGCGATATATTCTCCTTTAACTTTAATATATGTTATAATCATAATAAATAAAATAATATATTTGAAAGAATTAAATGGGAAAGATTAATAGATGGAAATAAAGCTGTGGAAAAAAAAAATCGAAAGAAAAAGAGCTAGAAGAAAATAATCGATGAATGGTTATGGTTTCGACGAAAAGGCGTGAAGGTAAAAGGATCAAATCTAGCGATGAACGATAAGGGTAAGGATAACGGCCACCATTCCTCTTCCTTTCTCTCTGTCTGAAATCCAAAACTATCACCTTTGACTCCGCCGTCTCTTCTCTTCTTCCACCACCACTGTTCTTTTCTCTCTCCTGCCATCACCTCCTCCTCCAACTCTGTCACCACCTCGTCACAGGTGACTTCTTCCATCAAATAGACTCATCGCCTACTCATAGTTCTCACGGGCGATGCTATCAGAAAAACAAGAAGGAATATAAAAGGCAAAACCCACAAACTAAGAGTGTGTTCGGCAAAGGCAAAAAAAAGTGCTTTTTTCTCAAAACCATGGTTTTGAGGAAAAAGTATAAGAACACTCAAAAATTTTAAATAAGCTATTTTGATCCCAAACCATGGTTTTGGACCTCAAAACCATGGTTTGGGCATAAGCTATTTTTTTAATCTTTTGCACTTTGTGGGCCCCACCCTTTCATTCTCATTGGTTCTTTTCCTATATGTGGGTCCCATGTTACACCCTCTCTCATCTTTTTTTTTTTTTTAATTTCAGCGTTTTTTCTGTATTTCTTTTTTAAATTTTTTTAAAATTTTAATACTCTCTCTTATCCTTAATATAAGACTTATTTTTCTAATTTAATTATATTAGAAAAATTAGTTAAGTTAATTAACATTACATATAGACAAATTTATTTCATTTTTGGTAATAATTATGAAATTTAATGTTAAATAATGGGTTAAGATACATCATTTTTAATGCCGTTAGGGGTTTTAATTGTTCATTTTTAATTGTTCATTGTTATTTTTTCATTTTCTAAAATTTAATGAAGAATGAAGAATGATACAGTAGGTTTGGCAAAAGATAACCCATGTTGTGAAAGGAGATGAAAATTAATATAGTGTACGCCTTCAATATGTACGTTTGATCTAATTTTGTAATTTATTACATAATTGACTAATGTTATAATTTTATAATTTTTGCATCTATTTTTTTATATTACATATTTGACAAATGTTATAATTTAAAAAATTTTGGACAAATTTATTTCATTTATTGTAATTATTATGCAATTTAATGTCAAATAATATTTAAAATATAATCTTATCCTTTATATGTAATTATCATAAAAGTTAATGTCCTTTTTAGTCATTTTACCATGAAAAAAGCTATTCTGATAAAATCATCCAAACACTCTCATTTTATCAAAATCACTTTTTCCCATAATCTATTTTCCTATAATCTATTCTCCAAAAGCTATTCTCTCCAGAATCTATTCTCCAAAAGCTAATAAGAACACACCCTAAGATTGGAGATATCACAAGGGTAAATTAGTCAGAAAATGTGTGGCTCCCCTAAAAAAAAAACCTGATTTAGAGGGGAGCAAAATGAAGGGGTTGGAGGGGAATGAAGGGCAGGTTTTGGCTCCCATTTCCTCCAAAAATTTAAACCAAATGGAGGGAGGAGCTTATTTTTTCTCCCCCACCATCCCTCCCCTCCAACGAAACATGCCCTCAATGTTTCTTATAAAAATGAATGAGGTATATATGGTGGTTGTTTTTTTATAAAAAATAATTGATAGAGTAATACTCCCTCCGGTCCTAATTATAGGACATATTTACCTAACTTTGGAGAAAATAAGGATAGTGATTAAATTAGTTAATCATATTTATTTTCCTAAAATACCCTTATTTAAAGTTTAAAATGGCATCCAATTACGTTAATTCTCTGTTTTTTCTTGTATATCTCCTACATCACACATGACTTCTCCAAGCTCTCACACAATCCGGCGATGTCAATCTCCCTCAACAACTTCTGATCTACTCTTATTAAATTATTATTGTGTTTAATTATTATTAAGAAAGTATCAATAGGGGGTTTTTTGGGAAAAAATTAACAAAAATTAGAACTTTGTCATATAATTATGACCAAATTCAACTTTTAAATGTTGTCCTATAATTAGGACCGGAGGGAGTAATTTGGATATCTTTAATATTAATAAAATTAATGTTCATTGCCTTGAAAAAAATCCTTGTTGTAATTATATTTCTTTCTATAATTATTTTATAAAGCCTCTTGTCCTTAATATTAGAGCCATTTGACTTTTTTAGAAAGACTAATGAAGCTTAATTATAACATATATTATGGTGATTAATTAGTTTATAAGTCGAATAAATTAGTTTAGAGAAAAATGATAAATATAAATACTTTAATGTAATTTATTCAGTTTCCTTAATCTTTTGGGGGAGAAAAAAAGTCAAATCGTTTTTACAAGTTATAGTAACATGATTCATTGTGAAGAAACCATTGAACACCTCTTCTTCTTATGCCTATATTGGATGACTCCTTTGGTTTGGGTTAAGAGTTATTAAAATCAGACAAAATTGGCCGGTTCAACCATAGAAAATGTAGAACCGATCATCTAATCGGTTCGACCGGTTTAATATTTATTAAAATTTTCTGATTTTAAAAATTCATATTTAATTCTATATATTTTCAAAAATTATAAATTAGGACTCTATAGAAAGTTTGAGATGTCTACTTTCTAATAAAAAAGAATCACTTAAAAATATTATCATTTGATCTTAAAAAATTATCAAATTTTAAAACTATTTCAAAAAATATTATCGTTCAAGTTCACTTCCTCATCGGTTTAGCTCCGGTTTGACTCTGATCTAACCACTGACTCTTGACCCACTACTCAGTTGGTTCAGTGGTCGGTCCGAATTTAATAACCTTGATTTGGGTTGTTCTCCGTTCATTTACATTTATCCTCTTTTGAAAACTGATTGAAAGCTATTCTTTTTATCCTAATATAAGATATATCTACTTAATTCGATTAAATTAAAGAAGTTAGTTAACTTAATTAATATAAAATGTATTTTTTAAAACACCCTAATCATTTACTTTAATTTCCCCATTTCATATTCTCTTGATTATTGTTAAGGGAGTATTAATAAGGATTAATTAAAAAAATAATAATAAATATAAAAACTATATTTTATAATCAAAATTAATTCTTTAAATAAATCTTATATTAAATATTATACCAGGTACAACGCTACTCCAGCTGCATGATGACGGAAGATCAGAACTCCTTCAAGGAATATGGCACTTTTGTGCCAGTACAACGTACGTAATGGACCACAATACAGCTTCACCACCGTACAAATCACCCACATGTCCCTTTAAAATTTTTAATGAGAAAATTGTTCTTAAATTCTTTATTAAAAATTTATTTATTAAATGGGATCTTCGATTACAAACAATCTTTTTTCTGGTGTTCAAAAAATCTTCCCCTGTATTCAATATATCTTCTCTGTATGGCCTTCCTCTGTATTCGAGCAATCTTCCCTTGTGTGTAAAAGACTTTCCTTTAGGTCATATTTAACAAATAAGTTTTTAATGAAGTATTTACGAACAATTCTCCCATTTTTAATTCTATTTCTATTTATCCTTGCTATAATGTAATTTACTTTTAATTAATGAAATATTGTCTTTTTATTAAATGACACAATATTTATGTGTATACATCTCTAATTCTATTTATAAGTCGCTTTTATCATGTTTCATATAGGCTAATAAAAGCTTAAAACCTCGTTAACTCTACTTTAAAATTTAATAATTTTTTTAGCTCTAGCACTATTTAATGCACAATATGATATACCCTATAAAACAATAATAAATGTATGGTATGATTGTACATGAAAATTTAATAATATGACTTATTAATAGTACCAAAATAAATTTTTTCTCTCTCTACTCTATAAATATGACAATGCTTGTTTGTTTTAGTTTTTTTATAAGTGTTTTTACGATTTATGAAATAAGTATGAAAATAAGTTTTATTTTTGTTTGCGGAAAATGACTTATAAACTATAGTTTGAGAGTTCCCAAACTTGCACATTCATAAACTTTGAGATTTTTTTGGGATCAAAATATATGGAGAGAGTTTTAAGAATATTAGGTAATATGGGCCAAGTTCATATTGGCACAGGTTTTTAGGTTTAAGTGTGTGTTTGGATTAGTTTTTAGAGAATAGTTTTTATGATTTACAAAATAAATATATGAAGGTAAATATGTGAGAAGAGTTTTGCCTCGATTTACGGAAAAATGATTCTGAAACCACGGTTTGGGGGATTACCGAGACCTTGCCTTAAAAAAAATGCCAGAAAGAGAAGAATCCTTGCCCTCTCATAGGGCATCATTCTCTTCTATTTTGAGAGATCGGATTCGCAAATTAATTATTAAGAAAGCCCTTAAATTTACTACTCACTTAACACAAACTTACCAGTCCAACTACAAGTGTCTACCATTCACCACACAAATTTACCATTAAATAGTTACTCCCTCCGGTCCTAATTTGATTATGAATGTAACACCTCAATCTTCTTTATTTTCAAAATTTATAAATTTTTCTTCAAATCATCCATATTAATTGCATCTATTAAGGGTTTCTATTAAATAGCAATTTTTAATGCAAATGATTAATGTGATATTTCAGATAAACAAACACATATTTCTTACAAATAATTAAATTAATTAATTTCCTTAATATCTATAGTTATCTAGCTCATAAATTTAAAACCGGACACGGTATTTAACAAAATTTACCACTCAAACAACACAAATGTTTTAGTCAAACAAACAACACAAATTTACAAGTGGAATAATAATTATTCACCGTAAATGGTCCATAAGAATAAAAAAAATTGTAAATTAGTGACATAATTATCCTTCTCTTTTGATGAAACAAAACTTGTAGGAAGTATGAGAACAAACCCTTTTAATGAAATATTCTTAAACATTTTTTGTTGTGCCAGGAGCATTGTTTTTGCTAGTAGCAAAAACAAATTTATCTCATTATGGAGAAGGTAAATAGCAAATTCCTCCTAAATTGAGTTTGTTCCTATACACAAAGACTGAATATCCAACTCGACCACTTAACTAAGAGATGAATTTTAAGGCAAAAAAAAAAAAAAAAAAAACTAAGAGATGAATTTTCATTACTCATGTCAGCTTGAATTAGTCAATATTTTAAAATATGATAAATCTCTATTCTTTTTTTTTTTAAAATATGATAAATCTCTATTTGATAAGCAGATTCAATAACATTACGTACCCAACTCTTAATTTCCAAACATTTATAGAAGAAGTCAAAATTTGTGTGAAGAGCATATGAGATCTATGAACCAACCTATAAGCGTTGAAAAATAATCTGTTGATCCTATACCCGTCATCCATTTTTAAAATAGATATTAATAGTTTTGAAACTTTCAAATGGATTACTTTAATATAAAAAAAAATTAAAACGTTAATCCCAGTAAATGCAAATTGGTAGTAACATACACATCCAGCTAATGATGAAGAATAATTCTTGTAATCGAGATCCATTGACCATATTGCATGTGGGAAACAAAGTGCAGAGCATCACACACACACACACACATATATATATAATGATATTATATATCTGTGTGTGTAATAAATAACTGAGCATCAAATTCGACAGCGTGAAATAAAAAAAAGAACTAAGATTGCCTTAAATTGATAATTTGAAAAGTATAAATGGTAATTGCAATTACATTAATTAATTGTAATTAGCATTAAAAAACTTATTCATAGAAAAAAAAAAGCATATAATATGAGAGTTTGGAGTCCAAAGTAAGGAAACAACAAACTTGTCAGAGTTTGGAGTTTGGACTTCTAATTAAGCCCATTTTTTTAAAATTAAAACTGTAATTAATTTGTTTCTCAAAATAGAGTATAAATATGTATAAAGCCCTACAGGCCTATCATTAATTAATTCCTTCATCATCTTCCATCTTCTTAATATCTAAGGAGTTGAAGGGTGATCAAAGAAAAGAAATATAAATTCCCTTAAAGAGAATGAGAAAGTCTAGCTAGTTTATCATCAATACTTATAGACTCTCTAGGTGTATATTCAACTATCATCAGCCAATTCTTATACAAAAGTCTAGGTTTAGGGTTTAGGGCTTACTTGATACGGGAGATTTGGAGAGGAAGGGAATGGAGTAAAAATTTTATGTTATATTTTTACTTTATTAAAATTTTATAACCTCACTTCTTTAATTTCTTTAAATTCATAGCATTCAAAGCATCTATGGTCTCTTTTCAGGGGACTGGAAACTTTGTTACACTTAGAAACTTAGATATCCCAACAAATATAGAAAAATAAAGTAGACCAATTAATTTTCCTTGTGTGATGCTTAGAAAAAACTCAAATATCCTAAAGAATAATGAATATTATCACAAAAAAGTCTCAATAACTAATGAGGAATATGAACTCATTGTCATTTTTTGCAGTAAAATTTATTATTACATGCTACTTATTTGTTATTTGTTGTGAGGCTTTTTGGAATTACATCCCTTTTTGTGGCTCAAAGTAAGTCTCCCCTTTGTCTTTGTTGCTTTTATTTATTTATGGGTCAATGTGCATCTAGCAACATGAGTTATTTTCCTTGGGGGGTCATTGTTTTTCCATATGCATCTCGCTTTAAAGTATTTTGTGGTGCATTTAACACTTTAAAATATTTTCCTTAAGTAATGTGTAATTTTAGGCATAACAATTTAGGTAATTTAGAGTGTTGAATATACAAGAAAAAAATACCTCAGGATGTTGGATATACTAAAAAATAATTTAAGGCATTAACTGCACCTGAGAAAATACTTTAGGGTGATTGATGCATTTTAACTTTTTATTTATTTACTATGATTGTAATTATTATCTTCTAATACTAATTTCATATTTGAAAAATGAAAAAAAAATGTAGATTCATGAGTTGGTCCATAAACTCGTAGATTATAAATCGTGTTTTATAAATGACAATTCTTTTTTTTTATTTAATGAATGGTTTTCCCTTTTAAAGTTTAGAGCGTAAAGGGTTTTCAATTTTTTCAATAAGTGTGTTTCACGAAATTCAAACTTATCCTTTTTATAAGTGAAACTGTTTATCATCGCAACCAATAACTTGTTGGTAAGTGGCTCGTTTTGTAAAGCTTATTCAAGCTTTTTAATTATATTTGTAATTATTTTACTAAATACATTGAATAATAATTATGATTAGTATATTTTATAAACAGGGAGAGGCATATGTATAGACTATAGAGGGAGTAGAGTAACATGGTCCATGGTGATGGAGCACGTTGGATCATTTTAAGAATTTCTGAGTTAATTAAATTATTAATGATTAATTAAATAAATAATAAGTTAATAACAGAGGCGGTAATCACGCCCAAGCCACGACGACTGGCTCTTTCACTCACGCACGCACACGCATGTAGGAAAGAGAGAATCGCTGGATATGTATGTAGCCCAGCCTCAACCTCTCTGATTTCATTCTTCACATCCCTCTCCTCAACCTAATCCACTCCTTCTTCTTCTTCTTCTTCCCCATTTTCGGTCTTTGGATTCTGTAATCAAATGGAATTTGCGACAATGGTTTGAACTTCTTCTGCTGCTGTTTTTTGTTTCCTCGCGCTGTTTCTGTTAAATTGCCCTTTCTTTCGCTTCACAACAAGGCACGAAAGAGAAGAGGTTGAAGAATAGTAATGGAGTCAACAGAATCTACCCATGTGTCATCGTCTCCTGAGGGACCAAGGAAACCCCCTTCGACACAACCCAGTTTCCTTCCTCCAGGTATCTGATCCGATCTGCTTTCTGTGTTTTGGTATTTTTGGTTTCGGCAGTTGCAAATGGCGGTCCAATTTGATAGTTATATGAGGTTACATCAATGGCAATGATTCGCTTTCTCGTTAATTAATTATAAATGTCGGTAATGTGAATGTACGGTCACATCGGTGTCCGGCTTTCCTGACCCACCTGATTCTGATTTTCAGAGCTAGCAGTTGAAAGTTTTAAGTTCATTTCAGGAGTGTAAGATTGGGAAGTGGAAAACTTGCTATCACAAATACTATTTTGTGGGATGTTTGAGTTTTACTTGCTTTCTCAGCTGGTTTTTTGGGCTGGAAAAATCACAATGCAGTTTTTTAACTCATTTATTATCAACTCCCCCAGAAGGATTAGGGTTTCTGCTTAAAATGAGGATAAATTAGTTGGCCTATGCCCATCGGAAAAATAATAGGGGTTGATGCTTGATTCAGGATTTTCATTTTGAAGGAGCGTTCACTTCTCAGTGTTTATAAAGTTCTAACTCTGGAACCTGACAACAGTTTGCGTCAGTTGTGAAAATAAAGCTTTTCTATGAAAAAGGAAAATTCAACGCTTTTCTTTTATTTAGAATCCTTGTAAACTTCTCCAAAACAAGGACTCATGCCATCGGCACTAACGTCTATCTGTTCTCCCAAATCTTTTTAGTAATAGAATGATGAACATTCTGATTGTAGTAAGACTGAATTTGTGTTATGCATCTGGTTGAATTTTTATTTTTCTTCTGGTCCTGAAAATAACAAACAACGTTAATGGGAAACATACTCAGAGTTTATGAATGTGAAGATATTGGTGATGACTGTTCCATTGTACAAGTTTATCGTTTTGCTTTTCTTCTTTTTTTTAAAATTTTGTTAGGGAGAACTAAGAAGAAGAGTGATTTTTGAAAAATAAATGCCATCTTATGTAAATCTGTAGTTATCTTAGGCTTTACTCCATTTGTTCCTGTTTTAAGTAACCTCATACAACAACTACAAAGCCTTATTCCACTAAGTGTAGTCGGCTACATGAATCGCACGGTGCCATAGTGCTTTATCGAAAACCAGATCTTAGAATAGATTATTAATAAATAGGTCCTACGCTATAACCTCATTAAGTATTTGCTTCGGCCTTCTTTCTCTACCTCATAGAAGCATTTTAATCTTTCTATTTATGTTATTTTGCAAAATTTATGAAGCAATTAATACTTTTTCCCAGTAGTGCCTTTGGTATGGATAGTACTAGAGCACAAAGTAACAGTTTCTAGATTACTGCTTCATGCTCATTCTAATGCAGTGTTTGCTTCTGCTAGATTCTACAGAGAAACCAACATATGTACGGTTTCTTGTTTCAAATGCTGCAGCTGGTTCTGTTATTGGAAAGGGTGGTTCAACTATCACTGATTTCCAGTCACAATCTGGAGCACGAATCCAATTATCTCGCAATCATGAATTCTTTCCTGGAACTACAGATAGGATTATTATGGTATCTGGTGCAATAAATGAAATTCTAAAGGCTGTAGAACTTATTCTTTCTAAGTTGATGAGTGAGGTAACCACTGTTATAACCACCATTATGTAGATTTAGTTACTATTGGGGTGAACGATGTCTTATGTGCTTCTGAAATTTACTTGGCCTCTGTGATTAGCTTCATAGTGAGGATGGCAATGATGCTGAACCAAAAACAAAGGTGAGACTCATTGTTCCAAATAGCTCTTGCGGAGGGATAATTGGCAAGGGAGGTTCTACCATTAGGTATGATTACTTTTCTTAGTCAATATTAGATATAAAATTTTTTTTGTTTGCCTTGTTTATGAATTAATTACTGATGAAAAAACCAATTTCTGGTGCTTATGGATCTTGATCTTTGTCCTGAGAATATTTCTCAAGGAATGGTGAGTTCTTTTCAATTTATTTTAGGGCTTGTTTAGTGAATTTTACCAACCACCCATAACAGCAGGCCCTACTGGTGGTATCTGGAGAAAATGGTTATCTATCATCTTTTCCTTCCCATGTTAAGCCCACTTTCTTTGTCATTAAGAGACCAATTATTACTTTCAATTTAATTATCCTTACTATATGATTTAACATAACTGAGAATGTCATAAAAAGTTACCTTATTTCTACCTTGGTTTGAGCAGGTCATTTATTGAAGATTCTCATGCTAGCATCAAGATATCTCCTCAAGATAATAATTACTACGGACTGAATGATAGGCTAGTGACACTGGCTGGAACTTTGGATGAACAGATGCATGCAATTGATTTAATTGTTTCTAAGCTCGCCGAAGATCCACAGTATTCGCAGTCCATGAGCACTCCATTTTCATATACGGGTTTGTCAGCCTCATTCATGTTTGTGATTCTAAAGTATGGACAAAATTTGCGGGGGGCTTAAGTATAAACTGCTTTTTTCAAGGAGCAATTCTTACTTTATGCCAAAAAATTTGCATATGTAAATAACTGCCCCCCCCTCCCCCAAACAAAACACACGATAAAGGGACAGGACCTGCCCCCGTGTGATTTCCCCCCTTTTTTTTTGGTCAACCCATTTCTACTTGCTTGAATAATTCTTTTGCTTTGAAGGCAAGTTGTTGCTAAGTTTCTATTTCCCTGTATGTCATATTCAAGAAGGTGATAAGTGATTACTACAACAGGGGGCATCCCTTGTAACATAAAAAAATAAGGAAGCACAACTTGACCTATTGGTTATAATTACAAAGCCTGACTCATTCCTTTTTTTTTTTTAATGATATTATATGCTGAGTTCATCGTTGATCAATGTCATAAGATTCATCAGAGTTTTACGTTGGCTGTCGAGGGGCTAACACACTCTTTCTTGTTTATCCGGGCTTGGAACCAGCTAAAAACATAGGCATCGTGCAATCTATATAGCTGATCGCACCTAATGAGATAAGGCTTGTCATTGTTGTATAAGTGGAGTTTGTGCACAATTCAACGATAAAGAATTTAAAATTTGAGTTCAAACACCACCTGCATTTTGAGTGTTCTAAATTATTGCACTTTGCTATATGATTACCATGGTATTAAAACCCGGACCGGGTATTGAACCGGTCGGGATACTGGGTTAAGGGTCAGTGGGTCAAACCGGGGCCAAACCAGAGCTAAACCGGGATCAAACCGGTGAGAAATTGAAAATTTTAGACTTATAGTATGAAATTCTAAAGGAAAAATTAAAATTTTTTTTTTTTTAAAAATACGAACCCGGACCGGAACCAGACCGGTTTACCGGCCGGTTCACCGGTTTCCGGGCCGGTCCGGGTTCAATAACCCGGATGATTACACTATCTGCAGGCAGCAATGATATCCATAAACACCAAGTTTTAAGATTCATAAATCATCCTAATTTGCTGTAGATTTAATCTTGACTGTTATTGTTATATCTCTGCATGGGGTGGTTAGATACTGTATTTCAGTCTGGGGTGGTGTTTTGGTAAGTGTCTTTCATGGCCTTCCAGTTTGTGCAGGCTATCACATAATTTTTGAGTTATCTGGGCTGCTATTCATGCACTTTAGAGGGCTGTTTAATTTGAGTCGTACTGTTCATACTCCTAAGGTTTTGACAAGCCCTTCATAGTTTACTCATTCTTTGTTGATTAATGATGAAAAGGAAGACTTCTAAAAAATTACATCACCATAGATGGTAATGAAATGATGGAATCAAGATTCAATTAGCAATTTTATGTTTAGTCTATATGTTTTGTGAGGAACTATTATCATAATTTTGTTGCTTAATATATATTTTTTTCAAACTTGAATTTCAGGTGTTGTCTTCTCTGGTTATCAAGGTGTTCCCTATACATATATGGTTCCTCCTGTGGCAACATCACCCTACAATGGAATTAACTATAGGCAAAATGGTGCTGGAGGAAAAGTCCAGAATAACAAGGTTAGTAATGTTTCCTGAGAGAGTTGAGATAGAACAAAGCATGACATCAGATTTCTCATATCTTGTTTTGGAGGCTGAGCATGATTCATCTTGAGAGAGTTGAGACTTGGATGGAGACCTTGCTATCCTGAAATCAGTTTTTTTTTTCTTCCACTTATCAATCATTTGAACTATGTGATCCTGGATGGTGCCATATTGTCATGTTCTTAAAATGAAAGGAGCATATTTCGAATCTTGTGGCATCTGATGTCATTTGTCATTTAATGAATACCAGGTTATAAATCATAGGTCACTAGTATGATGGTAGGCTATCTTAGGTCATTGCGGTTTTCCTGTGTTTCCATGAAGTAAGCTCTTTTGGTGTTTTATGCAACTCTGACATCACATTGAATTTCAATAGCAGTTAGTGAAATGGACTGCCCATGTTCATTTTGGGCAAAAATACATGTCAATCTGTGATTACTGTGAATACATGTGGCTGCTAATTTTGTGGAACATAGTTGGGCTAAAGGTAATAAGCTTGGATATGAGAAGCAGGAATTTCTTGGGCATGGATCAAACCTGGGAAAACTTTGCATAATACATAAGGGTTATAGGAAATATGAAGGTTATTGACAGAACGTTGTTCATTGGATCGAACTTATAAAACAAGAATTTCTTGCCTACAGCGCTTATTTGGACCTATCAATCATAAAAGACGAATAGACAAACTGGGAACCAAACTTCAAGCATGTCAAATTATGGTGTATGTCGTGACTGAAAACGCTGTATTGCATGGGTAGATCCAACTGTTCCCCTGCTTTTTGCTGTAGTTGTTTTGACCAAAATTAGAAGAAAGGCTATCCTGGTCCATTTAGTATGGATTGATTGCCCAGCAAGTTTATCCTGGTCCATTTAGTATGGATTGATTGCCCAGCAAGTTGAACTGTTCCATTCAATCACATCATAAAACTTTGATAAGAACGTGGCTGGTTTGCTTGAATATGCATCTGTCTAAAATTTTACTAGTTACAAATATCACGTATTAGTGTTCAAAAAAGACTATGGAACACCATTTACAAAATAAACAAAATCAATTGATCTTCAGGCCTAAGGGGTTTTTTACCATATTCACACATGCTTTGCATATGTATCTAATTCTTCTGGGTTCTGACGTTTTTGTTTATCTGTTGTTTTTGTTTTAATTCTTACAATGAGAGATCAAACATACTCTCATGTATGAAAGAATAACACGTTTAACCTTCTCATATTTCTATTAATATGTTGCATTGCCTTGTTTCTTTGAACTAATAGCTGGTCATGCATTGTTTGCCAGGAGGAGCGGAATAACTCACTGACAATTGGTGTTGCAGATGGGCATATAGGGTTGGTTGTTGGTCGTGGGGGAAGGAACATAATTGAAATTAGTCAGGTTTTCCTATAGCCTTACTGTGCTCAATATGATTACTCATGCAACACACTAACTAAGACTAAGATGTCTTTTCAGATTAGCGGGGCAAGGATAAAGATATCAGATAGAGGTGATTTTATGACCGGAACAACTGATAGGTATAAAGATGAACTTGCTTTCTCACAATTTTGTATCCTCACAGCCTTAGTATGGGATTTTTTTTTTAAATTATTGATTGGATGACCCCGAGTGTTAAAGAGCCAATCTGGGAGAGCTCAAAATAAGCTCTTTTGCACTTTATAAGACAAAACTTATCTCACATGTTTATTTCGCAAAATCCTCTAAAATAAACTAATCCAAACAAGAACTTTACTTTAGACATTTTGACTTGACTTGATTCATGATGCAGGAAAGTTACGATAACAGGATCCCAAAGAGCAATACGCACAGCTGAATCTATGATACTGCAGAAAGTTGCTTATGCTGCTGAGAGGGCCATGGAGGAGTAGGCAAATACACTTTTTAGTGAACCTGCTTGCTCATTGCTTATACATTTGCTGTTTTCTTAGGCTTATTTATATAAACCATTTAGATTATAAGTTGAGATATGAGTATTGTAGTTTGACAGGGAGCAAGATTTTGTTGTTAATTTTAAGGTAGTCCTGTAGGGAGAAAACACTACCAGATAATTATCAATTGGGAGGGACAGACACTACTGCTTTTGACCCTTGTGTAGTAACTAGAAGCATATTCTTTTTTGGTTACATGTTGTAAGTCAACAATTATTTTATTTCCTGGCCTTGAGATAGGATTTGTGAAATTCCTGCTGCTTGTTCATGATTTAGGAATTTGAGTATTCACTTGTGAGAATATCCCATCTGAATCTTGTTTGACCTAAATTGTTGTTGGTTCTGCCTAGATTCCTCAGCTGGTTGGTTCTATTATGCAAATGATTGTCATTAGTTGATATCCAGGTGATTGGTTTTCCCCAACTGTTGATGATCTTTGGTTCAACTTCTAAGATATTCCAGAAGCTTTCAAAAACTGATGTTTCTTGAGATATTCTCATAAGCTCATTTAGGACAGGATGAGTTTCATAAAAATACCTTCAAAATTTGAAAATCTCAAATAAGTAATTTCATACTAAAATGAGTTGTTAATTGCTAATCAAGCATAGTGAATATCTACCATAGCACTATTGTACTAAACAAAACTAACTTGGGACTTTGATATTCTGAAGGTAAATTTTTGAAGTTTTCCCTTCTTTTATTGTATATATATTATATGTATGTAGAGGGTAAGTAATAGAAGTTACATGCATTATTTAAGCGTCATCTCTCATTTCCGGAGAACTGCGACAGAGACGGTATAAACGGAGAGACCTTCTCCAACACTAATCTGTGCGGTTTCAGTCACGCTTTGAACTTGAACGTCCACTTCAAAATCATGTGTACGATTTGAAGCCTTGAAGCTAGGCATAGTGTGTTTGGGATAACGGTAGGAAAAATGAATTATTATGATTCTGATTTATTAAAAATGACTTAATAGAAAAGGCAGTTTTTGCAATGTGATATATCTTTGGATGAGTGATTTTAGATAGTTTATTTTTGAACAATAAGTGTTTATAAATCGTGATTTATGGTATACGAGATAAGTATGTGAGAGAAGTCTTATCTTGACTTACATAATAAGTGACTTAATAGAAAAACGTTACAGTGAGGGGCTTATTTAATAAGTAACTTATTCTACCCGTGTTGCAAATATAAAACACTGAACCAAAAAAAAAAAAAAAACAACTCCAGCTCATTCAGGCTTATTTCCAAAGAAAACGGAAAAACGTGATACCAAACACAGCTACATGCACTTCTAATCTCACCCAACATTTCCCCTCTTCATCTTGATCTCTTGTTTTAATCTCCTGGTGTCCTTCGTTATCGGTAACTCCACTCGCCATGTTCTTGTCCCCACATGACAGCCTCGCCTTCACTTTAGCTATTCCGGCCCCGCCCACCACGGCCGCCGGTGACGTCGAGGAAGCCACCACAAAAGCAAGGAGGAGCAGCATCAAATTAATTAGCCAAGCCATAGTTCTATATAGTTTATAAATGATGATATCCCATGAATGTACCACCCACAATTTATAGGCATCCACACACTTCACACATGCAAGTTCCAATTCGAATGAAATTGGTCAATAATCTTACAATCTAGTGACATGAAAACTCTTGTAAATGAAAGGTCGTGGTTTGATTCCTCTTGTATACTCAAACCATTTTAGTGTGTAAAGAAAATTATTATGAAAATTTAATACTCCATTTAGTTCGAAATATAAGGTATAGTTTAGAAGTGAATTTTGATATTAAATATAATAACTTTTTCCATTTTATCTCTTATATTAATCATTTTTCTTCAAACTAATTTACCTAACTTATAAACAGATATATAATATAATGTTACGCAAAAGTGTTTAAGAAAGGTCATGTCATATATATGCTATAATTAACTAATTTATTTAACTTCTCTAATCTCTCCAAATTAGATAAATAAGTCTTATATTTAAGATTGGAGGGAGTAACATAAAGCCAATCATTAATCCGTGGCTAACTATCTATCATCAATTCCAGGAGATTGAGTTAACATTAATTAAACGCCAAACTTTTTTTTTTTGGGTGCAATTTTTCTGAATTACCTTTTGATTAGAAGAGCAGTTTATTGTAAGGAGGATGAGAGATAAGGAAAAACTCATCAATTAAGCTTAAAAGAGACAAACTTTTTTTAAAAAATGAGGAAATAATATATAAATGTTTTATTAAAATTTATTAGAGGGTTTTGTATATCAGGCCAATTAGATAAAGTTTTATAAATAGAATTGAAAGGATCGGAGGGGTATTTTAATACGTGTATATTAATAAATGTTGATCTATTAATTAAACTCCAATCTCTAAATGAAAACAATAACTAACTACCAGTACTAATTATAAGTAATAAGAGAAGCGTCAGTGTAAAAACTACATGGGAATTGCATACACAAAAATATTAAAGTAGACAAGAAGATGCGGTCACGTACCTATCTTTCTATATAACACACGCACACACATCGTTAGAATTAGCTAACACCTAAAAGGGGTGAACTGGATGTAATAAAAAAACTTAAGAATTTTGAAAATCTTTTCGCATTTTAGCGAAAATAATAAGTAAAAGTAATAAACCATAAATGCACAATCAAATAACTAAATTGGTTATGTTGGAAATATAACAGGTTAGAGAAGAAAATATGCTAACTATGATTTTTCCTGATTTGGTCTAATTCTTGATGACTTACGTCTAGTCTCCAGACTCCTCTTAAGATTTTCATTGTACTATCTTCCTCAAGTTTCAACTGGGTACATGAGAACTACTACGATCCCACAAGTTTAGTCGGGCACTTGTGAAGCTATTTACAATTTTCTCATTGAGATAACAACTCCCCCTTACACACTGTAAGAATACAACCTTGATGATGTAAGATTACGATCAATTTTCTCTCTTAGAAGTGAATTAAGATGAATAACGAAGTATAATATAAATAATCTCTCTCTCAAGGTAAATTATATAAGTACTGAGAAAATAAAGAGTATATGAGATGAGTGTTAATAATGAAGTATAATACAAATAATCTCACTCGCAAAGTAAATTATATAAGTATTGAGAAAACAGAGAGTATATGAGATGAGTGTTGGAGTTAGAGTGTACGTTGGCATTTCGATGGTGAAGGCGCAAGCTTTCTCTACCCTTCAATTTTGAATACTTCTTCTATTTATAGTTGATCATAGGCATTTTATCATTGAAGAAGTTGAAGTATCCGTTAGGCTATTGAGACTTTCTTCTTCCTGTTGAAAAATGGCCCTTAGAACTCTTTTGACACAAAGGCTTTTTGACTGTTGAGCTCTAATCCAAGTTTAATCACCTATAATCTTCATATAAACTTGATTAGTGATGATTAGGAATAATATAATCAAGTTTTTCTTTTATGAGTTTGAAAAAGAATCATGAAATCCAAGACGAAGATTAAAATTGTGTAGAACATCATTCCCAGGATCACTGGAATGATTCTGCCAGTAATAGGTCATCACTCGAATGCTCACTCGAGTGATCCTCCTTGGTGCTCGAAAGTTCACAGTGTGTCACTTTTTGGTTCACTGCAATGATGTGAAAGTGATGTCAATATTGATTGTTTACTTAAGTGGTCTTTCTTGGTGCTTAGAAGTTCGTAGTTATCACTTTTTGGTTCACTATAGTGATATGGAAGTGATGTCAATATTGATTGGTCACTCAACTGCTCACTCGTGTGATCTGGCTGAGAAAAAGATTATCACTTCTTGAATCACTTGAGTGCTATGAAAGTGATGATAGATTGATTGATCACTCAAGTACTTACTTAAGTGATATTGTAAGAAAAATTCTAATAACTTTCACATCACTGGGGTGATCCTACTAGTGATAGACTTATTTTAATTCCAAATTTAGCAAATGACCTATCTCCAGAAAACTATTTAAGTCTACTTTCCAATGCAATAAGAACCAGTTCCAAATTCGTTGTATTATGAAAGTTATGATCAAATCCATAGCTGCTGATCTGGAGCAATGTCTATATTCGATTGTGCAATTCCAAAATTCATATCTCTTCCGTTTGAACTTTGTTGAGCTTGATCTTGGTGGCATTGAAATGCCACTTGAGAGTATAGTTGCATATGCAACAGGTTTTGGGCCAAAATGTATTATCTTCAAAAAGTTATGATTCGAAGAGTGGTTGTTGGTATGGAATAGCATGAGAAATTCGAGCATCAAATTCTAAGATCCATAGCTCTTTCATCTGAGAATATATGGGATTGATGTTGACTTTGTTGAAATGAACATTGAGTCTAGTTTCATATGGAACAAGTTTTACTGCAATTAGAGTTGTGTTTGGAAAATATGTTCAAATTACTAAACCTGGTCTAGAATAACATGTGAACTGCGAGCATCAACTTTCGGAATTCCTATCTCTTTCATATGATATTGTTGAATGGAATTTTGAGCCTAGTTTTATATCAAACAAGTTTCACCACAATCGTATTTATATTTTGGGAGATATGTCCAAAATACCAAACATCTATCGTGCAGAACAAAAACAGAGTATGCATCACTCGAGTGAAGTTGATATAACTTCCACATGAGGCATTTTAGTTTTGAATTGAGTCATTTCATCTTCCATTTGATCATCGAGACCTCCAATATCAAATCTAAAAACTTGAATCTTAATATTCCTTTTAGATCTTGCAAGTTCTTGTTTCTTTAATCTTTTCTCTTTTTCTTGATTATTCTCTACAATCCAACTCAATAACTTCTTTCTTTTCTTGAATAATCCTTCTTTCTTCAATCCCATTTGTTCTTCTATATCATTCTCCATAATTCAATTAGATATCTTCTTTCTTTTTTTTGACTAATATGATGCAAGTTCTTCTTTCAATCTTTCTTCTTCTTGATCATTCTCCACAATCTAGCTCAATAACTTCTTTTTTTTTTGACTTTTTCTCCCTATAGTTGATAACTTTATTTTTCAATATCTTCTTACTCTTTTTCTTGGTCACTCTTCAAAACCCAACTTGATATCTTTTTTATTTGCTTGACTAATATATAAGATATTTCACATTAAATATAATCGTTAGTCAGTATAGGAGATAAATACGTTATGTAAACTTTTTATGCTTAATATTTTGGATCTATATTTGATATCATTAAAACTAATCATATCTAATATACACACTCCTTAGTGTCACTATGTATCCTAAAATTGCTTTATTTTTTCCTTGTGTTGCTTGTTTGGATTAGCTTCCCTAATTAAAGCACTTTTATGTATGTTGCGACAAATCTCATCACACATACTTACTTTATAGACCGTAAAATTTCTTAAAAAAAACTATTCCAAACAACAAGTCTTTGAATTAATTACATGTGATCATGAATAGTGCCATTTTGTCATGTATATATCTTCTTAAAATGGAAGAATATGATCGTATTTCAAATGACGTGGGAAATTAAGTCATTTGTCATTTTTAATAGTGTTATCTAGTCTCAAGACATGAAAGCTTTTGTAAGTGAAAGATCGGGGATTCGATTTTTCTCGTAACCTGATCATATTTTAGTGTATGACATTCTAATTCAAAAACAAAATTATTACAAAGTTTTAACAACATAAAGCCAATCATTAATCCGTGGCAAACTATCTATCAATAATTTTAAGAGAAGGAGATAAAATACTACATACCTCAAATATATATAAAACTCAATTGACTTTGGAAAGATTAAAGAAATTAAATAAGTTAGTTAATAATAACATATGTCGTATATTTGATCATATATTAGTTCATAAATTAGACAAATTAAAAAAAAAAAAAAGTGGCCTAGTGCACAAGACTCTTACCAAGTGGGGTTTTTGGAGGGATATATATACAAAGCCTTACCCCCACAATCGGAGAGGCTGTTTCCAATATTAGTTTTGTATAAAAAGATAAATATAAACACTTCAAGCTAATTAATTTAGTTTTCTTAATATCTCAAAAAAAGTTAACTAGGTCTTATATTAAGGACTGAAGATAATATATCAATTAAATACCAAACATTTTTTTGTCACAATTTTTCTGAATTGCCATTTGATTAGCAGACTGGTTTATTGTAAAGATGATGAGAGAGGATGAAAAAGTCATCAACTAAGCTAAGAGTAAAAGAGACAAAAAATATTTTAAAAAATGAGTAATATATACATGTTTTGCTAATATTTATTAGAGGGTTTGGTACATCGGGTCGATTGGATAAAATCTTATAAAGAAGACGACCGGAATATTTTTACTGGACTTGGCTTCCCTCCGCTGCTAGGTCGGTCCGTGGCCCATTCTTTTCTTAAAACTATCCTTTTAGTGTAGTTTTGAGGGAATGATAGGGCTGAATTTTTTTTTTTATCTAAAAAAATGGTATATAGTATTTTGAAATATTTTTTTGGATATATCTAGTATCTTAAAATATTTTGTAAGTAGTATGTAGTATCTTAAAATAATTTTCAGAGCTTTTAACAGTTTAAAATATTTTTTCAGTTGTATCTAGTGTGTTAGCAAATTGATTCCAATTTTATCCTTAATGTATTTTTTCAAGGGTTAAAAGCACCAAAAATATTTGAAAGTAATTTTGGAGTCGAAAAAATACATTAAGGGTAAAATTATAATCAGTCTGTTAACATACTGAGTACAACTGACAAAATATTTTAAAAGTTTGAAAACATTAAAAATCTTTTCAGAATACTGCATACTACTTAATTTTTTTTAAAATACTAGATACGTCTAGGAAAATATTTCAAAATATTATATACCATTTTTTTAGAGGGGAAAAAAAAGTTCAGCCCCATCCTTTTCTCAAGACTACACCAAAGCAGTGTAGTTTTAAGAAAAGAATGGGCAGCGGATGACTGCTAGCAGAAGAGGGAAGCCATGTCCATTTTTACTAACTGATGTTGGTTTTAGTGAAATAGGTTTTGACCATTTAAGCACGAGATCTCAAATCTAAATCTGACTGTGTGAATGCAAAAGAGTTTTTGGAAGCATTGTCCTCAGTTTAAGTCTGATAATACTTGAATCTAACTCAAATAAATAATCATATCAAACAAAGGGGGGGTTTTTAAATTATTCCATCTGTTTAGAAATCAAATCATATTAATACGAGCGAATATTAAATCTACCAACACACCAGCTGTCTAAAAGGTAACAATATTGATGATATGAACATTCTTTTGATAACGACAAAAAGCATAAGAGACGTCTAGATTTGAAACTATGACAAATAATATTAATCAATTAATTCTATTTTTATTTATATCTACTGGAAAAAGATTACTAATAACTAATAATAGGGCAAGTATAGCCAAACGATCATGAGTCTATAACAGGAGAAATTGCTACATTAGTGATTAGTGTGAGTGTGGTGTAAAGTGATCTTTTCTATTTTCATAAGTACATGATTAAATTGAAATTGGCAAAAGAAAGTGATAATCATAGTTATTAAACCTGGATCGGACCGGCTGGTCTGGCTCGGGAACCGGCGACTCGGTGAGAAAACCGGTTCGGTTCATAAACCGGACAGGTTCAGTATTTTTTTAAAACAATCTTTTTTTTTTAAATTTCTTTATAATTTCATATTAATAAACCTAAAATTTTCACTCTCTCACCGGTTTGGTCCCGGATTAGCTCCGATTTGACCCACTGACTCTTAGCCCAGTATCTCGACCAGTTCATTGACCGATTACGGTTTAATAACCTTGGTGATAATATGTATACGCACGTATTGAATATATATATATATATATATATATATATATATATATATATATATATATATATATATATATTCATTATTCCCTCCAACAATAACAACAAATAGGCTTATCTCATCACTTGATGGGGTTGGCCACCTGAATTTCAGGTGTCATTGTACTTTATTAACATTTAAATGTTTAATTTTAAATAAATTGTTAACTAAATGCCCTGTTCAATAACTTTATAAAGTATTAGTTTTGGTCTTCCTTTATCCCTTTTGAAAATACTCTATATCGCTTGATATATTCTTCTCACCAACGTATCCACTAGCCTTATTTAATATATATATGTTCAAACCACTTCAAACGCATTTTTATGATCTTTTAATAGGCATCACTTTGTTTCTTCCTCATATATGTTTGTTATGAATTTTATTTTATTTCATATGATCACACATCTATCTTAACATCCATATCTCAGCACCTGTACTTGATGTTATTGTTGTCCCCTTAAATTAAAACCAATATTTTTTACCACATAGCATTATTGGTGGTCTTATAGCAACACAATAAAATTTTCCTTTTATCTTATTAAATACTTTCTGATCACATATAACTTTAGTAGCCTTTTTTTCCATTTAAACCACTCATTCCACTATTAACATTTGATATTTCTAGCAATTTTACCATCTTTTTACATAATTGATCCCAAATATTTAAACTTTATCTTTGTGGAGTGATTTGATCTCTCATTTTAACCTCCAAATCACTTTTTAACTTATCTCTCATCAAAATTGTAACACATATTTTGTCTTAACCACACTCATGCAAAAACCCTTTATGGTCTGTTTACGTGACTTAAGTTTAGATTTAGTTTGTTCTATTAAGACTCTGCCGGTAGAACTACATCATCAACAAAAATCAGGCACTTCAAGATTTTTTTCATGTATAAGTTCAATTAGAACGTCTAAAATTATGTTAAAAAAATAAGGCTAAAAAATAATCTTGATACTGGCCAATCTTTTGAGTTTGTTTTGTAATACCCCAAATTTTATATTCACCAAATATATTGTAATTATTTGAAATTCAATAAAATGGTGAATATTTATGAATTTGGAATTTAAGAATTTAGAAATGTTCATATTCATGAGAAAATGGGTCAAATAATTATGGAATTAATTTGGGTAATTTAAAAAGCCCAATATTAAGGTCCAATAATGGAAAAATAATTATTGGGATTAAGATATGCCAAGTGTCATTAATCCAAATCAAGAGGAATAAATAATACTCGTTGAAAATGAGCACATGTGTAAATACCTTAAGAAATTATTTCATGGAACAAGAAAGCTTGAGACAAATGGAATGAAGGCCCATTTGGCTTTTAAAGGACCTAGAGAACGTTTGGGCTAGAGGGAAAGGAGAGGAAGATTAGTTCAAATGCAACTGGATTTTATAATACACATTAGAAGAAGATAGACTTAAGTATAGAGTGATGTCATTAAACAATTTCTTACTATTTATTAAATGAAGAGAAAAGGTGAGATAATTTATGAAGCCACTTCCTTCATTTTTCCTTGCCATTTTTGTCCAAAGCCAAAGAAAAAGAGAGAGAGAGAGCGCTTAAGAACATCCTAAGCTTAGAGAGAAGGAATAAGAGAAAGCTTAAGGTAAGACTTGTGATTTCTTGAGATTTTCTTGTAATCTTGCATGAGATCTTCCCTACACTCTTCTCTTCTATGGAATCAATGGTTTAGAAAGATCATCCTAAGCTCAAGGAGAGAGAGAGAGAGAGGAGGACACATAGAGAGAGAAAGTTCAAGAACTCAAGAGGTAACTTCACAAATCTCAAATCCAAACTAGGATGTTGTTGTTGTTGATGTTTATGGTTGGATTTGGTGATTTTTGATTGAGTTCATAAATTTGGAAAGCCATAATCCTAAGGGGTTATGCTGCCCAAATTTTTTTGAATCATAGTTAGCATGTGTTTAAATGGCTTAATAATGAATTAGAAGTGGAAAGGCATAAGTTTTAAGGTTTAAATATCAAAATTCCAATTTTCCCTTTTCTTTGTACACATTTCGGCTAGCATTGTTCTGCAGGGAGGAAGTTGGATTTTCAATGATTTAATGGTTCCATTGGATTCATGAGGCAATATTATGTGGGGTTACAGTTGGTCACTTTTTCGGAAAAGCCCGAAAAATCATAATTACAAAAACACCCCTAAAACCTTAAAAGTAGGGCTGTCAAGGGCAATTTTGTAATTTGATATTGAATTTGGTAATTTTGAACCCGAAAATAGATTCTTTAGGCGAAAATTCAGGATATCCCTAATCAAAATTTTGGAAAAAGTATAGTCGGACCGGGTACGGTGGGGCCAGGTTGAGTCGGGGTCCTGGGGGCATTTTGGTAAATTCTCACCATAGGCTAATATAACAACAAGAAACACTATAAAGGTGTCTAAAATGATACTTGGATATGTTATGATCTATTTCTTGTACATTTAATATTTTAGAACCAAGTCGGAAGCTGAAAGCGACACATTTTATGAGGCACACAAAAAAGGGTTGTTAGAACTTTGAGGTAGAAACTACTATCTCTCATATACTATGTGATAAATTGTATGTTATGTGTTACTGTATTTGGTGATATGAATGCGTGCTAGAGGCACAGTACCTGGTTGTGGTTCGATGCCCAACCAAGGTATATCGAAAATCTTAGCTGTGGTCGGTGACTTGGCTGAGGTGCATGCAGGGTTCTAACTCGGTGTTTGGCCCTAAAACTTGTGTACACATATGAATCGATGTGAACTTTCATTTTACTTAATATGATGCATTGCGTATTTAATTCTCATATTTTATATGTCGATAGTATGTTTCTATTGGGATTCTTCGGGATCTCATCTCTTTTTCTAAACAAACATTTCAGCACGTGCTAGTGAATCTAAAGGCAAAGACATAGACACAGGGAAGTGATCGGTACGTGTCTCAAGGAAAAGTCAAAGTTCGTGGTTAAAATTAGTTTATGTTTAGAATACTTTTGGGATATCATGTAAATATTGGAAATACTGTCGCATTCTGTATTTTGACTAATGATTGTAAACAACTACTTTTATCAGTATATATGTACTTTTCTGTATGCCTGTGGAACTTGGTCTCTATTACTCTACTTATATCAAAATGGAAACGAGCGTTAACATGTTTCACCTCTGTGTTTTTATACTTGTTATTAGCGAGTCATACATGTTTTATATGACTATGATATATGTAACACGTATTACCTCTGATCTTAAATATAAAACCCAATTCACTTTCTTGAAAAGATTTAGGATGTTAAATAAATTATATTTATGTTTATCATTTTTTCTCTAAACTAATTTGCTTAACTTATAAATTGATATATAATATAATGATACACAACTTATACTATAATTAAATAATTTATTTACCTTCCTTAATCTCTTTAAAAAAAGTCAATTAGGTCTTAAATTAAGAACCGAATGGAATATAACTTTGTTCCTATGGCTTTCATATCACTCCCTCCCAGCATATATGCAAATTTAATACTATATATTAGGGAAAATGATAGATAAATACTATGTGAAATTACAAAACCCCAAAAAGTTTACTAAAAAAGGCAGAGGACAAAGAGGTACTCAGGTAGGAATCTGGATTTTGAATGTTTGGACAAAAGACAAAAATTTCGTTCCTCTCATTCCTTTTTTTCCCTTTTCATCCCCTTATCTCTTCTCTCTTTACTCTATTCTCTCTTCTTCACTGTCTTCTTCGTCCAGTCCGTCCACTTCGTCGGAGGCCAAAGTCTGACAACTGTGCCTTCTTCCTACTCCCATTTCATTCATCTCCTTCTTGCTAAACACCGATGACTATGGAGGTATGGTGAGACTCGATCTTCTCTTTCCATTTCCTAATCTCCTAGAATAGTGCTTGGCACCATTACCTAAATGTGCAGCTGCTTCAATCTGGTAGGCGGGTTGTAGTTATGGATGGGGATCGTGTTTATGATTGGGATTTAGTTAGATGCTTCATTCTTGGCCACACTTCAATAATAGGCCCCACTTTTCTCATTGTGCTAATGTGTTTGTTACTTGGACTTGTGAATTGTATTTTCCTTTTCAACTAAATCGTTCATAACTCTGGGAGGAGGACAACATGTCAACACCTGTTTCTATTTTGACAATTGAAGAGTAATAAAGACAAGATTCCGTAGGCATATAGAAAAGTATAACTATACTGATAAAAGTATTCATTTACAATCCCAAAGTTGTTCGTCAACGAAATACAAAAAATACAGAAATACAGCAGAAATTCTAACGTTTATAGGATTTCCCAAATTATCTTAAACATAAACTAATTATAACCACCATCCTTGACCTTGTCTCGAGACACGTGCCAATCACTTCTCGACGTTTACGCCTTTGCCTTTCGATCCACTGTCACCCACTGAGATGTTTATTTAAAAATAGGGTGAGATTCTGAAGAATCCCCGTAGAGACATACGATCGACATATAAAATGTGAAAATTAAATATGTAATGCATCATATTATGCAAAAATGAAAGTTTAATTCAATTCACATATAATTACTTCAATCGAGTCATCGACTACAGCTAGAATTTTCAATATACCTTAGCGGGTATCGAACCTCAGTTGGGATTTTCTGATATACCTTTGTTGGGACCGAACCAAAACTAGGTACTGTGCCTTTAGGATGCAATCATATCACGAAATAAAGTAACACATACATACAATTATTCACATAGTGTATGAAGGATGATAGTCCCTACCTCAAAGTCTTATCAATTTCCTTTTTAGTGTGCCTCGTAAAACATGTCGTTCCGACTTCCGACTCGGTCCTAAAATATTTAATGTACAAGAAATAGATAATAACATATTCAAGTATCATTTTAGACTCTTCCATAGTGTTTCTTGTGGTTATATTAATCTATGGTGAAAATTTTGATTAGGGCTATTCTGCCATACCCGGCTCGATGACACGTTTTCCCAAAATTTTGACTAGGGCTATTCTGACATATTTTTGCCTAAGGAATCCATTTCCGGGCTCAAAATCACCAAATTCAGTGTCTAATTACGAAAATACCCTTGATAGCCCTAATTTAGGGTTTTAGTGGCATTTTCGTAATTATGCTTTTTCGGCCTTTTCCGAAAAAGTGACAACTGTAACCCCACCTATTCTTACCCATTGAATCCGATGGAACCATCTATTTCATGAAAATCCAACTCCTTCCCCTTAAAACAGTGCTGACCAAAATATTGGTAAGAAAATGGAAAAATTTCACTTTTTTTGTGTTTTAGCTTCCAAAACTTATACTTTTCCACTTCTAATCCTTTATTAACTTATTCAAACACTTCTTAACCATGATTGAAAGAAATTTGGGCAGCATAACCCCTTAGGATTAGGACTTTTCCAAATTTACAACTCAACCAAAAATCACCAAACTAACAACAAACTTCAAAATCAACTTCATACAAGTATAGATTTGAGTTTGGTGTAGTTACCTCTTGAACTTCTTGAATCCTCTCACTTTAGGCTCCTCCACCCTCTCTTCTTGATCTCAAGATTTGCTTTTGGGTTTTCATGGAGAAGAAGAGTTTAGAGAAGAGGCTACACAAGTTTGGAAGACAAATCTTAAGAAATCTCAAGCTTACCTTGATCTTTCTCTTCCTCTTGGCTCATCCTTCTTTCTAGATTTTCTTCAAGCTCCCTCCCTCCCTCCCTCCCTCTTGGTATGTTAAAAATGAAAATGAGAAGGAAGGAAAGATGTCCAAGCACTATAAAATATCCTACCATTTTCCTTAATTAAGTTTATTACAAAAATCCTATTTATGACACTACATGTACTTGGCTCAATTTTATGACACTTTCTCTTTCTCTTCTTGAGTGTCTAGGCGTGAGAAATGACAAGGAAAGATGAAGGAAGAGTTTTTAAAATATCTCTCATTTTCCCTTAATTACTAAATTCTTCAAAAATCCCTCATATGATGACACTTGAGGACCTTATACCAACTCTTATCTCCTTCATATCACAACCCATACCTCCTTCATATCATGACATACTTACTTCATTAAGCTTCCTATTGGTTTTGAACTAACTTCCTCCCTCTTGCTTCAACTAACCAAGTTTTCTTTTCTCCAATTAAATCCAAACTTGCACTCAAGTGGTGGATTGTGTTTACTCTATCTCATTCCCATTATGCATTCCACCATACCTTCATGTAGTGTACACTACACCTTGCATACATGTAGTGAAATGACATGCACTCAACCATGCACTCATCATCTAATCCAACAATGCACTCTACCATTATCATCATTATTATGTTCATGTAGCAATTAGACATGCGTTCTTGGAAATTCAATTATAAGTTAATCTCTTCTTCATAAATCATAATCTAATCCTCACTTCATATGATAATGATACTTGGCATCTTTAATTCCATAATTTACACAATTGCTAACACATTTTATTTTCAATTTTTGGAATAATGCCAATTCTTGTAGATTTTCTGCCCTAACTTTGAAAAATCATAACTAATTTTGTAGACATCATTTCGGAGTGATTCTAAAGGCTCTAAAACTCTTATTGAGTCTAGTTTCAAGAAAAAAATATGGACTTTAGCCATCTAAAAGCATATCATTCCCATATTTCATTTCTTTGACCGCTGCTCTAGAGACTTTCCATATTTTTCTAGACTAAATTCAAAAATTCATATCTTTTTGTACATAGCTTCAATTGATTCATATGACCTATCAAATTAAATCTTAGGATGTCTACTTTCACCCAGTAAAATTTCATAATTTTTTCTCATCATTTGGTCTTCCAAAACCACATGACAAACTCACTGCCTCGCAGGCGATTTCACTAAAAATACTATTCACCTTTCAATTTTCAATATTTAATTCCTTGGGCCTTAAATATTCACCATTTTATTGAATATATATAATAATCACAATATACTCTTGGTGAATAAAATTTGGAGTGTTACAAAGCATCTTTCATGGCTTGGTAAAGCTCAAATTTATTCTTGTCAAATTATTTTCCTTATTGACAAAAGTTGTAAAGGGATCGATAAGTCTTGTAATGGTTTTAACCAAACAGCAAAAGAATTGTTAAATTAACTATAAGGTTGTTGACATTTGAGGATCTCAAGTTGGCAATATCTTTACCCGAATTGCTAAATGAATAAACGTATTGATTAAACGAATAAAGTTATAGAATAAAAGAGTAATGATTTTTACTTGTCGAGCAATGATTTTGACAAAGTAAGTAATGACTTTAACAAAGTGAGTAATGTAACCCCCTGCCTTGAAATCCGTAATTATGATTTAAAAATGCGTAATTTTAATAAATTAAAGACCGTCGGATAATTTAAAACTCATTCTGAACTCTCTCCTTACGGTAGGGTTTTCACAAAATTTTCTAAATTCTTCTCTTATCATGATCTTGAATTTAAATCTCGAATATAATTACCTATGCAGTTATATCACATTCATACACATCAGAGTGTAGAATAAAATCTCGGCAAATCCCCAGGTTATATACATTAAAGGGTTCAAATTTTCCTTGAAGGGGATTACACCACTACATCCGAAATAATATTCATATACAGTAGTCCCAAATCCAAAACAGATAACCAATAACCCTACACAAATATCTCTAAGAGACCCTAACCACTCCGGGTTGTCCGCTTCTCTCTTGAGCCACTTGCCCTGTCTGAAATGTTAGTCATTGGAAAGAATGAGATTCAAAAGAATCCCAGTAGTAACAAATTATTCATACCACACATAATTACATAGCATGTAAGCAAATCACCACATAGGAACAGCAACACAAATCACACTCCACCCTTATCCCCTTTTACCGTTGGGAAGGCACACTATCCTAACCTGAACCGTTGTTAGCGATGCACGGACTGTTGACATGGCAGTGCATACACGTAGCTTTATGGCTCACATATAGCCTTTCGGCTCACAAATAGCCTTTCGGTTTCCACATATTCACAGATATCACACCCCATCCTCATCCCCTTTTACTGCCGAGAAGGCTTACCGACCTTACTCGAACCATTGTTAGCAACTCAGGGATTGTTGGCATGGCGGTGCAAACACAATTTCACAAATATTGTAGAATTCGAATCCGTCACAAATCAATGATATAACACATATACATTGCATCACATATGGTATAAGAGAAAGAGTCACTACCTTGTTCCTTTCTGACGTTCGCTGGCACAGTGGGCTCACGAGTACGACAAATGTCAAACCCTATAAATCAAATCAGGGACAACCAATCAATCTCTTTTCCAAGTTCTTAATTCCATAGTACTTTAGTTATCATTTAAACTCTTTAGGTGGCTATGAGATGCCTAGATACACGCTTAAAGGGTTGGAAGAAACTACCCCAAATATCCCTCTTTGGAAGCAAAAGCACTGATTTCTGGTTGACTCACTCGAGTGATGAGGGACTTGCACTCAGGTGAAGGTGGCTTTCACTCGCGAGTGTATGATAGAGAGCACCACCAACGACTTGAAAGTGCTCACAACACTTAAGCGTAACGGCCTGCATTCGAGTGATGACCTAAAATTCACTCGAGTTCCCAAAAGTGTTTGCCCGAGAGCACACCTAACTTAGAAGAGAAAGCTCACTTGAGTACTACCCCTGCCACTCGAGTGAGAACATAACACTTGTGAGTGTCAGATCACACTCTTGAAATTTAGCCTGTGAGTGCTTGACCTAGAGCAACCCTTAGCATGAACATACATCAGCACTTGAGTGAACTCATGCACACTTGAGTGATGACCTATATCACTCGCGGATTGGGAAATACACTCGCGCTTCTCACCAGAAAGCCCAAGCAAAATGCAAAAGGAAAAGGGAATTTATGTTGCTGCACTTGAGTGAAACCCTTACTCACTCGAGTGACATTCATCAAAACCCAAAAATGCAGCAACTGACAGAGTTTTCCAGATTTACCAAAACCGATCCCAATATTTCCAAAACCTATACCAAAGCTTATTCCCACACAAAATCTCCTAAGGAACCTATTTGTAACCTCAAAACACCCAAATTCCCCTTCCATCAACACATTTTCAACTCTAACTCACAAGACCACACAGACCACAATTTGCCAAACTTTCTCATTCAATTCCAAACCAAAACAATTGATATTATAACACATCCTAGCATCACTTTCTATACCATACCATTTTAAACTCCTCCATTATCCAATTCTTATGAAATCAGGGCAAAATTCCAGAATTTGCAAAACTTAATAAAAAATCATAGCAAATATACCAAAATATCACAAGTGCTCACCTCTTTAACTTGCCAAAATCAAATCCTTGTTTCCCCAACTTTCAAATTTTGTTCAACACCAAAACACCACCTTTCGAAATTCTGAAACCATGGCAATATGGTTCTCATCAAGGCGCACAACATTAAAGAAGAGGTCCAAAGCATTAGAGGCTAAGTATCATATAAAAATCTCACCTTTACTTCCTCTTTCTACCTTGAGTTCACCGAAAATGGAGTTGGAGAGAGAGAAAATGATGAAGATAATCAGATTTTCCCTTTGCCCCATGCCTAATAGCCGACTTGGAGGGAGAGAGAAGAAAGAAAAAGAATTTTGAAAAGTTGACCAAGATCTATGGCCTCTAGGATGACACTTGTCATCATCTTAACCTTCTCCCTACTCTTTCCATGTGCATACATGTATGGAATCATCCTATCATAATTTCTTGAACAACTAACCCTTTCACAATAATTCAAACTAAATTCGTAGACTTCCTCTTCGGTGATTGACCAGTTGGTCGGCAATTTACCATCTTGCCCCTGATTATCACAATATATACTAAACCATCATCAAGCACCTTTTATATCACCATTCACATCATATACTTCAAAAGTGTTTGATTAACATTAATTACATTACTCTAGAAGTCATTAGCCCTTAATTACAATTTAGGATATTACAAGTAATGACTTTGACAAAATGAATAAATATATTGACCAAATGAGTAAAGTCAATATTCAACAATAATTGTAGCATATCACCAAAATTTGTAATAAAATTGACAAGTTTAGTAATGATTTTGACAAGAATTATAATGGTTTTGATAAAAGAGTTTGCTGATAAAAACATGTAAGTTAAGATTCACCAACATTTGTGGGATCCACCAAAATTCATAATGGGAGTAATAAGTTTAGTAATGATTTTAACAAGAATTGTAATGGTTTTGACATAAGCGTTTGCTAATGAAAACATGCAAGTTAGGGTTCACCAACATTTGTGTCAATCTCATTACTTAATTGGTGTCAATCCTGCACATATATTGCCAGTACTTACAGATTTTGTCAATCTCATTATTGTTCTCCGTCTTCTACTTTCCTGTAGCACATGAAATTTGGAAAATATGAAGCCGCCACCAAAATTTTAAAAAAGGATAATTTTGGAAACCCTTTTTTAAAAATGAAAACCAGATAGGGTTCGGGAGTTGATTGGGCATGGGGAAGGTGTTAGGAGGATTAGCCATGTGTAGCACTTGCACAAGATGACATACACCATTAGAAATAAAAGAAAGGGGGCATGCGAATACATATCCACGAATATAAGGCACGTGAATGGAAAACCAAAAACTTTTGCAAGCCTCATGCGAATTCGGATAAAGTGAAATGAGATGGTCTCATATGTCAACTACCCTTTTCCATAAGAATTATTTATGAGTAATGAAATAAGAAGTCAAATTAACTCTATAGTCTCTACCTTGCCTCCTTATTTTCCCAAAATTCTTGTGTGTTTTGCTTCAACCCCTTACTCTCCTATTTATAGTCTCAATATAGGGTTTTCTTAATAAATACGATCTTTCTAACTTGACCCAATCATCATCAATGGATTTTTTTTTAATTTTTGTTGTTTATTATTATTTTTTGTATTTTCTATTAATAAAAGTTTCTAGCTTAACCTAATCACCATCAATGGAGAATTTTTTAATTTTCGTTTTTGTTTTGTATTTTCTATTAATAAAACTTCCTAGCTTAACCTAATCACCATCAATGGAGAATTTTTTAATTTTTGTTTTTTTTTGTATTTTCTATTAATAAAACTTCCTAGCTTAACCTAATCACCATCAATGGAGATTTTTTTAATTTTATTTTTTATTTTTTTCCCACAAGTAATTTTCTAATTTAAACCTATCAACATAAATGAGAGATTTTTTTTTGTATTTTTTTTTAATTTCTATTTTTTTCCTCCACAATGACTTCACACTAAGTTTCCTAATCCGAATATCAAATAACATCAATGAGACGAATTATTTGAAATTTGTTTCCATTTACTACAAAACCCCAAGTTCAAGACAATCACTATTAATTATGATCATTTTTCAAATTTCAATTACGATCCAGTCACCATCAATGTCAATTACTTATTAATTTAGATGTGTTAGGCTTAAGGAGGATTTGTTTTCTTTTTTCTTTTTTAATTATTTTTGAGTTGGGCCGGACAAAATAGGGTGTTTATAGTTCACTTTCTTCTTCCTCAGCCTCCTGGATTTCTCCAATATCTTCAACCAAACTCTTCCTCCAGCTACATAAATCTTCTCTTTTAGCGCAACCTCTTAGAACCCACAATACCCAACTAAATCCTTCCTCCTTCAAATGCTTTTCAACCACCATCGACCACCTCCGTCCTTACTCCCTCTCTTCTTCCTTCCTCAACCACCATCGACCACCTCCACACTATCGTTTCTCTCTTTATCGTTGGACCTCCATTTTTTCCAGTGACAATTCAGATCAAGGGAGCGCCGTGGACACATGAACCTGGGGTGGCATATCTTTCTTTCTTTTTTTATTTAAAAATTGAGGGCATAATGATAAATTCATCAACATTTTAAAATCCCAATTTGATCCATGTCACTTTTATGTTTTTATAAATGTTAACAGACTTTTGGGGGTTTTACAATTTTATATGGTATTTATCTATTATTTTCCCAATATATTATATACACTTTTCAACCTCAACCTCTCTTATAATTAAATCCTGATTGTTGGCAAAAAAAAATCCTGATTGGGTTCCTAACACTGCACATAATTAACAATCCACAAGTAGTAACACCAATATGCATGCATTGAAAAAAAAAAAAAAACTGTAAAAGTTAAATTAAATAATTTATTATAATTATGTAAATTATTGTTCGTATTGCTGGTCCAAAATCCACAACAGTTTCTACACCATTTGTCAAGATAATATTTCCTTAAATAATCATCAACAGGTGAATGTTGTAGGTGGCCTGTCAAAACGAAGCTGCCATAAAATCACACTGTCCAACTTCTCTCACTTACTCAATATCTAGCTTCTAATGCCTATTTATAGAGCCTCTTATTTATTGTCATTAGATATGGGAATTAGGGCCAGTTCGGCTATAGGACTGACTCTTGACGGGTCAGGGTCTAAAAGGGCTAGCCCTTTTAGATTTGAAGTAAGAAAAATTGTTATTTTTTAAAGTCCAGCCCGAAAGTATAAGAGCTAAGGCCAGTTTGAAGATATTTTCACAAGATTGAACAAATTTTAATTTTTTCAGTTTTTTTAAAAAAATTACAACAATGGAATTCCTAATTTAACACATAAATATTGTCACAATTAGAGTGTAAACGGTATGCATCATGCAACAAACAAACATGGTCATTAAGTCATAATCAAAGGTAAACTATTGTCTATATACCACAATTACAAATAATTAATGAGAAGACTTAACAAAATTAAAAATACTGCTTCTAATTATGTCTTGAAAAGTGTGAGTAGTCAATAAAATAAACAACACAAGATATAAATAAAACAATCACAAGAAAATAAGTCAAAAAATACAAAAATTGGTAAGAATACTTATGAAATAAAAAATACTTTTTATAAGTTTTTAATTTTTAGGATTATTAAGACAAGATATTCTTATGAAACAAAATTCTAAAAAGATTAATATCAACTAAATATTTGCAACATCATTAACAAAAATATAAAAAATAAAAAATAATATTATCATATAAATAATTTAAAAAAATAAAAAAAATATACAGGGTCTAAAGGGCCGGCTTGTGGCCCTACAGGGCCAACCCTTTTAGGCCCTCGGCCCTACAGGGCTAGCTCTTTTAAGTCCGTTTTCATTTTTTAGGCAAAAATCTTAGGCCTGGCCATTATAAATTCAGGGCCTAAAAGGGCCAGCCCGACAAGCTCGGCCTGTTTTTCCGGTTCTAATTGTCATCTCTATTCACTAATACAACGAGAGACATAATTGAAAAGAAAAAACACACACTATATATATTCGTTCGATTCTTATTACGGGACATATTTAGAAAATTGAGCCTGATCTTCATTTTTTAATATAAGATTTTTTTTTATATTATCATTTTTTTTCTAATTTACCTTATTGATGCTCTCTAAAAAATAATAAAAAAGGAGAGAGAATGAAAGAATTAAGAAAAACAATTAAGGTGTTTTAGAAAATATAAGTCATATTAACTTACTTAACTAATTTTCTTAATCTAGTTAAATTAAGTAAATAGAGGACGTAGATATTGTTATTCATTGATTGCTTCGAATATTCTTTTAGTTGGAATAATTATGTTGAAGAAGCTCATGACAGAGACTTGGAACCTGCACATATATTCTTTTTAAGACAAAAAGACTGTAAATGAAGTCTGCTATATGCTATATCTATGGAACTCGTTTTCATTGTTCCTCTCATCCTACGTACACACTCTGAGTTTTTGAATGTGTATTTAGATACGGCCATGGCTAAATCACTCGAAATTAATTACTTTAAAATATTGGGCGGTAAAAATATTTTAGGGTACAACATACAATTTAATCTAAATAAATAAGAATACATAATTTTTTTTTTTTAAAAAAAAAGGTTTCCACCCCAAAACTGGGGGATGAGGGATGAACACAGCATGTGGACCCCGACACAGCTACTACATCCATCTTATGAAAAGTGAATATATATATATATATATATATATATATATATATATATATTTAACAGTAGAACATGAGCAAATAATAGTTTGTTATTTATTCTGAAAAGCAAAAAAAAAAAAATTCTTGAAAAATAAAACCAAAATGAGTTTTTGGTGTTGTGTTACCTTTTGTTTTACAGAATTAAATAATAGAGAGAGAAATCTTATGTTTTCATTGAGAACCATCATATAAATATAGAAAATTATTTTTTCACCACAATTAATATTTTTTAGCACATCAGCATATATAACTGCCGTTGCCTGCTTGTTCTCTCCGCCCGTCTCGGTTCGCCATCGCCATTTTCTACAAAACAAGCAATACAGCCACAGCGGCCATCGATCGGCGGTCCTCACCATCTCCGTTCAACTTTTATGAAAGATCAGTATATAGTTTGGCTCTCCATCTCCATGCGCGCAAGCTTTTACTCCGTGTGCTGATTCAAAAAAACCAACAAAAGAGACAAAATCATGAATAATTGAAACAATAAAAGAGGAACAAATTCAGAAAAATTAGTACTCCTCCGGTCCATAATATAAGACATACTTGAGTAATTGATTTTAGTCCTAAATATAAGATATAGTTTTCATATTTGTTAGTGTTTTTCTAATTTACTTCTTATTGATATTCCCTCAACAATAATTTAGGAGAAAAAGGAATGAGGGAATTAAGGAAGATGACTAGGATGTTTTAGAAGATACTTGTCATATTAACTAACTTAACTAATAACTCCTTTAATCTAATCAAATTAGATAAATATGTCTTATATTAATGACTGAAGGAGTATTCATTTAAATATAAAGACAATAATTTACAAATAAATTTATATACGACAATTTAGATTATCATGTTTGAGTTCTAAGAAAGTAGACGTGTTAAATATTTGGTGGCCAAGGTTTGAATTTGCTGGCAAAGATGTCCATATTTAATGTCGATTGTCTCTAATAGAAGAATACCTACATCTAGCATAAAAAAAAGGTTGAACCAATAATGAAAGTAATTTTAATTTATCTTTGTCAATAGTTTTGTAGCAGAGTTATATGAAAGTACTCCTATAAATAAGAGATAACGGGGTTTGATTTTATTTATAACCTCAAGCGGTTAGTATATGCCTCTAATTAAAAAAAAATTATATATATATATTTGTCAATATGATTGAGAACTGAGGGTGTGTTCTTTTTAGCTTTTGGAGAATAAATTTTGGAGAGAATAGATTCTGGAGAATAGATTATAGGAAAATAGATTATGGGAAAAAGTGATTTTGATAAAATGAGAGTGTTTGGATGATTTTTTCAGAATAGCTTTTTTCATGGTAAAATGACTAAAAAGGACATTAACTTTTATGATAATTACATATAAATGATAAGATTATATTTTAAGTATTATTTGACATTAAATTGCATAATAATTACAATAAATGAAATAAATTTGTCCAAAAATTTTTAAATTATAAAATTTGTCAATTATGTAATATAGAAAAATAGATGAAAAAATTATAAAGTTATAACATTAGTCAATTATGTAGTAAATTACAAAATTAGATCAAACGTACATATTGAAGGCGTATACTATATTAATTTTCATTTCCTTTGACAACCTGGTTTATCTCTTGCCAAACCCACTGTATTATTCTTCATTAAATTCTTTGGAATGGTTTTGATTTTTGCAAGTGTATCCGTGTCTTTAATTTCTGCTTTTTTTACCACTCCTGCCTAGTTTCTAAAGATATATATATTATTATTCCTCATTAAATTCTTTGGAATGGTTTTGATTTTTGCAAGTGTGTCCGTGTCTTTAATTTCTGCTTTTTTTTACCACTCCTGCCTAGTTTCTAAAGATATATATATTATTATTCCTTATTAAATTCTTTGGAATGGTTTTGATTTTTGCAAGTGTGTCCGTGTCTTTAATTTATGCTTTTTTTACCACTCCTACCTAGTTTCTAAAGAGAGAGAGAGAGAGAGAGAGATATATATATATATATATATATATATATATATATATATATATATAATTATATTTAAAAATTGCTAAAATAAGAAATCTTTTCTACAAAACACAAAAGTACAAATTCCGAGTAAATGTCAATAACAGAGTAAGTCAAAATATGGATAAAATACCATTTAACATATTGTAAAAAGGAGAGTACGAAAAAATATGAAAACATTCACATGACTAATGCTCTTGCGTATAATAAATGATCTGATCTCTTATCGAATCACGAAGAGAAGCCATATCAAATGAAGATGCAAGTAATGAAGGTATTGTTGAAGAGTCTATAGCGTCAGGGCCATCGACATCAAACAAACTATCCTCTCGTTCATGGTGGCGGAACAACGGGCAGAATTGCCGCGTAACACATCACGCACCCATACGGCACCTGTAAACTCACTGGTGTGCCGCGGTTGTTTACATAAAAATTGCTGAGCATATGCACCAACATATGCGGCCACTTTTCGGATTCTTTGTAATCGCCGTTTTCTATTTTTTGCAATAAATTTCATAGTATTCTCCATATCTACCTTTACCTGTAGACACATACATTAACTTATATAAAACAAAAACGACCACAAGTATACATTAATAACATGCACACGCATATCAATGATAAAGAAATAACATTACATTATGTATAAAGTGACTTGATTAATAAAAACGTAAATATAACAGTCATTAAGTACATAGCAACAACGTTCTTAATACACATCAATAGTGTCCATAGCATTCATTCCTAAGAAACTTAATAAGTGTATCCTTCATTTCCTTCATTGCCATGTACATTTCCCTTGCACATGGATCCCTCATAAGGAGGCGTGCACAGCGCATATAGAAGTCTTCATCATTGGTTATTTCAGTGACTTGATTAAGATGATTCATGACTCTCGATATTGAAAACTCATTCGCCCGGGCTTCTACAGCCATCCTTGCTGCACGGGCCTCTGCTTCCATCCTTCCTGCAAGTTCCACATCAATGTCAGTGGCATCAGCTATCCTAGTCAGGGCGTCAGCAATTTTACTCGATGCAGGCCCTTTCTTTTTCATTGGGGCACCCCTCTTCCTCACCCCCAGTGAGCTTGTCGGTCTGCTACCACTACTTGTTTTCTCTCCACCACTTATTCCCTTTCCTCTGTCATTATTCCCTCCACTGCCTCCACTGGTGTTATTGAAATTGATTGCATTGAACTCCCCACTCAATCCAGTCGCTGTCCCTAACACCTCATCACTGTCTCCTGACCCTTTTTCCATTTCGACATCAGGGGTGGTCTCGGTAGGGTTTGGGAGAGACATAGAGGAAGGTGCCCAATTATTTGTTCCCGTGGCCGCCACAGATGAAAACAGGCGGGTTAATTCCTCTTGGAATTGGAGGCCATTATTTCTGAATTTATCGTAACCGGGAACTTCCTGTACATGAATCACCAAATTCATTACACAAGTTCATAAAAGCACGATGTTATGGAAATAAAAATGGACGTTCGCATAAGTGAATCACTAACCAATAGCTTCTTCTCCCACCAATCATCGTCAGCCACAATAGTCTTCTTCTAATCGTCCCATCCAACTCCTGTTTCATTTAACAACCGATCCCACAGTTGCCACTCCTTTCGAAGGGCATCGTATTTGTTTTTGAACTGCCCCTTGTCGTATAATCTGCCTGTCCTTGCAATAAAGCCTTCAGATATCTCTTTCCACCCCTTCTTTTCGAAGCTAGTGTTTTTTCTTGTTCCTTTCTCAACTTGTTCTATGCACAAGTCAATGAAAATTTTCGTGCTCTTTACATCCCACGATGCTTTCACCTTACTCATTATGCTGTTAAGTTCACAACTAATACATGAAATGGACAAGGAAGCAGAAATAGTAAAGCAAAATACTAAAAGGCTGATTGCTTAAAGACTCAATCAGGACAGTAGACCACGAGTCAAGTATCTTTTAGCCACTTCATTATAGTACAACAAAACTTTGAGGAATGTGGCTTTGTCAATTTAACAAGCCTTTGGCCACTTTCACTCACTTCACTTTAGCCACAGTTAAGAAAACCAACAACCCAATGGATCTAGGAGACACTGTTTGCACTAATATGACAGGTCAAAAATTCAATTCCCCTCACCAAACCAACATAATAACTTATACTTTAGAAAGGGAGAAAGGCCTTTTGATCCCTTACAAAGGAATTATTACTAATACTTTGGTCCCTACTCATAAAAAGGGTTGTTAATATAGCATATCATAGTTGCCAATCTCAAATGGATAATGCATTCGAGAGATCAGAGTGTCAAGCGACCCAAATGCCATTATCCCTTTAAAAATGTGGCTTTGTCAATACTCTAAGCAAAAGCCCAGAAACTAACAATAGACTGCGCATCAAACTTTAAGGAAACGCCTAAGATCACCTTGCACACCAAAACGCCCACACTGAATAACTAATGCTGGGAAGTTCAAAATAAACAAAGATTTCCATCCATTAATATTTAATCTCCAAAACTACAACAAAAATAAGAAACCGCAAACATCTTGAACTAAAACGCAGGACATGAGAGAAAGTTAATTACATATTACGTGCTTGGATATATAAAGCCAACAAAGCAACGCATACTCTTCCTCAGAATTGACTTCTGGAGTAACAATTTATCCGTGTTATGAGGCTCAACAAACAATTAAGTATATTACCATAAATTGTACTAAAAACAGGGCTATCAACCTTCCTACCACAGACACTACATATAACAGTAACAGCACACACAGAACACATACTAAGAACAAGCAAGCAGATGCACATGAAGTGGTCAGCATTTGGCCTTTTGGATGATGATTACTGTATGTTTCAAGTGTGTTTATTTAAATAAAAAGAAATAGGCTACAAGGCTATCAAGCCTCCCTATCACAAACACTAAAGTTTATCACAAACAATAGTTTATCACAAACACTGCCAATAGCCGATTCAGCATACAATTAACAATAAAGCCTTGAGTTTTTAGGAGCTAATGACGTAAGGTACTGCGAACAGAAGCAAAACAGAAGCAAACCACAGACAGAAGCACCATGAGCACAGAACAACACCATAACCAAAACGAAAACCAAAACCAGAGCATCATCACCAAAACCAGACCACATGCGTACCTGGAGAAGGGAATGCGTTTCAGATCGAAGCCTTCCGTTCACCGCGAGAGAAGCGAATGCGTTTCAGATCGAAGCCGCGAAGCGAAGCTTTTCCGATCTGAAAGAGAATGGGAACAAGGTGCAGCTGGGATCTGTTGACGGCCGAAATTCGAAGACAAGAACGCCGACTGGTCAGGGAATCGGAGAAGGAAACGGAAATGCCGATCGAGAAAACGGAGAAGACGAGAATGAAGCTCGACGCGAAATGGAAAGAGAATGGGAACGCCAAGGTGCAGCTGCGATCCACACACACACAGTTCGAAGATGAGAACGCCGACCGGTCAGGGGGAGAAGGAAACGGAGGAGAATGGCTGTTTCAGAAAATGGAGAAGACGAGAGAATGAAAGTGAAAACGCGAAAAGGAAAAGAGGGAAGAGAAAAAGTACAGGGTCAGTGGGATAATTATTATCCCAACGGTAATAATCAGAGTTCAAAAAGTAAAGAGAAATAGCTTCTGAGATTAATAGCTTTTTTTATGAAAAACGGGATTTTCTTGAAAAACGGGATTATTTGGAATTTTCGTGTGTTCGGCTGGTACCACCCTAAAACCATGGTTTGATAAGATAATCGCTTTTTTTTTTCTTATGCCGAACGCACGCTGAGAAGTATGAGAGGTACTCTTTTGGCTCCTTAGTAGTTTAGTCCTTTTTTTATTTGATTCAAGAACTTCATGTGATTTGATATACAAAGTGGATCTATATATGATGCCTTCATAGCATATATGCGAACTTTGAATTTCGTTTGGTATCATGGCCAGGTTGATGTTGACAATCTTCTTCATCGACCTTTCATCTAATATAGTGCTTATTTATGCTTATGATTATGTAATTGCTTTCAACTAAGTTCTTTAGATTATATATTAAATATTTTTCTTGATTTATTTAGTTATCTTCAAATTTTAATATTGTTTAGTGTATTAATCCAAACTAGAACTTTGCAGTTAATAAATTCCAGATTTAATATATTTTATCCCACCTTATTTATTTATTTTGGGATTATTTTAGGCTAATTTGGATTTATTAGATAATATCTGGATAATTAGCCAATTTTAGGAAATAATATAAATATGAATTGATTATGATATTATTGAGTTTAAATTGTTAATATTCTGATTGCTATCTTGTGATTGGATAATATTTTTAAATATATGATAAATCAGGATTTTATTTGACTCTTGCAGGATAAGAAAAAGAAGATTGGAAGATCCTACGGCGGTGCAGAATTTTTTTTCGAAACTAAAATAAAATCTGATGATTGAATTTCATTGAGCTAAGTAAATTTTAATGGGCCTAAACTTTGATCCCATATCTTTCTCTTCCTCCCTTTTAATTAACCTAGCCGCTGCGTAGTATAAATATTATACAATCACTGACGTTGAAAGAGGATGGAGGGGTGGTCGGCTCGAGAGCGAACATTTAGGTGTGATTGGAAGAGCGATGGGAAAAATAGAGTTTCTCAATTTAGCGTTTGGTAATTTTAGTTTTGGTAAAAGCTCGATTGTGTAATGTGATTTATGTTTGGAACAGTGATGGGAAAAATGACTTTTGTAAAAATAAAAATTGTTTGGATTGACTAAAGCACAAGTGACTTTTGTGATAATAGTAAGAGAGAGTGGGTGGAAAAATATTTTAAAGGGTTAAAAAAACCAAAAAATAGTTTAAAATAATTTTTGGAACTGAAAAAGTACATTAAAGATAAAATTGCAATCAATCTGATAACACATTGGGTACAGTTGAAAAAATATTTCAAGGGTTAAAAGCACCAAATAATAGTTGAAATTAATTTTTGTAGCAAAAAAAGTACATTAAGGATAAAATTACAATAAGTCTGATAGTACACTGGACATAACTGAAAAAATATTTTAACATTCTCACTCTCCCCAAAAACTAAATCAGTAAAAGCTAAGAAATGGAGCTTATAAAAAAAACTATTAAAATAGAATTAAGCTCGATTGCTCACCTTAAAAAACAAATACTCACAATTTTTTTTTCAAATGAGTAATTTAGCGTTTGGTGATCAATTGGGCGTTTAGGGGGTCCAATCGCCGCCCCCAAACACACAAAAGAGACACGGAGGCAGCCGCTGGATTGATGCTGGAAGTTCTTCCATAATCAATTCAGACGTCAGCTACAGGAAAATCATCATCAATTCCCACCCCTTTCTCTAGTTATGGACCCCACCATCCATATAACCAATTCCCTTCATTCTCCTTGACGCGTACAGATTGGTGATTTTGTTGGCATAATCATCATGTTTGCGACGTGTTTGGCTCTTGGAGAAGGAAGGCTGGCCATGACAGCTTAAGCTCTTTTAGGAAGCAATTTGGAAGGAGCATGGAGGAAGTTAGAGTCTAAGAGCTTATATTTAAAGACCACAAGAGAATGTTTTTCCTTTCATTAATTTATTTCAAGATTTGATATTATTTAGTTTTAAATGATTTTGGATTGTACTAATTAAGAACAATCTAGTTTTATATTGTAAACATATCATTAATTTGGATTGAATTAATATTTTGGATTTGATTTGTTTTTAAATGATTGGTGGGATTTTTTGTTTGCAAACCCTTTGATTGTCAATTAGATTATTAACTGAGTTTTCATTATTAATTTAATTGTCAATTTGGGTTTAATCTCTTGATTGTTTAATTAGGGTGATTAATTGTCGAATTGTTTAATCAGGCAATTGTGAACATAATTTCCAAAACTATCTTAAATAATTGTGATTAGTTTTTAATGGATTTAATTAACCATCGCTTTTTCCATTATGAGTTTTCTAGTGGATTAGGTGTTGTTGAGCTTGAGGGTTTCCCATATTTCAATTAGGTGATTAAATTTATTAATTCTAATATTTCATCAACCCCTTTGGTCTAATAAATTGAATGGCTAAGAAAGCTAAATCTATGTGAATCCTAAGTTGTTCCCTTCATCATTATAACTGAATTAAATTTTTGTTTGTTTGTCTTGCTTTTCATTAGTCTTTTGCTTAGAATTTTAATTTCTCTCTCATAAAACCCCTAAAAATTGCATTTGCATTATGTAGGTTAGTTTCATTCTCATATAGGTTTTAGAGTCATTTGCATTTTACATTTAGGTAGTAATGTCTTGCATTCTAGTTTAGGTCCATTCCATTGCATCTTTTGTTACCTAAATTCAATTTTAGAGAAAACCCACAGATTACTTCTTAGAAGAATGACTTAGGTTGCCAGCAGTCTTCACAGTTGAGTATTTTTTTTTCCTGGAAAAATTAGGGGAAAGCGTCCCTTAAAAATTTTATTGATGAAAAGGACATGGTAAATTCTTATAGTTAGGAAATACCGGTACTTTGAAATTTTGTATAGGGTAACAATACTCTAATTTAGATCATTGTTACCAATAAAATTTTTAATAAGGGGATTTTCCCCAAATTTTCCTATTTTTTTAGTTTAACAATTAACGCTAAAATTAATTTCAACATTGACATTACCATCAACAATATTTCAAATCTGCCCTCAATTAGCAAGCTAGAACCACCAAATTGCCCAGAAAAATATTCCACTCAGTCCTTAATATAAGATATATTTATCTAATTTTTTAGATTAAGGAAGTTAATTAAGTTACTTGATATGATATTTTTTTTTATAAAACACCCTAGTTATCTTCCTTAATTTTCTTCTTCCCTTTCCACCTTGATTATTATTGAGGGAGCATCAATAGGGTAAATTAGAAAAAAATTTATAAATATAAAAAATATGTTTTATATTTAGGACCAAGATTAATTATTTAAATATGTCTTACATATGAAGGACTAGAGGGAGTATTTTTTTTTAATAGATTTATTATTTGTGAATATAATTATTGTTAAAGAAATGTTGATAATCTACCATAAATGAAATTAATGTTACAAATGGTTGATGAAAAAAAAATATTAGTGATAACTTATAAACAGATATATTTATTATTATCACAATATAAGATACTGAGTTTATTAAGTTTGTGTGAACCAGAAAATGTGGTTTTTTTTTTCCGGAAGAGTTATGCCAAACTGTCAATACTTCAATATGACCAAATATTATTGGATATTAAATAGTGTATAAAAGGTATCATGACAATATTTTTAATCTTGTCAATAACATATTAGTAAAAAAAATAATTGGTTTAATTTTTTTAGAGAATCGCTGATAAATACCTTTTTGGTAAATTAATTGCTGAATGCTACCATTGCACATAACGGAAGATGTTTTGCACATAACGGAAGATTGCTTGCACATTTATACGGAAGACTTTTGCACACACGGAAGATGATTTGCACAAAACGGAAGATCGCTTGCACACATGGAAGATCCCTTGCACGCTTGGTTGCAATCAGCAATTAATTTGCTTCCAAAGTATTTTTCAGCAATTCTTCCATTTTTTTATGATAAACTGAATAAAAAAAATCATACGAGCTTATTGAGAACACTAACCCAAATGCTTCCAAAACTCAACGTAACTAAAATTTTCTTTACATAAAAAGACGAAATGAGAAAGAATTAAGACAATCTATTAAGTAAATTTCTATGCCTACCAGAAAAAAATTGCTATTAAGAGAAGCAAATAAGTCAAAGAAATAAATAGATATTATAGAAGATGACCATCACGTAGCACCAACCACAAACAGATCAGATAGATAACCTAATTTCTTTCATAATACTACATTTGGTCATAAATAAAAGACCCAGTTGACTTTTTGGAGGGATTAAGAAAGCTAATTAAATTACGTAAAAATATTTTTATTTTTATTTTTTCTCCAAACTAATTTGTCTAACTTATAAACTGATATAAAATATAATGATATACAACATATGATATGATCTAGTAACTTATTTAGCCTTCTCAATTTCTCCAAAAAAAAAAAGTTAATTGAGTTTTATATTTAGGATTGGATTATGATGGGGAACAATAAGTAATATATATATGAAGCAGCTAGTAGGTGATATATCAAAGGAAGATACTTAAATTTTATATTATCTAATTATTCACACTCACTTAATATTTAGCTTTACGATGCCTATTTATAGAGACCCTACCTTACTGTTGTGTTTTCACAAATACGACAAAACGGAATTTATCCAAAGATAAAATTGTTAATTTAATTACTCTCTTAATTATCCCCCTCGATATTATCGGTTGTTTAAAAAAATAATTTACTTGCGATGATTATCTCAAAAAACTCATATGACGAATTATTTCAAACAACTATTTTTTAAAAAAATAATAATGGAGCCAAAATCTCCTATATATATGGGACTCAAGCTTCATGCATTTCATCGTTCATCTTATATCCAACATGGAGTGTAATTGATAAGCTTCTGGCTGTGTTCTTTGAGATGGCCAGTTCCAAGGTGTTAGGGTTTGTGTTCATGGCGTTGCTGATTTTGGACGTGGCGCTGTTAGGTCATCCCCAAAATTACAGTCAAATGAGGATGGGGATACCTCCAGCGGGGAAGGGGACAGCGGCGGGTCCTGTGGCGAAGGGTCTGATCATGGTGGTGGCAATGAGCCATCTGGCGGCGGCGATGAGTTCTCTGGCGGTGGGTCATCCTGTGACAAAGGTGACAATAATCATGATGATTGTAGTAAAGGTGGGTCTCAAGGAGGAGGAGGTGGCGGCGGTGGCGGTGGCAGTGGCGGTAGAGGAGGAGGGGACAAAGAATCTGGCCAAGGTAATGGCAGTGGACATGGATCAGGGTCAGGAAATTAAGAAGGAGGAGGCGGCGGTGGCGGAAGCGGATCTGAAAATAGTGGCAATGGGTCTGGAAGTGGTAGTGGCCATGGTGGCGACGAAGAAGGTGGTAGCAATCACGATCCACGGTGCGTGTAAGGAATTAATTAAGTAGGGTTCCGACGAGACCTTGGTCCAGCATATATATGGATCAAGTGGTAATTAAAGAAATTGATGACGATGCATCTAATATACATTATATGATAGGAGTAATATATACTGTTATGTATATATATAGTGATAAATAAATAGCAGTAAGTTCAGCTCCTGCTCCATATGCAACGTACGTATGCATGGTAAGTGATGGTGAAGTGGATTAGTGATATGTAACTCACAAGGTATCAATAACATTATTATTAAAAGTAATGTTTGTGCCATGGTGTTTTTTATTTTGTTGGGAAAATTGTTGAAAAATTTCTAACTTCAAGAATTTATTGCCCAAAGGTAACTGTAAAACACTAAAACTACTAAAAAAAGTAACAGAATTTAGCGACTGAATTTGATAATTTCATCATTAAATGGATTATCACTAATTGATCAACGATGGAATTCCGTCGCTAAATTAGTCTAGCAACAGAATTCCGTTGTTAGTTCTGTTTTTCATCACGTATATATGGGGTTGATATTATTATGATTATATTAAATTTTTTATTTGTATTTATTTGTAATAATATTATATACATGACATGATAGAGATGAAATCGCTAGCTAATATAATTCATGCCCTAAATTAATCTGTTCTCTTTTATTTTAAAAAAAAATTGAAGGAACTCTTTCTATTCATTTTTGCCAGTAGATTGAGAAGTTTTCTGGTTGCTTTTCGTATAGTCTTTTCCAAAAAAGATTTGATCCAAGAATTTCATATGATTTGTGAAAGTTGTTATATTTCATTAATTTTATTTTATAATATTCAGTCAAATGGAATTCATTGATATTTTCATTAATTAGTGATATACTTATAATCATGGAATGAACTGTGAAATGCATGAGGTCACTGAGTTCCATATATATAGAGGAGACTCTATAGGGTCTAGTTTTTCCTCTGTACAGAAAAACATTTGCAGTTTTAATTAAGAACTGGCCATGAGCTTCATCGACACAATATCATATAAGAAAATTTTCTTTTCAAAGGATATAGATGGCTCAATTAACAATTTGGGAGAATTTCGCTTCATCGCCCTCTATGCTACTTTAATTTAAAAAAGGACCTAAAGATTCTGAAATTAAGTTGCATACCAAAGGACCAAAGTATGTAAAATTATATGCTCAGATGGTAAATTACCAAAATGCCCTTCCTTCTTTTATTTAGTTAAAAGGGTAGATACCAACGGCCTGAGGTTACAAGCGGGATCGAACCTACAACCTTCCACTTACAATGGAGTATCAATTCATGTCACTAGATTATAAAGTCATTAACAAAAAAAAATGCCCTTCATTTATCCGGACACTTGTCAAATTGAATTGCTATTGTTAATTGTTAAAATGCTTTTGTACACTTGTAAATTCACCTATGATGAACACTTACAAATTCTTCTATTGTTAGTTGTTAATATATATATACTTATGAAACAAAGGGATTCTGGTCATTTACCATCAAAACAAAATTCCCCTTTGGTCCTTTAATTTTGATGTGGTTGGTCATACGTAGTGGTCATCATCTTCATCATCTCCATATATATTTCTATTTATACATGCAATTTCGGTTTAGTTATAAAACTAAACAGATAATTCTTTTAATAGTAATTTTTCTTCTGGTAGGCATAGAAATTTAATTAATAATATGTGAACTGATGAGTGTCATTATTTTAAATGTATAGTTGTAGAAATATAAGTGTAACGAACATTAATTTGACACGGATCTATATCATTGCAAAATTTAGAACTATATGTGGTTGATATATATCTAGCTAGTTTTCTTAAGTTGTTTAATTAATTTAATTTTATATCACAATTAATGTCTATTTTTTATCATATATAGAAGCACTTTTATTAAGTTTGTTGTCTTTAACAAGTTGTTTTGGTGAATACTTTAAACCATCAAATAAAAAAAAAAAAGGAACAAGAAAATTAAGGTGTGAATTTGACTTTACAACTAATATATTTCTGTTTTGTGTGCATGTTCGATTATATATAGACAGAGTGCTACGATTATTATTACATTGATGTTTGATATATCAACCAATTAATGGTATCTATTTTGAACTTACAACGAAATAATTAGATTTTTTTTATATAATAATGTTAACCACTTTTTTATAAATATACCCTTACGAATTCAAATAAACTTAAGCATAAAATAAGTTTAGGGTTTTAATTAATCTTTTCCAAATTCAAGATTTAATTGGTAAAGAGTGATTAAATTAAAATGCATTATAAGTATGTGCATGTTTGGAAAACATCACATTTCACTAAAAAAAATAATAAATTTTTTATGAAAACAATCCGTGGCAAATCACAGAAAAATATTCCGTGACAAATTTATTTGCCACACGGAATAATTCTGTGGCTAATTTCATCGGAAACATTAAAAAATTATTATTTCTTAGATAAATTTAATTATTAAAAAATTATTATTTTCTATATATATATATATATTATTAGTTATAAATAAATTTGAATTAAAAATAAATTTTAAATTTAAAAATTGGACAAAAATATAGTCATATGAAAATTTATTTAAGATGTAAAATTTTTTAATTTGAAATTAATTTATATTAAAAAAAATAAGACTATATAAAATTATTTTGTATTATTATTAAATCTATATTTAGTTTTTTATAATATATATATATATATATATAATTGATTATATATAAATTGTGCAATAATAAAACATCAAAACATTCCAGACCAACTGGTACTAGGGGGCCAAGAGGAGTTGCATTTTTAAGAAATATGGAGCTCGACATGTGGCAGAGCGAGGCAACCACACGTGGTGGGAGCTAGGCGCAGGCGATGAGCTGGCGGCTTCCGGAGCTACCACATGGCTTCTCCTAATAATGCCATGTGGCATTTTGAAATTAAAAATAGAAAATAAGTTTATGACAGAATCAGATTCTGTCGCAAAATTTGCCATGTTATTATTAGTGGCGAAATCCATTCCGTCAGAAATCCACTTCCGTCGAAAATCTATGGCAAATTTCATCAGAAACTCTGAATTTCGTGGCAAATTGTATCAAAAATTCAATATTTTTTTGTAGTGTTTATCTAAAAGTTACCATACTTATTTTATGCTGTGGAAAATGGAGATCCATTCTAGAATATAAGTCAATATTTATTTTTCAAGTTTCATATATATATATATATATATTAACATTTTATTGCTATTATCATGCTTAATTATATGTATGTATAGCATAGTACCTACTTACGCATGCATGCGTGCATGCGTGTGTAAATAGTAGTGATTCTATGTTAGTATATAATTTTACATGGGGGTGTTCAAGAGGTTTTCTCGTTCCGGTCTCAAGCCCATCCCGAAAATTTTCAAGACGGAAAAATTTAGGATCAGGAAAATTTTGTTTCAGGATTGGGATCTGGAATGGATTTTCCTGATCACGTCCCGTCCCAAATATATCGATAATTTTTTAAGAAAATTATTCTAAAATCTTAAAAGCTAAAACGGTATTATGGTAAAACCGAAATTGAGTTAGAGTTAGAATCTTGCTTTTTGTAGCACGTTTTATTATTATTTTTATTATCATTGAATTGAGTTTCATGAAGTTACTTCTTTTATTAAGAGTCATGGCAGCAATGTTGAGACTTGGGAATTTTGAAAATTTTGTAATTTTAATTTGCTTTAAATATTTGTATTGAACTAATTAGTACAATATGATATTTCTATCTTAGCCATTATAAAGGAAATACAAGAAATTGGGCCCAATTCAGTTTACATAAGATTGTTCGTACTATTCGGCTAGTCAATTCTTGATATTTCATCCATTTTTAATATAGGACATATTTATTTAATTTGATTAGATTCAGGGCATGCATTTTCTAAAACACTCCAGTCATTTTCGTTAATTCCCTTATTCCCTCTCCTAATTGATTATTACTGAGAGAGTATCAATATGGGTTCATTAGGAAAAAATTGACAAATATATAAACTATGTTTTATATTTATATCCAAAATCAACTCTCTAAATATATCTTATATTAAACTAGAGAGAGTGCTTCTCAGTCCTAAAACACTACAAAAAAAAAGGTATTTTGTAGCGGTTATATTAAACCGCTACAAATTATAATATTTGTAGCGGTTTTTACCTAAACCGCTACAAATTTGTAGCGGCAAGAATATTTGTAGCGGTTTCCTACAAAAAACCGCTACAAATTTGGCGTGAAATTCCCGCCAAAACTTGTAGCGGTTATTTTGTAGCGGTTAATGCACATAAACCGCTACAAAATACCAAATGTCAGAATTTTGTATCGGTTTTGGGCAAAAACCGTTACAGAATTTCAAGAGACTCCAAATTTGTAGCGGTTTTGGGCAATAACCGCTACAGAATTTCAAACGTTGTGAAGATTTGTAGCGGTTATTGTAGAACCGCTACAAATTTAATTATTTGTAGCGGTTAGGGTAGCGGTTATTTTAATAACCGCTACTAATATCTGGCCTATTTAAACCCTCACCTCCTTCATTTCTCCTTTTGCTCATTTTGTTTCCTGAGGTTTCTCTGAGTGATTTCTTCAAGATTTGAGCGTTCAAACGTCTCTATTGGAGTTTTTGGTCAGTATTCCACAGTATTCGCACTTGAGGTACGTATATAACACGTATTTTTATTTATATTTGTATTTGTATTATATTTTTACATAATAATGGACTAATTTTTTTTAATTTGTACAGTTGATATGGCTTCAGGACAGGATAAGGGGAAGGCCCTTGAGGTCCCCAGACCGACTTTACGGGGTGGCAGCAGCCGGGCAGGGGGCAGAGGGAGGGGGCAGCGCGCAGGCAGGGCTACCGCGGCATCTCAGCCCATCCCCCCACAGGCACTGCAGACGATCCCACAGGCGACGACCGCAACAGAGGTGCCTGAGGTGGAAAGGCCAGAGATTAGCGTTGAGGACTTCCTCAACGAGGAGGAGTTCGAGATCCCGATGGAGTTCAGGGAGATGGAGCGGTTCCTCGATGAGGAGGACGCTCGGGAGCAGGACAACCCACGAGGGTCGTCTTCGCGGTCCACTGGGTTTGAGGTGCAGGTCGAAGGTAAATTAATTTTTTAATTTAGTAAATTATTTATTTAAATTAGAAATGTTAACTTTGAATTATAATTTATCTAACGTGCGGTCAACTATGCAGATGAGCAAGGGAACGTGTCGACGAGGAGGCTGGATGTGGCCGGTCTGAACAGCATGGACCAGTCCCTGCGAGTTATAGTGTCGTGGAACGAGGGCACTGACCAGCCGATCCACAATGGGGGTCACCTGCTCAACCGCTTCCTGAGCGACCTGGGAGCGAATTGGATGCGGTTCCCCCTTTACTTCCCGACCTGGAGGCACATTCCGAAGGGGCCGAAGGACCAGGCTTGGGAGGAAGTGGTTCAGGTAATTAAAACTATTTAATTAATATTTTTTTAATTAATTCTATTTAATTATTTTTTTTAAATTATGGTTTTTATAATTATTGATATTTAAATGTATTTTTTTCAGCTGCGGTTTGCCCTCCGGGCCAACCGGAAGAGGTACGCCCTCGTGAAGATGGGCGACGCCTGAAGGAACAGGAGGAATCGTCTCTTCCACAGGGTGGATGAGGACGGGACGATGCCTCTGGAGCAGCTGCAGGAGAGCGTCCCGGACGGCGTGACGCCGAACGATTGGGCGCTTTTCGTCCAGTTCAGGAGGAGCCCTCAGGCGCAGGTAACGTATTTATTATATTTTTGATATATAATTTTGTAATTATGAAATATTAAATTATAATTTCAATTTAATTTGTATTTAATTTTAAATTATAATACATTTAATTATTTGTTTTTCCAGGAGCTTTCTCAGAGGAACACCGAGATCCGAGTGCAGCAGACGATCCACCACACAGCAGGATCGAAAACCTTCGCTGTGACCTACAGCGAGTTTGTAAGTTTTCAAAATATCACTTACTTTTAGCTGATTATTTCATAACACTAATTATTATTTTGTAATTGTTTCAGGAGACGAAGGCACAGCAGGAGAACCATCAGATGGACTATGCGGAGCTGTACGCCATCACACACAGACACCGTGACGGGACTGCGACCTCTCAGCAGGCAGAGGCGGCCATTGTAAGTTATTTTATTATTATATTTTTTATAAAACCAAGTTAATAATGAAAAATGGTAATTATTAATTGTTTCATAAAATGGCAGGAGCGGATGCAGCAGTCGCAGGCTGAGCTGCGACAGACCCAACCTGAGGAGTCACAGGGGTCAGTGGACCCGACGGCTCCTTTGAAGGCGGGGCTCAGCCTGAGCACCCTGGACGCGTGCGGGGGATGGGGATAGGCGCCAGACCCAGCATGATCTACGGCAGGAGCGCTGCCTCTGAGGCTGGCAGCTCTAGAGGGGTCAGACGTCGGAGGGATGAGTCTATTGACCTGTTGCGGTCAGATTTGGAGCAGATGCAGCAGCAGATGGCGCAGCAGCAGCAGCAGATGCAGGTGCAGCAGCAGCAGCAGCTGCATGCAGATATGATGTACGCGCAGCAGACGCAGTGGCGTGAGATCGCGAACACCATGCTCGAGGGAGCATGGAGTCGTCTGTTCCCGAACGAGCAGCATCCAGCGGTTCCCCTTGTCCCTCGCTACGTCGTCCTGAGTACTACTCCTCCTGCTACAGCTCCTCCTCCTGCTGATGACGATGGTGCGGTTCAGTCTGCGCAGCGGCCCGATCCAGCGGCATCTGAGGGAGCCCCACCTGAGGGAGCACCAGAGGATCAGCCCCCAGCTCCTTAGTTTAGGACATTTTCTTTTGTTTAAACATTTGTATGCTGTTTATATGAGATTTTATTTCAGATTTTCTTATTGTATTTTATATAATTATATTTATATTATTAGATCGCGTTGAAATAATTTATGAATGATTTATATCTAAATTTAAAAAAAATAAATTATATATATATTTGCAGCGGTTTTAAGTTAAAACCGCTACAAATCTATATGTTTGTAGCGGTTATTAGTGTATATAACCGCTACAAAGATATATATATTTGTAGCGGTTATAAACTAATAACCGCTACAAATTTACATATATATTTGTAGCGGTTTACCTTCAGAAACTGCTACAAATATATATGTTTGTAGCGGTTATACACTAATAACCGCTACAAACACTCAAATCATTTGAATTTTGAAATTTGTTGCCTTTATGCACATTTGTAGCGGTTATGTTATGTATAACCGCTACAAATTAGAAAATTATTTTTATATTTAATGTCCAACGGCTTTAATATTAGTAGCGGTTTCATATATATAACCGCTATTAATACGTTGAACATTAGTAGCGGTTATATATATATAACCGCAACTAATACTCAACAAGCACATTTTGAATTTCCCACCAATTAACAGCTTGAATATTAGTAGTGGTTTTATATATATAACCGCTACAAAATTATAAACGTTGGAATTTCTATAGCGGTTGGTGTAGCGGTTTAATAACCGCTACAAAATTATAAACGTTGGATTTTCAGAATATAAGGTTCTAGGCATTCGTCATTATCTTCTCACTCATCTTCTTCTCTATACTTTCTTCTCTCTCACTTGTAGCTATGGATAAATCATGGATAAGGTTGTCGTACAATTCTCCTGAATATTTGTACGGATTAAACAGTTTCTTAGATTTCGCATTCACTCACGCCAGCTGTAACGGCAAGATCGTCTGTCCGTGTCAGAAATGCAAGTTCAAGAAGTGGCATGCACAAAATGTTGTGAAGGAATATTTGCTTGTGAAGCCTTTTCCTGAGGACTATACGTTCTGGGCAGTTCATGGTGAGAAGGCCGGCGTTAGATATGACGAGGCTCTTCCTCGAAGTTCTCAAGTAGGCGTTCAAGTAGATGAAGATGATCCTGTGAATGATGCTGTGCGTGATGCGTTTGGATTTCAAGGCGACAACTTCAACGAAGAAGTGCACGGCTCTGAGCCGGCTTTTATGGGGAATAAAGCAGCTCGGGATTTTTTCAGTTTGATGGATGAGGCAGATCGTCCTTTATATCAAGGTTGTCGCAAATATTCTAAATTATCTTTCTTGATCAAATTGTATCATATCAAGTGCTTGTGTGGGATCACAGATAAGGGAATGTCGATGTTGCTCGACTTATTACAAGATGCATTCCCCGACGCCGAGATTCCCACAACCTTCTACGAGGCCAAGAAGATTATCAACAGGTTGGGGTTGAATTATCAAAAGATTGATGCGTGCCCAAATGATTGTATGCTTTATTGGGGAGACGATTCCAGCAGGGAGACGTGTAAGAGATGTCACACATCGAGGTACAAGACAATTCAGAAGGGGAAAAAGTAGAAGAAGAAACCTGCAAAGATTCTCAGGTACTTCCCTTTGAAACCTCGTCTACAAAGATTATTTATGTCGTCTAAAACTGCTGAGCACATGAGGTGGCATGCCGTTGATAAAAACGAAGACGGTAAATTAAGACATCCCCGGGATGCAGCTGCTTGGAAAACGTTTGACAATGACTTTCCAGATTTTGCGATTGACCCCAGAAATGTCCGGCTTGCATTGGCGACCGACGGTTTCAATCCTTTCGGGAATCTTAGCACAAGTTACAGCATTTGGTCGGTAGTCTTAGTTCCCTACAACTTACCCCCTGGATGTGTATGAAACAAAGCTCTTTCATTATGTCTATGATCATTCCAGGCAAAAAGGCACCGGGCAATGACATCGATGTGTATCTCCAACCGCTTATTGCGGAATTGCTTGACCTGTGGAATGTCGGCTTGGAGACGTACGACTCTCACAGCAAGACTTTGTTCAACATGCGTGCAGCCTTGATGTGGACGATCAGTGACTTTCCTGGCCTTGGCACATTATCTGGTTGGAATGTGCACACTGGGTCGGCGTGTCCAGCTTGCAATTTCGACTCTGACGCATTGCGCCTTCCCCACAGCCGAAAGTGGTGCTTTATGGGGCATCGGAGGTTTCTCGATGGAACGCATAAGTTCAGATTGCAACGGAATCGCTTCAATGGGAAACCAGAGAAAAGAGGACCACCTCAGACTTTGTCCGGTACAGATATCTTACAGCAGCTTGATCATGTTGACTTCGAGTTTGGAAAAAACGACAATTCAGCACAAACTCGCCAAAAGACGGGCAGGACTTCGGCGCCTCAGCAGTGGAAGAAGATAAGTATTTTCTTCACGCTTCCGTATTGGAGATCTAATTTACTTCGCCACAGTCTTGATGTAATGCACATTGAAAAGAATGTTTGTGACAATGTGCTGTATACGCTGCTTAACGAACCCGGCAAGACAAAAGATCACCTTCAAGCTAGGAAAGATTTACGCGACATGGGAGTTCATGAAGACGCTTGGCCAGATGAGCATGACAGATTTACACCGGCAAAGTTTACCCTCACAAAACCGAACAAGGATGTGTTCCCGCGATGTTGAAGAAATTAAAAGTTCCTGATGGGTATTTAAGCAACATTTCTTGATGTGTTGACTTGCAGACTCGAAAGGTTGCTGGCCTGAAGAGTCACGACTCACATGTTCTTATGCAGCAGTTACTCCCTCTGGCTATAAAGAATACACTTCCTCCCGATATTTCTATCGTTTTGGTGGAACTTTGTTCTTTCTTTCGGAAGTTGTGTTCTAAAGTTTTGATCGTTGAGGAGCTCGATCAGCTGCAGTCGAAAATCATTCTTACGCTTTGTCACTTGGAGATGATCTTTCCTCCGTCCTTTTTTACTGTGATGGTTCACCTCACAGTCCACCTCGTTCATGAAACAAAGCTCGCTGGACCAGTACAATATCGTTGGATGTATCCGATTGAGAGGTACTCATTTTAAATATGTGCTTTCATTTATTGTCCGTATTTAATGTTTGCTGGTCATCCTTTTCATCATTTTATATCAATTTTCTCATCTGTACTTCGTAGGTTCCTTGGGAAATTAAAATCTTACGTGAGGAATAAGGCGTGGCCAGAAGGTTCTATAGCTGAAGGCTATATAGGGGATGAGGTGCTATATTTTTGCTCAAGGTATTTTGATGATCTTGAGACGGCTTTCAACCGCCCGCCTCGTGTTGACGATTGTCCTGAACCTGCGCCGACATCAGGAGCATTTATCCCTCGTGTTGGTAAACCAGTTGGAGCAACTGAGAACTTCAAACTAACAGCAACTGAGAAGTTCCAAGCACATAGACATGTCTTGATTAATTGTACTCAAGTTGAGCCTTTCATACGGTAAGAATTGTACACTCACATGTATGTTATTCGATCTATATCTTTCATAACATTTCTCACTTTCATTTCACTAACGACTTTCCATTATTAATTGCAGGGAATTCAGAAGTCATGTCAAGCGTCAGCTCAGGATCCGTACACAGACATCCTCGGAAGTTGATAGGAGGGTCCACAGAGAATTCCCGGGCTGGTTTGCGCGCAGAATACTAAATGACCACAAACCACACTCACCAGATTTCAGAGCTCTCGCAATCGGCCCTCTTGATCATACAAAACGGTTTACAGCATACAATGTCAATGGTTTTAAGTTTTGCACGGTTTCACGGGATCAAGGATTGCAAACACAGAATTCGGGTGTTTATGGCACATTTGGGACAAGGAGTTATGCGAGCAGCAGTGACGCCAACATGCAGTTCGGAGGCATCCCTTACTATGGCAAGCTTCTTGATGTGGTCGAGCTTAATTATCAAGGCCGTTCCACCGTGACGCTGTTCAAGTGTTTGTGGGCAAATACCACTACTTCTCAGGGACTGACAACTGACGACCTAAGGATCACATCAGTCAATTTCTCATGCCCGATTCATACTGGTATTTCTCAAGATGATGAGCCGTATATTCTAGCTTCAGAGGCACATCAGGTTTATTATGTCGAGGACGAGCGGCATAGGGATTAGCACATGGTCGTTCATTTAAAGCCAAGAGACCTTTACGACATGGGTGAAGGCGATAACATCGCCTACGAGAGTGAGCCATTTCAGCCAGCTGATTTTGAAAACTACTTCCCTGAAGGCGATGACAATTTACCTCTACTGCGGTGAGTTTTTTTAAGTCCACGTCATTTCAATTAAATTTTTTAAATTTAATAATACATCAATAACAATAATTTTTCTACAAAATTTCTGTAGGGATGGTGACGATGAGTGATCAAATTCAAGTGTAAAAAATTTGTCTTTACAGAAAATGCAAAAAATTTGTGTTAAAATAAAATGTAAAAAAAAAAGTAAAATAATATTTGTAGAATTCAAGTGTAAAAAATTTTTCTTTACAAAAAATGAAAAAAATTTGTGTTAAAATAAAATGTAAAAAAAAATTAAAATAATATTTGTAGCGGTTATTAAACCGTTACAAAAATATAAGTAACCGCTATTAAATAATAACCGCTACATTAACCGCTACAAATAATTAAACCGCTACAAAAATATAAATAACCGCTACTAATTAGTAACCGCTACATTAACCGCTACAAATAATACGTGAATCCCTATAAATACCCTTATCACAACTCATTTCAAACACTCCCCAATTTCTTTTCACCTTACCCTTCTTTCATTTCCTCTCATTTACAACTTCTTTCGTATGAGTAGAGGAGCTGAATAATAAGATCAAATATGGTAACAAGATTTTCAATTTCTTTTAGAATACTTCTTTCCTTTCTATAAAATTTATTCTAACCATTTTTTTTTCTACATATATCATAACCCTATCTCATTTTCATCTATTTTTCATATACAATTACATTATATTATAAAACATAATAATTCCTTATTACCTAACTATCCTTAATAATATTATTAATATACATTTTATACTAATCTTATTCAATTACATTTTTCCTTTTTAATTTATTAATAAGTCAAACTATTAAATAATAAACTAATTGAAATAGATAAAATAATAATAAATTAAACTATTTAATATAATATTGAAAAAACAGAAAAAAAAAATCAACGTATATTTTAAAAAAAAATTTTAAATATTTGTAGCGGTTATTAAACCGCTACTAAATAACGCGTCTTTTTAGAGCTAAATTTAAATTTTTTGGCGCCATTTTTGAATTTCATGAAATTAGTAGCGGTTTTTAAAACCGCTACTAATTTCATGAAATTCAAAATTAGTAGCGGTTTCTTAACCGCTACAAATAAAAAATGTCATTTTTAACAAATTTTCATTTTTTTATATTTGTAGCGGTTAGTAAACCGCTATAAAAAAAAATTCTTTTTTAAAGCTCTCAATAAAATTTTTTATATTTGTAACGGTTATATAACCGCTACAAATATCTCTTGGTGTTGTAGCGGTTACTATGAACCGCTATAAAGTTTGTAGCGGTTATTTTTGATTGAGTAGCGGTTTTATAAAACCGCTTGCAATGTACGATTTAGTAGCGGTTTGGGTAACCGCTACTAACCTAGTTTGTAGCGGTTAGAACCGCTACGAATACCCATTTTTAACCGCTACTAAATCACGTTTTTTTTTAGTGAAAGTACGATCTAGTTTGAGAGTGAATTTTTCTTCTAAATATAAGACCTTTTTTCATTTATCTCTTATATTTATTATTTTTCTTTAAACTAATTTGTCTAACTTACACTACAAAAAAAACACTGAATTTCCAATCAAATTCAGATTTTTCCGATGGAATGGATTCCGTTGCTGACAATAGCGTAACACACCAATTTTTGACGGAATTCATATTCCATCAGAAATTACAACGGAATTAATTCCGTCACAAATTTCCGATGGACACAAACTTATCTTTTATTTTTTAAATTTTAAAAAGCCACGTGGCAACTTCGGCGACGGCGCCACCTCATCGTCAAAGCCTAGATCCGCCATGTGTCGCAACCTCTTTTTTCTTGAAAATGCAATTCAACTTGCCCTCCTTTGGTTCGAACCCACAACCTCGTCCGTATGAGTGCGATGTCTTACCGAATGACCTCGACTGCTTTGATGTTTTATTATTACACAATTATATATATATATATATATATAATATCTTATTATATATAATCAATTATTTATAAATATATATATTTTTCTTATATATAAATGTAATAATAATATAAAATAATTTTATATATTCTTATAATTTTTAATATAAATTAACTTCAAATTAAAATATTTTACATCTTAAATAAATTTCATATGACTATTTTTGTCTAATTTCTAAAATTAATTTTTTATTAATATTAATTAATAACTAATAAATAATTACTAACTAATAATTATTTATTAATATTAATTAATAAATAATAAATTTTATTTTTAATAAATAAATTTTTATATGACCATTTTGCCCTTACAGGGACCAAAACCTATTATTGAAAACTTGAGGAGCCAAAACCAAAATAAGAAAAAACTTGAGGGATGAAAGATGGTATTAATCCTAATTTTTAAATATATATATGGCTAATAATATCATAATTTTAATTTTTTTAAATATATATTTTTAAAATTATTTTTTAAAAAAATAATAGATTTTTAATTTTTCTGACGGAATTCTGTGTCAAATTGCCATGAAAAATTCTGTCAGAGATGGAAAATTCTGTCAGAAATTTTGTGGCAAATTTTGCCATAGAATTTACCACGGAATATTTTCCGTGGCTAATTCATCAAGAAAAAAATTCCGTCGGAATTTGCCAGGGAAACAAATTCCGTGGCAAATTTAATGTTTTTTTGTAATGTTATAAACTGATATATAATATAATGTTACATAGAAGTGTTTTAGAAAGATCATATCACATGTTATAATTAAGTATAAATTTAGCTTCCTTAATTTCCCTAAATTAAATAAATAGGTTTTACATTAAGAGTTAAAGGAATATTATATATGTGCTACTATTAGTCAAATTCAAGTAAAGTTGAGTTCTGTAACACCCCAAATTTTATATTCACAAAAAATATATTGTAATTAATTGAGAAATTCAATAAAATGGTGAACATTCATGAATTTGGATCTTATGAATTTTGAAATAGTCATATTCATAAAGAAATGGGCAAATTAACTCAAGAAATGAATTAAATTACAAAGGTGATAGCAAAATCATAATTTTTCCAATTTAGACCAAGATTAATTATTTTTCTAATTAATTGAAGTTAATTTCAATTAATCAAGGAAAATAAAGGAAAATGTATAATTGGATTATTCTTGATGAAATAAATCAAGAATTGTGAAATTAGAGGGAATTATACATAATTCACTTAAGTGAATTATAAAATTAATGAAATACATATTATTTCTTTTTCTCCCTAAATTTCAGCCAACACATGAAAATAAAGTTAGAAGAAATGAGTTTGGTTAGAGTAAAGAGAAGAGGGGATGGTTGATGTAACTAGAAGGGAATCTAGTCCAAATCCAATTGAAGCTAAATGATGAAGGAGTATGGCATAAAGTAGAAGCATGATGAAGGAGTATGACATAAAGTAAGAGGGCATGGTTCAAGGTATGGGAGGAGGAATGGTGTATGATAGGTGGTGCAATCTTAACCCTTGATGAGATCAAGGGTTAGGAAGAAAGAAGACCAAATGAATAAATATTTTCTCCTTCCTCTTTCATGCATCATTTCTGCCAAAGCAAGGAGACAAGAGAGAGAGAGTGAGCTTGAGAGTTCTTGAAGATTAGAGAGAAGGAAGAAGAAGAGGCTAAGGTAAGGGTGGTTTCTTTTATAGCCCTTCCTTAGAATCCTTCTCTAAACTCTTATTTCTCATGAATCCATGATGGTGAAGATATACTTTGAGATCAAGAAGAGAGGGAGGAGGAGCCTAGAGTAAGAGGAAACCAAGAAGCCAAAGAGAGTAACTTCATGAACTTGCTTTCTTTTGATGTTGTTGTTGTTGTGTCTTGACTTTTCAAGTTTCTTTGTTGAGTTGAAAAGTTGGAAAAGCTATAACCCTAAGGGGTTATGCTGCCCAAATTTCATTGAATCATGGTTAAGAAGTGTTTAAATAAGTTAATAAAGGATTAGAAGTGGAAAAGTATAAGTTTTGGAAGCTAAGACACAAAACTATTTTTTTTCTATTTTTCTTCAATATTTCGGCTAGCATTGTTCTAAGGGGTAGGAATTGGATTTTCATGAAATAGATGGTTCCATTGGATTCAGTGGGCAAAAATAGAAGGTATTACAGTTGGTCATTTTTTCGCAAAAGGCCCAAAAAGTATAATTACGAAAATACCCCTAAAATCCCTAAATAGGGCTGTCAAGGGTATTTTCATAATTTGACAGTGAATTTAGTGATTTCGAGCTCGGACATGGATTATTTGGGAGAAAATAAGTCAGGATAGCCCTAATCAAAATTTTGGGAAAACGTGCCATCGGGCCAGGTACGGCGGGGCCGAGCCGGGGTCCTGGGGGCATTTTGGTAAAACTTCACCATAGACTAATATAATCATCAGAAACACTATGGAAGTGTCTAAACTATACATTTGATGTTCTAGGACTGAGTAGAGAGCCCGAGGGATTAGCACGCAAATCAAGGCATGTTATTCGAAAATCAGGGAAGGGTGGTTAAGGTAGGGAACTTACCTCTCCTGCATGTATTTGATATTTGTGCTGGTGTATTGATGCATGTTATTGCTTTGCTTGATCTTGTAAAACATTAATGAATAATTGAAGATATGTTTCTGTTTATGCTATGGTCATACGTATGTTGTTTGAAATATTGAGCACGCAGATATGTCATTGTGTGAGCATAAGTCATGTAATGCAAGCATGTCATGTATTAAGTACTTATCTTGCATGCATATTGATATTGCTTTCCTACTGAGATTCTCTAAAATCTCACCCTTATCTACCAACAATTTAGACAGGAGAAGACAGAACGTATGCTGAGAACAAAGAAGAGAACCGTACGAAGGGATTGCAGTGGTGGAACGAAGACAGGAAGATGTCTCTGTTTCACTGGGATGAATTTAGACACCCATGTAGCGTTGTGAGGCTACGTTAATTGTAATTATCAAGTACGAAGCCCTATAGGGAATTTTCATAATCGTGCACATAATATCAGTATATCTATACGATTTCTGTGTTGCAAAATGAATTGCGTATCATTTTCGCAAATACTCTGAAATAGGTGAAAATAAGATGAAGGTGTGACAAGTTTTAACTAAGAATAGCTCTCTCAAATCTCTTTCTATGTAAAAGGTGACTCCCCAAGATAAAATGTAACTTTCCTTAAAAAGCAAGGCCATTGAACAACATAAATCTACTAGAACTTAAGAGAATAGAGAGGAGGAGAGCTCGGGATGAAACTAAATGCCCTCTGACCATGCACCATATGTTCATTACCTTTTATAGGCAGAAAATGCAAATAAGACTGTGGGCCACATAACGATGATTAAATACGGTTTTAATGACAATTAAAATGATAATTTCTAAATTGGCCAATAGTGAGTTGCTGCAATTAAAATATTTATGGCTAATAAATATAGTTAATGAAGAAATAAAACCGACTAATTAGAACACATAAATGCTTCAACAGTCAGTTTCAAAGACTCATCTCTTCTTGTCCGTTTTACTAGCCCAACTCATGTCTTAACAGTATATGGAACTTCTTTTGACACACACCTACAATAAGGGTTTATTTGGTTCGACGGAGGGGAAGGGAAGTGAGAGATTTTAATGGAGGGGAGGGAGGGATTTTAATATTACTTTGTTTGGATTGTTCAGAGAGGAAGGGGATAGAGGGATTTTAATGTTACTTTGTTTGGTTTGGAAGGGGAAGGGAGGGAAAATACTTTAATCTGGACAATTTTACCCTTTTATTCAAGTTTTCTTAAATTCTGTACAATGTTTTAATAAAATATATTATAAATATAAAATTATAATGTAATAATTACAAAAATTGAATAAATATAATTATAATTATACTAATAAATACCCAAAATTATATCCATGGTTTACTTACCATATATATACAAAAATAAGTAAAATATTATAATTATAATATATATACACAATAAAAAAATTTAAAACAAAAGTGGAGTGCTTTCCACAATTTTGCGGATTCAGTCTTCCGAAATTTTGAAGGAAGGAAAGGAAGTAATGATCGTGGTCGCCAATCGCAATTGCTATTTTGTCCTTTCCGCAATTTTCCTACTGGTGTTGAATTTGTTTTTAATGATATTTCTTCCTTATCGTCCATGTTTATTTTCATGCTGTGTTTGCTTGTGTGCCGAAGAAGGAAGGCTAATCTTACCGTCGATATTAGTTGTAGTGTCGATCTCCTCTGCACTGGATCATTCTCACCATTGATCTTTGTCCTCCGTTGTTGTTTGGGCACTGATAAAGTCACTGATTTGAAGAAAAATCAAGAAAGAAACAACATCGTGATTTGTTAAAGAAGAGGGTAATATGGGATAATTAAAAATATCTATGGGTAAAATGGTTAGTGTAAGGCAAAATATTGCCCCTTCCCTCCAAATTCCCCCAATTTGGAGGGGGAGGATTTTGAGGGGAGAGATTCTAGCTTCTATCTCTAAGTTCTACATATCGCTTCTCTCAAGTGAGAGAGAAGAAAATTTCAAAAAAATTTCACTCCCCTCAAACCAAACAGACCCTAAAACTCTAACGCAACAATGGTAAATAGAACCTAAGAGTACTACCGGATGGGTCTATTCCCCATGCGCAATATTAAAAATTCATTTTTAAATATGTTACCGCCAGATGTCAAAGCAGGACATGATCAATCCTCGTTAAGATGTTCTGATATTGTGAATTTTCCTTGTCTAATGCATGTAGAATTTCAAAACCTCTAGTTACGTTAGTACATGCTCGATTCCCAGAAGTCAATTATACATTAGTAATTTCCTCTGCATCATCATCTTCTTCAAGCAACAAATCAAAAGAAGCCCAACTAATAAATACTCTTTCAGTTTCTTTTTATAAGAATCCAAAATTTGAATTACCTTAGCCTTTTTTATAAGAGTCCAATAAAAATTGTCTGAACATTTAATGAATTATTTTTATTTTTATCCCTCATTAATTATATGTATTGCCTCAATTAAAGGTTGGTGATACTTATATTTATTTTATTTCTCTCTCTTATTTACCCTTCATAAATAAGGGCATACTTAAGAAAAAAATTTATTTTAAACATATTTATTATTTTAAACTAATTTTGACCGCTTTCTCAAATCGCATAATTCGGTTATTAGGCTCTTTTAAATAGGATTGGAGGGAATATTTACAAAAAAAATCAATTAAATTTCAAAATGTAAAAAAAAGTTTACATCCTTCAGTAAATTAGTTAACTACTCCCTCCGTTCTTTTTTATAAGAAATATTTAACCGAATCTTGCACTTTGAAGTATCGACTAAGAACTATAAATGTGTCAAAAATGTAACTTCTTTTGACTAAAATACCCGTATTTATGATGACATAGGGAATAAGAGAGAGAATAAGGATTATCATAATGAGGAGGATTGTAGAAAAGAGAGAATAAGAAAATAAATATGGTAGAAGTAGTAGATTTTCGGGGTTGTAAAAATTTATTATATTGACATTAAACAAGGGTAATTAATAAGGGCAAAATGAGAAAGTAAGAAATAAAAAATAAGATATTCTCTCAATGTTTCTTATAAAAAGAAATAGGGTATGTGTGGTAGCTGTTTCTTATAAGAAAGAATGGAGGGACTAACAAATAATCATGGCATCTCTCTGCTGTCTTTATATCATTGGAACCATGTCTCTCTGCGAAATCATTAAAGAACATGCTCTGATCATTAAAAAACCCCCAAGCTTTTCCTTGGGTCTCTCACTAGAGGGCAGAAGTGAATCTAAACTTAGAAGCCCTAATCCATGCAACACATCCTGGTAATCCGTGTTATCAAACTTGCTTGGTGATCTCATGTCGTTGAACGCTAACATCGTCGAATCTTTCGTGTAGTTCACGCATAGTTTTTTCAATCCTTCGACCAATTTTGGGTTCATCATATGATCAACCTTTGAGGTTTTGCTGAAACTGAAGATCCTGTGAGTGAACTCCTTGTAATGGGTGAATCCGATGGGGTGGCCGCCAGTGAGTGCCGCTATTTCTTGCACCATGAAGTTCTTCGATGTGAACTTCTCATGATCTTGTCCATGGTGAAATCCGGCCTCCGCAAGGCGGCATCAACCTTTAAAGCATTCGACGAGAGACTATCTTTGCGTCCCAATGGTACAGTGTAATATGCCCCTCCTACCATCTTAATGAGATCTTGGGTCGATTGCGCCATGATGTCGGCGCTGGAGATGATGTAGGGGCAAGTAAGCTTAAGGGCGTTCTTGATCTTAAGGATAAGGTCGAAAGCCTTAGCGGAGAGGGAGAGGTTGAGATAGGCATCGCACTCAACCTTCATGTAGCCGTTAGAGCTTATGAGGATGGAGGCGTCGCAATCATAGGTGGTGCAGTTGTCGAAGAAAAGGCAGAGGACCAATCCACTATATTCTTCATTTAATTATGAATCTGTTACCATGAATTGATCTCTTCCTTTAATCCAGTATATTCTTAATTTAATTATGAATATGTTATCATGGAATTGCAAAGGCACTGCCTCAAAATAGTTTACTGGTAGAGTTAGAGATGTAATCAAGGGTCAAAATGTAAAAATCTTAATCCTAAGTGAAACTCGTGTTAGTGGCAACAGGGTAGATAACATTATTAACAAATTGGACTTCAATACTTAGATAAGATTGGAAGCTACAAGATATGCAGGTGGTATTTGGGTTTTGTGGAATGTTGAGGATATGGTCATTAATTATGTGTCTTCTTCGACTTCAGCAATTCATGTAAAAGTTATGTTAAATAGTAGTGCTGAGAATTTTCATCTGTCTTGTGTCTATGTTGAGCCTAATTATGTCCTGCGTCAAAATTTACGGAATGAGCTTATTAATTTTAGCATTTTTGTTAGTGGCACTTAGATTGTTATAGAAGATTTTAACACTTACCTTTTGAGTGAAGATAAATAAGGAGAGTCTAATCCTAACTTTAGGTTTATGAGGCAATTTAGGGATTATATCCAGCAAACTCAGTTGGTTGAAATAAAGGTAATGGGTGAACGCCAAACATGGGAATGTGATCTTCTCAAGGAAAGGATTGATTGGGCTTTTACAAATAAGGCGTGAAACATGTTATATCCTCTTACCAAAGTCCATCATCTAAATAAATTTGGCTCAAACCATAGGTTGATTCTTTTTAAAAGTGCCATTGATTTACCTTATCAAAGACCAAAACCACCTTTTTGTTGTCAGGCTACTTGGTTCTTGGAAGAGGGTTTTGATGATATTGTTAAAAAATGTTGGAGCATGGAAAATTGGAATGATAAAGTCAACCTTTTTGTCAATAAAGCCGGGGAATGGAGCAAAAGGAAGGTCGGTAACTTAATGAGAAAAAGAAAAATATTCTAAGAAGAATAGGGGGTATAGAACAGGCAAGGAGTCGTCGAGATAACCAGTACTTGATGCAAATTGAGAAAGAGCTTTGGAAGGAATATGATAAAATTATTGCACAAGAAGAGTTGCTTCGGTTCCAAAAGTCAAGATGTAATTAGTTGAAGTGAGGAGATAAAAACAACCAATTTTTCATACGATAGCCATAATCAAGAGAAGAAAAAATAAGGATTGAAGGGCTCAAGGGTGCTAATGGAAACTGGATTTATGATCAAAATGAACTTAGGGAGTTAGCCTTAAGTTATTATATAAATTTGTTTCAAAGTGACATTGTTACTTACACTTCTCTCAAAACTTTTTGCCAATTCCTTACTTTGAGTACCTCTGAGCCAGACAAACTTCATATAGCAGTTACGAATGAAGAAATAAAAAATGCTACTTTTGATCTTAGAGCCTTTAAAGCTCTAGGGCTTGATGGGATACAAGTTTTATGTACCAAGAATATTGGAGTTTGGTTGGAAATTCTATTTGTGCTTTGGTGAAGGATTTCTTTGAGGACCTATCAAGAGTGAAGAACCTTAACAGTACCAATCTTGTTCTTATTCCCAAGATGGAAAAATTAGAGACAATTAGGGACTTCAAACCAATTTCACTCTGCAATGTGAGCTACAAGACCCTTACTAAAGTTGTAACTCATCGCCTTCGTGAGATAATAGGTAAAATTGTTGGTAGTCATTAATGTAGCTTCATAATAGGGCGACAAAGTAGCGACAATATTATTATTGCTCTAGAAGTCATACACTTCATGAAGTCTAAAATGGGAAGAAAAGGATGCATGGCAGTTAAGGTGGACTTAGAGAAAGCTTATAACCACCTTGAATGGTCTTTCATTCATGACACTCTTAAAATAGTTGGTATTGATGGAAAACTGTGTGAAGCTATGATGGCTTGCGTTACTCTCTTGTCTTTCAGATTTTGTGCAATGGGGAAGCAAATGATACCTTTACGCCAACTAGAGGCATTCGACAGAGTCATCTAGTCTCTCCATATCTCTTTACCTTATGTATGGAAAGGTTGAGCCACATTATTAAGGATGCTATTGACGATGGTTCTTGGGCTCTAATTCAACTCAACACAAGAAAGCATCAATTATCACACTTCTTTTTTTGCTGATGATTTAATTCTATTTAGTGAAGCTTCAAAGAGTCAGGTAGAGAATGTTGAATTGTATAAAATTAGGGTTAATATAACTTTTGGTCCTTGAAGTTTGATCCAATTTTGGTTTTGGTCCCTCAAGTTTGAAATCGGTGGTTTTAGTCCCTGAAGTTTCACCTAATTTTGGTTTTGGTCCCTCAAGTTTGAAATCGGTGGTTTTGATCCATGAAGTTTCACCTGATTTTGGTTTTGGTCTCTCAAGTTTGAAAAGGACTTGGTTTTTTTTGGGGGTCGGGTCGAGTTTCAAAAATGGGTCGCCAAGTCTTTTTCAAACTTGAGGGACTAAAACCAAAATCGGGTGAAACTTCAGGGACCAAAACCACCGATTTCAAACTTGAGGGACTAAAACCAAAATTGGGTGAAACTTCAAGAACCTAAACCACCGATTTCAAACTTGAGGGAATGTTGAATTGTATAAAATTATTTTGTGATGTTTCCAGGCAAAGGATGAATAAAGGCAAGACTAGAGTGAGTTTCTCCAGGAATGTTCACTTCTCCTGAGATTTTAACTTGAGTAGGTCTATGGGAGTTGGATTAACAAGTGACTTGGCAAGTATCTGGGAATTCCATTATTACACAAGAGGGCTTCTAATATCACTTTTGCTCCCATTTTAGAGAAAACTCAAAAGAAGCTATCAGGATGGAAGCGAGGTTCTCTTAACATGGCAGGTCATACTACTTTGATCAAATCAGTTCTTTATGCTCTACCTTCCTATCATATGCAGACACTGTTACTTCCAAAAGGCCTATTGAAGGAAATTGAAAGGAAGAGTAGGAGCTTTTTATAGGGTGATGATGAAGAAGGGAAAAAGTTGCACCTGCTATCTTGGGATATGATTACTAGAGAGAAAAATGTTGGCGGGTTAGGAATCAAAGATTTGGGCAAACAAAATAAGGCTTTTATTATGAAATTGTGTTGGAATCTGTTGAATAATAAAGAGGCTCTTTGGGTCCGTGTACTTAGGGCCAAATATAAATGTGGGCATAATCCCATGCCTAAGGTGAACAAAAAAAAAACTATTGCTGAATTGGAGAAGTATTTCTTCTCTTTAGGATAAATTCCAAAGAGATGTGGGAGCTAAAATTGGGAATGGGCACACTACCTCCTTTTGATGTGATAACTGGTTTGAGGTGAATAGACCTTTAATGGAGTTGCTTCTAGGTCATGTATCCTTTGCTGATAGAGATGAAACAATGTCTAAGTATGTTACTCATAGGGGAGAATGGGATAGAGAGAAATTGGGAAGGTGGTTCAAACCTCACATTGTTAATTGTATCATGTGTGCACATTCACCCCATGAGGAGAGGGGAGAGGATAAATACTATTGGAAACCATCTTTAAATGGTCACTTTTCTATTAGATCTACCTATCATTTTCTTTTTGCAAGTATTCATAAAGCTGGTAACCCATTTTGGAAGACTCTATAGAAGTGGGAGATTTCAAAGAAAAGAAAATCCTTTATGTGGATCTTTGCCCATGGACGAAGGCACACAACGCATTTCAAAGCTCAAAGAGAAATTGCCAATTCTACCTGCTGCCCCTTTAGATGCACATAAGATGAAAACTCAATGCATTTGTTGTGGGATTGCATCAACGCTAAGGAGAGATGGATCTCAGTAGTCAAACTAACCTTGTGGAAAAGTTTTTCTACTTTGTAAGGAGTCGAATGAATCCAATGGAATCTTAAGCATGAAGCAGGAAGAGATTTCACCAAGAAGTCCAAAGGTCTACATTGTTTGGATATATCTGTTGGGATATTTGGGTTTCTAGGTGTAGTAAACTCTTTGGAGAGGACATTGATATTGACTATAAGGATGTGCATTCTAGCTTGTTTCGAGCTAGTTGGGATCAGGATCTTCTATCTCATTGTCAGTTTTACTCTACCCAAATTGTTACTAGTTGGGAGCCTACCTATGATAGGGCAAATTTCATCACTCTTGAGGTTGATGGCTCAGTCCTTAAGTCAGGTAGAAGCGGATGCAAAGGTGTTGTGCGGTATGAAAGGTCAAACTAGATATGTGGATACATGTGTAAGCTCACATCAGTGCCTTCAATAGTTGCAGAGGTGATTGTAGTAATACAGGGACTAAAAATATGTTGGAACAAAGGCTTTAGAAAAGTTGAAGTTCTAACTGACTATATTGAGATGGTTAACTTGATAACAAAGGGTTGTGATAACACCCACCCTTTTAATGATATCATGCAGGATGCCAAGCTTTGGATGTCGAAAAACTAACAAGTTATGATTAATCATATCCCCAGGGATAGGAATACCATGGTTCCCGGACCTGGACCGGACCGGCCGGTCCGGACCGGAAACCGCCGAACCGGTCATTAGACCGGTCCGGTTCACGGTCCGGTCCGGGTCCCAAATTAAAAAAAAAAATTTTAACTTTTTCCTTTAGAATTTCATACTATAAGTTTAAAATTTTCAATTACTCACCGGTTTGATCCCGGTTTAGCTTCGGTTTGACCCACTGACCCTTAACCCAGTACCCCGACCAGTTCAATACCCGGTCCGAGTTTTAATACCTTGAGGAATACAATTACAAATCACCTAGCCAAGTTGGCTCACAACCTTGACAGTAGGTTTTTTGCTTTCTTGTTCACCCACCGGCTTCTTTTGAGGAAATAGCAGTGGATAATGATTCTTAGCTTTGTGTAACTATGTTTGTAAGAGTCTTGTGATTGAATGAATTCCGGTATTTTACTCAAAAAAAAAAGGTATAGTACATAATTGTTATATAATGCCCCTCTAGTCCTACCTAAGACTTACCACTTTCTACTTTTTAATATAAAACTCAATTGACTAATAATTTGGGGATAGATTAAGAAAGATAAATTAATTATTTTAAAATATTTATATTTATCATTTACAAAAAAACATTTATATTTATCATTTTTCTATAGACTGATTTGCTTGATTTATTAACTTATATATAATCTAATGATACGTATAAGTATTTTAGAGAGATCGGGTAACATATATTATAGTTCAATAATTTATTCAACTTGCTTAATCTTCCTGAATTAGTCAATTTTTCTTATACCGAAGGCAATATTTAACTAATTTATGAAAAATAAGAAAATTGGTTACCCTTTTTTTTTTACCAAAAGAAAATTCGTTACATTGGTTACTTATCCTCATTAATAACAACACTTTAGATATTTACATAATATATTAACGTGAGATTAGCTCGCACCTTGAACAATCTTAATTACTAAAATTGCTTGGCCATCAACACCTCGGCACAGGTGACTTTTTTTGACAGGGAATGTAGTAAAACCACATAATTCACATATCCCAAATTGGTTGCTTTGAATTAATTTGAGATTTGTTGAATTGGATAGACTTATTTAATAATTGAGCATTTCAACTGGACTTAAATGAAATTTTCTCTTAATGCTATTTGATCTTGTGTGAATTTTGATAAGTAGACCATATAAAGTTAGGATAGAGAACTTATATGCAACCCTCTAGAAGTTAGCTGGTCAAGGTTAGTTTTTTTACATGACTATGGTGATTTGGCTCTTTTTTTAAACACTTTTGGGGTAATTTTGATTAAAAAAAAACCTTCTAAATACCCACAGCTATGTAAAAACCTTGTAACAAAATTGACCTTAACCCAATGCAAGACTATAAGAAAGGGGTCAAGTGAGTTATATACCTTTAGCATATATTGCATATTTAATATAGGAAAAACTAATGTTTTATATATAGTTGTTACAGATTTGACTCAAATGCATCTCACTTTTTAAATTTTAACTAGGTGCAATTCAACTTTTATAATTTTGACTTGATTATTGCAACTTTGCCCCTATAGTTGAAGTATTTAAAAATTAGTCCCTATCTGTTAAAAACTAAACTTGTTTAATCTTTTAGCTCCTATAACTTCATTCTACTTGTAATCAACTCCCATAATTTAGGTCCTTTCACTACAAAAAAAATTGTAGTTTAGTAACGGTTAAAAAGTGTATATTTGTAGCGGTTTTTACCACTACAAACATAATTAGTAGCGGTTCATAAAACCGTTATTAAATTCACTATTGTAAGGGGATTTGTAGCGGTTATTCTTAACCGCTACTTAAACAAAAAAACCGCTACTATATTTATAGCGGTTCATTAGCACTGTTACAACATTCTCAACCAGGACAATCATTTTCTGGGAACTTTGTAGCGGTTATATAAGCGCTACAAATGTCAAACCATGAATTTTAGATGACGGAAAATGAAAAATGAAAAATTGGCTTGTTTTTTGTAGCGGTTCAAAAACCGTTACTAAATTGAATTTAAAAATGGCGGTAAATATTAGTAACAGCTATATAACCGCTACTAATTTCAAAGGAAATTCAAATTTTGCATCAAAAATTTAATTTGTGTTTTAAAATGGCACCTTATATTAGTAGTGGTTATATAACCACTACAAATGTCAGTGAAATTGAAAAAAGAAATAATTATCTATTTCCGTTTTTTAATATTAAATTAAATAGTTTATTATTCTAGTAGTTTAGCTAATTTAATTAGCTTATTTTTCATTAGTTCAGGTCATTTATAATTTAAAAAGAATGATTTAATTAAGTGAGATAAGTATGAAGATTGTATTGAAAATATTATTGGGGATATGTAGGTAATAAGGAACTATTATGTTGTCTGCTACAATGTAATTATGATTATGTAAGAAAAATAGGAAACAATGAGAAAATGTTCTTAAATATCTGTAAAAAAATAGTGAGAATAAATATTATGCGAAGGAAAAAAAGTATTGAAATAAAAAATTTAAAAACTTATTACCATATTTGATCAACTTGTTATAGACAAAAAATGTGAAAATGAGAGAAAATGAAAGAGGGGTAAGGTGGAAGAAATGGGGGGTGTTTGAAATAAGATATGGTGGGGGTATTTATAGGGATCTGTGTGAAACTTATAGCGGTTAGCGTAACGGGTTTTGTAGCGGTTTTTATTTGTAGTGGTTATTTTATGTTTTTGTAGCGGTTTTATAACCGCTACAAATAATTTATTAATTTTTTTTAAAAAATATTTTTTTAAAACAAAAACAAAATTGTTTGATCAATCATCCTCGCCATCCCTACAGAAATTGTGTAGAAAAATTGTTAGCGATATATTATTTTGTTAAAAAAATTTAATTAAAATGATGTGAATTTAAAAAACGCACCGAACTATAGGTAAATTATGATCGCCTTCAAGGAAGAAGTTTTCAAAATTGGCAGGCTGAAACGGCTCATTCTCGTAGGTGATGTTATCACCATCACCCATGTCGTAAAAGTCTTGAGGCTTTAAATGAACAACCATGTGCTAATCCCTATGTCTCTCGTCCTCAACATAATAAACCTGGTGTGCCTCTGAGGCAAGAATATACGGCTCATCATCTTGAGAATGACCAGTGTGAATTGGCCGTGAGGAATTTATTAATGTGATGCTTAAGTTGTCAGTTGTGAGTCCCCGGGAAGTTGTTGTATTTGTCCATATAAGGGACGCCTCTGAATTGCATGTTGGCGTCACTGCTACTCGCATAGCTCCTTATCCCAAAGGCGCCATAAACACCCGAATTTTGAGTTTGCAATCCTTGATTTCGTGAAATCGTGCAAAACTTGAAATAATTGACATTGTAAGCTGTAAACCTATTTGCATGGTCAAGAGGGCTGATTGCGAGAGCTCTGAAATCTGGTGAGTGTGGGTTATGGTCATTTAGTATTTTGCGCTCAAACCAGCTTGGGAATTCTCTGCGGACCTTTTTGTCAACTTCAGATGATGTTTGTGTACGGATCTTGAGTTGATGTTTCACATGACTTCTGAATTCCCTGCAATTAATCATGGGAAGCCGTCAAACATAAAATGCAAGTACTAAATATTATGGAAGATATAGAATAACATATGCGTGTACAATTCTTATCGAAAGAAGGGTTCAACTTGAGTGCAGTTAATCAAGACATGTCTATATGTTTGCAACTTCTTAGTTGCCGTTGTTTGAAGTTCTCAGTTCCTCCAACTGGTTTACTAACACGAGGGATAAATTCTCCTGATGTTGGCGCAGGTTCAAGACAATCTTTTATATGAGGCGGTTGGTTGAAGGTGGTCTCAATTGCATCAAAGTACCTCGAACAGAAATACAAGACCTCATCCCTTATATAACCTTTAGCTATAGAACCTTTTGGCCACGCCTTATTCCTTACGTAAGATTTCATTTTCCCAAGAAACCTACAAAGTGAAGAAGGGAAAAATGATACAAAATACTCAAAAGGGCGATTAACAAACATAAGAACTAATAATGATGCACATATATAAAATGAGTACCTCTCAATGGGATACATCCATCGATATTGAACTGGGCCAGCGAGGTTTGTTTCATGAACAAGGTGGACTATAAGGTGAACCATCACAGTGAAAAAGGACGGAGGAAAGATAATCTCTAAATGACAAAGTGTAAGAATGATTTTGGACTACAACTGATCGAACTCCTCAACGATCAAAACCTTGGAACATAACTTTCGAAAGAAAGAACAAAGCTCCACCAAAATGAATGAGGGTAAACTTTTATTTTGTTCAACGACGTGAGGAAGACTTCCTTGTTTGGTTTTGTGAGGGTGAACTTTGCCGGCTGAAATTTGTCATGCTTATCTAGCCACGCATCTTCACAAACTCCCATGACACGTAAATCTTTTCTCGCTTGAAGATGATCTTTTGGCTTTCTTGGTTCATTAAGCAACGTATATAGCACATTGTCACATACATTTTTTCAATGTGCATGACATCAAAACTGTGACGAAGTAAATTAGAATTTCAATATGAAAGAGTGAAGAAAATGCTTATCTTCCTCCACTGCTGAGGCGCTGAAGTCTTGCTAGTATTTCTCCCATTTTTTACTACATCATACCTTTTTTGTAGCTCGAAGTCAACATCCTTAAGCTGCTATAAGATATCTGGACTGGATAAAGTCTGAGGTAGCCCTCTTGTTTCTGGTTTCCCATTAAAGCGATTCCGTTGCAATATAAACTTGTGCCTTCCATCGAAAAACCTCTGATGCCCCATAACGCACCACTTCCAACTGTGGGGAAGGTGCACTGTATCAGAGTCAAAATTACAAGCTAGACACACCGAGCCAGTATGCACTTTCCACCCGGTTAATGTTCCAAGGCCAGGAAAGTCACTAATTGTCCACATCAAGGCTACACGCAAGTTGAATAATGTCTTCTCGTAGGCGTCATATGTCTCGATGCCGACATTCCATAGGTCAAGCAATTCTGCAATAAGCGGTTGGAGATACACATCAATGTCATTACCTGGTGCCTTTGGAACATTCCTCCATGTCCTGAAGTGAAGGGGGAACCGCATCTAATTCGAGCCCAGCTCATTTATGAAGCGGTTGAACAGGTAACCCCCATTGTCAATAGGCTGGTTCGTGGCCTCATTCCATGGAACTACAACTCGCAGTGTCCAGTCCAAGCTGTTCAGACCGGCCACGTCCAACCTCCTCGTGGACCCGTTTCCCTGCTCATCTACACAATTTACTGCACGTTAGACAAATTGCAATTCAAATTTAAGATTTCTAATTTAAATATTTAATTTATTAAATAAAAATATATATTTACCTTGGACCTGCACCTCTAACCCAGTAGACTGAGAAGACGACCGTTGTGGGTTGTTCTGGTCTTGCTCCTCCCCCTCATCCAGGAACCGCTCAATGTCTCTGATCAGAATTGGGATCTCAAAGTCCTCGTTCAAATTATAGTCATTGACACTGATCTCTCCCTCTCCCAGATCAGGCACCTCTGGTGTGGTCATCGCCTGTGGGACCGTTTGTAGTGGCTGTGGTAGGGTTGACTCTTGTGGCTGCTGTGGGGAGATGGGCTGAAATGGAGTGGTCATCCTCCTTCCGCACTGTCCCCTCCTCTGTTGCTGCCGCCCTGCAGAATCGGTCTGGGGATCTCGGGCTCCTTCCCCTTGTCCCTCCCTGAAGCCATATCAACTGCAAAAATTCAAAAAAAAAAAAAAACCAATTGGTCGCATTTATATGTAAAATTATAATAAAAATAAAAATAAAAATAAAGTATATATTGTTTGTACCTCAAGTGAGAATAATGAGAAATGCTGTAGCGAAAATTCTCCGATAGATGTTAGAATGCTCAGATATGAAGGAAAACTCTAAGAGAAATGTCAGAAAATAAAATGGGCAAACGACAAAATGAAAGGGGCGGCGGGCTTTTATAGTTGTGGACTTTGTAGCGATTCTTGAAAAAACTGCTACAAAAAAGCTAGGCGGCAAAACTTTGTAGCGGTGATAAAATAACCGCTATAAATTTGATGACTTTTGAAGTTATGTAGCGGTTATGAAAACCTAACCGCTGGCGACCTTTGACATTTTGTAGCGGTTCAATTCGTTGTAACTGTTACAAAAAACCGCTACACTATTGGCGCGGCTTAGTAGCACCAAGTGGCGTGAACTTTGTAGCGGTTTATATATTGTAACCACTACAGGTTAACTGCGAAAAATTTTGGCGGGAAACTCAGGCCATAGTTGTAGCGGTTTTATCCTTTTAACTGTTACAAATAACATTACCAGTCAGTTGCGCCACTTGGCGCGTAGCTTACCGCTATAAATTTGTAGCGGTTTATGTTATAGCCGCTACAAATGTCAAACTTTGTAGCGGTTAAGTGTAACCGCTACAAATGCACCGCTACGAAGTCCCTTTTTTTATAGTGTTTTAATTAACTCCCTGTAGTTTCAGTGACACTCATGAATTTGGCAATACAATTGCCAAAATAATTATTGTCAGTTTCATCTTCATTGTCATTTAACCAAATACAATCACCTTATAATGGTCATTTAATTATTTTCTTTATTATGATAGCTTCTGTTTACCATCTCATAAAAAAATCAATTTCTTTTTACTTTCCCAATAAAAAAAGTTATATTTATATCTTTTTTTGTATCATCACCAATATTCGGTTCGAGGTTCGTCGCTGCCCCTCTCAACAAGTGTCTTTGCTGGGAGACAAATTTGAGACCCAGAAGGATTTAGCGGGGTTTTACACCGCTAGACCAACTCTATGTTGGTTATATTTATATGTTGTTTAACAGCAAGCATATGATTTTTTTTTAACTTGAAACAGCAAGCATATGATATAGGGAAAATCTCTAATAAAGAACTTTAAAAATGCTAAAAGACAAAAAGATGTTTCGAATAGTCATAATCTCAAATAGATGTCAGGCTCAATTTGTCTTTATTGAAATTAAAAAGAAAAAACCAATTTACCCTTACATATTTTTTTATTTTAAAAAAAATTACCCCCACTAGTCCCTTAAGGAATAAATATATATTTCCAAAGTGGTGGGGGTAGGGTTTGAATCCCTACCACTAGTTTGCACAAGATGTTGGTGGCTATTGGGCCACCAATGCCATTCAATATAAATAATGTAAACAAAAATATATATATTAATCTTTGATTTTTAACCCAAGCCCACTAACAAATTAGATAAAGAATTATCAAGTTTAGATAAAGAATGTTCAACTTTCATTTTTTGAGTAAAAAATTTACTACTCTCTCAAGCCATTCACAGGTTCAGATAAGGAATTCACAATTTTTTGTTTTTTAAGTAAAAAATTCACTTACTCTTTCAAGTCATTCACAAGTTTAGATAAGGAATTCACAAGTTCAGATAAGGAATTCGCAACTTTCGTTTAAGTAAAAAGTTCACTTCCTTTCTCAGGCCATTCACAAGTTTAAATAAGGATTTTACATGTCACGCCCTTATCTCAATTTCAACCTTTTTCAGAGTATTTGCGGAAAACAATATGCGGTTCAATAGGCAACACAGGAATAACATAATTATACTGATAATATGTGCATGATTACATAAATTCCCCATAGGGATTCGTACATGATACTTACGATTAAGGTAGCCGCACAAGGCTACTGGGTGTCTAAACTCATCCCAGTGAAACAGAGACTTCTTCCTATTTTCGTTCCACTACTGTAATCCCCTCGTACGGTACTCTACATTGTTGTTTACATATCTTCTGTCTAAATTATTGGTAGGGGAGGGTGAGATTCGAGAGAATCTCAGTAGGAAACAGATACCATAATGCATGCATGATTGATGCTATGTGTATGACATGTTAGCTTTATCTAGATGTATGCCCCATAATGACATTTCTGCATGCTTAATGTTTCATACAACAAGACTATGGCCACAGCGAAAACAGAAACAGAGCTTTCATTTATTCAAATATGCTCTACACAATCAAGTAAAGCAATCACATACATCATTACACAAGCAAAGATATCAAATATATGCAAGTAAGGTAAGTCCCCTACCTCTAATCGTTCTCCTCGATTTGCGTGCCAATAGCTCGGGGCTCCATATTCGATTCTACAATGTCAAATGTACTATTTAGACACTTCCATAGTGTTTCTGGGGGTTATATGAGTTTATCTTGAAAAATTACTAAAATACCCCCGGGGACCTGGCCCCATCATACCCGATCCGGCTGTACTTTTCTCGAAATTCTAATCTGGGCTGTCCTGACATATTTTCACCCAAGGAATCCATTTCTGGACTCGGAATTACCAAATTCACTCCCAAAAGACGAAATTGCCCTTGGCAGCCCTTATTTTAGTGTTTTAGGGGCATTTTCGTAATTATGCTTTCTCAGCATTTTCCAAAAAAATGCCCAACTGTAACCCCACCTAATTTTCCCTCCTGAACTCATTGGAATCATCAAATCATTGAAAATTCAACTCTAAGGCCCATTTCTAGAGCTGGCTGAAACTTGTAGAAATTTAGGAAAAATTGGGGTTTTTCGGTTTCGGCTCTGTAAACACGTTCCTTTCTACTCCTAACCACTTTATTGACTATTCCATTAGGTTACAACTATCATTTAGTACCAATTTGGGCAGCATAATCCCTATATCATCATATTTCCAAACTTTAAAACCAATGATAATCCGGCAAAATTTCACCGATTAAATTGTCTACAGCAGCTAGAATAGTCAATACACAAGAGTTTGGAAGTTGCCTCAAGCTCCTACTAGCTTTTCTCAAGATGGATGAACCCTAACCCTTGAAAAACCAGAAGATGAGCTTCCAAACCTTGAATCACATAGAAGAATAGCTTAGGAGCGGAGTTATACGCATTAGGAACCGATTTATCGAAGAAATCACTTACTTTTACAAGCTTTTTCCTCTCCTTCTCTCTCTAAAAATCTCAACCCTTCTCTCTCTATTTCAGACCTGTGCTGCACGGTTTTTGCTGAAGGAAGGAGAAGAATGATATTTATTATATGATATTTACTTTATTACACCATTTTTCCAAAATTTGGATTTTACAAAATTCTGGCAGATTTCTACCCAAACTTTGAAAAATCATAACTAATTCTAGAAAAATTGAATTAGAGTGATTCCAAAGCCTATAGAACCTTTATTGAGTTTAGTTTCAAGAAAAAAATATAGAATTTTGCTAGATGGAATCACAAAATTTCCAGAATTTCAATCTTTGCATATTGTTCCAGAAAATTTCCAGTTTTTCTAGGCTAATTTCAAAAACTCATATAATTTTTTATATAGCTCTAATTGAGTCATATGACCTATCAAATTAAAGCTTAGGATGTCTACTTTATTCATATAAAATTTCATAATTTTTTCTCATAATTTGATCATTCAAAATCACATGACAAGCTCACTACCTCATAGGCGATTTCACCTAAAACATAATTATATTCTCCAAAATTCACCATTTTACTTTCTTAATACCCCAAATATATAGAAATCATTAGGGGATAAATTTGGGCTCCTGCTAAATTGGGGCTTAGCAGTCCACTTAATTTAGGGTTATTCCCAAGCCTCCAATCCTAAATTTCGGGATATTACATTACAAGTTTAAATAAGGAATTCACAATTTTAAAAACCCTAAAAGCAAAGGTATGTTAACAAATTAATACAAGGCAAAATTTTGATTTTATTTTGATTCTCTAAAATATTTAAAAAAAAATGATCTTAGCATTTAATTTGAAAGAGGAATGAGGTGATTTTTTTTTGTTCAAAAAAAGGGCATGAATTATGTAAACAGCTAAGTCACAACGTTCTTCATTATAATTTTGTGTGTATATTTTTTCCAGAATTTATCTTGTGTGTCTTTTCCGAAATTTATTTGATATGTGAAGACAACAAATACAAGGAATTTGGCTATTTATGTGTGCGCTAAAGAAAACAAGTAATTTAATGATAGGCTTTTATTTTAAACAAATATATATTGAGTACTCGAATATGTTTGAAGGTTTTTTTATATAGAAAAATATAGTAATTCTGTTGTTTATATTTGGAAATTGGGATGGTTTAGTATTATGGGGAAAGTTGTGGATGATAGTTGGCACTAGAAATCAAGTTGGAACGCGGGTGTCGAATTTGTAGTTCTTATATGAACTTATGAATTTTTTATCTAAACTTGTGAATGGCCTGAGAGATGAAGTCAACTTTTTACTTAAACAAAAGTTGTGAATTCTTTATCTAAACTTGTTAATTTTTTATCTGAACTTGTGAATTCCTTATCTAAACTTATAAATGGCCTAAGAGAGTAAGTGAATTTTTTACTTAAAAAACAAAAGTTACGAATTTCTTATTTAAATTTGTTAATTCCTTATCTAAATTTATTAATGGGCTTGAGTTAAAAATCAAAGGTTAATATATATTTGCATTATTTATATTGAATGGTATTGGTGGCACAATGGTCACCAACATTTTGTGTAAACAAGTAGTGGGGGTTTGAACCCCACCCCAAACTACTTTGAGAATATTTATTCCTAATCTCGGCGGCATGTGAGAGTAATAATTTTTAAATTAAAAGAAATGTCAGGGCAAATTAATCTTCTCTTTTTAATTTCAATAAAAATAAATTGAGCATAACATATTTATGAGATTATAAATGTTTGAAGCATTTTTTTATTTTTTAACATTTTTAAAATTCTTTGTTAGGAATTTTCCTATGACATAACTCAAGACGTTTAAAAAATAATAAAAATTTCTTCTTCCCTTGGGCCAATAAAACCCGTATTGTTTAATTTCGTTGATTTCTGTGTTTCTTCCAGATTCAAACGGACCGTTTATTAGATACCATATCGGTCCACCGTCGGTGTCTATAGCTGCTCGCCTGGTCTTGTCCGAACTCCGAACCGAACCCACTCACTGACGCTTAGCGGAAAAAGTTTCATCACAGTCTCTTCTCTTGCGTTCGGCGAGAGATCTTGATTCTTTGCTTGAATTGGGGATTTGCCACCGGTCAATCTCATCCCATTTCCGGTGCAGATCCAAATCTGGTCCTGACTTTGCAAGATCTAACGTTTCTTCTACACCTCCAATAATTAGGTTCCTCTACTTTTCTTTTCCTTTTTTTTTTTCCCGTTGAATTATGAATTACTTCTTCAAATGCCGTCTTTGTTGGTGGGAAAGTGTTGAATTTTAAGGATCCTTTTTAATTATGTTAATATTAAGTGACTTTTATCATAAGAGAGTTGGGGCATTACCGTGGGGAGTATGATTTGGAAACAGTTTTGCAATCGCTGAAACTTCAGGTTGCTATTACTTGTGTTTATGCATTGTCAAATATTTGACTCAGCTGGTGAAATTCAGATCAGTAATTTGAACGACTTGGGCTAGAGAATTTGAAGTTTGAAGAATTTTTTTGGATTCCTGATTTTCTGAAATTTTGTTATATTTGAAATTCGTCATCGTTTATATTGTATCATAGCTCACTATTTAAAACTGATGCAACTTGAAAGAAAGGGTTCTGTGGAGGGATCCAAAATGAAGTTCAGAGACTGAGTACATGCAAACAGTCATTTTGATTAGTACCTCTCTTCCTAAGACATAATAAAAAAAATTAATATTGCCTGGTTTTGAACTCTGAGAAATCAAAGGAAGCAAAGTTTACGTTGTATATCCCAATTAAACTATTCAAAAGCTTAATTTGTCAAACGACAACCGCAGGAGTAGATTTGGATGTCTAATTTTCGTGGAAACGTTAGTTGTCCCTGGACATGTGTTCCTTGTCTACGCATTTAACTTTTGAGTTCTGAATAACTGTTAGAATTCTTAAATGCTTAACTTCTATCTTCAGCTCGTTGTAAGCCTTACTATCATTATGGTGATTGGACAAAATTCAGCAAACTCAATTCCATACCTTGAGGCGTTTAATGAGATTTTTACTGGCATCTAGCGTTTGCCATAATATCATTTGTCCTTTCTTTTAAATGTCATTTGGACATTGCCTTTCTGTTACACAAACTAGATAGATGTGTGACGTTTGAGTCAATCTTGGATATAGGGTTTTTGTATTTATTCCATACCTGCCTCTTTTCCCTACATATGTTACGTCTGTATCCTCATTGTGCCATTGAGATTTTTGTCTCCATATATCAGTGTTGTTTGTTGAGATCTTTCAATTATTTATTTCAGTCTAAGGTTACGCACTATGTTTTCCAGTTGGAACCAGTACACTGTCAGTTTATATTATAAATATTTGTTTTGTTTAGTGAGTTTGTTTATTTCTTTTTTTCTTATGTGACCATTGCCTTGTCTACTCCTGTTGATATGAAAGTTATCATATAATCTAAAGGGATACTTGAAGTAACTTGAAGCAGCTGTTGCTGGGGTAATTGTGTAGGAGAACAAGGAATATATGGATACCAATAACTGGCTCAAGAATCTGACAAATGAGGAGTGGGTAGCAGTCCCCATATCTGGTTCCCGTCCATCTGCTCGCTACAAGGTCTGTGTGTGTGTGAGGAATAGGCAATTTACAATGAGAGGAGCTACAGTTTAACCCTGTTGTTCTTCACCTTATTCCATCCTTTTCCTTTTTTTTAATATAATATTCGAAGAATTTTTATTCACAGAGGAGGGATTGAAAATAATGATGAGTGGTAAAGTTATCCTCCTTGACAAAGGCATATAAAATTAATCTCATTGGATATTGAACCATCTTAATTTTGCTAATTAACTGTAAAGGCTCCTCATTCATTCTTATCAGTGTAGCTGAAGTCCTTGCTTACATTTTTCCCAGATATTTAATTTAGCTTATGGTTTGTCTTCTAATTCCAGCAAGCTGCAGCAGTGGTTGATGATAAGCTATACATTTCTGGTGGGAGTCGCAATGGCCGGAATTTATCAGATGTTCAGGTATGGTTTATGCTCAGACATTTTTCTGAACCTTAAACTCTTTCTATTGCTTCAGCGTTCACGTGGCTCTTTGCAGGTTTTTGACCTCAGAAATATGACGTGGTCTAATCTGAAATTAAATCTAATTGCTGATAAAAATAACGACCGTAAATCACGGGAGGCTCTTCCAGCCACATCTGGTCACAATATGGTAATTTGCATGCACAACTGATCTATCTCTATGTATATACTTTATGGTGATAGCGTTTTCTATTTCCAATGGATTAAACATGAGTTTCAGTAACTGAATGTTTTTTGGTGAATAACTACATGTACATTTGATTTATTCTGATAGAGGATTGGAATTTATTTGCACTTTTGCAGATCAGGTGGGAGAAGAAACTTCTTCTTCTTGGTGGCAATTTAAAGGATTCTTCTGGCAAACTAATGGGTTAGTGTCTTTGTGATGTTTTTAATCATTTGAGTGGAGAATGTTTTGTATTGAAACTCAATGTGTCGTGGACTTCTTGCAGTTCATTGCATTGATCTTGAAACATCCCTGTACGGAGTTATTGAGACTTCAGGAAGTGTTCCGGTAAGTGTGTCTGTTGATAGAAAAGTGTGAAATTCTGTCTTTGGATATAGTTAATTTATTGGTTTACTATGTTTTTTCTTCTAGTTTTTTTTCCTGATTTTTGTGTGTATGGCGTGAAATTTTCCTTCAACTACTTAAAAATATTTATATATACAATTTTCACATTTGGACTTTTAAATGTTCTCAATGGATTCCTAGTTAGCTCGAGTGGGGCAGTCGGCAACACTGTTTGGTTCAAGAGTGATATTGTTTGGTGGCGAAGACATGAGCAGGAAGTTGTTGAATGATGTCCATGTTCTTGATCTGGAGAGCATGACATGGGATGTAATTAAGACAACGTAAGTATTTTTGTAATTTACTTCGTAAAAGTTGCTTTTATGTGGTGTGAAATTTTCTGCATCACTCTTTCTTGCATTTTGATAGGCAGACACCTCCAGCTCCTAGATACGATCATGCAGCTGCTATTCACGGAGATCGATATCTTTTAGTTTTTGGTGGTTGTTCTCATTCTGTCTTCTTCAACGATCTTCACATATTGGACTTGGAAACAGTAAGTGATGTGACTGTGGAAACTCTGTTGTAATCATTTAAGTAGGAATGAGTTTGATCTTCCCTTCGTGGGTGATTAATTATATTTATATGTTGTTTTTTTAAGCCAATCTATATTACATGTGTTTATGTGTGACTTACACATTCCCTCTTTCTTTGTTATCTCTCCCTGCTGCACATCACGCATTTACTTGTTAAATGCTGAAGATCCAGATATATAGTATCTGTGGGTATATGCAAATTTTGCTCCTTGCCACTGAGCTTGATGTGTGTTTCTTAGTTAGCCTTCTGAATTGAAAATTGTTTCTGGGTTAACATTATGGTAATATGGTTAGGGGTTTGTTTCAATATGGTCCCTGTAACATGGAAAGAAGTGGAAGAGCTATTTAAATGTTCCTAAATTCTTAAGTCTTAAATTAACATTAGTTAATTGTTGAGTTATATTTCACTATTCTTACTGAATGTTTCCTAAGTTCTGCCATTTATCTTTGAAGTTGCTTTTGTTTCATTGTAACATGTTAGAAATAATTTATTTGCTTCAGATGGAGTGGTCCCTACCCCAAATTCAAGGTGATTTAGTATCTCCAAGGGCTGGCCATGCTGGTGTCACCATTAATGATCGTTGGTTCATAGTTGGCGGTGGAGATAATAGAAGTGGTAGGTAAATGGAATTGACATGATCAGTGCATGCTGTTATACTTCCTAGATTTGTGATAATTATCTTTATAGTATCTGAATGTACGTGCCTCAAAACAGGTTGCTTGGAGACTCTAGAGTTAAACATGTCTAAGCTAGTTTGGTCAGTCTTGACTGCTGTGAAGCCTAGAAATCCACTAGCCAGTGAGGTAATTACTTTGAAATTCTCTCTCTCTCTCTCTCTGTGGTTGTAATTTCTGGTAATATGGTAGAGAAGACAATCAGAATAGCATGCTTTTGAATGTTGAGTCCTGGGTTTTTTGGGACTAACTTGTTGGGATTGGAGTATGGTTATAAAGGATCTGTGATTTGGAAATTATGCTTAATGCCACTTTAGGTGGCCAGGTAATGCATGGCAATATTAGCGGAAGATATATGGTCCTAAACATTTACTTGCAATCTGTGTAGGATTTATCTACAAATGAGAGACTGAGCTGAGGGAGTTGTGCACTATTGAAATTAATATGACAATAATGTGATTAAATGAAGTAGTGCTTTGAGGGACTTATCTAATGTTTTATTGATCAATAAATCAATGTTCATAAAGGATACACAAACCACATGAATTTCTGTTTGGAATACATTATATAAGTGGCATCTCATCATTCATCAAGGGATAGTTGTAGTCTTTTCAATAACAAATCTTCCCCCCAGAGATCACTTGTTGAAAAAAAAAAAAAGAGTGTAATGAATGTTTATATTAAAAGAAGTGTCTTAATTTGATAATCTTGGCACAATCAAAGTTGAAATGAAAAAAAGTGTGGTAATCTTTTATATATGATCACATATGTTAAAAATTCATGTCCAAAGGTGTTGATGCATGGCTTGGTCTATCAATTTGTAATTTTGTATGTGATGCAAATGTTTATTTGCGAACAGGGTCTTACTGTCTGCTCAGCAATGATTGATGGAGACATGTATTTGGTAGCCTTTGGTGGCTATAATGGGAAGTATAGCAATGAGGTATATTTACTTCTATTTTTCTTTTTTAAATTCATTTTTCTTCTAGCTATTGAAAATTGACTGTCGTGTTTATGAAATTTTCAGCATATTCATTGTTTGCAGAAGTTGATCAATAACATTATTATTCTTGATCATTCTTCTTATCTACCTGTCGTTGCTGTGCTGTAGTCTTTTGACATTATATTGAGCATAACTGATGGACCTGGAAATGAAAACTAAATCAGAACATATCCACTTTTGAGGGATCTCCTGCAACTTCAATCGTTGAGAAAAACAGGATAAGGATGTGAATGTGATGATTCATCATCTCAAAAGAAATAAAAATTACATAGTCACGCTAATTCTAGAACCAGTGTTGGTAAAGCAAACCCACAGTTCATTTATATTGTGTTTAAGTCTGTTCGAATCTATGACCTGCCTCTCATTTATATACTGCCTCTAAGCTTCAACAAACGATGAGGAAATATTGCATATTCGACAAATGTTGCAAAGTGAATAAACTAGATTCAATCATTCCCCAATTATTCTTTGCAAATAAGTTGTGGTTTATCTTTTGAACTGATAGTTTTATTTTTAAGCGTGATGTTATCTTATGGATATAGGTATTCATCATGCGACCCAAACCAAGGGATTTGTCACACCCCAAGATTTTTCAATCACCAGCTGCCGCAGCAGCAGCTGCTTCTGTTACTGCTGCTTATGCTTTGACTAAGGCTGAGAACTTGGATTTCAAGCAGCTGGACGATATAAATTTTAAGCCAACTGAAAATGATCATCCTAGAGAAGATGTCACAGTTAAAATTGAGTCCTTTGAAAAAGAAAAAGAGGTGTTGGAATTGTCACTTGCAGAAGCCAAGGCTGAAAATTCTAAGCTCAGAGGCGAGATCGATGAAGTTAATAATACTCATGCTGAGTTGTCCAAGGTATTTAGTACAAATTTCATTCTGAGTTGTGCTATAATTTAAACTGGTGGTAATAGCTGTATTTATTATTGATTTTTTTTTTTCAGGAACTCCAGTCAGTCCAGGGACAACTTGTGGCGGAGAGATCAAGATGTTTTACACTTGAGGTATAAAACCAATTCCTATTTCTGAAGTAAAATTAAATTTTGCTGATTGTGGGATAGCAGTTTATTGTTTTGGTAATATTTATTTACAGGCAAAAATTGCTGAGCTACAAAAGGTGCTGGAATCAACGCAGTCTGTGGAAGATGAAGTCCAGGCTCTTCGTAGACAGAAGTCTGCTCTGGACCAAGAGATGGAGCTTGCTTCTGCCAGGCGGCAAAGTTCTGGTGGCGTTTGGCAATGGCTCGGTGGCGGTGAGAAATAAAACAAGGCAGAGAGATACTTCTTTTAAACTGGAATATTGATGAAGCCTGGCGTGAGGAACCCCTCAAGTTCCTTAAAGAAACAGATTACATGCGGATCATAGCATTTTTTTTTTTTAATATTTAGGGATATCTCTGGTGTTACCTTTTTAGTATTGAAATATATGGATAAACTTTGTGAGTACTCCAATTTTGAAGGGCTGAAACATTCAAGAGTAGAGGGAAGACAAAGTAGCATTTGTATTTCATTCCATTGGACATGATATTCTTTTGAGTTTTAGGCTATTTGTGTTTGGATTGAGAGAAAAGTGAAGGCAAGATAGGGGGAAGAGAATATTAAGAAGAAAAATTTTAAAAAATGATAAAAAAAAATTTACTATTTTTAGGAATTTTCCCTCGTAGAATTTATTTCCCCTTTTAAGTTTATCTCCATCTAAGTATAGGGATAATTACTGATGCTTCTATTAAATTCTTCAAGTTTTACCTGCCTTATTACCCTTGTAATCTTATTTTCATGTATTATTTATTATACTTGGAATTTTATGCATCTGGACCCTTGGATCTTGACTTTGTTTTTGTGCAATTTAAGGTTTGGTTTTTATTGTAGTAACAACTAGATTATTGTGTTTTCTTTTATAATTTTTTGTTATGATAATTTCTTCTCTACAGACACTTTGGATGGTTTTATTGAACAGCTTATAATTGTTTGACATCCGTTGCATACGTTTTTCACTTCATTGGATATCTTTATTGGTCATGTTATAGTTAAGGCTTATTTTATTTTTAGCTTCTCTTTGGACAACCCCTCTTAGGGTTTTAAGATTGGTAACTATTCTGTTTTTATAAAAATAAAGTTAATATTCATGAAGTCCTAAATATAAGATTTAGTTTTTAGTTAATTTTAATTCTAAATGTAAGACATTTTTTTTTCATTTTATCTCTTATATTGAATATTTTTCTTTAAATTAATTTGTCAAACTTATAAACCGATATGCAGACACATATATAATCTAATAATTTTAAAAATTTAGAGAAATCATATCATATATATGTTATAATTAAGGGTTAAGAGGCAAAAATACTCATATATTTTATCAAATGTGCAATAAGCATCATATGTTTTTCTTAAGTGTAAAAATACATATAAACTTTCTCAATCAATGGAAGTAAAAATGTCATCTTTGTTAACCACATTAACCGTCCGTTACTTTTTGGTTTGTGGACCCCAAATTATCCATATTTCATCTATTTTTTCCCATATCTCCTTTATCTCTCTTCTTCTCTTGTGTGTGTTTGGCATCACTTATTTTTGGGTAATAAGTCTTTATTACGTAAGTCGAGATAAAACTCCTTTCGCATATTTACCTCATATACTGTAAATCACGATTTATAAGTACTTATAAGTCAAAAGATAAGTTATCCCAAACAGACACTAACAAGCTTATTTTGCTTCTTCTCTATCTTCTTTTCTATCTTCCATGGCAGCTTCTTCGCCCACCTCCCATCTGCAAGTGTCATTCACTTTAAACACCCAGGTGAGATGCTTATGCATACTGAGATTTTCATTTTTATTTTATTCTTTCTTTAGTATTATACTGCTGGAGACAAATAATAAGGTACTATGCTCTTATGACAAGAACCAACATTGAAGGTTCGGTGCGTTGAACCTGAACCAGAAAGGAGAAAGAATTAGGGGAAAATGAGAGAGAGGATAAAAGGGGAAGAACCTGCTGTAAGCTGTTGTTGTCAACCCTCAAGCGTAGGGGATAGGTCTATTCTGCCTCATCTTATTGATCAGCTTCTTCTTCACTCTGAACGTCTTGTGCGACGGCTACAATCAAATTAACATTGTTTCTTCAATGCGTCCGGTTTCTTTTATCATCTCTTTTCTCATCATCTCTCGTAATCTCTAAATCATATCCGTCCAATCAATCGTCCAATCAATCTGAAAGCTAAAAAATGAGCCACGTCATCAAGTTATCACTTCTTCAACTTTTCTCTCCTCTTTTCAATCAACGGTCCAGATGGGTTCATGAGAAATGATGAAGAAATGAGATGATGAGAGGATCTGCTTCCTTTCTTCAAGCTTCTTCAGACCAGTGATGCCAAGTGATGCTAGAGAGAGTGAAGAGAGAGAGAGAGATAGGGAGAAAGAGATGACACGTGGATAAACATGGACCAAGCTTCTCTCCTTTTCCTAAGCCATCCGCTGCCACAAAACGACACCGTTTTCACATCAAGATGGATAGAGGGTGTGTGGGTCAGTGAAAAAAGGTCGAACGTGTTGTGAGTAAATAGCTGGAAAACGCACCTAACGGGGAAAAAAAACTCAACTCTCCCTAGTTTAATTGATTCAAGTCAACTTTTCTTAACAAAATAAAAATTAAGGATGAACTGACGAAGTGTACCCATAGATTTTTTTCAAATATGTGTGTTTTAACTTATAAGATATTTTAATAGAAGTTTAAAAAAATTAGGGTGTTTTTTCTCATAATACCCCTAACAAATAAATAAGAAAAGTGTTAATATGATCTTTCATTCATTAAATTTATCTTTATTTTAATTTTAGTCCCTCAAACTTCAAATCATATGTTTGGGTCCATCAAAAGATAAAATAGTTTATATAATTATTAAATTATAAGGATTAGTGTGTTAAATGGGATAAAATTTAAAAGATCAAAATTTATAATTTAAAACTTGAAAAATCAAAACTAAAATGAGAAAAAATTTGAGGGCGGAAAGATTATATTCAAGCTTTTTTTTTATTTATTTGTCAGGGGCAATATCAGAATAAACACACTAGGTTTTTTTAAACCTTTTATTAAAATGTCTCATAAGTCGGTTCATCCTTAATTTTTATTTACAAAAAAGTTGACTTGAATGCAATAGACTAGGGAGGGTTGAGTTTTTATTTTTATTTTACTATTATTTGTTAGATGCAACGTCTTACAACTCATCCTGCCTTCTTCACTGTCCCACGCTCTCTCTCCATCTTGATGTGAAAACGGCGCTGTTTTGTGGCAGCAGACAGCAGCGGACGGCTTTGGGAAAAGGAGAGAAGCCTGGTCCGAAAAACATGGGCCCACCAAATAAAAAAGTAACGGACGTCTAATGTGGTTAACAGAAATAGTATTTTTGCTCAATTTGAAAAAATTTGTGTGCATTTTTACACTTAAGAAAAGTATTCATCTGTGATGTTTGATGCACATTTGAAAAAAAATATATATAAATATTTTTGTAGCTTAACCCTAAAATTAAATAATTTATTTAATTTTCTTGATTTCCTCAAAATAAATAAATAATTTTTATATTAAGGATTTGACAAGTAACAGCGGATAGTGTAAATACTTCCCCTAAGATTAATATCCAACAAAATGCAGTACAATAGCAATTTATTGGTACAAAATTACAAATGTCTCTCTCATTGTGCACTGAGAACTCAGTGGAACATCGTACAGAAGAAGCAGCTCATAAATTGGAAACAAGTCTAACTTTGCTGTGTGAAACAAGATCCTTGCGCAATATTTTACCTGCAGCTGACCTTGGAATTGCATCAATGAATCTTACCATTCTGATTTTCTTATATGGAGCCACCTGAAATGTTTTCATATTTATTATCAGTAGGTAAAAGAACATCAAGATGGCCAAAAGAGAATATATGAAGTACGACCTTTGTGACCAAGCTTGCTTGGCCAAGTATCTATTTAAAGTCCTATAGAAAAGATATACTAGAATAAGTGTGTGTTCGATAACAATGGAAAAGTGCTTTTTTTTTTTGAGGTTTTGTTAAAAAATCATCCAAACACCCTATCAAATGTTATAATCCCTTTTTCATTCAAAACTTTGGTTTTAGGCCAAAACCAAGGTTTTGACATAATCTATTTTTTTCCTCTTTTTTCTTGTGTGTGCTCCACACCACACTATCTCCCATCCTTTTTTTTTTTTTTAAATTTCGATGTTCTCTCCGTTCTGTCTCATCAGTTTCTTTTTTTAATTTTAAAATTTTAATACCCCCTCTTATCAATATAAGATCTATTTATCTAATTTGATTATATTAGAAAAATTAGTTAAATTAATTAACATTACATATAGACAAATTTATTTCATTTTTGGTATTAATTATGAAATTTAATGTTAAATAATGGGTTAAAATGCATCCTTTTTAATGCCGTCAGAGTTGTTTTCTCTTATAATTTAACTTCATTAGGTAAAATTTAACGGTTTTGTCAAATCTAGACCTTAACCCTTAAATAATATGTAAAATATAATCTTATCTTTATATGTAATTATCATAAAAGTTAATGTCCTTTTTAGTAATTTGACCATGAAAAAAACTATTCTGATCACAACATCCAAACATTATCATTACCTCAAAATCACTTTTTTCTCATAATCTATTCTCTCTATAATCTATTCTCTAAAAGCTATTCTCCATTTTTCTTCCAGAAGCTATTCTTTAAAAGCTAATAAGAACACACCCTAAGATTCAAGTTTTTAGGGGTGGCCTAGTCTTATTGATAAAGATTCACGTAAAGAATGTTTGAAATTTCAACCAATTTTTTTTTTTCATTTTTGTCTTCAATAATTACGTGTTATATTTGTTTTAATTATATCTCATTCACTTCTTTTTCTTTTTCTATCTCTTCATAAATAAGAATATTTTTAAAAAAGAAAACACATTTTTTTATATATTTATTATCTTTAACCAATTGTAACTATTGTTTTTATTCACGTAATTCAGTTGTTTGTATCTTCTGTATAAGATCAAAAGAGAGTATATTTTCTGATATATTGGCTATAACTAACACTAGGGACAATCTCACTGAGACAAATCCTAACTGCAAAGCTAAATGATGACTGACCTGGCTGGCAACAAATTGAATGACTTGGTCTTCTGTGATCTCAGAACCTGCTGCTTTAACCACATACGCCATTGGTATCTGTCCAGTTTCTACATCTTCAACCCTGCAAGTCCATTAATAGAATATATTTTATTCTGTCAATATATATAAAAAAATATTCTACATGTAAAAATATTAGAGGAGATCTGAGAAAAAAAGTTGATGATTTGATATTATTGATTAGGCAAACGCACGGTATAACAGCTGCATCAACAATATTGGGATGGCTAATCAGCAGAGCTTCCAGTTCTGCAGGAGCAACCTACCATACCAAAAAACATTACAAATGTAAGTAATAAAATCATGGATGGCACTTTTAGAGCTTGTTTGGATTAGCGTTGGTAAAAGTTACTTTTACCTCAATTGATTTTTATATATTGAAATTGTGATAAAAAAAGTTAGTTTGATATAAACTTGTTTGGATAATATATTGAAAAGTTGATGTTAGGAGGTTCAACAAGAAGTCAGAAAAAGCAGTTGCTCCAACTTTAAAATTGCTTTTGAGCAAAAAGTTAGTTGCCCACAAAGCCATGTCAAACAACATTTTGGACTTAAATTGGCTTGTTCAGTTGAAAATGTTAGTTTAGCAACAGTGTTTGCCATGCCAAGCACACTTATATGTTTGGTGTGAAGGATTAAAAAGGGGAGGAGGGAAAATTTTTATGAGTTGAATTAAAAAGTGGGATTATAGAAGTTTAAAAAAGGAAATATATAAGATAAAAGAGTAAAAAAAAAAATAATTAAAAACTTTTAACCTCACTTCTTTAATTTTTTAAAATCCAACTTATAAACATTTTCCCTCCAAATCCCTCATAGCAAACAGCACCTTAAAGTTCTGTCTCTTCCAAGTAATATACATGCAACCTACTTGCCCAATTTTCAATGGGAGAATTGTCTAAAAATACCTTAGAGGCAAATTAATTGTTGATTGCTACCAAGCATGCAAGCGATCTTCCGTTTTTGTGCAAACCATCTTCTGTGTGTGCAAAAATCTTCCATATAAATGCGGAAACAATCTTCCGTTGTGTGCAAAATATCTTCTGTTATGTGCAACAGATCTTCCATGATAGCAATCAGCAATCAATTTGCCTCCAAGGTATTTTTGGGCAATTCTCCCATTTTCAATTCATAGAAAATTCATGAAACTTGCACTCACATCCCCTCTTGTAATTTTCAACTTTTCTAAGCACCAACTTGAGTTAAAAGGTTCAAACAAAATCTAGAAATGAACTTAATATAAAAATTACCTGATACCCATTATGTTTGATCAGCTCCTTTATTCTTTCAAGGACATAAACAAATCCATCCTCATCAACATAAGCAAGATCACCTGTTTTCATCCACCCTTGTGAGTCAAGTGTAACACATGTTGCTTCCATATTCCCTAAATATTCTTTCATTATTGTAGGACTTTTAAGCCATAACTCTCCTTCCTTCCTTGCAGGCAAACTCTTCCCTGTCTCAACATCCACAATTTTTGCACAGAATGTTGGAAGTAGCCTCCCACACGAGCCGGGGCGAGCTTTAGCATCTTTGTCGAACACGAAAAATGTTGCTGCCCCACAGCTTTCTGTTAATCCATACCCTTGCCTAAGCTCAACCCAAGGAAACATGTTTCTAAATTCTTCACTTAGTTCCTTACTCAAAGGTGCAGCACCAGAACCAACTTTTCTAAGGCTTGACAAGTCAACTCCAGATTTGGTTCCATATTTCACAAGAGCAAGAATCACAGGAGGCACTGCAGGTAAGTTGTTGACTTTATACTTTTGAATTGCAATAAGCATTTCTTTCAAGTCAAATTTCTGCATTATAACTGATGTAACACCCCTACACAACAACCCCAACCCAAAGAACATCAACCCATAAATGTGAAATATTGGGATGAACCCCAAAAAGACATCATTTTGGGATGATGTTACATCTGCAGACCAAGTCAATAAACTTATTATGGATATGATATTAGCATGTGTCAAAACCACTCCTTTACTAATCCCTGTTGTGCCTGAAGAGTACAATATAGCTGCTGTGTCTGATTGAGAAAAATGAACTTTAGGAAGCTCTTCTGGGTAATTATCTGAGCAGCCTTCAATTAACTCTTCAACTGACACCATTTCACCATCGGGTTGACGAGTAGTGAGAATTATAGGAACCCCAGTTGGTACAAGTTTCTTCATTTCCTCTGGTGCTGAAATGGCCAATTTAGCACATGAATCTTTCACTTGCTTGGCCATTTCTGATGCTGTGTTGAGAGGATTTGCTGTGGTAAGAATAGCTCCTATTGATAACACAGCAAGGCATATAGTTGGGTACAAAATTGAATTTGGTGACAGAACAAACACCACATCGCCTTTTCGGATACCAATTCCGTGGTATAAACCTGAAGCAAGGGAGTGAATAGAGCTTTGAAGTTCACCATAGCTTATGGTTTGGTTAGTTGAAGAATCAATAAAGGCAGGCTTTTTAGCAGCTAGTTGGTGTGCATGAGGGAAGTGTGAAAGAACAAGACTTGCAACATCAAGATCAGAACTTGTGGGGATTTCATGCTTAGCACTAAGCTTAGCAAGAGAGTGATATATCCCAGTTCTTGAATCAAAACCACTCCTTTCATCAAATGAAGCAAGAGGTTTTCTTGGTTCTTCTTCAATGGCAGAAGACCAAGCAACTTCCTCTACTGATGATGACATTTTTTTTTTTTTTTGCCTGCAAATTCGACTGATTGGTACTGAGGCAAAATGAGAGTGAAGCATAAAGAAGTCATTTATATTAATGATTGTGTTGATGATGTTCGGAAAGTACAAGGATTAGCATTGTTAAGGATGTCAATTCTTGGGTAGAGACAACATGAGAATGCAATAACATCATTGTTGGCTTTTTGTGTGTATTTTATGAAGCCGGCGGAGAAGTTGAGAGCCGGCGATGAATTATATATACTCATGAGGTGCTTAACATAAGACACATTTATCTAATTTGATTAGATTAAGAAAGTTAGTTAAATTAGTTAATATGACATGTATTCTTTAAAACACCCTAACCACCTTCCTTAATTCTCTCTTTCTCTCTCTCCTTGTTAATTATTATTAAGAGAGCATCAATAGAGGTAAATTAGAAAAAGATTGACAAATATAAAAACTTTGTCTTGTATTTAAGATCAAGATTAACTTCTCAAATATGTCTTCTAGTAAGGATCAGAAGAGTGTGTATATATATATATATATATAGTGGGGATATGCTGTGTGCAAAAGGGCTGAAAATGAGATTGAATATTCTTTTAATCAACATGAAGATTTTAATGGATATACGTGTGGAATTGGTCTTCTTTCAATTAAATAATTGTTAAATGTCTCTAAATAAACAAAAACAGTGATACAATCTATGGTTAGATTAGGGGCACTCAACATCTTACAAAGAAATGAGAGGAATTTGAAAAGGGGAAAAAGATAGAGGGTTTTATGGGTTTACCATAATCTCCTTTCTCTGTCTTTCTTGTTGTCTAAGAACCTGTTTGAGTTAGCATCTGAAAAGCACGTTTATGTAAGTCAAGATAAAATTCTTCTCACATACTTACTTCGTATACTGTAAATCACGTTGTAAAAGCAGCTTCTATCGTTAACCCAAACAGACACTAAGTAGCCTGAAGAGAACCCAATATGAAATTTCAAAAGGATGGATTTGAAGCGATATTTTTTGTGTGTTGATTTAAAGGATTTACAAATATAATTCTCCGTTTTGATTGTGTAGAAGCTATCAATCTAATCTCTAAGGCTTTGTTTGATTCAACGAATGTAGGTTAAGTGAAGTTTATTTAAGTTAGGTAAGAGAAGGTTATAATATTGTTTGGTTCAACAAAGGTTAGGTTAAGTGAGGTTTATTTAAGTTACATTAGGTTATAATTTAAGTTAGGTTGGACGAGGTTATAATACCCTTCTACATATTTTCATTCTTCTTTTATAATGTATTTATTAATAATAATTATTTATCAAACTATTATTTATAAAATAATTATTCGTGTAAACATATAAATAATTATTTATAAAATTATTATTATTTGGAAAGTTCATTGAATTAGGAGGTCAAGTTTTATAGGGGAGGGCAGTGCTGGAATTTTAAAAAATTGCCACGGGCAATTTAGTCACAATTGAGACAAATATTTTCTCACCTAGAAAAAACCCCAATTTTTGAGAGTTCACAACCTAAGTTAGGTGATTACTAGAAAACAAAAAAAAACATCCAACACCTAACCTAACTTCCTTCCAGCTAAACACCACCTTTTTACCTCCAACCCACCCCAACCTAACGTAACCTCCAACCAAACAAAGCCAACCCCACCCTAATCTAACCTAACCTCCAACCAAACAAAACCTAAGGGTTGTGACCAGATCACCTATTTATAGATGTCATTGATGAGAGTAGGATGCTTTTGCATAGAGAATGGAATGTTTTGATCCCCTGTCCTCTTCGGGAGGATCTTCATTCTGGAAATTACTTGGCGAAGTCCTCACACGGTACGTTGGATTCCTATTGCATCCTTGATTACTCTTCAACCTTTCACATGACAAAGGGATGTTGACGAGGGAAGTATGATCTTGTTTGTACTTTTTTTTTAATTTTGTATAAGTTCAAGTATTCTCTTATTGAAGAAAGTCACATTCAAGGCATCATTTGGTACTAAATGTGAGTACCTATCACTCTTTTTTTATAAGCACGTGTAATATTTTTATTAGAGACAATTATGTTTGAGGTTATAAAATGTGAAAATTTTTTTATTAAAATTCTAAATTTGAACCTTAATAATTACTTATGTATAAGAACTTTTTTTTAATAGGTTTGTCCTTAAATGTAAGATTCTTTTTGAATTTGTCTCAATAACAAATATACTTTTTCTCATTTTGCCCTTAACTAATTATTATATACATACATTATCTTTCATCATTTTCTCATTACTACTGTCTCTCTCATCCATTCGTAAATTAGGGCATTTTTGAAAAAAAAAATTAAATTTCCTACATAATTATTACATTTAACAACTTTTAATTATTTTTTAGAATCTTACGATTCGATTGAAAGGCTCTTATATATATGGGCGAAGTGAGTATTAAAAAAAGGATCATACTTACATCAAGCTCCTTATATCCATGACATCAAGTTCTCTAACCACACATGACCGTGTGTCTAATTTTTTTCATATGGGTTTATAGTTAAATGATAATAATTTAAAAATAAGATACATAATCTTATGTGATTGGAGAACTTGTTAAAATAGATCTAAAAAAGTTGATATAGGTATTTTCCTGGAAAAAAAAAACACACTCCAATCAAAAGAAAGTTGAGACTTTTAATGGAGAAATGCATGTTACAAGGGAACAAAAGATTAGGGACTGACTTGTAACTTTCTTTTAAGATTAAGAGCTATAATAATTAATAAAACAACAAACACGAATATTTGATATTTCAAATTAAAAAAAAAATCAAAATGTTTGGTAGGTTTCATTGTGAGCTCGAAAGCTTCAGGTTATATGTGGTAGAATAGGTGAAGACTTGAAGAGAAGGTGACAATAAAGAGCCCACAAGACATTTAATTCTTTCTTCTTCTTTTTTGATGATTTATGCAATGGATCATTTTTAGCCTTCGGTGTACCCACCTTCCAGGTATCCGGCGTTAATCTGAAGGCCAACGCCGAATTTACCGACTTGGGCCCCCAACAACCGATTAATCCTGACGCCCCCAATCTGATAGACCCGACAGAAATTCACCTCTTTGAGGCGCCCCAAGGGAGAGAGCTCCCAACGGAAATTCTCTACACCTTCCGTTTCCTGGGATCGAACCCAGGAACGGATTGGTGTGGCGCAGATGCCTACCCATCTGCGCCAACTTCCGTTGGTGACATTTAATTCTTTCTACGCACCATACTAAATAACTAAATTAAACTTCTTTTAACTTTACAATATCCTTTTTTCTGTCATATGGTCTGAACATTTTTCTAAAATTATTATAGATAATAAAATTATTCTACTTTCATGTAAGCATTTTTCGCAGAGTACATCAACAGTGTAAAGGACCAAAAAAAAGGGTATAATTTACGTTTTTATACTCTCTGGATCATTTTTTTCACTTTACGTTAAAACAGTTTAAAATGAAAAGAAAAGGAAATTACATTTTCCGCCATGGAAACTATATGGCATTAAGACTATTAGCTCTGCAGAAACTCATCAACCTTTCTTACCACTTTCATGCATTTTCTTTCTCACTTTTTTTTTCCAACCAGCAGGTCAACCTTTCACAAAATTATTGTTCTTTTTTACTGGTTTTTTTATTCTACTTTTTACATCATTTTTATAAGATACGAATAAATGAATTACGTAGATTAAGAAGTTGGTTAAATGCAATAAATATGTACAAAAAATATAACTCATTTTTCAAAAACACTCTTATTTATGGAGACAAAAAGAGTGAGTGTGAGAGGGAGAATGAGTATAGTTAATTAATGTGGCAAAACTAACCAATAATTAATGGGATAAAAATAAAAAATGATACTAAAAATTTCAACTGTCATCAATATATCATTAGATAGTCTTCCGATCTTCACTCTATGAGGTTACTGTTCACAAGCCATTTCACTGCCAAACGGCTCCAGGGAAGCCGAATATCGCTCTAAAGTGCCTCTGGCTCTGTGCCATTATCATCTGCCAAGTCATCTCCTATCGGGCTTCACTAGAAATCCTTTTTTAAATCACGGTGGAGGATCTCCTGCCAAGATTGACACGCTCTTATTCCCACGTCAGGTTTGTTGGTCATTATTCTTGCTCATCTCTGTCTCGTATTGAGGGGCTTCTCAATCTCTCTTATAATACAACCAACCAAGTGCGTTTCCTTTTTCCAGACCCAACAGCACAAACTCAGAATGGACAACCTTCCCCAGACTTACTTGGCCGACCTTCATGAACAAAGTAGTGGATCTCGCATTCAAGTTCGGGTTGATCGATTCTTCTGCAGAGAAAACATCCGACTGCCTCTGCACAGCCAGTCGAGACCGACTAAGGAAGTTGTCTCCGTTGACTATGTTGTCTTCGATGAGTTTGTTAGTCTTAAAACAACATAAACTATTACACATCAACGTTATATACCGAACCTGCTCTTATTACACCTTCACATATGATGTTCATTTTGCAGGGCACTCGGATGCTTGCATGTATATACTCTGAGGAGGTTAGGGACCGATTCTTCGGTACTTTGTGCAGCGGTAGGTGTTACAACATCTCAGGTTTCACGGTGAGGAAAGGTGGTCAGTGTATTCATGATGTATACCACCTGGTGTTTACCTCCTCCACCGTCATTATGGACTCTGATGAAATACGTCAACTTAGAGTTCTTAAGCTTAAATGTGTTTCTGATCTTCCATGGGGGAGTATAGATAGATGTGGTTTTTTCGGTGAGCCCCTCTTCTCCTTCCTTAAGCTTCAGGCAACCATCAATATAAAAACACACCATATTAGTGTCATTTCCTCTGTTTTTCAGATTTGTGTGGATTTGTGCGTTATTTCTCGCCTGTCGGTATGGAAAAATACATGGGTTACAGCGAGAAGATGATGACTCTCATCCTTGAGACGCGCATGAGGATTTCTAAGTGGTCTGTTCCATTTATTAGATGCATTCATCCTTCATTATTTCCACAATGAAGCTTATAATGATGCCGGAATAGACTTATAGACTTTATTTGCAGGGCTAGGGATCAGGTCACATGTTATCTGCGTGGATCATGGGTTGAAGAGGTTGAACGTCAACTAAAACAGGGCCAAAAGGAACCCGGAACTGTGTTTTTGCTTCTTCGTTATGTCGTTTCCTCTTCACCAACAGCAATAGGTATGTCTTTGTGGCACAAACAGTCCTTCTTACTTTATATAATATGCTAGATTACTTTTGCAAGGCTCTGATCCTGCCTTTTTATTCTCACTGTCCTTGCAGGATGCCCGACTGTGACCTCCATGAGTGATGCTACGACCTATGAGTTCAATCCCCAGATCCCCGAAGTTCAGTCTTTGAAGCAGCAGATGGTTTACCCTTAGTCATAGGATGTATGTAGGAGAGGGTAAACAGCGATCAAATGTTCTTAATGGCATGCTTCACTTCTGTATCAACGCTATGACTTTTAATTTAATGTTCTTCATTTTTTGTGATCAGTAGCTACCTAGGATGTTCTTTATGGCATCCTTAAGAATCTGTGGCACTCACATTTTTCATTTTCTTTTGATACCATGGATAGTCCTTGGTTTTTCCTTTCATCTCTCACTCTTACCAACACCTCTGAATCACAGACCTTGGAAGAATGCTTTTTTTCAGTTTATATCATTCCCAGCTGACCATAATGGGGCTAAGAGTGATGTTCGTAGTTCGGGTTTCCCCTTCTTATGTTGTCTCCATTTTGAATGGACATTTCATGGTCACATATCATGCAACTTTCATGGTCACTGTCCATAATCAATCCTTGCCCTGTTTAATGAAAGTTTTCAGAAATAACACCATTGGCAACTGACCATAATGGAGCTATGCTTGGTTAAAATGAAACATACCATTATATAACATGTGCACTGATACTGATCTTCTGCATTTACCCTGCAAAACATTCCGATCAAATTTTGTATATCATGGCTACAACGCAATTTTTTAACACTGGAGAAGCTATATGCACACACTGGTCATGAAAAGGAGAATAACTACTAAACAATCATTTACTATGCAAATGAGGTGGATATTTGTTTTCCAGTTTAATGAACCTGATATATCTTGGTTTTTTCCATTTTATATCAGACACTGTAGCCATCTGTCAGTTGCCCTTCCTCATAATCGTTATCATTTTTATGCAACACAGCACATTTGTGACACGATCAAATGTGCTATTTAATTAGCCTGATATATCTTATTTAAATGTGCTATTTGATTAGCCTGATTTGACAACCCATCCATATCTATTTAATTAGCCTGATATATCTTGGTTTTTTCCCAGTTTATATGAACTATTCGAACAAGATAGGAATGGTCAACATCCACTAATCATATTACACGCATAAAAAAATGGGATCCTAAGGTCTCTTCATTGGTTAAAAACATAATTTATCATATCTAAGCTCTATACAGTAAGAACAGTTCATGCCTAACTGTTTAGCCCATACTTTTCTGACGTTCACCATTTTCTTAATAGCACACATCTTTTAATGTTCAGAGTTGTCATTCATTTTTCCTAAAACATGCAAGGAACTTAGAATCACAGTCTACCTTACAGTACTGAATGAATAGGGAGCTTTTAGATGGGACCACTCATTGAGGTCCAGAAATTTGTGAACATATAAGTTGGGATGGGCATATAAAAGCTCATTGTTCAGTACCAACAAACAAAAACTAATACCATGTTGCGGGAAAAAAAACCACCAAAAAGTCATTTAATATAAAAACAAGATATATATATAAGTATTAAATATAACAAATCTTGGAAAGTATAGATAATGCCAATTCTCATCTACCAAACTACACGCATAAAAAAACACTCCATACTATATTCAAGGCATTTGAGTTGGAGGCATACATATTTCATAGCAAATAACTGTTCCCTGCACGAGAAAAAGTTGCCATCGGTGGTGCACATGCTTTCCTGACATTGACTACTTTATTATAGTCTCCCATCCTTTTCTTTATCGAGGTGTCATTCACATTTCCTCAAACATGCAAGCAACTTATCAGAATATACTGCTCCTTTTTGACGCCCTCATTACGGTGAACCTAAAGAACCCTTTCCCTTTACTTTGCGCACTGGCTCTCCGGTTGATTTGAGGTTTATCATGTTTGAGGCACAACCCTTTTGTGCTTATCTGTAAGCAGCTACATGTTTTCCTTCACTTTCTTCTGGCTCCTGACTGTTTCCCCAATTTTTCCCTCTGTGGGTATTCGTGCTTCCTCTTCTCTGTCAATCAGGTCTGCTCAACCCTTAGTAATGACTTTGTTTTTCTAACCAAATCACTTAGCTTCCATCTTCTATGTATACTTATTGATTTCTTCCTATGGATCCAGTGTTTTGTGGACGTTTTAGAAAACACAGTTTAATTATTATTCAGTTACAACTTTGAATCTCAGTGATTTCTTCTTATTTCTGACTTTTTCAAAATGAGTCACTGGAAACATATCTCAGTCATTTCTTCCTATCCCATACATATTACATTAATTCTAGGAATCTTAAGTACTGATAACCCCTTAACTATGCTTTTTTCCTATTTCCATGCCCTATCTCTGTGCACGCATCTTCAATATTTCACTACTTGCCTAACTCAGCATATTATTCCATCCTAACCCCTTAGCTGTTAGAAAGAGCCAGCTATGATGTCTCATTTCCATTTTATTGCTTACTTCAAAAGTATGTTTGTTCTCTAATCCAATGGACTTTCCATTTTAATCCAATGCGGTACCTGTGCTATGTCTGCCATTCTATATGCTTTGACTTCTATGCTGTCCAATCACCTTTTTCATAGCCATTTTTTCACAATAACCAATATGTTCTGCTACATGTTACAGATATTAGTGCGTTTTCCCCCTGCTAGCTCATTAGAATATATTCTGCACTTTTTTTACTCAATCACATACTTGGCACTTTCTAATCGATTTCTTTGGTCCCTGATCCATATTGCATCCGAAAACTATCTGCACTGTACACATATCACTGATCTATTTAGTCTAACCTTATCCTGTCTTTGACCAACCTTTCCCACATCGTTTTACCGTTAATTGGAGTTCCCTCTATCTAAACAGTATACATCGTCCCTCACTGTCCTACACCATCCTTCCTCCCAACCCATATCAACCATATTGCCCTCCCACTCATTTACACTTTCTCCCAGTTATCCACATGTCTAGCCCTATATTGCTTACAGATATCCATGATGGATCCGATCTCTGGACCATTGTTGTTAGAGTTTTACGCAAGTGGAATGTTTATCAGAAAACTTCTCCAACCGAACTCTTTTATGTTTCTATGTTGTTGGTTGATCATCAGGTTTGCCTTCATTGTTCAACGTCTCACTTTACATATTGTGAGCCAGGTTAAATGGCTCTCTCTTCATTGATACATTTTCATTGTTCTCACCCAGGGGACAAAGATTCAAGCCAGTGTTCTCATCAAGTCCATGCATACCAGATTTTGCCAGTCAATCAAAGAAGGGAAAGTTTATGAATTTGAAAATTTCGTTGTCTCAGCAAACACTTTCAAATACAGGCCAACAACCCATCCATATAAGCTAACTTTCACAACTCACACATCTTTCATGGAAAAAGAAGCTCCTCTTCCACTCTTCTCCTATTCCTTCAAGTCCATAGCTGACATTTTGAGTCTTCCTGAACATGAGGATATTAGTTATCTATTTGGTAATTTATTCCGTCACAGTTTTTTTAATATCTGCATATTTTGTCCTTTCCCCCGACTTACCTTCCTCTGGTTGTATTTGATCTTTTCCATATTTTTTAACGCAATAACAATTGTAGAGATGTATGTGTGCAGATGTCCTTGCATTTGTTAAATGCATTGGTTCTCTCGAAGAGCAACATAAGGATAATCAGACAAAACATTGGCTCAGAATGATATTGTCCGATGTTGAGTAATGCACATACAACCTGATAGTGTCATATTTGTTTCATGCTTATTGTTATTCCACTCTCAGTGATAAAAGTTTTTCATCTGCAGGGAGAATGAGATAGAGTGTGTTTTGTTTGACAACTGTGCTTCCGATGCTTATATGGCTCAGTTGGAAAACAATGACACTCCAGTTGTAGTCCTCTTGAATTTAGCTAAGCTTGGTTGGACTGAAGATAGTAATCCTCTATCTCCTTCGTTTTATTTGGTTATTGATCTACTGGCCAATTGTATCTCTCTGACATCCCGTGTCATCTGCCTGTCCTTATCATTTGATCTTCTTCTCATGTGTTCACAGAGAATCGTCAACTATCCAGCTCCTTTACTGCCACAAGAGTTTATTTCAACCCTCCCATTAAAGAGGTCAAGGACTTCATACAAAGGTATGCCCACCGTTAAAAAAAATTCAGTAATGACTTTAGAAAAAAAGTTGAATCATTTATAAACACCTTCCATTGTGATCTGTTATTCTCACGAATCAGTGCCAAAGATCGGACCTCACCTTTGCTAACTGCACCCACTATGGCAATGCCAACACAAACAAGCCATTCTTCTGGAAACACTTCTCTCAACACCCAAAATAAGCTTGACATCGCCAACATTGCAGACCAACCATCTGTAAGTAACATATATTACCTTCCTCCATATTTCAACCTTCATTTCTGATCAGTTATTTGGTTTCCCATATCAGGGAGCTACTTTTACCCTCAACTGTGAGATTGTCAAATTTGAATCAAAATATGGGTGGAGCTATGATGGGTGCAAGAAGTGTTCTACAAAAGCAAAGCTTAAAGATGAGAATGATCCTAACAGTCAATTGTTTTGCTCTACCTGTAAACCCACCACTACTTCATCAAATCGGCAGTCCTTTAAGCCTAAGTTTGTTTCCATACTTCACTACTTCATTCTAGCCATATTGTTTTCAGTGTGACAGTTCCTCACTTCCTAACATTACTGGTCTGTGTATTCATATAGGATGAAGCTACACTACATTGTCAAAGATGAAAGTGGCACAACTTCTGTCATATTTTGGGATAAGTTGGCAATGCAATTAATGGGCAGAACTGCCTTGCAGTTGAAACTCCTTCTTCCTGAGGCATATTGTTTAAATATTTTGTTTTTAATATCCTCTTCATTAATTGTTACTTCTACACCTACTAAAATGACGGTGGTTGTTCATACCCGCAGGACAAACGTAAGGATGGCTTCCCAAAATTCCTGGACAATCCGGTTGGACAGAAATTGTTGCTCAAGCTCAAACTAAATGATTACAATATCAAATATCCTGGATCAAGCATCTCCGCAACTGAATTCACTATTTGTGAGGATTTAATCAGTCAGTTTGATGCTGTCTCTGCTGAGGTGGGACTCAATCTCCATTTGTCCATGATGCCACTTACTAGGCAACAATCAATACACTACTTAATTAAGTACTTTAACTACTTCACATTACAGGAGGATGGGTTAACCTCGCCTAAACCAGATCAGGTTATTCCCCTCCTCTTTCAGTTCTTTATTATGTATTTGCCTTTGCCTTCGACATTTATTAAATTGTTCTTCCATACTCTAAGTTGTTCAATGTTTCTTAATAGGATAATGCCTTGGCATCTGAACCATTTACACAAGCCAAAGATGTTGTTAATGAATTGCTTCTGCCACCTTCCAATCGAGTTGGTCAAGATCCTATAGATGTTGATGAAGAACCTGTCTCTAACATAGCTGAGCATGTCACCCAACCAGCAACAAAAGGCAAGCGAAGGAGCTACATGAAGAGGGGTGGAACCAGAGAGGATTCTGGAAATCATGCCCCCTACCTGGCAACCCAAATCAGGATGCAAGACTAATTAAGATTATAAAGCAGGAGAAGTAGTTCTGCAGTGTTGTGTTGCTAATGTTGCAACTGTCATGTCTGTGTTGCCATATTTCCAGTCAGTCTGTTATTTCATAATTAATGTGAACTCCATATTGTGGGCAAGTTAGGAATAGGTTCAAGTTTGTCTTTCAATTTTCGATGTCAGCTGTAACGTTCCTTTGATTTTTCTGCTTTGAAGCCCTGTTCTGAACTCTCTTATGCATGAATGATAGCTTTTTGTGTCTCCTTTCTGTTCGCTGGCTCCTGTTTATGCTCAGTATTTTCATACACTTCCTCACACGTACCCATTATTAGTGATAGAGAGGCTCCATTCCAAACTTGCACAACCATATATCATTAATGACAAACTCATTGTTTTGTCCACCACGTACATGTCCAGGAGTATTTTCATACACTTCCGGCCACGTACCCATTATTAGTGATAGTGTTGCTCCATTCCAAACTTGCACAACCATATATCATTAACGACAAACTCATTGTTTTGTCCACCACGTACATGTCCACGAGTAGGACGACGAATTGGAAGATCTGTTTTAACCCATTGAATAAAGTTCCCTCTCCTAAATTTATTATCTGTTCATTAAATATCAGTAACTTCTTAACAGATTTTCTGAGCCATTAAGCATAACGTCATAGTGGACATATTATTAGAAGGGCAGAAGGTCTGAGCTGCAATGTTTAGGCATGTTACTCATATATATAAAGTACTCGAAAAAAAAAACCACAACTGAAATTTGGCTTCAGTAATTTAACGTTAACCCAATAACATGGCTCAGGTATATAGATGAAATCCCTCTTCCCCAATGCTTATAATAACAGAAGGAATGCGCAGCCATATTTTTCCATCGAAGAAACATTTGCTGGCTGTTACGCTACCATTCTTAGCCTACCTTCTAATGCTCCTACAGCCTTTTTTTTCCATCGTTAACATGTTAGATGTGGCTACATATGTGCTTGCTTTTTCTCTTCCCACTAAATATAACAAAGCAGTATCATAACACGATTTGCTAAAAGCAATTACGTCATATAAAAGAACCATAAATAATCAAGAGTATTTCACTTGAACTGTAGCCAAAGAACATTAGTAAATCAAATAAAACTAACAATTATATATCTATATGTAATCTCAAGTTAATACCTAACATTTTCCCAGCTCACCCATTATATTTATTGTCCTTTTGAATCACATTGCCATTCAACGGCCATATTCTCATGCTCACATATCATTAAGAGTGCAGCAATGTCAGACTAGAGACTCAGCCCATTTGCCATTTTAAGACGTATCCTGGTATTTGCACCCTTCTCTCTCCAGTCAACCATTTTTATTGCTGCTCTTTTTTCCTCATAGGCCTGCTTTGCTGTTTTTCCCTGAAATGCTTTGTGTACAGTTGGCTTATGTTAGAAAGTATGCTATCAACAGGAGACCCTCCCATACCGACGTTGCATTTATGGCTACAAACAGACAAGTCCATCTCTCTTCCTCCATGTTCTCCTTTTCCATCGCTGCATCTTTGTAGAGGGGGAACACAATCGAATTCATATGGACAAAGGTTTCAGCCATGATGTTGCTTGCACTGAATTTTAACATTTGAAATACATAAAGCCATTATATCATAATCTTTTGTCCCTATTTCTCTTGATTACAGGAACAGCAGGAACTTCATGCAATGGTTCCACGCGCAACCTTATGAGCAGAACAAATCATTCTTCCAATGGGCTTCCTCCCCTCTCCTCTAATGGAGGCAGCAGTTATGGCTCTAAAGAAAACACACCATCAACGTTTGATGGTGTGTTCACCCAACCATCATTGGTCCACACCCAAGTTGAGATACCTGAAACGAATGGCCGACGAAGATTAACAAGAGCTTCCGCTTTGAAGGATGTTAGCAATATTCAGTCAAACTTAGCTAGACGTTTCGAAGGTACGCTTACTTTGCCCACTTAAAATATATGAAGCCATCCGGGAACAACGTTTCCTCAGGAAGAATATGGCAACATGGGAATACTATTTCATTAATACTGTTGTAGCTCCTATGCACTTTTTCTACAAATCGTTAATGACTTTTTTGTTCTCTATGCCCATTTAACTATATTGTTTCAATTTCCAAACAATACAACAGCTATATTCATTGTACTTTAAACCATCTGCACCTTCCTTGCCATCCCAAGGCATCATTATATTATAACTAACTACTCACTTACTACTATCGATTTTTTACTACTATGCAAACAAATTGAAGTCGGTATCCCTTACATTTCTAAGATTGCATATAACTGTACTCTCCACAAGTAGGGAAAAAATTATGAACTTCACCCCAATGACACATAAATACCTTGTCAGACTAACTTGAAGCCCCTACATACTTCCCATTTCAGCTGCTGCCAACAAAGACCATTCTGACCATGTCTGGAAACGCAAGTCTGCCAGGTGTAGAGGGCTTGAACTTAATGAAGATTCTACTCCTGCGGTCATCAATAAAAGACCTGCGCATACAAACCAAAGTGAAAGTGCAATTCCACAAAATTTATTATGGCCCTCTACTACCACTGGTATGCATGCTATTACCTTCCACATCCTTTCATTTCGTTTGTCTTCCGATTACATGTCCTTAAAGGTTAAGTCAGACTTACTCAGCATGTTGTCATTTGCGGGAATAACATATACTTAACCTTTTCGAACCCTCTAGCTATTATTATAAGTTGGTATATACTTATTATTAAATATTGAGGGAACAACATTGATGCCTATCAAGACTGCAAAGTTTAACATATTGATAATGACATCCGGTAATATATGTGATTTTTATGTTTTACATTTTGTTCCAGTATACCATTGCTTAAATCAGCTATGTCCCTATTCCCCTGTTATCCTACACTTCGCTTACTCACCAATTATGGTAATTTGGCAACTGCATTAAATGCTTTACCAATGAAGTCATGCAACAAGAATCACATTACAAAAACATTGATATCAATGTTGAGGAAGAACAATCCCATTATAGTGAAGCAGAGAACAGCAATTCTGACTCCAGCGAAGGTTATCATCATTTCTTCATATTTCATACAGGAACAAGATTTTTTTTAATTATATGGCTCTATTCATGAAATAAACATATTATAATGACTTTAATGTATCATTGTGTTACAGGACCAGAAGATAATGACTACCAAATAATACAGGATGAACAACCACAGAATTCCAAACAACGTGCAAAAGGCTATGCAGAAATTTCATATCAAGGTTCTTATTTCTTACTTGCACTATCAATATGACATGTCACCATTTTTCATGAATCAACAATTGAGGATTATTTTGTTTTTGTGCATGAGGAATAATACAACTATATATATGCTATCAAGTTACATTTGTAAACACACCATTTCACATTGCCAGATGAAGGTGACCCAATCTACATATGCAAGTTTTGCCATGCAAAACTATGGTTCAATGAAAGAGTCAAGAAGGATAGGAGGCAAGCAAATGTAGATACATTCTCACTATGCTGTTTGAAAGGCAAGGTTGTCCTTCCTCCGCTAGCTATGCCTCCACCATTATTTCAGGACCTATTTCTTAACAAGAAATCTCCATTTTCCCGCAATTTCCATTCCCACATTAGACAGTACAATAACATGTTTTCATTTACATCAATGGGAGGCAAAATTGACCATTCAATGAACTCTGGTGGTGGACCGTACACATTTGTTCTATCAGGTATTAATTACCACACTATTGGCTCTTTATTACCGCCTGAAGGGGCTAGACCTGTTTTCTCTCAGCTTTACATTCATGATACTGAGAATGAAGTTCACAACAGGATTGCAGCAGTGAGGTAAATAACCATATAATTAGCAACCAATATTTTTCCTTTATTGATCAATTCCTTAGCATTCACCTGAACAATATTTTTCCTTCCATGCAGCAAGCATCAAAGGGAGGATTCAATTGACCCACTTATTGTTCATCAAATTAAGAACCAATTGGATGAGATAAATCCATTTGTCCAACAATTCCGTTTGGCCTCACACATGCTAGCCAATTCATCTCCAACTACATTGAAGATGTGTTTGATTGGTAGTAGGCAACATGATGGCCGTACATATAATTTACCATCTGCATCAGAAGTTGCAGCATTAATTGTCGGTGACATAGACATTGACTTTGGTGTTAGATCTATCATTTTGGAAACACACACCGGAAAACTTGAAAGAATCAATGAATTACATGCATCTTATCTGCCTCTTCAATATCCACTGCTTTTCCCGTTTGGGGAAGATGGTTATAGGGATGATATTCAGCATAGAGAGGAGACATTGATTGTAACGAAGACGCGTAAAAGGGTTAGCATTCGTGAGTTCCTTAGTTACAGATTAATGATCAGAGAAAATGAGCTCTCTTTACTACAACATGCTTCGAGGTTGCTCCAACAGTTCATCGTTGATGGGTACACTATGCTTGAGTCACAGAGATTATTGTGGATTAGAACTCACCAGAAGGAGCTAAGAGCCGATTTATACCAAGGATTATCAGATGCGGTAATAAGTGGTGAGACAAATGCTTCTTCCATAGGGAAACGGATTATACTCCCATCATCTTTCACAGGAGGAGCAAGATATATGATAAGAAATTATCAAGATGCAATGGCAATATGCAGAACTATTGGCTACCCTGATCTATTCATCACTTTTACTTGCAATCCTGCATGGCCTGAAGTTACTAGATATTGTGAGCAGCTTAATTTACATCCTTCAGATTGCCCACATCAACTATCTAGGATATTTCAGATGAAGTTGGCTTCATTAATGAAGACATTGAAAAAGAAAAAGATATTTGGCAGCATTCGTGCAGGTACACTTTTCCCTAATACCTACAATTATGTTTTTAGTTCATACTGATTGACACACGAAATATTGATGCTCACTCTAAATGATTATTACTCTCACCCCCTGACAATTCTTTTTCCTTCATATGGCACAGAGATCTACACTATTGAGTTTCAAAAAAGAGGTTTGCCTCATGCACATATCCTCCTTTTTCTAGACGGAAAAGACAAGCCATCTGATCCAAAGTCAATAGATAATATGATTTCAGCAGAAATTCCAAATGAGGATGCTTCACCACAGTTGCATGAGTTAGTCAAGAAATTCATGATCCATGGACCTTGCGGATCAACAAAGCCCAACGCTCCATGCATGAAAGATAAAAAATGCACCAAGTATTTCCCAAAGAGATTCACTGAACATACTACAATAGATGAAGATGGTTTCCCAACATATAGACGAAGGGATGACGGCCGAACAATCCAACTAAAAGGGATTCCTCTAGACAACAGGTATGTTGTGCCTTATAGTCCAATTCTATTACAGATGTTTCAGGCACATATAAATGTTGAAAAATGCAATCACTCAACTGCTATTAAATACTTATTCAAGTATATCAGCAAAGGGAACGACAGGGTTGTGGTTGGACTGTTTGATAGTAGTAATGACAGTTCTGGTAGAAAAGTCATAGATGAGATACAGCAATATTATAATTGCCGTTACGTTTCTGCCTGTGAAGCATCATGGCGCATTTTTGGGTTTCCAATCCACCACAGGTACCCTTCTGTGGAGAGACTGAGCTTTCATCTGCCGAATCAGCAGTTTGTTATTTACGCAAGTACTGAAGATGTTTCAGAGTTGATGGATAAGCCACGAGTTTGTGAATCACAATTCTTATCATGGATGATAATTAATATTGATGACACGTTTGCTCAAACTTTGACTTACTCAGAATTCCCCAATCATTACGTATATCAAAGGGATAAGCGACAATGGAAGAGAAGGGAAAGAGGATTCTCTGTAGGTAGAATGGCTCATGTCTCACCATCAGCCGGTGAACTCTATTACCTTCGTGTACTGTTAACACAAGTTCGCGGACCATCATCTTTTGACCAGGTTAAAACAGTTGATGGAGTTGTATACAAAACCTTCAAGGAGGCATGCTTTGCACGTGGTCTACTAGATGACGATAGAGAATATGTTTCCGCACTTAAAGAGGCATCTTTTTGGGCATCTGGCCATTCACTGCGGAAGCTATTTGTTACAATGTTGCTGTGTGGATCTTTACAGCGTCCTTCTTATGTCTGGACAGAAACATCTACATTGCTTTCTGAAGATATGCTTTACATACCTCACACAAACGCAGGTCTGTTGCTACAAAAAAACATTTGTTTTCATAGTTTCAGTCATGTCCTTCAAATATGTTGCCATGACAACGTTTCCTTACACATGCCCTACAAACGTATTTGCAGGTACCCCCATACCAACGGTTGAAAAGGAACAAGCTGCACTCAGAGAAATTGATGCCCTCCTTCGTCACAATGGCAAGAGTTTGCATGACTTCAACACTCTTCCAATTCCACATGAAATACCAATTATTGACATCAACAACCATTTGATTCTACAAGAGTTAACCTATGACAGGGGGTCTTTGAGGTCACAGTCAGAGTCATTGTTGAGGTCACTAAATACTGAGCAGAGGGATGTGTATGACAAGGTAATGGCATCACTGCAATTACCTCATGGAGGTTTCTTCTTTGTCTATGGTTATGGAGGCACTGGGAAAACATTCTTATGGAACGCATTGGCATCAAGTCTTCGTTCAAGGGGGGATATTGTACTTACTGTTGCATCAAGTGGAATAGCAGCTACATTACTACCCTCTGGAAGGACAGCACATTCAAGGTTTTCCATACCAATTCAAATAACGGAGACTTCGGTTTGCTCAATTTGTCAAAACTCATCACTTGCACACCTCATCAAGAGCACAAAGTTAATTATCTGGGATGAGGCCCCTATGGTCCAGCGTTACTGTGTAGAAGCCTTTGACAGAACTCTTAAAGATATAATGCATTCTAACTTGCCGTTTGGAGGAAAATGCATTGTTATGGGTGGTGATTTCAGGCAAATACTTCCCGTCATCCCTAAAGGTACAAGAGCATCCATAGTTAATGCATGTATAAATTCTTCACACTTATGGCAACATTGCACAATTTTGAGGTTGTCAGAAAACATGCGTCTAAATAAAACAAATGACCCACACGTGAACCAAAAAATTGAATGGTTCTCAAGATGGTTACTGGATGTTGGTGATGGTAATTTGGGCGACTCGATTGATGGTGTTGCGGATGTAGAAATCCCTAATGAAGTTTTGATTGGAAATTGCCATGATCCATTGCATGCAATTATACAATCAACATATGAAGACCTCTTTGACAATCTATCATCGAATGCGTACTTTAATGACAGAGCGATCCTATCCCCAACAATTGAAATGGTTGCAAAGGTCAACGACCATATGTGTTCCATGCTACCCGGAGAGCAGTTCGAGTTCCTAAGTTGTGACTCCGTATGCAAGTCTACCGAAGATTCTGACACTTTAGACAATCTGTACACCACTGAATTCCTGAACACAATAACTTCTTCTGGCTTACCCCCTCATAAGCTTATCTTGAAAGTTGGGGCACCTATCATGTTGTTAAGAAACATTGATCAGGCATCCGGACTGTGCAATGGAACCCGCCTTCGTGTCACTATGGTAGGGAAGAAGGTTATTGAGGCAATCACATTGAATGGCTCAAAGCCAAATGAGAAGGTATTGATACATAGGATGGACATGAATCCTTCCGAATCTAGATGGCCATTTCGTATGCAACGAAGGCAATTCCCAATCACACTTTCATTTGCTATGACAATAAACAAAAGTCAAGGGCAATCTTTACGTCATGTTGGATTGTATCTGTCAAAACCTGTTGGCCAACTCTATGTTGCCCTCTCTAGAGTGAGAAGCATTGATGGACTTAAGGTTGTAGTGGGAACAGATGATTCTGGGTTGAATAGGACAACAAAAAATGTTGTGTATAAGGAAGTGTTCAGAAATGTAGATGTTTAACCATAACTATGTTAATTCTGGACGTGGATGGACATTCAAATTCTTTCTTTTGAGCATGCATAAATACTGGGACTATTGGTTTGTTTTGATCTTACTATATATATCGGTTGTCATGTGCATCACACGTAGTGATTATTACTTGCAAATGTGTGTGTAAATATGACTATATTTACTTTGAAGATGTGTAAGATTGACACAGTGAAATTGTAACTTAGAAACGTTTGGGCTAAATATTATGCAGGAAGCACAAACATGCCGTGCAACGCACGGGATGCACACGCTCGTTTAAAAATAGAAATAGGTCATCCCTTTAAAAAATTATATAGAGAGATGGAGCGAGTAGTCAAAAAGTTTTGTCCCTACATTCGTGTGCTTGTTCTGGTCTGTAATATAAGACGTTATTAATTAATTCACCTGAGCAAAGGAATGTTAGTTAATTTATTTAGTGTGTCTTAAATTCATCAAATTTTATTTTACCCTTATTAATGTGACTTTCAAATATGTATTTAATATTTGTCACATTTTTCTTTCTCATGCAAGGGATGGAAGTGGAAAACAATTGTTAATTACCCTTTCAACCTCTTATATTTTAGATCAAAATTTTATTTCAGAAGACTTCTTATATCATGGATTAGAGGGAGTATATCATTTATACATAGAGATGGAAGGAGTAGTTTTAAAGATGTTTTTGATTCATTTTATAAGGCATTTAATAGTTTTAAGGAGTATTAAATTCTTTTTTTCATATATACCCCTAGTTAATAAGGGTAGGGTCCATCATTTATTATAAAATCGAAATAACCGAATTGTTTTGTTAAAAAAACTGTTAAAATTAATTAAAAGTGATAAATATGTAGAATATGCATTTTCTTTCTAAATATGTTCTTATCTATATAAGTGGATAGATGCGAGTGGAAATTAAGATGACAAAGAATATATGGGAAAAAAGTAATGAGAGAGAGTATATCAATTAAGGATAAAATGATAAAGTGTATTTAATATTAGACAAACCGAAAATAGAACTTACAAAAAGAGATGAACCAATTTAAAAAACTAGATCTTATAGAGACAGAGGGAGGATGATGCTAAGAGTGTCGTGTAGTTAACAAAGATAATATTAAAAAGGGACAATTATAATGAAGTCCCACACAAGAGGAAAAATAAAAAAAATGGTCCCTGAAGTTGTTAATGACAAGTTGAAGAGCGTCAATAAACAAGTCGAGGAGCTTACACTGACAACTTCAAGAACCATTTCTTCATTTTTTTTTCTCTTGTATGGGATTTCATTGTAATTGCCCCTATTAAAAATCATTTAAATTTTATAATAATGATGAGAAATCCTTTAAAATTGTCAAAAGATAAAAATATATTCATAATATTTAAAAAGTGTTAAGGCCTTATTCCTCTTTTTCAAAATTAATAAAAAATGATAGAATTGTCCCATAGAGTTTAATTTTCACTTTGATAAAACTATGAAAACTTTATCAAAACTTGTGAAACCCTTGTCAGATCTTGTAAATTTTGATTTGCAACTTGTGAAATTCTTTTAAAAACTTGCGAAAAATTGCCCGAACTAATGGAGTCTTTATTAGTACTTATGAAATCCTTATTAAATTTTGATAATCAAAATTTGCAACTTGTGAAATTCTTTAAGAAAATTGTGAAATTCTTTTGAGAACTTGTAAAAATCTTACCTAAACTTATAAAACCTTTATCAGATATTGTGAATCAAAATTTGCAACTTGTGAAATTCTGTAAGGAAGTTATTAAATTATTTTGAAAACATGTAAAAACCTTATCCAAACTTGTGAAATTCTTATAAGATCATGTGAATTCACATTTGCAACTTGTGAAATTCTTTTAAAAAATTTATCTGAATTTATGAAACCCTTATCAGATCTTGTAAATTTTGATTTATAATTTGTGAGATTTTTTTGAGAGAGGGACAATCATATCATTTTCTTTTAATTTTGAAAAAGACGAATCAAATTCTAACAGCTCTTCAGTATTATGAATATTCGAAATACTTTTTTATTTGTTAACATTTTTAAAGTTCTTTTTAAATAATTTTTTCTGAATTTAATGCCTTTAGTTGTTTTGACTCATAAATTTTTATGACCTAGTAAAGTAATTGAAAAGGGGTGGTAATAATTGGGTCGCTTTTTCTTTATCATTTAGTCGATATAAAAATTGAAAAACAGTGGCTTGAAATTTGAAAAGAATAAATGAGCATCACAAGGACTTTCCTAACAATTTGGTAATTTTCATATATTGATTAATAAAATGATTTCTTACAAATCAGAATATTGATATGGGGCATAAATACTTGAGAAAAAGACACTTAAATACTATTTAAATTTTAAAATCTTAAATTAGTAATTTTTAAAAAACTTAAGTTATCAATTTCTCTATTCTTTTTGTCAACCCTATTAATCTTATTATCAATAAAATTAATTTAATATTTTAAAGTTTAAGTGTTATTTAAACGTTTTTTTCCTTTATACTTTCGAAAACTGAGGAAAAAAGGAATGGAAAAGAAAACGGGGAATAACAACGAGGGGCTTAACAGTGAAGAGAATAAATTCGTCACGTGGGAATATATTCAACATTGGCTACCAACTGCCATTGGAAAGACAGGAACAGAAATGTTGTCGAGTCAATCTCACAAATGCCAACCATCAAATAAACAAATTAATTATTCAAGTTTTAAGGTTGGAGAAATTCTTGTGTGGAACTGGTCTGTCACATCATTTATGGTCTAACCAATAAAATTACGATAACATATAAGTTGATTTGGCATACCTCCTAAATATTAGTTGTCATTTTAATAAAACTGAAAAATTTCACAAGATTTATTTTTTTATTACTTGTGAAATCTTAATTAAGAGATTCATTTTTGAGAAAAAGATACTGAAATATCACTTGAATTTTAATATCCCAAATCTATGATTTCTCAAAAACCTGAGTTGTCGATTGCTGTACTTTTTTTGTCAATCTCATTACTCTTATTGTCAATAAAACTAATTTGAGATTTTGAAGTACAAGTAATATTTAAGTGTCTTTTTCCCTTTATTTTTTTAAGAAAAATAAACATGTGAATCACATGAACAATCAACTAAGATTAATATTAGTTAAGTTGTTATATTTTAATTGATTAGACTATAAATGATGTGACAAACTAGATTCACACAAAAATTTCTCTCATGTTTTTGTATACACATACACAATCTCTAATCTACTCTCACCCATCCCATTTGTGAACTTCATTCTCAAATTCTATATTTAAGTACTCTTCAGATCCAATTTACAAGTTATTTTCACTAACTCTGTATTAAAATTTAACAAATTTTTAATTTTATCACTATTTAATATGTAACATAGCCCATTAAAACAAAGTCAATAATAATAAATGGTATAATTGTACATTTATATAAAAAAAATAATGATGTGACTTATAAATTATCACTAAAATAAACATTTTCTCTCTGCCTTATAATTGAAACCAAATGAGTAGTAATATGTGTTTGTCTAAAAATTTAATACACTTTTTCTAATTTTTGCCCTCAATTAATTACATGTCCTCTCATATCTTTTTCCCACTCATCGTCTTCATAAATAAACATATATTTAAAAAAATTACATGTCTTACACAGTTACACATTTGTGTGATTTAGGAAGTTGTTACTTATAATAATAGGGTTAAGGTGCAAAAATACCCATGAATTTTTCTCAAAAGTGCATCCAACACCATAAACTTTTTTTAGGTGCAAAAATACCCATGAACTTCTCAAAATGGGGCAAAAATGTCAAACCGTTAATTGGTACAAACGTCCGTTTTGTGGGACCCACAATTTTATTTTTTGAGTTGCAAAAATACCCATGAACTTTTCTAAAAAGTGCACCCAACACCATAAAATTTTTTCTAGGTGCAAAAATGCCCATGAACTTTTCAAAAGTTTATGGTGTTGGATGCATTTTTTAGAAAAGTTCATGGGTATTTTTGCACCTTAAAAAATAAAATTGTGGGTCCCACAAAACGGACGTTTGTACTAATTAACGGTTTGACATTTTTGCCCCATTTTGAGAAGTTCATAGGTATTTTTACACCTAAAAAAAGTTTATGGTGTTGGATGCAATTTTAAAAAAAGTTCATGGGTATTTTTGCACCTTAACCCATAATAATAACTAAAGAGAGTACTTATTATAATGTACCACTAATTGCATCATCAAAACTAAGGAGGTGGAATTAGGTCATTAAATGGGAATAATCTTAACAAAAATTGTACTACCTCTTATTCTAAATATAATACCTAATTGATTTTTTTAGAGAAATTAAAGAAACAAAATAAATTACTTAATCATATTACTTGTTATGTACGATTAAATTATATAACAATTTATAAATCAAATAAATTAATTTGGAAAAAAATAATAATAAATACTTTAAAATAATTTAATTAGCTTCATTAATATCCCAAAAAAATTAATTAAATCTTATATTTAGGATCCGAAAGAATAATTAAATACCATATTTGGTCACTTACGGTAATGATATTTATTTCTTTCAAAGAAGGTGCCTTAAAGACAAGAAGGGAATATAGAGAGAGGGAGGGAAGGAGAGAGAATATATGTTCGTGTGGTATGAAGATGATGTTCGAGTTTGTTTGACTTACAAGTGTCAATTCTATAGCCTTACGCACACGCCCAGTGTTTCAAATCATCCCAACTTCTTCTTCTTCTTCTTCTTTTCCAGTGACTCGCAAATGCATTGAATCATCTCTGAGATACATATATATATATATATATATATATATCATTCTCTGCCTCTGCTATAATTCCTTCGACACCATGGCAGTAGCAGAGTTAAACCCCTGTTTGGCACCCAAGTCCCTTCTTCACTCATCGTCTTCACTATCACCACGTCCCTGTTTCCCCACACACCTTCGCCAACCAAATGCATTTGGACGTATCTCTCATACCGCATATTCCTCCATTTATTGCTCCATTGCTGCCAGGTGTGTGTGTGAGTGTGTATTTGTGTGTGTACTCTGTTTTCATACTCTGTTTTGATGTTGTGCGGTGAGCAGTAAAGTGAAGGCGCTGACTGTTGAAAGGCAGAAGGAAGAGGTCAATAACGAAGAACATTTCTATGGAGTTTTTTGCTTGCCCTATGATTTGAAGGCTGTAAGTGGCATTTTTCTTTTTTACTTTCTTTCATTCGTTTACGTGTGCTTCCTCCTCTGTTTTCTCTTCAGATCTCTACAAGTGTTGCTTCAACATAACTAAACAGAGCATGTTTGGTTCAACAACAACTTTACGTAGTAAACTATGGTTTTTCATGGCGTTAAACCAAAAACCTTGCAGACAATGAAGCACCAGGATGTTGTAACTTGTAAATATGCACTCATGGTGTTTCTACATATATGAAAGTTAGTTAAAATTTTTATTTTCTTATTGAGCTTGAAACGACATTATTCTAGGTGCAAAATAAATTGCGCAATCCATCATATTTGTGCTTTAATAAATATATTTTATTAGAATATATATGATTTATGTATAAATAATTTATATATCATGGATTAATACTTTTTTATTCAAATAGAGTACTATTTAATTCATGACCGGTTTAATCTCAGTTGATTCTAGTTTGAACCACTGTCTTACCCTGTTTAGTTACTTTTTGTCTATTAATTATTTATCCGGTCCTTAATACTCCATTTGTCTTTATGTATAAGAGTTTTTCAACTGAATCTTGAAATTCTAAAAAACAGTTAAAAATAATTAAATGTAATAATTATATAGGAAATTTAACTTTTTTTCCAAAAAAAATGTCCCTATTTATGAATGAGTATGAGAAAGAGTAATAATGAGAGAAGGATGAAAGAAAATGTATAATAATTAATTGAGAGAAAAATGGGAAAAAGTGCATTTATTATTGAAATAAACTCAAAAGGGTTATTATATTTAGGGACAAGCTCATTAAAAAAAAGGCTCTTATATATAGAATGGAAGGAGTATAAAACATATTTGGGGAATTAATCTTGGTCTTAAATATAAGACATAGTTTTCTTATTTATTAATTTTTTTCATAATTTGCTCTATTGATGCTTCCTCAACAGTAATAAAAAAAAAAGAAAGGTAATGAAGGAAATAAAGAAAATAATTCTGGTGTTTTAGAAAATACATGTCAGATTCATTAATTTAACTAACTTCCTTAATCTAATTAAATTAGATAAATGTGCCTTATTTTAAAGAGGCAGGGAGTAATTCCTCAAGGAACAGGGCTTAGCAATCAATAATCCTTTTAATGTCCCAAAACCATTGCTTCTATAATCAAAAAATCTAATAGCTGATAAAGTTTGTTTTGTTGATTTGGTGTACCTGTTGACAGGAAGAAGAAACAAAAACATGGAAGAAGCTAATTAACGTTGCCGTCTCTGGTGCTGCCGGAATGATCTCCAATCACCTCCTTTTCAAGGTCTATCCAAATCTCTTAAGTTTACCGTTTGAATATCAATTTTTCTATAGAATCCAAAAAGTTAGATAACTAATTTATGAATATTAAATAAAAATAGTTCAGTTAATTATTTGTAATAAAAGTATGTTTGTTTCACTAAATAACCTCCTTAATCACGTGTATTAAAACTATTTTTTCATAGAAACCCATTTGAAATGACTAACATTTATTTTCATCAGCTTGCATCTGGTGAGGTTTTTGGTCAAGACCAACCTATAGCTCTGAAATTACTGGGATCAGAGAGGTCATTCCAAGCACTTGAAGGCAAGAAACTAGCATTCATCATTCTGAAATTGTGATTAGTGATATATCATGAAAGTGCCATTCTAACAAGAGTGCTCTGTTTGAAAACATATAGGAGTTGCAATGGAACTGGAGGATTCATTGTTTCCTTTACTAAGAGAAGTGAGTATTGGGATTGACCCTTGTGATGTGTTCCAAGATGTAGAATGGGCTGTTTTAATAGGTGCCAAGCCTCGAGGTCCTGGCATGGAGCGTGCTGACTTATTAGACATTAATGGCAGAATCTTTGCTCAGCAGGTATATTTAATGAGTTTTTTTTATTTTTGCCTCTCATTAGCTATATATATATATATATATATATATATATATTATTAATTTAAAGATTGGTGATATTTATATTTATTTTATTTCTATCTCTTTCTTACCCCTTATAAATAAGGCATACTTTGGGGGGTGGAATTATTTAAGACATATTTCTCCGGATATTAATATAAGACAAATTTGGGAAGTTGATTTTGGTTCTTAATATAAAATATAGTTTTCATATTTGTTAATATTTTTTTAATTTACCCCTATTGATGCTCCATCAATAATAATCAAGGAGGAGAGAGAAGGTGGGAATTAAGAAAATACATATCATATTAACTAACTTCCTTAATCTAATCACATTAGGTAAATACGTCTTATATTAAAGACCGGAGCGAGTACTTATTATTTTTAATTAATTTTAATCACTTTCTTAAACCACGCAATTTTGATTATCGGGCTCCTATAAACAGTACCGAAGAGAGTATATAGCAAGAAAGTTTAGGTGAGTTGAGTCTCAGGAGCTCACCAACATCAGAACAAGCCTCTAGGCTCAATGAACATTTACAAAAGTATTTATGGATTACCCATCAAAAGGTCCTTACATCAGTAACAAGATTTAAACTCATGAACTTATAAGTTATGAGACAATTTCTTACCAACTAAACCAATTTTTGTTGAGACTATTTTCTTGGATCTAACTCCACTTATTTTGATCTCTCTGGTTTTTTCCTCTGCTCTAACTGCACAAATTAAACTCTCTCATATACATACCACAGGGAAAAGCACTAAATGCTGTGGCATCTCCAAATGTCAAAGTCATAGTTGTGGGAAATCCTTGCAATACAAAGTAAGAGAAAAACTTGTCATAAACTTGGTGTTTTCTCCAGAAACTTGTCTAATCCAAGCTATTTAATTGTAGTGCATTGATATGCTTGAAGAATGCTCCAAACATTCCTGCAAAGAACTTTCATGCTTTGACACGCTTAGATGAGAACAGAGCTAAATGTCAGGTAAACACAGTTTCAGAGCTGTGTTTCACTCCAAAATTTTTGCTTCTCATGATTAGCTTCATCTACTTATCTTTTCATTATGCACAGCTAGCTCTCAAGGCAGGTGTCTTCTATGATAAAGTCTCAAATATGACTATATGGGGCAATCACTCAACTACTCAGGTCAGTATTATATTATACTCCCTCCGGTTCTATTTATAAAAGGTAAATAATCAAATTACGTGGTTTAAGAAAGTGGTTAAAGGCAGTTAAAAATAATAAGTCTGTCTGAAATAAACTTTGTTTTCTAAGTATGCCCTTATTCATGAGGGGCAAGTAAGAGAGAGAAATAAAATGAATATAAATATCACCAAATTTTTAATAAATGCAATACAGATAACTAATGAGGGGTAAAAATGGGGGGGGGGGGAAATAATCAAATATTCAAACAACTCTTGTCGGGCTTTTATAAAAAGGATCAAGACAATTCAAATTTTAAACTTTTATAAAAAAGGACTGGAAGGAGTATTTATTTTCTTCCTATAAGTGTGCTCACTTGAACACAACTCTCTAAATGCCCTTTCTTGGTCCCTAGGTCCCTGACTTTTTAAATGCCAGAATTGATGGTTTGCCTGTTAAGGATGTGATCAAGGACCACAAGTGGTTACAAGAAGAGTTCACTGAAAAGGTTCAAAAGGTAAAATTACAATCAACCATCATCAATAAATATGAGATATATATATATATATATATATATTTATGGGAAGAAAAATTTATGGTTGGCAGAGAGGTGGGGCTCTTATTCAAAAGTGGGGAAGATCATCAGCTGCATCAACTGCTGTATCAATTGTTGATGCCATTCGCTCTTTAACCACTCCTACTCCTGAGGGTGATTGGTTTTCCTCTGCTGTAAGTATCACTTAGTTTAATGAAATTACTACCTCCGGTCCTTAATATAAGAGTTAGATAACTAATTTACGAATATTAAAGATACTGATTAAATCAGTTGTTTGTAACAGATGTGAATTGGTTTTTCTAAAATACATTGGTTAATCATATGAATTGAAACTGCCCTTAATGAAAGTTATAATTATGAAAGATATAATGAACTGAGGTCTTATATTTAGGATCAAAATAAATATCTTACTTAGCTTTTATACTTAGAATCAAAGAAAGTTATCCAATATCTGATAACTTGATAGCGTATCGAACCCCCCAACTACAGTAAGCTATGAAGTATGAAGTGCAAATGTTAACATAGACAATGGTTTTCAATTTAAGTAAATTCAGAACCAAGAATTAAATTTTGATGTCAAGATGATATTTTTCTCCTCCTCTAGAAAAAGCTTATGTCCAAGAAAAGGATATTGTATAAGTAGAAATCTAAACACAGAATAGTCATTGAGAGATTTGATTTATAAATACAATGTGCTTTCTATGTTGTTTCTCTCTTTCTCTATCTTTTCCTTCTTCTGGCTTCAATCTCAGTTTGCAACTGCTGCAAAATCAGGTATATACCAATGGAAATCCTTATGGCATAGCAAAAGATATTGTTTTCAGTTTGCCATGCCGATCAAAAGTAAGTCTATGCCTGACAAGTTCTTCAGTCTTCTTAAATTTTTTAAATTGCTTATGTTTGATCCTAAGACTGTTTTTTATCCTCTCAAGGGAAACGGTGATTATGAACTTGTTAAGGATGTCATAATTGATGACTACCTCCGACAGCGAATAATCAACGTAAGCTTCACATTCCATTTTTAGAACGACTTCATAATACACCAGTACCCTTATAACCTATTATTATAAATGCTCCTCTGTAAGTGGGAAGTCACAGGTTTGATCATGTTTATAATCTCAGGTCATTGGTGCCTACCCCTTTAATTAAAAAAAAAATTATGGCTTTAGAATACCACATGGAGTGTGTGTGTGTGATCCCGCTTATAATCTCAGGTCATTGGTGCCTACCTCTTTAATAAAAAAAAAAAAATTATGGCTTAAGAATACCACATGGAGTGTGTGTGTGAGTTATAGAGAGAGAGAGAGCTTGCACCATTGCTATCCAATTTCATATTCTTTGAACAACCATGCTACAGATGCTTATAGGAGTAAGAGATATGTTACATACAATTTTTGTACATGTAAAATGGCCTGTATTCTAGTGCTATGTCACATTGCCCAAGGAATATGAAAATCTCACAAGTGCTTTTGTGCGCGAGCGAGATATGCTCTATCAAATTTTGTAAAACGCGAATTGCATCATTCCCTTGATAACTAGTAATTGTTACATCAAAATCAAAACTTTAAGTTACCTTCAAACTCATGAGAAGCACACTGCCTTTATTTGCTTTTCCTTCTCCCCCAAACAAGTTGTTGTATCTTCTCATTTTTGCAGTCAGAAGCAGAGTTGTTGGCAGAGAAGAGATGTGTGGCTCACCTAATAGGGGAGGTAAGCTTCTTTTGTGTGTAAATATATATATATATATATATATATATCTTTTATAACACCAAATTGTTATTGCTGAGACTTGTGATTTGATTCTGATCAGGGGAGTTCTGTGTGTGAGCTACCAGGTGACACGACGCTTCCTGGAGAAAAGTAGCAAAACCAATTAGCACATTTTAAGGCTAAAAGAAAGCGCACTCCTACATTAATTTCTAGGTAAAATAGATACCTACTCTAATAAACAAGAATAATTTGTATTCAAGGCCAATCTTAAATACTAGTTATACAGGCTTTTCATATTACATTCTTAATTGGGATTTACTTGGGACAATTTATGATTGGTTTTGTTTACAAATTTTTTTCTTCCTTTTTAAGGAGCTACATTTCAAGCTTTCTCAAAATATAGAGAGCAAGATCATCAGGTGTATAAAATAAATCGAGCATAAATTTTACCAGGTTCATCATTGTTTGGCTTTTTGAGCCGTATTGTTACTCATAATTTGTGATATCTAATTATATATACATTGTAGTAGTTGAAGATGATGTTTCTTGTTCAAAATCCAGCATTTGCTACATCCCATTTAATTTTCTCTGCTCTGACCACTGCCTTTATACTGTACTCATTGTTTAGTACGAATCCATTCTATGAAGGTGTCTCATCTAGAAATTATATAACTTTTACCCTTATATGTATATCATTTTAGAAATTAGAGCGCTCCAAAACTAAATCTAATAAGAGATGCAAATCCATTCTACAAAATTATGTATTTAGTATACTTGCTTATAATCATCACTATAATACTACGTAATTACATTTATAGTTCTCAAACTACAGAGGCTGATTCCAGATTTATAATTCTCAGATATTTCTTTAAAAGTCAAATCAGGCTGCATGCATTAAATATGAATTACCAACCCCCCTCCCCAAACACAAAAAAAGGGGCCATTAAATTGAAGGAGGAACAAAATTGAAATCTAATTACATGTAGTTTTGGTATTCTCATACAAGAGTAAAAATACTCAACCTTGAACTTCAAGGAATGAGAAATCACCAAAAACTTGCACGGAACTCGCAGGAATCCTTGAATCACCAAGTCTTACACAGAAGCAGAAAGACATCCGAGGTATTCCATATATACAGAAAACACAGCCCCAAAACCCCCAAGAAAAGAAAAACAAAAAACAAAAGAAAAGTTCCTGTGTCAGTTCAGTGCCCTCTCCAACTGAGCCAAAATATTACAAAGCAGTTGCCAGGCACTCAATATAGTTTATTGATGGTCACAGCTAATGAATCAAACAAGTTAAAAATAAAATTAACAACTAAGATGAGAATATACCAGAGGCTGCAGAGACATTATTGGAGCGGAATAACACATAAAAATAATGTATATTACTATGTACTATATGAACCAAATACTAGTCTAGCTGTTCACATCCTGAAACCAGAGATATGAATATAAATAATGTATAAATTACAATCAATACGTAAATAGTATAGAACAAGCCCATATCAGCTAATAAGCAGTCAGCCTGACAAAATTTAGCTACACAATTATACAGTGTCTTGAGATCCTAGTCATTCAATGAGTATCATTGATACCAAAGAACAATCAGCTGAGTGCAGCTTATTGCTCATTGCAACATATACGCAGCCATCCGTGTGTCATTTACCAGCAGCATACATGCAACTCCCAATCTTGCAACTCAGTGAAAGTATAAGAACCGAAAAGAGCATCAAGAAAATCCAGCAATGTGACACGATAAAGGCACTCTTGCCAGACAGCAGCCCAGTAACCGGGACCAACGCATCAGAAATATTATTAGGTTGAGAAAAATCAGAAGAGATCACAAAGTTGAACCCTCCATTCTTGTCCAGCGTCCAGTCCATCCCGTTACCTCTAAGGGTAATGTTAGTTACTCTAATCATACCTGCAGTTACATGATTGGAAGATTGAGCAGCAGAATGAAGCCGAAGAGCAACGTCTTTGGAAGGAAATTCTGAAGCAAAGGCAGGAGGAGCAGGGATGCTGTCCAACAAGCGACTGACTCTTTTTGTCAATGGATTCATATCTCCTACCAAACAAAATAATGGACAAATAGTCAGACTCTGTTAGCCAAAAAATAAAACTCATAGAACCAAGTGGAAGAGGCAGGCTACCAGCTTAAGTGTTTCTCTTAAAACTGCCATACAAAAATCAAAAGAAACAACTGGGAGCCAACAGAAACCCAACCTTGCGCTGATTTTGACAATTCTGCATTCTGCTTAGAAGAGGAAGCTCCATCACTACAAGGTGCTTCATCAAAATTCTTATTACAAGTCATGTTGGGTTCCTCATCCACATTCTGTCAGTGAGACAATTTAGTTATACGTCTATTATAATAATCACTAAAAGGCAGCTAACCATGAATATCTAGATCTAAAGTAAGCCCTAACCTGAACGAAAGGCAGTCCTTGGTCAGGAACTACTTCTGCATCGCTCCTTATTTGAGGATCCTCAAAAGATATAAACTTGTAAATATCATCATCAGCATCAATGTAGTTAAGATACTCGTCCAGCATGTCCTTAACATCAAGATCAGCCTCAATGGGATTTAAGAGATCATTGGTTTCCAGGAATGAACCATCAGCAATCTGAGGAAAATCAAGAGCATCAAAGCATAGATCATCAAATGCATGATCGATGTTAGGAGGACTTCCGTCATGCATTGCTTCAGCTTCGTATTCATTCTTCAATGTTTCAGCATCCACTGCATACTGCTCAGGTATATTCAGGAACCGATCCTCTTGAGGCTCACAAGCTCCACCAGTGGTTGCCAAAGGCTTCTGTTCTTCAGTGGTTTCCTGGGAATGCTCATGTTCTGGATAGCTGCTACTCTCCCCATAACACATGCTGCGAGGAAGAGCAGCACTAGCAGATGCTATGTCCGTAGTAAGGTGCTATTAATAACCAGAAATTCTAAAGATTAGAGGATTGTTTGATGCTGAATAGTGGTAACAGTTAAGAATAGCCATGAACAAAGAGCCAAGTCTTTTGAACGAAGACATGTATTAAACCATATTAGAAGAGAAACAGACCATGTTACAAATCGAGAAAATGATGATGCACAACATTATGCAGCATTCATCTCACAGAAGTTTGCCTACATTATAGTGAATAGAAGAAAGACAAAAACTCCATAAATCGAGGAAATAAATATATTGACATCTCTGGATCATTCAATATCCCACAAATGCACATTCATTTCATTTAAGACAAAACTTAAAAACATCAGCACACGCATCAGGTAAACCGAAACAAACATTCAACGCCAAGACTACAAAGATAAGTACATAAAGCCACACATAGTAACATGAGTACGTATTCCTTGTCTTCTCTTAATGATTAAATACAAGCTTAGCCTTCAAAAATACCAATCAGAAGGAGCATAACAGAATTTCGATATTTATGAACAATATATGACCCCACTGACTGATCATATTTACTATTAAAGTTCCTAATTCCCTGTCGGAAAACTGCTCCCTAATAACGAACTCTCAGGTCTCAGTAGGCTTAAAAAATCTGAAATAATATTCCTAAGTAGTTGGAATAGAACACAAACCTGCTCAAGGTCGTTTGTTTCAAGAAAAGCATCTACATCATCAAACATTAAAACTCCATCAGTAATAGCCCGTTCGCCAGGCACTGGAGCCACCTCATCCTCTTCCCATTCCTCCTCTATAAAGGGGGCACCGTACTGCTCTCCATTCTTTGGCCCAGTACCGCTCTTCTGGAAAACCCTACAGAGCACAAAAGCATCCTTCTCCCCCCGAAGAAAGAAAATGAACGGATAGTATTTTAAATACACATGACCGATCAAAATTATCAATGCAAAGACATCGTTATCCAACATGCAAAACATCCAGCAATATATTTAAAGCACCTGATCTATTCCTGCTTTCACCAATTCATCATCGGTCATTCTGTACTCATGCATCACCCAATTGGTGCGAGCACCACGCGGCGCTCGACCATTATGATAAACAAGGGTCTTCTTCATTCCGACAGTTCGCGACTTGTGTTGAACAGAGCGATCCTTCCCCGTAGTCTTCCAGTACCCTTTCTCCGTAGCTCGATTTGTCTTCGACCCATTCCCGTACTTTTTATCCAGGCCACTGAAGAAGTACCATTCCAGGTCCCTACTTTTCAGCTTCGACTGACCTAAAACAACGCAAGATGCCCAATAAACAAAATTTCTCAATCACAACGGACCACACAGTTCACTCGAACAACAAGTAGCAAGACAAGCACGAAAAGAAATTCAATTTAATACTACATACATAGAGAAAATCATCCTATACAAAAGAAACACAGAGAAGAGCAAAAAAGCTAACAGGGGAGGTCCCAGGGTTCGGATTTATAGATGTCGATGACGGCAATTGGGTTGAACCGGAAGGGTTTGCCGCACACCTTGCGCATGAGGTAGTGGCGAACGAGTTCTTCGTCGGTGGGGTGGAATCGGAATCCAGGAGCGAGAGAAGTCGCAGAATCACTACCCATTCGTGGATCCAATCGAGGCGAACAGCTGAAATTGAAATTTGGGTATGAAATAGAGAAAGGTAGAGCGAGAAATATGAAAATTGGGAATTAGGTTTTGGTGTTTCAGTCCGAGCCTGAGAGTTGAAAGGAAATGAAAGAACAAGATAGTTGAGCCGCCATTTGAGCGAAAAAGCTCGCCGGAGATGAACGCGGAAAAGGCTATTTATGGACGATGGAAGGTTCTAGTATCACAGGAGGGGTTTGGGTACGGTCACAGGCCGGGGCATATATCATTACCATTTACCACCAATGCTTGCCTGAACTCAGAACTCAGGTTACGTCATACGCGGTCTCGTACTGGACACGTGGCATTATATGATATAGTGAAGAGGTTCTGTTAAAAATTAAAAGTGTTTTTTAAAATGATTGGGTTAACTCATCTTAAAAAATTTTAATTATACGAGACACTCTCTTTAATTTATAATATAAGATATTTTAACTAATTTATTAAAATAAAAAAAATAGTAATTAACTACCCTAAATTGAAATATTTTCTTACATTACGTATATTAGATTAGATTTCAAATAAGAGAGAACATATAAAAAGTTACATTTAAACATTTACTATATACACAAAATTGATAAATAAGCATTGACTAATATTATAAATCAAGGTACTCTTCTAAAAGTGATCCATGTTGTAGATACGAGGGGGTAGTGAATATATTAAAGAAAGTTTGCCTCTTAAAATATGAGTGTTTTTCTAAAACTTAATCAAACAACCACTAACTCAAATTGACACTTGTTTGGTTATGGTTTTAAAATGAGTTAATATGACTTTTGGTCCTTGAAATTTGATCCAATTTTGACTTTGGTCTCTCAAGTTTAAAATCGATGGTTTTAGTCCCTAAAGTTTGACCCTTAGTCCCTTAAGTTTGAAATTTTTGGTTTTGGTCCACCAAGTTTGAAAAGGATTTGGTTTTTTCAAGTTCAGTTCGGTTTTCCACCAAATCTTTCTCAAACTTGAGGGACCAACAGTTATAAACGGAGTAAACTTGAGAGACCAAAACCAAAAATTTCAAACTTGAAGAACCAAGAGTCAAACTTCAGATACCAAAATCATCGATTTTAAACTTGAGAGACTAAAACCAAAATTGGATCAAACTTTATGGACCAAAAGTTATATTAATCCTTTTAAAATTTAATTGAATAAATTCAAGCATTGTTAACTCAACCAGAGTGCCTCTCCCAAAAGCATTTTATACATTCACACAAAATCAAACTCAAAATCACCGACGGGGATGAGTTTAGCATAAGAGACTAATCTCTTACAACTTGATAAACCAAGGTTCGAATCTCCACTGAAAGAGATGTCCACATTTAGTGTCCGAAAATACCTTTAATAGGTTTACCTCTAATAGGAGAATACTTATGCCAACCAAAAAAAAAAAAAATCAAACTCAAAAATCTCATGTTGAAAGTCAAACCCCTCCCGCCAAGGTCAACGCCTATTGTTTGCAACCTTATTTTTTATTTCGGTGAAATCAACACAATTTTGTGAAATTTATTATAAATTTGATTTATTTACATGTATTAATATATTGATGTTAATATAAATATTTTTTTTACAAATAATAAAGTTAAAACAAATTATCCTATTCACAAATTATAATTTAGAGATATAAACCTATTTTGTTAGAGTTTGCATAATAATACATTAGACCAACTAAGATTATCAATTAAGCGAAGTATAGTTGTCCTTAGCCGAAACCTCGGGGAAATTTGCACCATCCCTTGTTCTTAGCTGACTTTTCAAATTGCACTCCATTAAGCAAAGTCAGCTGATCTCACCTCACAGATTATACACTGATCTTTCTTTCTTTTTTTATGCCAGAAGATTATACACTGATCCATTTGAATAAAATACTATATCGAGTCCTTAATATAAGATCCACTTTAAAAAAGAAAATAACCAAGTTAAATAGGGTTTTGCTACAAACATATTATATATAATAAGCTTGGCTGTAAAATACTAAAAGATTTTACATCTAGACTTGTGTGTGATTTGACTTCAATTATAAGCTACGCATCTATTTGTTTTAATTTTTTAAAAGTGTTTTTACATTTTACAAGATAAGTGCATCAGAGGAATTTTGCCTCGGCTTACAAAACAATGCTTAAAAAATGTTTTTCTGAGTTTTCCAAACAAGTTCTACCTCTAGTTCAGAGTTCCTCGCAGATTTGTTGGGTTTCTATTCATTCCTAAAGGGCAAGCAAAGTGGAGGGAAAGTCCATGGTATCATTTTCACAACAAGGAGCAACTAAAAGCCATAGATATTACATGACGCAAATTACAAGTTCAGTGCTCTTGAGAAATCTAGTTTTAAGTTTCAAGCTACAATAGATCCTAATTGCTACAGAGAAGGTTTGGAAGTTCGTAATTTAACAGTGCAAAAGGAACTCTATAAATAAGGATTCATTTTGGTGTAACATGTCAGAAATTGATTCAAAATAGTTCTATGGTCTAAATGCTCATGTATCAAATGACCTTAGAGCCCCTCTACACCATTTGATATCATTTGATATGTAAATATAACAAATCCATTCCTGACAAACATTTCTACCATGTATCAAATGACATCAAATTGTGTAATTTGGGTCTAATTCCATTTGATCATCAGCATTTAGACTGCAGAACCATATTAAATCCATTTCTCACATATTACACCAATGTACTTCCCTATTTATAGAGTCCCTTTCTTACCAGACAGATTACTAAGCTCCCCTGTAACACTAACTCAAGAAAAATAATACATTGATCCGGAAAACGAAGCACCATTGCTGTGCTGAAATTTGGTTACAGTAGCAAGAACAAGAGATTTGCACATGTACAAAACCCAGCTCCTAAGCATCATCCTCTGTGCCACTCTTCAACGCCTTGTTCTCTTTGGTCAGCATGTCGATACGCGATTGCAGAATGTTTATCATGGCCTGCGCGCTCATCATCTCAAACTTCATCGTCTCCCTTTCCACCGAGAGCTTGTGGACCTCATCCTGCAACTGCTGGATGAACTTCAGGCAGCTAGGGGGCAGAGGCGAGTCGAGAGAGGAGGGGTCGAATTTTGGCACCTGGGATGTAGGACTTTCCTTAGGTTCAAGAGATTCGAGTAGGGAAAACTCCACCAGTGCAGACAGAAAATGTTTTCTCGACGAAGTGCTAGCAGTTGTGGTGGTGGTTGTGGTCGGGAGTGTTGTTGCAGCAGTGGTTATTATTGATGAGCATGGATCCTGGCTGTTACGAACCGAATGCTCTGGAACATTTGAATGACTAGAGTGCAAGCTATGTCGCCTTCTTTTATATATTAGCGAGAACGGCTTCGGATTGTCTGTTTGTGGCGATGGGTAGTCATCCATAGACTTAGAATTATCCCTTTCGGGCGAAGGAAACTCAGCCATGCTCTCCCTCTTGCAGACAGCTAGAAGATTTTGAGTTTCGATTGGTAGCTTGTTCACATCAAGAGGAACTTTATTGATGGAGTGAGTATCCTGAAAGAATGAACCAAAATTAAGAAAGCTTCAAATTTGTAATGAAATTCTTCAAGCCAATAGTTCATAAATGAATAACAGGGTTTAATGAGGTCTAATCTACTGGATTTGGTCCAAAATCAATTTGCCCCCTTGTGTTATATTATGTTACCAACTTAACAACTCTAGTAATTTTGTCTTAAATTTAATAATATTAATAGTCGGGCGAATTTTGAAGTAATGAACATTTAAATTGTTGAAAATATGTTGCCCCTACACCTAGAACAATTTCAATACTGAATATGGTCTTAGAATGCTAAAAATGTTCAGCATATAAGTGAATATATACCAAGGTAATTAAACATGGACCGGTCACTGAACCAACCAGGACACTGAGTTAAGGGTCAGTGGATCAAACCGCCCGGAACCAAACCAATGAAAAAGTGAAGATTTCAAGGTTATTCATATGAAATTATAAAGAAAATAAAAAAAATGATTTTTTTAAAAAAAGAGCAAACTGGTTTGACTCCCAGACCGGTTTACCGACCACTTCAGAGGTTTCCGGACCGAACTGGCCAATCCGGTCCGGTTTCATAACCCGGATATATTATATATATATGACAGGGAAACAGCACATTTTCACATTCACAAGTTTCCTTTTTGGGCCTAAACCCAAGGAGGCAAACTTTTTGAACCATACAATAGCAAGGAAACGGTGATTCCCCCATAAATAAAATGTTACAAACGAACAAAACTAGTGTTTTGAACATTTTTAGTATTGTGATCACACAATGATCCCCCCCCCCCACAGCAACAATGAAGCTATCAAATTTTGTCGAAACAAAACTATTAATTTGACAAAGAAAAAAGATCAACCAAAGTTTCCCTCTAATCCCTCTAAAGTGAGAGCATTTTTCATTGCATGACATACTTTTTATCAAATGGCAGAAATATCCCATCATACAGATAACAAAAGAAAAGATAACTTCTCCAATCACAACAGTGAAATATATAATTCCATGATGCATTTATGTGACAAAAGTGTAGTAACATGTTTGAGATGTCAACTACAGACTACAATCACAAAAAAGAAAATACTATCTTAGGTCCTAAACATAGGACCTAGTTTGTATCGCAAATTACAATACAAACTAGGCCCTACATTTAATAGTATATATCACTATGTAATAAGGTGATAGCCAACAAATTCAAAATAAAATTAAAAAAAAATGTTCTAATGATCAGAAGTTATTGGATAACCACAAGAATTTCCTTTCTTTGTTTCATTATCATCCTCACACCAAACAAATTTACAAAACAAATCACTTTCATTTCTACCTCATCTTTCATTGAATGTCATTGCTTCTCTCATGCAAAATAAATAATATTGAAGACATTATTCAACAGCCCAATATTATCTAACAAAACCATAGTATTGTGAATCAAGGTATTTTCAGGTGAGCATATCACATCATATCAGCATTTTACCAACTCAATTTGCATGTTATGAGGATCGGTATCAGAGATAGATTTTAATTGTCATCTGCAAGAAAATATTCTCAACTGTCAAGTTGCTTTTAACAAGAAATTCAACGATAAGATGCAACTCAAATGATAGTATCACGTGATATCTCACATGAAAGGAGACCAACCCTAACAATGGATAACAAAGGTAAAATTTGTAAATGGCTGGGAGAAAGCTTGGGGAAGAGAAAAGAAGAGATTTTTGAAAGAAATAGATTAATGATGATAATTTTAATTCCAAATTGAAGATTGACTCTAAGTACATAGCAATCCTTGGAAGTCAAACCCAATTAGCCCTAATAAACATCCATCTAGACCCATGTAAGCTAGTCTTAAATTTAATGCCAATTTAGTACAGATACTAATTTATTAAACAATTAGAGAGCCATAAACAAACTAACAGCAGCTTATCAATGAATAGTCAATCTACATGTACATGATCCTTTCCCATACTAAAGTCCCAACGTATAAACTCCTATCATACACCCCAATTAAGGGGCACCCAATGCACAGGGCCTCAACCAGATGGGGTGTGAGAAGAATAGATGTATGCATCTTTATCCTGCAAGCGAAAAGGCTGTTTCCAAATTTTGAATCCATGACCTCCCGGTCACATAGCAACAACCTTATCGTTGCTATGAGCCTCACCCTCTAAACACCCCAAATCCATGGAGTACATCCGCCTCCAACTCAATTTAACCATCCTTAACAAACAAATGATTCAAAACCACATCAATTACTCCTTGCCATTTCACATCAACCACCCCCAGGGGGTTTTCTTGCTTTTGAGGTTAATGGGTGAGATATCATACAATTCCATTAAACCCTCATGACTGCTTCTACTTAACCTCTGTGAAGGTTCCCATAATTCAATCTCACAATAACCCCTGAAGTTATCTCATTAACTTGTACTAATTCAATGCAACAAGGAACTTCATCATGGATGGTATTAAACTTTTAGTAACATATTTCATTGGGAACCAAAATGAAACAAACTAATTCTTGTGGTGAGATATTAAAGGGTGAAAGTTTGCTTGTTAAGCTATTAAGTTTTCTGACCAAAAAAATCACAAACAATTGAGTGAAATACATTTTCAAAGCTCAGCACCACCTCATTCGGTGTTTCAAAAAAATGTTCTCCGCGTTCATGTATTTATTAGAGAACAATTTAGCAAAACTTATGAAATTATATAAACTAATCAAGTTATACAGCAACAGTTAGGAAGTTTTCTTCGGATATCTTCAACTAGATCAATTAACCACAAATAACTCAGTCTTGCAATATATTTCTGAAGAGAATCAGATGAGAGAATAATTGTTGTGTGTATTATTCAGAAAGGGAACGATAACATTTTATACACAAAGAGAGAATCGAATCATTTAATGAGATGCTGATTTGATACTATACAATCGTTATATAATCAGGAAAGAATCTGAAATAATAATCCTAATTATCAATCCCTATAATCATGGAATTCCTATAATTATGGGATTCTACACTCCCCCTCAAGTTGGACTAGATATCTATCATGTTCAACTTGCAAATAAGATATTCAAACTTGTCCCTGGGTAGTTCTTTAGTGAGGATGTATGCGGCCTGTTCCTTGGACGGTATATATCGTAGATCAATGATACCTTCATCAACCTTCTCTCTTATGAAATGTCTATCTATCTCAACATGCTTGGTTCTGTCATGTTGTACCGGATTGTGGACGATATTGATTGCAGCCATGTTATCACAGTAGACCTTAATAGGCATATTTATGCATTTCCTTAAGTCTTCAAGAACACGTTTTATCCATATGCCTTCACAAATTCCAAGTGCTACAGCTCGGTATTCTGCCTCAGCACTGCTTCTTGCAACTACAATTTGCTTTTTGCTTCTCCATGTGACCAAGTTACCCCACACATACGTACAGTATCCAGATGTGGATTTCCTGTCATCTTCATCAGCTGCCCAATCAGCATCTGTAAACAATTCTACATTCTGTTTATCATACTTCTTGAATAGTAAGCCACGTCTTGGAGATCCCTTCAAATAACGAAGGATCCGGTATACTTCATTTAGATGCTTCTGTTTAGGATCATGGGAATGCTGACTGACCACACTAACGGCAAATGCAATATCCGTTCTGGTATAAGACAAGTATATTAATTTGCCTACCATTTGCTGATAGTTTCCTATGTCCATACCCTTGCCAAAGTCTGCTTCTTCATCTATTTTATCAACTTGAATAGGTGTGTCACTAGGTCTAGGGGTGTTCAAATCCGGGACCAGGACCCACCACTCCCGGTCTCGGTCCCGGTTTTTGGCCGGGATGCAAATTGCATCCCGGTCCCGGTCCTGGTTTGGTCCCGGTCCCGGTAATCCCGGGCGGAACCGGGATCAAACCAAGAATTCTCGGTTTTTTTTTTAAAAAAAATTAAATTTAAAAAATATTATTATTTTAGTTAAATTTTCTATAATCTAGTGTTTAAAGTAATTATTTAACATCTAATATGGCCATAATAATCACACAAATTGATATAGAATTGAAGAATAGCATTTTTTTATTATTATTATGATCACCTTCATCATTTTTGTTATTATTTTTATACATTATATAGTAGGATTAGTATCACGATATATATAGTTTAACTCCAACTAAGCATGTGATATACATTTTATCAAATGGTAACTTAAATTATGGGATAAAAAATACAAAAATAAAACAATAACTTAATTTTTAAGAAAAAAATTAAAAAAAATTAAAAAAACCGGGACCGGAATCACAACATGTGTGACCAGTCTCGGGTCCCATAGATCCCGGTCCCGGTCCCAGCCGAGACGGGAAATTCCCAGGATCAAAATGTCCAGGACTGGGACCGAGACACTTTGAACACCCCTAACTACGTCTGCAACCTGTCATCCCTGTTTCTTTTAAAAGATCCAATATATACTTTCTTAGGGAAATATAGATTCCTCCTTTTGACCGAGCAACTTCCATCCCGAGACAGTACTTCATCTCTCCAAGGTCTTTGATTTGAAATTCTCATGCAAGGGCTCCCTTGATTTGATTGATCTCTACCTCATCATCTCCCATAAGGACTATATCATCAACATATACTGCTAGAACAACGACCTTACCCTTATGATGTTTAAAGAACAAGGTATGATCGCTCTGCCCTTGAGTGTATCCATATCTCTTAAGGACCCGAGTGAATTTATCAAACCAAGCACGCAGAGATTACTCCAATCCATATAATGACCTCTTGAGCTTGCAAACTTGATTAGCTTTCTTCCCTGGGAACCCTGGAGATAATTTCATATACACTTCTTCCACGAGTTCTCCATTGAGGTTGGCATTCTTGACATCGAGTTGGTGCAGACCCCAATCTAGGTTGACTGCAATCGAAAAGAGAATTCTAATTGTATTCAGCTTAGCCACTAGTGCAAATGTTTCAGTGTAATCTTCCCCATATACTTGCGTGAAGCCTTTTGCAACCAGTCTAGCTTTGTATTTTTCAAGAGTTTCATCTGCTTTATACTTAGGAGTGAATATCTATTTGCATCCAACAGGCTTTTTTCCTCAAGGTAGATCTACTACATCCCATGTCGTATCACGCTTAAGGGCTTCCATCTCCTCCAAGACAGCTTGCCTCCATTCAGGTATAACCATGGCCTTGTCAATTGTGTCTGGTACCCTGATACTGTTAAGATGAGAGACAAATGCCCTGTATTTGGATGAAAGTGCCTTATAGGAAACAAACCTTTCAACAGGATGTCGGGGGCATGATATGGGCTTCTTTCTCACTACAATGGGAAGATCAAGGTCAGACCTTTCTGGTACCACCGTTTCCTCGATCTGCCTCCGGCTCTGACTCTTGGTGAGTGCTAATAATTTGTGGCTCATTACCGCTTTTGTGACGTCGTATGTAGGTTTTACCCCACTTGTTTGCGTCTCCCCCTGGAACCGGAACATCCAAGGTATCAGGATTGGGTTCTATTTGGGTAGGTGTATAAAGTGTAAAGGTCATATCATCTTCTGGTGTCTCTTGTGTCTAGAATTCACCATCTCTCTCCCCTTGAATGGAAAACAAGGAATAATAGGGAGTGTTCTCATGGAATGCGACATCATTGGTAATGAAGAGATGTTTGGAGACTGGATCATAACACTTGTATCCCTTATGAGAATTGGAGTAGCCAAGTAAGATACATCAAAGGGCTTTGGGATCAAGTTTGTTAATCTAATGGATATGGACATAGGATGTGCATCCAAACACCCTGAGTGGCAGATGTTTTTGAGGTACAGGAGGTTATAATATTTATGCAGGAGCTGGAGTGGTGTTTTGTAAGATAGTGGTCGGCTTGGCATTCGATTAATGTGGAAGGTGGCAGTGAGGACAGCATCATCCCAATGATATTTAGGAACATTGCTACTAAACATAATATGTCTGGTTGTCTCGAGAATATGACAATTCTTGCGTTTGGCAATGCCATTTGGCTAGGGTGTATTGAGACAAATGCTTTTGTGAACAATGCCATTTTCAGTTAGGAAAGTGGACAAGGTTTGATTGAAGTATTCAGTCCCATTGTCAATGTGTAGGATCTGGATTTGGATTTGGAACTGAGTCTGGATCATATTGTGGAAGTTAAGGAAGGTTTAATACACCTCTGTTTTATCTTTCAACGGGTAAACCCAACTGACACGTGTATGGTCATTAATAAATGTGATGAACCATTTGGAATTTGATCTGTTTGGTGCGCGTGATGGTCCCCATAAATCACTGTGAATCAAGGAAAAAGGTTTAGATGCTTGGTATGGATGTTTTGGAAATGAAGTCCGATGATGCTTAGCTTTTTCATATGAATCACAATGAAAATCAGATGCTTTTTTATTAGAAACGAGAGATGGAAACATTTGAAACATGTAATTGAAATTTGGATGACCTAAACGTTTGTGCAATAACTCCAAGTCACTAGTTCTAGGGAGAGACACGTTATTGCAAGACTTAATCCTACGACTATCACTTTCATGAAGGTCATAGAGACCATCATGCTCTTTAGCACTCCCAATTATCGTCCCAGTCAGCATATCCTGAAAAAGAAAGTAAGTAGAAAAAAAGTTAGCATGACATCGTTCATCATTTGCTAATTGACTCACTGATAATAAGTTACACTTTAACTTTGGAACATGTAATACAGAGTACAAAGTAAGTGTAGCAGAGATGTTAACAAATCCAATTCTAGTCACAATAGATTCGGAGTCATCAGCAATCCGTACAGTCATTCCCTTGGAAATACAAGTATAGGATGAGAAGAGTATTGTTGTCAGTCATGTGATCCGAGGCTCCTGAGACAACAAACCAGCAATTACTTGTACACATACCTTTTATTACAGCCAAGGCTTGCAAGAAATTACCTTTCCTTACTACTGTGGCAATAAGTTGTTTTGTAGTCTCAAGTGCTGCAAACATTTCCATGATTTTGTTCAGTTGATCACTTTGAGATGTCTCACCTCCTTTTGAAACTTCAGCCACATAGCCTCTTCCTTCCCCTTTTTTGGGCTTCCAATCAACAGGTTTACCATAGAGGTCCCAACAAGTGTCTTTCGTATGCCCCTGTTTCTTACGAGGATCACAAAATGGTCGACCTTTGGAGCCATTTGATTCCATGGATCGAGTAGCAAGAGCCGAGGCCTTAGGAGGTGCAGGAGTAGCAGCGGAATTATTCTGAAGCATTGATTCCCGCCTATCTTCTTCATTGCGTAGAATGGACTAGAATTTCACGCACAGAAGGCAAGGGTTCTTGACTAAGAATCCGAGCCCAAATATCATCATAAATCACATTAAGACTAGCTAGTAACTCATATACTCTCTCCTCTTCTTTCTCTTTACGATCTTCTGAAGCATCAGCTTGACAATGATGAGTTTTATTCTTTAGGGCATCAAACTCTTGCCAAAGAGCAGAATTTTCAAGATAGTAATCATCAAGTGACATGAGGTCTTGTTTCAACTGCCAACACTTTTTCGTAACATCAAAGATGCGGGATCTATTCCCAACAGTACTGTATGTCTCTCGAAGGGCCTCCCAAATCTCTTGACCTAAAGGAAGATGCACGAAACTCTTCTTGATTGATGATGACATTGCATTAATCAGACAAGATGATACCAATGCATTCTCAGACTTCCAAACTCGAAATGCCTTGGTTTCTGATTCAGGCGGCTTTTTTTGCTTCACCAGTGATATATTCAAGTTTGTCCCTTCTATCGAGAGCGAGGATCATGGAATAAGACCACTCCCGATAACTGTCACTAATAAGTTTCTCAGAGACAATAAGGACAGTAGAAATATAGTTAGATCGTGAAACAGAGGAAGATCCTTCATATCACATGCTAATGGAATTAGATAGAGTAATCTGACTTGAGAGTCACAAATAGGCACAATGACTGAAAATGAAAAATGTTAGTTTGGGCTTCAAAATCTGGAAATACCAGTTTAGTCCTGTGAATTTTCAAAATGACAAATTGGTCCTTCAAATATTCAAAATGACAGATTAAGCCTCTAAATATTGAAAAACATATTGGTCTTCGATGAATTAAATACTGCCTTTGTGAAGGTTTGATTATGTGCCTTCGTCTTCGCGGCTCTACTCCTGGTGTTTGGAGAAGAATCCTGCCAGTGATCTCGATAATCTGTCGACAAGGGAATAGGTCGACGATCGACGGCTGGAAAAGTTGAAGCTGAATCGATGGTGTAGCCTGACAGAATCGGACTGTAACTCTGTCAGACGGTGAAAGGAGGGTCGACGACGGCTGGTGCTGTGACGGACTGAGTGTCGGACAACCACCAGAGGAAAGTCGACAATCACAGGTTAAAGGTCGATGGTGATGCTCGATTGAATCTGACATTGTAGGCAGTGACGGAAAGTAACACTGATACGTGATAGATTTGGGAATACTGGCATTGGGAAAATTCTCTGATTATTTTTTTCAAAGCTCTGATACCATGAAGAGAATCAGATGAGAGAATAACTGTTGTGTGTATTATTCAGAGAGGGAACGATTACATTTGATACACAGAGAGAATCGGATCATTTAATGAGATCCTGATTTGATACTATACAATCACTATATAATCAGGAAAGAATCTGAAATAATAATCCTAATTATCAATCCCTATAACCATGAGATTCCTATAATTATGGGATTCTACAATTTCTAATGTTGATGAACCATCAGAAACAATAAGCACAACTAAAATTCACATATTATGAATCTGAGGTTCCCAATCAAAATAGCATAGATTGATCCAAATAAGAAATAAGTTCCACAGAAACAAAACAACGTGGATCTTAACTCCACTAGATTACATCAATGATGAAATCCAGAGTTTAGTAAAACAGCAATGATCAATCTAATTCTTCCTCAAGGATTCAAGTTAATTCTTGAAGATAAATATTTAAGTCAACCCCCCTCTATGACATTCACTGCAAGAAGTTACATACTATCCCATATGTCTCATGTTATACCCAACTAATAATATCAAGATCTGACTAACCCAATAAAAGCAGAATGCATGACTACGACATAATATCTAAAATGGGCTGGTGGCCCCATAAAATAGACTGTTAAATGAAGCTTTTCTTGATTACAATGACCGGGTCCCAAGTCATCTGCTGGAAGCCCTATCATCCTCATTCAACATGGACATTGTTTCACTTTCCAGGGTTAGGGCCTATATAGTGTCTAAAGCAAGCTAGTAAAACGACTTTTGGAGACTTGAAAGTAGGAGGATTCAGCTTCATGTTACAAAAGCCCTTCTGTCTTTCCTTACTTTTGGAGACTTAAAAGTAAGTGAAGACAGAAGAGCCAAATTTTCAGCCAGGAAATGTAAGCCTTCATGTTACAAAAGCCCTTTTAAGATAAGAATCATATGGGAAAAGTAAAAATAATCAAACATCATGTAAGAAGAGCAAAATAAACAAATTGGGAATACAATTACGTTGATCTGGCATTGCTCTAACACAAACCAATAAATAAATAGCTACTACTTTATTTTGTTAATTATGACATGTAAATTCATCTTTACCTCAACATTCTTGGTCTCACGAAAGGGGGTATAGAGAACATGGCATAAATTGCTACAAAGACAAACACACACACGGAGCAAGCCTAAAAGGGGGAATATTGCAAATGCAAAACTACAGGAGGCACAAGACAGAGGAGACTCAAGTAGTCAGTTTAATCCATGAAGCATGAGTTTTCTACACTTTTCATGTTAACAATCATTCTTTGAGAAAATCACAGAAAAGTAAGTTGATGAATTCCAAAAAAAAAACAATAAATTAGCTACTTTGTGAGTATGTAAACAATACCCTCCAATATCCACAGCTCCACAAAAAGTTTATAGACAACTACGTTTTAAACAATGAGCTTAAACATAATTAAAAATTAGCACATGAATTTTAAAATACAACTTTAAACTGTTATATTTCAAGGCTTTTTGGAGACAATCTTGTAATTGAAACCTCACTGCAGCTGAGGCAAAATGTACTCCCCAAGCTATATAACTACACTAGAATGTAGATTGGATAATTTCCTGGGAAAGAACAAACCTGGACAGCATTAGTTCTTTCAAAACAGCCAACATGGCCATTGCCTTCGATGAGTGGGCGACGGACAGCTGTAGCTTCATTTACAGGCTCTGCCCCTGGGATCAGTGCTGATGAATCATCCCATTCTTCCTCAATGAAAGGTGCATAACGTTGACCATTTGGAGGCCCTATGTTATTTTTGTGAAATACTCTACACAAAACGTATGCATCCTTTTCCACCCAGCAGAGAAATGTGTTAAAAACAAAAGGTGAAACTATGACTGAGATATAATAACAACGTCCATGTACCATATTTTCTGAAACAAAACAATACAGTGCTGTTTGCTTGCTCAGAAGATACTGAATAAGAAATAACTTCATACTTCTGCATCCAAGAGTTCCACAGTTTGGGAACCCAACACTACTTAACTCCTCATTTTACGAATATGAAATGATACGTTCAGATCAGGAGATCCCTTCCCGGCTAGTAAGGAAAGGGAGCGCATAATTTAAACAGTTTAAGCTCTCATCTCAAGCTCCATTTTCTACATTTTTATCCTCGAGAAAACAACATTTAAGTAAATTTATCAATGATCTCACCTGGGTCGACCCAATTCCAGCTCTTTCCAGTTCTTCATCAACAAGCCTGTACTCATGCATTACCCAGTTGGTACGCTTACCATCTGGAGCCCTTCCACTATGAAATACCAAAGTTTTCTTCAGCCCTACGGTCCTTTGTTCATGCCTCACTGGACGGTCATTCCCAGTGGCTTTCCAGTACCCTTTGCTCGTAGCCCTGTTCATTCTCCCTCCATTACCGTATTTCTTATCCAATGCACTAAAAAAATACCATTCTTGGTCCCTTGTCTTTAACCTCGACTTATCTGAACAGCCATTCGTGCCCACCATCACCAGAACAACAAATACCCGGAAATGCATCAGAAAAAATGAACACAGAACCACGAAATTTCCACATAAATAAGAACACACATTTCGAGAAAACCCAGCATTACAGCGTCAAACCCCAATGCGAGAGAGGAAACAAAAAAAGGGCTTTAAATTTGAGGAAAAAGAAAAGAAAAATCCCATCAGTCTTTTTCCGCACGCAAAATAAAATGCAAAGGTAAAAACATTTCAGTGAGGGAAAAAATGCAGAGTGACCTGCTAGGTCCCAAGGTTCGCTTCTGTAAATGTCGACCTCAGAAATTGCATCAAATCGGAAAGTTTTACCACAAACTTTGCGCTTAAGGTAGTAAATAACGAGCTCCTCATCAGTTGGGTGAAAGCGAAAGCCAGGAGCAAGTGATGTAGGAGGAGCTTGTGGTGCTGCTACTGGTGGTGATGTTGGATTGGGCACTGTGACTACTGGGGCTGGTGGAGCTGGAACTGGTAAAGTCTCGCGACCCATAAGAGGGTTTAGATTGAAGAAGAAGAAGACGAAGGTGGGTGTGGAGATTAGGGCTTTTGGTGGTGGAGTTGCCGAAGCAAAACGGAAAAGATGGGTCTTTGATTGAGGGTCAAGCAACAAAAGAGGGGTACCTTCAATGACAAGAAATTCTCACTTCGTGGCTTCCAGGGATTAAATTTTTTTTCCCTTTTTATAAAATACCAAAAAATTGAGAGATAATAAAAAGGGAATCGGTTTTGGTTGGACTGCGTTACTGTAAAAAATGCGACAGAAATGGCAGTCACTGGCGCAACAAACCCATTCACGGAAACCACATAATTGGACTTTCCTTCACAGTAAAAAAGAAAATATCGAACAAATAGTATATTTGGAAATGGGAAGTAAATTAGGGATTTATGATTTTCCCTGTTTGTGTTTTAAAAAAAAAAAAAAACCCTCCGTTTTTGGGCTTTGGGACCATTCTGGAGCGGACTCACTAGTTGCTACTTGCTAGGGGCTATCTCCCTCATTCGTCTTGACAACGTAACAATTTTCCTGAAATATTAAGAAAATTTATTAAAGTACTTTAAAGCATTTAAATTTATTATTTTTTTAAAATTATTTTGTCTAACCTATAAATTAATATAGGAGTATAATTTAATGATACACAATATATTATATGATTAAATAACTTATTTATTTTTCTTAATCTCTTCAAAAAATGTCAACCAAATATTATATTTAGGATCGGAAGGAATAATAAAAAGTATTAACAAGTTCGAATCCCGATAAGCATATTTATTAAGAGATAGGAAAACTTTTTGTGCCCTAAGTCTCGAGAGAGAAAATCCTTAATAAAAAAAATATATTAGTGAACAGTAAATGTACACATTAAACACAAATAGTAACACGAAGGAAAATTACAAATCTCGCTTTATACATTGGTTTTGATTATACATAATACAATTTCGTATTCATATTTTTGTTTTCTTAAAACTAAACATGTTTTTTTGGTCAAAAGAACTAGGCATGTTTTTCCATTCATTATATGCATTATTTATGGGACCCTTGCTATTAATTGTATATTAAGAAACAAGCTAATGCATACGCTTGGTTCTGTGAGTTTAGATCAAGTTTTAGAACATTTCGGTTAATTATACTAACAATGTTAATATTAAAGAACTTAAAATACAACTTTATAAAGTTAAAGGATTAAGCAGAAACTTGATGTATCAGGATGTTGTATATTAAATTTGATTAATAAGTTAATAATAATATGGCTTGTTATATATAATTTTATGTTAGCATAATATTAATATTGATACTCGTTCATTGTATTTTATCTTAGCCTTATCTTAATTATCGTATCTCCTCTACCTATAAAAAGAATAAAATAATGTGATGAATGTTTTTAAAATCTATTCTAGAAGTGCCATTTTAAGTTAACGAAGATAATTTCCTCTACCTATAAAAAGAATAAAATAATGTGATGAATGTTTTTAAAATCTATTCTAGAAGTGCCATTTTAAGTTAACGAATAAGCGGCATTTTTAGGTGATAAAAGCAAACAAACTAGTTAAAATCATAATTAAAAATTATATTTATATAATTACAGTTTAGGTGATAAAAAATAAAAATATTTTTGATGAGTACAACCTATAGGTATATTCCTATTAAAAGCAATATTATTCAAAATATTGTTGAGGATTAAATTTATACACCTCTACTACTACAGGTTTGAAGATATTACTATCTCTATAGACATCCTTCTTTTAAAAAGGGAGGTTAAAACATAGAGGCGGTGGCATTTTTGTAAATAAGGTAATGAAATCGTAACATTAGGTATCCCAAATTTGAATTGGAACACTTAAAGTAAAGTTTAAACGTCCCAAATTTTATTTGGGATGCCTAAAAATCCCCATTGGGGCCAAAGTAAATTACTTTAGGTGTCCTAAATTTTTTGGGGACTCTTAAAGGCATGTCAGAAATTCTGACAAATGTGAGACTTTTCTTCCCTTTTCTTCATTCTCATGTCAAAAACTCATCCCTCCATTTCTATCTTTCCCATCCTTTGTGACTTCTCTTCCCTTTTTTCTTCATTCCCTTTTTCCTTTCATTCCCGTGACTTTGTCTTCTCTACATCATGGATTTATGGGTAAGCTTCTTCATTATTTTCTTTTCTTCATTACACTTCGTCTTCCTCAATCTTCTTCCTTTCTTCTTATCCTTTTCCCTTTTCTTCAGTACACCTCCTCCACCCTTTTTTGCCCCTTCCACCCTTTGGCATACACTTCTCACCTTCTTCTTTGCTTTCAGCCTCCGGTGTACCTCTCCTCTCCATCGTATATACACAACTCTTCCAACATCTTCTCTCTACCTTGGAAGCCCATAGACACCGTTGGCTGCCCTCTCCCATGCTTTCATCAGGTTTGCTTTTTTTTTTAAATATAAATTTACATGAAGAATTAAGTTAAACTTGCAATATGAAATTATTATAATGATTTTAGTTATTGGAGTGTTTTTCCCTTGATTATTTTTTTTTTTGGCCAAAATCATAAACTAGTTGTTAGTGGATATGCAATACTAATAATGTTTTTGTTTTATACATTTTGAGATTGGAAATCGAGGGAAATACATATGTATATTTATTTTGATGAAATGAACAACAATTAGTTTGTAGTTGTGTGGTGACAAACATTTTGACACTTTCCGGTTGTTGTTATATATATATAATATTAGGTTGTATGAGTTGTTATTATTGTACACACATATATATATAGTAAAAAGATTGTAGTGCTAGATTTCCTTACCATTTTGTAAGGGACATTTTGTGGTTTATGAATCAATCTTCAATTTTGTTTTTGCATATTTAATTTGCTGGGTAATGAAGAATATAAATAATCATTTTTTAAAAAATAAAATATTTTAATGTCCCAAATGGAGACAAGGGATGTCTAAAGTGGGACTTTAGACGTCCCAATTTTATAAAAGAGATGCCTAAAGTCCTCCAATATAGGACTTTAGACGTCTCAAATTTGAGAATAGGGGCGTCTAAAAAGACATCCCAATTTTGAAATTGGGACATCTAAAGTTTCACTTTAGACATCCCTTTTTTTAGGGACGTTTTTTCTAAAATATACTACGCCTCTCACATAGACGTCTCTCTATTTTTGGGCGTTAAAAGTGCCAAAATAGATACATTAAAACCCTTGTTTATAGTAGTGCTCTCACAAAAAAGGGTTGATCGTGAAGTTATGATAGAATCCAATGCATTAATATTGATATAATCTTGCACTAGATATGAGGGACACATAAGGTTGTGAATTTAAATCTCACTATCGATATGATGACTTGTTGAGGGCAATCTATAAATACTTTTGTAGGCATTTTGGGGTAAGAAGGCATACCCTAATCTTAATAAGTATCTAGAACTCAGCTCACGTATATTTTTTATAAAAAAATATTTTTAGCCAAATAAAAAAATTTAATAATTTACCCCGGACAAAGTGAAGTTCATGGTTTTGGCCCCTGACGATTGCATATATAATATGACATGAGATTGGAAAAATTGGTGAAAATTTTATTGGTGAGAAAAAACGTGAATTAGACTTAAGTATCTTTTTGTATGGAATCCTACAATAAAAGTTGTAAACATGTTTGCCAGTTTTTTCCTATGAGGCTCATTTGAATTTTGGAAAAATCGTTAATCTTAATATTTTACCACACAATTTTTAAAAGTTTTACTCTGTACGTATAAATATAAAATATTATCCAAATCAATTTAATGACAAATAGATCTCAACAAATTTTACCAGGGTTCATTAACCCGGAACGGACCGGCCGGTAGACCGGTCCGGTCCAGGTTACTAATTTTTTTAAAAAAAAATTGATTTTTCCTTTAGAATTTTATACTATAAGTCTAAAATTTTCAATTTCTCACCGGTTTTGCCCCAGTTTGACCCACTGACCCTTAACCCAGTACCCCGACCGATTCAATACCCAGTCTGGGTTTTAATACCTTGAATTTTACTATTTTTTGGTTAAAATTTTTTGCATAAAAATAAATTGCATATAGTTATAAGCATGGGAGCTCAGTTATTAAAAAAAACAAGAGTCATTTAAATCTAACAATGTGCCACTCTTGTATTTATAACTATCTACAATGTGTTTGGATTTGCAAATTACATAACTAAGATTAAAACATCTCTTATATACTTATTTATAATCTTATTTTGTAATTCATAAAATTACAATTGAAAAGTCAGATCGAAGCTTTAAACACCAATCCAAACAAACATTAAATTGATATTTTTTTATAAAACATTAAATTGATATTTTTTATAAAACATTAAATTGATTTTTTTTTCCCCACCTGATTCACAGGAGCTTTGCCCCGACTACATCCGGATCCGACCCGTGTCGCACACCTGGCTATGGTGGGAGAATCTCCATATGGAAATTTACCCGGAACACGGATGCTTAGATTGCAAATACTCCCTCCGGTTTTGGTCTTTTTTATAAATGTCTGATAAGAATTGTTTGAATATTTAATGAGTTTTTTTGTTTGCTCCTCATTAATTATATGCACTGCATTAATTAAAAGATTGATGATACTTATATTTACTCTATTTCTCTTTCTTACTTTCCTCATTATAGATAAAGGTGTACTTAGAAACACAGTTTTATTTCAAACGTACTCACTATTTTTAACTAATTTCATCTGTTTTCTTAAACCATGTAATTCAATTACCAAGCTTTTATAGATAAGAACAGAGGGAGTACTTGTTAGCCCAAAAAATGCAAAAACGAGCAATAATAGCTAAATGAAAACAATACTAGCTTAATTTTACACTACAAATGGGATCTGATACTAAGAATCAAAAGTAGTAAGATATTTCTTTTTTGTTTGGATTAAATAAGTTAAGAAATGTTAGGAATTATCAATACAAAAAAATAGTGGATTAGTGACAAAATTGCCCAATTTCGTCATCAAATTGTCCAATTTTAGTGTAATTAGCAAAAATTAAGTCAATATCTTTTGGTTTCCTTTCATGCTCTCTTGACTATAGTGACATGATCGAATGGTAAAGAGACCCTCCTACAATTGATGATCATAGAAATCAATAGAAAAATGAAGAAAATTTTTCATCCTTACTAACTTAATCTTGTTGCACCAGGCAACAAACATGCGTGAACTATTTCATGAAGTATGTGTCCAGATAACCCAAAATCTCGATAATTAGCTCTCGATCTTCCATCAAAAAACAACGTCGATGAAAACGTGTAGATGCACTATTACGCAGTGATGATTGTAACTTTCTATGAATTTTCTATTTATCACTTAACGATAAAACATTGTTTTTTTTTTTGAGGATCAAAGAATGACATGATATTTTTGTTCCAATTTTTACCTCTTCTTCTCCCTCTGCTCAACCCTCCAAGAGGTGCAATAGAAGCTCGATGCAATCACCTTCTACCTCAGCATCTGCATGTAAATTTACAACATCCAAGCTGGTGTTCTGTTTCTAGTTTTTATGTTGTGTCTTGTATTTCAGCTTTGTTTTTTATTATGTTTTTCTTTGTCTTTTTCTTTTTTTGTCTATCCGCTTACCTGCCTTGTATGCCAGATGGGATTCATACTTTCATTGGACTTGGTGACAACTCCAACAATAGGGGCCCATTATCTTTTGTGTATCATTTCATCTTTTAATAAAATTGTGTTGATAACTTGATATTGAAAAAAGAAATTAAGAATTAAGATATAGCATAAGTCTGTTGTTTGGTTGTATTAAAAAAAAGGTTGTTTTTCCTTTCAATGATGAGTTATTACATATATATATATATAGATAGATAATAAAAAATGTGTATATATTACAAGGGGCCTGTTAGAAAAAAATAAAGGGTTAAGGGGCAATTTTTACCCCATAAGTTTTCACCTAGGAGCAATTTTGCTCAAGAAATTTTTCGGGGGTAATTTTGCACCGGAAGTATAAAAAGAGAACAATTTTGCTTTTGCTTTTATCCTAACTAATTTTGACCGTTAGTTGACCAAATATGATGAGCCGACAATTCACATGTTGTTCATGTCATTTTTGTTTAGGTGTAAATTTACACCGGAAGTCCATGCGTCATCTATTTCATATTTTTTCAAAATTAGATCTAAAACTTCTGGAACAAATTTATACCTTAACAAAAATAACGTGAATGACATATACACTGACAGCTCAGCATATCTGGTCAACTAACAGTCTAAATTAACTGAGATTACAACAGGGGCAAAATCGCTCTATTATTTACCCTTCTGGGGCAAAATTGCCCATCGGCAAAAACTTCTGAAACAAAAATACCCCTTAACCCCAAAATTAATGATTATTGTTATAAATCCTGAGTTCTTAGGCAACAAAATTAACTAGCCATATGTTTCTTAAATTCTTAGATTCAGGGGATAAGTACAATTCCTAATTATCATGTCAGATTAAAGGTGGATGGATCGGTCTTACAGAATGGTAGCAGTGGATGTGGAGGAATTGTTCAATATAAAGCTAATTGTAGAGTGTTTGTTTGGAATAACGATTAGAAAACTTAAAAACATCTTTTCAATCGTGATTTATAGTATATGAGGTAAGTATGTGAGAGGAGTTTTAATTTATTTCGATTTAAGTGAAAAACATCCTAAACGCCATCCAGACACTCACTATATATGGATTCGCAATAGCGGTATCCTGGCCAATGCAAAACTAATTTTAACGATTTTCTTAATTAACATCAATCGATCATTTGAAGTTTATAATGAGAAGTAGAAGGAGAATGAGTCAACTTTTACTGTTATACCACCTTTTGTTATAAATGTTTCAGTGTATGTTTGGATTTATTTTTAGAGAATAATTTTTACGATTTACAAAATGAATATGTGAGAGGAATTTTATCTCGGCTTACGAAAAGAACTTCTGAAACTACAATTTTATAGTTTTCCAAACACTCACTGAATCATGTTTGGGATCACAATTAGGGATTTCAAAGGTGCTTATACAAGCAAGTCGAGATAAGATTCATCTCACATACTTATCTTGTATATCATAAATTATAATTAAAAAATTATTTTTAAAAGATCAAATCATTATTTCAAATAAACACTAAACGAATACCGGTGAACTAAGGGCAACAAACTGGGCAGCTTATTTGAAGGGCAGTGCCGCCATGAGGACAGAGTGCTCCTTATTACTAAAACATTTAATTTAATCAAAAGAGAGCTTTCATATGTACTACTCCTATTTACTCCTGTTCTCTCTTTTTCCATTTTACTTTTTTTGTCGGGGTAATAATGTCTCTCTGAAAAGTGAAAACCCAACAGTAACATGAGCCTCTTCCCCAAAGCAGCAAAAGCACCCTCGTGAAGAATAAATGGGAAAAGGCCCAATAAAAGAAATGACATAAATTTTTATTTTTAAATGCAATTTTTCAGAACAATTGTTCAAACTTTTTTTTATAAAAATGTTTTGAAAAAAAAATTTAAAATTGGAAACAAACAAGACCTAAGTCAATTGGGATAATTAATGCTTATTTATTATTTTTCTATAATTAATGTTTAAATTTAAATATGATTTATTGTATTTTTTTCTCTTGTTTAAAATCACATTTAATGAATAAACTTGGACATTTTTTACCGGCGTAATTTAAGATAAATAAGATAAATTTAATAAGTCAACTAATCACTTATCATTTCAGTAAATTAATTGAAGTAATTTATATTATGAATAGGAGTAGTGCATAACGGCACAATGCTGAATGTTACAAATTTATATTCTTTATAAATCTAAACAAAAAATATATATTCAAGGTAAAAAACAAAAAAAAAATGTTTCTTGTTGTTTTCGTATAGTAAAGGATTTTATTTAAATGAAAATTGACAAATAATCTTGAAAACTGATGAGTGTCAAATATCAGAGTATGAATGCTCAAACTTGTGGTGGCCGTGCAAGTGCAGGGTCTTATTTTTTTGTCTGCTTGGGGATAAGAGTTAAGACACATGATGCACGTGTAAGATTGATCATTCATCGTTTGCCACGTGTCAGTCTGGATTCTCCCCACATTTAATGCCCCGATTATTATATTCATTAGAAAATCTTCGGAGCTCGTGTGCCATTCAGGGTGATTTAATTCTTCTTTTTTTTTTTTGTACCAACTGATTTACTCTCTTCAGTCTTTACTTTGTTGCGGGTTATCCGGCCCAGCTTAGCTCCGATGGATTGGGCTGGCAGCCGAAAGAAGGAACATCTTAGAATCCCTTGGTTTTTATAAGGTTTTATTAACTGAATTGTGCTATTAAAAAATAGTTAAAAATAATAAATATATAAAAATATATTTGTTTTATTTAAATATATCTTTATTTATGAGTGAGTAAAGTAGAGAGAATATATATCAAGGCTTATGTGAATCTTATGGATGAGTGGGGTATGCATAATCTTATATTTGGATAGAGAGAAAATTGGGGAGAAAATATGAGGGAAGGGATTTTAGGAAAGAAAACTTTCAAAAGTAGTAAAAAAAAATTACTATTTTTGGGATTTTTCCCTCCTAATCTTCTTTTCCCCTAATTTTCTCTTCATTTAAACATAGAGTAAGTGTCAATACACATGGATAATAATGTGTATGTGTGTTTGAAGATGAGGGACAATGAGTTTGAATGGTTAGAGCAGTCCAAATTGTTAAGGTAAGTGCTATATTTATTTTTTTGGCCAACAAAGAAAACTTGTTATAGTAAAAGTGGAGTGCAACTACATGTTCACAAACACAAGAAACAAAACAAACAATAAAAAGAAAATACAAATAGATTCTAAACTTAAGTAACAAAGCAGATCTAGAAAAACAAGCAACTAAAACTTCAGCAACATTAGTCCCCAATAGAGCCTGCGCTTGAGATGGAGGTTGAGATATTGAATCCAAAGGGTAAGATTAATCTAATGAAGCTCTGGCAATCTAGTCGGCTACCAAATTTGCTTCCTTAGGAATCCGTATGTAACAATGGTTCCAAATCAAATTCCTTGAGCCAAGAATAATCTCAAGGAGGAAAACAATAAGAGCAATGGCAGAGACAACACAACATGCTTTAATTTTAAATGTATTATTTTCAAGGGGAATCCATCTCTGGCTTACTCTGCCATCTCCATTACTGGTTGGAAACTCCATATCATCAAATATGGACCAATTGGTTGCATCCCATAAATCTTGCAATATCCTTTTTACTGCTTCCCATTCCATCCATGGAGTCTTGAATATCAATAAAATAGGAGGCACCCGACGAAGATCTCTAGATGTTTGCTCCTACACCAAAATGTTTTAATGATAACGAAACTTTAAAGATTATAGAAAAAGAAATTGATTCATGTTATGTTGAACCAAGAATGAAATCGTTTTATGTGGCAGCAGGATTTTCTGTATTATGAAGTAAATTGATTTACATTAATGGTAAATCGATTTATCTAATTTGATAGAAAGCAACCATGTGTTTTGATACGAAGTAAATTGATTTACTCTTGTTGTAAATCGATTTACTCAAAATGGCTAAGAGTAGCCATGTACCTTGATATGAAGTAAATCAATTTAGTCATGTTGTAAATCAGGCCGAGAGCAATTGAGTTAGCATATATAATGTAAAACGATTTATACAAGTTGTAAATCAATTTACACTGAATGACGGAATATCAAATTCTTCAAACAAGAGGTAAATTGATTTAAGTCAATGGTAAATCCATTTACATAAGTTGACAGAGTAAACAAATTTTGAAAACGTGAGGTAAATTGATTTATGATGTTGGTAAGTCTATTTACACTAGTTGGTAGAAAGTAGTCAAAGTTTCAAACATGAGGCAAATTGATTTATGGCTATTACAAATCGATTTACAAGTCTGCCGAGAGTAATCATACTCTACAAAATGCAAAGTAAATCGATTTATGAAATGAGCAAATAGATTTACACTTTGTCTCTGTTTTACGATTGCTACAGGAAAGTTTGGAAATGATGATTTATATTATTTTATAATCTAAACATTATCTATATTGATTTTAATTGTCTAACAATATTTTTGAAGCAAATCCCAGAGATTATATCAAAGTAATATGCAGAGAAAATCAAAAGGCAACAAAGTATGACTTTACGGAGCGTATGGAGAGTCCATGTATAACGGATAGTTTTCAAATACGATAATGGTCAGAAATGGCAGCGGGACTCCAATAGACATATTGCAACCATTATGAATGCTTCCAACGATCACTAATTCTAAATACTATAAAAGAGGAAGTGATCAACTTGAAGAGATACACTTGAACAAAGCAACAATTCATCTTGAGCTTTACTCTGCAATTTCTATATATGAGTTTTATATCAATTTCTATGCTTCAGTATTTATATATTTACTCTTTGAGAGAGTCTCTTGTTACAAACTCAATATCGTCTATTGACAATACTCAAGATTGTGGAATCTTGAGTTGAGTTTTGAATTACATTGTGTAAGGGGGAGCGGGTGTCAGGTGAAGGAACTTCCAATGTACTGAGGTGCCAAGAACCCACTGAACATTGGGAGTTATAGTAAAAATTTCAAAGGATTTCTAAGGACTGAACGTAGGTCAAAGTGGTTGTGTCCGAACCAGGATAAATCTTGGTGTACACTTCGGTGATATTTTTCTTAACCTCTAACTTTGTTTTAAATTCCATAAATTGTTATTTGCGCTTTCAAAATATTTTTATTACCCAATTCACCCCCCTCTTAAGTGAAACGCTTGCTTTAACACTAGACCCTTCAAAAAATTTGGAAAGCACCCAAGTAAATAATTCTAACAAGCTCCACTAAGCCTTAACCATTGTCATTGTTGAATCTGGCGGTACCCATCGAAGCTTGTTGGCAAAACCAAAATCAACATCACTCATCTCAAAAGATCCAACTTGAATTGATGACATTCCCTACTGCCACTTTGATAGCCTATCCTCCTTACTACCTCATCACCTTCACCACATCGTGTATGTGCCAACCCACACACCATGAATGTGACCACTTTCTCGTTCGACAACCATAAGGGAGAACGATATAATAAACACACCATAGGGGCGAGAAAATCCCCCAACCAAAGAAGGGAAAAAGCCTCCATAGATAAAGAAAGGGATGAAGCTCCAGTAGCTCCATTGACAACACAAGAAACCCTAAGAGAGGGAGGAGCTCGAGAGAAAGAGAGAGAGACGTCAGGTAAGTGCTATATTAAAGCATAACTAAGAATGCATAAAGTAGATAAGTTAGATAGTTGCTGTTTCATTGATAAGCACGCTTTTGGGAAAGACATTTGACAATGCACAGGTTATGAAATTTGGCAGTATTATAGTACACATCCAAAACTTTAAAATATAGTCTTATTTTATAATTTTTGCATGTGTATATAAAAATATATGATTTTCCAAAAAGGACCCAGAAATTTGCTAATTCCTATGAAAACATCGCTTATCCAGAATTGATAAATGAGTGTTATTGGACCAAATGGAACAAAAATGAACCCAAGTACTATTTTTTTATCAAAGAGTTTTCCAGGAGCTACAAATAGAGCTTTGAACCATTTATTTTAGAGCAATATTGAATTAGATATGAATTTACAAAGTTTCAGGAAATCATATTCCAACATAGTGAGTACTCTAAGTTCTATTCAAAGAATTTTTATTCGTAGTCCTCTAAAGAGTACTTTTGGGCCACACGTGGTTCTTAAATGGTTAAAAAACTTTGATAATTGACCCTAGAGTGAGGTATTACCTTTTCTGTAATAATAATGAAAGAGAATGCATTGGGAAAAGATGATGTGATAAAAGATAAGGTAGGGATAAAATGGGTAAAAACAACTTTGATTATTTAGACAGAGTCAAAGAGGACTTTAATTATAAAAAGAGACATACTGTAGAGCCCAAAATTTGAAAAATATGGAGTTGTCACCAAAATTTTAAAATAGCATAATTTTGAAAACTTTTTTTAAAAAAATGAAAACCAGTTAGAGTTCGGGAGTCGATTGTGCGTAGGGAAGATATTAGTTACCCCACAACACCCATTTATAAGAATGGTTACCCTAAGTTAATTATTTAAAAATAAATATGGCCTTTTATTTTTATCATAATTACCCCAAAAAAATAAACAAGAGAAAATTACTTACAAGAGGAGAAAACAAAGAAAGAAAAAAATTATTTATTTACACAGTTAGACTTGACCTAGGATAAAAGCCTAGGGCTTTATACCTTTTAGAGGGATCAAAGCCCACGTAATTAGTCAGGGGTAGAAAGGTGTTGCACTTAGTTGGTGTCTTTTATGAAAATTTTATTTAATTTATTTGAGAAAAATATTTTTTGTTTGGTTTGTATTTTTTATTTTAAAAAAATTCTTTACTTTGTTATAAAAGAGAGTCTTGTCATTTTTGATTTAATTTGTAAAAATGAGTTCACAGCTTATAATATGTCACCCACTGAACAAGTTAACTCACAAATAACTTCATTCCAAACATTAATAAGCTAATAAGGCCGAGGAACAATCATATGATCAATATTTCATGCAAAATACTAAGGATCAATTCAATGATCACCATTACTAGAGGAAGAAACTTGGTGACAAGAAATAAATCAACAAGAAGCAAATACCCCTAGTTTGGTATCTTGAAATTGATTTTGATATATATGAATATGGATATGGAAATAGAAATAGATATGAATATGGAAATATGTTTTAAAAATGTGTTTGGTATGTACATGAAATTTAGATATTATTTTTAGTTAATATTTGTATTTAAAACATGAAATTACTAATATGCTCTATCCAAAAAAAACCTAACTAGTGCCTCAAACATCCAAAACATTGTTAATTGCCATCACCCACTATCTAAAATTACAGCTGACAAATCATTCAAACCCAAAAGATTTCATAAACATACAACATAGACTTGAATTAAAGAGAGTGCTTTGCCTGAAATTGAAGGAGAATTGAAAAAACAAAAGAAATTGAAGAAGATCAGGTGGTGGGCAAACATGAGGTACGCTGGAATCTCCATCATCAAAATCGAAGAAGCTATGTCAGATGGTGAATGGAGTTGCAGATCTGGAGAAATGAAGCCGAACTGGAGAAGATGAGCTTCCAGCCACAGTCATAGTAGAGCTTCGGGCATGAATACTGAAAGGACAAGCTGTGATATCCCTGAAAAAAAAATTCAGATCATAAAAAAAGGGTCAGATTTGATGGGATTAGTCATGGGTTACCGTCGTGTGTTGCCCAAGGTCACCATTGTCATCATCGTTGAAATACCAGAGGTGCTAATAAGGAAGGAGAGGTTGCCGTTGTCACCAGAGGGAGGAGGGTAATTGATGGAAATTTGGAGATGGAATTACAAGTTTTGGCTTTTGGGATGGAATTTATTTTGGTAGAATTGGCTTATTTGGCTTCCATATGGAATTGGAATTGGGGGCTAATTCTATTATACCAAACAAACTCTCTCATGGAATTGAGACCTAATTCCATTTCCACCCCCTCTAATTCCAGCGTACCAAATGGGCCCATGCCTTGAATTTGCTGCAAAAAGAAGATGAAGTGAAGGAGTCAAGATATAAAAACAAAGAGCAAGGGGGTAAGGCCAGTTAAACCTGTAGAAACCATTAGGAGTACAAACGTGTCGCACATCATGCATTTTCACAATGAAAAGGTGTATTGATATTCCTCAATAAAAGAAGTGTGTGATTAGAACTTTCTTCCACAAGTCACAAGGAGACAAACATTATCAACAAAGCAATGGGATTAGCCCAAACAAAGTTAAGCCACGGTGAACCTATATGCTCAAGCATTCAAAAAATATCATAAGAAGAAGAAAGAAAGAAAAAGAGAGAAAAGAATGTGTCAGGAGCTTTGTAAGCATGTGCCTCTTGTCATATTGACAAATTCATTGGCATAGGAATATTTGGGCATGTAAAGGAAGGGTGGATGTTTCAAACAAGCTCTCAATCTCCCAAACCCATGAGAAAACCCTATTGCTTAAAATGACTATGCAAGAGAGTATCATAACAGCTCTCTACCTTGTCTCTTTTCTCCGGGAGTTCTTGTGTGTCTTGCTCTCTCTTGTGCTCCCCTTTAAACATGTAAAGCTGATAACACAGGTTGTAACCTGCGAGTCTAGCCCCCCAGCCCACCTCGCTCAACCCACGGGCTGCAATGGGCTGGCCAGCTTAAAAAACCCTTTTATTTTTTTAGTTTTTCTTAAAAAAAAAAGGGTTACGGTGCTAACATAACCTTCAACTTTTTTCTTTTTTTTTGTCAGCAAAGAAAATTTCATTAATAAAAAGACCAACAAACATACAGTCAAGTTTGAGAAACAGACTAACCAAAAGAGATACAACTATTATACGTTGTGTAACACCCCAAATTTTATTCACCAACAATATATTGTAATTATTTTGAGTAATTCAATAAAATAGTGAATATTCATGAAATTAGATCTTGTGAATTTTGAAATATTTATATTCATAAGGAAATGGGCAAATTAATTCAAGAAATGAATTAAATTACAAAGGTGATAGCAAAATCATAATTTTCCCAATATAGCCCAAGATTAATTATTTTCTAATTAATTGGAGTTAATTTCAATTAATCAAGGAAAATAAAGGAAAATAAATAATGGGATTATTCTTGGTAGAATAAATCAAGAATTGTGTAATTAGGGGGAATTATACATAAACCAATTATGTGAATTATAGAGTTGTGAAAAACAATTTTCTTCCCTTCCTCTCTTTAATTTCGTCCAAGCATGAAGGTAAAGGAAAAAATTATTAAGTTCATAATCACATGCTACAAGAAGAAGGTTATGATGACTATATTACGTGCACATATCAATGATAACCAAGATGGAGTGTACACAACATGGAAGGATGGTGTAATGCATGATGGGATAAGCTCGAGTAAAGGAATAAAAAACATGATTGCATGGAAGATTGTAAGTTGGACAAGAAGCATGGGCTAGTTGGAGAAAAAGGGGGGGACGGATTTTAGGAGCAAGAAAGGAAAGGAAATTTATTCAATTTAATGGAAATTAAGTGGAGTAATTATGAGAGAAGAGGGGATTGTAACAAGTGTCACATTATGAGCTCTTGATTAAATCAATGGCTGGGAAGGAAGAAGACCAATTAATAAAAACATCCTCTTCCTCTTTCATGCCTCATTTCGTCCAAGTCTTAGGCAAAAAGAGAGAAGAGAGAGCCCAAGGAAGAAGAAGCTAAGGTAAGTATTGTCTCTTAAGTGTTCTTCTTGTAAGCATGCATGAAGTTCTTCTCTAAACTCTTGTTTCTCATGAATCCATGGAGGTGAAGTCACACTTTGAGATCAAGAAGTGAAGGAGGAGGTGCCTAGAGTAAGAGCATCCAAGAATTTTAAGAGGTAATTATACCAATATCAACTTTATGTTAGTATGAAGTTGTTGTTGGTAATTGTTGTTTAGTTTATGTAATTTTGGTTGAGTTATGAAATTTGAAAAGCTATAACCCTAAGGCGTTATGCTGTCCAAAATCCTTTAAATCATGATTAAGAAGTTTTTAAGTGAGTTAATCAAGGATTAGAAGTGGAAGAGTACAAGTTTTGGAAGATAAAACACAAAGCTATTTTTTTCCATTTTCTTCAATATTTCGGCCAGCACTGTTCCAAGGGGTAATTTTCATGAAATAAATGGTTCCATTGGATTCAGTGGGCAAAAATAGGCGGGGATACAATTGAGCACTTTTTTGGTAGAGGCCGAAAAAGCATAATTACGAAAATGCCATTGAAATCCCTAAATAGGAGCTGTCAAGGGTATTTTAGTAATTTGACAGTGAATTTGGTGATTTTGAGCTTGGAAATGGATTCCTTGGGTGAAAATAATTCAGCATAGCCTTAGTTAAAATTTTGGAAAAACGTGCAATCTATCGGGGCACGGTGGGGCCGGGCCGTGGTCCCAGGGGCATTTTGGTAAATTTTCACCATAGACTAATATAACTACAAGAAACACTATGGAAGAGTCTAAAATGATACTTGGATAGGTTATGACCTGTTTCTTGTACATTTAATATTTTAGGACTGAGTCGGATGCTGGACACGACACGTATTTCGAGACATATCTAAATAGGGGTTTATAAAGCTTCGAGGTAGGGACATTATCCTTCATACATTATACCATAATTATATGATTGTGTGGAGTCCATTGTTTGTAAATGCACTTTATTAATTAACATGAATTGCTTAGAGAAAGGCTGTTAGTGCCGGTGTGCACTTACACTGGGAGTTGGTGGAAGTCCAACCGGTGTAGATTGTGGGGCTGGGCCCGAATCATGTATACATGATGATTATGTGTTTATATTATTCATTAATTAGTGTATACCTTAGCGCATGTCATTTTTACTTTTCGCATTCTTTATGAATGATAGTATGTTTCTATTGGGGTTCTTCGGAATCTCATCCTATTTTTAAACAAACATCTCAGCGGGTGCCAGTGGTACGAAAGGCAAGGGTGTAGACGCCAAGAAATAATTGGCACGTGTCTCGAGGCGAAGACAAGATAATGGCTATAATTAGTTTATGTTTAGATATTTTGGAAAATTTTGTAAATATTAAGTTTCCGCTGTATTTTCTGTTTTTTGTTGACGAACGATGTTGGGATTGTAAACAAATATTTTTATTAATATAATTGTACTTTTCTGTATGCCTATTGAATTCCGTCTTTATTACTCTTCGATTATCGAAATGGAAACGGGTGTTGACACATTATCTAAATTACTATCAATACTATCTTTCTCCAAAATATTAAAGAATTGTAATGGAGGTTTCCATAGCTAATCTTCAGGGCATGACCTCCACAATGAAGCTTTGGTGAGCTAGTCAAATACCATGTTTGATTCAGTGGAAATCCACACAAAAAAGCAATTTATAATTAAACTTCCTGAAATGAGAATATTATCAAGAATAATATCACTAGCCCATTTAGGAGAAGGAGAACTGTTGTCCAAGCAATCCATCAACAATTTACAATCAAATTCAAAGATCACAACTTCGAGATGGTTCTCTGGTGTATATTGAACAACCTTCAACAAAGCTAAACATTCACCCATTAAACGGGATGAGGCCTAAAGTAAATTGGTGCCCCCATTTATAGGCCATCAATTTGCATCCCTCATTACCCAAGCAATAGCAGCTTCCCTGTCATTGGCAGAAAAGGAATAGTTAATATTGACTTTTAACTCATTACTTTCCAGTGGGAGCCCCTTCTTCCTTTCCACATTAGAAGCAGAGTGAGTAGTCCTTGCACCTTGCCAAGAGCTCAGCCACCCTGCGCCTCCCAATATTCATGCAATAAGGAACCTAATTGGGAAAAAACCCATATCAGATCAGGTTGGAGATTTTGATAAATATAGTTACATCTAGCTTTCCAGACCTACCACAAAATCATTACAAGTAATCCCTTATGCCAATTAGATAGGTCTCTATTGGTTAAACAATCTTTAATCCATAACCGAACATCTAATGGGGTATTGTTCTGGAAGGTAAAAGAAAAAAAATCCCCAAACCACACTAATTTTACCCATTCACAATCTAAGAATATATGGGTGTCCGTTTCAGCTTCGTTTTTGCATATTATACACAGGTTTGAAATAGAACACCTTCTCTTTGGTAGGTTAGTCATGGTGGGAATAGAATTATGAAGCACCCTCCATAAAATTTTTTTTTTACTTTTCTGGGTACTTTCAAACTCCACACATACTTCCAGGAAGATGGATTACTTGCAGAAGAAGATTTATGTCTACCAGAATTCTTGCACTCTACCAAATCCATGGCCACATTGGATCCTTACTTAATAGTATAAGTACTCTTTTTGCCCCCAAACTATAGCCATTTATCTTATCTATTATTTAAAGCACATCTAGTATTGATAATGAAATTTTCTCATCATGAGTTAGATCATCATTAATAAGCAAAATATCCCATCCACTATTACATCTAATATCTGCTACGTGCAACTCTGAAAGAGATGGAAACGGACAAGGGGAAATAAACTTCTTACCAGGTAGATCTTAAAGCCACGAGTCACACCATACCCTTGTGTTTCTACCATCACCGATGCTAGAAATAATATTTCCTTGAAGAACTTCTTTACCAGCCAAAATACTATTCCATAGCCAAGACACATTCCACCCTTTCTTAGTTTCCAAAAAGTTGCATTTAGGCAAATATCTACTCTTTAAAATTTGAACCCAAAGTTGATCCATATCTTGCAAAATTTTAAAAGCAAGTTTAGTAAGTAATGCAAGATTAAAGGCTTCAAAATATTTAAGTCCCAAGCCTCCTTCTTCCTTTGTAGTTTTCATCTTTTTATTTGAAATCCAATGAATTTTCCTATTTTCATCAGAACCTTTCCACTAGAAATTATTAATGATAGACTCCAACTTCCTCAAGGTAGTTTTTGAAAATAGCAAACATGACATAGGATATACTGATATGGAATTTGCAACATATTTTATAAGTACTTCTCTTCCAGCTTCAGATAAGAAATTTTTCTGCCACCCCTGAACACATTTTCAGACTTTATCAATCACAAAGTTCAAAGCTTGAATTTTTTATCTCCCCCAGATAGTCAGGAGGCCCAAATAGTTACCAGGATTGTCAACAACAGCTACCTGGCTTCCAATAACATGCCACTCCTTTTGATAAAAAAGCCTTGTGAAACCATCAGGTCCTGGAGCCTTTGTTGCTCCTAGTTCAAACACTACATGCTTCATTACTTCATCATCAATCTCAGCCATTAGATTCAGATTGTCCTATGCTTCTACCACTTCCTCAATAAAGCTCAGAATTTGATCATCAAAGTCACGCTGCCCCAAAGTTACAAAAATATGAGAATGAAAATTATTAAAACATTGCCTGATCTCATCTTCATCCTCCACCCAATTATCAACAGCATCTCACAGCCTTGTGATTTTTTTTTTGCATCATCTTTAGACAGTAGACATATGAAAGAATTTAGTATTTTAGTCTCTACATTTCAACCACTGGACTCTGGATGCCCAATACTCTTCCTTTTGTTGCCAAAGATTATAAGCTTTCTTTTCAGCTCAGCCAATTTCCTAGGCGTATCATCATTCTATTCTTTATTAAGGCAAATATGCAGTTTATTCAAAAATTTATTGATGACCTTTGAGCTATTCCCAAACTCTTTCTTGCTTCATTTTGAAAAAACATTACTAAGTCCAGAGATATTTTTCACAAAATTATCAAGTAGTTCACCCTCATCCCCCCTTTCCAATTATTCTTTATCAATTTGTCTAAATAAGGGTGACTAAACCAACAAGCATCAAATCTAAAGAGCTTTAGGGTAAGTGAGTCCTTATGTTCAAATTCCATAAATAACGAAGTATGATCTGAACCTACTGCATCCATTACTTGATATTGTCCTCGTGGGAATCTTGTTCTCTACGAGTAATTAGCCATAGCTCTGTCCAATTTCTCTTTAATGAATCCTTCATCTTCTCTATTGTTTCTCCAAGTGAATTTACAACCTTTTGAAACCACCTCAAGCATATCACATTGCAACATAAAATTTCTAAAATCTTCCAGTTCTATATTTGTCTTAGCTCGCCATCCTTCTTTATTAGAATGGTAAAAACCATCATTGAAATCCCCTACTACTAGCCAAGACATATTGGTACTAGGATTTAAATTTTCCAAATCATTCCACTAGGTTCGTTTTTGTACAGCATCACAAGGACCATAGATAAAAGTTATAGAACCATACTGTGCTCCATTGATCATAACCTCATCCACATGTATTATATATCTACTGATAAAACTTAATTTCAGATTTAATCCTTCCTTCCACCACAACGTTAAGCCAGCAGAACGACCTAAAGGATCAAAGTAAGCATAATGGTCAAATTTCAACTTTCTTCTGATTCTTTCGATCTTAATCTGTTGCATCTTTGTTTCAGATAAACATAGAATATTTGGTTGTTTCCTCCCGCATTGGAACTTGAGATAACAAATTGTCAAGAAGGTTCCTAATCCTTGACAGTTCCACACTAGGCAACTTATGACGACCTAATGGCTGTCTTCGGCTAACTACCGCTCCTCTCAAATATGTTTGTATCCCCATGAATATTTGAGCCCGATGCTCCACCCATCTCATTAATATTTGGAAAAATGGGGTAGGGAACTGAACCTAGAAAGAGAGCTCTTTTAGTGCTCTTGCTTTTCTTCCTTTTCGATACCTCATCATTGAGCCCTTCCATAAAATATAGAGAACCTGAGAAATCAAAAGGTATAATGGCAGCTTGTTGATTTTCCAGTTCTTTCTATGATCTCCTCTCAGCTTTTCCTAGAGAATCTTTGTCCGAGCTTTTCCTTCATTTTGAATTTGGCAAGTCTCACTCAGAGCTTGCAAATCGTTTAAGGTTCACTTGCTCAATTTGACGCACTAGATTCCCAACAGCCTCTGCTATGATGACTTGGGCATTCGGATTTTCAACAAGATGTTGAATCGCCCCTGCTCCATCAAATTCCACCCTAAAATTGTACCCTTCTTCATTCACTCCGTATTCAACAATCTGACTCGACTCTTGATTAATATTTTGATTCGATTCTCCCTTGATTGTAATATTCTGAATGATTGAAGTATTAGGCTGATTATTATTATCTAGTTGGGTAATATTCAAGTCCTGGTTTAGGGGCCCAATATAAGAAAATTGGCCTACCACTTGTTCATTTGGCACATGGGAATTAGAAGAGTTAATCTACTCACATAAGATGTTAGTGGGAATTAAAACACCCATCTCAGAAATCAATACGGGCCCTACATCCCCATGTTCATATTGAATGTTTTCTCCTTCCCGATGCACTTTTGTCTGCCTTTCCTCTCTGATTTGAATGTCGTCGGTGCCACTAGAGTGGAAGAAAAAACTTATTGCGATCAAATTCCTAGAGCACAAAGTTTTGAGTCAAACTTCCAAGCCGTCAAACTTTCTACACCTGCAACATTTTCAAACTTACACGATCGACTCTTATGCCCAAGACATCTACAACCAAATCAAAACTTTTGTAGTTTCTCATATTTGAATTGAATCCATACTTTGTCATTGTTAGGTTTATCCATTGATGTTGGTCCTATCATATAAACTCCTGGGCCCAGTGGTTTATCGGTGCCAAATTCCACTCGTGCTCTTTTAAAAACTCGCCTCATACCTTGAGCACTCTTTGGATTTTCGACTTAAAAAATCTTACCAACTTTATTTGCTAAGAAACAAGTATTATCAATCAATCTCCCCTCTGGTAGTCCATCATGAAATTGCACCCAGAGTCTACAAGAGTTGATGACTATTTCACTATCACTTGTAAACGGAGGCATTTTCTTAAGACATAGAAAATGATTCTTTACTAACAATGGCTCCTCATCTAGTACACATTGAAGCACACGTATGTCATCAAAAATGAAAGATTAGATATATCTCTTATATAATGTACAATTAAACCCTTCTCAATATTCCAAGCCGTCTTCAAACTATCTCTAACTACTATAAAGCTGACCTTTGATTGTGCTATCACTAGTTCGACGAGTTCATCACCCCCCTCCGGTAGGTCTTGCTATTGACACTCAAGCTCTTTCTCTTCTTCTTCAATTCACTGTTCTTACTCTATTAATTCCATATTCTTTTACAATACTAAGTATTAGTAAATACAAAGCATTAAGGGAACCAATTCACTAAAACTGAACCACCAGAAGTCAGCAACTATAATACACAAAGAGGATATCAAAACCCTAAAGACTCTCAGAGAAGAGAGAAAGTCTCCACAGGGAAGAGGAAAAAATTTTTTCCATTAACCTTTAACTTTTATCAAAAGTGCAACATCAACCATACATTATTTGTTGGAGCAAAAGTAACTATAAACTTTTAAAATTGGGGCAAAACCGTTAAACCCAACTAACTTCCATTTATTACAATAGGGAAAATTAATCTTTTTACCCTTAAAGTCTTGACTCACTTATAATTCAATCCCTAGCTTTTGATTTGATTGCAACTCAGTCCTTGATGTTTTTGAGTCATCCTATATGGCAAAAAAATGTTAAAATATTGTTAAAATTTGCTTAGGTGGATTTTACTTAAATTTTAAAAAAACATCTCGTCCCTACCAACTCGCATCCCCCTCTACCTTTGTTCTCCAGAAACCTATTTCACAACATACCTGGCGCACAATCTCTCATTTTAATGACAAATGGAACTATAGATCCTTTACATGATGCTGATATATTTGAAGGCCCAAGGATATAAGAAAATCAATCTCACCTAAATGAACTTCTGAAGGATCTGTCATGTACGCCGTGGATTCTCGACGAGATTTCTAGAAAACAGAGGTGGAGGAGGATTCAAGTCGGTAGGAACAGAGATGTTGGTTGTTTTTTTAAAATTTAAGTAAAATCCACCTTAGCAATTTTAACAAAATTTTTAACATTATGTTGCCACATAAAATGACTTAGAAACATTAGGGACTGAATTGCAAGGAAGTTAAAAGTTTAGGAGCTGAGTTAAATTCTAAGGACTGAATTATAAGCGAGCCAAAATTTTTAAGGGCTAAAAGATTAATTTTTCCATTATAATATATGGAAGTTAGTTAGGTTTAATGGTTTTACTCCAATTTTGAAAGTTTATTGTTACTTTTGCTCTAAAAAATAGTTTATGGTTATTGTTGCATTTTTTATAAAAGTTGAAGGTTATTTTTGCACCTTAACCTAAAAAATTAACCCAAATGCTCTTATTCTCTTTCCTTTGATGGCATGTTTGACTCCTTTCTCATTCTTTTTATGTGACACTTTTTTTCACTTTTATTTTTATACTATATTTATTTATTCTACTATTATTAAATTAAAAATAGGGATATTTATATGTTTTTGCAATGTGAGTGAGTGAAAAAGAAAAGAATGTGAGAGCACAATGGTTGCTTGGCACAAAGTATAAAAAAAAAGGAGTGTGATATGAGTAGGTGAAAGAGAAAGGGAGTGAGAGTTAAAAAAAAAAGAACGTGACAATTTCTTTTATAAATAATTGGCAGGTTGGTAGGCTAGGTGGGCTTGGGCTGGCACCTAACCTATCTCATTTAGCCCTCGGGTTAAGGCGGGCTGGCTCACAACCCACTAATTAACCCGAATTACCACCTCTATAAATAGGCATCACCTAGGGTTTTGCCTCCTTAATGCATTTTTTAATTTTATTTTTTTTAATCTTTTTAATTTTCTTCTTTCAATGATGATTGCCAATTTAGATTAAAATAATCATCAATGAAATGATTTTTTTTATTTTCCTTAATGAATGATAATGTCAATTTGGACTCCAATCATTATTAGTGAGAGGATTTCCTTTTTATTGTTTTTATTTATTTTTCCACAAGAAGTTTCCCAATTTGAACCAATCAAACATCAAAATAAATGAGAGAATATCTTTTAATTTTTGTTTTTTGTTTATTTTATTTTTATTTTCTTCTTTTAATGTTGATTGCCAACTTAAACCATAATCATCATTAATGAAATGATTTTTTTATTTTTGTTTTTTAATTATTTTTTGAGTCAGCCAGAGAAAATAGGGTGTTTGCACATACCATTTTAAAAAAGGGAATTTTATAAATAGGGTCAGAGGGTGTACCATTTTGATCCTTATTATAAATTTAGTTTGATCAAATATCACATACCAAGAAATGGAAGTTAAGATATTTAATATGTGTTAAATTGATTAACTTTTTTTTTTTTCAAAATTTGTCCTTAGTTAATAATAAGAATTGAATTCAAATTTTTGGTCTTCGTGATACACTCAGTGCTTCTTCTTCCGCTCTGGGTGTTACAGGATTTCAAACCTTCATTAATGAATGTAGTTTGATGGAAATCCCATCACAAGGTGGGCATTTCACATGGTCCAATAACAAGAAGGGTACCCATAGAACCATGGAAAAACTTGATTGTGCTTTATGTAACATTCAATAGAGTTCTCAATTTCCAAGTTCTATGGTGCAACTTCTACCTATTGTAGCATCTAACCACTCTACTATCCTGTTACAAACTTATTGGCCAGTAAAAGGAACAAAGCTTTTCCGCTTTGAAATTTCTGGTTCAACTTTCCCATATGTCACCAAATTGTACATCAGGAGTGGTCTATGGATATTCATGGAACATGGGCATATAAAAACAATGCCAGATTAAAATGCATTAGAAAAGCCCTTGTCTAATGGAATAAATCTTTTGTTGGCCAAATTTTTTGTAACATTAATCAGTTAGAGAAGGAGTTGTAACTCTGGCATAACAAGGGTTCATCATCCTTGGAAGAGGAACACCATGTGATTTTCCTTAAATCTTCTTTGGAATTTTGGTATGATTGTGAGGAGATGCTCTAGTCTAAAAAATCTCAACAAAATTGAACTCTTCATGGAAATAGAAATACCAAATATTTTCAGGCTTATGCTAATGTAAGAAGGATGAGAAATCTTATTTTTTGGATTAAGAACTTTGAGGGGTAGTGAATTGAGACTCAAGATCAAATTAAAGAGGAGGATACAAAGTATTTTTCACAACTTTATGAAGATTCTGGAGACATTGATATTTCGTTGATGGAGCAAACTTTAATTAATATCGATTTACCGAAACTAACGGCGACACATCTTCTCAAATTAAATTACTTTTATCTGTGGGAGAGATTGAGGTAGCGGTGTCAGAATTGAAGGCTGATAATGTGCACTTGGACCAGACGATTTTCATGCAAGATTCTATCAGAAGTTTTGGTCCTTCCTTAAAGCTGATATTGTCAGTATGGTCTATCACATTTTTGGCCAGGTTAGGAACTTAACGGATCATTAATTGTTCTGGTTCCCAAATGTTGTAGCCCTAATACGTTTAAAGATTTTAGGCCAATCAATCTTTGCAATATCATTTACAAGTTAATTTCCAAACTCTTATGCAATCGACTGAAGGAAGTTCTTCATGATCTCATTATGGCTAATCAAAATGCTTTGCTAAAAGGCCAACTTATCACTGATATCATTATTTTGGCTTCAGAAAGCATGGCTAAACTTCATAGAACACAGAAGAGTAAGTATGGTTGATGTGCGATTAAATTAGACATCATGAAGGCCTATGATAAGATTTTTTGGCATTTCTTATGTAAAGTACTTGAGATAAAGCAGTTCTCGACTTATATGATATAGCTTATTGTGCAATGTATATCAACAATATCCAAGTTATGATTAATGGCCTCTCCTACTTATGGATTGAGACAAGGAGATCCTATGTCTCCTTACTTGTTTTTACTATGTGTAAATGTCCTCTTTTGCATGATTCATCAAGCAGAGCATTTTCAATGGTAGATGGGTATTAAGATCTCTTGAGAAACTAAACCTCTAACCCATTTGATGTATGCAAATGACACTTTACTCTTTCATCGTGCCAAAGAGGAGGATTGTAGGATAGTTAAGGCCTTACTCTGACGATATTCTTTGATTTTAGGACAACAAATCAATTATAAAAAATCTAGCTTTGTATATAGCCCATCTATTCCTTATCATCTTAAAAATAGTTGTCCGACATGCTGGGAATCCGCTTCCACTCCAAGCTGGGTAAATATCTTGGCACTTATATTGATGATCAAAAGTTAGAGAAGAGGAGATATGAGGAAGTAATGGAGAAGATTGATTGCATATTGGCTGGATGGAAAAGCCATATTCTATCTCAAGATGGAAGGCTTGTCCAGTTAAAAAGCTCCCTCACATCTTTATTAGTGTATCCTTTTTCCTATGTAAAATTCCCTCATTTTTTGTGTTATAAAATTGCCATGAAAATGGCAAATTTCTTTTAGGGATGGACTGCCAATTCAAATAGAGCCCATCTTTTAAAATGGGAGGAACTATGTCTTCCAAGGAATAAAGGAGGTTTGCAACTCATGCATTCGAAGATTTTTAATTTTGCATTGTTGGCAAAGCACATATGGCATACCATATCTAACAAGAAGACTTTACTTAGTAAAATTATGCCGGCAAAATATATTCACCATGATTAAAACAATATTTTCAAGCCCGCCTACAACAGTTCTTTATTATGGAAGCACATCATTAAAGTAGGATTTTTAGTATCCAACTACCTTACCTAGCAAGTAGGTGATGGCATGGGTATTCCTTTAAATAGTAGGCTCTAGTAGCCAATTTAACAGTTAGGTTTAGTTTATCCTAATATGAGGGTATCTGACCTTATACTGCTCTCATGAGGCATGTGGAATTGCTCTCTCTTGTCGTCTCTCTACCCCGGGTAAGTAGTGAAACAATTTGTTTATTATCTTGTGGCGGTAACTCTAGCTTTTGATGCAATCAAATGGTCTGGTAATTCCTCGGGAGATTATATTGTGCCTGATAGATGTCATCTGTTACAACCTGCACTGGGCCATTCTAATCATTTCATAAATATGATTTGTGATTTACTTTGGACTACTAAGCTTTCGCCTCACATACAATTGTTTTTTTGGAAGCTTGTTAGAGGTATATTACCTACTTCTCATTTACTTAAATCTCGACAACTTTCAGCTCTAGAGTTATGCTCCTATACTTCCAATGATGAATCTTTGAAACAATTTTCTATACTATACTTTCTCTAAAGCATGTTGGTTTGGTAGTACTTTAGGTATTATCATTGACGATAGTCCTCAAAGATCCTTATTGCCATGACTCATTGTGTGGCTAAAAGCTATTCATGATGATTATCATCTTCAAAGTTTCAATGCGTACTTACTCTTTCACATGTTGGAGGCCCAGTGGCTTGCACGAAATAATACTTTTGTCATGTAGGGAAAAAGTTACTCTATTATAGGTCATTTAAATGGCACAAACAAAGGTGGTCAATTATGTCATGCATTTTCGGCACTAGTCTGATGCCTTACTTGTGACATACCACAAACAACAACATAGTCTGGCTCTGTGTCCTCCATGTCCTTCCTTTGTACCACCTATGCCTCATTGGTATTTAATTTTTTGATCTAGTAGGCGCCAAGGAGGTAGACGTCAGATGCATATTGAACTCTATTTTCATAACTCACTTTTTGAGCATTGGCACCTCTCCCCTAATTTTAAAGTTGGCCTTCTCCAATTACAACTGTTGGCATTGAGACAAGCTATGCTTTATACACTACAACAATAGTTTGTCTCATCCCCACACTCCCATCCTCTCATGTGTAAACAGGTCAAGAAAAACCATGTTAAGATTATTACTAAATCTAAGATAGTCCCATGGATAATCGCGTATTTACTTCATGATGTCTGTACTATAGTACAATATTTTGTAAACGTTTGTTTTACATTGTAATGCATAGTTTTTGTTTCATAAAAAAATAATAAGAATTGAAAAAAAGATGTTATACATATTCTCTCACATATATTTTTAAGAGGGGTAAAATTGAAAAGTAGTCATTAATAATTCTTAAAATGGATTTATAATTTGGACAAAAGTTTCTTTTGACAAATTAGACCTATAATAAGGACCAAAGTACATATGTACACAAAATATATGCATAAAATCTATTTTGTCACGACCATTAAACCAATCAACCGTGGACCATTTGATAAATAGGCCCCACACGTGTGGCACAGTGTTTTCGCTCCCAACAGCTCTATTTGTTGTCTCCTAATGCAAGCTCTTCAATATACTCCTCTGATCCTACATATAGACACTACTACAGAATATAGATACTGCTACCCTAAAAGACGTCCCTTTTTAAAATAGGGACGTCTAAAATATAGGCGGTGGCATTTTTGTAATTATGTGTGGGAACTTGGTAGCTTTAGACGTCCCAAATTCAATTTGGGACGTCTAAAGTTAAAAAAAAAAATTTAATATTTTTTTTTTTACTTTAGACGTCCCAAATTGAATTTGGGACGTCTAAAGTGGGACTTTAGACGTCCCAAATTCAATTTGGGACGTCTAAAGTAAAAGAATTTTTTTTTTTTTTTAACACTTTAGATGTCCCAAATTCCATTTGGGATGTCTAAAGTGGTACTTTAGACATCCCAAATTCAATTTGGGACCTCTAAAGTGATGTCTAAAATAAAAAAAAAAATTTACACTTTAGATGTCCCAAATTGGGACATCTAAAGTGTAAAAAAAAAACAAAATTATTTTTTTTTAACTTTAGACGTCCCAAATTGAATTTGGGACGTCTAAAGTAAAAGAAATTTTTTTTTTTTTTTTTTACACTTTAGATGTCCCAAATTCCATTTGGGATGTCTAAAGTGGTACTTTAGACATCCCAAATTCAATTTGGGACCTCTAAAGTGATGTCTAAAATAAAAAAAAAAAATTTACACTTTAGATGTCCCAAATTCCATTTGGGACATCTAAAGTGTAAAAAAAAAAAAAAAATTTTGACTTTAGGCGGCCCAAATCCCATTTGGGAGGTCTAAAGTCTCTACTTTAGACGTCCCAAATGGGATTTGGGACTCCTAAAGTCATGTCAGAAATTCTGACATGTGTGAGACTTTTTTTCCCTTTTCTTCATTCCCATGTCAGAAACCCATACTTCTTTTTCCATCTTTCCCATCCCCATGACTTCTCTTCCCTTTTTTCTGCATTTCCTTTTTTCTTTCATTCCCGTGACTTCGTCTTCCTCAATCTTCTTCCTCTCTTTCTTTTCTTCATTCCCTTTTCCTCCACCTCCTTCCATTCTCATAACACCTTCTTTGCTCTCACCCTCCGGCGTACACCTCCTCCACCTTTTTTGCCCCCTCCACCCTCCGGTGTACACCTTCCACTCTCTTTGTTGCTTTCAGCCTCCGGCGTACATCTCCTCTCCACTGTGTATACACAACTCCTCCAACGTCTTCTCTCCACCTTGGAAGCACATAGACATTGTTGGCTGCCCTCTCCCCTGGTTTCATCAGGTTTGTTTTTTTTTTAATATAAATTTACATGAAGAATTAAGTTAAACTTGCAATATGAAATTATTATAATGCTTTCAATTTATTTACATGATTCTAGTTATTGGAGTGTTTTTCCCTTGATTGTTTTTTTTTTTGCCAGAATCATAAACTAGTTGTTAGTAGTTATGCTATACTAATAATGTTTTTGTTTTATACGTTTGGAGCTTGGAAATCGAGGAAAATACATATGTATATTTATTTTGATGAAATGAATAACAATTAGTTTGTAGTTGTGTGGTGACAAATATTTTGACACTTTCTAGTTGTTGTTATACATATATGATATTAGGTTGTATGAGTTGTTGTTGTTATTATACATATATATATATAGTAAAAAGATTGCAGTGCTAGAAGTCCTTACCATTTCGTAAGGGACATTTTTTTGTTTATGAATCCATCTTCAATTCTGTTTCTGCAATTTTAATTTGCTGGGTAATGAAGAATATAAATAATTATTTTTAAAATAATAAAACTTTTTAACCTCCCAAATTAAGAATTTGGGAGGTCTAAAGTCAGGACTTTAGACGTCCCAAATCTCAATTTGGGACGTCTAAAGTCCTGACTTTAGACATCCCAACTTTTTTGGGACGTCTTTTCTTAAAATATACTACGCCCCCTACATAGACGTCCCTTAGTTTTTGGACGTTAAAAGTGCTAAAATAGGGACGTTAAAACCCCTTTTTGTAGTAGTGAGAGCAGATAAAGAATACAAATTTTGGTCCTATTTATAGGATAGAAAGAGAAAATTTTTACATGAATGTTTCATTTATTATTATATTGACTTTATTCTCATGGGTTAAAACGACTACCAAATAATGGTAAAGTTGTAAATTTGTTGAATTTTATAGAAAAGTTAAAAAAGTTTAAGATTTTTCCCCCATCCTCCTTATTCGTGGTCATCATTTTTTGGCTTCTTTGTTGGTTGAGGATTTTTCCAACAGAGAGAAGACACCAATTAACAAGTGTTTTTTATCTTTTTTATAAGACACTTGTTAGTTTTCAAAGATCATTAAATATGTTTTTTTCATATATGCTCATATTTAATAAGAATAGTGGAAGGAGTGATAATTAATATGATATTAAAGTTTTCTGTAATTAGTAAGGATAATATTATAAATCACTTAAATTTTAGGGTAAATTGAATGTTTTTAACATTTTTATTTGTCTATAAGAGTTGTTAGTTTTCTCATAATAAGGAAAAGAGGGAGTAGTGTAGAAGAAGGAAGAGTGGGTGGAAGTGTATGGGCAAATTGACGGTAATACGATTATAGGATAGAGTGAAGCGTGCATGGCGAGCACTTGTCGAGCCGTTGCTCTTCTAAATTCTCCCACATAACTCTCCCCCTAACGTAACCACCGATGCAGTCTCTTACTCTCTTTTTTTAATTTTCCCTATCACACTCTTGGATCGCGTGCATCCCACATTCCCCTCCAATAAGAGTCATGGGCCACAAAAAGGGCCACACAAAACAATTTAGATCAACAGGAGGATCCAATTTTAAAAAAGCCCATACTCCCTACAATCCTAGTTATTAAAGTTAGCTGGATGGTTAAATTTAGTTATAAATAGAACATCTTAGTCTATTTTGTCTTTGATCGTCTTTTAAATTAATCATTTTTTAAATTGATTCACCTAATTCATAAATTGATATATAATCTTGGGTTAAGGTGTAAATTTATTCAGAAAGTTTTCGTTAATGAACAATGTTGTCATGAAAGTTTTTTCAAATTTAATGTTATCCTGAAAGTTTTAAATCGTAGTAATATTGTCCCATATTGTTAAAAAAACTAATTTTGATTGTTAAAAATTTGATATTGACAGTTAACTTTTTAACTGAAAAGGGCAATATTGCTCCATTTTAATACTTTTGGAGCAATATTAAACCTAAAAGAACTTCTAAGATAATATTGTTCCTCAGCGAAAACTTTTGATGCAAATTTGCACCTTAACCCTGTAATATAATATTACCTAGGTGTTTTAAGAAGATCATACCAGATTTGCTTAAATTAATCAATTTGTTTTAATTACTTAATCTACTTAAAGTAAATAAGTAGCTCTTATTTAAAGATTTAAAAGTAATATAACATGAAGTTCTATAAATTTTAGGGAACAACCTATGTAGATGTGATTGTCAATTAGGTGGAATTTTTTTCCAATTATAACAAATATAAGGGTGATTGGAATCCAATTATAATTTCAGAATGTTATTACCCATCCCTTTAATTAAAACAAATATAAGGGTGGCTTGCTAAAAATATGAAATTGTCTCCATATAAAATAAGCATTGTTATCGTGTGAATCCGCATATTTATAGGGAAAAAAAAATGAAAAAAAAAATGCTTTATTTCACATATTAAGATGAGTAGGAAAACCCCACCAACGGAAGTTGGCGCAGATGGGTAGGCATCTGCGCCACACCAATCCGTTCCTGGGTTTGATCTCAGGAAACGGAAGGTGTAAAGAATTTTCATTGGGAGCTCTCTCCCCTAGGGCGCCTCAAAGAAGTGAATTCCTGTCGGGCCTATCATATTGGGGGCGTCAGGACTAGTCGGTTGTCGGGGGTCCATGTCGGTAAATCCGGCGTTGGCCTTCAGGTTAACGCCGGATACCTGGAAGGTGGGTGCACCGAAGGCCAAAAATGATCCATTGCATAAACCATAAAAAAAAAAACCCAACAGGAAAAATAGTTAATTTTACAATGATACTCACACGAAAAAGATGACAAGCTCACGTATCTTTTTCTTTATTTTGGAGCAATTCTGAAAATAATATTTTCATTACACAATTTCTCTCTGTTTTTTATAAAATACATTTTTATTAAAACTAAATAAAAAGATACATAAAAAAGGCTTCAAAGCATTACACAATTTCTCAATTTTGAAGGAAGAACTCTGGAGAGAAAACAGATGGGTAGCTTCATATATTTATTCCTCTCTCATACGTTTTAAATCTTTATTTTCTCCTATTATAAAATATTTGAAATGAGTTGTATACTTGTATTATAAATAATTGACGACTTACATAAATTTTGTTATAATTAACTTAAATATTTTATATTGATAATAATACTAAACTTTTGACTACCTAGGCCCGTTGCAGGCGAACATAGCGTGTAACGGAATATATCCATTATTATTTATAAACCAAAAGCACAATAATTTGTCTGATATTATCACGATAATAATTAGGTCCATTGCTTCTATGTTAAATAAAATATTTAGCACTTGCTCAAGTGTTTCCCCATTATTGTCCATATTTGAGTCTTCTGATTTTTTTTTTTAAATATAAATCTCATACCTTTTCGTGTCATGCCAGGAAACTTGTGCTATAAACTTTTTATTTTTATCAATTAATTTCGTCTTGTTTAGAAAAAAAAAAAGGTTAAAGGGCATTTTTACCTTGAAAATTTTCACCGAGCGGCAATTTTGTTCCGGAAGTATAAAAAAAGGAATAGTTTTGTCCCGGCCATTATCTCAGTGTATTTTAAGCGTTAGTTAACTAAATATACTGAGTTAGTAGTCCACGTGTCATTCACTTCATGTTTGTTAATGTGCAAATTTATCCTGAAGTTTTAGATTTAACTTTGAAAAAAGATGAAGTAAATGATATAAGATTTCTAGCCCAAATTTTCATCTTAACAAAAATGACGTGAATAACATGTGAACTGTCAGCTTAGTATATTAAGTCAACTAATGGTCAAAAGTAACTGGGTTAATAACAAGGGCAAAATTAATCCTTTTTTTTTATACTTCTGAAGCAAAATTACCCTCTAAAAAACTTGCGGGACAAAATTACCTTCCAGTAAAAACTTTTAGGACCCCATGACCCTAAAAAAAAATCAGCCAAACGTATTCTTTTTTTCCTTCTTGATTTGACATCGCACAACGATTTCAAGCAATAAAAACAGAAACAAGAAACAAACTACCCTCTCATTTTATATATATATATATATATCGTATTGGTTATCACTATCTATTATAAACTGTATCAAAAAAACATATATTCCGGTTTTTATATGTGATAAAGCTTTTTTTTTTATAATGAGACAATTTTATTATACTGAAGGAAATACATATAAGATAAATGGGCTTGCCAAGGAAATACACATAAAAGCTAATCGTTAAACTTGTCTCATAAGAAGACCATCATATGAGACAAGTTTCATGTAAACACAAAGGAAACACAAGCATACCAAAATGTAAAAACAGTGTAGACAAAATGTAATGCACCTTACGGTAATAAACACAAAATCTAGCCTCCTTGCTTCCTACACCCTTGCTCCATGCATGATTGTTGTGCAAGAGACACCACTTCAAGACATTGAGTCAGCCTGATGTGTCAAGATGTATCTCAGAAATATACACTAGGAGTTCAAACGTGAAACCCTTTGTATAGTTAGCATGAAATTAGGGCAGAGCTGATGAGATTAGTTAAGTGAAACCAGAACAACTGCTATAATGTAACGACCAACTAGCAAAAAGAAAAGAAAAACAAAAGCAAGCGAGAAGCAAACTAAAACTACAAAATAGGGTTAAGAAAAATAGGGTTGCTAATTAGGGAGCATCAAATTTTTAAGTAATGTATTTATAATATTAGTTAGCAAACCATGTGACACCCTAAGCATGAAACAACAGCTTTCGATTCAGAAAAATAGGGTTGCTAATTGCTTCACATTATTAAACATTAGGGTGTTGTTAGTTATTTTTCTAAAAATACTTTAGGGCTAAAAAATGAAATAGATGTATCTCACACATGCTTTATAGCTCAGTTGCTTGGATCGCTCATGATTTTCTTAAATAGTTATATTCCATGGAAGAATTAGCAGCACCAACTAAAACAACAAAACCTTATTCTATTAGGAGGGTCGGCTACATGTATCGTATGACGCTAATGTGTTCTACTGAAAATTAAATTTTTAGATAAATCATTAAATAAAAGATCCCTTTCTATAACCTCATTGAGTGTCAACTTCAGTTTTCTTCTGCATCTTTTTAGAAGACTTCATACTATTTGATTGGCTCTCCTCGTTGGTGTATACTATGACCTTTTTTGAAAGTACCCAAACCACTTTAAACAATTTTATTCTTAATAGATGCCACTCCAACTCATTCACGCATATAATCATTATGAATCTTATCTTTTTTTATATGATCACACATCCATCTCAGCATTTTTATTTCGGCTACGCTCATTTTGTGTTCATGTTGTCCATTAAAAATCCAACATTTACTATCATATATAGCATTGCCAATGTTATAGCAGTACGATAAAAATTTTCTTTTTGTGGAAGAATTAGTGCTTGTTTGTGATATTCAAAAGTGTTTATTCACGTAAATTGAGACAAAACTCCTATTACATATTTACCTCCTATATCATAGATCATGATTGAAAATATACTTTCGAAGGCTCCAACCACTATTTTAAATATATTATCAAAAATTTTAGATTTCATGTTTATAGATGGATTTATTATTTTTTTAAGAAAAGGATTTTTATGGACAAAAAAGCGTCATTGGAAGGAAGAATTTGATTGATTAGGAAGGAGACAAAAAAAATTATACAGTATGGACGACCGGCACAACAGTGTGTGAAAGTGAAGGCGCGTGATGGTCAAACCCAGAGCCAGAGCGCCACACGCCGTTTCAAGCCTTCCAAGGAAAGAGGACATTTGTCCTGCGTCTTGTATTTTTCGCTTCACGCATACACGCCTCACACGCCTTCCTTCTTCTTGCAACCATTTTCCTCCTTCCATCCTCTCTTCTTCTTCTCTGCCCCTTTTTCTTCTTCTTGCTGATCATTCATAATAGTAATCATGGTGGAATGATTACTGTAACACTTTCTGAAAAGGCTCTTTGACGAAGATGGGTTCTGGTTTGAAAGTGGGAAAGAGCAGTCTTGATTACTCTTTTAAGGTATTGTTGATTGGCGATTCTGGGGTTGGCAAGAGCAGTCTTCTTCTCAGCTTCATCTCCAACTCTGTTCACGACCTCTCTCCCACTATTGGTAACTTCAAATTGATTCTCTCACTCTTTTTTAGTTTCTTCAGTTATACCATAATAACATGATGGGCTTCTCATTTTGAGTAACTGTTATTTGCAAGTGTTTATTTGGGGAGAATCTGTTTCTGGAATTGGAATCTTGCTGGATGCTAATGTGGTAGTATCTTCTCTATATTACTTGTGTGAATAGAACAGGATGATTCTATAATTATTAATTATGTCCACTAGGATAGGATGGTGCATTCCATCAATTTTTGGGTTGAATATCAAAGTCTGGGTTATTGAGTTTTCAATATTCAAATTGGAAATCTAAAAACGGCTCAAAGTTTGCTTTATTTTATCCAGAATTCAGGGGTTCCTCTGTTGAAAATTCTTTATTGGTTGTGTGATAAAGTTTGAGGAGCTAGAAAATCATTTGAGGTGATTTGGTTATGATTAGAAATGCCATTGGATGCGCCAGTGACAAAGGTAGACCAAGCATTATGAGTTCTCTGAAAAGGGGTAAAGGAAGATTGAAGAGCATATTTAGTGAGGTTATTGAGCGGAACCTCTTAGTTAACAATTAGTCGATCCCACCTGGTGGAATAAAGCTTGCTGTTGTTGGTTGTGTAATGAAGTTCACTTAGTCATGGATTCTTATAGAAGTATTATGTGTGCTTGTTATAAGCTTGTTTCAAGTCTATAGAGATAATTTGAGCTTCTTCTGCATTATCTGAAATTCTGAAGTGCACAAGGTGGATATAATCTAAAACACTGAACGGTTTTGAAGAGGAATGCTTCAACATGGTCTATTACAAATTGTAGAAGCCATTTACAAAAAGTTCTGATCCATATTAGTCAAATTTCAGTGGAGTAACTTCCATAATCACTCAAATTTTCTCATTTCCCTGCTCCATACCTCTTTAACTTAATTTTTTTTGGCCCGAGTGTCTCACTTGAGATGGATAATGTATCAGAATTTTGTTGCTGAGGACCTTGAAATCTTGCTTTTTATTTGATTAATTCATATTTTTGTTTACATCCAAAGATGTCAATGTTTTTAAATTATCTGCAGGAGTGGACTTCAAGATCAAGCTCCTTACAATTGGTGGTAAAAGATTGAAACTTACTATCTGGGACACAGGTAACCTATTTTCTACACATATATGACAATATTCTCAATGAGCCATTGAATATCTTGCTTGTTGCTTTGTGATATCCATTAATTCACAAATCACTTAATGATGAAAATGAGGTTGTGGGTTGGATTCTGTATTGAATTGACCTAATGAAATTTTTTGTCTCATAGCCACTCTGCTTGTGGGGGTAAGGTTGTGTACATCTGATCCTTCCCAAACCCTACCTGGTGGAAGTTTTGTGTATTGGACCGCCCTTTATCCCTTCTAGATCTCTGGGTTATATAGTTGACCACTATTTGTTGCCATTTGTTAAAATAGTTTGAATTTATCGCAGCGGGCCAGGAGAGGTTTGGAACAGTGATTAGCTCTTACTACAGAGGTGCGCATGGAATCATTCTTGGTATGCTAAAGATATTGAAAGACTGAATTTAGATTCTTTTAATACATAAAATATATGATTAATTTTATATATCGTATAGAGATGAATTGTTATGAGTACAATCTATTACACATGTTTGAATGAAAGATGGTGGTGGTATATCTATTCCTATGCACACTACAAACTACTTGCATTACTAGCTTAGAAACCACATTTTCCTAGAGGTGAATTAACTACAGAAAATTAATTTTTAAATAGTTTGTCTCCTCCTCACGTTATCCCTACAATTCAGGAAAGGATTAGGGTCTTGAATTTTTCATGCTCATACACCAGTAAAACTTTTTTCATGTTCTAATTTACTTCCAAATATAGGAATAGCTTTGGTCAATCTGAAGCAGAAGCTTAAACTTTAGGATGAATAGTACTATTGCAAGTGAGGGTAGGGCAAGGATTTGTTCCTTGAATGTTTGTGCGGTGTTCAAAATGTTTATATTTCAGATTACTTTGTCTAGCACTGGTCTACTTGGAGCATTTGCAGTAATTTATTTGGAATTTTTGGCAGGAAGGAGCATGCTTTGAAATGTTTTTGTGTTCACTTATTTTGGTTTTCATTATTCCCTGATTGTTATGTTGAAATCTAACGGCTTTCCTCTTCAACATTTCACTTCCAGTCTATGATGTGACACGGCGTGAATCATTTAAAAACTTGGAGGACTTATGGGCAAAAGAAGTTGAACTCTACAGCACTAATCCTGAGTGCATCAAAGTTCTAGTTGGGAATAAGGTGGATAAGGTAAATTTTTTAAAATATGATCATGTGGTATAGAAAACAAAATTGATTTACAATTTTTGTTTCCAATATCAGAGGTTCAAAAGTAATAATTTCCCTCTGACCTAGAATTTTAATTTGCCATGGTCTCAATACGTTGCAATTTTTTGTTTTCGTTAGTTTTGACCAAAGCCCTTTTTTACCTTCAGGACAGTGAAAGAGTTGTAACCAAGGAAGAGGGTATGGCTCTTGCACAGAAACATAGATGCTTGTTCGTAGAGTGTAGTGCTAAAACTAGAGAAAATGTTCAGCAATGCTTTGATGATCTCTCCTTGAAGGTACTCTGCTTATTATTTTCTGGCCACTCTGCCTTGCCTTGGAAATTTTCAATTTGTATTGTTTGTGGATGGAGGAAATGGTTTTTACTTTCCCTTTTATTATTGTAAGTGGTATGAACTATAATGGTGAATGACTGAATTCTCAAGTTACATTGTAATTTTTAGTTTCGAGTCTTGCATTTGTTAAAATTGAATCACTGTGCCAATAGCCTTATAATCTAGTGGCATGAAAGCTTCCTTATAAGTGGCAGGTTGCGAGTTTGATCCTACTTATAACCTCAAATTGTTAGTGATTGGCTCTCTAATTCAAACCCAAAAAAAAAAAAAGGGATCATTGTGGATATTAAATACATGCATCTGTCATTCGACTTAATTGCTTCAATCTTTTGAGCTGTATGTTTAAACAAAGTTCATTATTCTTTGTTTTTAGACTTACCTGACAATAAAGTCTTGAGAATAATCAACTTGTTGCCTTACAAACAAGTTGAGCTTAAGTACTAATGTGCAAACAAATAGTTATGACTTGAACTGAATTAAGCTTAAGTAGCTATTATAGCTGATAACACAAAGCTCAATTAAAATCGCAGTTTCAATTTTTTCCCTGTTGTCCTTTCTTAAGTATAGAATGTGTCATTAATTGAGCTGCTTTCTTCTGGGGAGCTAATATTGACAAACGACAAGAACTAGTCAGTGCAGCATTAAACTGCATGGATTGCAACTTATTAACTGCTTCTTCTCTTTGATCAACTATTGATTTACAGATGTTAGAGGTCCCGAGTTTGCGGGAAAAAGGATCTGTAGTAGTGAAGAAACAGAAGCAAAAAATCGCATATGAGAGGATGCATCGAGGTGGAGGCTGTTGTTTAGAGTAAATATGCTGCAACAAGAAGATACATTAGATTCCACACACTAGAGATACTATATCTTAGCAGATTTTGTTACTAGCAAAAGGAAATATTTTATTCGCTTTACACTATCAAATAGCCCAGAAGATTATTATCCTTTTGATATTTATTCAGGCTTGGTGTCATAAATTTCTCAAGCAGCTGGTCCAGATGGGTTATCTGCTGTCAATAACTTGTGTTCTAGGTTTGGAAAAATGTTAAGTACATGTTCTTGTAAATTTGTCTTGTATTTATTTTAAATGTGTGAAAGTAAGTTTTGGATCTGTCTTGTTAGGATAAGCCAGAGAAATATAGAGGTTCTGTATTTTAATTTATTTATTTATTGGTTTCTCCTTTGGGGTGAGGGATGAATTTGTGTTTATATGTTTGTATTTTTTTTGAACCTCAATTCGTATAGCACCATAAATGGATAATACATATAATGCTTGTTACACTATTAATTCATTATATTTTGGTCAAGTCTCTAGCTGCAGATCTTTATGTGTTCCTTTTATCTATTGTACTCTGTGGTGGGGAATTAATAAGAATTATATGGCTTTGTTTTGAAGGTGTTGGTGGTTTAATCATTAGTTAAGGTAAAAGATAAGCTAAAAAGCATCACTTTAATCCTATCATGATGGTTCATTTTGTGTCTTCGGAAAAGTCTTGGTTATTTTATGTGTTTCGAATGGTAAATTTTATATTTAATTGAGATGACAAGTTAATGAATATAAAGGTGGGAAGTGAATTTTGTACACTATCATATATTCCATTCATTTGTTTGATATATAAATATAAAAAGTTTCAATAATCAACATATGTTGGTCTTAGTGGAAATGATTTTGACAGTTCAAACATGAGAGTTCTCATGTTTGAGTCATATCAATGCAGAAAATATTTTTGGGAAAGTTACTACCAATTGGATCCAATCCAATAATATTTGAATATGATCCTGTTAGATATCCATAATATTTCATCTGGCCCTAATTATAAGATAAAGTTGAATATTTTGGAGAAATTAAGGAAGCCAATTAAATTACTTTACAGTGCTTATATTTTTAGTATCCTTAGATTATATATTAGTTTATTAGTCAAATTAATTAGTTTGAAGAAAAAAATAAAAATAAAAATACTCTAAAGTGATTTAATTGACTTCCTTAATTTCTCCAAAAAAGTCAACTTTATCTTATAATTAGGACCAGAGGGAGTATAAGAGATTCAATTAATTTAGTTTAACTATAGTCACTAATTAATTCTTTTCCCTGATGACTGATCAAATTATATATTGTCACATCATTCGAAAACAAACTTCATTACTGGATTAACAATGTTAAAAAATCGCAAGGACACCTTACCTTTTCCTTTAGTTTCATTTTGTAATTTTTATTCTTTGTTTTGAGCAGAGGGAGAGTAGTCTGTGAAATTTTCAGCAAGCTCATTACTTCAAACTTTTACTTCAAACTTGGATGTTGACATCGTCGTCATCGTCGTTGTTGAATCCGTTAAGGTTGTCTCTTCTTGTATGATAACAATACTGCACTTCACAATCACAATGCAACCAAAAAGTCACTTTTGTTTGCAACTTATTTTAAGTGAACGAGATAAATATATAAGAGGAGTTTTGTCTCGACTTACATAAAAAAACTTGTTATAAACTAATCTAGATGGCTAAGTGCCTATTTGAATTAATAGTAGAAACTGCTTTTCCAACATAATTTACGGAATATAAGATAAATTTGTAAAATGAGTTTTATCTTGATTTGCATGTGCTTTTTCACCGCTTTCTCAAACATGCCCTAAGTTATCAACACAACATTGTCATTTTCTTTCTTCCAAGCAGGGTTATACCAAGGCAGAAGAAAAGCAGCACTCTTACTGTCATAAATGCTATAACCAGAAAGCTTTGTTTTCTTCTATTAGGCTATCTAAGACCTGTGTTTGGTTTCGTGTTGAAAACCAAAACCAAATACGCATGAAGCTTAATTCCAAGTATATCATATAGCCAATTTGAGTAGATGCCCCTTTTTCCTCTTTTGAGAGTGAATTTAGTGACATAAGCTTCTTCATCAACTTCTTGTTGATGAATATTTCATTATGTGGGGTTTCAGTAAATGGATTTTTTAGAAGGTGTACAACTTGCTCATGTCGTGCTGATGATTCATTGACTTTGTATTTGTGGCTCGACATAATTTTGAACTTACGGCTAGTTGTAGGTTGTCATGTCCTTTTACTAAGGCGTTTGTGGTTTTAATTTGAACGTTAGTTAGGGTGGTTGTAGTAATTGTGTTTGAAGTTCTTAGGTTAAATCTTGTGTACCTTCGTACGAGTTATTATCCATTGTGTGAGGTGGTCCTATGTATGGAGTACGGATGTAGTCGTACTAATATTTTATTAACTATTCATGTTAATGAGTCAAAGTGCATCACATGATGATATGAAGTTTGGCCAATGAGTTTTCTTAAATTTACTTTGCTTTTCACCAACTCTTTTTTTTTTTTTGCCATATGCTTTTCACCAACTCAGAACATTATTAACAACAGTATCTGTTTTGCTCGTTGAATGTCTGTTACAGCCTAGGGAACATTAGTTGAAGGACACTGTGATGTTTTACGAGTACTAAAATGGCATGTGAGCCTTGACCGAAACATGAGACCTTTGACTGTGAGGCAGCCTGTAATAAACATCTAACCTTACTGGCTGTAGTATTTATTTTCATCCTTTGGTAGCTAATCGCTGTATTGAGGAATCATTGATTTGTAGAGCAGGTTTTGCCATCAATGAAATTTTCCCCAGTCCTCTTATTACAGGGTCACAAACAATGAATGATGTTGTCTATCTATGTCACCGTCTTCAACATAGGTGTGTTAATACCTACGAAATGTTCTTAAAAGTGCGACCAGCACTGTGGATACAAAAACATACATAAACTATTTAGAAGGGAGTAAAAATACTATCTCCATTAACCCATATGGATATCAGTATGTGGGTTCCACCAAGTGCTACGTGTCACCCTCAAAACACATTGAATATATTTTGAGGGTGACAAGTGGCACTTAGTGGGACACATAAATTCAAAAATTAATAGAGATGGTATTTTTACTCCTTTCTCAAAAGTTTACGTGTTTTTGTGTTTAAAAGAAGTTTATGGTGTTAGGCGCATTTTTGAAAAAATTTTGTGAGTATTTTTGTACCTTAACACTTTATTTTATTTGACTTTTGTAAACTTAGATTCCATCCGGTTTTTTTTATAAGAAAATTTCTCTTTCTTGTGAATAATCCTTAATATAAGTAGTTTTTTTGTTATGTAACAAGCTTTAAGCTATTTTTTCTTTTTCTACTCTTATTAAATAAATATCTTTAAATTAATTATCTCTTGCTCACCAATAATTCTCTCTTATCTAATCATTTATGACACATCATTTCTTATATTTTATACTCATTCTCCTTTCTATGCTTTTTTCATAAATAGGGATATATTTAGAAGCAACATGACATATTTAACACATTTATTGTTTTTAACTAATCTTAACCACCAATTCGTTTTGTGCAATAAAGGAAAAAGTTGTCTATAAAAAGGACTTGAAGGAATATTAGAGCAAAAGTCAGTCAGTGTAATGTGATTTATATTTGAATTGCCTTTTGTAAAAACATTGGTTTGACAAACTAATATAAATTATAAAAATTAAAAGAATTAATATATTATTCGAAAGGACAAAACTGAGGTCAAATTAATTAGGTCTATTATATCCAAGTGGCCTATGAAATTTTGCCGTGTGGATTAATTGCACACATAAGCACTAACCTCATGTTAAACCATTGTTAGTGAACCACGAATGGTCGAACTGTTCATCTTTGTGTCGATTCAAGTGTTATAGATTTTGGGAGGTTTTTTCTCTTATCATACCTTCAGGAATTTGGGGGGTTTTCTAGATGCATAAATTATCAATATTTAGTAGAATCGCTTTTTGGTAATGTTTTTCAGTTCCAATTGTGTATCTCTCCAGTAATGGAGTTATCGCCTCGAAACTAGACGTGATGATAAAGATTTTTTTAATCGAGCGATTCTATCAACTGAAGGTCTGTTTGGTATGAGGGATTTTGGGGAAGAAATAAGAGGGAAAATTTTTATAAATTGGATTTAAGAAAATTGGAGAAGCAGGTTACAAAATTTTAACATAGATAATATGTAAGATTAAAAAGTAAGAATACTTAATTAAAAACTTCACACCCCATATTTTTCATTTTTTCAAATCCATCTTAAAAAAATTTTCCTTCTGCTCATTTTCCCAACCCTCCCCTCATATCAAACAGATCCACATTCAATTTCCATGATTTGTTTCACTCAAATCTCCAAATTTGTTCATATCAAGGGTTAAAGGCGGCAAATTGATCGTATACTGGAATTCTTACATCACCAAACATATTAGAAAGGGTAATACTAAGGACGCAGAGTCAATATATAATATCTGTTTGGATTAATGGTAAAAGCTATTTTTTCAGCATGATTTCTGATATACGAAATAAGTATGTGATAAGGATTTGATCTTATGAACGCATTTCTAGAACGCTAACTCAAACATGCCCTCAGTAGGATGCCGAGAAAAATTACTGTCTCATGGACTCAAATTACACAAGTAGACTTCGAGTGTTAAATTTTGTCGTCCCCTTGCTAATGTTGGTTTATCAGGAGGTTAGTGCTACAATGTAGTATTAATCCAGATGGCATAATTTCACTTGCTACTTGGACATAATGAACCTAATTAACTTGTACCTAAGTTTTGTTCTATTTGTAATTGTTAAAGGGTTAAATCCAACGTCAGGATAATCTATAAACATGTATGGATGTACGATCCCCAATTTTCTCGTTTATCAAAGTTGTAGATAAACAATTTTTATATTAATTAATCAATTAAAAAAGTTTACATTCCATCATTACTTGCACGCTGGGATGTTATGACAATTATCTGCCAATTTTTTAATCCGCAATTTAATCCAAAAATATTTAGAACTAGATTAATTATTTTGACCTAAATTCATTGATACATTGATGGATTTATTAATAGAGTTTTAAAATGAGTTACATTTTTCAATATTGATTAACAGTATTTTATTATCAATTTTTTACCATATAACGAATATTAATTCATACACTAATTTATATATTGATATATTAATTGGTTAGTGAGGACATACACAGCGAGCAACTACAAGTTATGCAATCACTATATTATTTCACAGATGAGATTTGTGAATTTGGTTTGCCACGTCATTTATGATTTAACCAGTTAAAACACAAAAATTTAGTAAACATTAATTTTAGTTGGCTATACATAAGTTTTATATTTTTGTTTCTCTTAAAAAAATGAATCCCTTAATTAAAATTTCATACGTAATGAAAAAATAAATCTTGTAAGATCTTTTAATTTTATTAATATGCCAACTAATATTTAGAAGGTGCCAAATCAGTTCATGAGTTGTTATATTTTAATTGGTCAGACAATATAAATGATATGGCAAACCAAGTTCATACAAGAATTTCTCATTATATTGGCATATGGTTCAATAATTTGCTAATAATTAAATCATGAACGGATAATTAAATACCAATTAAATTATATATATATATATATATATATATATATATTATACCTTAAAAGTAAATATAATAAATTATTCATATTTACAAAAGTACTCTATAAATACGTTATTAATAACGTTCATAGAGATATTGGTTTAAATTATTTTCAGTAACTTATTATTACTATTTTTTAGTACTGTATTTATTTTGTTTGGCCTCCTTGGTAAAAAAAATTAGAAAAAGAATATGTATTGAACAAGTGTGATGAATTTTTACTTAGGACATTCGAGAGTCATTCAAATCCATGTTATGATCGGTTGAATCCAAGGATTTGGTATTAGTGTTTTAATATTTAGATTTTAGGGTTTAAATTCAATTCAATTTTTTTGCCTTTTTTTTTTAAAAAAAACCATGAATAACTTAATAGAGGAGAAGTAAAAAAGTGTAACAACTGTCCTCAAATTAAGGCTTGTTATTTCGTCCATAAAAGTAGCATTTAAAATATGAAAAAGCTGTATCTACATCAACGTACAGCAAAAATAAATAAATAAATAAAATCAGAAAACACCTAACGGCAAAATTACAAGGAAACAAATTTGAAGTCCTAGACTTTGGCCGGCTATTGTACTATTTGAATCTCATACTTCCCTCCCTCTCTTAAAACTATATCTATATATCTACCTATATATATATATACATAAGCCGTCTACACTCAATATAGTTAAATCTCAGAAGCTTATCAATGGCTTCCATGGAGCCTCCTATTAGATTTGGCATTATGATTTTAATTACAGTATTTGTGATGGTAGCTAACGGTGATGATTTATTCCTTGAATGGCACGTTAGTACTGATTCAAGCATCAAGCCAGTGTCTACGGATCAACCAGTAATGATTAATTGATTTTAGACTCTGATTCTATATATTGTAGCTTTAGTTTCTTGTTCTGATTTATATGAATGATGATGATGATGGTTGTGTGTTTTTGCAGGTTATAACTATCAATGGCATGTTCCCTGGTCCTCTTATCAATGCTACCACAAATGATATGATCCATCTCAAAGTTTTCAATGATTTGGATGATCCCTTGCTATTTACTTGGTATCTCTCTCTCTCTCCCTGTGACTATAAATTCAGTACCTTTTGATTGTGATGTGTTGGAAATAAGCGCAAATCACTGTTGAATCCTACGTAAGAAATTTAATCACTAAAAAATTATACAACAAGTGAGCATTAAGCGATAAGAAGTTCTAGTGCAGGATATGACTGACAGGTTGCATGCTGATAACTTGTTCTGAGATATTTTAGTGATTAGATTGTTTATGTGGGGCTAAATGGTGATTTTCCCTTGAAATAACAGAATGTGTTATTGAAGCTGGATTTGAGTTATTTGATGTAGGAATGGGATTCAACAAAGATTGAATTCATGGCAAGATGGGGTTTCAGGAACAAACTGTCCTATTCCACCCGGTACTGATTGGACTTATGCCTTCCAAGTCAAAGACCAAATTGGCACTTTCTCCTACTTCCCTTCCATCAATTTCCTTAAAGCCGGGGGCGGGTTTGGCCCGATTCGAGTCAATAATCGCCCCGTGATCCCCGTTCCCTTTGCTAAACCAGAAGAAGAATTTGATCTTCTCATTGGAGATTGGTTCCAAACTAACTATAAAGTAACCATCTCTCAAGCATAGCTCACTTTAATTTCTTTTTAATAAATATATTCATTTACCTAACTTTCTGATAAATAATCTATTGCAGGATGTTAGGTCCAATCAGAATGCTACTCCTGATTGGATGCTAATAAATGGAAAGCCACCATATTTGAACAATCTTTCACTACCTCATGAGTCCTTCAATGTCACAAAAGGTTCAAAACACTACTTTTTACAAATCCTCTACTATGATCTTGTGTGGGACCTATATAGTAAATTGTGTTCTTCTCTATCTCCACGTGGCACAGGAAAAACTTACTTGTTGAGGATATCAAATGTGGGTACAACTTGGAGCTTCAACTTCAGGATTCAAAATCACAAAATGGTTGTCGTTGAAACTGAAGGATCATATGTGAGTGAGATAGAGTTGGATTCCCTTGATGTTCATGTAGGGCAGTCTTATTCTGTTCTTGTTACAGCAAACCAAAGTGTTAGTGATTACTATATAGTTTCATCTCCGAAACTGCATAAAAATAATAATAATGCCTCAGATATAACCAATCTTGTTGGTATAGCTGTGCTTCACTATGAGAATTCAACCACTTCTGCTAATGGTTCTCTCCCAAGTGGTCCTGACCCATTTAATCTTCACTTCTCAATCAACCAAGCTAGATCTATCAGGTAAAAATTTGTGAATTCTCATCAATATATGTAGTTGTTCACTGTGTTTTTCTTGTTTGGGTATGTACATCAGTTACCTTTAAACAATGCTTCCAAACAGTTTTGGGAAGTTAGAAGTGTTACGAAGAGCACGACAAAGATTAAATCTTCCTAATAACAAGGATCATATTGAGCACGACAAAGATTAGACCCCTTCGACTTTTTTGAAAAAATTAAGAAAGCTAAATAAATTACTTGATTATAGCATATATTGTGTATCATTAAACTATATATCAGTTTATAAGTTAAGCAAATTAGTTTGAAGAAAAATGATAAATGTAAATGCTTAAAAGTAGTTTATCCAGCTTCATTGATCTCTTCAAAAAATTCAACTGAGTTTTATATTAAGGACCAGAGCTAGTATATGTAGAATATACAAATGAGCACAGCACAAATAGAGGATTTCTTAACTACAGGGTGACAGAAGATTTCTTCAAAACAATGCTTCCAAACAGTTTTGGGAAGTTATAGAAGTGACTTTGACTGATTCTGTTTTTGTATTGAAGGTGGAACCTAACAGCAGGAGCTGCAAGGCCTAATCCCCAAGGAACCTTCAATGTAACAAATGTGACAATATCTCAGACTTTTATTTTGAAGGCATCAACATCTGACATCAATGGCACTTTGTTCTACACAATAAACAATGTGTCATACTTGACCCCAGATACCCCATTAAAGCTAGCTGATCACTTCAGCAATGGAACTGGAGTGTATGATCTCGACGAGTATCCCACAAATTCTTCAAATGATAAAGCGGTTCGCGGGGTTTTCGTGGCGAGCGGATTGCATGGAGGGTGGCTGGAGGCTGTGTTTGAGAATGAATTGAATAAGACCATAGATACTTGGCATTTGGATGGATACAATTTCTTTGTTGTTGGGTAAGTAGTGTTGTTGACCATTTTTCTACTAGATAACTATGAGATTAGAAGATTAATAAAATTGGGGAACTTGATGTTTTGTGTTTAGGTTTGGTGAGGGAAGATGGAAACCAGAAGTGAGATCAACATATAACCTTTATGATCCTGTGTCACGCTCCACAGTGCAAGTGTTTCCTGGAGGATGGAGTGCTGTGTATGCATATCTTGATAATCCTGGAATGTGGAATTTGAGATCACAGAAACTCAGAAATTGGTATTTGGGCCAAGAGCTCTATGTAAGGGTCTATGATCCTGATCCCAACCCTGACAAAGAGGATCAACCTCCACAGAACCTCCTCTTATGTGGTTAGTGAATCTTTTTATCATTATAGTGTTGACTCAGTTGTAACTCAATCTCTAACCTTATATTTGGATGGAGAGAAAATTAGTGGGAAAGGAATACTAGGAGGGAAAACTGCTAAATATGTTAAAGTTTTTTATCATTTTTTAAATTTTCCTTCTTAGTATTTTCCTCTTACTTTTCTTCCCATCCAAACATAGTATAAAACTTAACTCAGAGCAACTCAATCCCTATAATTCTAACTAGGTTGTAACTTGGTCACTGCAATTTGACCCAATACAATTCAGTTCCTTGAGTTTTAACCATTTAAAACTTTAGTCCTTAAGTTAATACTATAGAAATTGAGTTGTATTTAGTCAAACATGGTCAAAACTATAGATAATGAGATGTACTGAGTTAAAATTTAAGGAATGAGTTATGACTGAGTTAAAACTTTGGGGAGCTTTTTGCCGTACAATTGAGATGCTGATAATTATGAGCAAATACAGGGAAGTATCAACCTGCAGCACCAAGCCCTTCTCCTGCAGGTCCACCTACACCATCAAGCTCTAATTCAAGGACATGTAGTCCCCCACATATAGCATGGTATATTATTCACAAAACTTAGACATCAATCAATTTGATTAAATTTAAGTACAGTTCTTTGCAATCTAACATATATTATTCTTTCTTGTTTGTTATGTTTTGTGGATTAATTAACAGGCTTCTTGTTGCCACCATCACTGCCCTGCTTCATCTATATTGGTCTGCAACTTAAGCCTTCTTGTGAGGCTGAGCCCTTTGCAAAGAACAAGAGTGGAGATTCAGACACATTATTGATGATTCATTATTTTTACGTTGGAAACTAAACACGCTTTGTTATTGTATTTGTGCCTTGTTTTGTATTCTTGTCAATATTCTTCTTCTTGTTTTTTTTCTCTTTTGATTACTATGATTGTATTTGTCCAAATATATACTCTGATCCGTAAAAAGGGTCTAAATAGTGTTTCAGAATTGCACTACTACAATACATTGATCACATTAAAATGTGATTTGTTCTCTTTCATTTGAGTATCATACTGTGATTTGTGGATGATGTGGTATAAAAAAAATAATAGTCTGTTGCTACAAAGTTTGATCTCAAATTTCCATGGTTGAGTAGAGATCTGATTTCATCAAATAACGTAGGTTAATATATTTTGAAAATTAAGAATTCTATATGTCTTTAGCAAACTAAAAAAAGCATCCCTCACATTGTTTAAGAACAAAACTTAGCATCATTTATCAGTATTCATTAGATCAAATTTTCCAATCAAGTCTTAGTTTATTGACTTCTTTAATAATAATTTTAAAATTCTATTAAATCATTATTAATAGGCTAAAATACATAAAACTCTCTTGAATTTCGGGTTAGTTGTGCATAACCCCTAATCTTTAAAAGTTTAAATTTAAGACACTAATATTTCATGTTTTGATGACTAACCCCTCTACGCCTTTAAAATTATTGCTAAAGTTAATAGTTTTTGTCATGTCAAAAGTTTAATATTTTTTAATATATACCATTTTATTTTTTTAAAAATAAGTTTTACATGTAATTTTAAGTATTTTTTAGATACTTAAAAATATTTAAAATATTTATTTGACCTTGTTTTTTTTAAATAAAAAAGTATAAAATAATTAAAATTATAGGTCAAATGTCAAGTTTTATTTTTTCAAATGATATGTTATATAATTAAAAAAATATAAAATAATGACATGGCAAGAACCATCGACTTTAAGAGCGATTTTAACAATAGGGAGTTGATAGTCAAAACATAAAACACCAAGTCCTTAATTTTAATTCTTAAAGATTAGGGAGGTGATGTGCACCTTAAATTCAGAAGGATTTTGTGTACTTTAACCTTAATAATAAGAATAATCCATGAAAACTTTTGGTTGCCAGGAGTGAAATTTCGGGGGCTCATTGCAATTTCTCATTCCTAGTGGAATATTCCTGGACACTTTATAGATGATACGGTAGTTGTTATTAGTTTTGTTCCTTTATGTTTATTATCAGTTTTTTCCTTTAATCTTAATCTGATATGGTTATTGCAGTGGAATATAATGATAATTGCACTTGTGTTTCATTTTCCAGTAATTTTTTTACCAGAGTCATTTTCCAGTAATAGTAAAATCGTGTTGAATCTTATTTAAACTTGTACCATTTATAAACTTAATTAAACTTGTAAGTTTGTACACTAAGTTTATTGTTTTCACATTTTTAAACAAAATAGTGTCAACTTAATGTTAACTTTTTTGTTTTGATCATGCTCAATAGCTTTGTATATAAATTTTATAGACATTTTTTGTTGAGTATGATAAATTATAAATGTTGACGGATTTAATTTTAATTATTTTGATTTAAAATATATTTAAATCAAATTATTATCATTCTTTATATTTTAATTATTTAATTATATACTATTAATACATATTTATTAATAAAAATAAACTCTTACTATATACTATTAATATGTTTACTATACAAGTTCACCATACGCATTTTAGTGATAGTCGCGCGTTTATTTACATTTGTGAGTTTAACAACTTTAGCCGCAGCTCTTTATGAATTAAAGAAACTGAACTTCACTAATGTGCTCTGACACAAACTCAAAACACTAATTCGCAATCAGACTTAAATCATACTCAGCTCACTTTGCATAAGCTTCTCACGGTAAATTTTAGCAAGTATGTAGGTAGTTTTTGCAAAACATTGTATTGGCATTATTTTTTTTTTTAAAAAAAATCTAAATAATACCTTTTTGAAATAAAATATTCTCAAGAATTAGTTTGAGTGATCTCATTTTGATCAAACTATTTCTTATTTAATACTCTTGTTCTATTATTATTTTTATATGCCTATTTGACCGGATAATTTCAAGTATTATCAGGTTTAATTGAGGGTAGCTCTCTTAAATATATCTTTTTACATTTACACGAACTTGAATTAGATCATGATGCTAATGCACGTTGGTATGCTATGCCTATTATAACGTAACTAATAAAGATGACATTGAAAATCACTTAATTTTTATGACTTTTTTTTTTTGGGTACGTGGGAATTAGTTAAGTTTCAAATTCTGAAATCAGAAATATATATCCATACTTAGCATTCACAAATAGTGCCTTTAATAGGGTGGCAAGTGCAAATAAAGTTTGGTCCAATTGATAAGGAGTTGGCTCATAACCTATAAGGTTGTGAGTTCAAATCTTGTTGCCAATGTGGAGGTCTTGTTAGTGAGTAATCTGTAAATATCTCTGTAAACGTTTTTTGAGTCTAGAGGCATGTCTTGACCTTAGTAAGCCCTAAGACCCAACTCACCTAAACTTTATTGTATAAAAAAAAAAAAAAGATGACACATGTCTAGCTAAAAAATAATAATAATCTATCCAAATCTCCAGCTCCCTGAAACACATATTCTCTTTCCTTTGAAATTCTCTAAATTTCTTTTTTAGAATGTGCATTTCAAAGTTGATTACATGTCTCTTCTATGAATAATAAATTTTTAGTTTATTAATAAATTTAAAATATGGTTTCAAAAAGAATGAGTTTATATGAAAGATTGAAAAAATAAAAAAAATTGAAGAATATATCATAATTGTTTTTAGATCCCATAATTCTATTCATAAAGCTTGCTTAAATATATCTTATTACATTTTGTAATTTTTATCGTCAATGTTATATATACCTATGTTTGATCTTTTTTTTAACAAGCATTAGGTGGCTCTAATACCATATGATAGACAAAGTTTAATATCTGAACATAGCATATAAAAGCAATTTATTCCTTTTTCCATAAAAGAAATAAAATTTTTGCATAGATGTAAAATTTTATTTTCCATGGGGGGCTACAATAATACATGACAATCGAAGCTTTATATGAAGAAAACACTTATATTATTTAGCTATAGTAGCACTATGTATATACACAAAAACGTAAATGGAAAAGACACCAGAAATAGTACTTTTAATAGTAGTATATTATATAATTAATGCACTGTTAAAACTAACTCAATCATTTTTAATATCTAACAGGAGGATCTGGAAGAAAGTTTAGGATTGTTGGCAAAAAATAAAAAGGGAAGAAATTTTAGGGTAAACTGCAATTTTCCCTTTCTTGTGATAAGATAACCCCTTATATTATATTGCAATTTAATTATGTTTTTGGTTTTATCAAAAGAAAAATTATCCTTTTTTGAAGTATCAATTCCCACTCACCAAAAAGAAACCTTTTTTTATTCCCATGAAACATTCCTAGACACTTTTTAAATGATGAACTAGTTGTTTATGATTTTGTTCCTTTAATTTGCTTTCTTTTTTGAATCAATTTGTTCCTTTAATTTTAATCTGATATAGTTATTGCAGTGGAAGCATAATTGCACTTTTGTGTCATTTTCTAGTAATAATAGTGAGAATTTCTTGTGCATTCACATCTAAATCAAACAACATGCAATATTTTAATCATGCTCAAATTGCTGCAACTCTTTAATGAATTGAAGCAACTCAACTTCACTATGTTCTGTGACACTAACTCAATACACTAATTCCTAACACTTTACTCAATCATACCAAACCAAGGTATTAAAACTCGGACCGGGCATTGAACTGGTCAGGGTATTGGGTTACGGGTCAGTGGGTTAAACTGGGGCCAAACCAGAGCTAAACCCGAATCAAACCGGTGAGAAATTGAAAATTTTAGACTTATAGTGTGAAATTCTAAAGGAAAAATGTAAAAAAAAAAATTTTAAAAAAATGTGAACCCGGACCGGACCGGGAACCGGACAGGTTTACCGGCCGGTTCGCCGGTTTCCGGGCCGGACCGGCCGGTCCGGTCCGGGTTCAGCAACACTGTACCAAACACAACTTGCATGATCTGCTCACTATGATCAATTTCATCTTTTTGAGTGAAAATCTCACTATCAATTTCAACAAATAAAATATTCACAAGTAACTAGTTTGAGTGACTCTCATTTTGATCATATTATTTTTTGTTTAATCTATATTTATATAATAAGAATAGCAAGAGATAGTAGAAATTACTTAAATTTTATGGCAGATTTAATGATCTTAACTATTTTTGAAGTAAATCTTAATTAAAAGTGACTTATTTGGACGCCTGATACATTTATACTATACACTGATATACCGTTTTAACCAAAAATTTAGAATCTATGATTGTGACAATAATTATGAAATTTAAAAAAACGAGACAGGTTGTATATTGATTAATTTTATAATGTATAATTTAATTTTAGGAAAAACCACTGAAAAACAAAAAAAAATTTCTTATTTACAACTTCTTATGTATACAAGACAATCAAGTATAATGCAGCTGATTTCATGCAAATGTATATCATTATATTTAAGATAAAAATTTTGAATTCAACTAGTTGCACAGAAACATACAAATTCTAAAAATTCAAACAAGGTCTACAAAAATAAAATAATAGAAATAACGTGAATAAATAATACATTAAGAGTGTGTTCGGCATTCTTTAAAAAAAGTGCTTTTTCCTCAAAACCATGGTTTTGAGGAAAAAATATAAGAACACTCATTTTTTTTAGATAAGCTATTTTGGCCCCCAAACCATGGTTTTGGACCTCAAAACCATGGTTTGGGCATAAGCTATTTTTTTTTACTTTTTGCACTTTGTGGGCCCCACACTCTCATTCTTATTGGTTCTTTTCTTGTTTGTGGGTCCCATGTACACTCTCTCTCATCTTTTTTTTTTTTTTTGAATTTCAACGTTTTCTGTCTTTTTTTTTTTTGAATTTTAAAATTTTAATACTCCCTCTTATCCTATATAAGACCTATTTCTCTAATTTGATTATATTAGAAAAATTAGTTAAGTTAATTAACATTACATATAAACAAATTTATTTCATTTTTGGTATTAATTATGAAATTTAATGTTAAATAATGGATTAAGATGCATCATTTTTAATGCCGTTAGGGGTTTTAATTGTTCATTGTTATTTTTCCATCTTCTAAAATTTAATAAAGAATGAAGAATGATACAGTAGGTTTGGCAAAAGATAACCCAGGTTGTAAAAGGAGATGAAAATTAATATTGTATACGCCTTCAATATGTACATTTGATCTAATTTTGTAATTTACTACATAATTGACTAATGTTATAATTTTATAATTTTTGCATCTATTTTTTTTATATTACATAATTGACAAATGTTATAATTTAAAAATTTTTGGACAAATTTATTTCATT